>CM059422.1:6091707-8591707 GCA_030378225.1 Knoxia roxburghii | reverse complement strand
TTAGTGAGTTGACTTATTTGTTGAGTTGTCAGATTAAAAAAAGAATTAGTTCACGAATTAGGTTTCCAAATTCCTCCTACCTAATAAACTCCAAATTGATAAATTCAATACATTATTATTATTATTATTATTATTATTATTATTATTATTATTATTATTATTATTATTATTATTATTATTATTATTATGTTCCTTTTGTTCATTATAGTCCCAAAATTTTCAACTATCTTCATCGCCATCGTGCTTCATGTTCAGATTGAGCACGTCAAAGTTCAACTAGAAGGGAGAAAATGAAAACAATGATGAGGGAAAAAATTGTTCGTTTTTATAGTGAAAAATTATGTTTAAAATGTTAATAGGCAGATAAGAAGAGTATTTTAGTTTAAAAATTTATGTTCTTAATAATATTTAGTAATATAATCACTTACACATGACAAAATTTACATTTGTCAACAATTTATATTAGTTTTTTAACAGTTAAAGAAAAAAATATTACTGGTATATATTTTTGTTTATAAGAGGGCAATTGAATTTAAAGAAATACAATTACAGTTTGTGAGATATTTTGATGCTGAAGTCAAAAATTCACATTATTAAAAGTAAATAGTTATTTAGTTATAACTTTTATTTGTTGGGAGAGAATTATAATATAACGAACTTTAGTGGAAGATTGGTAATTTCTTCAAACTTTATGGGTGTTTGTAATTAACCGATTTAGGTTTTTTTTCCATTGTTTTTCACTTGTACAACTAGAAAGTCAACAAGTAAGGTAAAGTCGTACCCGAAAACAAAGTCAACGGTAACATGCCCAATTTTCGTTCAAATTGGTTTGGAACTTGCAGTTTTTACTGAATTGCTTTTCTCGTCTTTCATCCCAAGTTCCCCACTAAAACCAACGAACCATTTCCCATATTCAAAAATCAGTTAAATCCTTTCAATTTCCATTTTCCTTAATCTCGTACACTTTCCCATTTGTCGTCCTTGTGTTCTTTTGATTCATATTATGTAATTAAACCATGAAAAAATCAGTAGCCATATTCATCTTTCACATAGTATGGCACTACCTTCTCAGCCCGGTTACAGCAGATGCCATTGACCATCACTACAAACCTGGAGATCGTGTTCCTCTTTATGCAAACAAGATTGGCCCTTTCCACAACCCGAGGTTTCAGTTAAAGATTCATTCTTGATGATGATCTTCGTTTGTTTTAAAAGGGTTTTGATCATTTTCTACTTTTTCTTTGGGGGGGTGTATTTTGCAGCGAATCCTACCAATACTACGACCTTCCATTTTGTTTACCAGGTTCCATTCTTACTCATTCTCATTTACTCTTTCATTTTGTTTGTAGCATACTTCCTTACAGATTTCAAGCAATAATTTTCCAACTGGCATGAAATCGTGCATGGTGACTAGAATTGAAGTGTTTATGTGGGTCAAGTTTAGTGATAGTTTGACTTAATCCGCAGTTTTATCCCTGATAGTTTGTGGGTTTTGCCTGAGTATGAAATTGGTGAAACCAAGGATATGTTTCTGGAATAAGATTCCAAACTGAAGCATTTATGATACTCATATCATGAGGAATTTATGCATTTTCAAGAATTTTTTTTGACACCTGAGATGAATTGTCCTGTGTCAGAGCTTTTCCTGCCGTATACAGAAATGTAGTCGTAGTGCTCGACGTTAAGCATATCTTCGTAAACATTACTAACTCCGTCCCAAAATTAAATTCCTGTTTCTAGTAATGACAACATACTCTAATTTTGGGACAGAGGTAAACAATATAAACAATCATGTCACGAAGAAAAAGGAATCTTTAATTAATAGAAGTTTCAGAGAATTAAATATCAGAAGCAGTGAAGTTGACATTGAAACATGTATGAAGCTTGCTATGAATTTCAACAATCGAAATGCCTTATAAGACTTGAAAGGCTAGATTGAGATTGGCTTCAAAGGCTATGGTGAAGTTGGGATTGATCCCTCCTTATAAAATGTAGCAGAAAAAACAGATTAATGTACTGAGGGGAAGTAAGATGATTGTTACCACTTCCTCCTTCATAAAACTAGATTATATTTGTAAACTGTAAAATAGTATCACAAATAGGACTCCAATTTTGGGATGGATGGGGTATTTTCGATATCAAGCCTTTTAACTTTTGACTTGCAGGTCTCAAGGCTGGTTAACACATGCATTATTACATGATTACGTAGATTCCTTTACTCGTTTCAATAGTAGGTCATAACTGGTCACTGTTTTCAAATTTTTATTGCTTAAGAATAGCTCCTTTAGGAACGAAAAGCATCAGGCAGAAGTATTAATTTCAGACAAATATAGTTTTAGTGATATTGGACATTGATGGTTTATCACATGCATATGTTATGAGGACTATATAAGAACAGTACAGTGTTGGAAATCTTGTAGTTTCACTTTCATGCTATTGTAATTTAGTTGAACAACTGTACTTTGAGAGAACAGTTATTTTGTTGTATCTGTGCTCCTTGAATTCTTCAATATGGATATACAAAAATGCATATTGTACTAGAACTTCTCTAAGGCTTTTCAGTTGCCATCCTGCTTGTATTTCTCTGTTTTTGTATTTCAAATTATGTTTCCATGCCGACTCATATAAGATGGCAGATAATGTGAAAGAGAAGAAGGAAGCTCTAGTTGAGCTTTTGAATGGAGATCGTCTCGTTAGTGCTCCATATGCTCTCGATTTCTTGGTTAACAAAGAGTCTGCTATTCTCTGCAAAGAAAGGTTGACAAAGGAAGAAGTTGCTCAGTTTCGGAAAGCTGTCAGCAAAGACTACTATTTTGAAATGTACTATGATGACTTGCCCATTTGGGGTCTTCTTGGGAGGGTGGAAAGAGAAGGAAGAGATGAAAGCAACTATACATATTTTCTATGTCAGCATATACGTTTTGATATTCATTACAATAAAGACACAGTGATTGAGATTTATGCAAGGATGGATCTTGATTCTGTTTTAGACTTGACTGAAGTTAAGGAAGCTGAAGTTGAATTTACCTATTCTGTAAATTGGACGCAAACTGATATTCCCTTTGAAAACAGGATAGACAGATTCACTCAATCTTCTTCTTTACCAGATATTCATTGGTTTTCAATCATAAACTCCTGCATCATAGTGCTACTGATAACTGGTTTCTTTGGAGCAATTCTCTTGCGGTTCCTAAAGAATGATTTCGTCAGGTAAGTAAACTCTTGCTTAAATAGAGTTATAGAACTATAAATAGCATTAATTGCATATGTTTTGATATCAATGATTTTAATAAACACAGGTACAAACACGATGAGAAATCAATGGATGATCAAGAAGAGAGAGGGTGGAAATACATTCATGGTGATGTCTTTCGGTTCCCAAAACACAAGTCAGTTTTTGCTGCTGCAATTGGTTGTGGTTCGCAGCTGCTTGTGAGGTGAACTGTTTTTCCCTTTACATGTCACACTTCAAGTTAGTAAATTAGGAACACTACTCTATGATTAATTACCAATCATTTTAAACTTAAATACAGTACAGTGTTCATCTTTCTACTTGGACTTGTTGGCTTTTTCTACCCGTACAATCAAGGAGCTCTACTAATGGCATTGCTGGCCATATATGCTCTTACTTCAGGAGTTGCTGGCTACTCAGCGTCCTTTTTCTACTGTCAGCTTGAAGGAACTAATTGGGTATCAGATACTGAATTAGAAAATTTTTTCCCTTTTTTGTTCTGCATTTACTAGTTCAATTCAGTGGCTACCCTTCTTTCTGAAATAACTAAACCGGATCTAATAATTCATCGTGGCAGGTAAGGAACTTGCTGTTCACGGGGAGTCTTTTCTTTGGACCTCTATTCCTCACATTTTGTTTCCTTAATTCCACTGCTATTGCATATAGTTCAACTGCTGCTCTTCCATTTGGAACAATTATCGTCATACTCCTCATATGGACACTAGTAACATTACCATTGCTTATATTGGGTGGAATTGCGGGAAAGAATAGCAAAAGTGAGTTTCAACCTCCATGCCGCACCACCAAGTATCCAAGGGAAATCCCAGAACAGCCTTGGTACCGTCGAACATTTGCTCAGATGGCAATGGCAGGATTTTTGCCATTTAGTGCAATATATATTGAGCTTTACTATGTACTTGACAGTGTGTGGGGTCACAAAATCTACACAATATACGGCATCCTGTTTGTTGTCTTCATTATTCTGATCATTGTGACTGCTTTTGTCTCCGTGGCGTTGACATATTTTCAGCTTGCATCTGAAGATCATGAGTGGTGGTGGAGGTAAAATTGCTTATCATTATGTTTTATGTTCTGAATTTGAATGCTTTTAGTGTTTCTCTGTGACAGTCACTCAACCAAATATGTTCAGCAACCTCATATTTTGACTTTCTTATGCATGCAGAAAAACATCAGTAAGATCTGCTCCCTGTCTGTCTGTCTGTGTGTATGTTAAGATGTATGTTTTCGTAGGTTGCATTTCAGTACATTAAGTTTCCATTTGCGAAGATATTTTTCATATATGGATGCCCTTATGTGTTAAAGTTTCAAAGTTCTGTTTGATGTTTAGAACATGTACAAGACAGATTCACTATTTTTTTTCTCCATTGCTGCATTGTCATTGACATCTTAGCCTGTTTATCTTTATCCTGTCCATGAAATTTAACTCATAAATCTATCATTTTTCTTCAGTTGTAATGATAGCTCTGGTTCCACCAATTGTTAAATTCTGCCATCCTAAATACACTATGAAAACCTGCAATATGTGCACTAAAATATCAACTTACAACTTTCCTGTCCCATTTTTCATTTGTGTTCCATTTTGATATATGAAAGCCAAAAGTACAACACTGTTTGCTGATCTACGCCAAAATGTGCGTTAATCCGTCACAGGTCATTTCTCTGTGGTGGATCAACCGGAATCGTCATCTTTATCTACTGCCTTTACTACTACTACCAGAGATCTGAGATGTCTGGTTTCATGCAGACCTCGTTTTTCTTCGGATACATGGCTTGCATCTGCTATGGATTCTTTCTTATGCTTGGAACTGTCGGTTTTCGTTCAGCATGGTTTTTTGTTTGCCACATTTACTTGTCTATAAAGTGTGAGTAGAGGGATTATTGATCAAGGGTTTTCCATGTTGCCTCTCAGATCTTTCTCTTCCCCATAAGGCTGCTGATCTTTTCATTTTTTCTTTTTCATTTTTTGGTGAGATCATAAAGTTCCACCCTTGCATATGAACCATTGCAGCAGTAATCTTCTGATATGGTCAATATGGCCTCCTTGTGCACATATATGGATATGATAGTGATGGTATAAATTGATTTTTGTAGACATTATAAATTCTTTATATCATTTTTTTCCCCTAAATTATAAGTAAATTTTTGTGAACGTTAATTATATCCGTCAAATGCGTCAAATGCTTAAATTGTATACGTTGAGTTATTAGATAGAACGATGACGTTTTGTTTTGTGGTGTCTGTGCGTTTGACGTCGGCTATTCTCATTCCCGCACGTAAAACACACTGATATCAAAGCCTTGCCTTGTTCAGTTTACTGAAACCTTCTTGCCATGCTGAAACTTTCCTTTTCATAGGGGATGAAATATCCAAAGCTGGGTTTAACTTAGACAAAAAAGAAAGAGAGAGAGAGAGAGAGCAAATTTTTATTTTTTGAAAGAATACATTTTATGAAATTATTCAGACTTTTATTTTTGTTCGAACAATAACAATTTTCGAAAATGGGAAAAAAGAAAATTTACTTTGGATCCTTCGCATAATCTCTACGCTCACCAAAAAACTCTCTTTCAATAGAGTTATCATTATTTGGCCTCCCGCTCCCATTATTTGAATTTCATTATTTGAGTATTTGTATTTTCTTTTGGACAGAGAAACTTTAATAGAATTAATGAGTATTTTTTAAAATTTTATATTAATAATTTTATTTAATTAAAATAATAATAAAATTGAGGGCACCACAATGGAAAAATAATGGGGGTTGAATGTTAAATCATTTAATGTTGGAGGGGGTTTAATGTTATTAAGTATCTAATAAACGAATTTATAATTACAGACCGTTTAGATACTTATTATTGTTATTATTTTGTATTCAATGAAAGTTTAAAAAAATTATATATAATATTAAATGGTTAAATTTATCTTATATAGTTTTTTAATGTATAAATATCACTATAAAAAATTAAATTCAAAGCATATTTTGTAATGCAATGTTATTACTATCATATAACAGCTGTTTCAATAAAGTAATAAGAATAATATTATGGTCAAATTGCTTTTTTTATTAGTATTTTTAGTCATTTTTTACGAAAATATTTAGAAGATAACGGATTAACTCATTTGATCACTAGTCAAAGCTAATTTTTTTTCTTCAAAATAATTTGTATCATGATGTTTTCAACCAATTTTATGATCTAGATCCTCATGAATGTTCAACCTATTTAGGGTTTCGACCGTTATTTTGGATTGTGAGTCGATCTAAATGGGTTGAACATTCATAAGGAATCGAGTCATAAAATGGATTGAAAACATCATAAGACAAATCATTTTAAAGAAAAAAATATGTTTGACTAACGATCAAATGAGTTAATCAATTATCTTCTAAACTTTTTTGTAAAAAATTACTAAAAATACTAATAAAAAAATATTAAGGGACCAATAGTACAATCGTACTATTATTTAAGATCAAAAGCGCAACTACCTCTATTAAGAGGGACAAAAAAGCAATTTGCCCTAATATTATTGATCAAAGTGTCCTTATCCTATGTTTATATATATAAGTTTGAAAAATAAGTATTACATTTGTCTTTAAATAATAGACAATTTGCTGATTTGCTGTCAATGAAAGAAGACTGATTTGCTTGTCTCAGCCGGCGGGCGCCATTGGGTTGGAAAAAATTGAATGGTGATGGATCGGTTTTAGTGAAGGGTCGTGCTAGTGCTGGTGGTATAAGGCCATCTCCAACCCAAAACTCTATAATTTACAGTTTTACAGATGTTACAGTATCAAAATCTCTATATTTTACAATTTTACAGTTAACTCATCTCTAACCCAAAACTCTATATTTTACAGTTTTAATAATATTTTAAACAATTTCTTTCAACAATCATTTTATATTATTTTTATTATTGTATAAATATATTTAATAATCTCTTAAATCTTAGAGGGTTTTGCAATATTATTCTAAATTATTAATATCTACTTTTATTATTGTAATTTTTTTTTTGTATGAACTTTTGTTTGTTGTTGTAGTAGTTTATTAATTTTAATTTGGAATGATTATGTTTTTAATCGTAATTTTATTGTGTATTTATTTTTTCCATTTAAAACACACAATGTAATATTAATTAGTAAATTATATTTTAATATTTTTAAATGAAAAATTATTTTAAATACTTTAATAAAAAATTAAAATAATTACAATAACAAAAATTAAATAATGAATAACATATGACAAAAAGAAAATAAATATATAAAATAAATATTTCAGCGGGTCCCACTAAATAAAATATTTAAAAAAATATATAGAGATGCTACAGTACATCTCTAAATATAGAGATGTACTGTAGCATCTCTATATATAGAGATGATTTTGAAGATGGATTGGAGAGCATCCATCTTCAAATTTTGAAGATCCAACCCATTTTAAAGATGGGTTGGAGATGGCCTAAGAGCATTTCCAACGCGAACGGGAGAATTCCGTTTCTTCCAATTTTGTAGTAATTTCTTTCTCCAATTATGAAGAGAGAAAGCTAGAAATACGCTAAATATAGCGTATGGAAGAAGAGGACGGAAGCCCTGTAGTAGTGGGTCTCTTTAATTTTTTTAATATATTTTTTTTGCAACCTCATTTAGTAGTTTATCCACGAGATGTATTAGCAACTTAAGCCGCGACTTCTTATTTTGTACAAAATATATATAGACAATTTAAAAATTGTATACTTATTACAAATATGATCAAATAATTATATGTATTACATATGTCTTATTTCTCTTAATCCATATTTTAAATGACAAATATTTATATTTTCAATGAAAAAAAAGGATACATTACATTTACCTCCCTTGTAGTTTGGTTGGTCAAACTATCATACTCTCCTTATATTCTAAAAATTAACTATTTAAATTAATAACAATCAACTCCTAGTTAATGAAAAATAAAAATGTTGACGTAAACATTGTTATTGTGCTCAAAGACAAAATTAATATTATTTTATAATATTATTTTGACTAAAAATCGTCAAGTTTTCTAATTTTTTGTAATTTTTCGATGTTTGACTTCAGTCAAGGGGTAAATGTAATTATCAAGAATTTTCGGAGGTAATTAGTTTGAGCAAACTATCAAGAGTTATTAATGATATCTAGAAAAATTAAAAAAAAAACTATTAAAAAAATTTAAATGTTTATTTAGAGACGAAGAGAATAACTAACTAGTTTGAAGAATGAGTGTTGACAAGAGTTGATGGACGGGACTGGAGAAATGGATATTTACATAATTTTTCATAATACTATAAAATTTGATAACTTCTTTTGTGTTATGGCTTTTTATTGGGGGTGAATTATATATAACCCATAATTTCCATTCTAAAATTTGGATAATATTTAAATCACCCATTTATCTTATTTATCTTTATTTTTATTTTAAAAAATAAAATAATAATCTTAAAAAAATTAAATTAAAGAAAGACAGAGATCACAAAATTTTCAATTCCAAAGCTACCAAAAAGATTCGGACATTTCAATAAAAAGAATGATTGTGGTAGTGGACTCTGACTGACATAATTAAATTTTTTTAGTACAGTAAATATATATATATATATATATATATTTTTTCCCCAGGTTCAAAAACAAACTACAGCAGCACACCTACCTGTCCCTTTAACGGCTCTATTAACGCATTCGCCCGCCCCCACTCTCAAAAATTTGAATCTTTCTCCTCTTTCCCCCGATTTTAAAAACGGATGGTTTTTCTTGATTATCGAACCCTCATTTTCCCCTAATTTCCCTTATCTTTTTCTTTCCTTTCCTCTTCCCATCCGTTACTAACATTTTCAAATTCTTCCATTTCCATCTCCATTTCTGTAAACTTTTTTCCATTTCTGCGTAAATCCAGCGAAAATGGGTGGCTGCTTCAGCAAGAAGAGCACTTGTTCTTCTTGTCAGACCACCGCACCTCCAAAACCGCCACCCCACTACCAAATCAATGCTGCCTCCACTACCCAATTGGAAAAAAAGAAACTTGACGAGGAACCCGTGAAGAAAGAGATTTTTATCATTAAGCATAGGAAGAGCCATGATGTTGATAGGAGGTCCGAGGAGGAATCAGGTGATGTGAAAAAGGTAGCTGAGGTTGCTGAACCGGGGAAGATTGGTTCTGATAATAGTAATAGTAATAATGGTGCATTGAATGGTGGAGGGGTTTTTGTGGCGGCGCCGGTGAGGACTTCTAGTTGTACGAAAGAAGAGGTGGATGCTATTTTGATTCAATGTGGGAGGCTTAGCCGAAGCTCATCTACCGGAAAGGCGGCGAATTTTTCTGGGTCTTGTGGATCTGGGGAGAACAATAATGGGAGCTGTTCACAGAAGGGAAGGAAGTATTCTGGTTCGAAAAGGAGTTACGATTTTGACGGCGAAAATGGAAGCGAAGTGAGGGATATTGTGGAGAAAAAGAGTTATGATGAGAATGGTGTAGTTGATGATGAAAATGGGTTGGCTGGAGAGAGATTCCACCGCCATAGACAACGCCAGAGACAGTCTAGGACGGTGGGATCGCCGTCGAAGGGGAGGAGGAGGACTCCAAGTAGAGAAAGGGAGCAGCAGCAGCAGCGGTCAGGGAGCAGGGAAAGGGGCGGCGGCGGCGGTAGTAGTAGTAGTGGAAGTGGTAGAAGAGTCAGTAGGTCTCCTGGAAGGAGATCTGAGTCACCAATCACTACATCTAGTGGCGTTTCTGCAGCTGGAAATACTTCTTCCGGGAACGGTAACGGTGGTGTTAGGCCTGGAAAGATGGTTTCTGTTCCTGCCACTGTTTCATCTTTAGCCATGGATAAGAGTAACAACGGAGGAGGAGGAGGAGGAGGAGGAGGGGCGGCTGAGACTATTTCAGCCTCTGCTGTTAAGAGGATTCAAGTTAAGAGGAATGTTGGCGGTGCTGATGCAGCCAGGACTGCCGCATCTCCTCGTGCTCGTTCACCAGCAAGGTCTGCTATTAAGGTATTGAATGAGAACCAGCAACAACAGCAGCAGCAGCAGCCAGGGTCCCTCAGTCGAAGCAATTCCAGGAAGGCGGAAAATTCTCCCTACAGGAGAAATCCCCTGAGTGAGATTGACACCAATGTCGTTGTAACTGACCAGATGCCTTTGTCTGGAACAAAAGCTTCCAACAACATTGTTTCCCAGGTACATTAATTTTCACAATACTATCATACATCATGTTTTCAGTACATTAAGTCTAGTTAGTACTCTAGTATGAACTGTATATCATGACAACATTGACTGAAATAAGTGCCAAAATATGTGCCAAAATCAGAAGTTAAATGCTGATCGTTCCGCCAATGCCAAATCTGGGATTCAAGGGAGTAGCTGCAACAAAGTTAATGGGGTGGTTTTTGAAATGGGTAAATCTCAGCAGCAAGTGATCTGCAACGATCTTGCTGTTAATGTGGTTGCCTCAGGACCTCAGGCAGTAACTAGAAGCAGATCTTCTAGGCTGTCTCGCGATTTCGATATCAATCCTGAGACATTGTCCAACACTTCCCCATCCTATACTGCACTGTTACTTGAAGACATACACAACTTTCACCAAAAGGGCAGTACTAGTACTACCCCTGCTATCACTTTCCCACCTTGCCTCTCCAAAGCTTGTTCTATCCTTGAAGCAGTTGCAGACCTCAACTCCACCACCAGCTCGCATTTGCCGAGCTCCTTCTCAGACGAAAAGAGGCGAATTCCTACCGCGGAGCAGTTCAACAAGTATTATGAGAATGTTTCCTTCGGAGCTGCTGCTGCTCCAATTGGGAAGAAGGGATTAGAGGGTACTAAAAAAGAAGAACCTTTTGTGCAATCTGAAGTGGTTGTGACTGATGACATAATGGAGCCATCTTTTCACAAGTATGTCACCATGAGAAGGGGTACTACAGTGAGTGCAGAAGACTTGGAAGAGCAAGAATCTTCAGGAAGCAACAGCTTTGTGGCGGGTGGTCAGCAGCATTGGGTTTCCCCTTCCTCATGGGAACCAAATTCAGCTGATTCAGTGGATTGTTGGACTTCTTCAAGGCGTAATATTAGGGAGGAAAACCAAAGTCCATTAGGATTCCAGAGACATGCCATTTCTGAGTTAGTTCATGACTCCGAAGAAGCTGCAAAGAGATTGAATGACAACAAGAAGCGGGATTCTGACCAGCAGCACAATGGGATAGGAAGGGGTCGAATTGGATCAAGAGGGCAACATTCTGTAACCACAGTCACCGCTGCTGCTTCAACATAAATTCATCATCCTATTTAGAGGCTTCTTGTACTTATTTGAAAATCTTTGTTGCAAACTTGCAACCTTTCATTTCATGCAGTGTTCTTTGTTCAGAGAATTGTTTGCTTGAACTGTTTTTTTTTTTATTTCCAAAACCTTAATGGAAAAGCTTCCTAGTGTAGTTACTTGAATTGATGGTAACTATTGACCCAGATATAAGCACAAAAATTTCAAATTTTTTTGACAGTTTTGATTAGCAACCGAGAAACAAAACAAAACGCAGTACACGGAAGATTTCCCACATGCGCAAAGAGTCTAGCAAACATTGCTACCTTAAAAAAAACTACATAGAAGTTTGATTCTGCTTGTGTGATGGCTTTACTTCACAGTGAATACTATCTTCTAGACTCCTCAGCGCGGTTACTTCTTGACTATGTTTTATTGTGATCAGAGTTTTGATTTTGTTGCTTAATATTTAGTATATTAGAGCTCTCCCTGACGTTCCTTTGCATCCCACTTTGGTCTTCATTGAGGTGAGCGTATCTGAGTTGTGTTCTTCTGATTCACTGTAGCATAAATTCTGCTTACTGGTAATTTACTTTTGGTGTTATTTGTTGGGCTTATTTGACTGTTTTTCAGATCCCAATCACCCGTATTTCCTTTCCTTACCCCTATCAGTGCTAACTGCAGGTTATATGAATGAGGTCTAGATATGCTGGTGAAGAAGACTATTTGAAGTCACAATGTGTTTTTAGATTTATTTGCAAGAATCTTATTCAAACTTGACAAGAGTGATTTTGTTGAATTCCAGGATACTGTGAAGATTGGTGCAGATTATTATCAGAAGGGTTGTGAACTTGCATCTCTCTTGGCAGCAAGAGAGAGTGAAAATTCCCATTGGTGCGGATCAGGAGACCAAAATAAGGTGAGTAGCCATTGTTAAATCCTTACCTATGACTATCATTAGTCTAGAAACTGTGACTTAATTTGGGTTCTTGCACAAAAGATGTTGTTTTGTTTGCTCTCTGTTGGTGCCGAAGAGACCAGCTTTGTTTCGTGATTAATTCATTCCAGTGATTGCATGAATATATTGCCATTTACAAAAACTACAAAGTCCTTTTCACTTGAAACTGTTTCACCTAAAAGCCATGAGTTGAATGTGTTATCTTACTTTGTGACCTATTATAACTCAGATCAAGTTGATGAGAGTTTCTGAGAAATTAATCCTGAGATGGAACATATTTGAAACGTTTCATCCCATGGGAGGCGTTGAAACTCACTTGCAGAGCAATTTATGCAATCTTCTAGGCAACAATGAGAGTGAAGATGATATTTACCAGAAAAATAAACTCATACAGCCAAAAAGAGACCTTCCAAGAAGTGAATACAATGAAATTTAACACCTTGAACAGCCCATTCTGTTACTCAACCTAAAAGAAATGTTTTGTTTTTGTTTCAGGAACTGTTGCTGTTATTGGCACTTCCTGGCATAAGCTCTCTCAACATGGCCACAACCTGCAGCATATTTGGCCTTTTAGACGGGAAATCATCGACACATTGAAGTGTTATCTCTAGATATCTCACCATTTCTTTCACTTCTTCAGCTTCTGCTTCATCAGTTCCTTTAGTAACTGAAAGTAGCTCCGAGTCGATTACTTCCATACCTTTTCCTTCTCTTACCTTCATTTTTGTCCACCCAACTAAGTTCGTGTCTCCGAAATCTTCCTTATCTGTGGGCCTTTTTCCAGTAAGAAGTTCCAGCAGGACAACCCCAAAAGAGTAAACATCTCCTTTTGCAGTGCACCTGAAGCTTTGGTAGTACTCTGGTGGTACATATCCAGGTGTTCCTGCTAATGTGCTGACACTGAGATGAGTGTCCAGGGCACTTATGAGTCTCGCCATTCCAAAATCCGAAACTCTAGCCTCCATTTCATTGTCCAACAGTACATTGCTCGACTTCATGTCTCGGTGTATTATGTGTGGGATGCAATTGTGGTGGAGAAAACAAAGTCCTTTTGCTGCTCCTCTTGCAATTTTTTTCCTTTCTTCCCATGTTAGGATTCGACGATCGCGTGCTTTTGTTCGGCCATGCAGCATTTCTTCAAGGCTTCCATATTCCATGTACTCATACACCAACAGCCTCTCTTCACCAATTTTGCAGTATCCCAGAAGTGGCACAAGATTCTTGTGCTTGATCTTTCCTAAGGTTTCCATTTCAGCCATGAATTCTCTGTCACCTTGGCAGCTCAACCGTATAAGCTTCTTGATTGCAACAGTTGATCCATCCTTTAAAGTTGCCTTAAATACTTCACCAAATCCTCCAGATCCGATGAGGCTTGCTGCTGAGAAACCATTGGTAGCCTCAATTAATTGGGAGAATCTGAGCTTCCTGAGCTGCCTCTGAAAGGTTGCTACATTGATGCTCAGTGGCTCTTTCTCTTTGTCAATTTTCCATGTTGTGGCTGCATGAGATGCTTGTAGACTATTAAGCATTTTGACTCCTTCAGCTTCCTTCTGCCTGGCACGCATTGCGATTGCCCACACAATCAAAATACAAATAGAGGCAATAGAGATCAGGACACCCATTACAATGCTGTTGGCCCATGATGCAGCTGGAGTTCCTTTGCCTTCTTTCTCGCCGTCTGTGGCTGAATTCGCCATCGGTTGCAGGCTACTCTTTGGACATTCCGTCAAAGGAACACCGCAAAGGCCTGGATTATTTGCATACTGGCTGGCAGGAAGTGTACTCAACTGGCCCCTTTGTGGAATTTGCCCAGTTAATTCATTGTTGGACAGATCAATTTGCACCAGAAAAGACAGATTTGAAAATGAGTCTGGAATATGTCCCTGCAACCTGTTATGTGATGCATCAAAAACCCCCAGGTTTTTCAACAGGCCAAATGTTGAAGGAATCTCCCCTGAAAGTTGGTTATGTGATATAACTAGGACTTGCAAAGCTATCATATCACCAAATTCATCTGGAATTTTCCCCTGAAGCTCATTGTAGGAAAGATCGAGATATTCGAGTGTCTGATACTGGGTGAAGCGACTCAGAACAGCACCAGAATACATTCTTGTGAAATCACAACTTTTCAGGGATGGTACCTGGAGTAATCTTTCAGGGCGTATTCCAGCAAACTCAAGCAACCCTCCAACTCCTCTGCAGGAGTTTCCGATATTTCGAACGAAAACCATCGTGTTGCCTGAGAGAATTCCACTAAGTGCTTTTGCACCAATCTGCCTACCAAGCCGCGGTGGGATTTCGCCAGTCAGTTGATTGCTGTTCAAGTCGAGCCAAACCAAACTGGTACAATTTGCCAACTCTTTTGGGATCTGACCACTCAAACTGTTATTTGCAAGTTGCAAAACAGCCAACCTAGTAAGAGAGCCAAATTCTGCTGGAATCTCACCTGTAAGTACATTGCTTGTGAGGGAAATCCATTCTAGATTACCGCAATTGAACAAATCAATTGGGATTGTGCCACTCAAGTAGTTGTTGTTGAGAATAAGATCCTTGAGTTTCTTGCATTTTCCCAGTTCTGCAGGTATGTTGCCTTGCAAGCTGTTGTACCAGGCAATGAGCTGCTCCAGGTTCTGAAGATTTCCCAGTTCTGCTGGGATTGAACCATTGAGGTAATTTATGCTGAAGTCTATCGTCTTCAGCTGCGAACATTTCGACAATTGAGGTGGAATAGCCCCGAAAAGCGAATTATCTGGTGCTCTCAATTCCTCGAGTGAAACAGCTCCAGGGCATATATCTGGTGGAATCATCCCTGATAACATGTTGGAGCTGAAGTCGACGACTCGCAATTTCTTGCAATAAGATATGGAAGCCGGAAATGGTCCAGAAATCTTGTTACTACTAAGAATCAATGTTTCAAGTGATGCAAAATTCTTCAGGATTGAATCAGGAAAGGGACCTGTGAGGTTGTTATTGGACAAATCAAAAGATTGGAGCCAGGAGCAGGATGCAAAAGTTGTAGGGATTGATCCAGTAATATTGTTATTGGATAGCTTAATCTCCAATAGGGAATTGCAAATGTTTCCAAATTCAGGAGGGATCCAACCAGAAATATGATTCTGTGAAAGATCCAACCTCTGCATATTCTTGAGCTCCCCAAAGGATTTTGGTATTTCACCACTGAAAAAATTGATGGCTAAATTCAATTCTTGAAGAGCTGTGCAGTTTGACAAAGAAAAAGGAAGGGAACCCGTTATCTGGTTCCCGGACATGTCAAGATACAACAAGGAATTGCAGGTCTCAATTTTGATACTCGAAATCGAGCCGGTAACGTTGTTGTAAGAAAGGTCAAGAAACTGCAGTTTATCAGTGTACAACAGGAAATTCTCAGGCAGAGAACCAGTAATATTGTTGAAAGCAAGATTCACATACAAGAGATTGGGATGCTTGGTCAAGAACAATTCAGGAACTTGCCCTGTAATTCCAGCCAAAGAGAATTCAAGTTGCTCCAATCCATATGGGAGCTGCATCAAAGATGTTGCATTTATAGCAAAAGAATTTGCAGATAAATTGAGGGCTGTCAACTTATCCAAAGAAGCAAAAGGAGACAGATTGATTTGGCCAACAAGCCCAGATTGGGTAAGATCCAATTCAGTCACCCTGCCAAGATTGCAACTGACACCATTCCATGTGCATGGATCTTTACTAAGTTGCCAACCTGATAAAGCTCCATTCGGGTCGTCCTGGATCGCCTTCTTGAACAATAAAAGCGCCTCCGCATCGGTTTTAATCGAAAACAATCCGCCTTGCTCCGCCGCCGAAACTAACATCATCAGCATTGCAGCAAGAAGCAACGGAATCTGCATTGAAATGGGCTTCTTCTCCATCAAAAAACACAAGGAAAAAAAAATAAAAACAAAAAGAAAGGAGAACCAAGAACCAAGAACCAAGAACAGAAGAGATGAAGTGAGAGAGGGAAGTATTTGACTAATTGTGGAGAGAAAGAGAGAGCGAGTGTGTGGCACTGTGGGTAGTATGATGAAGAAGTTCAAAGTGAAAGCAGGGAAGAGTGAATAAGTCACCTTTTGAAAAAGCTCTTTTTGTAATGGTATTTTGTAAATGGAAAAAAGGAGGGAACGTGGGATGGAATAATAAAAAGGAAGCAAGGGGATTGGAGAGGTTGCTTAATATTTCTTCATTATTTACAAAATGGTCCACATCCCAATTTCATTTTTTTAATAACCCTATTACAAGCCAACTATTCTACTAATTCCTTCAACATTTATAATCACGTTTTTTTACAATTAAAATATCACTAAACTCATAAATCGAAAATCTATTAAAACAATTGAATTCATTCCAGGGTTGTTAACTCTTATATATTAATAAAATAAGAAAAAAATACACAATTGGTTATATATAATGACTTTGTTGCACAATTGATCCTACACATTTAGAACTTGATAAATTTGGTCATAAACGTTTCAATGAACGGATTTTATACCAATTTAACGGTTGATTCAGTAGTCATTAAGTCAACTGCCACGTGACAATCATATGCCACATGGACGCAGTTGACTTACAGGCTGTTGAGTCAGCCGTTAAAACTTATTGTTAAATGAAACTAAATGTATCAATTTCACAAACATTTAGAATTAAATTTATCGAGTTTCAAATGTGTATAACCAATTGTGTAACATGATCATTATATAGGATAAATTATGTATTTTTTTCATAAAATAATTCGAATTAATCTATCTTATTTACTAGTAATGGGGGAGATTAGGTTAGGGACCCACAGACAAGGTCTATCCAGAAATGGATCTTTAGTAGGAAAAAAAAAATAAAATAAAAAAAAATATTGAAGCATGTTTGATACTGAGATTATAGTCTTTGGTGTGTCAGGTGGACGTGAGAATGTTTCCCCCCGCGCAAGAACTCCAGAAGATCTGCCCTGTAAGCTTTGTTTTGCTGTCTGCCTAGACTTGCTCTTATTTCTTACTCCCATTAATAAATATTTTTCTTCTTTATTAAATTAAAATAATATAATAAATTTATTATTTTAATTTTGAGTATAATAAATTATTTATTAGAAAGAATAAAGTCATTATTATAGTCCATCTCCTATTCATAAGATGTTTTAAAATTGTTAAGGTATTATTAAAAAAATATTTTAATATAATTGAAAGATAGTATAATTTGTAAAAATAAATATATGATACATATTGATTGAAATGAAAATATATGGTCCTAAAAAAAAATGAAAATATATGAATTATTAAATAATAAAAATATAATAATTTATGTGAAAATGAGAAAATATAATTTCGATACATTACAGACATAAGTAACTTGGGAGTAAAAAAATTTAATGGTTATATAATAGTACTAGGACTATATTGTAATTTTTTTTTGACAAATGACAAGATAACATTGGTTAATAGGGAAAACAATAGACATTCAGCGGGCTACCGTATTAAATGATAAAAGATTCTTTCTATTAAAGTGCGAGAAGCATTTTGCAAGGTGTCTCATAAGGGTACAATATAATTTACCATAAAAAAATGAAAAATTTTATTGAAAGTATGAAACATATTATAAAATAAAATCTTTTTACTTTTTCAAACAATTTTACATTTAAAAACAAAGGGAGTATGCTTTTCTTTATTATAAATAAAAAATTAATTAATCAAAATTACCAAACACAATTCAAAATGAAAAAACAAAACCATATTTGTATGATTTTTTTTTTTTTTACAAAGACAGAGGCATAACACGACAATTTATATAGTATTACTATAGTAGTACAATACAATTGTACTCCTACTAATTTTTGTATTATTTTTTCGATATTAATGAGTCTCAATCGCAATTGTAGACTTTTGTGTACAGATCAGTCCCACGCGCGCGTCTTTTGGTTTTAGGTTTTGGCTTTACTTGCTTTTGGTTTCAACCCAATAACTCAGCACGAGTTTTCTTTTTCATTTTTTTCAAATTTTCTCATTTTTTAATTAATCACCCAATTTTTCTTTTTTTTTTTTTGCCTTTATTTTTTTCAGTTTTGATTTTGAAAATAAATTTTATTTATTTATTTCAAAATTAAAAAATTTAAAATTTTTTTATAAATTAAAAAATTGTTAATTAAAATTTTAAAATTATTTAATTAAGTTAAAATATGAGATTATATCAAATTTTAAATTTCATGAATTTTTTTTATTTTTGTATATACATAAAGTAAATATTTGATTATATCACTCAAAACATGAGTTTATATGATGGTTTCGTGAAGTTTTATATGTATATGTATATATAAAGTAAATATTTGATTATATCATTGAAAACACGAGTTTATATCAAGTAGAACATGAGTTTATATCATGTATTTGATCGGTCTAAGCATTTAAGTTTACCTACGATTCCTTCCGAATTGGTGACCTTTTGCACGAGTTTATATCATGTAGAACATGTGTTTATATCAATATAACAAGGGCTTATATCATGTATACAATGGTTTCATGAAATTCTATATGTATATGTATATATATATATATATATATAAAAAGGGTAAAGATTTGATTATATCATTAAAAAATACGAGTTTATATCAAGTAGAACATGAGTTTATATCATGAACATGTGTTTATATTAATATAACAAGGGGTTATATCATGTGCAATGGTTTTGTGAAGTTTTATATGTATATACAAAGAGTAAATATTTTATTATATCATTTAGAATACGAGTTTATATCACGGAATATATGTGTTTATATCAATATAACAAAATTTATATCAATGATAAAATGACGTCCTATATTTTATACTTCATTAAGTGACTACTAAATTTGATAAACTCTCTGATTCTTTGAATTTTGCAATATGAAAGTGATGGATTATATCAACAAAAAATATGAATTTATATCAAGTAAAACCTCGATTTATATAATATAGAACAAGTTTTATATCATATGGAATTTTTGTTTTATGAATATATTTTTTAGTATAAGAGTTTCACTAGAATGTTATATCATATACTTGAAGGTTTATATCAACTATTTAAAAGTTTATATCAACTACTGGAAAAGTTTATATCAACTATTAATGTTGTATTTTATAGTGGTATACATATTAAATCTAATTATGAAAATGAAGTATGCATGAATATTTATTTTTTGATGAACTATTAGGAGTTTATATCAATATTTAGAAACCCTCTAAACTACACAATATTGTCAATATTATTTTTCATTTAGTACCTCTGAAAGTAAGTAGGTTCTGCTACTTTTAGTTTTAGTACACAGATTTTTTTTTTTTTTTTTTTTGAAGCAAGTACACAGATTTCATTTAGTTAAAAAAAAGAAGAAAGTTTTATATATATATATATATAATTTATATGATATCTAAAGAAGATTAATACCAGGCTTAGAAAGTGAGATACAAACGATAAATATTAAGAAGAAGAAGAATCATATTGGTTCTTCTGCTCCAAAGTTCAAGCATTTTTTAACTTTATCTGTAGTGGTTCATCACTTGAAGCAAGTCTTCTCCTTCCATTCTGAATAAAAATTCCAACATCTTTGCATATCACTTTGCAATATCTGCAAACCGTCGGACAAAAAAAGAACGATTTATATCATGAGTTTTATATCTACCCACATTTGAACACATCCATCTGTAACAATAGTCCACTTTTGGTAATTTGTGTACTAAACCAAAAGAAAAGAAAGAACAAAATTTTTTTCAAAATTAATGAATCAATCAAGCATCATCATAAGAAAATAACCAACTGGGAATTTGAATGGGCTTCTCTTCTTCTGAAAAAGCCCCGTTGCACTGCCCTTTCTCTTTTTGTGGTTTGAATAATTCATTTAGAATCACTTTCCATGTTTTCCATAGCTTCAATCCTCAAGGTCTCTGCAAATTTTTCAAATCATAAATCATAACAGAGCCAAGGTCAACAAATCCAAAAAAGGGAAAATACATATTCAATGATGCAAATATTTTATCCACTATCCCTTTGACAATATATCACTCATCTAATCATATTTTTCAAAGATTCAAACACCAAAAAGGGAACGCTCTTTCTTTTCCTTTTTTCACACACCCACCCTAGCGGAAAGATCGGCTAGGCGAGGCGAGGCGATTGGCGAGGTTTGGATCCCGTAAAAAACATCAAGGTTCGTCGATCCGAGCGAGGAGATGGGAGGCGTGAAGAGGTTCCGATCTTGTTTTCTCCAGTCATTTCGGGAGATCAAGGAGTTTTGAGCAGGAGGAGCGAGGGAGATTGGTCCGTGAGGGAAGGAATCTGGCGGCAGGAGAGTGAGAGAGCAGAGAGAGAGAGGGAGGGGGGGGGGGGAGGAAAGGAGGCAGAGTGAAACTAATTCGTTGGTAATAGAGGTTGATTACATGCGTTTTTACTGGTAGAATGTTATAAAATTGGGACGGGTACGAACCATAGTACTACTATAGTAGTCTATATATGAATTGTGCATAACGCATATTAAAAGCCTATTAATCTAGGTCCTGTGTGACTCGAATTTAAGACCGATCACAATGTTTCTAAGTGCTCCCGGTGTGATTTGTTATTCCCGAGTATGACTCGAACTCAACCCCCGAGTATGACTTAAACTCAGGATCTCCTGGTTCTAAGTTATGCCAACCACTAAACCAATTCCCTCTTCAAAGTTTTAAATATACTCATAAGTTATCTTTACAATTCCACTTTAATTATATTACACTGTTACTTAAATTAGACGTTGCCTAATTTATACACGCTCATAACCCATCTCCAATGACACACTAATATGCTTAAAAAAAATAAATAAACAAAAAAAAAATACTAATAGTGTAATGATAATGATATACAAATAGGCTATCATAGTAGTTTGGCCGTTCTACCCTTGGTTAACCAGCATGTCTGCACAACTACCATGCTACGTACTCTTGTCCACGTTAACTACAATCTTCAAAATCCAATCGTGTCCAAATAATTAAAATTGTAACGCACTTAGTAATTAAAGTTGTTGCACACTTAGTCATAGGTTCGTATACTGTAGGGTTATAAGAGTAAAATTCATCATATTCCTTGACGTTACATTTTTTTTTTTTTTTTTACGAACAACTTTTTTTTTCTTTAAATGCTTTTTTTTTTAAATAAATAAGATAGAAAATATCAGATCAGCGAACTATAGATATCAGATCAATAATATAAAATAAATCATGAAATAGAACTAAAGCATACTTAACAAGGGGATCAAATCATAATTATATAGACATCAGATCACAAAATAATAGACATCAGATCAACAGACTATAGATATCAGATCAAGAGTATAAAAGAAATCATACAATAGAACTAAAACACACTTAACAAGGGAGATCAAATCATGATTATATAGACATCAGATCACAAAATAGTAGATATCAGATCAACAGGCTATATATCATATCACAATATAAAAGAATTCATGATTAACTTAACGTAATATCATATCAATTCATAACTAATATCACATCAACTAACAACTAATATCATAGCACAATACATATAGATCCAAAACAATAAACTGAAAACATATCAGATCAACACATACGTAATACCAAATCAACTCAAACATAATATCAAAGCATTCGTACACAAATATCACATCATAACTTACCTTCTAACATAAATACTACGGATTCTTCCTGTTTATCAAAATCAAACAATTCAGGAGCATCATCTTCGCGAAAGAAATTAACTATATCACTAATTGTATCATCCATTGCAATTCAAAACAATCGATCAGCTCTTCAACAACTGAACAAAACTCCGGAAGACGAAAAACAACAATTCCTTCAATCAAGATCAATCTATCAACACAGAAACATATGTAAATAAGCAACAATATTCGATTGAAAACAAAACAGTATAATAAATGAACAAATAAGACGAAAACGAAAAAATCAAACGCGAAGCAAAAACTCTAATTGGAAAAAAAAAAAAAAAAACAAAGCAGAAACGGCAACAAACTAAACGATAAACAGAGAAACAACAAATTCATAAACACAAATCAATCACCGGAATCAAATACAGAAACAAATACCTTAATCATCAAATTGGAAGCAAAAGAATCCAAGCGAAAAACGAATACGAAGATCAGTAGCAATAAACGAAGACGAAGAACAGTAACAAACAAGTCGAAAAAAAAAAAGCAGAGCTTATATATAGTTATGGAAAGCAAAATATGCGTATCCAGATTTTAAATAAAAAAAAAATTACTGGACTAAAAATAGAAACTACTATTTTATTAGGGGTAGAAATAAATTTGCATGGTAATCCTGACACAATATAAATTACCCATTTTGTTATTAACTTTATAAAGATTTTTAAAAGAAAAGTTAGGGGCATAACAAAAATACATCAATTCATAACTTTGTATAAAAATTAACACATTTCTAATTATTTTTAAAATCGTAGCTGACGCAATTATCCACTTTCAAACTCTCTGACTTTTCTATTAATCACAAACTCTTCCAATATACAACCTTAATTTTATTATGTTTAATGCAGTGTGCGTTGGTTAAAAAAAAAAATAATGGTTTGCAATTATATATTTCCTTTATTTCAGAAAATTAATCTTCTTTAGTGATACTATATTATTATAAATGAAATTATTTTTAGAAAATAAAATTGATATTTTGATTTTGTTTGGGAAAGTATTAATATTATTAATTGATTGTTGGTAGGTCCCCTTAATTGGCAATACAGCACCGCTAGTGCGTGAATCTTAGATTTAGAGAGATGACAATAATGATTATAGAGAGCATAGGGATTTATGTTGTTGCCTATGACAGGAGATAAATATGTGTAGTACAATAATAAAGAAATCAAATGGGAGCAGGCCCAGGCCCAGGCCCACTGGCCCACTGGCATCAATCCTCTTTTTTAATTTTGACGCATGGGATGTTATGATTCCTCCCATTGCGCTGCTTCCTGCCTTTTCTTCTGCTCACTAACAAAATGGCTTAAGTTACTTTTATAACATTAAATTCAGCCATTTACTTTTATAATTGTGGATGCAACATTTAAAAATTTTCTTTTATAAATGCTAAAATTAAATTAATTCATGATTTTAAATTAAAAAAGTGATATATTTATATTAATTTTAGGCTTAAATCCATTTTTAGTCCCTCATAACTTGGGTTATTCTAGTTTTGGTCCCATATATATTTTAGTCACTAATTTTAGTCCAACTTAATTTTTTTTACCAATTATGGCCCCTTTAGCAGAAAAGTTTAGAAGATAACGGATTATCTCATTTGATCGCTAGTCAAACTTATTTTTTTTCAAAATGATTTGTATCGTGATGTTTTTAACCAATTTTATAATTCGGATCCTCATGAATGTTCAACTCATTTAGGATTTCGACCGTCATTTTGGATTTTGAGTCGATCTAAATGGGTTGATCATTCATGAGGAACCGAGTCATAAAATAGATTAAAAATATCACGATACAAATCAATTTGAAGAAAAAAATTAGGTTTGACTAGCGATCAAATGAATTAATCCGTTATCTTCTAAACTTTTCCATTAAAAAGAACTAGAATTGTCAAAAAAAAAAAAAAAAAATTAACTGTGACTAAAATTGATGACTGAAACATATGGAAGACTAAAATTGGAATAACTCATGTTATGAGAGACTAAAAATAGATTTAAGCCTTAATTTTAAAAATGGTTAAAGGCAGAAATAACCATTTGAAACCTCTCAACTATATCATTGGTCAAAATTAGCTCGCGTTTCGTTAGTTAAACTACAAGAATCAAATTCATAAAAAATTCAACTGTCAGTGATGCATTTGAAACGATAATAAATTATAAGAATTGGAGTTAATTTTTTTTTCTCAATTGTTATATTATCTCATTCATTTAAAACAATAATAATTATATTTATTAACAGTTAAACATTAGCTTCTTTTGAGGGGATAAGACTATTGTTTCTACTCATTTCAAGAGCTATACTATAATTTTTTTTGTTGTCAATTAAGTTATTTCAAGTATTCTAAAATTCAATTGAAGACATTCCCTTGTAAGCCAAATTTGTATTCTCTATTGTTGAAATAAACTGTCATTTTATCTTTATGAAGTAGAAAGACAAGTTGACCTTTCATATTAGAGACATAGAGAATGAAAAATAGTAGTGATATTAAAATTCTTAGTGAAGATCATTCTAACTATAGAAAATTGGTATCGTTTATCTCTTTTAGTAGAATAATTCATTTTTACTAAGCAAAAGATTTCATTAAGGGTCGTTTGGTAAAACAGTTGGGAATCAGAATCAGAATGATAATGATAGTAGTAGAGATGAGTATGGGTTTTGAAAATTAAATAAAGTTGTTTGGTTTGTAAGGTGGGCTTGCGTTTATAATAGTGTAAAATATCTATTTTATCCTTAATATACTAGATTAATGTCCATTTTATCCTTAATATATTAAGCTAGAAAACCATTGAGGGCAAAAAATAGAAAAAAAAAAAAAAAAAGGCATGTGGACAGGAATTAAATTAAAACCCGAGGTGGGTTTCATGAAACCCATGCCAGATGGTAATTTATATGGTGGTCCTATGCAATTTTACTCCTACCCTAAAAATATCGCAAATTATACCATGTACTCACGCTCTTCTTCTTCTTATTCTTCAACAAAAGCTCACTTTCTTCTTATTCAAAAATCACTTCTTCTTCTTCACCGCATTCCATTCGAAACCGGATTCAATGAAATCTTCATCTAAATACAAATTCAACGGAGATTTGTGATTGTATTTTTCGACGAGCACCAAATACAATGGAAAAATCACTTCTTCTTCTTCTTAAAAAATCATTTCTTCTTCAAAAATAACTTATTCTTCTTAAAAAAATCACTACATCATAAAGTATGAACTGTATTTGATGAATTTACGGAACTTTATTTTCACGATTTGATGTTGGGTAATTTAATAATGATATTATATTCGTATTTTCTTATTCAAATAATGTTCTATTACTCAGAAATATGATATATAAATGTTTTTCGTGAGGTATTGACACTTTCATGTGAAATGGGTTGTTTCTGATTCCTCCCTGCTGCTGGACGTGGTAGAAGTTGCTATGGGACGTAGCTAGACGTAGTAAGACGTAGCTAGACATTTTGGACGTGTTGCTAGTTGTTTGAGACGTGGTGCTAGTTGTTCTGAGACGTGGTGGGTTGTCTGATATCTATAGTCTGTTGATTTGATGTCTAGTATTCTGTGATCTGATGTATATATTTTTGGACATGGTTCTAGTTGTTTGAGACGTGGTGCTAGTTGTTCTGAGAAGTGATGGGTTGTCTGATATCTATAGTCTGTTGATCTAATGTTTAGTATTTTGTGATCTGATGTAGACGTTTTTGGATGTGGTGCTAGTTTTTTTAGACATGGTGCGAGTTGTTCTGAGACGTGGTAGACTGTCTTTGTGAAAAAAATCAGTTTAAAATCAAACGCATGATTGTAGATGTTTTTGGACCTAGTGCTAGTTGTTCTAAGAGGATGTGAGATGTTTTGTGAAAAAATCAGTTTAAATTCACATGTCTGGATGTAGACGTTTTTGAAAGTGGTTCTAGTTGTTTGACGTGGTTCTGGTTATTCTGAGACGTGGTAGACTGTCTTTGTGAAAAAAATCAGTTTAAAATCACATGCATGATTGTAGACGTTTTTGGACGTGGTGCTAGTTGTTATGAGACAAGGTGAGATATTTTGTGAAAAAATCAGTTTAAATTCACATGTCTGGATGTAGACGTTTTTGGACGTGGTGCTAGTTGTTTGAGACGTTGTGCTAGTTGTTCAGATACGTGGTGCTAGTTGTTTGAGACGTTGTGCTAGTTGTTCAGAGACGTGGTAGACTGTCTTTGTGAAAAAAATCAGTTTAAATTCACATGTCTGGATGTAGACGTTTTTAGATGTGGTTCTAGTTGTTTGAGACGTGGTGCTAGTTGTTCTGAGACGTGGTGCTAGTTGTTCTGAGACGTGGTGGGTTGTCTGATATCTATAGTTTGTTGATCTGATGTAGACGTTTTTGGACGTGGTTCTAGTTGTTTTTGACGTGGTGCTAGTTGTTCTGAGACGTGGTGGGTTGTCTGATATCTATAGTCTGTTGAAAGTGGTTCTAATATAAATTATTTTTTAACTAGATATTTGCCTTAAATTAAATTTAAAAAGCTAGGAAAAAGGAGACACAAATTAATGATTAAGTGTGACTCATCATTCAAGTATGCAATTCAAAAGTGTAAAAAAACATATTGTTGACTTAGTCACAGTAGTAATGTAGTATATGAGATGTGGAGAGGGGGAAATAAATAAGTGGTAAGATCGATCATACAATGGTGATTGCATTTTGACCGTTGGAAAAGGTGCGCAGATGTTATGATTATATTTATTATTATTGTGGAATTTGGAGGTGCATTTCGCAAATATTAAATACAGTATTCGATTTTGTTTCCACCAATTAATACTTTTGTGTTTTTTTTAAATAAATAAAACTTTAATCCACTTGTTTGGGTGAAATTCTTTTGTATAAAGTTATTATTATTAGTAATTGGCTTTCAATCACATGAAGGTAAATTAATTTGTTTTTAAATGTTGTAAGTTATTACTTTTATTATATCACGAAAGAGTTAATTATGTTTGAAATTATTATTTTAATAATAGAAACTGAAATATCGAAGGTAAGAATAACATATCTAAGTCAATTATGCGACTTTATTGAAATATATGGTTGTAACATTCCTTTCCAAAACAACTGATGCTTATTAAGTATTCATTTCGGTTTTTTAATAAGATGTTTAAAGTTAGGGTGAATTGTAAAAAAGGTCATCATACTTTGATAAAGTTTAGGTTTTGGTCACTAACTTTTAAATATTCAAAAAAGGTCACTAACTTTTACATCTGAATTTTAAATTTGGTCATTCCGTCCATATTGGCTGTTAACTCTCTTAACGGAGCCTTTTTTTGAGGGCATTTAACGTGCTACAGTTGTCTTCCTTTTTTTTTTTTTTTTTTTGTTGCCTTCCTCCTTGAGATTATATCAGGATTATATAGACATCAGATCAGCGAATACTTGACATCAGATCAACAGACTATAGATATCATATCAAGAATATAAAAGAAATCATACAGTAGAACTAAAACATGCTTAACAAGGGAGATCAGATCAGCGAATACTTGACATCAGATCAACAGACTATAGATATCAGATCAAGAATATAAAAGAAATTATACAGTAGAACTAAAACATACTTAAAAAGGGATATCAGATCAGGATTATATAGACATCAGATCAGCGAATACTTGACATCAGATCAACAGACTATAGATATCAGATCAAGAATATAAAAGAAATCATACAATAGAATTAAAACATACTTAACAAGGGATATCAGATCAGGATTATATAGACATCAGATCAGCGAATACTTGACATCAGATCAACTGAATGATGTAAAGAATGTTTTTTAACTTAAGAAATTATTTGTATTTGTTTTTTGGATAGTTGATGTGTATGAATTTTTCTTCCAATTCACATGAATGTATGTAAAATGCTCTTTTATTTTGTACTGGATTGCAACCAAATAAATAATTAATATTTCATTTGTATAAATAATTATATTGTATAATGTCAATCAAAAAAATGAGTGAAATAATTATATTTGTATAATTATATTTGATCTGATGTCAAGTATTCGCTGATCTGATGTCTATATAATCCTGTTCTGATATCCCTTTTTAAGTATGTTTTAGTTCTACTGTATGATTTCTTTTATATTTTTGATCTGATATCTATAGTCTGTTAATCTGATGTCAAGTATTATCTGATCTGATGTCTATATAATCCTGATCTGATATCCCTTTTTAAGTATGTTTTAGTTCTACTGTATGATTTCTTTTATATTCTTGATCTGATATCTATAGTCTGTTGATCTGATGTCAAGTATTCACTGATCTGATGTCTATATAATCCTGATCTGATCTCAAGGAGGAAGGCAAAAAAAAAAAAAAAAAAGTCAAAAATAACAAAAGAAAGGAAGACAACTGTATCACGTTAAATGCCCTCAAAAAAAGGTTCTGTTAAGAGAGTTAACAGCCAATATGGACGGAATGACCAAATTTAAAATTCAGATGTAAAAGTTAGTGACTTTTTTTTAATATTTAAAAGTTAATGACCAAAACTTAAACTTTACCAAAGTATGATGACCTTTTTTACAATTCACTCTTAAAGTTATGGATAGGAATTAATTATTAATTATTGTTTAATTCAAAAAATAATATTATATTTACTTTTTTTTTTTAATCACAAATCTTTTCCCCAAAATATTTTTTCCTCATGTTGAGAAGACAAATATCATCTCTATCTTTTCTAATTACACATATTTTCTTAAAAAGACATTTCTCTTGCAATAAGTGCAGAGAAAGCAATTTACCCTAGATTGTTTGACATTTCTTATAACGGGCATGTCAATGGAACTACACAAGTTATATGTAAGGTTAAACATTAGTTATCGCATGATATAATAGGCGTTATCTATCAATGTGATGTTGTAAATTAGTGTTACAGGTTTAATCTTTTCTTAAAAAAGGAAAAAATATTTTTCTGATATCCTATTAAAATTCTATTATTAAATAATAGCAATTTGTAATTAAAATGTCAAAAATTAGATTAGTCTTTATGATTGGTTACATCCATAAGTAAAATCTTTTGAGTCAAAATTAGACAGCGATTCTCCCACATTATAGATAAGATTTTAGCCAATTATCCAGGAAGATGCGTGAAAAAAGACGCAACCTTTGACCCCAATAACGTGTCACGCTTATAATCATACATATTCATCAACTCATCCCTACAAAGATTCTTTCCTCAACAACCTTAATCATTGTCTTCCTTAATTCTTCACTTTACTGCACCACTTCATATCACTGGGTGTGTTTGGCTTTTTCCTAAGAAATTCTAGCCAATTATTTGAATATTTTAAAGAATTTCACCTAAATATTTGTTTACTGTATATCGAATATTGGGTTGAGTCATTTGATAGTTTAGATTTTTAATTTTTAAATTTTAGTGATTTTTGAAAATTTTGATAACTTGTGTCTTTCACCACCACTTCTCTGCATCAATTTTGACAGGCATTGAATTACATGCCCCATGACAATTAAGGTTGTCGGAATAGTGCGGAAATATTGAGTTCTCTTCCTCTATATTGAGTGGACCGTAGTACAAAATAACGAAATATATTAAAACTGTTTATCTTTTGGAATAAATAATGGAGTAGTTTAGAATCTTGCATGAACAGTGGTGTGACACTAGACCTTTTCCTATTCTTTCTATCATGACTCCAATTGGGCGGGCGATAATGGAGAAAGAGGATTGCCCTGGATGGAGTGGCTCAACTTATGTCCTCCAATGCTTCCTCTAAACCGGAGACAAGAATAAATTTGACCAAGTTGTACCAAAATACAAACTTAGTACCATGAAAAATACCCCAAATATATTACCATAAAATCCAGATATTCAACCGGCTTTAGAGTTGTGTGCTAGTCTAAAAATGCATAATCCAAGCCGGAGGAGGTGATGACCAGCCCAACATTTGAATCTTTCTTGTCGATGGGAGAGGTTGCAAGAGAAACTGATGCACAAGGGCACAGGGATAATAGGGTGAGGAAGGATGCCCGTTCTTCGAAACGGTAAGAATTTTTTTTAATAGAAATATTCTGATTGAGGTCCAACCGTTGTCCGCATTCCATGTCGTTGTAAATTTACTTCCCAAAAAATTAAAATCTATTTCCGTCCCTTACAGATAAATGGGTTGTAACTAGAGTGACTGGCTATGGCGGCATTGAAAAGCTTGAATCATGAGTAGATGCAATCTCTATGGTCGTATTGAGTTGGCAATTTTAGCAAAATAACATGGCCATTCTTCTGACCAAAATGTTTTGCCATAAGGACGGGAAGGATTGGACAATCCATTCAAGCGCCATGAATCTTGCATCCCTTAAAAATTATTCATCCTAAATGACCATCCAAATTAAAATTAATTATAAATTATTTATATTTTGTGTAAATTTTCGATATAAAATTAGGATTTCAACTCATCCCTTCCCACCCTTTTCTTTTCTCCATAACAAACCGTACAAGGTCGACCAATAATTGATTGATTAAGGCTCTCTTTGTTTATTTTTTCTGAAAAAATTAACTTTTTTCTTACAAAATATAAAAAATTATAAAATTACGTCATATCAATTTTAATTCGGGCTAAAATTACTCTCCTTCCACTACAAATTTTCTTTTCTTCTCATAAAAACTTTTTCAACAAAAAAAATTACATTCTCAATAAATAAAAAAAAAATCTTTAAAAAGTGCAAATAAACATAGCATAAAAGAACATCTAGATTTAAATTAGGGTTTTGTCATTTGAGGTAAAGAAGTCTAAAAGCAGTGCAGAAATTCAAAGTTGAAAGGTGGCTAAAGGCTAAAGGCATAGCCGGATCCCAATGATTGGTGACAACTGACAAACCAAAAACATGTACTATATTCTTTTTGTCTCCATAATCCCTTTTATTTTTCTTCTTATTTTTCATAAATTATAATTCTTAAAAAAAAAAAAAACTTGTGTTGAAATCTTATTAGAAATAGTTCAACCAAAACTTACATTTTATTGCATATATAGCCGAACAAAATTGCTTATTATCATGAACGTAAATTGTCACTAAAGTAAGCTCATAAAAAAATATATTATCTAACTTAAAATTTTAAATTTTTTTTGCAATTATATCAAGCAAATTCAATTTCAACAAGTACTTAAGTAAGAGGTGGACAAATAAACTGAATATAACAATAAAATATCAGAGTAAGAAAGGTTGTCGTTTTTGCTTGTGTCATTGATTTCTCTTTATTTATTTATTTTTTATAAAAAAAATACCAAACTTGCATCATCAAACTAATACATTACGCAAAGATGATATCCCGATAATATCATGATATAACAACCTGATCTAACACCCTTTTAATTTCTCTAGAGGCTCTCATGTTGGTTTTGTACTAAAACCAATTTAAGATTATGGTTTTATATTTATTAGCCAAGTATTTAGTAACCTAAAGGGTCATACACAATTAAATAATTCTTGGTTAAACTGATTGTGGATTAAATTATAAGATAATTTAATTTTCAGTGCCTATGTGTAATTATCTAAAAATTAGATAATTAATTATAATAATTAGTTATTGATTTATTGAGTTACTGGGTTACAGAGTTACAAGATTTAATTTAAATTAAATTAAAAGAAAGAAAAACTTTGTAACTAACAAGAGTCGTTGATGGCTGACACGATAAGATCGTGGGAGCTACCTTCGTGGGGTGAATTTGTTACAGATACTTTTCACACCCAACGTCTTTATTGTTGTCTCAATAAAAAAGCACACAGACAGAGGACTCCTTACAAATTATTTTACACATATCAGAAATTTCTCTGACTATGAAATATATTGTATTGACGGAGTTAGAAGGAATTAGCCTATTTGCCTCTGTGTGTTTAGTACGTGAGAGTTCCAAGAAGCATTCGTGTGGATACTTTGGAGGCTGATCATACTAAGCATCTAGATTGGGATAAATCTGTCTATTCATCCGGAGAAGAACGTTACGAAAAGTTTTTGACACACCGTTGGTGATCCGGAGAGGAAGGTTAGCACAAGCATCTGGAGAAGAAGCTTGTGCTAAATTGGGATAAACATGTCTGTTCATCTGGAGAAGAAGCTTACGAAAAGTTTTTGACACACCGTTGGTGATCCGGAGAGGAAGGTTAGCACAAACATCTGGAAGAGGTATCTCATCCAAACTATCACGGTTCTTGACAAGAAAATTATAAATTTGCTCCGTTGCAGATAGGATTTGCATATAGATTTTCCTTACGTCTCACACTCTATGGAACCCCTTGATCTATTTGTTATCATTGAAATCAAACACTCAGTCGCATTATTGCCTCCTCTATGGGCGTGCTATAATTTCACTTCGCAATCCTGCCTAAGCAGTTCTTTAATTTTTTGAATAAGACTCTCATGTATACATATGTACTCCTTGCAATCTTGTATCATCGCCAGTACACTTTCATTATCCACATCCGTCTCTATTCTTTGCCCATCCATCTACCGGGCCACTTGTAATCCTTGGAATATACCTCATAACTCTGTTCCGTAATTTTTCTTGCCTATGTTCATCATGAATCCAACCATCCATCTTTCATATGAGTGTCTAACTAATTCCCCACCTCATGCTTGATAGTTAAAACTCCATTCGAATTCATTGACTTCTCTATGTGATAAACTATTTTCTTATTTAAAAGTTTTATTAATTTCTATCCTCGTACTGATAAGTAAAATACTATAATTTCATATTTAATAAAATTTATTGGCGACTACAAAAACTTCCATGGCCTCTACTCCGGTGAAAGTGTTTCACAGAGAAAGAAGTCTATTGGGGTCATAGGTCCTCTTTTTCTAATGACTCAAAGGAATCATCCAATGATTGAAAAACATTCTAAAACATTGACACACCCTGAAGTTTATGGAAATTATTAATTACCTCACCAAACAAGTGAGAATTAGTTTTTTTTATTGTTTTATTCTATGTTCTTCCATAGTGCATTTTAAGTTAGTAAACGAGGTCAAATTCCACTGACATGGATCAATGGAGAAACTTTTAATTCTTGTTTCGATATCTACCTTAAATACTAATAAAACATAACAACTTTTCAAAAGTATTAAAGGGTCATTATGCTAAATTAAGATCACCACGTCAAAATTTATAAACTTTTAATTTGTGAATCGAATATATTATTGCCAATTTAAAATGGTGGGAAATGTGAAGACAGCCAGATGGCCCAATTGGAATTGGTAATCTTAGCTGAGTCCAGTAATATCGGAAACTGTCAATAATTAAGAATTAGTAATCAAAAATTCAAAATTCAGAATTTATAGGGGTAAATTATAAGAGAAGGAAAACATGGACAAGAAGAACAATTTATTTCACTCCGTACTCTCAAATACATGAGTTCGTATATGGTAGACCTATAGGACTACCGTGAATTTTACTCCCACTATAGCGCGCTACAGTTTTTTTTTTTTTTTTTTTTTTGACGCACAGCCTTTTTAAAAAATATATTTTTTTAAAAAAATAAGACAATAGATATCAAATCAATAGACTATAGATATCAGATCAAGAATATAAAAGAAATCATACAACAGAACTAAAATATACTTAACAAGGGAGATCACATCATTATTATATAGACATAAGATCAGAGAATACTAGACATCAGATCAACAGACTATAGATATCATATCAAGAATATAAAAGAAATCATACAATAGAACTAAAACATACTTAACAAGGGAGATCACATCATGATTATATAGACATCAGATCACAGAATACTAGACATCAGATCAACAGACTATAGATATCAGAACAATAATATAAAATAAATCATAAAATAGAACTAAAATATAGTTAACAATGTAGATCAAATCATGATTATATAGACATCAGATCACAAAATAGTAGACATCAAATCAACAGACTATAGTTATCAGATCAAGAATATAAAAAGAAATCATATCATACAATAAAAACGTCCATAATATGTATCATAATATCAAAAATTATTTAATTATAAAACAAATAAAATGATAATTTAAATTTTTTTTTTATAAAATTCAAAAACATTAAAAAAAATACTGAATTGTTTAGAAAAAAACGGACGGAAAAAAGTCTCAGGGAGGAAGGCAAAAAAATAAAATAAAAAATAGCCAAAAATAACAAAAGAAAGGAAGACAGTGTAGCGCGTTACTGTAGTGCGCGCGTTACTGTAATGCGCTATAATAAGAGTAAAATTGCATAGGACCACCATATAATTTAGTGAAATACATAAGTAGATTCGTAATTTACTTCTAAAATGACCAAATATTGATTTTAACTAATTTATTTTTTATATCGTATAAGCGTTTTCAGCTTCGGGCTCAGAAGAATTGGACCCATAGATAGAATTACAGAATGGTTGACAATGGGATGAAATGAAACCGAGATTCTGGCAACTGTGATTCCGATCCAACGACCACAAAAGGCCCAATCAGAAATGATTGTATTGGGCCTTTGATTAACTATCAACATAAGGATGCGCATGGTTGTATTGGGCCTTTCATAGAAGTCTCAAGAGGCCCAGATCTGAACTTAGCGAGTAAACTCCATCGGCAATAGTCTTAGTTCATAGAATATTAAGATACAGCCAGTTTTGGTGCTATCTGAGATGAGGCTATAATGATTGAGATGGATATACTTTTAATAACTAAGTGATTTGTCCCGTGATTAGATTAGTTATAACAATAATAACGATCAAATTAGCATTCCCTGTCTATTACTTTTGGATTCTTTCGTGTTTAAATTTAAGTCTCGTTTTAAATTATACATATATAAACAAATTTAATTAATATATTTAATTTTTACTTGTAATTCACGTTTTAATCTTTATTAATATATTGAGAATAAAATTACTGTATTTGGAATGAAAGCTAAAATAAGAATAAAATTTGAAAAAAGAACTATTAATGTTGTATTAAAATTATAAAATGACATCTAAAAATGGACAAAATTAAAAGTGTAAAACTTACACCCATTTTTATACAGAAAAAAAATAATACTATAATGTTATAGTATTCCTTTCTTTCCTCCAACAAGCTATTGCATCCGATCTGATAATAATAATAATAATAAAGATTATTATTTTGAAAAAAAAAATATTAAACGTGTTTTATATGTTTTGTATTATAAAACAAACAAACATAATTAATAGTATTATCGAATTTTGGTTGTAACTCCGCCGCCTAAAACACAATCTCCATACTAGGATTAAGATTAGACCTCCGCATCCAGCTCCAGCACAATATCATGGGGACCCAGAACCGAAGTCAATGTCACATTTTTCCGTTGAGGAACTTGACTGATTTTCTGCAAATCCTCCTCAGACAAACACCAATCAAAGATTCCAAGGTTTTGTTGCATCCTTTCCTTGTTAAAGCTTTTTGTTACCAGACTCACCCCCTGTTCATACACCCATCTCAGTGCAACCTGCAATGTCAGAATTTTAGGGCTGTCAAGGAACTAGAGAACAAAACCTGCTGTTCAAACCGATCATGGAGGCTTAAAAGATTGGATCTTTTGTGGGTTTGCAGGGACGTAATGTAGTAGTTTATCTTTTTGGTGAAAAGTTTGAACATAAATGGTGAAGCCCAGAAAGAATACCTGAGCGGAAGATTTTCCTCTGGCCTTGCCTATCTCTCCTAAGACGTCGGAATCTACGATTCTGTTGTCTCCCCAATTGGTATTATTTGCGCCCAGAGGAGAATATGCGGTGATGTGAATACCCTTTGCCTTGCAGAACTCCAGTAGTCTTTTCTGTTGCCAAACTGGACTCAATTCCACCTATAAATCAAGTTTATGTCAAGCTCAGCGTCTTAGTTCGATTCCTCTGTTTTATTAAAATATTGAATGTGGAAATGGGCCATCTCAAAGATGTCACAGAAGATTTCGTGTGAAATTCGAAGCACCTGATTGAGTGCAGGAGGAATTGTAGCAATTGAGAGGAGTTCCTGAAGCTTCTTGCATGAGAAATTACTGACACCAATGGCCTTTGTGAGGCCAAGCTTTTTGCACTCTTCCATGGCTTCCCATACTCCCTTCACATCCAATGGCCTTATAATCGCTCTATCCACCGGTCTTCTTTTAACCATTTCAGTCAACCTTACTGGTAAATGAATAAGGTACAAATCAACGTATTCCAATTGAAGATTCCTGCGAACAAAGAACGTGGGATCTGAAATGATTAAAAACTGTTCTTTCTGTTCTAGAAAAAGATCAAGTTTTTTGGAACGAAGAGGATGCGTATACTCACTGGAGGCTGGCTTTACAGGCAGGTACAATTTGGGGAGGATCGGTAAAGCTGGCCCAAAGTTTGGTAGTGATAAAAAGCTCATCCCTGGACTTAATCAGGCCAGTTTTGAGCGCCTCCGAAATAGCTTCTCCCAGTGGCTCCTCCGAACCGTAGGCGAACGCGGTGTCAAAGTGGCGGTAGCCCACTTTAATGGCTTCAAGCACGGCGGATCTGATGGCAAGGTGGTCCCCCGGAGGGTAACTGCTAGTGCCCATTCCGATCACCGGCATGGGCTTCTCAAGAGAGGTCAGTGTTACCTCCGGAACTCTGTCTCTGCTCATGATTTCAACACCTACTGCTGGATGGACTTGTTGCCACTTTTCCTCTTTCTTCGACTTTGAGACTCATAGTACAAGCTTTTATATATATAGGGAGAACTCATATTTTCTGAACAACCTTTGGTCTGCATTAGTTTACTTTGACTTATTCATTGCCTTATTAACGTTGGAAGTTTTCATTTTGCCGTCATTGTATTTATGTATTAAATGTGAATCAGAATTTATTTGGAAATTACAGTTAAAGTTAGTGGGAGTTTTGTTTTGATGCCGAACTAAATTCTCGCCGGCTGATCATTTATATTTTTATTTAATTTTTATTAAAAATATTGAGAGATTTTGTTGAATTTCGAACTGATAAATTATATATTTTATCTGATTTTTTTATAATTACAAAGATGATTAATCATGAATTTGTTGGATTTGATGTGATCATGTAATTACTCCTGTATACAGATCAAAATATAATTTTTTATTTTAAATAAAATTATAATTTATACGAAATATTTATTATTTATAGTTTTATATTTTAATTATAAATAAATATATAATTATATTAATTTAAAGTAAGATTATAATTGATCTGTCTCATATAAAAAGGGAATGTTACATATATTAAAAGAGATATATTAGAAATATTAATATTAATTCCTAATTAAAATGAGAAATGACTTTTTTTTTTTTTTTTTTTTAGAAATGCTTTATCTTCGACCCACCGAAAGCACTTAGGAGCATGACGGTCTTGAGTTCGAGTCACACACGGAAGTAGCATATCACACCAAAAGCTCTCAGTAGATACTCATGAATCACATCGAATCTAGATTAATAGGTTTCAATAGGTATTATGTCTCTCTTATTGTAAAAAAAAAAATGATAAATTTAAAAAATTGTGGCTTTACGTGCTATTTTTTAAAATTAATACTCTTTAGATTTTAAAATAATAATTTTGAATTTTGTATACAAAATAGAATAAATAAAACTATTTATATTTTAGTGCTTAATTTCTGACTACAACTAATTTGGAATAGTCAACGAAAGGCAACATTTTGTTTTAGGAAACACTAATTTGCGCACTGCTTTTTGGGTATATCTAGAAGGGGTTGATTGACCAGGGCGTACATGATAAAAAGTAGCCAAAAAAACATATACTCGGTATATTTCATAAAAATAATTATATTAAAATAAAAATATAATTTTTTTTTATTTTAAATAAAATAAACTCATATAAAATATTTATTATTATATTATTAATTTTGGAATTTAGAATAAAAAATAGAATCAATTAATTATTCAATAGAGAATCCGTTCTATTACTTCTGTCAATCGGATTTTGTTTGGTTCTCAGTTAAATTGAAAGTAAATTCTGTATTTGGTGAGACCAAAATCATAATCTAAAATCGAAACCAACTCTTGATTCAGTCTACGATTATGAAAATTGGTTATGTGACGTGTGATGGTGGACTTATTATCCTTCAGACATTAATGGTCAACAACAGCTAGCTTCGTACGTAAATCAACACTGGAAAAATATTTAGTCAAATTTTGAGACAAATATGTGAAGCAAAAAATCAGCTTCAAGGATTGGATGGAACTTCACTTGCTAATCTAACTCGCAAGTTCTGTCCATTGGTTACATTAAAATGTATCAAAATAATAGTTGATAAAATAAATTATGACTCTTTTAAATACTAAAAATTTAAATAAAATACATACCCGAGAAACTTTCTACATAATTTATGTGATTTCAAGGGAGAAAAAAACAGGTATAATTAAAATTTAAAGTTATAAGTATAAAAAGTTGTAATAATAATTTTTTATATGAATGGTATTTTTTAGAAAAAAAAGTTAATACTTTATAAAAATAAATAATGTTATAGGAGCAAAGGGATTGTTATTTTTCTGGGAGCGCAATAAACAAGCTTCCCATAACCTTCCAAGGCATCTATTTCAGTTTTGCCTTTTAAGCATCACTCTGCTACCTATTTCTTCAATTGATAGTAATAAAACTATATTGATTTGTGTTATGTGTACATGTAGGGAGAGTGTATTGGTTATGGGGGAAAAGTAGTAGAGTATTAGGGGGTCACATTACAAATAATTTTTAATTATTATATAAAAAAGGAATGTGGACACATTGTAATGTGTCCTGATAAAAGTATAATATAATTTACCCTATTTCTTCACTCTTCATTCCAAATCCACCACAACAATAATTATAGTGATCATCGCAGGATGTTGAAATCTCTGTTTCTGTTAATCGACTTCTTTTGCTTGATCTATCTTGATCCAGGCATTCTTTCGAGTGTTTTCAAAGTTCACAGGTCGAATAACCAGCTCTGATTCCATGTTGAAAACCTAATGCAACCCATCGTGTGGTTCCACTTCAAAACTAATTGGTGATGAAAGAGTAACACATGAAGTTTATATGGTGATTTTAAGGTGTCTAAATTTTTCACATGGGACAGGTGAACATGGACATTTTTCATTATTTCAACATAACCTACCCATTACTGGAGGCATTCTTTGAGCAACAAGAGAAGTTATACTGGAAAGCAACGGAAAATGTAACAAGAATAAGTGTAACAGAGGAGATAGTGAAGTTTGCAGCTAAGACAGTGGGGAACTCATGTTTAGATTAAGCCATGCATGTGAAAGTTGCTCATTCGGATTAACATGGTATCAGAACGAGTTTGGCTTGCTTGACTGATCTGACAGTATATACAATTTGAAACCAAAGTCCAGAATGTGTCCAAGGCCTCTCCACATATTCCCAACTAATTTTGAGATTTGACTCGGATCAATAAATTTAACAGTCAATTGTTGAACAGGCCTTCAATGACACTAGAACCGATCAGACGACACGAATTGCCTTCAAGTATGGATGCTTGAGAGGAGTGTATGGAACGCCTTTCTTCTTCGTCAATGGATTCCCTCTGGATATGACAAACTCCCTGGCTATGGATTATAATGCATGGTGAACCACCCTTGTAGTAAGTACCCGACCCCAATAAGACAACTCAATTCATGCTCTGCATTTCTTTTGATCTAAGATGCTTCTTTCTAGGATTTGTCTTTTGTTTTCCATCTTTCTTTGAAAAATAAATGGTGAGCCCATCGAGATAGCGGAAAAGACGATGTATTGCTCAAGTTTTATTTATGGATATCACATTCAAATTAAAAAAAAAATGGAGTATTATTTTTCTTCTTGTATTAGTTTAGTTCTACCTTTTATATTTTACCCTTGTATTTTACTATGCTTTCATAGGAGTAGTTCTTTGGAATTGTTTTCTACGCATATTGATAAACAAAGAATGAGTTGTTCATCCATTTTTCTGAAATAAATCTCTACCTTGAAGGTTAATTATTTTAAAAATAATAATTTTATTTATCATATTATTTTGATTTAATTGTTTGTTTCGGGGAGAATAGAAATCAATAATTGACGTACTAATTCATTACGTGGGCCTAATGTTTTACTACTTACCATGACGCATTACAAAAGGAATAGACTGGTGCCAAAGGCCCAATACTATTATTTGCCGCTCATGGGTGGGGATCCAGTTGACTACTGAGTTTGAATATTTCAGCCCATGCAACTTGACTTTATCATTATCTCGATCGTTATTTTAAGCAAATTAGATATATTTTCTTCAATAGCTACAACCCTCTTGTCTTAAAATACAATTATTGATTTAATATGACTAATATAGTATATTAATATAAATTAGGAACTAAATAATTATTATTTCTTTCATTTTTTTAATATAAAATATTTAAAATTGTTTGAAAAAGTAAAAATTAATTATTATTTAATTTAAAAGATAGTGTTATTTTACTTTCCTTCTATTAATATCTTTCCCCAAAACATATATCACTTCTATCTCTAAGATAATTTAGAATTAAAAAGTTGTATTAAAATCTAAAATATCAAAAACAAAAAAATTCTCACACATTTTATAAAATTACATAAAGAAAATTAGAAGAAGTATTATTTTTTTTTTTAGAAATGACAAATATTTAGTTCCCTAGTCCGGTTTGGATGACTTGAATTCATAACTATTGATTTCAGGTGTGAAATGTCAACCATTAAACTATAATATTTATATCATGAAAGTTAGCGATATAAAAGTTATTTCTATTTTAGAACAGAAGGACTACATATTATTACATAGCGCACATAATAGGTCTATTTTTGTAATTGTCAAGGATTTTAGTTTGTAAATAAGAAGGGGTTTAGTTTGTGAAAATGGAGCGATTTATAGTACAATTTCCTGAATTTTCCATCTGAAGTTGTTTTAGCGTGTTTTTTGAGGAAAGTGTTGTCTTGGTTCAGATTTTTGCTTGGAAACCTCTGTTTACGGAGCTTTAGGTTATCGAAATTGTTTTCATCAGCTTGGTTGATGCAACTTCTTCTAGTGGTGTAAACCGTCAGTTTGGCTGGTTTATGAGAAACATTACAATCCAAATCAATAATTACGATTTAAAATTTTTTTAAATCAAATCAGTCAAATAAATATATCAAACTAAGTTAACCAAATCATATTTAAGTGATTTAATTCGGTCAATTTAGACGGTTTAAAATAATTTTATATTTAAAAAAATAAAAAGTTCGCGTGTGTTTAAAATAATCTCTTTAATTTTTTTTTTTTTTTTTGATTGAAAGTGAAGGAGAGGGGAGAAAATTTCATGCCAGTTCGCATAATAGAGTGTCAAACATTACTAAATTGCTCCACCCACATAAAATTAAAATCAATTATAATTAATTGTTATTATTATTATTATTATTTAAATTAAATAGCATTTCCTCTTATATATATAGAACAGAAACATTGTAATGTAGGTCTTTCACCATTTTTACAGCAACAATTGCTAGTTAAAAGCTAGAAGATTACACAAATTTTACTGGATTTTGCATCCCCCGGAGTCCAAGTAAACACACACAAAAAAATTATTAAAACACACACACAAAAGATTTTATGGTTAAAAAAATATTTTTTTTGAACAAAGAAAAATTAAACATAACTAACATAAAATTCATCTACTATTTTCTTATCTTAAAACTTCAAAATCATGTAAATAAATTTCACAAATTTTCGCAATAAAATCATATACAAAGAAACTAATTTCATAAGTTTAAATAAGAATTTTTTAACACGAATTTATAAATCCATTCAAATAATACACAAGTTCCCAATAAAATTTACACAAGAAATTAAGTTAACACAAACCACACAAGAATTAACTTAAGACAAACTACACTAGGAAAGAACTAATCATTAAGAAAATAAAATAATATTAGTTATATATATTTATAATATTATTATATTATATAAGATATATCCGGCCGGTCCGACTGAAATGACTAATTTCACTTTTGAAACCGTCGGCCAAATCAATATAGCCGTTTTGAAAATTTCAAACCACTAAAAAAAATATAATTTTAAATTGATCAAACTTAACAAGTTTTGGTCAAACTATTTACACCCTTAACTTTAACCGTGCAATGGTTATTGGTCGGGAGGATTTGGGATAAGTATTGGGCATCGTATCATAATTAGTGTAAAATTATGGGACTTGTTTCAAAATTTACAATTAGTATGGGATTGGGAGGATGTTGAACTATGGCACAAGTGGATGATATGAGTGTTATATCTTTAACACTTAGTCAAACAGAATGGGTTTAAATTCATGTGAGTCTAGGTCGTGGCATTAGAGAATTATTGAATAGAGATTGGGAATTAGTGAGTGGTTCAGAATGTGTATTACGAGATAAATTTTGTCGTAAATTATTTGGCTTTTGTTGAAGTAAAATGACCATTCATATTTCAACGTTTAAATGGGTCCGCCAACATAGTTATCATATAATAGTGAAGGCTTATTTTGCTCTCTATTTTGTTATTTTGCGTCTATTTTATACTTAAATTATTCCTGACAAATTAGGAAATATCAACTATAATATTTAAATATAAAATATAATAATATATTAAATTATCCTACTACCCTTAATCAATTTATTAAAAATACTAAAAAAATTCATTTATAGTTTCGCTCATATATGCTACTTTAATTGTAATTTTTATAAATTTTTGATAGATTAAGAAGCAACTTATAAAATTTTTGATAAATTAAGACAGTTAGATAATAATAGGAGGGGATGAAGATAAGCATTAAGGGGACAAAAAATAAGAATTAAGGGACGATACTTAAGAAAATAGAGGATTTTATTAAAAAAAAAGAGGCGTTGAATAATAAAAATGGGTGCGATAAATGTTTCTTTTCACGGAATATAATTATTTAATTTCAAGTTAAACTTATTTAATTGTAAAAGATATATATATTTTTTGGTCGAGTCCCTCCTTACCGCGAGTCTACATTTTTTTTTTTTAAAACAGTCTCACAAACCAAAGAGGTTTAGAGGCCGGCAAGGTTGACTACCCTAATATTAGTTTAATGAATAGGTACAAAAGATGAGGAGTTTGAACCTTACACAAAAAGAAAGCCCGAGACATATGCTGTACAGGCATCAAAAAAGCTCCTACTCACGTTTACTTACAAAAAGGAATTATTAGTTACTGCCCCAGTACTTTCTCTTTACCGTCCAAATTTGAACGAAAATGTCCCCTGCAATACCCTATCTTCCCCCTTTTATATAAAAAGACATTTTTGTCAAAATCTATAAATTATCGTCCCAAAACGTGAGGCGGTAACTAATAACCCCCTTACAAAAACCAACTACCACTACTATTTACTTCAATTCTATCCTTCTAAACTATGAAACTATCAAACTTGGGATCGATACCGCATTCAAAGTAATCAAACCCCTGAATCTCATTGGAGCATATACTAAAGCAGTGAAAAAGATAAAATTACCTCCAGAGCCCATTATTAAACCCCCTGAATCTCACTGGAGCATGTACTAAAGCAGTAAAAAAGATGAAATTACCCCTAGAGCCCATTTTAGTCAGGAAGTCAGCAGACATGTTATCCTCACGATGTGGTGAATAACAAAGTTTAAGAAATAATGTGGGTGGTTTGACAAACTTTGTTATGGTACAAAAAAGGAATAAACCCAAAGTGTAAATATTAATTTAGGATACCTTTATCTAAGCCGACTCAAGAGCCCCCACTTTGCCCTGTTGGGATGATCATCATAAGTAGGCAGTTTCCTCCCTCTTAAAAAGTAAAGAGAATGAGACGAATATTTTCCACAGGCCCTCAAAACATGGTGACAAAACCAACCACAATTGCAGTTGCAGACATTAAATGGTTCTTCATTTCAATTATATATTTTCCATCCTTTTTTTTTTTTTAACCCATTATAAATTGGAAAATTACACTGAAATTCTTTTTTTTTTAATTAAAAAAATTGCATTTTAAAAGTAAAAAAATAAAAATAAAAATCCCTGGAAAATGGAATGGCGATTGCATTTACTAGTCTGAGGAAAGTGACTCATCGTGCGCCTCATTCACCTTTTTACGCCCTAAAAAAAGCTGCCCCCAAAGCTAAAACTAAATCATGTTTACTTTGTGGCTCACCCTCCATTTTTAAATTTAAAGTTTGGTACTGCTTTTTGGTCAATCTAACTCATTTCTAACCCCCTTCCTTCCACTTTTTTACTCCTTTTTAGTGTGACAGGTGTGAAAAAGGACCTCCACCCCCCCTCACGTGAGGATGATGTGAAGTCACGTGATATCAACTTCTTGGCCAGGACTTAGATTTTATTCATGTCAAAAAGAGAGATATTTTAAATTTGGCGCTTTTTTGTGATTATGAGGTGTACTTCTTTTTATTCTTCTTAAATTTTGATTGATTAAAATAATTTTATTTTATTTTTTTATTGTCACTTTTAATAAATTTTAATGAAAAATTTTGGAGAAATAACAAGTTGACTCAGTTTACTGTTAGTCAAACATACTTTTTACTTAACTATGATTTGTTCAACTTATTTTACGATTCAGATCCTTTTTAATGTTTAACATATTTAGTGTTTTGACTGTCATTTTGGATTAATTGTTGATTTAAACGGGTTGAACATTAAAGAAGATTTCAGTCGTAAAATGAAGTGAACAAACCATGGTAGAATAAGTTAAGTAAAAAGTATATTTCGCTTGTTGACAAATGAGTTAAACTACTATTTTTCAATTAAAAATAATTAAAAGTGATAATAAAAATGATTAAACCAGACTATTTTGATCAACTATAATTTAAGAGAGATCAAAAATAACACACATCATAGTATGAGAGACAAAAAAAAGTAGTTCGACCTTTAAAATTTTATGTAATTTTCTATTTTATAAACTTGAATTATTTACATTTTGTAATAGAGTATAAATACATAAAAGGAGATTTTTTTTAAAACCAAAATTGTTAATAAAAAATAAAAATAATATAATCTCTTAAATTAAAAAATAATTTATTTTAAAATATATACTTTATAGCTGGAATAGGTCTGAATTCATGCAAATTGCATTGGTAAAGGAGTGAATTATGACTTGTGGTTGTTTAGTTATGGGTAGAGAAGATTTTTTTTTTTAGCTTCTCTGCACAATGTGTGTGTGTGAGTGTGTCTCTGGTGGCTAGCTAGTCTTTGGTGGGGCTTATGGTTTCAACCATTGTGTGTGTTATTGGGTTTACAGATTTCGAATAGATTTTATTAATTATCGTCTTAATTTTTAATATTTATTATTTTAATTTAGATTAAAATCTCTTTCAGTACTTTCTTTTCTTTTTAAATAAAAAGATAATTTTATCAAAATTAAGACGATAATATTTAAAATTAAGACAATAAATAATAATACCCTTCTTGAATTGAAACCCCACTTCTTCTCCTTCTTTTTTTCTTTTTCTCTTGGCTCCTCCCTCTCTCTCTCCCACACACCACACACCACACACCACACACCACACACATAGTGTTGGTAGTGGAGAAGAAGAAGACCTTTGCCTTAACCTTACCTGCTGCTCAAGGTGAAGGGTCAACAATGTAAGAAAAGCAAGAAAGTTCATAGAAAAAGTTAAAAGGGCTTAAAGCTAAAAAAAGAAAGAAAGCTGATTTCTCAAAAGCAATTTGCTTTGCCTTCCTTCCTATGCTATCCTTATATGCTCTCCCTGCAGCTGCAGAAGCAGCAGTACATTGCCAACAAATACGAGGCTCCTCCAAAATCTACAAGCTGTGTGGTTCCAGCTTCCATCATTAAAGATAAATATTCCAGCAATTCAAATAAGAGTGCCCATCTATGTTAGACAACAACACCACCACCACTACTACTACTGCCTCCTCCACTGGTCCTTCTTCTTCTTCTGATGCTTTCACTTCTTCTGAAAATGGAGTAGTCATCATAAACAAAAGGAAAAGAAGACCTGCTGGCACCCCAGGTAAACCCCCTTTTCTTCCTCTCTATTAAAAGGCATTTTTCTTTTAGAAAAACCCTTTTATGTGCAGTTTCTGTTTCATTACATGCATTTTTTAGTTTTGTGTTTCATTTTAATTTGTGGGTTCAAACTATTTTAGAGACAGTTCATGTCAGTTTTGTTCTTCTTCCATGCATATTTGAAGTTTGAACTAGGAGATCAGGTTTTACAAGAAAATGACTAGAGGGTTCAATCATTCTCTCAGCTATTTGCATATTTCATGCATTTTTAAGCTTCCTGCCACTATTTTAACTTGTGGGTTTGATTTGTTTTCACGCATTTATGAACTTAATTTATAGTTTATACCACAAAAGTAAATTTTGTGTACCCCAAAAAAACCTGTTCTTTTTTTGTTTTTGGGTGGATTTTTGGAGTGTTTTAGATCCAGATGCTGAGGTTGTTTCACTCTCACCTAAGACCTTGCTGGAATCGGACAAATACGTATGTGAGATCTGCAACCAAGGATTTCAAAGGGATCAAAACTTGCAGATGCACAGGAGGAGGCACAAGGTGCCCTGGAAATTGCTCAAGAGAGAAAGTCCAGAGATAAAGAAGAGGGTTTTTGTGTGCCCAGAACCATCTTGCTTGCACCATGATCCATGCCACGCACTTGGGGATCTTGTGGGCATAAAGAAGCATTTTAGGAGGAAACACAGCAACAACAAACAGTGGGTTTGTGAGAAATGTTCAAAAGGATACGCTGTTCAATCTGATTATAAAGCTCATCTCAAAACTTGTGGCACCCGAGGCCATTCTTGTGATTGTGGCCGTGTGTTTTCCAGGTTTGTCCCATTATCTTCCTACTTTTGAGATATTCTTCACTAAATTCTATGACGGACTTACAACAATACTCCACACATTACTGCTACTACTCCTAATATTTAATGAATTTCTCTATCCTATAAAGTGCAAGTCTTCCCACTCTTCTCATTAATTGACTCATTGACAAACTACATTTATACTACTGCCATTGCCAAGGTTAATTTACTTCATTCACAGTCCTGTTCATAATTTTGCCTTGTTTGACTAGAAATTGTGCTTCTTAAATCAATCATACCCATTATACTGTTATCATTTAGTTTTAGGTCAAAAAGGGTGTTGTTTTTTACTTTGTTCTTGGGACAAGCAATGAAGTCTCTTTTTACTATCAAGTGTTGTTTACCATGATACTTGTTATATTTTTGTTTTGCGTGCGACATTCTTCCATGCCACTAATGGACTTTATTCACTAATCCATGCTTCATCAACATGAAAATGGACTTTGGTGGTTGCACTTTTTTAATTCAGAGTGGAGAGTTTCATTGAGCATCAAGATAGTTGTACGGTTCGCCGGCTCCGGCCAGATTTACAGGCAATGCAGCCAGCTGATTGCTCTTGCCATGTTGGTTCAAGCAGTAGCCCATCAAGTGTGACAAATTTTACTACTGTTGCCCCAAAGCCAAGATTAATAATGCCTGCTGCTGCACCACCTTCAGAATCTCACTTTTTTGGTTCTGATCAATGTAATAATAATTCTCCCCATAGTGCTGCTGTTCAGCAACATAATTTGGAGCTGCAGCTTTTACCATCTTCCTACAATGATGAAAATCAAGCAACAAACTTGAAACTATCAATCGGTTCATCGAGCCGCGGAGAAATAGGTGAAGGGAAAATCATCTCAAGGGCAGATGCCAACAGGAGCTCGCCCCGGGGAGAAGGATCATCATCAGTTGATGCAGCCTGCAGGTTGAGCCATCAATCCAATGCAAATGAACAACTAAGGATAGCAATGGCTGAGAGGGCCTTTGCTGAAGAGGCAAGACAGCAAGCCAAGAGGCAATTGGAACTGGCAGAACTTGAATTTTCCAATGCTAAGAGGATTAGGCAACAAGCACAAGCCGAGCTCGAGAAGGCGCAAGTATTGAAAGAGCAAGCTACAAGAAAGATCAGTGACACCATCTCAGAGATCACTTGTCACGCGTGCCGGCAAAGGTTTCAAGCAACAGCCCCAAATGCCTTAGCAGATGAGACTTCTCCTGCCATGAGTTACATGTCTTCAGCCACTACAGATGCCGAGGGAGATTATTAGAAACAAAATCCCTCCAAAAGTTTCTACTACTCTTGCTTAATTTATGCCTTAATTAGCCCTTTTCTTTTGGTCTTTTGCTAATCAGTGAAAGTGCAGTTCGTTGCAAATTATGCTGTACTGCGTGCTGTTTTTTTCACTATGATCTTATTATAGAGTGAAAAAAAGTTGGTTTCATCGAGTTCCATTTATGATTGAGCTCGATGGGAAATTCTCTTTTTGTTTGAATGAGAAATTTTCACTAATGGACATATACCTCTTTTGTGCAAAGGGAAAATTGCCTTGATAGACAACTACTTGTACGATTTTGGGAAGTTTCATTTTCCTTCTAACTAATAATAAAGTGGAAAAGATTCCCAAAATTTTTTTTCTATTTTATAATATTACAAACAAAATTATTTCCATTATGAAAATTTGATGTATACTATTGGAGAAGTGTAACTGAAGAAAGAATAGAAAGGAACAGTAACATATCTCTAACAAACAGAACTCTTTTTAAGAGGTAGTTGAAAGTATACTATAAGGGGCGGGCGTATATTATGACGACAGAGGATGTCCGTTTCTTGAAGCGGTCAGAATTTTTTTTTAAAACGTTCATCTCCATGTTATTGTAATTCCGTCGTTAAAAATTTAAAATTTACGTTTGTTCCTGTATACTATTTAGAGTGAATTGAAAGGGGGAGGGGGGGGGGGGGGGGGGGCGGGGGGATGGATATTGGGAAAGAAAAACAAAGAAGTGCGTCCAATTAGATGTAGCAAAGTCCCATCTGAGAAACTAAAAATAGGCTTTGGATTCTAGCCATGGGAATACCTCTCTGAATCCGCCCACATGGTACACCTAATTGCTTGTCTATAATTATTAAAGGGTACACTACTACTACTACTACATCATAAACGGCTCTTTTTCACTCAACTTTGGGTTCCCTTTTTTGGGGTAGCCCTTCTCCCTCTAACCATTTAAAGGATGAGGAATTTTGAATTTTCACTCTCTTCTGCTAGTACAGACACCATTTTAGAAGTTAGAAAGATTTTGTGGACATTTGGTATTGAGATTTAGGAAGGAGGAGCCCACTCTATTTTTACCCTAAAGCCATCACCGTAGAAAAATCACATTATTTTATTACATTATTAACGTCGATTAAATGAGTTAATGGTTATTGGTGGTTCGTGATTTGTCGAGAAAATAATGAGTGACTAAATTGTTAGATATAGGAAGAAGAAAAGTGAAAGCGAGTAATAGTAGTGCAGCATTTCAGTTAGGACATGGGAAGTTAGGAGGAAGTGCTTCGATTCCAACTTACAAGTTTGAAAATGTATGAATGTTGACAATAGAGAGAAAAAAAAGGAGCACAAAATGTGGTCCAACCACCCTTCTTTTTTTTTTTTTTGGCTTAAAAGTAGATATTGTCTCAATGAAACACATGCAATTCAAGAACAACCACCACCCCTCTCCCCATCCCCCCAACCCATCTGACCAAATGAATTACAAAAAATATGTCTTTTTTTTACTTGATATGATTTGATCAAATTATCAGTATCTTTAAATTTTTGACAATTTCAAAATGAAAATCTAAAAGTGTAAATTATCCTCTTATTCTTACTATTTATAAGTTGATTTTAAATTTTAAAAAAATGAAGGAAAGTGAGGTAAAATTTGAGGGGGGGAAGAGGAGTAATAGTGGAGAGAAATAAATGGAAAGAAAGAAAGAAAAAGGGGGAGCATGATTTTCAGTGCCACAGTTGAATGGTTTAGGATCAGGCACAAGTCTTTCTCACACTAAAATACAACACACACAAACACACACTCCAAAAGCCTTCTCTCACCATTCGCTAAGTTTACCTTTTTTTTTTTTTCATCAGAGTCGGCAGCGGCAGCAGCAGCAGCAGCAGCGGGGCAGCCTAGCCCACCCAACCAACTCAGTACTAGCCACCCCTCTACTACTTACTAGTACTAAACCCTTTTTCATTTATTTAAGCCATCTAATTATTACCCCTCTCTTTTCAATTTATTTATTTATTTTATCAACAATGCACTATACTTAATTATTAGGGTGATCCCCTATAATTTAATAAAATTATCAATATTCTTCAGATTTTAAAAATAATTTATGTTTCTCTTAACTATTTAAATTAATAACAACTAACTCTCTGATTAACAAAAAATGAATAAAAATACTAACGTAAGTATTATTATTGTGATAAAAATAAAATTAATATCATTTTAAAATCACATTTTGATAAAATATCGTCAAATTATTTTTGTTTTTTGACATTTTTTTATATTTTATTTTGATCAAACGAGGTATTGATAGTTGTCAGAAATTTTAGGGAGTAATTTGTAATTTGACCAAACTATAGGGAAAGATGTAATTCTCCCTAATTATTATTCCTTTCCATTTATTTTTTTTAAATTTATTGTAATAGTTAAATTTTCAAATTAAGTATAGTCATATTAAAAAGAAAAGAAGAATAAAAAAATATTTAAAGAAAAGATAATTTTTACAAGAGAATTGTAATTTAATGATAAGCACTCCTCACTTAAGACTAGGGCTGTAAACGAACCGAGCAGCTCGGTCAAAGTTCGGCTCGTCTCACTAACGAGCCGAGTATCGAGCAGGCCAAAATAATGCTTTATACGCTCGACTGAGCTTAATATATAATAATATATTTTATAAAATATATATAAAATATAATAGGTACCACGTCTTGATATGTCCGAAAAAGCAATAACACAACGTCTGAAAACACACACAAAAAATTCACAAATGCAAACAGCAAAGACATTGTTTATCTACTAAATTTCATAAAATATACTGCAACGTCTAGTATAACAAACAAAAAGTTAATTTTTTCACAAAAAAGGGGCAAACAGACGCGCAACGTCCACTATAATAGGTACCACGTCCTGATACGTCCCAAAAAGCAATAGCGCAACGTCCGAAAACACACAAAAAATTCACAAATACAAACAGCAAAGACATTGTTTCTCTACTAAATTTCATAAAATATATTGCAACGTCCAGTATAACAAATAAAAAATTAATTTTTTCATAAAAAAATGGCAAATAGACGCGCAACGTCCACTATAATAGGTACCTCGTCCTGATAAGTCTGAAAAAGCAATAGCGTAACGTCCGAAAACACACACAAAAAATTCACAAATACAAACAGCAAAGACATTGTTTCTCTACTAAATTCCATAAAACATACTGCAACGTCCAGTATAACAAACAACAAGTTAATTTTTTCACAAACAAAAGGGGCAAACAGACGCGCAATGTCCACTATAATAGGTAAAACGTCCTGATACATCCAAAAAAGCAATAGCGCAACGTCCGAAAATACTAACAAAAAATTCACAAATACAAACAGCAAAGACATTGTTTCTCTACTAAATTTCATAAAATATATTGCAACGTCCAGTATAACAAACACAAAGTTAATTTTTTACAAAAAAATGGCAAACAGACGCGCAATGTTCACTATAATAGGTACCACGTCCTGATACGTCCGAAAAAACAATAGCGCTACGTCCGAAAACACACAAAAAATTCATAAATACAAACATCAAAGACATTGTTTCTCTACTAAATTTCATAAAATATACTTCAACGTCCAGTATAACAAACACAAAGTTAATTTTTTCACAAAAAAAGGGCAAACAGACGTGCAACGTCCACTATAATAGCTACCACGTCTTGATACGTCCGAAAAAGCAATAACGCAACGTCCGAAAACACACACCAAAAATTCACAAATACAAACAGTAAAGACATTGTTTCTCTACTAAATTCCAAAAAATATACTGCAACGTCCAGTATAACAAACAAAAAGTTAATTTTTTCACAAAAAGGCAAACAGACGCGCAACGTTCACTATAATAGGTACCACGTCCTGATATGTCGCAAAAAGCAATAGCGCAATGTCCGAAAACACACATAAAAAATTCACAAATACAAACATCAAAGACATTGTTTCTCTACTAAATTTCATAAAATATACTGCAACGTCCAGTATAACAAACAAAAAGTTAAATTTTTCACAAAAAAAGGGCAAATAGACGCGCAACGTCCACTATAATAGGTACCACGTCATGATACGTCCGAAAAAGCAATAACGCAACGTCCGAAAACACACACACAAAAAATTCACAAATACAAACAGCAAAGACACTGTTTATCTACTAAATTCCATAAAATATACTGCAACGTCCAGTATAACAAACACAAAGTTAATTTTTTCACAAAAAAAATGGCAAACAGAAGCGCAACGTCCACTATAATAGCTACCACGTCTTGGTACGTCCACTATAATAGGTACCACGCCCAGCTACGTCCAAAATACAAAGCAGCAACGTCCAACAACGTTTAGCTACGTCCCGCTGCGTCCAAAATACAAAGCAGCAACGTGAGCTCGACAATTATTTACCGAGCCGAGCTCGAGCACTGAGTAAGGGAGCTCGAACTCGAGCCCCCTTGCAAATTACCGAGCCGAGCACGAGCAAGGCCCTACTCAGGCTCGGCTCGACTCGATCACACCCCTTATTAAGACCATAGGTTTTGAGTTCAAATCACATTGTAAAAAAATAAAATAAAATTTGAGATGGACTATGTGAATCGTATTTAGTCACTCAAATGAATTAATCAATTACTGTATTACATTGGTCAAATAATTTGTCTCTTCAAAGTATTCATTTTTCAAATTGGGGGACTATTATCATTTTTTTAGCAAATGATTTTTTTAGTTATTTACATTTAGAACTTTAGTTCTTCATATATATATATATAATGCATATAAATTGGAGAGTGAATTTGTATCTTTGGTTTTTGATGAGCCACACCAAAAAAAAAAAAAAAGAAGAAAGAAAAAATTAGAGAAATTAATAAATTATATAAACTTAAAATTTATTAGTTTAAACTTTTTGATTAAATTGCGTCTATGCACTTATTAGCTATGCTTCTTTATAGACCAGAAAATTCTAATTCAATATAAATTCAGATAAGACATTAAAATTGTAAAAGACGTTAATCACATCAGACTATTCTAATACTTTTCCAATAAATTTTACTAATTACCGTCCTAATTTTTACCACTAAACCCTCCTTACTCCTCTTTCTTCCACCTATGAAGTAAAATGATAATTTTATTAAAATTAAGATGATAATATTTAAAATTGAAGCGATAACTAGTAATACCCAATTTTAATTAGGTTCTCAAGTATTTTGAGTCCCTAATAAATGATATTAAAATTTGAATATCTGGTAATATGAATGATTCTTTTCTTGCTGAAAAAATTTTAGTGAAAAAATTGATGAACTTGACATATATTTCCCTTTCGTGGCTTACGAACCGCACTTATTCTTTTAGGTTGAGTTGATTTCATATACTTATTAGACTTTTTTTTGAATTGGATTTCGAGATATTTTATCTTCCTAATAGTTTATAAAAAATGATATCCTAAAATAAGAAATTGAATAATGTGGAATAATTAAATCAAGTTGGTTCTCACGTCTCAGTATTGTTGAAATGGTGGGTTAGTTGGCCATATTTATTAGGCTTCTAAGGGAATAGAGCAATATACCCACTGGATTACACAGTCCCGTCTCGGTTAATATCAAAATTAGCTTCAGAATATGCTGGCAATGGAGTCAAGCAACACCATCTGTTTGATCCCTCCAGGCTTCGCCCTTGGCATTGAAATGAGAATGGAGTTTGATACCCAAATCATTCTTGCTCCAAGAAATATGCCTGCCTTGTGGGGCGAATGGAATGGAATCAAACAGTTGCAGAACCAACCTCGAACGGGTTTGATCTTGTAGCGGCCGACATCCTTGGCCCATTCCGTCCTGAATAATACAAATCAGCAAATTTCATTCGTTAATTATCATTCATTCAAGATCATACTCAATTTCCGCAGAGCGTAGAAGACCTCGAGGTTACTCATTGACTGAAAGTTGAATCATTGAAGTTGTGAAGAGGCCTTAGCAAGCAGCAATGTCAGAAAATGCAAGCGTCATTCCATCACCTGTAAATGGGGTGGCTGCCATGCTTCTGCTCGTGGTTATTTCTCCGGTAGGGGAGGGAGGGCACTTTCCGACCACCGGGAATATGGAGGAGACACCTGGTCTGGTCTCAAAGCTAGTGATTGGGTTACATGAAAATGAGTGATGGGTTGGCTAATATAACATGGTCGTGATTTAATAGATATGGTCATGGAGGCAACAAATGAAGAGGGGACATCCAATTGCGAGAATAAAGGTCCATCATATTTTAGTACAATCTAGGACGATAAAAAAATAAAAAATAAGATGATAATTAGTAAAACTTTTATTTGTATTTTGTCATTTAAGTTAAGAAATATATTCAAATAAATTTGGATGTTAAATATTTACTCCCTTCTATTTTTTTTATAATGTATTTAGTGTTCCTCATATAAATTAAATATAAAAATAAATATTATTTTTTTAATGGTCTCTTTTTTAGAATAAAATTTCTCTTTTATCAAACTCTTTTCTTCAAAATTTAGTCAATAAATTACTATTTACTAATAATATTAAAATAATTCCTAACTAATGATTCAAAGAAGGAAGTCGTAGCCTATAAGGCAAACTCAAAAAACTATTGTCTTAAACGTGGATGACAACCACAGCCTTCTCGTATAATTCTATTTTTGGATTTACAAATTGCATCTATTAAAAGTAAAATCAAATTATAAATGGTAGAAAAGAATATCAAAACTCGTGTTTTTAATTAAAAAAAAAACTCTATTATGACATTTGGTAATATAATTAAAATATATCATATTTTTTAAAATTTTAGCAATTTTAACCCATCAATTTATATTTTTATGGACTAAAATTGCTAAAATTCAATTTGAGAATATATATTTTTTATACAACGTTACTCGAAGTCAATACCTATTATTTTAAGCAGGAGTACTTACCACTGAACTACAACACTGCTTGTCTCAATTTGAATATTTTTGAGTTCAATGACAAAAAAAAAAAAAAAAAATTAAAATAACTATAATTTATGAACCAAAATTATAATTTTTTTATTAATTTGATTCTTATGTAATGTTATATATATATTATATATATTACAACTACTAAACTTAGGCTTCAAATTATATTTTATCTAGTACCACGATGAAGATTTTCATAGGTTTATCAAGCGGGTGATCAATAACAGTGATTAAAATTTGACAATCCTTTTTCACTATGATGGTTCCACATCCTCTCGTTACTACATCTTCAAGTTTAAGGAAACAAACGTGCTATAATTAAGGTTGTCTGCAGAAAGTCTCTAATCTATGGTAAGGAAGGAAACCTTAAGATATCTTCCTCACAAGAATTGCAGAGAAATATGTTTGGGATTTCTTCCTGATTTGGTATATGAACACACCTGGTGTGCTGCCAAACCTCGCAGATATCACAAGAAACCATTCTTTCTCCATCTTCACTTTTAGTTCCACAGATGCAGTCCACCCCTAATTTGCTGTCATACTTCTCACAAATCCTACTAATGTCCACTCCTGTTTCTGATTCTTCCCCGCTCCTACTGATTTTGCCCTCAAAAACAACCTTGGAGCCTGGCTTGATTGTATTGAACACCATGTCTGACCCTTTGGCGTCTGAAATATTGGATATGGATTCCACTGCAAAGTTCCTCAGTCCCCAATACAGCTCCCTGAATCTTCCCTCTACTTGGAACTTGAGTTCATCAAATGTGATGTTGTTTTTCAATGTTAAGTATTCGCAGAGATCGATGAGCAGCTTATTGCTTACCGATGATCCTGATCCTGATCCTCCTCGGCAACTGATGCTTGTTAGGATAATCGAGCCGAAGATCACTGAATTCTGCAGGATGACTAAGGAGTTGCCGGAATAGTTCTTGATCAAGAATTTGCTGTCCAGGACTATCCTTGATGCCAGAGGGATATGCGACAACATTCCATTGCTACTCATTGGTTTATTGTCCATAAGGATGTTTTTGTAGAGCCGAAAAATGTCCTTCAAAAGCTGAGCCAGTGTAACATTGTACTGAGGTTTCAATTTAGGATCATGATTCTTGATTCTTCCATATCCTTGATGATTATGATGATGATGATGATGATCTTGGTGAGGAAATGCATCAGAAATGTCTTCCAGACAATACTCCAATACCTTAGTCACTGGATTCAAACAACGACGAACCAAATACTTGCCAACAATATGATTACCTAATGATTTCAACACAAAGTCTAGCAGGCCCGTATCACCAATGTACGCTCGAGCAGCATCCCTAACCTCTTGTCTTGAAATCCACTGATATTCTGCTCTTTTAAGAGCTTCTATGATCACCCGTATCGCCATCTCGATACGCTTCGGTGACCACCTGCAAGAAGTATCCACTAGCAATCCTGGATGAGATGTTTCAGTAGTAGGGGCACTACTTTCCTTGGGGAGTTTCAATTTCAGCTCTAACATGAAATGGAACAGGTCACCAAGAGTGACCAAGAAATGGCCTGATAAAATCTGGTAGCGCGAAATCGTTGTCATGATCTGGTTGTTGCTCTGATGAACATGATCATTTCCACGATGATGATGATGATGGTCAAACAAGGTTAATGGGATAGTTTGCAAGGCTTCAATTGCATTTTGATACATAGATTGGTTACTACCAAAGCTTCCTCTTCCAAATCTGTAGCCCCATTGACCAAACCAAGGTTTACCATAGGCCACTCCATGAAGCAATCTTAGGTCCATCCCATTCTTTTGTGATGTGTCTTTCAAACTCACTTCTCTACAGATAAGAATGAATTAAACAAGGTTAACATGCATGCTAATAAGAACCCGGGACGGTATGCTTCCTAAATAGTAAATACAGGTAATAAATAAGAGAATACTAAAGATTCAATCCATAAAATTTCTCCGGCATATAGGGTCTTATACTTATATATACATACAGACCTTGCTCTTAATCCGGTGCACAAACGATCCCAGAAGTCCATAATCTGATATCCAGCCAAATCGGAACCGGTCTCGGGGCCATTAACACAGAGCAAATGTCCAAAACCATTAGAGTGAAACACACCATGCATAGTATGACCTTGTAGTTCAATCAAATTGGACTTACTTGCTAATATTGTTGCTGCTGCTGCAGTGGTGGCATTACTACTAATATGATTGTTGAAGTTATTGCATTCGTAAGAACTTAAACATGCTGACATTGTATCCTTTGAGGGCAGCACAAAGTGATACTTCTTGTTACAAATCAAATGTTCACCCCAACCTGAGCCAAATTTTGCATAAATAACATGCTCTCATGTGAGAAAGCAGCAGCCAACTACATAATCGAAGATATTAAAAGATAAATTCCAGCATTAAATTATTTTTTTTGGGTTACTTTTCCTCTTCTCTGATAATTGAGACAAAAGTAGACCGAGTCCACATACAACCTTGAAAGACGCTTAATTAATTAAGTTGTTCATCAGTATGGAATATGGTGGTAATTCACTTAGAGAAAAACATTAATTCCTGCCAAATTTTGAAGGATTTTATGCAATAATTTCTTACAATTTCATGTAACAGAACTCATGAACGTCTGAAGATCATCATCCGCAGCAAAGACAGAACTCATGAACGTCTGAAGATCATCATCCACAGCAAAGACTATTTCTGATCGTCCTAAAATTCATGTTTCCAAAAATCACAATTATGGTACAGAAAGAACAAGGCTCCATGCAATGCCCTCTCTACCAAGGAACCGATATTCGAAAACTCCAGTGCCGGTCCTGTCCTGAAACAAGGGTAAGCCGACTCGGCGAACCCTTGTTGTTTTACAATTCGTGATTCAATTAGGTTCCTTAATAATACTACCCCATCAGCCCGGAAATAGGGGCGGACCCAAAATTTAAATTTTTATAGGAGAAATTGTAGCAGTATGGAGAGCGGACAAGGCTGAAGTTTCGTCTGAATAACCTTACTAGAGAAAATTTCAGTCGTTTCAGAGGCAAGTGCCCTCTCTCGCCATACTATACGTCCGCCCCTGCCCGGAAACAATAACCATATGTATGTATTTCTAACACAACCTCCATTCTCAAATTAGAGCGCCATGCATATAGATGTAATTCTGTTTAGCATTATAAATATGTGTCTAATTTTAGGACAAGATTAGACATAGTATTAGAACCAGGAATCCTAAACTTTTGACTCAAGAAATGAGAAGAAAAAGTAACCTTAATTAATAACCATGGTTTACCTATATATTGACAATGTTTGCAACAAAGGTTGAAGGAAAGCTCAATTGGTTCTTCGACAACAAGGAGAAAGACATGGAGTAAAGGGTGGCGATGAACTTCAAGCTGGAATGACCAACAAGGCATTGGGTCACACAAACCAATCTCCATTTGTCCAAACTCCAAAAGGGTTCTCACATTCTGTTCAAATGATGATCCACCACAAAACTCAACAGGATAGCCCTGTTCGCCAAACGCCTTGAATTTGAACACTCTCTCACCCCTTTTCCTCTTCTTCAAACCACAAAGATCCAACTGAGACATCATTGTTCAACACACACACACACACACACACACACACACAAAAGATCCAATTGGGTCACAACAGAGTAAAATGGCGGAATATAAAGAGGGTTATTATAGATGAGCGATGAGAAGTTCGATCACACGCAAGGTGCCCATGAATAATTATTTAGACAAGAACTAACGAGGCTGTCGGATTAACAAAATGGGATCCAGTATGACTTACTATGTGCATGACATGTTACAAAATTGATCTCTGCAAATTTATCGCCAAAACCGCATGGATTTTTCTGGAGTTCTAGAAAGTTGTTGTTGGTGTATGCATGCATTTGAGCCTGGAATGTTTTTATAAGAATTTAAGTTCGTTTAAGTTGCCGCCAAATTCTGGGGTCATGCTGTGCCACTCTCAGAAGTTGTAACTTTGATTTTCTTGGCCAACTACTTGATGTTCTGGGTAGGTGCTGCTTAAACCATTGTAATTTGTATGAATACTAGTTTTAACTTTCAAATTAATTATTAATTTGTATAATTTTTTTTAAAATAAAAAATATATATATATTAATTTACTGAAAAACGTCCAGTAACGATTGACAAAACGAAAATACACCCAAAGAAACACAAATTACGGATAAACCTATATAGATATACCTCATCAAACGGTGAATATACCACATGTCGAAATTTAAATCCGAACGAACAATGATACATCACTAATTTTATGATGAAAACTCTAAAATATAAATATAATAATTAGATCTATGATAACTGAATTTTCTTGAACCTGTAATAAAGTAGAATAAGGGTCATTCACCCCATTTTGTATTCTTTAAATTAGAGTAAAGTTTGAAATGGATGATCGGCCATATTTTTTTAGACATTTAAAAATCTATTATTACCAAAAATAAATAAAAAATAAAAAAATAATAATATTAAATATAATTTTTAAAGTAAAATGATTCAAAATAAAATTTCAAAATAATATAATAACTAATTTATCCGCATGAATCACACATTCTAACAATTGTAGCTTATCGGCCTGCACTAAGCCAAGCCATACGGAGGAACCATTTCTTCAGCTTGGCAAGCAAATAGATAAGCATCATACTCTCGCTCCCTTTGTAGCAAAACATTGTATTGTTGGAGCAACGCAGGGGATGTATTTTATTTTATATTTAATCAAAACCGCGGGCTATTGTATCCCAAAATCTAAAAGGTTGATTCTTTCCTTTAAAAAAAAATAATTCAGTCGGAGGTGCACTAAAAAACTTTCAAGATCTAATTCTCAAAACATTGAAATGTTGATGATTTTATTTAAAATTGTTGGGTTTATGGTTATCAACACGCGCTCTATCCCATTAATAATGCCATCAGGGCGGAAGATGTCATTGGGCCCAAAGACTTTCGCGACGCTGATATGCTTCTCCGCCGTTCTTGTGATTAATCTGCGGTTCTTCATCGGCGGCATCCTTGCAGAGGCTGGTGTGGTGGAAAGACAGCTCCTTTTATGGCCTTTGATTGGGGACAATGCGAGAGGGTATCATGGGAAACAGCATTTCATATTCCTTGACTCCAGCAACAACATCTTGAAATCTGGGGTCTAAATCCCTCTCCAAGGCCTCATTCATGGGTGCGAAAATGGTGATATTATGCTCTGAGAGACAGCCTCCTCAAGGGGCCATCAAGACAAAGTTGGATTTTATCTGGGATGCCGATCTTGATGAAGAAGACCAGAAAAGTGGTTGGAATATGAATTTTTCACTAAAAAAATTGGGGGAGAAAACAGGAAAAGTCGGCAGAATTGGGAAGGAAGACGTGGTGGGCTCAATGAAGGTGGAGGAGGTGGCAGAATCGGTCCTCATTCTTGTTTGTCCTTAATTTTTTTTAAAAAACAAAGGAGAAAATTTTTATTTTTGTTATGTTAATTTATTCAAAAATTTACCTGTTAACTGATAAGTTAGAGTACCCTTTTTAACATTTTTTAAAAAAAGTAAATTACCACATAAAATTTTCAAAGTTTAATAGTAACTTTCTAAAAGTTTTTTAAAAAATGATAATTAAATTTGAAATTCCCTCTAAAATTTATAATTTATAGAATTAAAAAATATTAAAATAATACACCTAAACCTTTTAAAGGAATTTTTTCTTCTTCCTCTTCGTGAGAAAACTCAAACATACCTACGGATGTATTAATTATCAATTATTAAATTATAACAAAATTTTATTTATTTATTTATTTTTACATACAATCATAAAATTCCAAATCTTAATGTTACAACTTAATCATTATCCCTCCCTAAATCCTCACCTCTCACCACGCTTAATTTCTATTTAGATACTAATTTTACTAAAATAATTATTAGTATCGAAATCAATTTTTATTTAATCTTAAAGATAATTTTGTAAAATCAAACAGCAAAGAAACTAGTTTGATGAAAGGAATTTCATAAATGATGATATGGATCAAAGAAAGAGGATAAGAGAAGGAAGTGAATTTGGTTTGGGTCCGTATGTCGTCTTCCCAAAACCAATTGGGTCCGTACCATTTTGTGAGATCGGGTTATCATTTGGACTTTTCTTCTTCCTCTTCTTCGGTTCCAATTCCGGAAGAATTTTTTCTTTCCATTTATTTACTGTAATTTCCTTTGAAAAATACGATTTAAAACCCTTCTCTCTCACGCACTCACACACTTAAAAACGTTTTTTCTCTCTCTCTCTCCCTTTCTCTTTCTTAGATTTATCTCTCTCCTCTCTCTTCCCTCTTCTCTCTCCCTTGTCTCCTCTCTCTCTCTCTCCTCTCTCCTCTCTCCAGAAGGCAAAAATAAACCCTAAAGGAGCTGTTTGCCCACAAGTAAGTTTTTTTCCTTTTTCTCTCTCCCTCGCTTTCCTTTCTATTTATTTCTATATGCGTGTATATAATATTTGATCGGTTTTTTTCATTTCTGTCGATATATTTTAACTTTCTGCCTTCCTTTTATTTTATTTGCATTTCGATTCGGATTGCCTTCTTGATTTTTGTTGTAATAATGGATCTGCTTAATTTACACCTGTTTTCTGTCAGATCTGTTGCTATATTTTTAAAGATCGGAACTTTATATGGGTATCTTCGTTCTTGAAGAATTCCTTTAGTAGGAAGATTGTATTGGTGATTTCTTTAAGTGGGTTTTTTTTTTTTGTTTTAGGTCAGTTAGGGACTTTGTTGAGATTGGGTTTGGGGATCTTCATAATTCATGCGAATGGGGGGTTGTGCTTTTCGCTGGATTTCTTGTTTAGATGTGTGTATTATTAAAACTGGTGTTGATGCGATGAATCTGTTTTGTGTTTTTTGATGGATCTTGAGAGCTATTAGATTTGGTCCAAGTATCTTATTAAAATTTGAAATGCCGCTGAGTGTGAATTCAAAAAATGTGTTTTTGATGGAATGCGTTGAAAAGGATTTGCATTGTTAATGATGTGCATTTCCGATTGTATTGAATGCATTATGGTTTTTTGTTGGCTTTGTAACTGGCCTTGGGATGTGGGTTGATTTGCGAGTTATATGGTTTATATTCTGCTTGATGTGCCCTTGTATTTTACTGCTTTGAAATTCTGGGATGCGGCTGATATACCCACATTGTGCAACTGGGAATTTAAAGAGAACTAAAAGTATAGGTTTTCTTTGTTTTGATATGTAGTTTCAATGGATGACGATAACTTGAGAAATTGGGGGTATTATGAGCCTTCTTCCATAAAAGGGACTCTAGGTCTGCAGCTCATGTCGTCCATCGGAGACCGAGAAACTAAACCTTTCATTTCTGGCCGTGACAGTGGTGTCATGGCAGCTGCCAATGGGATGTTTCATCCCCGGGATTATTTGGTTTCAGCACCTCCTGATCACATGGACTTAGTCAGAGACAATTGGATAAACCACAGAGATAAGTTTAACTACATGTTCCCTGGGAATGCATACAGTAATGTGCTTGCTGAGACCTCTGGATCCCACCAAATGCAGATGGTGCAGCAGCCTGAATCTATCAAGGATACCAGGGTGAAAGTGGAGGATGTGGCTGGCAAAAAGGAAACTGGCACTGGAAAAAAGAGGGCAGCAGTTACTGCCCCAAAAGCCCCAAAAGCAAAGAAACCCAAGAAAAGCCCTGTGCCGAAGGAAAATGGGAGTTCATCTGGTCAGCGTACTAAAGCAGCAAAGAAGAATATGGATGTTGTGATTAATGGGATTGATTTGGACATTTCTGGCATTCCTATACCGGTTTGCTCTTGTACTGGTACTCCTCAGCAATGCTATCGGTGGGGTTGTGGTGGTTGGCAATCTGCTTGTTGCACCACAACTATATCGATGTATCCCTTGCCTATGAGTACTAAGAGACGGGGAGCTAGAATTGCTGGAAGGAAGATGAGTCAGGGTGCTTTCAAGAAGGTATTGGAGAAACTTGCATCTGAGGGTTATAACTTCACTAATCCAATTGATCTCAGGAGTCACTGGGCCAAACATGGTACCAACAAGTTTGTAACAATAAGGTAGATCTACATTCTGCGTACAGTTCCGGACTGCCATCACATCTGGTACTTCTCCTGTACATATCTTGTGGCCTTTGCTAAGGTTCATTTGGTGGTCAGCGAATCTTATGGTCATGATGGAACATGATTTTAAATCTTGGACACGGTCTCAAGAGTTGTTCAATGGTCCTTTTTTTTTTGGGTTTAAAGGCTAGCAAGTTATCTAGCCCTCGAGAGTAGGAATATGAATCACTTTTTGCTAATTACTTGGATAATTGTTTAGTTTGGAATCTCTAATATCTTTTATTTTATTAAAATTTTTTAACCTTTCTTATAATTAATGTATTGTAGTATTTTACTATCCAGTGATTGTGGCGTTTTCCTATTCTGTTGCCTTTAAGTATTTCAGTGTTCTTATTCTGGATGGTTATATTTGAAGTGTGCAGTTAAATGTAACTTTTTAATTTCTGAAATGGCGCAATTAAATGTTAATATGCTCCATTGTTAGCCTTGTTGAGAATAATTAACAAGTTATATGTTTTATGCATGGCTTCGATGATGTGGGGGAAAGACCAAAGCACTTAGCTTACCCACACTTTTAGACATGTAGGATTCATTGGGCCCCTCATTTGGCTTCTACAAAGCACTTGACATTCATAATGAATGCGTAATTGTGATACAGACTACTTGAGACACATTTTGAATTATTGAAGTACAAATTGTTTATAGTTACCAAGATAGATCTTTTAGAATGAAAACTTTAGTTATCTTCCTTAGCTTCCAAATCTTAAACTAGGAAAACTTATAGATTTGGCCTCATTAGGAACTCATCGTCTATGGCATTTAGGAACTTCTTGTCTTAAATCAACCAACAAATAGAATGTCTTTAAGTGCTTTTTCTCATGGCTGTGCATTGTAATGTTTGGTTTGATCATAGGGGTCCTGGCTAACCAAATGATGAAAAAAAATGTTAAGGAAAGATTTGGAGTATGTGATTCTCAAAGTGTGTTCTTGCAAACACTGATCTGTTCTAGTGTCGAGACTAGATTCTCAAAAGATTTGCTGGGAATGTGAGTTTACTAATTTCAAGGTACCCAACTCTTAGCCATTCTTCGAGACTGGTGAATTAATTAGTCCATTGACTCTCTCCCATCTAAGCAAGTCACCCAATCTAGTCCTCTTCAACTAAACCCTGAAGAATTTGATGAAGGTTGGACAAATTAGTTTGATTCAGTTAAGTGCAGCTGCCTTTCTTTCCCCATCAACATTTGGAGAGTAGTGTCCCTTATTCACTATAACTGGTCTATTTGAAACTCTGTGTTGCAGGTGGTAAAATTTCCCAATTTCCATTGTTTGCCTTTGTTTGGTAAAATTTGTAATCACGTTCGTTTGTCTATAAAATTTCATTTGTAACTGTTGTTTTGTGGTTTGAGTGATTCAACATGAAATGGGTGAAAACCCTGTCAAACTTATGTAGACCAGTTAAAGTTCAGAACTTGGTTGGAAAATCTGAGAACATGAATCAAGTTAGTTCTGATCGGATGGAGTTACTTTCTTAAATTTGCTTGATGAATAGAGTAGTTTAGTATCTGTTTCATAAGTCTTCTGCATTTCATATTTTGCCATTGTAGCGATTTAATTTTAATGAAATTTCTGTTTGGATTGGTATTTCTCGTATTTTTGGTTTAATGAAAGGGTGATTGTACTCCATCCGTCCCTTAAAAGAGCGTTCATTGGTTCCTTTTTTATGGGACTACGGAAGTATTTCTGATGAGTTCATTGGTTCTATTTTATGGGACTATGGAAGTATTTGTCATGAGTTCATTGGTTCTTTTCTTGGCTAGTCCTTTTAGGTGTTTTAAGAATTTGTTCCTCTGACGAATACCAGTCTACTGCAACTGTTTTTTCAATTCATTGCCCTTGTTATTGCTTTTGGTCTCTTTCTTTCGATCCCGCTTTCCTGATTCTCTTCATTTGATTCTTTGGCAATGCCGATTTTCCGCCAAATTTTGTTCACCACTGGCTCTTTCTTTGCTGCATGACACCATAAGTTACGAGGAATATAGATATTAGGAAAGTTATATCAATGTAGCTTAGATAGTTTTGAAGCAGGTTCGTTTATCTGTTTTTGTAATGGTTGGATTATACAGGGAAAAATGTAGAACTTACTTTTGATGACTAAAACATAGTGCGAGAAGGAGAGTGATATTTGACTGGGCTTTGATCCAATGCATCCCCCTAAAAAACCCATTGTTTGGAATGTTGTTTTGGTTCTATATGTTTTGTGTTTTTTCCCGATTTTAAATGCACGTAAACAAAAACAAGGATCCCATGTTTTCTATTGATGTGAAATCCTTTTCTCCTGTCCCTTTTTAAGGTTCGCAGGCAAGGTCCAACGTGAGAGAGAAGACATAGATTTGTCTGGTCAATCAAACTAAAACGTTTAACACTAAATTTGATATCTCTCCGATTGATATAAAGTTAAGGACTAAACAATAGTGTTGTTGATCAAGGATTAGAGTTGTATTCACTTCTATTCGTGCATATACCACCGTGAATCAAAAGCCAAAGCTGTATCGTACGATAGCAAGAACTAGAAAGGAATTTGTGTTGTTATCTTGAAGGCTTGACGATGGTGTCATGAACAAAGACATGGATGAAATAATAGTAGATTTGGAAATATTTGAGAGTGAAGATGTTGATGCTAGCTAGTATGCTTCATATCGGGTTTTCTGCTCAATTTTGACTTATCAAACTAACCATGTTAAAACCCCAAAAAGAACTGTGACCAAGGCTCCACCGATCAATATATATTATCCGTCTATTGTATATGGTCCAAATGAGTCCATGGGAGCTTTTAAATGCAATCTCAATTGTTAAGGTAAGAAATTCCAGTGACTTCTTCATTACATTTCCAGGGAAAATTGGATCTTTTCCTTTTTCAGTTGAAAGAGGTTTCTAAGTAAATTAAAGAGTAAATTATTTACGTGGTTTAGGGTCAAGTTTATGATAACCCTTTAAAGAAGGATAGTACAGAGAAAGAATTGTAAGTTAAAGATGTCCTGGAATTGTAATTCATCGCGTCCCCTCACTGTACTACCCACTCCCTGTCAATCCCAATATAATAGCGAACCAAAAAGAATGTTTAATTAAAAGAGTCAAGGAATTGAAAGCATTCTATGTTTAGGTTGGAAGATAGGAGAAGAACATCATACCTACAAATTTATAATTACTGGGAAAAAACCTCTATTAGTCATCCAGTAAAATCAGCTTTTTTTTTTTTTTCTTTTCTTTTTCTGTTTTTTTGACAGCAAAATTGGGGGAAAGTAAAACAAGATGAATCATGTTGCATTTCCGCGAACTATCTAAATTGAATTGAAGGTTCGAGAGGAGTGTGTGTTCTTGTGTGTGTGTGTGTGTGCCTCATTCACATGATCATTTCACATTTAAAATGAAGGGATGATTCAGGGAACTCGAAATTTTTAGAACTCTAAAAGCTAATGAGATCAGGTAGATCAGGACATGATATACCATGTTTATGGTGGGGTGGCAATGGTGGGGTTGACAAAAAGGGATTGTTATTGTAGGTTATCTGTAATGTTTCTGTGCTAACTATCCTCAAATCTTCATCAAACATCTCCCATTTATCTGTGATCACTGTTCTGAGTCTTTCCCCTGGATTTTCTGATGGATGATTCCGTCCCTGAACAATTGCTCTGTTTTCGTCTCTTTGTTGTTGGGACTTTTCATCCGTTTCTGAAACTCTTTCGGAGAGTTCAGTGATCATAAGCTCGAGTTCTTGGATGTCTTCCTCAGGAACATCAACAATCCGAGGACAACCCGCGGCATTCACAACTCCGATTTCCTTACACAGTTCAAAGTAAGAAGAGAGTTCATCACCTTGAATGATGGCTTTCTTCAGAACCCGGACCGCCATTGCGGCCTCAACCTTTCCAGCTGAATCAATCCTCTTCAAAACCCGAGCAATCATGTGACAAATCCGGCTGTAAATGTCGAAAATCTCGATCAGGATACATTCCAGGGCTTCCACAATCAGGAAAACGCTTGCTGCCCTGGACAGAGGCTTGATCTGAACCAGCATGTCAAGCAATCCCTGAAGTTTCTGCAACAGGACAAGATCCTGCATCAGGGACCTCTGTTCTTGAATCAGGGTTCCCTTGAATCCCTTCCTCTCTTGCAAATTGATAAAAAGGAGGGTGGATTTCTGATCAAGAAACGCGTAATAAGCCCGGATAAAAGCGTTGTGCGCCCATATCTCCCCGGGCTTGCAATATCCATCGTTAAAATTGGACAAATCAAAAGGTAATCTCCCGATTCTCTGAACAACAGGGACCTTGGAGGTGAAAACGCCATGCATCAACATCAATCCCTTCAACGCCACAACCCAACTTCGTGTTTTCTCCATGCGCAAGGAAAGACACCACACGAGGGGCTTCATGTGGGAATCCGACAATCGTATCCATTTGTAAACTCGCTCGGCGTTCTTGTAATCGACGGAGAATTCGTCGTGGTTGGTGGCTTTGATGATGGCTGCTTCAATATCAGGGTTCCGGAGTGACGTTCTTCTTGATAAGCTGGAAATCCAAAGGCTGTTTTGATCTTTCAACGCTCCGGAAGCCCTGCGCCAGAGCCTCATTTCCGGCGACCCCCTACTACTCCTCCTCCTCCTCTAAGGTCCCTATTTTCGTTTGAGTTGTCCCAATCTTTTTTTTTTTTTTTTTTAATTTATTTGATGGAAATGGGATCGATGGAAAAGGGAAAAGCGGGGGGAAAATAGCCAACATTGAACATTTTTTGCGCTTGGATTCTCTCTCTCCATTCGTATGATCAAGATTATCGTACAGCTATTCAGATATTGATTCGGACTCGTTCAATACGATGGCTAAAATGAGGCTAATGGATCCCAATCCAACGGGGTGGCACCATTGCCGGCCTAAATTTGTACTCTTTAGCGAGACAATTTACATGCTCCCAACTCCTAAGCTCGTCCATTTCCATTCTCAGAAAGCTGTTCTCTCTTTCTTTTTTTTTTTTTTTTTTTTTTGACACTTTTTACATGGCTTATTTGAGTTTTGCATAGAAGGTTCCTAATTTATATCTCCTATTTTTAGGAGGGGAGGGGTTTACAAAGCCTTTTTTTTTTAATTTAATTTAACATTCTCTCGTCCTCTTAGGGTTGGAGCCCGACGGGTTTTGATATTACTTTGGAAGATAGTGAGATACAAAAGTTAAGGAATATAGAACATTACGAAAAAAAAAAAAAAAAAATCTTGACTTATGTTGTACTAAGGGGGTTACAAAGCTTATTAGTACATTTCCTATACATAAAGGAATTATAATAATTTTTCTTTTAAGAATCACCGTCACCATTATTAAACTAACCCAAACATAAATAACAATGGATTAATGGAAATAAATAATGAGTTGGGCTATTTTGAACCCAATAAGCATATTTTAATGGTAAAAAATTTGATTCCTAGTATTTGTATGGTAATATTTTGAAAATGTCTATTTCACTACCAATAAAAAAATAACAAATACATTAGTGAAATTCTTCGTTAGGAAATCCCAGTTGCCGTAATAGACAAATTATATTATACCCTTAACTCTAGTTAATTGTCTTCTTCCACACCCTCTTAGAATTGGGCAGGCACCATTTCCAATCAAGAAACGGTATGTTCATCTGTTGGTTAGTAGGGCATTGTGGGATTAACGGCAATGGTGATAGCCAATGTTGTTGTGGTAGCAGATCTAGCCATGGTGCTGATAGTTGTTGTTGTTGGCATTGGCGATGGCGTCGATTAATTTAGGAATAGAATAGTGATGAATATTTACAAGTATCGTTATATTTAATCTTAATGATGAAATTTATTATCATTTTTTGCGTGTTCTCGATTATTTAAAATAGTTATGAATTCTGGCTTTAGGTAATAGTTACTGTATGCTATAGTGGAAGGGGAAAGAGTGGAAGAGGTGGCAATGGATCTACATTGTTGTTTTTTTCCTTTCCTTGGCAATGGCCGATGTGGTCTTTTTTTACCATATACTATATCAATAAGTTTTGGCTATTTGTATAAATTTTGTGGGACTAAATAATAACACTCTATGATGATGTGTTTTTAAGACTAATTAATACAAGAATTTATACTAATTCATATCGCAATTTAGACTAACTAATATTAAAATTTTTATATAAACACGTGGCTATTACGCCATAGCATAAAGAGAATTTGGACTAATATACATATAAAAATTAGATTATATATGATATTATTTGGATAAGTGCTCCTTATATGTTATTTAGATAATCATTTGTCATAATTTGATTATAAAAAGAATATTTTGGGCTCACATGTATTAATGGTTGGACTACATATCAAAAATTCAAAACTAAGACCGCCGCTGCCGCCGCCGTCCCTCTTTCTTCCATTCGCATCCAGAATCTTCTCCCTTAGGTTCCGGCTTTGTTCCAGCAACTTTTACTCATTGGTGTATCGGAGATCGATGGAGTTCTATTCTCGGGATTGGATTTACATTAGCTAAGCAGTTCAACTCAAGTTTCCTATTTCAAAGTGCAAAATTTTCTTGGCCGGGCATGGCCTCGATGTCCGGCCAAGTTGACCCTCACCCTCCCCAAGCTAAATATCGAACATTTTCCTCATTATTCTCAGACCCCTCACGTCTCTCCCCTGTTCCGCCCAAAGACCCAGAGCTAAGAAATGGTGCTTACTTCATCGAGTATACCAAAGCAGAGTTTGAGCAACTAATAGCTCCACATAGGTTAAGCTTAATCGGAAAGTTCGCATATGGGAGGCCAAAAATGCAAGAAATCAGAAAGGAATTGAATTTAATGGGTTTCGCAGGCGGCTTCGAGGTAGGATTACTGAATCAGAGGCACATATGGATACGTTTTCATAAGGATGAAGACTATCAGCGGTGCTGGCTTAGGGCTACATGGAATGTTGGTGGCCACTATATGAGAGTTCTAAAATGGACGCCAGATTTCAAATTCGAAGAAGATCCACCGATTGCTCCAGTTTGGGTCTCACTCTACGACCTTCCCCTTCAATATCTTTCGGCGGAATCAATATGCTCCATGGCGAAGGTGGTAGGCAAGCCGCTTCAAATAGACTCTCCTACCTCGAATCAATCTAGGCCTTCGGTGGCCAGATTCTGTGCAGAGGTTAACTTGCTTCAACCATTACCGAAATCGGTGCACATTGGAGAAAATGGGAGGTATCATGAGCAAATATTCTCCTATGAGCACGTTCCGAAGTACTGTGTCAAATGTCGGAAAATTGGGCATGACGAACTCAGCTGCAAGGTAGGGAGGAACCCAACAGAAAAAGGTAAAATGACGGAAGTCACAAAGGAAGGGGCTCTCACGGGCCGAGGTGAAAAACTCACAATGGCCAAAAAGATGATGAAGCGGGCTCATCTGGGATAGCTCCGAATGAGAAGGCTCTAATTCCCATTAGCTCCACCTCAAAGCAATTTCTAGAACAGAATCCAATTCAGAGTACTGGTGAAGGCCCAACACCCATCCAAAAGATTTTGGAGGAACCTGAAACGGTAATCACTTCAGTATCTGTCTTAGCTAGCGGTGAAAAAAATCTGATTACAAAAAGCAGAAAAGAACCAGGAAATTCACGGGAGGAAATTGGTGAAGGTGAATTGTTAAATTGCCCAGTTGAAGAGGTAACCAATGTGGACATCCATGAAATCAGAAAATTGGCAGAGGATATCAATTCAGCACTGGAACTTAAAGTGGTAAAGGCTAATTCGCAGCAAAGGCTTCCAAGGTCTACCTCAGTTCCAAAAAATCTCAAGGATTTTGTAGTGGACATTGAAGCACAACGAAGTGAGTCAGATATTGAAGCCTATTCAGACCAATCGATGGATGACTCCCTATTAGTGGAGGAAGAGGAATTCATCCCTGTCAGACGAAAGAAAAGGGGCAGGCCACCCAAGGGAAATAAAATCCCCAATCCCACGACATCAAAACGCATGGAGCAACGCCACGACCGCCAGGTTCGTGGCCCTCTCTCATTTAAATGTTAACGCATATAATTTGGAATATCCGGGGGATTGCCAATTTGGCATCCCTAAGGAGGATTAAATTGCTTTGTTCTAGGCATAATATTTCTGTATTGTGTATAATTGAACCTTTTGTCAATGCCAGTAGACTGATGGATTTTGCTAGAAAACTAAGATTTGATTTTGCAGTGTCTAACCAGAATGGGAAAATCTGGATTTTGTATAAAAAGTCTGTTAGTATTAGTATACTGAGTATGTCTGACCAAATGATTGGTTCCAAGTTAGTTCACCCTCTGCTGCCATGTTCTGTGTACATTAGTTGGGTTTATGGGAGTACTAGCTATGTGAAAAGAAGGGGGCTCTGGGATGAACTGCTAGATTTTGGAAATTCTATCAAAGGATTCCCGTGGGCTGTAGGTGGGGATTGGAATGTCATCAGAATTATGGAGGAATACAAGGGAGCTTCAAATCCAGTCAATGGCCCGATTGAAGAGTTTAATTCCTTTATATATAGTGCGGAACTTGAGGAACTACCAGCCATCGGTTACAAATATACATGGAGTGGAAGGAGAACAACAGGTCATGTTTTAAAGAAACTTGACAGACTTTTATTCTCAAAAGAGTGGATGGAGCTGTTCCAAACTTCCATTGTTCACAATCTCTCCAAAGCAAGCTCGGATCACTGCCCGGTACTCTATCAAGGTAAATTGCAAGCATTCTCTGGCCCAAAGCCTTTTCGGTTCCAAAGCATGTGGCTGAGAAGGCAAGGTTTTCTGAACATGGTGGAAGAGAATTGGAAGAAGCCTGTGCTTGGTTGTGGAATGCAGGCTTTTTGGACCAAGCTAAACCGTTTGAAACTAGAGCTGAAAGTCTGGAACAAAGGGTGCTTCGGAGATGTCTTTAAGAATCTAAAAGAAAGCGAAGACAATATGGCTGAAAAGGAGCTAGATTACCAAGCCAGACCCAATGATTCAACTCAGGAAGAATGGTCAAAAGCAAAAGCCAAATACTTTCAGAGCTTAAAAGAGCAAGAGGACTTTATGATGCAAAGATCCAAGATTAAATGGCTCAAAGAGGGAGACAGGAATTCAGCCTTCTTTCATGCGGTAATCAAAGACCGAAAAATCCGCCAGTCAATAAACAAAATTAAGATTGGAGAAAACTGGACAATGGATAGAAGTATCATCGCCAATCAAGCAGTCTCTTTTTTCAGCAAACTTCTCTCCTCAGAAGGCCGGCCAGATCAAAGAATTATCGCAATGTTGATGAAGGACATCCCAGAAATTCTAGACAGAGATGACAGAGAATACCTTATAAAGCCCCTGGAAGAGGATGAAGTGAAAAAGGCAGTTTTTGATCTCTCTGAAGATAGTGCTCCAGGTCCAGATGGGTTCACTGGACAATTCTACAGAGCCGCCTGGAGAATAATAAAGGAAGACCTTGTTTCTGCATGCAAAGAGTTTATGAACGGTGTACCCATCCCAAGAGGTCTAGGTTGCGCATTCATCTCCCTCATTCCCAAAAAGAAAGAGATCACAACATTTGCGGACTTCAGACCGATTAGTCTCTGTAACTTCGCAAGCAAAGTATTCTCTTCGATCTTGAAGAATCGGATTCAAAGAGTGCTTCCAAAAATTATCTCAGCTGAGCAAACTGGTTTCATGAGTGAAAGAAGCATCCATGACAACATTCTCTTGGCGCAGGATATGACCCAATTCTTGGAAAATAGGGCAGCGGGGATCAACTTGATTATTAAGCTTGACATGGAAAAAGCTTTTGATAGGGTGGAGTGGGAATTCCTGGAAAACATACTTATGAAGTTTGGCATCCCAAGACTCTTTATCTTGATGGTTTTAAATATACTTAAAGGAAGTTGGTTTTCAATTTTGCTGAATGGTTCTCCGGAGGGTTTCTTCAAATCCACAAGGGGTCTAAAGCAAGGTGATCCTCTCTCACCTTTGCTATTCATAATAGCGGCTGAAGCTCTTTCAAGAGGGCTTAAAAGAAGAACGGAAGAGGGTAATATTGGGCACTATTACACTCCTCCTGGGTCCAAAATCGTCTCCCACTTGAGCTTTGCGGACGATACCATGATTTTCACTCGGGGCGCTTCTTCCTCACTCAAAGCATTAAGAAGTTTTCTGGAACTATATGAAGCAGGATCAGGGCAAAAAATAAATCTCTCCAAGAGTGCAATTATCTTCCCGAAATACTGTTCAACTCCAAGGAAAAGAAGAATTCTTAGATCCTTGAACATGCAGGAATCTTCCTTACCTTTTCCTTACTTAGGGGTTAATATCTTCCAAGGGAGATCGAGGGTATCATACTTCAATCAGCTACTGGATGGAATTGAAGCTAAACTCACAAGTTGGAAGAATAAACTACTGTCCCAAGCAGGTAGGCTTCAACTTATCAAATCGGTCATCCTCTCAATGCCGATTCACATAGCGGCGGGGTTTTGGATTCCCAAAACAGTTATAAGTAAGATTGAAATGAAGTGCCAAAGATTCCTATGGGAGACGCAAGAAGGAGAATACAGAAAGCATTGGTGTTCGTGGAAAAGGCTCACTTTCCCAATCAATCAAAATGGGTTGGGCATAAGGCATCTTCCAACAATGGTGGAGAGTTTACAGGCTAAAATTTGGTGGAAATGGAAGAACCAAGAAGGTCTTTGGGCTAATTTCATGGCCTCACTCTCTCCTTCTGCAAGGATGAAAACATCGTGGAGACGCATTTGGAAGTTATCACCAAAATTTGCTGCCTACTCAAAGACAATTATCCAGGATGGCTTGTCCTCGTTTTGGACAGATAATTGGAGTGACCTGGGGGTGATCTGGAAAAGTCCGCAACTTCCAGCCAATCCTGATCTTTCGGTCCAGGAGTTTTACAAAAATAAAGAATGCTACTTAGAAAGCTTCACTGGAGTACTGGAGGACTCGATCCTGAACAGGCTCAGGAACATGCACCTAGTCTTTTGCGATTCTGGAGACATCCGCTTCTGGACCCCCACTCCAACGGGTAAGTTTTCTGTCTCATCAGCATATAAAAGTTTCAGTCAGAACAGAGAGGAGGTTCAAAGCGTTGCTCAATTTTGGAGTGCTCAAATCCCTCCCAAAATTTCCATGTTTATATGGAGGCTCTTCAATGGTTTCATCGCGTCCCCTGAGATTATAAGCAGATTTGGTAATTATTACATCCTTCCCTCCATATGTTGTTTCTGCTGGGAAAATTCGGAATCAATCAAGCACTGCTTCTTTGAGTGCCCAAAAATCATAACTTTCTGGGATTCTCTTTTAGCTTCAGCTGGTCTCGGATTGACTAGGGAGAGAGGTTGGAATGTGCTGGAACGCTGGAAGGAGGTCCCTCTGTTAAATCCTTGGAAACCTGCTGCTTACTTGCTGCTATGGCTGATTTGGAAGTTTAAGAACAGTTATTATCATGAAGGGAAGAGGCCGAACTTAGAGAATTTGGCTGCATTATTGAGAACTGAAACTCTCCAAATTGCTGGAATTTCTTCAAAACCTTCTAACCGGACACGACGGTTGAAAACGATAACATGGAAGGACTTTTGTACCAAACCAGTGGTGATTAATGTTGATGGCTCTTGGTCTGGTGATAGTGGAGGCTATGGTTTTATTGTGCGTAGAAGTTCAGGAAGCTTTCTCTATTGCGAAGCCAATGTTTTGAGTGTGTCCTCCTCTATGCAGTCTGAAATTAGAGCCATTCTAGAAGCAACAAGATATTGCAAATGGAGGAACTTAAGAAATGTCACAATACTCACGGACAACCTCTCACTTGCAGCTATGATAAACAAGAGAAAAGACTTTTTTTGGAAGGAATACTTTGTCTTGAAGGAAATTTGTCACTTCATCATCCAATCTTCTTCAGAGATCAAACACATTTATAGAGAAGGCAACAAGCCGGCTGACTTTTTGGCAAGACATGGATCAAATGGAAATGCAATTGCCTACACTACAACTTCACTTATGCCTCAAAAGCTGAAAGGGCTCATATGTTTGGATGCAGGCTCTGTCCCAGATTTAAGAATCAGGTAAAAAGTTAGACTGCAGAACCTTTTGAGTAGTTACTAACTTAGGCAAACTCCCCTAGTTTGAAATAGGTGATTTTAGTTTCAGTTTTTTGCATAGGGGATGTAAATTCACACTTCGTGTAATCTTTGTAAACTTTCATTATTATATGGAAGGTTGATTGACCACCGGTCTTCAGTCTTCTGACTGTTGACTGTTTTTGTTAAAAAAAAAAAAAAAAAAATTCAAAACTAAAATTAATATTCAATTATTTTGTCATGGGACGTTCAATTAGTAAATTATGGTCATATCACAAATATTATTTAGACTAAATTAGGTATAGTTTTTATTTTTGGTTTACTTTTTCTTTGAAATTAACAAGTTATCATAATTTCTTGCAACTGTAATGAAATTAATAGATTGAGTTTTAATTGTTCTCAACATTTCTTAGTGAATTATAAATTATATTTTATTTATTTGTTTACATAATTTATTTGAGCTAGCAATATATATTTTATTTATTTCAGATATATCACTATATTTTTTTATTAAATGGTAATTTACTGTACATTAAAGAAGTTTATCGGGAGGCGAAGGAAACGAGGAAGAGACTATAGAATTGTAATTTATTGTTTTGGACGTCTCTAATAAATTAGCAATTATTCTAATAAAAAGCTAAACCCTAAAAATGTACCTAATTCAATCTTTCGGCTCTCTTTATCTTCTTGCATACTCCCTCCATTTCATATTATAGGTCGTTTTCTCAAATTAAATGGCATGTCAAAATATAGGTCGTTTTTTTACTGATAGAGTGTGTTTACTACAATACCCTTATTTATTGATTTCACTGGAATGTGTGTTTTTTAATTCTCTCCTGAATAGTTAATAGTTAAAAATATATTTGTTCCCAAGACTGCATTAATTAGGGGTAAAATAGGTTTAACTAGTAAAATTTATGGAAATGTTAAAAAATTAATTATTATCTTAATATTCGTGTTTGGTCAAAAACGACCTATAATATGAAATGGAGGGAGTATGCATCTCACATATAAAAAAAAATTTTGTTTGACAAATTATAACATTTTACTTTTTTATCAGGCTATTTTGAATAAAATACAATTCATACAAAACATTTATAATTATAATTTTTAACTTATAAATTAATATTTTAATTATAAATCATACATAATCATATCAAATTCGAATCTTTAAAAGGGCTAGTTTTAAAACTGTTAATTGGATCAGAATATCGAATAATCGGGTTATAATAAAGTGAGGACAATCTCTAAATTTGATTTACATTTTCAAACAAAACGGTAGAATTGTTGAAAAAGTGGGAAAAGTTGTGGACAATGCCCTTTTATATTGGGCTATTTTTGTCTCAAGCAAAGCAGATTTAGGGCGGACCCCATTAATAATGATGATTAGTAGGATAACCTTATTAGTGGAGAATATAATCATATTATTTCTTTTAATCTATATATGCTTTGACACGCGCCGCAAAAGATTGCATGCATTCTTCCTTTTTTAGGAGGTCTTTTCTTTTTATATTTTGTTTATTAATCATATTTTAATATTCTCTCTATTTTACTATAATAATTCACTAGATTATGAGTCTTGCTTAATCACATTGTTTAACCAATTAGGCATGCATGATTAATGAACAACAATTAGGATTAGGGACCTTTATCTTTTGCTTCATTGGGAATGACCTGAGTTGAGCATTTAGAGAGCTCAATATGTCCAGATTGAGAATTTAATTTTTAATCTTAATTTTCTTTATTTTATAAAAATAGTTTTTTAAAATTATTTTTACATTTTTTATCATTGTTATTTTATTTTTAAAATATAAATTAATATTTTTTTTTGAAATAAAATACATATATTAATCTATTGGAAAATGTCCAACAACGTTTGACAATAGGAAGATATAACTAAAGAAATACAATTTACAAGTATTGTTGTGTTTCTAAGGATAAATCTATATAGATCTACCCTATCAAGCGGTGATATATCTCTAGTCAAAATTTTAATCTGCACAAAGATACATCACTAATTATCAGATGAAAACTCAAAATCATAAATTTAATAAATAGATCTATGATGACTGAATCAAATCAGCAAATATCATCAACGACGCCGCTACAAATCCAACGAACTTCACCAACGAACTGTCGTTATAACAATAAATACTATCAATGAAGTCGCGACCAGACACTACTAATATATCTGAATTTGTTGAAGAAAAAAGACACTCTACTCTTCTATAAATCATCTATTGAAGAATATAAAAAAATAAAGATTGGAGATGATCCCTTTATTGGATACGAAACTATAATAGGAAAATGAAAATAGAGAACAAATTTATTTTCTCTATCCTCTCATAATGAGAAGATGAGGGAAAAAATATTTTTTAAAAGTTGAGTGTGAGAGAGAAGAAAGGAACGCTAGATGCTTGGGTTTTTCTTTAAATTTTTTTTTTATTATCACAGTAACCAGTCAATAATATTAATGACTAACTAGTTCTCTTAATTAATATACTCATACATAATTTTATTAAGATGTTCCTTTACGCTTCTCATAAAATCATAAATATATATATATATTAAGCTATTACAATACTGTACTCTAGAGTATATTTCTAATAAATATAATAATATATATTATATCAAATATTATTGAACCATACATTAATTATAACATGAAAATACATAAATTATTACATAAAAATATATTATTTTCTAAAACATGAAAATACACTCTTACATTATTTTTCAAAACATGAGAATACGTTAAATATAAATGATTTTTTTTCGTCGATAGTTTTCATTCAAAATTACCGTGACTTAAATAAATAAAATTTTGGCCTTTTATTTATTTTTTTAAAATTCCCTTTGGTTTGGGTAATCAAAACTTACCCCTTTTTTTTGGCTTTTAAGTGGGGTATAACAACAGTATAAGAAACGACTTTTGAGGCTCCTGCACTTTCGTTTTTCCCCAGCTATAATCCCTTCATTCACAGCTGCGCAATTACTACTACAGCTAATGCTTGGAGGGAGCAAGTCTTCTTCTTCTTCTTCTTCTTCTTTCTGAATTTCTTGCTGCATTTTCAGATATGGAGTTTGAGGAGCAGCAGCAAGGAGTTTTCATGATCGATGTTGATCAGTTCTGCCCACTTCAACACCCAATTCAGCCCCCAGAGGAGGATAGACCCGTGCAGTGTCCAAACCCGCCAAGTTGTCCACCCAAATCGGTCAGTTCATTTATTTATAAATTTTACTAATTATCACTTTAATTTTTATTTTTTTATTTTTTTAATTTGAACTAAAAATTCACCCTCCTTGTCTTTCCTTCTTACCCTTTTGCAGTAAAAGAATAATTTTGTCAAAAAATGATATTAAAATTCATAAATTGTACGAAAATATATGTAAAGTGTTTTTTAAAAAATAATAATAATAATGTCTTTAAAAGTTTAAATACTTAACTCACATATAAGAGGCTATAAAATTTCAAAAGATCAATTGACAAGAAAGAGATTTTGTTTTAAAAATTCAGCAGATCAATGTGGGATTAGACTCAGAACTAATAAGAAAATGGATGTAATTTTATTTATAAAAATTATATATACCTAGAAAATCAAATGCATAAATCGTAATTCTAATGAAATTTCACATTTGGTTGGTCAAATTAGAATTCAAAATATTCGAAAGGATGAACAAATTAACTCGTTATATTTTGCAATATTATTTAAATTCATTACATATAATTCCTAATTGTCAATTTATTTATAGGGCAAGGAAGAAGAGTTTTCATGTGAGGCTTTGAGGAGGAAAGCAAAACTCTTGGAAGTGATTATAGACCGGAAAGAGCCGGCGGAAGGGGGAAGCGAACGGCCTCGCCGGTCTGTGCGCCGCCGGAGGCATTTCATGCTTAATCATCACAGTCAGATGGAAAACACGGCAGCAACTTCTATATTCACCGTCTCACCTGGTCTCCGCCCTTTTCAATCGGCCAATAGTACTGTAAACACGTTCCAAAAGTTGGATCATTCAAACTGTAAACTAGTTTAGGAATCAAATCGTGCCTCGTGGTTAGGATTTTGTATTTTTAATTATAAAATTAAGAAATTAATTATTGTTGACTGTTATCGTAAAAATAGAGTATAATTGGCGTTTTATTGTGTACTGAATCTTTCCACTCACTAATAAATAGTTCATTTCTAACATATTCATTTGTATAATAGCATAGATAACTAATGTGATTAGACACTCATTTAAAAATAATAATAATAATTTTGTAAAAGTGTGTTGTTTAGCATTTCGTTAATTCATTTTGCATATAATCGAGTATTTATTATTGATAATAGTGACTTTCTTAGTTCATTTATATGTTAAAATATTATTTTTTAAGGATTATAATTACATTAAAATTCACAAATTTTGGATATTGTAAATATTTTTTTTGAATTTATGAATACCAGAAGTGAAGGACTATTTCGCTCCTCTTATTTTATTATTATTTTGTGTCATTTTATACCTAAATTATTTCTAAAAAATTAAGAAATACTAACTATAATATTTAAATATAATAATATAATAATATATTAAAATACCTAAATACTCTTAATCAATTTACTAAAAATATCAAAAAAATTTTATTTATAATTCCGCTCATCTATGCTACTATAATTATAATTTTTATAAATTTGTAGTAGATTAAAAAGAGGCTTATAAAATTTTTTGTGAATTAATTAAGGACAATTAGGTAATAATAAAAGGGGCGGAATATAAACATTAAGGGGGCAAAAAATAAGAATTAATGGGACAATACTTAACAAAATAAATGATTTTTTTTAAAAAAATAGAGCGTTCAATAACAAAAATGAGCGTGATATAACATTTCCCATACCAGAATTTGTACAATACTAATAATGCTAGGACACAATGTTCATAAGCTACCAAATAAAACTGAACAGCAACTACACAGAAATTCTAAAGGGATTTGCTATTTGTATCACAAATTTGCTATTTGTATCACAAAAAAAAAATAAAAATAATAATAAAATGACCAAAATGCCCTTATGAACAAAATTTTTGATAAATTGACAGATTTTATGTCAAAAAATGGGGCAAAATTGCGTTTTTTCTCTTCCAAAACGCAATGGAAAAATGTTTTGGACATACAAAATTTAGCCAAAATTGCGTTTTCCTATGTTAAAAACGCTGAATGAGAGCGTTTTTGGCTGTCAAAAACGCCAAAATGAGAAGTTTCCACCATGGTTCCCTCGTTAAAATGATGTGTTTTTTACTGTCAAAAACGTCAAAATGATGTGTTTTTTACTGTCAAAAACGTCAAAATTTTGTGTTTTTGACTGTAAAAAACGTCAAAATGATGTGTTTTTGACTGTCAAAAACGTCAAAATGTTGTGTTTTTGACTGTTAAAAACGTCAAAATGTTGTGTTTTTGACTGTCAAAAACGTCAAAATGTTGTGTTTTTGACTGTCAAAAACGTCAAAATGTTGTGTTTTTGACTGTCAAAAACGTCAAAATGATGTGTTTTTTACTGTCAAAAACGTCAAAATGTTGTGTTTTTGACTGTCAAAAACGTCAAAATGATGTGTTTTTGACTGTCAAAATGGGAAGTTTCCACCATGGTTCGCTCGTTAAAATGATGTGTTTTTGACTGTCATTTTATGTATCTGGACGTGGTGCTAGTGTTATGAGACGTGGTAGACTGTCTTTGTGAAAAAAATCAGCTTAAATTCACAAACATGGATGTAGACGTATCTGGACGTGGTGCTAGTGTTATTTGACGTGGTGCTAGTGTAATGGGACGTGGTAGACTGTCTTTGTGAAAAAAATCAGCTTAAATTCACAAGCATGGATGTAGACGTATCTGGACGTGGTGCTAGTGTTATTTGACGTGGTAGACTGTCTTTGTGAAAAAAATCAGCTTAAATTCACAAACATGGATGTAGACGTATCTGGACGTGGTGCTAGTGTTATTTGACGTGGTGCTTGTGTTATGGGACGTGGTAGACTGTCTTTGTAAAAAAAATCAGCTTAAATTCACAAACATGGATGTAGACGTATCTGGACGTGGTGCTAGTGTTATTTGACGTGGTGCTAGTGTTATGGGACGTAGTAGACTGTCTTTGTGAAAAAAATAGCTTAAATTCACAAGCATGGATGTAGCTTAAATTGTAATTATATGTTTCATTAAATAAACAAACCTTCATAATTTATTTATTTGAAAAACTTAACAGGACTTATTTACCTGTCCTTAATGGAGATCCACCATCAAAACCTGTATGAATGCGGTGTGATCGACCTGCGAGCGGCCGGATGAACCTGAACGGCACCTGCCACGTCGGCCACGTGTCGCTCTTTCTCGTGAACTCCACTCGCGCATAACTTCATATAACGAATGTTTTTTAAGTTAAGAATTTGTGTGGATTTGTTTTTTGGATAGTTGTTGTGTATAAGTGTTTCCTCCAATTCACATGAATGTATGTAAACGTTTTTGAACTTCTGTACATGTCAAAAACACATCATTTTTACGAGTGAACCGTGGTGAAAACTTCCCATTTTGAAGTTTTTGACAGTCAAAAATACATCATTTTTACGAGCGAACCGTGGTGGAAACTTTCCATTTTGACGTTTTTGACAGTCAAAAATACATCATTTTTACGAGCGAACCGTGGTGGAAACTTCCCATTTTGACGTTTTTGACAGTAAAAAATACATCATTTTAATGAGCGAACTATGGTGGAAACACATCATTTTGACGTTTTTGACAGTAAAAAACACAGCATTTTGACGTTTTTGACAGTCAAAAACACATCATTTTGACTTTTTGACAGTCAAAAACACATCATTTTGACTTTTTGACAGTAAAAAACACATCATATTAATGAGCGAACCATGGTGGAAACTTCCCATTTTGACAGTAAAAAACACATCATTTTAATGAGCGAACCATGGTGAAAACTTCCTATTTTGACGTTTTTGACAGTCAAAAACACATCATTTTAACGAGCGAACCATGGTGAAAACTTCCCATTTTGACGTTTCATCCATGGTATAAACGCACCATTTTGGCGTTTTTTGTGAAGAAAAAATGTACTTTTTGTGCGTTTTGTGTAGCGAAAATCATTCAGTTTTGACGTTTTCAATCATCAAAAACGTCAATTTACTTAATTTTTACATGTAAAAAACGTTTTTTCATGCGTTTATGTGTGTGGTAAAAACGCATTTTTGGTGCGTTTTTGTCAAGTACTTAGTATTTTCTACAAATGTTCCATCATAAGGGCATTTTGGTCTTTTTATTATTTTTTTATTTTTTTTTTTGTGATACAAATAGCAATTTCATGATACAAATAGCAATTCAGAATTCGAAACTATCAACTACAATGAATGAAGTATCCTAAATGAAAAAGATTCATAAGAGGGGGCAATCTAACAATTTTCTCATATTTTTATATCTTAAAACTAGCAACTGAACTCATGCGTGTCTTTGAATTTTGTGGGTGTTCTTTAAATATATCAAAATACAACCAGTTTTTTGGTTGAATTAATAGAGTGTCGATGTCTACCGAACTTAGACAACGATAATGTACGAGATGTTTTAAAAAAGGTAAATCAGAATAGTTCGAATGAATTTAGTGACCTCAATATTTCTTTTTCCAAGCACAATACGAACAATTTCAAAGACAGCAATTTTAAATAGCAAACTGGTTTAATATCCTTTTTTTAGCTAAAGCATTTTTTTTTTCTGCTTACAACCGTGAGATTTGAACCCCAACCTCTCAATTGCCCCAACCATTACCACATTCCCAAACCTTCTCACCCCTGCTTAACCATGTAAATATTCAACACCTCTAGAAACATCTAAGGCAATCAAGTGTACCCATTCAAAGATTTCTTACTGTAGAAGAGGGAAATATCATCTCTTTTAGCAAAACTAAATGTGTAGGCTGTCACTCTACAACAAACTTAAGGTTTTACGTCGGAATAGTTACAACTAAGCATACTAAAATGAAAGTAGAAAATGATCTTGGTCTCGAGTTTGCTACAAAACTATTTCTGACAAAATTAAGCATTAGTATATGCTATCAAACTACATCAGTACATTAGGTGCATATTATCACTTACAACTAAATTGGACTGCTAACTTCTCTCTTGCATTATCTCATCCATGTCAACTACGTGATTGTCATTGCTTTCACTCCTTCGTTCCTGTTCTTGCTGCCACTTCTGCACTCTGCTAATGTCATTTCCACGTTGGAGTAAGGGACTTCACTAACAATAACAGGGTCTATAGCTGCTCAAGCTTATTGCTGATTATAATTTCGCAGAACATGTCACTAACTGAACAGTAAATCAGAATAGTTATTAGCTGCATATTCAGGCGCCCTGTAGCCAATAGTTCCAATGAATTTAGCGGCCTCAATACTTTTCCCTTAAGGTACAATACGGATAAGTCCAAAGTAAGCAATTTTAGCTTGCAAATCCTCGATGTTTCAAAATCCCTTTTTGAATTTTTGTTTGTTTTGCCAAGTGTCTGAAATCTTTGTTGTGAAATTAATGGAAAGATTACAAGCATTTTTTGTTGTATTTGTTTGGGGGTTTTCTTAGATTTTTTTCTGGGTTTTGTTGAGTGAATTTGGGTTTTTTCTTTATTTTTTGGTATTTGATTTTATAGCATAAAGATATAATTTGTTTTAATTTGACTATAATATAAATTTTTTTGGACTTCTTTTTTCTAGAATTTGTAAGAGCTCGAATTCAAGCCAAATTTGAGTTTAAAATAGACTTAAATGCAGTTTTGGTCACCAATAATAGGGAAAGAATTTCAAGAAGCAACTGCCATCATAACAACAGAAGGACACAAAATGTAAAAGACACAAATAAAGGTCCAACCTCTCAAGGGAGAGCAATAAAGTTCTTGACCACCCTCCAATGGATCCGTATATTAGGAAAGCACTTCCCAAAGCCATCCCATTAGCAAAATTGTGCTGCATACGAACAGAAAAATCATCAAAAGTGCTAAGGTCAACAAATCTATTATTGATTTCAAAAACATGATATTGTTTATAACCATCGGCTTCACTCTCTTAGCAAAACAAAATGTGTAGTAACAAACTTCAGCGTTAAGTATGCAACAATTACGTCTAAGCATACTAAAAAAGAAGTAGAAAATGATCTTGGAACTATGTATGACAGTATTACAACTAAACTAAGTTCTCTCCACTATCTCATCCCTGTTGCTTTCACTCGTTCCTTCCTCTTCTCGCTGCCACTTCTGCACTATCTCCGCTAACGTCATAGTGTTCTGGTTTTCAGTTGTATACGGATCAGCAGATTCAAGTTCAAGCTTTGGTACTGTTTTTCTGGGTTTTGTTGACATAAAGATATAATTTGTTTTAATTTGACTATAATATAAATTCTTTTGGATTTTTTTTTCTAGAATTAGTAAGAGCTCGAAATCGATTCGAGTTCGAATCAAGCCAAATTTGAGTTTAAAATATTAGGCTCGAACAAACTCGAGTTTGTCTATTTCAAGACAAGTTAAGCTTGAGCTCGGCTTGGATCATTTACGCATATTCAGGTGCCATATAACCAATTGTTCCAATGAATTTTGCGACCTCAATATTTTTTCCTTCAGGTACAATACGAACTAGTCCAAAGTTAGCAATTTAGCTCGCAAATCATCGATGTTTGCAGGTTTAAGATCTCTATTTTTTTTTTAGCTAAACCATGTAAATATTCAACACGCCTAGCAACTTCTAAGGCAATCAAGGGGCATCAATGTTTCCTCTTTCCAATGAAAAAGATGTCTGGTGAGCTCAGCCTAATGCATATATTCATAAACAATTATCTTGTCATCATCATTCAAACAAAATCCAACAATCGCAACCGAGCGCATGTGCCTGACATTAGTCGTGACTGTAATTTCAACCTCAAATTATTTTAAGGTTGTCTTCACTTGATATGTCATTCTCTTCACAGCAATGTGAGTCCCATCATCCAACTCCCTTCTGTACACTGTTGCAAATCCACATTTTCCCAATGTATTCTCGTCACTAAAATTGTTAGTCGCTTTCTTTAAAACCTCAATTTTAATATTCAAACCACCAGTACTTGTACCAGCAACTTGATGATGATGATAAAGAACCACCCTATAGTCCTTCCAAATACAGAAAACCCTATAGCCCCTCCGAATACATTTAAATGTTTTATTTATGCAAATTGTCCTATTTCTAATGGTTTATGAGATGACTACAATTAAATTACAACAACAATAATGTGCGAATACATAAATTTATATAGATCTGTATACAAAAGCATGTATATCACACTGAATATATATATATATAAAACTAATCATACATGTACATACTACAATATTAAAATTAAATATCAATAATATACATTGAATAATAAATTAACATGCATAATAACACACATGGAAGAGCGATGGAAGAACGACATGGTAGGATGGTGGTAGAGCGAGATGTGACGAGGGAGGGGAGGGGAGAGGATGTATTCTAGAAAACGAACCCAATCCCCAACAATCATTCTTATTCTAAATTTAAAAATTTAATATCATTCCACATTATAATCATACTCGTATCAATTCACATACCCAATTGTCATTTCACGTAACTTTGTATAATGTGTGTCTATGAGCTGATTTATTTTTTGCTAGATAGCGCCAACTCATTAAACAAGTGGATGATCTTAGATTTACTCCATTCATATTTGTTGTTTACTCCTCTTCCATCCTATTTTTGTCACTAATTGAGTTTTTTACATCATCAACGTAATTGAGTTTTTGTCACTAATTATTGCATTACATGCATCATAATTTATTAAATTATCTCAGTAATTAATGAGATTGATATTATTAACCATTAATGATAGTTATTCCAGAGGCTAAATTTTTTTTAAAAAAAACACTAAGTACTTCTAAAAAATTGTAAAGCAACTAATAAAAAGGACCAAAAAAAAAAAGGATAAATGCTTATAAAAGAACAGGGAGTACAGTTTTGAGGCGCGACAATATTGCTTTTATGCGCCGATTCCATAACTAAATATCAACAAAAATGCCACAGTTACAGTACATGGTAGTATTATACTAATACTCCGTCGTGTTTTTTATACTATTTTAATTCAACAACCAAGACTATGAAACTGAGCAGAACACACCATTTTTAACAATTACAACATACATATACTAGCTAGCTTAGCCCAGATAACTAAAAAGTATACTGCAAAGAGGCCATATCATTCAACAAGGGAAATACATAGAGCAACAGCCATACCACCCACCAATGTCACTAATTGGATTGCTCCACTTTTCACAGATGAGCTACCACTGTTCATTTCAGCTAAAACTCCAGCAACAGCAATGTAAATAAACCCACCTGCTGTAAAGCCCTGGAGGTAAAAAAACAACATATAAACTTACTGACCAATACTGAATCATCCATTGGTCTCAGAATCTGAAAAATCTGTTTGTCAGAAGCCTTTTTTTTTTTTTTACCTCAATCAAAGATGAGTGCCCTGGATCTTGACCCCACATCAACGCCTGCGTGAAACCGGCATCCAGTTATTTGAAAATAAGAGTCAGGAATGTAAGCTAGCAGATGAAAAAGAATAGTTATTCATGATGAGACGGATTACCAATGCAGTTCCAACTAGTGCCACAAGTGCAGAGAGGAAGTTAAAGAAGAGGGCTGTTGAGACTCTAAAACCAGATCTCACTAATATTCCAAAGTCACCTATCTGTGTGTGACACATAATCAACATATTAAGAAACTCAGTAATACAGATAAAAGCACAATGTGCAAAACCAATGTTAGTATCGTCGTATGCTTGAATCTTAGGCGGATATGCAGAATGTAATCACTATTTTCACTCAATATCTCTCGAAACCATATAACAAGCAACATATACCATCTTCTCAGGGGTAAATCACCAAGAACTGCAGCATCAAGCAATGATACACTTTTTCTTCGTGTAAAGTATTAGACAATAGTGACCGTTAGAATTCAAGAATTCATTTCATCAAAGAAAATAGTATCCACTGCCTTACAGTGATACCGATCCAAGAATAATTCAACCAATCTTTCAACCAGCGAGAAAAAAAGACGCATCATGGTGTAAATTAGTTTCTTCCACTTTTCTTTTGAAGATGTTTATTTTATTTGATATATGCGTGCAAACAAATATAGTATCAGATACTGAACAAAATACAATTTAACCAGTAACAATATTTAATGCTCTCACCTTTGTTTAACTAAAGGCTGGACAACATTTTTTTTTTCCCAGGGGATATAAAAGGTAGCACCCAAATGACAGAGAAAACACAAGCAAAACAATCATACCTACTCAGGAGACCCTAAAATCAATATCAAGGGTCATGTTCCAATGTAAACACTCAACTTGGGAAAGAATTCCTTGAAGCAACTGCCATTAGAACAACAGAAGGACACAAAATGTAAAAGACACAAAAAACGGTCCAACCTCTTGAGGAAGTTCATGAGCAAGCAGAAATAAAGTTCTTGACCACCCTCCAATGGATCCGTATATTAGGAAAGCACTTCCCAAAGCCATCCCATCAGTAAAATTGTGCTGCATAAGAACAGAAAATTCATCAGAATTGCTAAAGGTCAACGAAATAATTACTTGTCCATAGTAGTTACTACAAAATAAACAGACAAGAAAAAATGCTTGAAAAATCCAGATTAGAGATCATACCACACCATCAGAAACAAGGTTCAGATAACCAAACACAAGATTTGATGATTTAGCTTCTCCTTTCAGCTCATAATGATTATTGGCCGTGTCTCCATTTTCAGCAACTGAATCAGTCTTGTCTTCAGTAGAACCCACACCAGTATTTCTCTGCAAGATCAGCCGCATCAGACAAGAAAATCAGTTACAAACACTTACAAGCACATTAACCTTTTTCTATGTAAAACATGCGAAATTGGTTATGCAATTACAAATCTGAAATCTTGATTTGCTGACCCAAACTTCATCATGAAAAGGCAGTAGAGGACAAATATTTAATAATTTGACATGGAGAGATTGTCTACAATAACTTTACAAATATTTAAAATTTCTTTCATCATATAGTCATGTGACTATTTACTGAGATACAATGATATTCATAACTTTTACATTTTATACCACATTGATAGGGTCACAATTAAAGAATTTATTTCCAATTGCATAAACTGTCGCAACCAAATAACTTTCTTGAATTCACCAGGTTAGCAATGATTGCCTGACAGACAATTTAGTTCCATGATGAAATCTTCTGAATTCTAAAAATTCGAATTTGTTTCAAGAATTAGGAGTTATAGCCATGCAGGTATACAGTTATTGCACTGTTTCTCTGTGCCTAAGCAATTCTCATTGTTTTTACGGTAATACTAACCAACTATCAGTCATGTAACAAGTCTAAATAATTCCAAATCCTCTTCTTTTTTTTGTCTTAAAGTTTCGCTAGTCAATCAATTGCAATTTTAGAGTAAAATATAAGTGCTTTTTCTATATGAGCACTCGCATAATATTTTTCCAATTGCTATAAGAAACTACTCACGTAAAGATGGTGCCTTTTCTCTTACCACATCATAAGAAAGAATCCATCAAACATCCAAAGAAAAACCAGAAACACTAGAACTTGAATGTGATTTCACCAGCTAGATGCCAATTGAAGATGGACATACAACACAATACAAATTCCTAAACCTACCTTCCGAAGAGTGGCATGTCCAGTTTCCTCCATAGTAGGAGCATCAACAGACCCTCCATCCCCCACATTTTCTCTGGATAACGCCTCTGTCGACTTTCTATGTTTATCAACGGCAGGTCCCTGAAGATTGTCGTGAGCATCATCTTCCGCTTTCAACTTCGTCTGCTTACGTGAATGATGATGATGACCATGACTCAATACACTCACTCCTCCAGATGAAGCTTCAACATATCTCACAAGCTTCTCGACAAGAAGAAACAATATAATCCCACCTGCAACAACAGTAACCACAATAGTAAATCTGGTAACTGGGGTTTAGTTAACCTAAAGCACCTTTAGTATTATAATTACATAAACAATGACAAAAAAATGCCAGATGAGAAATCAACAAAAACAAACTCAAGTCTTTTGGGGCACTCACATACTTATTGGCTCAGAAAAATATTTTGCTGGAAGTAAGAAATCAAAGGTCATTATGTCCTAAAAAATTTTGCCATGTTTTCTTGAAAAAGTTATAGATTGATGGAAAAGCACATTTCAGGTCATCAAAGACAGGCACATAAGCAAGCAAGAAAAGCAAAGGGTCAACAGGAAAAAATCATCATAATGAAATATTAAAGGGAGTTCTGACAAAGCTTTTTTTTTTTTTTTTTTTTTTTTTTTGAAAGTAAATCTCATTGCTGAGATAACTTGTCTTGTTAATGCTAGTATCCAGAACATATAGAAAAATCTCGCCTTAATCAAAACTTTTTAAACCTAAAGATATACTGTCAACAGACATGAGTTGAAGTCCATAAGGCTTACTGGCAAATAGATAGTTTAAGATGCCTTGGGGGAAAAAATCTCTAACGGAAAAGTTGAATGTAAATAACCTACTGTTATGCAGTAACCATTAGTTTAAGGAGAATAAAGTGCCTTCATTCCTACCTGTTAGTACTCCAGCTTATTAATTACTATAGTGGAAAAATTACTCTTCCTCTTTCAAAAGGAACACTTGACCGAAAAGCTAAACAGGTCAAATACATAATATTCACCGTCCAAATAGCTATAAGAATTTGTAGATCTATCATTAGGCTATGTTTGTTTAGTTACTTTTCCAAGAAAAGTTAAACTTTTTCTCCACAAAAAAATTACTATCCAAACAATAACTAAACTTAAATTTTGAAACTTATTCCCCCTCCAAAAATTTCTCACATTATTTTAAAAAATCTTTCCCTTCAACCTTTTCCTTACTAAGAAAAAGTCCCTCTTTTCTAAAAAACTTCCCCATAAAGTAACAATCCAAACATATGAATTTCTGAAGATTTAAAAATTATCCATGGAAGGAACAATAACAGGAACCATAAATGAAGCACTTGGCTGAAATTGGAAAGTTGGCATCCTTTGCACATACTCTTACTTACCCAAAATCGATAATCCAACAGAAAGATCCTTAAGGGAATGTGCATGCCCAGAATGATCATGTTGATGAGAGTGCTCCAGATTATGATCATGAGAATGGGAGTGTTCACCACCTGCAAGTAACATTATACTAGCTCAACAGATAATCTCTAAACTACTATCAATAAACACAACAAAGAGAATATGAAAAAGATCTTGGCACCACCACAAACCAAAATCCTATGTGTTATTTTCTCTCCTTTTTTGTCACAAGTTTTCACTTAATTTTTTTATAAAACAAAAAACAAAATCATCTCACCACTCCTTATCCATATTTTAAACTTCATCTCTCACTACTCTTCATCTAACATTATTAAAAAATATTTATATTTATAATGATTGTTCCAGCAGTGAATGACGCGGGGCATAATCTAGTAAGAACTATGATAGATAGATAAGTTGTATGGCAGGTACCCAAGGAGGTTCAAAAGATTAAAGATCCAAGAACCATTAAGTTCACACTGAAAGATGGTTGAAATTGATCGGGCTCAGAAACAGAAATCAAGCACACTGACAACTTTGTGTTTTGCAACCACATCTCCTTTCAAAGAGATGGCACATCATTTAGTGTCAACAGGAGAATTACTAAAGTGGTAAAAATTTAACCAACTGTTGTAACGCAATTACCACATAATGCTCCCATTCAATACTGGATTTGTCAAAAGTAAAAGAGACCCTAACATCTACATGCAGAAACTATAAGATAAATACATCATCTCCCATAAAAAATTAGCTTGGTCATTAAAGGAATAACTGGGCATTGTTCTTAACAGCTACATTCATATTAGAAGTTTGATCAGTGAAATCCAAAACCACACAATCCACAAGTTAGGAAAAAGATAGTTATTAGCAATTCCTCTGTGCTTGAGGACAGAACTCCAAGTACATCATACATACAATAAGAACTGAAGTAAAGAAATTACCAAAAGCATGAGGTAGTTGATGAAGAAAGGCATCCCCTAACATAGCTCCAGCCTGCAGGTGCAGAGTCACAAGACAAATTAAATTATGGATCTATTTTAACAGATAACTGTAGATAATATCTCAATTGATCAGATAGAGCACTCTCTATTGGATGTGGTGCATCATTAGGTTAAAAGAGACCAGCGTGAAGTTTATGTAAGAAAAAATGAACACCATAAAAGGTCAAATAGTTAACATATTGTGCATCCCAATAACAAATTTATTCAAAAAGTTCAAGAAATGCAATTTATAGAATCTCATTCGAGTTTAGCTAGACATAAACATAACCACTTCTGCATTGACTGGATGAAGAGTATCCCAATGCTCAACCGTAGCCTTAACAATTTAGAGACATCAATTAAAAATTTGATGGTTGCTCATCAGAAACCATAATAGTATCCCAAATGACTCACATGATGCAAAAATCACATTTTGATGAAGATAGACATAAATGCATAACAAACAGAAAACATGGAAAAAGGGAATGTTAAAAACAAATATAACTGTAATATGAAGAAGAAAAGGAAAAAGCACAAAGAATCAAACCCCAAATGAAGCCAAGGAGTCAACAACTGTCTTTGATGGTTTTCCTTGTACTGTACAATCCACAAACCACGTGTAAAAATTCAATAAGTGAAAAATATACAGCCTGAAAAGAACATAAATGGTTGGGAGCAATATGAAACCCAAGCTACTTACTAAATATTAAAGGCAAAATAATTAGGCAAATAAGGGAAGCCAGGCTCACCAAGAGTGAGCAGCCCATTGCATGAATCCAAAGGCCTACCAATGAAAAGCAAGTGAACAAAAAATGGAGCAAGTATTAGGGACATTGCTATCATATTGTTATAAAAGTTAACATGCCAGCGACAAATTTGGTAAGTGAAAGAAAAAGAAAAAAACAGAAATTCACAATTGTTACTGCATCCACAAACAGCAGAACCACAATCAACTGTTGATTAAAAATGTTTGATGGTCGAATCAGATAAGCTCATGCAATGAACAAAGGGGTGTTCCATATTTTTAAATGCACATTATGGGATCATGGTAATGACTAAAAACGGGTAGAAAGTGTTGATGGAATAGATACTTCGTAAACATACTAATCAGCATGCCTGCCAGGCATAATACTTCATTAAGATAACATAGATGTAGGGTACATTGAACCCAGCAAAATGGTTTATAAGAGTTGGACACTCATATTCATCAATGGACACTACAGTAATCTTCGGGGAATGACAGATAATTGTTGAAGTCGCCAGAAAAAGAAATAACTGTTAAATACTATCATTTACAAGATACAAGGCTGAAAATGGATAAGAGGAAATTATCTGATTCAGTTAGCATGCAAAGCAGAACATCAAAAGAATAATCTCCGCTTCAATCCAAAATTAAGCAACAATATTCAAAGATAATTAGCACGTATTGTACCAAAATTTTTATGCCATATGATCCAAAGAAACACAGAACATGGTTATTAATTCAAACAAACAATGAGCCCTCCAGATGTGAAATCAGCAACCAAAACAGATACTGAAACATAAAGTAGTAGAACGAACAAAATGGAGAACTAGAGATTTACAAATCTTTAGGCATTGCCAGCCACATAAAAAACACACAATTTACCTGCTATTTTTCAATTCCCAAGCAAATATGGGAGATTAAGACAGAAGTCCTCTAGTCTACTCAAGGCTTTAGTGCCAACGCTGCAGTAATAAAACGCCAACATCAACAATTTACAGCCTAGATTTACATGCATACACATCCAAGAACTTAGCAGCCTATGCAATTATCAAGGTAGTTTCCTATTGGATTTTTTGTATTGTTCATTTATTCTGCCCATAAATACACAAGTTCTCTAATTTCCAGGATCAATCATCCAGAACGTGATGGACCACTGGGCACCAAAATACTAATACTAGAATTCAAACCTTATTCTCTCATAACTATAACTTATCCAAGGAAAAACCGAATTTTTTGAAACAAACAGAATTTTTAGCCTAGTGATAATGATTACAAAAGAACCATACGCACCCTTAAAAAAAATTAAATAAAATTTTACTAGTTAATTAGTAATTCTTTCAGACCAAATTAGTTCGGAACATCAAAAAGATCATCCTCAAGATAATAATGCATGTCTTAAATCTTATCCTAAATGCCACCAAATAGAATAAACCCAAACAAAAAATGTGAGAAAATCAAATGAGGATCTGCTAATGGAAACTTACTGAGGCCAGAGAGCTCCGCATCTGCAACTGCACCATGAAAATGATCATCATGGTGGTGGTGATGGTGGTCCCCACCTCCGAATCTGAGCAATTTCAAATCTTCCTCTTCCGCCAGCTCCTCCGGCAACATCCTCGTCGTCTTCCTCGGACTTATGGTCACGTCATCAACATGCTGATGCTCCTCCCCATCGTCATGACTACCGTGGTGATGATGATGATGATGATGATGATGATGGTGGCCGTGGTTACAGTGATGATGAGGAGAATCTCCATGGCCAGGTTCATGACCCGCTGTCACACTCACACAGAACCCACAAATCACTAAAACGGTCAAAGCCGCCACTCCAAATCTTAGTCTTCTCCAAGAAGAGATCTTATCTTCCATTTTTCCCCCTTTCCCTCAGTGAAGCAATGAGACAGTCACAGAAACGGTTTTTGCAGGAGGGCAGTTGTCTGATAAAGAATTCAGGGGCGGTTTTAGGAGTGAGTGGGGCGGTTTTCAAGTGTCAAAAGGCGTGATTTTGGGAGGTGGGATTTTTGAGGAAATCAAGAATTAGCTACGGTTTTTGCAGGTTCCTTCTATGGTGAAGACACAAACGGCAAGGAAAAATAAAACAATTATTCCTATTATGATGCCGAATGTCACCACATCCATTTTCAAGTAGTAATTACGACATTAATACAAAACAAAAGAGAGATTTATGGGGTTTTGTTGAAGAATTATGGAAGAAAACCAGAAGCTAATTGATAAAAGTGATGTTGAAGTGATTAAGCGGCCATCTGCCATATCCCAATTTTGATGAGTGTGTGGAATATTAGTGTGAATTCAATATGGTGCAAATGGAAATTGATAAAGGAAGATATATCCTTTTCTTCTATTTTCTGTTTTTCTTTTTTCTTTTTTTTCTTTTCCTATTTCTTCCTCCGAAATTGTTAAGGTAGTTTTTTCTTTTCTTCTTTTCTTAGAAGCAGTTAATTATTTTTTAACTATAATAAAAACAAATAAAAATTAAATACGAGTTTACTATAACAGAAATTATGCAAAGTTTTTTTTTTTGTTTGATAAAAATCAAAAAATTAAAAGGTTTCATTTCTAGCTAGTATTTGGATACTACAAATGGACTTGGTTTACCTCAATTATTATATGGTACAAGTAGAAGTACGTTATCAGGTGTATTTTGACAAATGACAGACACTATTAGTTAAGGAGGAAAAATTAGGCAAGTTCAATGGACACTGCATTAAATGACTTATTTATATTAGATCAACACTAATATAAGCATGTTGTACAATATAATTTGCCAATTTACCTAGTTAAATTCCTCCTTATGGGTGTTTGTCAAGAAACATTGAAGGGCGGGGGTTATAACGTTGAGATCGGCAGTTCAAACCTCAGGTTGTAAGTAAAAAATATATATGTGTGTGTGCGTGTTGCGTGCAAAATATATATATATATATATTTGTTGAAGGGCGATTTCTACACAAATGCAAGGGTCTTGGTACCACATCTTGTTCTATTTCTCAAACAGCCATATAAAATATTGTATTTGCAATGAATGATTGTTATTGTGATTTCAAATTTTTCAATGTGGTTTTTATCTTTTCTTTATTATATTTTGAAATTCTCCGATGTTCACTCTAATTCATAACTCATTTACACTATGGGCATAAAGTTATGAGAATGCTTTCATAGACTAGGGGTACTGGTCGAATTACGTGTCCTTTTAACATTTCGTCCTGCCACTAGTGTGAAAAGTAAACTAGTCCCATGTATTAGACAATTTTTTCAATAATCTTGGTTTTGTATTTATGACGCTTACCTAGTCGAATTTAAATAATTTTACTATCACTTTTAAAATAAATAAAAGTTTGCCATAAACTTCCAATTATGCACCAAACTATCTTTCCCATTATCTTCCAATGACACAAACTATTCTTTCACATCAGTTTTCAATGACACACGAAACTATTATTTTCCCATAATCTTTCAATGACACACCAAACTATCATTCCCTTTTCAATGACAACACTAACTTTGCTACCAGTAGAGCATTAAAGAATTTCATCTACTTTAACCTATAAATAGAATTTCACAAATTTATCTTTACCTCAAAATTTGTCACACTGGATTCTTCCAAATTTGAAAATGCTGCTATTCATATACATGATTTTTCATTACTTCTTTATTCCAACTTTAGCAGTTCTTATAGTTACTAGAATGATTCATTATGAATCTCTACCATCCCCATATTTTCAAACCAATTATAGTGGTTTTGATATCACTATGCCCGTCTAATGCAGTTGGGTCATAGTGAAGGGTAGGGGCTTATAACCATAAGGTCGAAAGTTCGAACCTCAGGTTGTAAGTAATATATATATATATGTACGTGTTGCGTGCAAAAAAAAAAAAGAAAGAAAAAAAAACATTGAAGGGCGATTTCTACACAAATACAATGGATCTTGGTATAAATCGTGTGTGCATGTTGCGTGCAAAATATATATATATATATATTTCTACACAAATACAAGAGTTTTTTTTGTTTTTTTTTTTTAAGCAACAAATACAAGGGATCTTGGCAGTACATTTGTTCTATTTCTCAAACAACCGCAGAAAATATTGTATTTGCAAGGAATGCTTGTTATTGTGCCTCCGAATACGAGTTTACTACAACAGAAATTATGCAAAGTTTTTTTTTGGTTTGATAAAAATCAAAAAATTAAAAGGTTTCATTTCTAGCTAGTATTTGGATACTACAAATGGACTTGGTTTACCTCAATTATTATATAGTACAAGTAGGAGTAAGGTGTATTTTGACAAATGGCATACACTATTAGTTAAGGAGGGAAAATTAGGCAAGTTCAATGGACAATGCATTAAATGACTTATTTATATTAGATCAACACTAATATAAGCATGTTGTACAATATAATTTGCCAATTTACCTAGTTAAATTCCTCCTTGTGGGTGTTTGTCAACAAACATTGAAGGGCGGGGGTTATAACGGTGAGATCGGCAGTTCAAACCTCAGGTTGTAAGTAAAAAATATATATGTGTGTGTGCGTGTTGCGTGCAAAATATATATATATATATATATATTTGTTGAAGGGCGATTTCTACACAAATGCAAGGGGTCTTGGTACCACATCTTGTTCTATTTCTCAAACAGCCATATAAAATATTGTATTTGCAATGAATGATTGTTATTGTGATTTCAAATTTTTCAATGTGGTTTTTATCTTTTCTTTATTATATTTTGAAATTCTCTGATGTTCACTCTAATTCATAACTCATTTACACTATGGGCATAGAGTTATGAGAATGCTTTCATAGACTAGGGGTACTGGTCGAATTATGTGTCTTTTTAACATTTCGTCCTGCCATTAGTGTGAAAAGTAAACTAGTCCCATGTATTAGACAATTTTTTCAATAATCTTGGTTTTGTATTTATGACGCTTACCTAGTCGAATTTAAATAATTTTACTATCACTTTTAAAATAAATAAAAGTTTGCCATAAACTTCCAATTATGCACCAAACTATCTTTCCCATTATCTTCCAATGACACAAACTATTCTTTCACATCAGTTTTCAATGACACACGAAACTATTATTTTCCCATAATCTTTCAATGACACACCAAACTATCATTCCCTTTTCAATGACAACACTAACTTTGCTACCAGTAGAGCATTAAAGAATTTCATCTACTTTAACCTATAAATAGAATTTCACAAATTTATCTTTACCTCAAAATTTGTCACACTCGATTCTTCCAATTTTGAAAAAGCTGCTATTCATATACATGATTTTTCATTACTTCTTTATTCCAACTTTAGCAGTTCTTATAGTTACTAGAATGATTCATTATGAATCTCTACCATCCCCATATTTTCAAACCAATTATAGTGGTTTTGATATCACTATGCCCGTCTAATGCAGTTGGGTCATAGTGAAAGGTAGGGGCTTATAACCATAAGGTCGAAAGTTCAAACCTCAAGTTGTAAGTAATATATATATGTACGTGTTGCGTGCAAAAAAAAAAAAAAGAAAGAAAGAAAAAACCATTGAAGGGCGATTTCTACACAAATACAATGCATCTTTGTATAAATCGTGTGTGCATGTTGCGTGCAAAATATATATATATATATATTTCTACACAAATACAAGAGTTTTTTTTTTTTTTTTTTAAGCAACAAATACAAGGGATCTTGGCAGTACATTTGTTCTATTTCTCAAACAACCGCAGAAAATATTGTATTTGCAAGGAATGCTTGTTATTGTGCCTCCGAATTTTTCAATGATTTTATCTTTTTTTTATTATATGTTGAAATTCTCCGATATTCACCCTAATTCATAACTCATTTACACTATAGACATAGAGCTATGAGAATGCTTTCATAGACTAGGGGCATTGGCCGGACTACGTGTCCTTTTGACCTTTCGTCTTGCCACCAGTAAGAAGCAAACTAGTCCCTTGTATTAGACACATTTTCTTCAACAATCTTAGTTTTGTATTTATGACGCTTATTCTGATCAACCTACTCAAATTTAAATAATTTTGATATCACTTTTAAAATAAATAAAAGGTTGCCATAATCTTCCAATTACGCACCAAACTATCTTTCCTATTATCGTCCAATAACACAAACTATCTTTTCACATCATTTTTCAATGACACACCAAACTATTATTTTCCCCTAATCTTTCAATGACACACCAAACTATCTTTCCCTTTTCAATGACAACACTAACTTTACTACCAGAAGAGCATTAAAGAATTTCATCTACTTTAACCTATAAATAGAATTTGACAAATTCATCTTTACCTCAAAAATTTGTCACACTTTATTCCTCCAAATTTGAAAATGCTGCTATTCGTATAAATGATTTTTCATTACTTCCTCTTTTCAACTTTAGCAGTTCCTATAGTTACTAGAATGATTCATTATGAATCTCTACCATCCCCATATTTTCAAACCAATTATAGTGGTTTTGATATCACTATAGCCCGTCTAATGCAGTTGGGCCGTAGTGAAGGGTGGAGGCTTATAACTGTAAGATCGGAGGTTCGAAAAAAAAAACATGTGTGCGTGTTGCGTGCAAAAAAGAAACATTGAAGGGCGATTTCTACACAAATACAAGGGATCTTTGTATAAATCATGTGTATGTGTTGCGTGCAAAAAAAAAATTGAAGGACGATTTCTACACAAATACAAGAGTTATTATTATTATTATTTTTTTTTTTTTTGAAGCAACAAATACAAGGGATCTTGGTACCACATTTGTTCTATGTATTTGCAAGGAATGATTCTTATTGTGCTTCCAAATTTTTCAATAAGGTTTTTATCTTTTCTTTATTATATGTTGAAATCTTCCGATATTCACCCTAATTCATAACTCATTTACACTATAGACATAAAGTTATGATAATGCTTTCATAGACTAGTGGCACTGGCCGGACTACGTGTCCTTTGAACCTTTCGTCCTGCCAACTAATCCCCTGTATTAATTTATTATTACTTTGTTATGATTTTACTGCAGTCAAAAATTTTATTAAATAGTTGGTTCATCATGATTTGAGCTCTATTTAAACTTAATTTATAATCTTTCAAGATTGATGGAGAATATTTGTGAGACTTTCGTAGTATATGGAAACAGCACAATGTGAAGGCTCTGAATAGGTTAAAGTTTGTAGGGAACAATATACTTATATTTTTCGAGAGACAAATTAAGTAGTGTGCAGGAATTTAATAGCATATAGAGGTCAGAGTGATTGTTTTTTAACTGAAAGTTGAAAATCAAATAGGATTGTATAGTTAGACCGTTTATGCGTTTATATTTTGAAAATATTCAATTTCCATCGTGGTCATTGGTCAAATATATCATTAATAAAAAATATTAAAGAAAAAAAATTAAATCAAGTTATTACCCGAAATAAAACACATATTGAACTTGATATAAACTCATGATTGTATAAAAATATTTTTTAATTTGTTAAAAAAATTAATATAGTTAATTAAATAATTGTATTTATTTTGAAAGAATTAAAATAATAATAAAAATATCAAAAAATGTACGAAGTGAAAAAAAAAAAAATACACACCCAGAAAAGAAACTGAAATAAAAATGGGAACTGAAGGAGTGCGCCTGATAACATAAATTGAATTTCTTTCAATAACATCACGATTAGCAATTGTGACACCCAGATTGCTCTAGCAAACAGTATGGAGCCGATAACTATTAGTTTGTACTTGAGCCTTTTTTTTTTTTTTTTTTTTTTTTTTTTTTTTACAACCTGATATTTGAACCCCAAGTCTCCACCCGTCCTTTAATATTTCTTGATCAAACACCCACACGGAGAAAATTAACTGGGTAAATCGGCAAATTATATTGTACAATTGGAAGTATGTGTTTCTAGTAATGTTGATCTAATAGAAATAATTCATTTAATGAGTGTTCTCTTAAATTTGTTTTGTTTTCTCCCTTAACTAATATTATCCTATTATTTGTCAAAATACACATTGTAATATATTTTTAGTTGTACTATATACTAATTGGGGTAAACCATATGCATTTGTAGTATCCAAATACTAGTTAGAAACTGTATAGGCATAGACTTATGAGAATACTTTCATAAATTAGGGACACCGGGAGGACTACTATAAATTTGTAGGAGGAGAGAGGTACGCAGTGTATGAAGTTTGTAACGGCATCCTGTAGCTTTAATTTTTTGATAATATTCAGCTGGCCATTTTTTTTAAACTTAATTATTTTCATTAGTTTCCTTTTCTTTTATTGGTTTATTCATTTTTTTTAATTTTTAACACTAATATAATTTTGTGTATTTAATATTTATAATTAATGTATAATTAAAAACTTTTGTATTTTGTACCAAAAAAAAAACTTTTGTATTTAATGTTATGATTTGATATTCCCAAATTGTTACCTCCATTTTTATATATAATGAAGTAAATATAAATTTAGTTGAATTTTTATTTATACATTATTTTTATTATTAATTAATATTAATTATTTAAAAAATAATTTAAAATTAAATCACTAAATATACAATTATAGATATGTATATAAAAAATATAATGTGAATGTGTAAAAAAATTATAGTGATATAATAATAAAAATAAATTTAAATAAAATATTATGTTTATGTAAAAAATAGAATTGTTGGGTTAGATATATATATAAATTTTACTGTAAATTACCGTACATATAAATTTTAGAGTAAATTATACTATATTTTTATATATTTACTTGGAGATGCTCTTAGTTTACTATTATTTTGTTATGATTTTCCTCACTCAAAAATTTTACTAAACGATGAGTTATATTTAAATTTAATTTATAATCATTCAAGATTGATCGATAAAAGAAGAGACAAAGGATATCACCGAGACAAACTATTACGACAAATTATACCATGTACCTAGTGTAAATATACTTATTACTATATTTAGAAATAAAATGACGACAACTCATCAATTTTTTAATTTTAAATTGATATTTACATTGAGTAATCATCATTTTATATTCTAACTATAGGTATAATTTGCCAACTATTGTATATCAGCATACTTTTTGGGAGCAACTGGAATGGTCAGGAATGAGGGTAGAGTTGGTAAGGACCAATATATCTTATACTCCTTCCATTTATTTTAAAATTTTCTTCATGATTAAAAGAAATAAATTTTTTTTATTTATTTAAAAGAAATAAATTTATTTTTTTTACTTGAACTTAATTACTTAATATATGATCTTGATAGGAAGATAAATATTAGGTATATAAGTTATCATAATAAAAATTTAAAATTAAAAATATTAAAAACTGTAAAAATGTAAAACGTTAAATAAAAATATATTTTTAAAATTTTTAAAACTTCAAATAAAAATAAACAGAGGAAGTATTTTTTTCAGTGATTATTTTTTAACCAAAAGTTAAAGAATCAAATCACGTAATTACTTGATATAAAACACACGTTAAATTTAATATAAATACATGATTGTATAAAAATTATTTTTTCAAATTATTTTAAAAAATTAATATAATTTCAAGTTTTAAGTCAATTAAATAATTGTAAGAATTAATTAAAAAATGTTAATTTATATAAAAAAAATTTTAATTTATTTTATTTTGAAAGAAATAAAATAAAATACTAATAATAAAAAAAACTAAAAACGGGTCCCAAGTGGGAAAAAAAAATATAACACTAAAAAGTGAAACCGAAATAAAAATGGGAACTGTACTGAAGGAATATGCAGGAGTGCGCGAGATAAGATAAATTGAATTTCTCTCCCGAAATAGGAAAGCAGTTATGAAACTGCCCACTGTATTTCCAAATATACTGTATTTCACCCCCCATTCTTCCTCGTCAACACAAACCATCCCTCCGACAACCTCATCTCCGGTTTTATGCTTCTCTCCGATCGGTACGTTTGGGGTCCTCTCCTTCTCCATCCTACTTCAACTGGGCTGTTTCTTGGATCTTCATCTTTTCTGGGTTTTTTCTTGATTTCAAACTTTAAACCGTCCATCTGACTTTTTTCTTTTTTTTTGGGATTTGGGGTTTACTTAACTATTTGATTTGCATTTTTCATCGTTAGGTTGGCTCAATTTGTATCCGTTTTATAGAAAGAAGGATATGTTTGATTTAGTAATTGGTTTGGGGAATGAAGTTCTTCCTGAGAAACATGCATTACGGACGGCAGAAAATTGACGGATTTGGATGACAGGGGAGGGAGTGATAGTCTCTTGATCTTTGAGAATCTTTCTTGATGTTATGCTAGAATTGATTTTTAGGCAATGCTTGCTGGCTACATCAGTGATCTATATGGATTGAGCTGTGTGAAATCTCCCCCCAAAAAAATGATTCATCTTCTCGCTGGACGATAAATTATTTTGTTTTCAGTGTCCTGTCATGCAAGATAATGGTTGATTTTTCTAAATTTGCTAGTTTTTTGGTCCAGTTTCTGAATCTTTAAATAAATTACTCCCTCATGGTATGATTTTCCTCATCGCCCTCTTCTTTTTTCCTCAGGTAAGTATATATGTTCTGCAACATGGGATCGCCACTGAAAGTTAGAAGAAAAATGGTAGTGAGTATTTAATGAATGAATGCTGCTTATATCTTTGTTAAAGATTCGATTTTGCTGCTTCTTTCCTCTTTTTTATTACTAATTTATTGTTTTTGTTTTTTCATATACAGGCAAGAAAGGATCGTCTTATTGAACTTCCAAATGAAATTCTAGCCAAAGTGATTTCGATGCTTACATTACGAGAGGCAGTAAGGACTAGTATCTTATCGCGGAGTTGGAGATCAGTCTGGACTTATCACTCCAATATAGTCTGCAACTCTGTTAGCATACTAGGGTATAGGCCTAACTCCAATTGTGTAGCCCTTCATCAGAGTGAATCTTACAGGCAGCTGCAAAGGCATTATTTTGTGGATGCAGTCGACCGTCTTATGCAACAGCTCCATAGAGGTGTGAAAGTGGATTCATTGGTGATACACTTCCATTTGGGCAAAGAGTTTTCCTGTTACATTACTAAGTGGATTCTGTTTGCATTTATCAAGGGAGTTGAGAGCATGGATGTTGATTTATCGGAATGGCGCAGCTTCAAGATAGACCGCAAACCTGTAGCTAAATTCGAATGTTATACCTTTCCCTTCTCAGTTATTGCTTCTCCTCTGAAAAAATGTATGTTGAAACATCTGAGATTGGCATATTGCAATGTGGGCTCGATTCCCTTTTGCCGCGACCTCTCATCGCTTATCACTGTTGAACTAGAAGATGTTAGTATCAGCGATGAACAGCTTGACACCTTTTTGTTGAGCTGTTCATGCCTTGAGAAGATGAGATTGCATTCCTGCAACAACCTTATCAAACTGAAAGTTTCATATTCCAGTCAGTTGAAGTTCCTGAGCATAAGAAATTGCTTCAGATTACAAAGTGTTGAGCTGCTCAGTACTGAAAATCTAACCACTCTTGAATATACGGGTGAATTGGTCGCTTTTTCTTTCAAGAATGTCCCAAGACTAGTAGGCATGTACCTGAGTTTCACAGGCAAGAGCAGAGAAGATGGTGTAAGCTCTGCATTGACAAGGTTTGCTTATGAGGTGCCTCAACTGGAGAAGCTTAACTTATTATCAGTTCTTGCTTTGCATGTAAGTTATTTCTTTGAACAGGACAGCCAATAGTTATTGCTTTAAGCTATTAACAACATTCTCTGCCATTGCAGACGCTAAACTTTCCGGACAAGGTTCCAAAATTTATTAATGTGAAGGAACTCAGCCTCACTGTTTTCCCCTTCCAAGATGAAGACAAATTGGATTGGCTTATCTATTTGCTCAAAGCATTCCCGTTATTGTGCAATCTTGAGCTCAATGTAAGTTAATACTAATTTCTACTGCAGAAATCAGACTTGTTATTGTTGGAATGTTGTTTGTGCTATTAATTTTTCTGGGCTTATGTTTTGCTATTTCCTTTTAAGAGGCCATGTTATTAACAAATTCTTTCTACTCCATATCAGTTGTTTTCGCCAAGCTACATCAGAAAATTCCGGCCGATTGATCGGCAACTTCTTGAATGTCATCATGGGTTCATCACCAAACTGGACATGAATGGATTCTATGGAAATCCGCACGAAACAGAGCTCCTCAAGTACCTGATCGACAACTTGTCCCAACTGAGAGACCTCTCCATTAACCCGTGCCACAAGATATACAAAGGATTCAGCTGCTGGGATTTTGAAGGTCGAACAAGATGGACCCAACTCAGACCAGGGACTGTTGATTGGTTACACAACCTCGTACCTCCTAATGTACAGCTACACATCTTCTGACATTCGTTTGTTGGCGCATTTTCTTCTATATGCATCTTGTTGTGTTGTAATGTTTTGCTCAATCCATATCTTGTCACATTTGTCTGCTCTGTTTTAACCTAAAGCTGCCGAAACAGAGGACAAATGAATTTTGATATTAGACTGAATTATGCATAACTTTTCAATATATCATGTCGATTGCTTAACCGTATCTTACGGCATTTTTGTTGAAATACGTGGGCATACTCCTTCCGAAAGATCTCTTCTATCAACTCTTTGTTATTAAGGGCTCCTCATTATGGTCGAGGATGATGACCAATTGAAACCCGTTTGTAAACTGGCATGAATTCTTCCCAAGAAATAAGACTGAAGAAAACAAAAAGTTGGCTCAAAAAACCTTAAAACTACTTTTGGCCAAGATCACAATAATAATAGACTGCGAAGTTTTTACTAGGATCGATCTAACACAATGGCATTTCAGACAAGTTTTCTAAACATTAGAAAAATACTACAAAGGATGTTGCTTTGGTGAACAATAAAAGGTTTCCTATATATCAAATCATGCACATCACTAAAGACTATATATACATTCAAAATAGGAAGGAGATGGAAACTATAGAACCCCTCTCAAAAGCAAACTAACCAGTATCTCCTGCTTCAACAGAAAATATCTAAATCTGCCTAGTATATCCACAACAGCCTACCCGCGCTATGACAGCTTTGAGCACCGAATGATTGGATGATCAGACAAGAACATAGTAAAACATAAACGTCGAATCTTGATCTGTCAGCCACCTTTTCACGTAAGCGATACACTAGCATGCACTTCCATCAGTATTCACAAAGATTTCAGATATTCTTTTCTTCCAAATTCAAATGAAGTCATAGGTGTTCGGAAGAATCTGCACATATCAGTCGAAAATGAAGTCAGAAATAAGGTGGAAACATGATATTCTCAAGCATCTTATAATTACAAAAAAGAAGTGTCTCCAGATTGTTGGGTGGTTATTCTATGGGGTCATAAGAATTGTCAGGGTTGAAGGTTGTGATGAACTTTATGCTTCTGCTAGCCAGGGAAACTGTATTACAGCAACTTTCTGAAGAATCAGCAGCACTAAAATTGGAATACAGAGATATCAACCTCCCTCACCTCAAACACACAAAGGGAAAAAATGAAGAAATGTATGTTGGCATCTTAACACTTCAGAAAATCATACAAGCTACGTAACAATGCCCTCGTGCCAACAGAAGCCACAGTCCTCTCTCAAGCATGAAGCAGATGAGACTGGGAATACAAATATAACATCCTATGTTAGACCCCCCACACCTAGAAGGCAGAGCAATATAAATCTCTAAGGTATCGGTTTTTGGAAGAACTAAATTGCATGCAAATATCCGAACTTTATCCCTGATAAACAAGCTAAACGGCTGATCAAAACAACAGCACTAACAAAGTATAACATTCAGAATGCCTCATTGATGATGCTGAACCTGTTTGCTACAAAATATGCAAAATACTGCCAACAGAGGTGTTAGTTCTGTTGGATATCCAGCTTTTTCAGCAAATGGGATTTTCTAACTGAAGTACTAGGAATGATATTTTGTTGGACAAGAAGGAACTTTTTACGCAAATATCTTTTATGGTAGTTGGAGAGGAACATTTCAAGTAAAATATGAACTAGGCCTAGCACAATGAACAACTGCAACACGTACCAATTAACTTTGAAATCTAACTTTGAGGTGGAGACTCTGGCTCCGAACCACAAACAGATGAAAAGGAGATGGTGTCTTCCTTTGGTATCGCGACAAAATTCAACGGTGCAGTGGAAAGCCTTCTCATTTCCTTAAAATATCCGTTTTGGCGTCCCGAGTAGGAACGAGGTGTTAGGAGTTCAGGAGTTGCACTTCCAACAGAGCTTCGACGAGGTGTCGGTGTCATAGAGCCATTGGCATTAGCATGAAAACTATTCATTTTTCTAAAACTGTTAGTTCGTCTTGGGCTAGGCTTAGAACCGAATATGGCTTCCTTCTCCGCTAGCAACATATCTTGGAGTTTCTTTTGATCCTGTAAGAAGGGAAAAAGGCATTCATGTCAAGATCCATCTTAATGAGTACAGCGTTGTCCCTGATATTGCACAACAGAGGGCCCCAAAATTGAGTATACATATTTTTACATTAGTACAGATGTACAATGTCTAACAAATCAAACAGTAGCAAGAAACAAACTCTTATTGGTTAATAACAGCAAAATTCTTCGACAAATGTAAAGATTCCTTGCCACTTTCCCTCTTTATGTGTTAAATGTAAACTCTATGATATCTCCATAAAATTAACCATTCAGAAAACTAGAAAATATAATCTTACCCGAGCTCTCTTTTTCTCCTCCTCTTTCTGTTGCCTGGTTAGTTTGTAATCCTCCAATATTGACACCAGCCGCACCTAAAGGAACAAAAGATATAAAGTAACATGACTAGTCACAGTCCCTTCCTCACCCAAAATGAAAATAGAAAGAAAAGAAGGTTCATCTCAGAGAAACTCACCCCATCATATAAAAATAACTTTCTTTTCTCATCTTCCCAAGCCAATGTCTTGCTAATGAGACCATCAACCATAACTGTACAGAAGTTCCAAATCACATTTAAAGATATCTCCACTTCATCAGCAAAATATGTTTTTAAGGACTAGTGTAGGTACCTGGAATCTTATTGACCATAACTCGAGCTCGTTCTGCACGCTTTAAGTTAATATGAGCGCCTCTTCCAGCACTATATCGGTTGTTATCCTGATAATCATCAAGAGACATTAGAACATGACATAAGCCCTTAGAGATCTATCAAAATCAAGGATAACATTTCAATTTTCGGTAAGCATAGGCATTAGTGTAGCTTACTTGATTGTAATCTTCAAGCCAGTTTTCCTCCTCACATGCAGCAAGCCATCTTTCAATCCTATCCATGATTTCTTTACGGCTAAAAGCTTCATCTTTTGCCTTATTGATCTGTGTTTCTATGTTGGCTAAGAGTTCACAAGGATCTAATAGACCTACAAAGAAAATTTCAAGCTCATCAAATTCCCTGCATATAAAAGATTTAGATGTCATGGTATGAGGCTTCTGACCTACCGGAATCAATCATTGCATTCGCTTTATCAGCAGCAGTGCTTGGATCAGGTTGAATATGGATTTGACTGCAAATATCCTCCAACTCTTGTCGCCTCTTCAAGACCAGCTCTTTCATCCTACTTGCTTTCAGTTTAGTGAGCCTCTCAACTTCCGCAGAAATCTATTGGCATTCAGAAGTAAAAAAAAGGAATTAAACTAAGTTTTATGAATATAATTAGAACAAGAAACAAGGACAATCCAGCTGGTGTCACACCTGCTCAATAACATCCAGTGACAAAGCTCCCGGCTCCACGATCTCTGATTCCGCTGAATTAACAATTAAAGTTATTCCTGAGAAGTTAACTTGCTCTTGCTTCATAGTATCCATCAAACTCCAGAGTTCAAACAGCGATGCAGCAACATCTTTTAGCTGCATTACATGCAAGTATCAATAAGAGATGAAACGATTTAGAAAAACTTTTAAGAAGTGAAAAAAGCACCTTTTGAAGTCTGACTTTTTTCTCTGTTTTCAACCTGAGGATAGTTTGATCTAGACCTTCTATTGTGGCATCACTGATGTTGGTAGATTGTTCCAGAATGCTTCCATGTAGACTGGGATGAACTTCACTGACAGTTTTGCCAAAATCCAAGCCAAGTACGCCGCACAAGGAGTGCACCTCATTCACAAACTCCAAAACCTTTTTGAGACGTTCTGACTGTCAAAACCGGAAAAAGATTATAAACCAATTTATCAATGATCTCATTAATACTTCATTTTCCACGACTAAACTGCCAATTTTTTCCCATTAAACATGCAAAACAAATAATATTATACTACTACATGACCGAGAGAGTCTTCTACAACATCAATAGATATTTAATATTTCCACATTCTCATCAGGTCAGACAAGAAAGCTATTTCAGGAGTAAAGATATCTATAATGCCTCTTAAAATAAGGGGGTCAAAGAAAAACTTGTTAAGATATAGTGTATTTCATAGAAATGAGGAATTACTGTGAAAATTCTTAGCTCACAAAATTCAGGTGTTTTACTTTAATATGGATAAGTTTCTGCCTGGAATGCTTCGAGAAAACAACAAGAAATCCTAGCAAGTTCCAGCTTGCCCCTAACTCTTTTTTCAAGTTCAATGGAATGAGTTTAGAAATAGCTGATTTTGCCAATGTAAAGATGAGACGAACCTGACAATCTATGATTTTAAGATATAGTTCAGCGGAACAGCAGGATTATAGATTCAATAAACAAAGCCATAAATATCACCAAGACAACTATAGACAGAAAAGCTTGATTCTCATCATTAAATACATACCTTTTCCTTTTGGAGAGCACGAAGATTTGTTTGATATTCCAAGAGCTTTCTCAGAGAAAGGTCCTGTTCTTCCAGATTCATGGAATTCACTGAATTGATAAGATGGCCATATCCAGAAATCTCACTCGTTATTTTCTCGATTTGACCTTTAATTTCGGTAAACTGCTTATAACGCTCATCTTTCTTTACTCTCAGATCCTCAACTAGTGGTGTGATATATGCAAGCTGCTCTTTCAGAGATGATCGCTTCTCCATCTGGATCTAATAAATGCAAAGATACAGTTAGAAATTGACAACAGCTGTGAAATTAAGAATGTGAAAAAGATTGTGCACATGATTTTGTCAATTAAAAGAAAATCCGTATTTCCACATTCCTTGACACAAATGTCAACCTCAATGCTACCTGATGCATAATACACATGAAACAGTTCTCAAACTCCACATGATCCTGTGAATGAATCCTTATTTCTTTTGACTAACTCATGCTTGACACAAAAAAAAAATGGGCAGAAGCCAATGCAGCAAACAGAATACGAAGAGATTAAAAAGCAGTTGGACTGTAAAACAGTGTAGCTCAAAGCATACAGTCACTGTCAGCTTATGCAAATTCCAAATCAACTTCCCAAGTGAAGCCAAGCAATGTTCAGACAAAACAGTTATTATGTACATAATAACAGGCATAGGGAGTAAATCACAGAATGGTGCCAACTTTACAAACTTCTGTACAAAATGTACAAAGTTCAGGAAGAGCTATTAGGTACATGAACATGCATTGTAGAAGAGATACGTCTATACACTGATATACACAGCTTAAATGAAGAGCAGTATTGGTCAACATGGTCTAATCCTATTAGGGAGGCATGCCTTAAAACAGCATAAATCATTACATTCAATTCAATATATCAGTACATTCAGTTTATGCAACAGAGGAAAAGAGGGCACCGGCTACACTTAATTAATTGAACATACAATAGAATGTGACTAGTTCTTTACTAGGTGCATAGAAAGAGGGGAAAAAAAATCTTACTCCAAGTCATGAACATTTCCTTCCACAAAACCTACAAACTGATAAAATAGTCATAAAAAGTCATGAAAAGCATCCATCAAAATTTTTTTCATGCACAATGAAAAGCAACCTTTATTTTTTCTAACTCTAGAAAATCCACGCAAAACATTATAGAGGATAGACAGATAAGAGACAAACAATACTAAATAAACCAAAAAAAGAAGCTTTCTCAACTTCTCAAGAAATTCTTATTACCGGAGAGTTTACAGTCATTTCACCAAGACAAGCCATTAGGGTTGCGAGCTCGGCTTCCTTAGCTGCAACAGATTGATGAAGACGTGCCTTAGAATTGGCAGCCTCATCAACCTTTCTTCTATAAACTTCTAAGCACTCTCTCTCCAGTTCCAACAGCATACGGTCCTTATCCACATCTGTCTCGCCAATATCTGTCCATAATTGCTGCCCAACACAAGAAATTAATCAAGACAGGATCACCCCATTACAGGAATTATCATCTCCACAGTAATTGAAGAATCAACATAATGCAATCAAATAAAAGGGTAATCAATAAATTCAGTATAGAATAAGCTTATTACTGAAAGCATAGTTCCCTCTGAAATCGCTTTAAAGCAAAACATGCCCAAAAGAAATCAAAAAAATTTTCAATTTCATCCAGTGTAAACCACAGAGTATCTGACAATGTCTGGAACTTTTCAAACATCGGACAAATTAAAAAATTGATCCACGACAAGAATAATAACTGCTCTAATACAACCAAAATCAGTAATAATAACATTCGCGGACAGAAATCCCAGACACCGTTACAATCTTCCAATTATTTGACTGAGCTCACCACTGAAACTCCAAAAAATAAGGACAGTAAGCTTCATCCTATGGTATGTCAACGGAGTCGTAATTTGGCCAAAATAAAAATGAAATTCTTCCATTTAAAAAATATATATATAAAAAAAAACAAAATCAGAGTAAAATCGGGGTAACAAAAACAAACCAGCAACTTCAAAGCGACATGACAAATGAATTTTCCATCTTGCAAGAAAACCCACAAGACTGGAACCAGAAAATACAGAATTTGAAGAAAGTATCAGTAAACTTGAGCCATGATAACTCTTTTGAGAAGTACTTTTCTGAAGATGCTGAAAAAGAGCTACTTTTTTTTCCAAGAAAAGATGTCCGTCCTTCACCCATAGACACACACAAAAGCTTAAGAGACAGACCTGAAGTTCTCTGAGCATAACATTGCAAGAAGTGGTGCTTGTCCTATCACTGTTGCCACAAGGACTTCCAAATGCCAACATATCTTGCAGAAACTACTCAAGAATCTTACTTCCTTCAAAAATTAACTCAAAGAACTCAAACCTTCACATAAAATGCAAAATCTGACAAACTTCAAGAGCCTCAAAAGCTTTAAACTCTTAAAAGAACCCCAAAAGCCCACTTCAAGAAGAGTTTCTTTTCACCAGTTTTCAAGGTTCTCGGCTTTCTTTCTCCTTTTCCTATTTACCCTTTTTCCCTCTCACCTTTGTCTCTCTCTCTCTGCCCCCAAGTCAAACTAAAACTTACAATAATAACAAGAACAACAATGATGAGTAAAAGGGCAATTGTACAACCCCATTATCTTTCACTCAATACAACAGATCTGAAACTTCCCCCTCTCTCAACACCCAAAAGGGCCTTTAGCTTTAAGGCATAAACAGCAACCACTACAGCCCACCAAACCTTAGAAAAAAAAAAAAAAAAAAAAAATCAGCAGCAGCCAAAGCGCCAAGTAACAACCAACCTATGATTGACCTGTGCTTTTGTTTTTGTTTTTGGTGTAATGGGAGAAAGAAAAACACAAAGATGATCTGTTCTAGTTAGGTACAGAAGCCAAAAGAGAAAACAACAGACTGTGGTTAAGAAGGAAAGACTACTTTTTTAAAAAAATGACACCAACCAAAATTACCAAATGCTGACAGGGGAAAAGAGGAAGGAACAGGACTGGCTTTAGGGTTCGCGGGGTGGGGGCAGTGGGAAATGGATCTGTAGGGAGTCGAGGCGGGGCTAGAGGTGGGAGAATTGCTGGAAATCGGGTGAATAATTTTGGAGCATGGGAGGGAGGAAGAGTGAGAGTAGAATATGGAGTGTTAAATATTGCGATCAGGGGTAGAAAGAATTAAAATATTCCCGCAATTATTACGGGATATGTAGTTTAAAGGTTGTAATAAGTGTAGAGTATCCACTTCCCTCCTTTCTTTTCTCAATTTTAATCTTCTCTAATATTGTTCTTCTCCATAAATTTTCTTTTTAAAAAAAAAAAAACCAGAGAGTAATAACGCAGCCATTATTTCCATGATTCCCGTCACTCATGCGAATGTTGGATAGAAGAATTGGATCAAATTAGAAGATTAGAGTATTTGATAGTTTTTTTTAAATTGTGAATTATTATGTTTCATTATTTGAATTACATATTATTATGTAGTGATAGATTAATACGAAAGAACAATGTATTTAGAGTGGAGGTGGCGCCATATGCACTTTAAATTAACTAACGTTTAATGCTTAACTTCTTAGTTTTTTAGAGTTTTACCTAATTAGGTATAAATTGAAAGGTCAACTTCACAATTGAGTATCTAATATCTAACTACCCGTACAATTTAACTTTATATATAGAAAAATAATTTTGTCATGATTTTATCACTAGATTGCTCCAAATATAGATTTTATTTTGGTCTCATATATTGATTTCGTTGGCTATAGAAATAAGCTATATATAGGAAACTGTTACTTTAAACACAATTATGGTAAATTCAAAAACAGTTATGTTGAACCGATTATAAATTCAACGTAAATAACTCATTTTTCTTTTCTTTTTTTTTTTTTTGAAGGTGTTAGACATTTCATCAAAACCCGTTCATACTTTTACCAATGAGGCCTTCAAACTATTTAAAATAAAATGTGATATTACACCCGATGATAGTGTTAATTGGTCTCTTTGCGACAGTCACAGGATTTTCTTGGTCAATTAAAGGTGTTCCCTAAAGTCTCGATCAACATTTGAGGCTATATCTTGTTAGAAGCTTAAGGTAGCTCAAGGTCATAGTTTGGTTACTCTTGAAATGCACACGATTAGTATATAGTTTGTTCACTTCTTTTCAATCCACATATAAGCACAAATAGAGTTTATGGTGAACCATGCAATATATATTGTAGATAGTATTTTTTAAAACATAAAAATTACGACATTGAAAATTAAACTCATAATGTCAAGATAGCAATATTTTTTATTTTTAAAAAACTTCAATCATACTCGTTTATTACCTCCTCAAATCATTTTACTCGTGTTTTTAACATAGTTTGTCACACTTAAATATAAGGTGGACTAATGTGTCCCTTTTAGAAAAGAAAAATATATATATTAAAATAGTTTGTCACACTATATTGGTAGGTACATAAAGATAAATTATATATATGTCCAAAAATATATTTTAACAATAATCATCATAACTCGTCTAAAGACGAATTAATAATCTAGTTATCAGTGACAAAAAATAGAATTTTAATTCTATAATGGATGCAGTATTATTGGTGACGTTAGAAAGGGGCTTCTTTCTAGTCATGGCGATGAATATATTGGAATTTAGATGTAACAGAATTAAAAGGATAAAAAGCAAAAAATAAAAATAAAAAAAAAGAAAGAGAGAATTGGGTCGGTTAAAAAATATTTTTTTTTTTTTTTGAGCAATATTATTGCATTGAGTCAATTATTGTCCCTATTATTTCATAATATTTCAATTCAAAAACCGTACTCTTTTGTTTGTCAGGGAGTGTTAGATAGCCAATAGGGCTTGTCTCCCTCAGTGCTTCCCATCCCCACGCCAATCGGCATATTGAGATATTAGAGTTATATTATGATATATCATTTAATAAAGAGTAAATTTTAAAATTGGTCATCATAATATGGTCAGTTTTTAGTTTTTGTTATCATATTTTGAAAACTATTTTTAAGGTCATCATACTTCACTTTTATTTTTAAAAAATGTCACTCCGTCAAGTTTGAGGGTTAAGTCACTAACGGTCAAATTTTTTTATGGTTATTTTTGTCTTTTCACTACCATCCTCAAATAAAATGAGACAATTTCATAATTAATCGAACTTATGGGTTTAGGATTTAAAGAATACAAAATTCATGGGGTCAATCTGTAATTTTAAAAAGATTTTAAAATTTTCAATAAGGGTTTCAAGCAGCGGCGGGGGTATTTTAGTAATTTACACCCGTTAGGGTTTCAACCACCCGCTGCCAGCTTCATCTTCCCCGGCTTGCTTTCCGGTCTTCTTCCTCGACTTCGACCAGCATCCCCAATGAACGACATCTCTTTTGGCCAAAAAAGACCCATCAGATCGAACCAGAAACGTTTCGCGAGGAAAACCCGAACCCCACTATTCGATTTACAGGTGAAATCACAAAGACGAAACCCAGTTCGACTAAAAAATTTCACCGCCTCCTGCCGTTTTCTGGGCGAATAAACAATTGATAATCCACCGGCGAAAACGGACCAAAAACGTTTCATAAGCAAATGAAAATCCTCGAAACCATTCTGAGATTTAGTTTCCGACATAAAATCAAAACCCCAAATCCATTTTGCCTCCCCTGTTTTTTCGATCAAAATCGAAACCAGAAAACCAAACCTTTTTCGGCGAAAAATTCTTTTAAAACTCAGAAAATTAAACATTTCAAATCCCAATTTTGACAACCCAATCGATCAGAAATGCTTTCCAGGAAGAAGGGAGAACAAAATCCACAAAATTTGAAGCCAAATACTCGAAATTCAGTGGCCCCGTCTTTCTGGCGACAATTTCGGCCGGTCGGCGTGACATGTCACTAACGGACCTTCAACCAGAATTCTGAAAAATAATTTTTTAATCCAGCACAAGAATAAAAAATTATTTTTCTTGCTTTCAAAAGCATAAATTTTCAAATTAAAATCAATTTTAACACTAAAATTAGGGAAGTGAAAAGACAAAAATAACCTTAAAAAAATTTGGCCGTTAGTGGTTTAACCCCCAAACTTGACGGAGTGATCTTTTTTAAAAATAAAAGTGAAGTATGATGACTTTAAAAATAGTTTTCAAAGTATGATGACCAAAACTGGAAACTGACCATAGTATGATGACCAATTTTGAAATTTACTCTTTAATAAATGATATAATAACATTAGTTAAGAAGAGAAATAATTAATTGTTATATAATATAATTAGAAATACATTGCAATGTATATTTTTTATAAAGGGAGGAGAACGTTAGTTAAAGGGAAAAACGAAGTAAATTATTGAGAGTCACTGTAGTATGATTTATTCATATTGAATCAACACTACTAAAAATATATACTACTAATTGTATAATATAATTTGTCATTGAAAGATACTTAGTAGGTGTACGATATATTTTTGTCTTTCATTGTAGTGTGAATTCTTAAATACAAAATATTTTTTTATTTATCGTTTTTTAAATTATCATTTTATCTCTATTTTATCAAAATATTTTTATTATTTTTAAATTTAAAAATAATAAAAACATATTAGTAAAAATGAGAGACGATAAAAAAAAAAAAAAAAGCAGGATGGTAATTACTACTACCCATTTCATAACTATGCTAATCTGTTTGATTTAGGGTTTTATAAAATAATTTATAATCAAAATAATAATTCATCTCTCCCATAATAATAATGTTTTTATTTAAAGGTAATAAGTATATATATTTTATTTTAGATAAAATATAATAATTCATATTATATTTTTTAGTTATAATTTTATTATAAGTTACATAATGACTACAATATACATTGATAGTGAAAAATAGAAATCGAACTATTCAGGTGAAATTAAAAAAAATGTCAAATAAATTTCTTATTAGGAAACCAAAGATATATAAATTTATATTAAAATTGCCTATGATTTCAATAAACGACTAGCATATTTATTTTTTAAAAACATTGGCATGAAATATTTCTATGAAAACTCACACACATAATTAAAATAAATAATTCAATAATCTCTTAATACATAGCCAGTTAATTTTAAATTAAATGGGCATATCGCAAATTACATCAATCATTTCTATAACCTGTGTTGGACACCGGATCCGTTGATACTTGAATGTGATGGTCAAAACACCGGCGAAAGGCCACAACGGAGTATTGTTTAGTTCCGGCGGTTGACGAAGCCATGATGAACTGTGGAAGCTGGACTCCGGCGTTAAAAAATTTACTTTCACCGACCAAAGCGCAGAAACCGGCGACGAAGATTACGGGCGTGATTTATAATGTAGTATTTATTTATGGATTGTGGGAATCTGATTGGTATAATTTTATTTTATAGTACATGGGACAAGTTCTGAAGTGAAATCTATGGCATGCAATGATGCAAGTAACGTCAACACACAGTATATTTAGGTTGACTGTGGATTAACTAGAAGAAACGCCAGCTTCACGACAGCCATGCATGCATCTGCCTCTTTTTTATGGGGTTATTAATTACTGACTTATATTTTAAGCGTTAATTTATAAATTTTGATAAAAATATTTTTTTATATAAAAAGAGGAAGAGAGATAATATTATGAAGGGAATATTTTAATTTAAATTGAAACGATAAAAAAAAAATATTAAAGCGATAACTAATAATTCCTCCATCTTATAAAATTCATCACTAATTCATAACACAATTTTTTACATCCTCAAATTAAATGATTAACTTTTATTTGTAATAGAGAAATATATTTGATTGAACAGTTTAATCGAGTAAGTAAAAAATTTATTCATGACAAAGTTAGATAAAAGATTATATAGGTAGTTTACTATTTGAGTGACTTGCATATAACTTTCACTTTCATAACTTACTAATGAGGACAAATTGTAAAATTTTTTGGACAAAATAATATTTATTTATAATTGTAGAAATAGGTAACCAAGGTTTATAAAAGGTTACGAGAACCAATCATTACTCCTTAAATTGTTTTTTTAAATATACTTACGTTAATAAAAACTTTTAATTTTCCAAAAACAAATATATCAAAATGTTTTCATTAAGAAATTAGTACCACATTAAGTTGGGTTCAGAAATGTGTACAGTATCCTCTGAATTCCTTATTTAAAGTTATGATCGGAATTATTCATTAAAAAAATCGATTCAATCCATTTCTTATATACGTATATGTACTAGGGATTTGGTGACGTCTAAAAAAAGAAAAATGGGTATAGTGATTGGCGACGGCGTGAGTAAAGATTAAGAAATGGTTATCGCTTGTTTAAGAAACTTGTTTTTACTTTTATACTTTTAATATACTCCAATGTCATAAAAATAATTACATTCCAAAACTATTTGTTCCAAAATATAGTTCAATTCAATATTTTTGTCATTAATATTTATAATTCACTTTAAATAATCATACATAATTTACATTTAAAACTTCAAGGTATCATTGAAAAAATATAAAAAATTAAACATTTTTTTTATAAGTCTTACGTTATTAGAAAATAAAGTTGTATGTTAATAATAATTTAGATAAGACTATTTTCACGAAATAGAGAGAGTATTTGTTAATAAGCTTTTTTATAACTTTTTTTTTTTTTTAATTCTACCCATATTTTCTTTTCCTAAAATTCTAACTTCTAATATAATGCATGCTTTAAGAAGGAGGGGGGAAATCTCAAAATTGTAAGGTCGTCAATCCGATATCCCAAACTAATATAAATAATTTAATTTGTTTAATTTAGTACTAATTAGTTTTAGATTAGACACTCTATTAAATAATAAATTTAACAAAAAATTATAATGTCTATCGCCTAATTACTTTTCTTTTCAATGTTTAGATATCATATTATTCATATTCATATTAATTTATATTCGATTTAAAATGAATCCCAATTATAAAGTAAATATTGGAAAATTATTTTAATTTACAGAAATTAGCATTGGAAAAAATCGTTGGACATAATAGCATGCAAAGCTGCACTGGGAGGGATACTAAATTTACCAAAATTTACAATAAGCCCCACCTCATTATTTCGCTTTCAATTTGTGGTCCGGATAACTTCATAAAATGAGAAATGAGGATAAGATGGAAAGTACAAACATTAATTTTTGGAGAATTGAATTAAAAATTTTATTCATTTAAATTATTCTTTTTTAATTGTTTTTTTCCATCTCAATGATTAGCCATTATATTTTATGTCAACTGGTACTTATTATTGATAAAAATTTAGTTTTGTGGATTATTTGAAACAATATTTTCGTTGATTATTAATTTCTTTGAGGCTATGCAATTGCAATTGTTATACTATATAGTTGTAGGGAAAAAAAAGTGAATTACATTTTTCTCTTACCTTATAATAAATTATAAAATGAATTTTTATATTTTAAGAAATTACAATTTTACGCTTTGACTGATGAGTCTGTTAATAATTATCCTTAACTATTTGAGAAGTGGCAAACTGATGATGTACGCATAAATTTAAATCAATATACTATTTACACAACACTTGAGAGAGTAATTGGAAGGATAAAATAGTTAATTTATTAAAATTAATACTGTAATATCAGTGAGATTTGAAGTAATTAATCAATTCATTAAAATTATATCAGTGTGTATTTGATGCAAGGTAAAGATAATAGGGTAAAAGCAAAATAATTCTGATTGTTACCTTTTTTTTGTTAGTAAATTAAAGTAAGGCAAATGTAATTAAATTACTTTAGTGAAATGATTAAATTCTTTTAATGAAGTAATCAAATTCTTTTAATGAATATCCTGCTAATTTATCAAACGAGTCAAAAGTGATCAGATTCCATTAATGATTATTGAGTTAATAAAATTCTGATTGTTTCATTGTCTATACCTTGCATCAAACGTACCTTAAGGGTAATTCTAATTCATAAAATACTTGAGAAGAGTTGTACAAAGATAAAATATTATATTTATTAAAATTTATGTTTAAATAATAAATTTTGTCACTTTTTTAGCCGTTAAAAGATGTAATTATCAATTAACTGACCGATTAAAGGGTAATTGTAAATTTTTAAAATATTAAAGTTCATTATTATAATTTTTCAAGCGTGAAGGGTAGGTGTAATTCACTAAAATTTTGATATTTTCCTCACCAGAAAATTAGTTAGTTCTCACTAATAATCAAAAGATTTCTCAACTAATTGGATGCTTTTCACAGATTCCATGATTGTTTAATTACACTAATAACACTATAATTGAGGTTGGTGGACTAAAATAATTCCCCTAAGTTAATATATATATATTTTTTTGGGTATGAATGATGGTGTATGGTGTCCTTCATTGGTAATTATCATTTACTAGTTATTTTATTTCGAAAATTTTAATTAATTTGGAGGTGAAAATAAAATATTGAAATTGTAGAGGGACCCAATGAGGTATTAATTCTTGGGCTAAAGTCAATGGAGTGAGGGGTTCGGCCAATTCATGCCATGCAAATCCGAGTTGGACGGTTTGTCCGGTTTCGTTTTAAATAATCTCATCGAAAACAAAATCCATTAATGACAAAAAAAAAAAAAAAAAGTCCATTAATGAAGCTCTTCGTTAGCCAAACAAAGGAGCAGGCCTCTTTAAACTTGAAAGAATGTTTATAGTACATTAGTACAAGTTCTGCCAATAAGCCCAAAATATGATATTATCTCGATTCTAAAACTAGAGTTATATTTATAATATTTGTAAATCTGGTATTTATTTTTATTAAAAAATCGTATTTGTTAAATTATTTTAATTCAATACATAAAATGATTTTTATGTACTATTTCATTAGATGTAAAAAGCGAAAAATAGATTAATTTAATGTTTTTATTATTCGAATTAACGACTTTTCTTACTCGATTATATTCTAAAATTATAATTGAATGTCGTAATTGTCCTTCTCTTTAAAGTCTCAAGAAGTTTGCTAGTTGAATGAATAACTAAGAAGGAAACATCTTTTTGAACGTAATAAATCGATTGATGATTTTGTTTTAGAAACTAAAATAATATTGTATATATAATTATAATTCAGAATGAAAAAATAATTTATATTGCATAATAAATAGCTGAGAAGGTAGATTGTCATATTTATATAAAAAATCCAATAATTAGGTGTTATGTATTTTTTTAAAAAAATCTTAATTTCATTGAATTATATCTTACCCCTTTTATTTTTCTATAATCTTTATCTACTTATAGTTATACTTAATCCACCACTAAAACTAGTTAACTCACTCTTACCACCACTTGGGTTTGATATAGATTGATGGGGTAATCATAAAGAAATTAAAAAATTTTAAATATATAATATATAATATACTATTTTTTAATTGAGTACTTAATATGTATTTTAGGTAGTTTATTTTATTGATTTAGAGCATCCCTAATATACTCTAAAATATAATATAATTTATCTTAAAATATAGGTATTTATAGTATTTTACAATAGTTTTATTTCAATTCATTAATTATGTTTTTTCTTAAAAAAAAAAGAATAAAAGAATAGTAACCCACAATATTAACACGATTTATGTAATTTACAAGTAAATTATAAATTTATAACCATAAAATGTAATAATAATAAGTCATTTTTACCTATTAAGAAACGGATCAAAATATAAGTCACTTGTCTAGGAAATAATTTATTGTTTTTACTCTATTACCTTTATTTAATTTACAATTTATTAGAACTTGTTTTTGTCATAACTATTTCAAGTTATAGCATTATTATCAAAAATATATTGAATAGGAGTATAATAAGTTTAATTATTAAAAATTTTTAAAAATTAATTACAGTTTTAATATTTATATTTTGGTCATAACGGCTTGTGTATTGAAATGGAGAGGGTAATCATTGCACCTAACTATGCAGATAGTATTGAATAACCCAAACCCGTATATGGTCCGATGGGTTGTAGTTCTAGACTCCTAGTTTGTTGGATTACATTGCATGTGTTCATTATGTCGTATTCTTATCAAATAAAGCTTCTTCTAAAGTCATTTTTATTTATTTATCATATGCGTAATTATTATAGTCAATCTATAAAAGGGATAAGTTAAGTATGATATGGTAATAATGCTAATGTATTTTTTAATTTTATTTATAATAATAAAATCTATTATATATAGAAAGTTAAATAGGCCCTCTCAAATATTGTCACGTTAAAATTATCGATGGGTGATGATATATCAAGATGAGAAAATGTAAGTAGTGAGATATATATATATATATTTTTCTAAAAAGTGATGGAATAGTTACAAATTGGGATAATAAGGTAGATAACATTTTAGAAAAAAATAATATATATTGTCAAATATATCTTATAATTTTTATAATAAAAATATATTTTATAATCTGAATAAATATACGAGAACAACTCATGAATTACCAACTCTTTGGTTATTAAAAGACCTAAATTTTTATAAATTCAAAGAATAAAACGAGAAAGAAGAAATGAAATGAAAGAAAAAGATGGAACTAAGAAGATGCTGAGAGCGGTGTTGAATGTTGAATGCTTAGCTTAGGCGCCCACAGTTGAAAATTGAGTTTCAAAGCTAAACTTGAATGTTGAATGTTGACCACTAGGTGAGGCTAGGGTTAGGGGTGACCAAGTTGATTGGATTTTTAATTCGAGTTATATTATTTAATAATTTTATATGATTAGAAATTTTTATATGATTAGTGATATTATAAATGTAACTAAAACATATAAAAATAAATTGAGTTGGTAATTGTCTTGGTAGATTATTTTATAAATCAGATTTTTTTATAAAAAATTATATTTGTTTGTTGAGATAATAACTAAATGTTAAATATAGCATATTGTTGAATTTTGAATACTTAATATTGGTGATTGTTAAATGATGAATGCTATATTTGGCATTTGGGACTGTTGTGGCTGATATTAAAGTCTGAGGGAGATATTGTAAGTTGAAAGTTAAAACTAGACGTTGAATAGTGAAGGTTGAGAATGATGCTAAAATGATGAATAATTAATGCCGTTGAAACTAAGGCTTAACAATGAATAGGCTTAATAACATTTGCATCCAACCATACATTTGTGAGGAGGATAATAAAACACATTTTATTTGATTATCTTCCCTACAAATAATTTAATATTAACATAAAATGACTTAACTAGAAAATGTAACATAAGAGAGGAACAAGGTGATTGGCAATTAAATTAGGGTGGACGATAGACTTTAGAGGAGAAAAGATGGAGTGGTGGTGTGTGGCGGATGAGGCTAGTAGCAAGGGCGGCAAGGGAAGGGGTGGAGGACTACTATCTGTTTGTTGTGTTTGTCCGATCTTATTCGAAAAGAAGAAGGAAGGACAGGACAAAAAGCTTTTGGAGAGAATGAGGGAGAGAAAAAGAAAAAAACAAAACAAAATTTGTAATTTTTCTCCAAAAAAATTCATAAGTGAAATATGGAATAATAAAAAACAAAGAAAGAGATAATTGGAGAAAACTCTCCCCAAATGATTTACGCTTCTTCTATGTACCCCTTTAGCCGCCACCATGAAGGAGAGCGGCACCTCCATGGTGGCCATCGGCTAGAGAACTCCTCCAATGAGATTCTTTGGCCACTCGAGGTCCAATATACTTGAATACCTTAGGTTTATAACTGTTATCAAACCAAATTTTATAAATGAATTAATTTTGATTTTGGATTCTAATTGATACTTCTAAAACATACATATATTTAAAAACATTGATACATTAGATAATATTTGTTTCCTTCCATAATAATCAATTGGTATATTATACTCCTATAGGAGCATCAAGGGAGGGAGGCACATCTAACTAGGGTTGTAATCGAGCCGAGCCGAATCCGAGCTTAGCTGCTCGAGCTCGACTCGACATAATTCTGTTGCGCTCGAACTCGAACTTGAGCTCGATGTGCCCAATTTTTTTTGACACGAGCTCGGCTCTGACCATGTATACCGAGCGGCCCCCTATTTTCTCTTTTTTTTTTTGGATTTTTCTTTTTGGGGACGCGCCCACCTTCCCTTTTTTTTTCCTTCCTTTTTCTCCAATGGCCTTCATTCTTTCTTCTTCTAATTTTTTATTCTTTTTTTCTCTCTAAAAAGCACATGTTTTTTTCAATCAATATTTTTTAATAAACAAATAATAAATATTATTTTTTATTTTTATTTTTTAAATATAAAATAATTTATTTTTTATTTTAAAATTCATATTATACAAAACATGAATTCTTTTTTTTTTTAACCATCCACAAAGCTTGAAAATTTTGATTTACTCCATTGTTACTAATATTATACCATGAACTGAAAATGGATCACCCTCAATCAACAATGCAAAAGAACAAGCAACAAGAAATAGTATCAATTCAAACAGAGAGAAAGCAAAAATGTGTCTAACAAGTGGAATTTCAATCAATCATAACATGCATTTGATCATGGCCTCTTGTTTTTAACACCACCATTCGATGCTGCAAATCTTTATCTTTGAAAATCATGATCAACAAGTCTTCCTTACCCACCACCTTTTCCTTATATTTGATCCAACACTTGCCAACCTCTGAACCTAACCTTTCCACCAATTCATTGAGCAGATCATCAATGCATACTGTAAAGCTTAAAGGGAAACAAGCAACAAATTCTCTGTAACTTGCAATGATTGACATTGTTTCACCAGGTGCACTTGGCCTACCACTGCTACCAGCAGGTGCACTTTGGATGAAAAGAGAATCATCAATAGACCATTCAGGAATATCGGCCAACGTAAGTGATTTGCTCTAGCTTCATCTTTTGCTTTTGCCAATCTTCTGCTCTATGCAAAGTCTTGACAAACTTTTTATACTAAAGTTAAGTCTTTCGGCTGCATCTTGGTATTCTTACCCAAATGTTTTACAACTTTGTCGTGGGGGATTCTCATCACTTTGTCACAAGGGTTTATCTTCATCTTGGTTACAACCTTGGGTGTGAGACGTGGATTGGACTGAGGGATGCGCACCAGTTGCTTGCCACATACTGCAGTTGGTATGTTAAGACAGGATATTGGAGTGGGAACCTAGGATCGTTTTGGTGGTTAGTCTAGTCTCGACATTTCATTCTGAGTGGGTTCTTTCATTCGATTTTGAGTGCCACCGTCTAGTCTTGGCATCTCATTCTGAGTGGGGTTTTCTTTTCGATTTTGAGTGCCACTGTCTAGTCTCGGCATCTCATTCTGAGTGGGGTTTTCTTTTCGATTTTGAGTGCCCAACATCTCATTCTGAACAAAATTATCCACATGATTCATCTGATATGTCTCATCATTCATAACCCAGACTCTGTCATAAAGAGAAGCAGACTCATTCATATCCTACAAGTTTGAGTAATAAAGAGAAGAATCTGCCTCTGTTGCCACCTTTCTCTCTATTGTCGCATCTCTCTCCTTTGCCACCTGAATATTCCATGATTGAGTGAAGAAAACAATACTCGGCTCCTGAGTGAGAAAAAAAATCAAAGTTTGCCTTAGTGTCCAATAACATAGATATTATTTTCTTCAAGAAGCCTCTAATCTGATCAGTCTCAGTCTTGGTCATATCAAGATTATTCGAAAGAAAGATCTCTAATACTGCAGTGGGAAGTCTAGGAAGTTGGGGAAGTATCAATGTAGTCGGAATTGCAACACATGCACTAGCCCCTGAGACTAGATTCAAGAGAGAATGGGGTAATCCCTCATGGATTGATGGGTGTAGTTAAATAAACACCCCTCATTCTCAGAACATGCTCTTCCAAATATCAAATTCTTTCTCTTCCTCTTGTAATAGATGGAACAATCAGCCCCCAAATTAGAACAGCTTTAACGAAACCATGTATTCTTTTGTTGGCTGGCTAGGTTGGGACAAATGCATGGACACCAAAGCTGAATAAGTGGTGATTGAACAGCAGCAGCAACAGAAGTTATCCTGTTCTTGTCGATGGTAGCAGTGTTTCTTCCTTGAGAGCATCCAAAGGAATGCATTTCCTAAGCTATAAAATGGCATTGCTTCAATACTTCGTAGAATTTAGATACTATGACTAGATTATCCATTCCAAGGAACTCAATAAAACCAATACATGTAGACGTTCCAATTGCAGACGTATCAAAAATGGGTATTGCACAGTAATACTTAATCCCAGCGCGTACAGCATTCTCTATGAGGGGAAACTTGTTCTCAAAGTAAGACTGTAAGACTTGATATTCAATGACGTAATATTGAAAAGCCCTCTCAATAGGGTCATCCGGTTCACCATTTTTCACTTGATATTCATGTTGCATGGATTTGTAGCGATAACTACACGGTGGACTAGATAGTTGGGATATCCCAGATGGTATATCTATTCCACTCATTCCCAAATGGTTGATTTCTTACACTCATCACAGAACCACCATTAATTCCATTAATTGGAGTCCAGAACTGGACTAACATACCAGGTCCACGTTCAACTTGACTGGGAATATGCTGAAAAACAGACTTGATTCTGTATTGTATTGTTGCTGGGGGTGGATTAGGGTTTTGTTGACAACTGATTTCAGGATTATTTGTCGGGTACCAGAAGAACTTTTATGTAGCACGGTTAGGATGATCTCGGAATTCCTCACAAGATCCCAGGTCAGTGCCGCCCGGCATGGTAGGAAGGAAATCTAGAACTGTGTCGCACTCAGGGGGTTGAAAATCAACGTGCATCACAAGAAGAGAAGTAAACATAGAGAAAAACGGGCGAATGAGGGAGAAGGCTGGTCCGACAGGGATAAAGGAAAAGGAGTGAAGGTGACGGCTAGGGAAGAGAGGTTAGTTTGGTGAATGAGAAAGAGCTACCAACTATGAATTCATATTTATATCATATAAAATATAACATGATTTCATATCATGCATAGCATACTTTCATATCAAATACAACATAATGTATAACATAGCTTCATCACTACAAAAAAAAAAAAAAAAAAAAAAGATTCTTATATGAAAACAAACAAAGGGTTTATATCACACAAAATATAATTTGATATTAAATAGAACATGTTGTCATATCATGCATAGTAGGGATATAAATCCTTATATTGTCTGATATGATATACTATGTATCATGATATGATTTCTTATATCAACTCATATGATATACTATGACCCTTGATATGAATGCATTCTCTACTTTTTATTTTTATCCATTGTGTTGTATGATATAAATAATTATATTGTCTAATATGATATATTATGTCTGTTGATATGAATCATTATATTGTCTGATATGAATGCATTCTAAACTCTTTGTTTATATCTGTCCTATTGTATGATAGGAAATATTGTATTTTCTGATATAATATATTATGCATCCCGATATGATTTCTTATATTAAATGATAAGATATATTATGTCCCTTGATATTATTCAAGATTTACATGATATGACACCTTCAATTGTATGATATTAAACCTCATGTCTTCTTATATGATATATTATGTATCCTGATATGATTTCTTATATTAAATGATATGATATATTATGTCCATTGATATGAATTCAAGATTTACATGATATGACACTTGTATGATATGAAACCTCATGTCTTTTGATATGATATATTATGTATCCTGATATGATTTCTTATATTACCTTATATGATATATTATGTCCCTTGATATGAATTCAAGATTTACATGATATGACACCTTCAATTATATGATATAAAATCTCGTGTTTTCTGATATGATATACTATGTATCATGATATATTTTCTTATATTAACTGATATGATATATTATGTTTCTTAATATGAATTCAAGATTTACAATGATATGACACCTTGAATTGTATGATATGATATACTATGTATCATGATATGATTTCTTATATTAACTGCTATGATATATTATGTCCCTTGATATGAATGCATTCTCCGCTTTTTGTTTATATTTATTGTGTTGATATAATTCAAACTTTACATGATATGAAACTTTCTTTTGCTTGATATGAATCTAACTTTTTATATGATAGGAAATTTTGTATATCATTTTTTTATATATAATTTCACATTTTACATCAATTAAATAATTTAAAAATTATTTAACTATAAAATAAATAAAATAATAATTAAAAAAATTTTAATAATTTTTTTAAAAAAATTTAGAAATTTTTTTAAAAAAATTAAAACATTTTTTTTAAAAAATATTGAATTGTTTAGAAAAAAAAACAAAAAAAAAAAGTCATGGGAAAAGAAAAAAAGAAAAAAAGTGAGTCATACCTATAGGAAATGAAGAAAAAAAAAATTAAACACAGAAGAGAGAGAAAGGAAAGAGAAAAATTATTGTTGCAACCCATAGCGCAACCATTTACACCCATTCAAAATAGAAACTATTATAGGAGAAAAATTATATGGTGGTCCATATAAATTGCTCCTAATAATAGTTATATTTGTTAGTATTGTGGTTATTATTTTAGAATAGAGATAATAATTCACAAATTAATTTATTTAGGAAGGATTTTACCATTATATAAAGAAAAAGGATAAAATATTACACGTATTTACAACAAAAATGAACAAATTTTATATTGAAAAATTGATTTCAAATATTTTTTCATTCTAAACTTTTTAAAACAAAATTTTATTTGTTAAGTTAAAATAATTCACCAAAATAGTAATAATAATAATTTTTTTTATATAATTTGTAACTTCCACCCACAAAACAAAATGGTCACATTATGGAAAAGATTAATGATGGAAAGAACCTTTTGGTGCTATCTTTTCAAGAGAAAAAGAGGTTTTGATTAAAAATCTATGTATAGCATCAAAGAAGAAAGCAAATAGAATGCACTAATTAGTAAGTACGTGTAGGGTTGATTAACTAAAGATAATCATTTGCCGACACAAATGAAAGTGATGCCTTGAGCCTTAATTAAACAGTGCCATGACCAAAATGGGCTGCTTCTTCTTTTTTTTTTTTTTTTTTTTTTTTCTTGGTAGTAATTAAAATGGGCATAATCAACCTTAAATCATCACAATTTGTTAAAGAGAGATTAAGGGTGGGTTTGGTAGCTAGCAAGATTAGGTGTGTTGATCCATCCTAAACCACTTGTTCTTTCTATAATCCACTTTGATTAAATCATGACTAACATTAATTATTGAAAAAAATCCTCAATCATATGATGCTTCCTTGGAAACCTTCTCGTCACGACATAATCTCAATCTCATCCACTAACCAAATAACTTTCAGATTTTATTTTCGTTAGTTTAAAATGATTAACCTATATTATAATATATAAAATAAAAACTTTTATACAAGTCACTCAATCAAACACTAACTATATAGGACATGATTTCACATCCATGATTTTTTTTTCAATTGAAATAAAAAAGTTGTGCTTCTTCTTCATTTACTCAAAATAGGAATTAGGGGAAAAGGAGGTGGAACAAAATCCATAAAGCATAGTTATTTTGATGCATAAATTGAAAAGATGTGAGAACCAACATATAGTGGCGGTGAAATTAGCCGTTTACTAGGGTCACCTTCCATTTTGTTGATGCTATTGGTGAATTGTAATAATTATTAATTTCAATACATTTTTTATGTATATATATAATTAAGATAATATTTTATAGATTAAAATTAGATATAAAAAAATTTGAATTTAAATTTTAAATTCAAAATTCGTGAATGGTAAAGGATAATTAAAATTTATTTTGATCTAAAATAATATAAAATAAGATAATTAATAAATTTTAGTTTTTTAAGCAATAAATTTTAGTTGGTTAAAAATATGAAAATTTGGAAAATGACATAAAATTTTACTTTTGTCATTCTTGAATTTATTTAACTTTTGATTTTTTTATTCTTCTTTTACAATTCTTTCACAAACATCCTCTTGCATATATACATATATGTGATTAGTTTGACTTTTGCCTCATATTTGAATTTTTGTCCATAATATTTAAAATAATATTATAAACACGAGGAACTTACTATATATATATTTTTACACTAATAGAACAACTCTTCTAAAATGATGCATAGTTTACAGAGTTTTTTTGAGGAGTTTGAATCTTCTGTGATTTTAAAATTTTTTTATGAATAGTAATAATAAATAATGAAAAATTATTAAAAAAATTTATAGATTAGAAATATTATCATATGTGATCTTATAAATAATTGAAGTATTTTCAATATTAAATTTATTAATTTTATAGTGAATTAGACAAGAGTACGGTTGATTTTTTTTTTTAAGTATAATGACAGAGGTATAACGTCTATTGAAACCTATTAATTTAGGTCCAGTATGATTTCCGAATGCCTCCGGTATGATATGCTACTCCTGGGTGTGACTACTCGAACTTATAATCTCCATGCGCTTCAGCGTCTTCGTCAATCGCCATACTCCTAAGTGCTCCCAGTGTGATTTACCTCCAGTGTGACTCAAACTTAAAATTTTCATACGCCTCAATATTTTCATCATGACTCGAATTCAGGACTTCCTAGTCCTAACTGAAGAGACCTACCACTAAGCCAATTTGTTCTCGTGAGACTACCGTGGATGTTGAATGCCAATTGGTAAGCTTAATTTTTATTAAAACTGTATAAATATGTGTGAGAAATAAAAATTTAAACCTAAAAAATTCAATTATAAATGTACAATCAAATATTTATATGTACTGAACACTTAAAAATTGAACAGAACTTATCAATATTTATTCTGCCCTATTGCTTTTATAAAATATTTAAAGTTATATCTTTATATTTATTTTATTATAACTCTTTTTCTCTAAAAAAAAAAACCTCCCTTTTATAGTACTAAATTAAACAGTTAAAAATTACATTATAAATATAAAATATAATTGTATAATTTATAGGTCCTCTTAAAATTTGGTGGCTCAATAGACTTTTTTTACATAACATTTAATTTTTTTTAATAAAAAAATTAGTGAATTAACTATTTAAATCATTTAATTATTTATTTTTTACTCAATTATAATTAATTATTTTGTATGATTTTTAATATTTAACCTAAATAGATCGATCACCAAACCTGAAAACCGAACAAGATAATTTTCGGAAGAGATTGGAGGGAGTATTTGAATTATAATATTGGTCGGACAAATATTTGAAAGTAGTATTGAAAAGGGAAAAGGTGAATATCATATCAGCTAAAATTCTGAGCTGGTTCATGCTCTTTCGACAATGGTCTTTTCATTGCCATCATAACACTTCATCATCAGCCAGCCTGTTAATGCCGTGCACCCATCGCTTTTGTGTTTTTAGTCATATCAGTGATAATAATAAGGACAAAAGAAGAAAATATAAAAATGGACAAGCACAAGCTCGGTGGAATATTGAGAAGAATAGTAGTAGCAGTGAAAATTCTCAAATGCTTCACATAATTTAAAAAAAAAAAAAAATTTATATAACATTTCATGAACAAAAAACAAGTATTAGGTTACACAATATAAGTATTATTTCTATGACTTTATATATAAAATATTTTATATTTTAATTTTAAAAACTTGATGAGAAGGAAATTAAAACCAGAAGAATAAAAACTGAGATCAAGACACTTCCAGTTACTTCCTGAAGTAGACAAAGAGTAAAAATTTTGTCAAAACCTTCCTACATATACTGAAAAAGGACTTGTCTTGGCATCATTATCCCACGCTAAAGAGCCAGGAAATATTTTCATTGGCGACAACAAAAGGATAACGAGGTACAAAATCGGCCCACTTCAAGAACTACAAATAATTCTACTAACTTTTCTTGGTTTTTTTTTTTTTTTTCCTTTTTTTTTTCGTCTAAATTTCTGTCTTAAAAGCGTTTTTTTCTTTGGGTCTCAAAGGTCATGCCATAATTCGTACTTACAAAATAAAGTCATGTTTTTAAGAGTGGAAAAAAGTACTTGCAATACCCACCAAAGAAGCAAAGTAGATCCTTTGCCATTTTGGAAAGGGACTTGCTATTTGTATCATGAATTTGCTATTTGTATCACAAAAAAAAATAAAAATATTAATAAAATGACCCAAATGCCCCTAAGATCAAAAAAACTAAAAAATTGACAGATTTTATGTGAAAAAAGGGGTGAAAATTGCGTTTTAATCTCAAAAAAACGCAACGAAAAAACGTTTTGGACATACAAAATTTATCCAAAATTGCGTTTTTATATGTAAAAAACGCAAATCGGGTGCGTTTTTTGAATATGAAAAACGCCAAATGTCTGCGTTATTGCATATAAAAAACGCAAAAATGTTATGTTTCCACCATGGTTCGCTCGTTAAAATATTGCGTTTTTTACACAATAAACGTCAAAATTTGAAGTTTCCACCATGGTTCGCTCGTTAAAATGTTGCGTTTATGACATGTACAGAAGTTAAAAAACGTTTACATACATTCATGTGAATTGGCTGAAAAATTCATACACAACAACTACCCTAAAATCAAATCCAGATAAATTCTTAACTTAAAAACATTGTTGGATCATTCAGTTGGCGGCGAAAGAATATTTAGCACGCGAATCATCACGATATGGTAAGTTTCCGTACCTTATAGTTATATAAGTTTTTTTAAAAATATTGTATGTCGAAACACGCTAAAATAACGTTTAGGAATCGGTCAAACGTCCCTTTTTAGCGTTTCTGATTGTAGAAAAAGTGGCTTTTTAGTGTTTCCGACATGCATTATATAAAAAGTGTTGCGTTTTTGACATGCATTATATAAAAAGTGTTGCGTTTTTTACATGCATTATATAAAAAGTGTTGCGTTTTTGACATGAATTATATGAAAAGAGCTGCGTTTTTGACATGCATTATATAAAAAGTTCTGCGTTTTAGGTTGCTGAAAACCACATCTGGTTGCGTTTTTTTATGTACGAAACGCACCCTTATTACGTTTTTGCAGACAAAAACGCACATTTGTAGCGTTTTTATCTGCAAAAACGCAAAAATGGTGCGTTTCATGCATTAAAAAACTTTAAATTGTTGCGTTTTTTGATTGGAAGAATCATAACTGTGCTGTAATTTTAATTAATCTGTGTATTCATCTACAGGCTGACAATGATGATTACGATGAGGATGAGTTGTATGATGATGATGAGGAGGCGGAGAACGAAGAGGAGGATGACGATGAAGATGAGGATGTAAATGACAATGAGGCGGATAATACTCATGGGGAGCCGGTGGAACTTGAACCTGGCGCAGATTTGAGTGGATATTTCAAGATTGACAGAGAGTTTCGAACTATTGGCAAGGCTTTGAAATATTGCCAGAAAATAGCTAAGAGGCTGAAGTTTGTGATTACAAAGAGGGGAGGTAACCAAGGATTTGCGACGTACTACTTCTCGTGCAAGCGATGGAGAGATCCTGCCAAAGCCCCTATCCCAACTAGACGGAAGAATACAAGAAGGAGCGGCACTAATTGCCCCTTTAGGTTGACTTGTAAGCGGATTGATTTAGGACGGCACAAGGTTTATACAAACCCAGGAGCAGCGTCAACTCACAATCACACTGGTATTTCATTATTTGCGCATAATATTAATTAAGTTGATTGATGTGTTGTATGTATTAATTGTTGTTATAATTACATGTGATTTACAGGTATAATGCATCCATATGGTCACAGACAGTTGAGCCATTTTACAAAGGATTCAAAGGCTGTTGCTGAATTTATGCTGCGTTCGAATGTAAAGCCAAAGTGTGTTTGGGAAGCTGTTAATAAACAGTTTCCCGATTCCCAGGTACCAATCAAGTCTGTGTACAATTTGAAAGGAGAGATGAAAACCGCCGGATTGGAAGGTAGGAATATTGGGCAGCAATTTATTCATTTGGCTGAGGAGAAGCAGTACTATCTGAAGATTCTGAAGGATGCGAACACTGATGAGATCACACATGTGTTCTTTGCACATCCAACATCAATTCAGATGTTCAACAGATGGTATTGGGTGGTTGGGATTGATTCTACCTACAAGACGAACAAGTACCAAATGCCTGTCGTCGAGATGGTAGGTATGACTCCTACAAATAAGAATTTCAATATTGCATTTGCTATTGTCAGGAATGAGAAACAGGATACATATGACTGGGTTATGAGGAACTTGAGATTTTTGCTGCCGGCTAGTTTGTCACCTAGTGTGATTGTGACAGATAGGGAGTTGGGCTTGTTACAGCCGATTAAGGATCATTTTCCCGCTTCACATCACTTGTTATGTTTGTGGCATATTGGGCGTGATGTGAACGCGTGGTTGGAAAAAAATGTTGGGAGGAGGAACAAAAATTTAGCATGTGATATTCATGACAACTGGTGGAAGAAAATCATTAAGGCTCCGACAGTAGAGGAATTTAATCGTATATTGCAGAATTTCAAGGTTAAGTACACTCTCCTTGAGCCGTTGGCTGTTGAATATCTAGAGACTACATGGCTCATTCACAAGGAGAAATTTGTTCGAGCCTGGACCAATCAATTTCTCCACTTTGGTAATACTTCCACTAACAGAGTAGAGGCTTCGCATGCTGCTATGAAAGATTGGCTTAATTCTTCCACCAATTCCCTTGACACTTTGTTCACAAAGATTGACTCTCACCTCAGCCACTTGTACCCTCACATCGGGTTAGTTTTCTTATTTAATTGTTTATAGCTGATGTTGTTTAATGTCTTTGAATTTAATTTGTTGGTATGCTTCTATTTATTTAGATAATTCGATTAATTTTATTTTTAATTGACATTATTATAGAGGCTCCCTTGAGGCTTCCATCTCCACGACTCAAACAAGTATGCAGGGATATCCATACTGTTATTTGAACAAGTACGTGTCACACCATTGTTTGAAGTTGGTTAGGAAAGAAGTTCGGCGGAAGGATAAGTTGGGAGGCCTTGTACTTGAGCGATGTGGATGTGTGCCCAAGGTGACACGTGGTATTCCCTGTGCGTGTGACATATTCAAGGCACAGTCATTGCCTGAATATCCCTTACTTCCACACGTGCATGAGTTTTGGAAGAGGCTGACCATTGTGCCATCACATGGGGATGCGAATTACATTGATGAGGACATCAGGTGCGAATTTCAATTATGACATTTAATATTATGCAATTGAATTGACAATTTTTTTTGTTTTGAAGAAATATTTGGAGTTGATATATATGTTTGTTAAGGTATTTCAACGAGGAAGTAGTCCCCACCGTATCTACCAGTCCGTCTTTTTTGGCCCGGCTGTTGAATAGGGCGTACGTAGAGCAGATGTACCCTGACATGGCCAGTGTTGGAGAGCCAGGTACATCGGGACCCCAAAGGGGGCGACCACCAAATAGATTACATCATTCTGTTATGCGCGAGTGGAGCTCACGCGAAAGAGCTACACGTGGCCGGCGTGGCAGGTGCCGTTCAGGGTCATCAGGTCGATCAACCGGTAGATCACACCGCATTCATACAGGTTTTGATGGTGGATCTCCATTTAGGACATGTAAATAAGTCCTTTATTTTAGTGTGATTGTGAATAGATTACATGTTGAAGGTTTGTTTATTTACTGTAACGTAATTACTTAACAGGGTCTGGTGGAGACATTCAGTGTGTGCCAGCATTTTTTCAGCCTTATTGTACAGGGTGGTCAGATGTAAATGGGGATGGCCATTGTGGGTTCCGAGTAATTTCTACGTACCTTTTTGGCCACGAGAAATATTGGAGGTTAGCTCGCAGGTCATTGAGTGGAGAGATTACGAGCCACCCGGACAGGTACAGAGGCGTATTCGAAGCATTAGAGTTGCGTCCGGCCGATGGAGATTTTGTGGCCATGGTACTTAGGCGACTAAATTTCGAAGGCACTGATTGTGGTGAGCAGCATTGGATGGCTACACCTACGGATTTGTTCCCTCTCGCCACTTATGCGAATGCACTGGTAATACAGTTTGATCGTACTCGTTCAGATGGAAATTATTCTGTACTACCTTTGTATTGCTCGACTGGCGACACCCAACCGGAAAGGGTTATAGCGCTTGCCCTTGTGAATGGGAATCATTATGTACGCGTAGATGTGGTCGATGACTGCCCTATCCCGCCGCTGAGCTTCGTTTGGCACCATCAGCGTCATGCTGAAAGTGTAGGTGAGTGGCCACAAAATTTAGAAGCTAGATTTAATGCTTGGAATGCACTACGTGATGGCTAGGATGTATATTGTAAGGAGTCTATTGAAAGGATTCTATTCTGATTGATGGATATTAATGCATTGATAAGCAAATCTACTCCATAGTTAATGCTGCATCTGTTTCACAGTATCCCCATTTTTTCTTCTTTTTCATTTCCCGAGTTATTGTTACTTCAGATTCCAACGTTTCAAACTAGGGGTTTATTGCCATGTGACATATGTTTTATTATTATTATCTTGTGCCTACCACCACTTATTCTGGGTTTTGAAGAAATATACGTAACAAAATACAACATATATATGAAGAAGACAATAAAATATAATCAGCGTAATAATAATACAATATTCAGAAAATGTATACAAAAATAGTCCAATCCAAAGATCATATGGAACGCTCGAACTCATCCTCTAGCTCTGCAGTACGAGGTGCGAACTGATCGTACAAATCAGGAACGCTCTCCCGCACTACATCTAATAATGCATGATGTAGCGCTCCATACTGACCCATCCACTGCAAACATATAAACAATATATTAGATTCCTCTGAACATAATTTAACATATAAACTATATTACATTAATTAATATGAATACTTACAAACTCTGAGGCCGCGCGACGTGGTCGAGGTGGCTCGATAGCAGCATGGGGATCCGGGGGAAGCACGCGCGGACGTGATCGGGGACGAAACCAATCTAAGTAGCCGTCGACCGCAGCACTCCGAGGAACAGCGCCACCTGTCCGCTGGCGGCCAGCTAGGGAAATACCCATGGAAGCCGTGCCGAACTCCTCCCACGCAGACTCTGCATACTCGACGGCGTGTCGGACCACGTATGATCTCCCTGAGTATCCGCGGTAGGTGTCCCGGCCCGGACGGATGAAGCGCGAGGGAATCCACTGTACATACCCAATCTGGCGGACGCATCGGTCTGGCATGTACGGCTCGATGTAGTCCCTGTACGCAATAAGTCCACGGTACAGGGTCCTCGGCGTCCGCGAAACGGCGTCCCGTCCGTAAGGCATCCAAGTAACCTTTGAAACGTAGTTAAAGATTATGAATAATAATTTATATAAAATAATTTAAATCAAAATATATTTGAAGAAGACATTTATAACTATTTACTAACCATGTCGGCTGTCATCTCGTCCAGCGCATGTCGTATGGCGGCCAAGCGCTGCTCTGTGGTAGCGTGGTGGTCGATGGCCCATCTCGCTGCACGTGGCTGAGCGGCGTGCAATGGTAGGGGCCGAGGGTGGGGTCTGAAATCCGGAAAGTGCTCGTATATCCATGACTGTAGTAGAGTCATGCATCCAGCAACCGCAGCACTCCCATGACGACTCGCGCACCCTAGATGGTAATACAAGTACGCGAGTGTCGCGGTACCCCAAGCCTCCTGGCCAATCTGATCCAGCCCATGCCTAACCTGTACAACAGGGGCTGGCATAAACTTATTGGAACTTTTGTCTGTAAACAGACAAGTCCCAATAAGGCTCCATACTAACACGGCAACGTCCGAATCATCCCTCCGCCGCGCCATACACCGCTCGATCACCCGCTGCGTAGAAAACCCGCCATTCCTGTACAGCTCCCCCTCTATCCGCTCCTCAGGAGGAATCTCTAGCAAACCCCTCGACCATGACAGTACGGTAGACGACGGTGTCACCTCGGTGATGAGTCGACCATCGACCGGAATCCTCAAAATCTCCCACACATCGTGTAGGAGGATGGTCATCTCGCCGAAGGGGAGGTGGAACGAATTCGTATCCGGCTGCCACCTCTCCAAAAATGCATTGATGAGAGGCTCATCAATGCTCCGGTGCATAATACGGGGCAGGTGTCCAAGGCCTGTCCCGCTCAGTATCTGCGCACCCTCGACCGTCATCGAGCCGATCCACCTCTCAAAAAGGTCGTACGAGCTACCTCTATTGTGGACTCTAATGTGGTATCTAGTAGGCACACCCTCCTGCCAATATCTAGATACCACGTGCCCTAAAAAGCTAGGGATAAGGCTATCATCTATAGGGCCCCCCTCAATGGGCCCTGTAACTATCCAACTACGATCATCCCGCGGGCGCTTCCTAGGGGGAGCTATATCGACAATATATACATATAAAAATATATAAGTAAATTAATTGTAAAACGTACAAAAAACACGTAATTAAATAAAGCTAATTAAAAATAAGTACACATAATTAAAAAAAATCAAGAAAAACATACATAAGTAAAGAAAAAGTGCACAATTTTAATATAAGTCAATCAATACCAAATTCTCATAATATGAACAACTAAAATAAATCAATTATTTTTTAGAAATAATAATACAATTAAATTAAGACGCGTACCTGCAGAAGGATCCACCTCCTCGAACTGTCCGTGGTCCGGATTCCTATACCGGATCGTCCGCTCAGCATGTGGGTGAGAAGGGTCACCTCCGTAGGTAAACCCCTCACCCTGGTCCTCTAGTGGACGTCCACTCCCACTAGCGTCCCCCTGCCGTGACTGCTCATGGGGATGCCCAGACTCATCATCGTGGCCAAACTGCTCCCCCTCGCTCGAATCAGTGTCATCGGAATCAGTAGTATCGTAATACTCATCCCTCAACTGAAATGAGGAGTCACGACCTCCCCGTCCTCCCTCGGATATAACGATCCCGCCTCCCCGTCTACCTCCACCTCCTCGTCTACCACCACCCCTAACAACTGGCACCTTCTGCCTCCTAGCAGAAGCTGTGGGAGCCGGCCTCTCGCCTCGTGGCAATAACTTAGCGCCACCCTAAATAAATAAACGAATAATTGCATAAATAAATAGATAAATAAATAAAACGAGGCAATAAATAAATAGATAAATAAATAAAACGCAAAACGCAGTTGGACGGCGTTTTTACTCAAAACGCCGACCAACTGCGTTTTGCGTCTTCCAAAACGCAGTTGGACTGCGTTTTGAGATCTCAAAACGCAGTTGGACTGCGTTTTGAGATCTCAAAACGCAATCCAACCGCGTTTTGAGACTCAAAACGCAATCGGACCGCGTTTTGAGAACTCAAAACGCGGTCCGATTGCGTTTTGAGTCTCTCAAAACGACCGGCGACCGGCGTTTTGAGATCTCAAAACCGCCGGCGGTCGGCGGTTTGAGATCTCAAAACGCCGGCGGTCGGCGGTTTGAGATCTCAAAACGCCGGCGGTCGGCGGTTTGAGATCTCAAAACGCCGGCCGATGGCGTTTTGAGACCCCAAAACGCCGGCGGCCGGCTATTCCGGCGGCAAAAATCCACCTAATTCATACCAATTAGCGTTTCTACATATCTAAACTCACATAAACAACGATTTCTAACAAAATAAACGCAATATAAACGTAAAAAATTGCAGAAAAACTCATATTCATATAGATGTTTACCCGGTTAATCAGTGGACCTTTGCCCGCTCCGTGCCTTCGTGGTTGTTCGCCATCTCCTCCGTCCATGATTTGCGTTTTTGGCTGACAAAATCTAAGCAAATTTGCGTTTTTGGTGTGAATTTTGGAGAAAAATAGGGCAAATGGTTCGGCTGCCAATTTGTGGGCTTTTATCCGAATTTCTGGCCGGAAACGCACCCTTTCAGCGAGCGAACCATGGACGAAACGCCTGATTTTTGCGTTTCGTCCATGGTGAAAACGCAAATAATTTGCGTTTAATATGATCTAAAAACGCAAATTTTCGGCGTTAGTACTGTTAAAAACGTGCCATTTTTGCGTTTTATGCCATTATAAACGCGATCTTCGTTAGTTTTTACATGTACAAAACGTTTTTTTCATGCGTTTATCAGCATGACAAAAACGCATTTTTTGTGCGTTTTTGTCCCCCACTTAGTATTTTTTTCAAAAGTTTCACCATAAGGGCATTGTGGTCATTTTATTATTATTTTTATTTTTTTTTGTGATACAAATAGCAAATTCATGATGCAAATAGCAATCCAGTTTTGGAAAAGGCATTTGAATATTTAGTCCTTGAGAGGTTCCTCGTGTACTTCAAACACATGTCTCAAAATTCTACCAACACAAGCCAAGATGTCCTCTTCTTTGCACCCACTCACAAACTTCACTGCAAAAGGAAAACAGAGATCACTTGGAACAACCTCAATAAGATATACAAGACGAATTTTCTGTCAAAATAATAGTTTGATTTTCTTAAAATTATTATTTTAAAATAGAAAAACAACTAATTTTTAATGTTTTATTCCACTAAATAGACAAACTTAGAGTATCTCCACGTACTATTATTTTCGTTCCTCAAAAAAAGTACTATTACTTTCGCAATATTAAAAATAGTAATATAAATTAGACTATTTTTTTTTTCAAATGAAAAATATTAAAAACGTAACTCAACTTTTAAACTACAACCTATCTTTTGGTAAAACTTCTCTTGGTGTGATGGCTATTCCTATTCTGCTTCTGGAAAGGTTATACTGCACACTACCACATTGCTAAAACTGAATTTTAAGTAGTAGGATCATATAAAAAAATCAATTATTTCCTACCAAAATTTCACTTGGATTAAAGCAGGTGCGAATCATTCTTTTTGTTTAATGATTGAAATTTTATTTAATATAAATTGTAAAAATTTACATCCCTCCACAACTTTCAACTTTCGCTCATATTATTTTAAAAATCTTTCCACCATCTCTTTAATCAGTAAAAAAAAAAAAAAATTCCTCCCACACTTCTCTATTTTAAAAAGAAATTCTCCAAAAACTTAAGAATTGAGGACTAGAGTAGTTGGTACAGAAGATAAAGATCATTAAGCAATGGGAAAAGACGAATCATTAATGGTACGAAACTGGTGGGTCGAGATGGGGCAACTTTACCTACTGTATTATCTCATAATCATCACAGATCAAATCATGAATTATAGTCAACACTGACACAAACTGTATGATTAACGAACTAGAAAATGAAACAAAGACGAAGAAAAATGAAGAAAGGATTGGGATAACGTGGAAAGATAATGAACTCACAGCAAACCCTCTTTAAGACTTGACATAAACAAATATTATGGTACACAAGTGCGTATGAGAAATTCGACTCCATTACCAATATTTCTCCAACACAATAGTACAACACAAAACCTCAGCACGGAGAATAACAGAGAACTATTATCCACAACAGAAAATTGCTAAATTTGTAATATTTGTAGTCAACGAGGCTTTGATTATGCATTTGCAATAAGAAAAGTTGCAGGTGGTGCAATTCATTGATCTAGGGCTCATACGTTAGCAAAATTGTCCATCATAGCAGAATTTATTCAACATTTCAACTACACTTTGAACAATCTAAAAGTTTCAGACTCACTAAATTCACCACAAAAGCTAGGAGAGCTAATGTTTGAATGATGTGTAGGGCTCAGGATGCAATTCCAAAGTAGGATCACGAGGAAATTGCTATCATGAATTAGAAAGAAATTATCCTATGTGTTCTTCAAAAGAATTTGCTTTAAACATAAGGGATGAAGGTTTACACTGCCTTGAAATTCTAAGTTCTTCTTTTCCTTTCTCTTAAACAGTCAAATTTTCATTCCTACAACACCATATTGGTAACCCAAAAGCTGTCACTGCCCTCCTCTCCCTTTTCAATTCATTCCATGTTTCATTTATTTTTCTGCCCTCTATTCTAATAAATAGTCTTATTTATTGCACTATTTTAATTCAATAATCAGATGGGACGAAAGGAAATAATTTAATTTCTTGAGTTTAAATGTGACTTCAATTGCAACCAAACACTAGCCCAATGCCATCATCATGCCACTTATACCTAGTATCATATCTTCATATCTGGTGCACCATAGTAACGCCATCAATTGGTATGTCACCTTCAACAGCAGCCTATTGGCCCTATACTTCAATCTCTCCGTAAAACAGAAAATCTCAGTTATAACTATGACTCAACATTCACACGAGGAAACGAAGGTACAGTTATCTGCATATCATTCTACTAATTCCGATTGCTGAACTACAACCTTCGGCTCATACACCATCAATTGCGCACACAAAATCTCACTTAAAATTTCAAAGCTTTCAAGAGAAAATTCTGGAACTTAACACAGAATTTTCACATGCTGACCCATCATCTCACCAGAAATGTATACAAGATAGTCTTTTGTCCTTTTTTTTTTTTTTTAAATTATTTTTCCCTTCTCAGCTTCTTCAAAATGAATATAAGAATATCCAGTTTTCCAATGAATAGCACAGTGATATCATTAACTCAATATAAATATAGAGGTAAACCACCAAAGATGCAGCTGATAATGAAAGAACTGGCAGTTAAGGGAGGAAGATTTTATGAAGTAATCATTAGCAATGAAAGAATTGGCAGTTAAGAGAAGAAGATTTAATGAATCAAGTCTGATTAGTTGGTGCACTTGTGTGTACGACTCAATTTTCGGTGCACATTTTATATTTTGAAAGCATATTTTTACATTTCCAGTGCATATTTTCACATTTCGATGCAAGAACTAAATCCAAAAACGTATTCCAGACTGAGATTAATTATAAGTAAAATGTGATGCCAAGACATGAATATTCAAGTACCACCGCCAAATTCCAATATGGAAGCAATTTTCACATTTCGATGCAAGAACTAAATCCAAAAACGTATTCCAGACTGAGATTAATTATAAGTAAAATGTGATGCCAAGACATGAATATTCAAGTACCACCGCCAAATTCCAATATGGAAGCAATTTAGTAAAAGGAAGTTCCAAAGTGATTTTATGATAAACGGGCCAGTTTATGCAGCATCAAATAGCAGAACCAATTACAAAAGAGCCTCTCCCTATGAACATGATATGATTTTAATCAGAGAAACAAACATTTTCTTGCCGCACATCTCCACCTTAAACCCACCATTACAGAATCGCTACAACATTCAATTTTAATGCTAAAAATGGCAATGCCCAAACAAACCGTTATTAGCTCTTTTGTGTGATGAGTTATCTTCATCACAACCTAAATTTGTCCGAATGACTGTTATAATTATTATAATAAAATATTAACTTTGAAGTTTGCCTGTCAAATATTCTCATGAGGTCAAGATAGTAGAGAGCTGGAAACATGACCTGCCTATCCATTTTTTTTTCTCAGTGGAAAAATAATACAAAAGACTGGGATGAAATGTCATGCAAAGTGCTTGTAGCTTAGATAGCCTATTATTCTGTTGAAGCTTGCAAAATATCAAATACTAGTACCATTTGTTTTTCACTAAATAAAAGAAAGCAAATATATATAGATGTGATCACTACTCACGTTAATAAAATTCTAAAGCACTCACACTAGTTATGACCAATAAAAACATTTTCTTGAAGACCAGTTTACTTGATCCTAGACATCATATGCTTGTTAACTAAGACAAAGGACAGATAAGGAAGTAACAATGCAAATCATAACTTACTATGTCTGATTCTGAATAAAAGACTCAACTCGTGTATTTAGTAGCTTCTGAGAAAATCCAACTGAATAGTAACTAAAAGCAGATCTAACTAAAGTTTAACATGGTCATTAATTTGATATATGAAAATACGTTATACACTACTAGGAAATTGGACTGATGTGTCTCGCTAGTGATAGCCAAATATGTTCAGAATAAAAACGGGAAAATCAAACATCAAAATGTATCATAACTTAAAAAGGGAAAGAAGCAATTATAAAGAGAGAACACATAAGTAAGATAAGTAAATCGTACCCCAAGGAAGAATTGGGAATTCCCACCTTTGTTTTGGAACAGTAACCACATAAGCAACAATCTGCCAAGGACTGGAACTTTTACAAAGACTCATAATAAAGAAAATTTTTAAATAAAAATTAGATTGGTTCCAAAGTTATCAGAAGACGTACCAAGAGAGACGCAGCTAGAGAGAAGGGAGAATTGTAGAGAACCATTTTCTCCTCCTCTTCATAAAGTAAATCCAAAATATCCATACAATTTGCAAGCTCTATGTTCTCTCCCACTTGAGCAACACCTCTACACCAAGTAAAAACAGAGCCAAGGCATTAGGCCGATTACATGGTCTGGGGATACATCAATAACTTAGAAATGATGCATGGATATTGCCAGTAAAAAATAACAGATGAAGAAACTCACTTCAACTGAAAGAGAAGTTCTTCCAGAAATATAATAGCAATATTCAATGTACCAATCCTGAACTCCAAAACCTTTAACAATACAATAGAAAATTTATGAGGAAGGGGAAGAGGAAGGAGTATCTATGAAGTGAATCCAACTACAGAAATAGGAAGTACTATTTTACATATTCACTAGTTGTAAATCAAAAAAATAAGAGCTTTACCTGCATTAAGACCAACTCCTACAGAGCGCTTTATTGATTGTTATGACAATGGTGAATTGATAATGGTAAGCAAAGCATTCTTCAATTTTTATTTTATTTTTTGCTTACTGCTTCAAGGAGATCTCTTGAAGTAAAATGCTGCTCCCTTATAAACTTATCAGCTAATTTCTTGAAATGTTTGACAGAGAGTGCAGGAGAATCATGCATCTGCAAATTAATTACTTTAGAAACAAGAAAAATATAACTATCACAATTTTACTTTTAAAAGAATTACTTACTTTGCTTGAGATCCATAATGCAGAAAGGGCAAACAGCTGTAAGTTGCTTTCTGTTATGGGATATAAAAGCCAGTTTGCTGTGTCCTTCTTCACAAGGTATCTTCACAAACAAATAGAAGAATATGATCCATAAAAGATATATGGTCACCAAAGCATGTAGCGCAACTACTTAGGAAAAGGTAATCATGGTATTGTAGCTATATCAAATATGCAGAATTTGGCCCATGAACATGTACATGATTGCCGAGTCTAATGCATACTAATTTCTAAGTGACATTCACCCCTTTCAACTTAAAAAATCCTTACTTAGCTTGCAATATGTGAAGTCTAACATTCTCATGACGCACTGGAAAGAAGTCCCCCTATAGTTATAGCAGCAAGGAGAGAAACCTTCTCCCTGTACATTTATATGAAGCTTATTGCCACAGTTAGAAGGCCAACGCAGCATCGCCACAAGTCATTGCTTTGATGAATATGCAGTTGGAAATCTATACTACTTATGTCAATTAAGTTAACTTTGAAATTTTAAAGTGGCAAATGTTTTTTCTAGTCATTTAATCTGCTCCTCAACGCCTATATTTTCATAGTTATCACATTATGCTTATGGCCGTTTAAACAAATAAGCAGTACAGTAAAGTGGAAAATATTTCATATAAAGAGAACAACCGATAAGAAATCAGATCATGACCAAAATTTCACTGCTTATGGTTTCTTATCTGTTTGGAACTGCCCTTTCTTCACAAGGTGATACGAATGGCTGCAGCAGCGAACTCCTTAAACAGTTCTACTTTTAAAAGCCTTTTAAACTAAGCAAACTAGGTTACTGAAGAATTAAGCATGTTCTAAATTAACCTGCAATAACATGTTGAAGAATTAAGCATAAATAACAATTAAAAAACTGACATTTAACAAAGATTGTTCAAGACCTATTCTTTTGTTTGTTGTATACTGGGTTCATATGCTAATGTTAATAGTCTTTTCTTCGCCCTTACTTTTGTCAATCCATCCTAATTGGGGTCATAGGTCGTATGACCTCAAATGAAGCATGATATGCTGATATGTTTCAGTAAAGGCGTGAAAAGCCAGTTTCAACCTTTTTCACTTCAAAACACACCATAGCTTTAGGGCAAACCTGACAGCAGGAAAATTAAGTAAAACTACTTTGACATTACTGAATTATTTTGTCATCAAATAATCTCCTACTCAGTAGTATCTGAATTTGCTAAACCTACTTTGTCCGAAGGCCTTAAGCATAGTTTGGAAATATCAATTAAAAAACGCAGTAAAATAAATTCTCACAACTCCTCTGTTCCATCAAAGGAAAGGCCATGTTAACTTCAAAATTGCAATAGAGAAACGGCCATGCTAAAATCAGTTGTTAGCTGACATAATAATTCTAAATTTATATCATTCTGTTGCCATGCGGTAGCTAACATCTTTACCGTAAAAAATGGCGAGATTCTCTCTGCCAAAGAAAAGTTGCAAACGGCAGCTTGAAATTATAAATTAGAACGACGAAATACTAAATAGAGAAACAATTGCAAAGAAAAGATGAAATACACAAGTCAATCAATTTTTAAAAATGCCAGAAGTTCCAATTTAACAATCTACATCTTCATTACTATCCAATGATCATTTTTTTCTTATCCTCAGAACGCAAAACCTAGACGAAAAGTTCAATTTAAATTCAGAAAAATTAAAAAATCTCTGAATAAACAACGAAACCAAAAATTAATTCATAATTTAAGTTTTCATTGAATACTTCATTCATAATAAAAAAATTACAAAAAAAAGAAAATGGTGAAAATTTGGGAAATTAAAATGTATGAATCAGCCGTTTAGAGTAAAGAACTTCTCCGTACCCGGAGATAGATGGATAGAAGCGCTCGGCGAAGAGAGCTAACGCCGAGTATTTCACCAGCGGAGAAACTTCCAGCTCCTGTCAAAAAGTAATTTAAACCAGCCATTAAAAAAAAACAGCAAACAAATAAACAAACATAAATGATACAAAGAAGAAGCTCCTAGTTTCGGAAGGATTTACATGAGCGCAGTGAATTAGGAATTCCAGAACACGGCCTCTCGTGGATTTACAGAGATCCCTCATCGTCTCTCCGACTCCTCCCGCTCACCGTCGGTGCGTCGATGCGCGAAAAAAAGCGTGTGTGTGGAGGGAGTTTCAAAAATGGCCTGCTTTAAATAGTACCTTTTATTTATTTTCATTTTGAACTTCTCTTTTCGCCTTTTTAATCAAACCACCCCTATGGCCCCACATATGTAGAAAAATCCCCATCCATATAGCTCTAAATCACGAAATTATTTATTAAATCTTATTTTGAATTTATATTTTAGTTTCATTCTCTTTAAATCTTTTTCCCTCCATAATGTGGGCAGTAAATATGAACATACCTCTAATTATACTTCATTATAAATTCTCATCGATCCAAAACTATATTCGGAATATACTCCATCCTAAAAAATTTATATCATAATTTTAAAACTATTTTATAATATAGTACATTCCAAAAAATAATCATTTTGATAAATGTTATTTTTTACAGTGTTTATTTTTATTTTCAATTCGAAAACGGTTCTGAACACAATCTCTAATTTTTACTATCCATTTTTTTAACCTTTATTTATTTATTTATTTATTTATTTTTAATGTATAGAAGATTTTTCCGCGTGTAGAATTTAGAGCTCCGTTTTAGAGTATTGGGGATTATTTAGTTGGGGGCTCTTTGAAGTAATAGTAGCTATATAGCTTAGGAAGGGGTAGGAAGGGGATTTGGTTAGATCGCAGGTATTGGGGGTAAGGGTTGGACTTGGCTGCGACTTATGTACCTATTCTTTTTTTACTAATTCTAATAAGAGGGTACCCTCTTTTTTTTCATTGAGAAATATATATTTTTTTATTTTTAAATATTAACTAATTTCAGAATTTACTCTTACAAAATACAATATTAAAATCTCATTGAAACACAAATGAATTTCAAAATTAATCATTATAGTATAACGAAAATTAACTTTTAGTCATTACTTTTTAAAAATCATTTTTAACGTCTTTCATTTCGGTATGTCCGATTCTTGATCATTATTAAGATAACAAATACACCATTTTTACAGGGTTATTTGTGTACTTCTCCTCTCCTCATGTAATTCCTTTTATATCCATATCACCTTTATTTATTTATTTTTTACCACCTTTTCTCCCACATAACCCTCAACCTATCTTGCTCCTCTTCCTCCCATTCGCCTCCCTCTTATTGTTTGGAAGATTTTTTTTTTATATAAAACATAATTTATCCAAATAAATCAACAAATCACATATATTTCAATTTTTTTAAAAAAACTATTCTCATATTAGTTTAGAAAAAATTTGCTCTTCTTTAACAGCTACAAATATGAGAATAATTTTAAGAGTATATATTATTTAGTCTTCTAAAAATTCTTTTTCCATAAAAAAAAAAAATTTACATCCTCATACAACTTAATCCAAAAAAAATTGCAAATCTAATTTTTTTTTTCAGTGAGGATAAATATAGTGTAAAATTATATTAAATATATCATTATCTATTACTGATTTTATATATCTTTGAATATTTATAGAGATAATCAATTAAATAAGCAATTATTCACAGTGACCCGGTCGCAACTGCCCAAAACCGCAACACCACCACCACTACCGTTGCAGTGACCTGTTAGTATTGAAAGGATTTGATGGCGGGTTAGTGACGTCAAAAAAATCTGTGAAGAGTGATAAAAAAGAAAACGGTCATCCACTCTCGACTGAAGGTGCAGAAGACAAAAAAAAAAAAAATAATAATAATAAATAAATAAAAGAGAATCACAAAGATTGAAATTTAGAGATGAAGGTAAAACTTCCTTTTTAATTACTGTCAGAACTTCATGCTCAATTTTATAGGAAGAAATCAAACTATAAAGTGACACTAATTATTGAACCTTAATAATAGGAAAAATATGTTCCATTATCATCATAACAATCTGCCACTAAATCAAGTGAAAGAAACTGTAAAAATTTTGACTAGTCATCGAAGGTCGCTCTGCCACCACCACCCTCCACTACCAAAGCGGCCGCCGCCACCACCACCACTGCCAAAACCTCTTGGGTTTGCCTCTTCTACTCTAAGAGTATAACCATGAACTTGGGACTGGTCACTTTCCAGAGCTTTGCAGACGGAATCATAGCTCGAAAAATCAATAAGAGCATACCCTCTAACACCATTGTCATCCCTTGGAACAGAGATCCTTGTTATCTCTCCACATGACTCGAAATGCTCTCTCAATGTCCCCTTAATTTCATTTTTATCAACACTTCTATCAAAGCCAAAGACATATACTGTTGCCTGCTGTTGAAAGCCAAATCCGCTCTCCGCACGGACGTAAAGCCTTACCTCACGTCCAAGTAATTCTTTCCCATTCGACGTTTTAGAGCCTTTTGAGCAGCTTCAGCAGTAGAAAACTCAACATGGCCAAAGCATCTAAATGCACCATTTTCATCAGTGGCAAAGCGAACATCCACAACTTCTCCACAATTCTTGAAGAAGGCTTCGACATCATCCCTCCTAATGTGGAAAGAAAGATTTCCAACAAACAAGGTTTTGGACCCTGATGCTTGAGACTTCTTAGTTACACCATCGTCATCATCTGAGTCACTACTATATTCAGAATCAGATTCACTGACCTCAACCTTTTTCTTAATAACCTCCTCCACAGCACCTTTCTTTCGCTTCTTCACATTCACTTCCTTCTCAATTCTCTCTTCAGCCTCTCTCTCTTAAACGTCTTAACCTTCACAATTATGTCTTCAGCCAATCTCTTAACTTTCTTAACCTTCTCAATTATGTCTTCAGCCTCTCTCTTAACTGAAGGTTTAAAATTCAAACATTTGTAAATGGATATTGCAATCTTATAGGAGGAAAAAAATATAAAGAATAGAAATCTGAATATATTAACTTGAAAATGACTTATGTTTTTTATTACAATTTATAGAAAAGAAATTACGTAGGCACAAAGTTAGTAACACAATATAACACACACACACACGTAAGAAAAAACAAATCCCCTAGAGGCAAGAGATGAGATAATCTTCTATCAATATACTCGCCCAGAATTAAGATGTCTGAATAAAAACATCCTTAAAATGAATGCCTATAGAAAAATCAATTTTTTATTTCTGACAGACAAAAAAAGGGAAAAGAGAAAGGAAGAAATAAAATCTCACCCTTCTTCAATTGCTTAGCCGGTGTCGCTGAAACTGGAGGAGCTACATCAACCTACAGAATTAAAACACAAAACATCGTCACAAAAAAAAAAAAAAAACAAAAAAAAAACAAAAAAAAAAAAAAAGAAAAACAGAAAACTCAACATCGATAAAGAAGCTTACTTTGGGGGTGGATCTCTTGGATGATTTACCCATTTCGCTAGACAAACCAGAAGAAACAAAGAGACAATTAAGAGGAAAACAAGTGACTGGGAGGAAAACCCTATAGTTAGGAGTTGAGGAGAGAGAGGCGAGGTAGAGAGAATGAGTAAACGGGCTCAAAAAAGTTATATATGAGTATTACTACTTACAGTGAGGTGGTAATTCGTAATTTTAATAAAATTATATTTTTTTACTTAAAATGAAAGAAAGAAAAGATATATAAGGGGTATTTTAGTTTAAATTAAGACAGTAAAATAAAAGTTAGGGCGATAACTGAATAATTCTTTTAATTTTAACATAGCGCCACAATTGATTCAAACTATTACGAAAATCTTAAACCTATTACAAGAATCTTAAAGACTGCAACGACATAGCGGGCATGTATTACTCTCCTGCAGCCATTTTTTCAAACATTCTTCATCAAAGGTATGGCTGCATGGCAGTTTAATTACTTGAGATTCAAGCAAGAACTCCTCCGTGCAAATTGAGCAACACATTTCTGGATTCGATTCCACAACTTCTACCCTTTCCAGCGCCTCCAACAAGATCGATGGCTTTAATAAGTTTTTTCTTCTACGACCAACATCTTCACTGATCAATTCTTCAAGAGTTCGCGGTCTGCTGATTGCCCGCCGGAATTCTTCCCGGAAACCCGCATTACTTCTTGTCTTCGCATGGTACCAGGAGTTCCAAGATGCCAGTTCCTCTTCTGGGATCGTAACTCTTTTTTCGATCATCAAGTTAAAAGTCAAGACATTCTTGTCCTTGTTGTAGTCCTTTTTAATCATCATCTGTAGAAAATTCAAAATTTGGCCATACACGGGAGGATCATCACCGTCATGACTATATCTTTCATGGAAGAATTTTGTGTTCACCTCCTTGTCCAGATGTTTTGCAAGCCATACTATGTCTCCTTCAAGTACGAAGGAAAGAATATCATACAACAATATTCCGATGCACATGCAATTATGCCGGCCGTCGCAATCCGACTTCAAACAGCAACAGTATGGGATATTCCAGGATTGAGAAATTGACAACCCCCAAAAATGCTTTTGAGTGGAGTTTATATCGTCCGAGAAAAATTTAACGCTGGCGTCAATTTTCATCACCAACCTCGGCGGGTTTGGGGGTTCCTCCTTGAAGCCGCCAGTTTGGAATATTTCCACACTGGTTACTTGCTTGTCGTGGGAGTTCAACGGCGGCAGCCATGCCGGAGTAGTAGACATTTTGGAACAAGAGAAAAATTAATGAACAAAAAATCCTAAGAAGCCTAAAACAGAGAGAAAGATTTTAAGGAAGGCTCAGTCAGGCCAGAATGAGAAAGTGAAGTTATATTTATAAGGAGGGCTGGACAATTCCGAATGTGAGATGGATCACTATATTATTCTTAATCCATTTATAATTAGGAAATATGATAAATGTTTCCTAATCTTCGATCGTATACGAATTTGGAAACCAATTGGAAACAACGGAATAAGGTACCGATTACCTGCATTGCGGAACCACCGCCGACAAGAGGATTCGCCTCTCGTCAGGGCTTCTCACCCGGTGATTCCAAGAAAGAAGTGCGTCTGTGGCACGAGTTTCAAAATAGGTCTGGTTATGTGGTAATGGGCTTTTATTTATAAACCTGGGCCCTTAGAAGCCCCAACCCAACTCTCGTATTATTGTTTGCAATTTTTTTTTTTTTTTTGGGACGGTTACCGTCCCATGATTACCATTTTGCCCCTCTCTTTTTTTTAAAAAAAATAAAATACCCTTGTTCTTTTTAGAAAAAATGGTTGATATTAATATTACCCTTCACCCATTTATGGTTTGATCAAATTAACATACCTTTAAGTTTTGAAAATTACGTCTACCTCGTTCACCATTAAAAATCAACTCTTTAGTAGAAAAAAGAACAAAATAACATTGTTATTAAAAAGTTCACACTTTTAACAACCTAAATTCATTTTAACAAAAAGTTATCATTTTTAATATTTTTTATGTTTAATTTTGATTAAAGATGGTAAATATAATTTTTAAAATTTGAAAGAGTATCAGTCATTTGAGAAAAGCATATGGGTTAAATTTTACTTTTGAACTCAGGTTCAAGTGCTCATGGTTTCATTTCATCCTTCTCATCCTATTTTTGTTCCTTGAAAGGATTTGTTCTGTATCCTTTATATCGCATAAAAATAATTATATTTTAATAAAGTATAATTTATTATTTCGGATAAGACATATTTCATATTATTAATTTTTTATAATCTTATATTTTACTTATAAACTATGTGAAAATAGTATATAATCATATTAATTTTTTTGAAGCAATATAATCATATTAATTTAGATATTTAAAGTAAAATAATATACATTTATTAGTAAATATAGAGAGATTAGAATATTTCTATGTAACAAAGATAATTTTATTCTCAAACAAAATTATTTTCACATTACATAAAAAGAAGTATTATTTCTAAACTTGGAAAATTGTAATCCAAAATTCTTGTTCAATTCAATCTATCATCTTTTGGGCCCAAATATGGTGTACAAAAGTTTGATTTTACAATGTATTTGCTTTCTAATCTAAACTTCCTAAAATGTACACTTTTGCTCTAAAGTTATAAATTTGTTCATCTTGTTGGCGTTTAACTCAAAAATTTGTAAGTAATTTTTTTTTTTTTTTGGTTAGAATGAAGGAGGCCGTGATGAATATTTATAAGTATCATTATATTTAATGTTAATAATGAGATCTATTATCACTTTTTACGTGTCTTCAAAAATTAAAAGTAAGTACAAATTCTCCTAATTTATAATCTACCATCCGATCTGTTATAAAAAGAGGTAGATGTTCCTTATTATTATGATCCGAAGCCTAATTAGAATTTGTAAATTATTTTTATGTAAAAATAATATTTTAATTTAGTTTTGTGAAAAAAAAAATTCATGAAACGTTTTCGGTCATATTCCAATTCCATTTTTATTTTTTACAGAGATAAATCTTACCCTTATAAATAATGAAATCTAAAATTATCACGGATGTCAAACAATTTATAACAAAATTAGATTCGCCATATATTTATTTCACCACCACCTCCCGATTCCAAGCCAATAATGCGGGGATGGCCTTAAACAAGCCACCCTAAAGTTGTTTATCTAAGCGTGTGGCATATTAAAATTTTTTTCATCAATTAAGATCATGTCATTCCATGTCCACCCCAAAAATTAACGTAATCAATGACATACATTAATTGTCTTTAGAATTTATATTATTCTTAAACAATAATTAGAGGACAGGTTAACTTAGCATGTATCAAAAGTTATTTAGTTCCTCATTAATCAATCAACTATTGCCATTAACACTAACCTCAACAATTTTTTTTTTAAAAAAAAAAATCCAGAGTGCACCATAAGTGATTATAATATAATTATACTTTTACCTCCAACAAACCCTTTATTCTGATTGGCTAACCGCCCAAACTTGCTGGGAATTAAAATATTCCAAGCAGTACGAGATCACCAATTGAAATTGGAGTTGCTTTTTAGAAGACATATAGTTTTTATTTTTAAATAAAATATAACTCAGATAAATATTTATTGTTATATTTTAGTTGTAAATTATATAAAAATTATATATAAGTATAGTAATTTTGATTTTGACGATAAAATAATATATATTTATAGTAGAAATGGAAAAATTAAATTATTTTTGTAGGAGAAAAAATTAAATTATTTTTAATATTTAAATAGTTGGGTGAATTACATTTTACCCCTAAGATTTGATCAAAATACGAAAATTCTTTTAAGGTTCTAAAAATTATAAAAACTCCCCTGTACTATCTGATAGTCTCTTTTCACCCCATAAACAGATGATGTCATTCAATTTATTAAGTAAATGGACAATAATACCTTTATGAATTATGAGAAAAATAAAAATTATGAGTTGAAATAGTGATCCGGATTTTCAGTTGAAATACTTTTTCTCATAATTTTCTTTTTTCACTTTTCACATCATAATTTTTATTTTTTTATAATTCATAAGGGTATTATTATATATTTACTTAATAAATTGAATGACATTATCTATTTAAGGGACGAAAAGAGATTATCAGATAGTACACTGAGTTTTTGTACTTTTTAGAACCTTAAGAGAGTTTTTGTATTTTAACCAAATCTAAGGGGTAAAATGTAATTCACCGTAAATAGTTAAGAGACATGGTTATAATAAATGGGATTAATGCTTTGCCATGCTTGCTGACATAGACTCATCTAGTTATCTCCCATTCATATGAGTGTGCTTTTCTTTTCGTAAATAAATATTTCTTTTCCCCGACAAAGTTTTTTTTTTTTTTTTCCTCTTATAAAATTTGATCTTCTAATGTTGTTGTGAACATAAGTCATAATCATGTTACATGTTTGCACTTTGCATACATGTGAAAGCATATGTATTTATTCTGCTAAATTTATTGTTTCTTTAACCTATAATAATTGAAATTTTTTTAACCCTTGCTAAAAAAAAAAAAAAACTAAATTTTACTGAAATTTCACATTTTAAATTTGTTTATTACTATTTATATTTTTAAAAAAAAGTTAATATCAAAAACTCCTCTAACTTTTCTTATTCATCAAACATTTTTCTGAGTTTTTAGAAATATCAAAGACCCCGTCCACTAACTAAATGTGTGGAAATGACTAAAAACTTATGCAAATTTCAACCAAAAAAAAAAAAAAAAAAAATCAAACCCCTTGGATTTTTAGTCATTTCTGCACAAGTTTTTAGTCATTTTTTCAAATTTGATTGATGAAAGGAGATTTTTGATATTTTTCAAAACCTAGTAAAGTATTTGATTTATTTTGATTTATAAGTAAAATTTAGTAGATTTCTTTGAGATAATTTATATGGTGGTCATGCAATTTTACTCCTACTGCTACAGTAGTGCGCTACAGTCGCGCGCTACAGTAGCACGCTACAATGCGCGCTACAGTAGTCTTCTTTTCTTTTGTTATTTTTGGCTTTTTTTTTTTTTTTTGCCTTCCTCTTTGAGACTTTTTTTCGTCCATTTTTTTTTTCTAAACAATTCAGTATTTTTTTTAATGTTTTTGAATTTTATAAAAAAATATTTTTAAATTATCATTTTATTTGTTTTATAATTAAATAATTTTAGATATTATGATACATATTATGGACGTTTTTGTTGTATGATATGATTTCTTTTTATATTCTTGATCTGATAACTATAGTCTGTTGATTTGATGTCTACTATTTTGTGATCTGATGTCTATATTATAATAATGATTTAATCTACCTTGTTAAGCATATTTTAGTTCTACTGTATGATTTCTTTTATATTCTTGATTTGATATCTATAGTCTGTTGATCTGATGTCAAGTATTCGCTGATCTGATGTCTATATAATCCTGATCTGATCTCCCTTGTTAAGTATGTTTTAGTTCTACTGTATGATTTTTTTTATATTCTTGATCTTATATCTATAGTCTGTTGATCTGATGTCTAGTATTATCTGATCTGATGTCTATATAATCCTGATCCGATCTCCATTGTTAAGTATGTTTTAGTTATAGTGTATGATTTCTTTTATATTCTTAATCTGATATCTATAGTCTGTTGATCTGATGTCAAGTATTCGCTGATCTGATGTCTATATAATCCTGATCTGATCTCCATTGTTAAGTATGTTTTAGTTCTACTGTATGATTTCTTTTATATTCTTGATCTGATATCTATAGTCTGTTGATCTGATGTCTAGTATTCGCTGATCTGATGTCTATATAATCCTGATCTGATCTCACTTGTTAAGTATGTTTTAGTTCTAGTGTACGATTTCTTTTATATTCTTGATCTGATATCTATAGTCTTTTGATCTGATGTCAAGTATTCGCTGATCTGATGTCTATATAATCCTGATTTGATCTCACTTGTTAAGTATGTTTTAGTTCTAGTGTACGATTTCTTTTATATTCTTGATCTGATATCTATAGTCTGTTGATCTGATGTCAAGTATTCTCTGATCTGATGTCTATATAATCCTGATCTGATCTCACTTGTTAAGTATGTTTTAGTTCTAGTGTACGATTTCTTTTATATTCTTGATCTGATATCTATATAATCCTGATCTGATCTCACTTGTTAAGTATGTTTTAGTTCTACTGTATGATTTCTTTTTTATTCTTGATCTGATATCTATAGTCTGTTGATCTGATGTCAAGTATTCTCTGATCTGATGTCTATATAATCCTGATCTGATCTCCCTTGTTAAGTATGTTTTAGTTCTAGTATATGATTTCTTTTATATTCTTGATCTGATATCTATAGTCTGTTGATCTGATGTCAATTATTCGCTGATCTGATATCTATATAATCTTGATTTGATCTCCATTGTTAAGTATTTTTTTTAAAGTATTTTTTTTAAAAAAAGTATTTTTTTTAAAAAAGAATTTTTTTTAAAAAGGCTGTGAGTCAAAAAAAAAAAAAAAAAACTGTAGCGCTCAACTGTAGCGCGATAGTAGGAGTAAAATTCAACCCACTCCTATAGGATCACCGTAAACGGACTCTTTTTTTGATATTAAACTAAAAAATCAAACTTCAAAAAATCTCATTTTTCAAACTGTTTTAATTCGACAAATAAATCTTTTTTGTTGTGAAGCGGAAAGAAAAAGTTGTTAAATTCTTTTCCTCTTTTGGAACAGCTACTTACTCCTTCGGTTTTAATTAACAGTCCAATTTATGCTGTATATATGTTACAAATAATTAGATACATCAGTAATCAGACCGTTAATTTAAGATGGAAAGAGTATTTAAGGAATGGATTTAGCTAAGTATTTACTACTCTATTGCAAATTGCAAGCTTATAGTTGGACCCTACTCCTCCACCCACCCCCCCCCCCCCCCCCCCCACAACCACACACACTAGAGGTGGACTGATTTCATAATTATAAAAGCATTGTCAGTTTCAATTAGGTGCAATCATTAACCAAAACCCTGATTTTTTTCAAATGGCTGACTAACACTAATTAGTTGGGTAATTAAAAGTCTTAGCTACTCATCACTGATGGGCTGATTAAGGTTGATAATTCTTTCATTATGTCTTAATCAAATTAAATTAATATTTTTTGCTGATTGGACAAGATTTGACGGCTGTTATGGAAGCATTCATGTGAAGTTATTAAATAAATAAACAAGCACTACGTTCTATGGTAAAATTCCCTTCGATCAATTATATGTAGAGTATTACTATTGATCTACCCCATTTTATTAATATCCTCTTTTAAACGGATTTATTTTTAATATTTTATTTGAGTTAAAAATATATAAATTGTTTAAGAAAAAAGTTATAATCATACATCATTCAGATGTAAGTTTAGTCTAACTGAGTAATCGGACTAGATTTCTTGACAATCTGGTAAAAATTAAATTATTGGACAACGAAATAAAAGAAGGGAGAGTAAGGGTAAATATCGAAAATCACGCTATTTAATAATTTAGTTGTATAAATGATGCAAGAAAAGTCCATATTGCTTCCTAACATGATCGTGTTCCTTTATGGATTTTGATAATTATTTTTGCTGCATATATATAAATTCACACGAATAAAATTTGATACATATAATTTTTAAAGAAGATCGTCAATTTGGGAACGAATCCATTGATTTTAAACTTTAAATTTTGATAACTATCCGTAAATTAGATTATGCCCTCGTGACAGGATTTAATAATTATTGTTAAAAAAATATTTTATATAATATAATTAAATTTTTATAGGTTAATTTTTAATTTTGAAATAATTAAATTATTTTATTAAATATTAATTGTGTTATACGAATTTAATCATTTTAAGATATGAAATAGATTGTCTGATGGTTGACACTTCTCGGTATTTTTAATTTAAGTCACACTAAAACACTTAAGATCATGGCGGTATTGAGTTCGAATCACATTAAGACACTTAAAATCATGACGGTATTGAGTTCGAGTCAAACTGAGAGTTAAATATTAAAAAAATAAATAAATAATATAATTTTCTTTTATTACATAATAATTAAAATTCTAAATCTTCATATTGAAACTATACAATGAAGTAAATAAGCATGATGGTCATTTATACAATACAATCCTCCATATGTAACATGTGACAATGTAACTTTATTATTATTTCTTTTCCTTTCCCTGATGGTCCTTAGTGACAGTTGTAACCGTCTGATTGATTCCCTTGTTGTATATTTAAGCTTTGATAAGCCAACAACCTCCCTTAGAACATTTCTGGGTGAGTTGGATGTTGTGGTTTCATTGTGAGTTTCCTTTGTTTTGAGTTTAATACAAAGGTTGGCTTTGGACTGTAAACTTGCTTGCTTTTGTTTTCCTTAACTTCTAAATCCGTCTGATTGTTTCATATTTGCTAACCTCTGTTTCAATTCTAACGAAAAAGTTTTGAGGGTGTGACAGTTACCGTAGTGACCCGTGGTAATAGAGTAATTCCCTCAAACTATCATCAATGCAATGTCTTAATGGCGAGAAAATGATGAGGAAGAACGCATAGTAGTGGATGGTGCTCCGATTGTGTAGAGTTTCAGATTGGTTTGGTCCACAATTCATCAGTGCGGAGCGGGTTAAACCAATTTAACCTGGATTAACTCAGATTGATTATTTTTTTTGAATTTTTTTCATTCATTTTGATGTAAAACTATTATTATTTTTATATTTATATAATTTTAATTCAAAGTGGTTTTTTTAATCAGACCGAATCGGTTCAACCAATAAATGAACCATAACCAATCAAAATACAACTATAATTGCTATATTATAAATACCTAATATAATTTTTTAAAAATTCAAATAAGTCAATTTGGTTAAAAATAGATTGACCCATGTGAAAATATATCTATGTTGACTCTGATTGACTTTTTTTAAGTAAAATTTTTTTGTTTCTTTTGATTTAAAATTATTATTTTTACATATTTACACAATTTTAATCCAAATCGACTCATTTTAACCAGTGTTATCAGACTCATTTTTGTCTTCTAATTTAGTCAATCTATGTTAGTTTTGCTACTATTAAGCACAATATATGTTTGTCATTTTATTTTCTTTTAGTTTTTTGTTCAATAAAATAACTTTTGAAACGAAATATTATATTTTCAGGTAAACTATTTCAATTTTGGATATTTTTATATTTTAATATCAGAAATTAATCGTTATTATCAATCATTATTTTTTTTTTTTTTGGGTAGGGATACGTAGATTATATCTAGTGACGGAACCAGAATTTAGGAATTGGAGGAGCAAGGCTAATTGGTTGATATAGTATAATTAATTTTTTAAAAAATATGTAAATATTAAAATACATAAAATATAAATTATATTGAAAATATTATTCAAATTATTTTATATATTTATATTTAATCAAGAGATAAAATATATACTTTTAATTACTAGACATCAGAAGAATAATAATAATTTATGAAAAAATTAAATTTAATAATAATAATTTAATATATCAAAGTATCTACAAATTCTAAAAGTATAATAATAATTTAAAATTTTAATTTATTTAACTCTAAAATAAAATAACAATTAAAAAATAAATACATAGCATTATTAAAACAACACAATTACTCTATCATTTAATAAAATTGATCCATTTTTAAATTAAAGAACAATTAATTAAAAAATATAATTTTTTTTGAAATAAAGACATATTAATTTATTGGAAAACGTCTAGCAACGATTGACAAAAGGAAGATACAGTCAAAGAAACACAACTTACAAGTATAAACGTCATTATTGTTGTTGTGTTTACTACGGATAAACTTATGTAGATCTACCATATCAAACGATGGATATACCATGTGTCGAAATTTCAATCCGAACAAGAATACATCACTAATTTTCTGATAAAAACTCTAAATCATAAATCTAATACTTAAATCTATGATGACTGAATCTTCTTGGATCAAACTAGCAAACATCATCGACGCCGCTACCACGCCAACAAACTTCACCAACGAAACTGTCGCTATAACAACGAACACCACCAATAAAGTCATCACCAGACTCTACCAGTAGAACTGAATTTACTGAAGGAACAATACTTTACTAGTAAATATGAATCTACTGAAGGAACAATAAAATAAAGATTGAGTTAATCCCCTTTATTGGATGACAAAACTAAAAATAAGAAAACGAAAGCTTGCAATAAATTTATTTCTCCCATTCTCCCATAATGAGAAGATGGGGGAAGAAATATTTGTTTAAAGGTGTAGTTTGGGAGAAAAGAGACGACGATTAGGGCAGAGAACTCAATTAAAAAAATATAAATTAAATAAATATATTATGTACATAATACATGATATTTTATTTATTTAATTGTTGGGCAATTGTTAGGCCTGCCCAGCAATTGGACAAGCCCAATTATACTCTCCGACCCATTGAAGGCATACACATGAACCTCACAAATTATAACATAGGACTAGGTGTAAATAAGGAGATATATTTTTATTTGATTTTTTTTAAAAAAACTGGATTTATTGGACAAAAATGGGTAAAAACTGGGTTTTTTTTGTCAAAAAAGCACAAAAGATGTGGACCAGCCACATTTAATGCGTATTAAATGCGCCTGTTCCTAGCTGTCATTGGTTTATCTCTTCCTCTCATTTCTCACGCGCCTCATTTGTTTGAATTCTCACTCCACTTTACATAAACTTTTATGTAATTAAAAAGGCAGTTTACATAAGTTTATGTAAACTGCCTTTATGTAAAGTGCCAGTTCACTTCTTCCTCTTCAAAAATCTCTTCTTCTTCTTCAAAAATAACATTCTTCTTAAAAAATTACTACATCATAAAGTATGAACTGTATCTGATGAATTTATGGAAACCAGTTTTGTACAAAGTATGTGTTTTATTGATGTATGAACAAATATTTATAGTTACATGGTCTCAGGTTTCTTTTTGAATAAGAAACCAGTTTCCTAATTCTAGAAGAACAGGAAATAGTAAACTATTATATTTACAATTCTATATATAGTAATACTATAATTCCACAAAATTATTTATATAAAATAATAATAAAATAATATTACTTTTATTTTATTTTAAAAAATAATATTACTTTTATTTTTTATTATAATTTCTAGAATTATTTATTTAAATTCAACCATTAGATACGGATAATTTAAAAAAAGAAAAAGAAAATCAAAACCTGAATTTTTTTATTTTTTGAAGCAAATCAAAACCTGAATTGATTATAAAAGAAATTTATCTACTCCAGAACAGGAGTTGTATGTTCTGTGGCTGCGGGATTAAGTCTCTCGACCGACCGACGGGGATAGTAGCGATCTTTTGACCGGTAATTATTATGAGAGGTGTCTTTGTTTTTACTGATTTACTACAAGTAAAATCTAATATCACATCATTAGTGTATTGCTGAATGATTTATATATAAATTCTAATTTCATAAATTATTAATAATTTAGATTAAATATTTTAAAATAACGAAAATTAGTCTTTGATAAATTAATTTAGCACTTAATCTTAATTGATTAAATACTTGTTTGATTAAGAGTGTTTGATAACTCAACTTGTTTATGACTTAATGAATTAAAAACTTTTTAAATTAAATACTTAATAATTAAGTGCGTTTGATAACTATAATTTAAAGTGTTAAGAGATTAAGTGAGTCTGCAATGCAAGTATAATTGTTAGTGTGAAAATAAGTGATTTGTGAATCACTTATTATTAAACTGAATTACTTGCAAATTTTTTTTATTTTTAATATTTATAATTCTTTTTAGTTTTTTTCTTTAAATAAATTTATTTTAATAAATATTTTTTTAAAAAATTGATCATTTAAATAAATAAAATATATATTTATGACGTGAATTTTTTTATAATTTTAATTAATATGTGATAGTTATTTAATTAATATTTTAATTTTAAAATAATAATGACATTCTAATTTCTTATTAAAAGTTTTAAAAATATTTTTATTAGTAAAATTTCATATTATTAAGTAAAAAAAATATACATTTTAAAATTTATATTATATATTAAAAAATATGTGTCTAATATTTTTTTTAAAAAATAAGGTAATTTAATTTAAAATTTAAAAATATTTAATTTTATAAATTATTTTATAATTCAGATTTCGACTTTAGAATTCAGACTTCAAATTCATATTTCAGACTTTAGATTTCAGATTTCAGATTCAGATATATTTTTTAATTTTATGAAACAAGCATAACTTAATAAATTCAGATTTCAGAATTCATATTTCAAACTTCAGACCTCAGATTAAGTTTTGTCAAACAGAGCCTTAATCTGAAAATTATTAGATTAGATTATTGAGTTAGAATATTATCAAGGAATTAAGAGCTATCTCACATATGAGCCCAAGTGATAAGAACCCATATAGAATCTTACTTAGAGGAAAATTAAATAATAAATGTTTATTTGTTGAGTTTTGCTAGACACAAAAATTTAAAAAATTAGTATATTGACTGAGCTATTAACTTATTTTAAATTAATAATAATAAAATTTAAAATTAGTAGACGCTAACCGGAATAAAGTTTGAATGTTCTGGATACATAAGTATAATGTAAGCCATTTTAACTTATCAACAAACCAAAAAAATTCACCTATGTAGTTGATGTTTCACAAACACTTAAAAACCTTAAATGCAATCACCATCAGGCATGCTAGATGATGTAATTTGTTGAAGGGCCCAAAGGAAAATTCTAGAGTGTTTTGGATTTGTGTATTGATATAGTATTTTGAATTAGTAATAGTGTTTTGTTCTTAAAAAAAAATCAAAATATAAAATGTGTTACTTCTCAAAAAAAAAAAAAAATTATATATATAAAATGTGTAGAAAAAATTATTCTATATATATATATTTATCATAAATGTTAAATAAGCATATACAATGATATATGTTGGATGAAAATAAAGACTGTTTCAATAGTTAAAATATTAATATTATAAAAAATTTGGCTATTACTAATTTTATCCCAATTATTAAATATTACAATCTCATAAATCCAATTTCAAAACTTAATTATAAAAATTAAACTATTAAAAAAACATAATGAGCATAAAATCCTTATAGCAATAGAAAATAAATTATAAAATCCAATTCCAATTCCAATTCCATGAAAAGCAAACACAGCCTACATTTTATAAAATACCGTAATTTATTTCAAAAGAAAAGAAAAGGGAGAAAATAATTAATAATTTAAAATTATCCTCAAATTAAACGTGAATCTTGAAAATTGCTCCAAAAAAATTTTAGTTGAGGTATTTTTCTACTTTCTCTAAAATTACAAAATATTAGTTCCGAAAATATATTACTTTTTTTTTTTTGGTCTTTTCTATATGTGATTCGTATCTGGTAAAATACTGAAAAATAAAATTAAAGATATTAAGAAGATAAGGCTGTGAGGAAGCTTTTTATAAGCTTAATTTGTTGATGGGACTACATATAAAATCCCAATTGATCTCGTATAAATTAAATACAGTGGATAAGGTTTGGATGTTTATTATTATTATTATTATTTTAAAATTGAATGCTTGATTAATTTAAGCATAAAGTTAATCCCTCCCATCTTAATTTTTTTAAATAAAAAATACATATTAATTTATTAAAAAACTTCCAAAAAAAAAAAAAAACAGACAAAAAACATAAATTATAAGTATAACTATTATCATTGTGTTTACCATCCCTCCAATCTTAACTTAATTTACTACATATTACCTAATAAATTGACCCACCAAAAAAACTTTATAATATACTTTTTTTAATCCTAAAATTAAAGTTTTATTCATAGCTCTCGCCAAAATTTATAAATTGGACTTTAATAACTCTTAGCTTTTTGTTTCCTTTTGTGAAAAAGAAAAAAGAATAGAGTGCTGAAGGCACATTTTTATAGTATTTTGTTTCGCATATTCAATTGCTATTTGGTAAAAAAAAAAAAAAAAAAAAATTCTTGTTTGAGACTAAGAAAGTATTAATTAATTTGATATAAAAAGAATCAAGTTTCTAAACGAAATGAAAATTAAGACACTCCAAAATATGTGATGGGTTAAAACCCTAAACCCAAATTTGTGTTTGCTATAAAAGATATATTGAGTTTGTTAAATTAAAATAATATAATCACTGCTAAAAGTTTGGATTTTCACAACACACCTTTCATAACACTAACGTATAAATGTATCTATTAATATCTACAATCACATCAAATATTAATTTATTTATATCTATTAAAACACTACAAGAGTAATGTTGTTATAACTATTTTAATGTGTGATCAAATAAAATCCTATCATAACACTAGAAATAAGTGTTATAATAAAATTTTAATCAAAATACTAACAAGTGTAATTAAAATTTTATAAGTATAGAAACACAATCAAGTGTTATTTTATTTGTTAATATATTAACTTAAGGTATTAATAGATTAATATGTATAGTGTAATTGTAATACATATATAATTATATTATTAAGTGTTATTTAAAGTCGTTTGCTGCTGTCCCACATCGGAAAGGAAGGGAATGATTGAGTGTTAACTGTATTATTAAAAGAGAAGGATTGTGTTTAGATTATTATAGGCCAAAATTTTAACAGTCTAACACTATTTGTATATTAACTTACAAATAACGTAATATACTATATATTTAAACATATTTTTATGTTTTCAATTATATAATATAATGATATATAATTTTATGATATTATGGTATTTGTATGAATACTTAAAATTATCATAATAAGTTTTCTATTCAAACACTTTATTATGTATTAACATGTTAAGATATATAACACTATATGCATATACTTGTGTTTTCATATGTTAGTCTAATTCCACACTTTCAAAGTATATGGTCAAATAAAAAATTGTCGTCATATCCAATACACTTTTGGCCACACAGAAATAGGTAACACAAAAAGTACGTGTCGCCATAGATAAAATGTTATCAAATATTATCTATTAAAACATTTTCAAGTGTTTTAAAAAACTAAAATTCTAGTAATGGAGTAATATAAAATAATAGAAACCCACTTGGCATAATAGGTTATTTTGAATTATCTAAACTACAACCTCCACCCACCAAAAAAAATATAAGGCAACAAACCATGTATTATTATTGCTAAATTTGTGGTTCCTTGTTGGTTGGAATCAAATACTATTAAAAAAACCATATCCATCAATATTTTCCATCATCAATATTCTAGTACCAAATCAAAATAATTAATCTATTTTAAAATAATAGTCAAATTTGTTATATATTTTAATTTAATAAATAATATTATTATTTTGAAACTTATCAAACCAAAAATACGTAATCTATTTTAAAATAATAACTGTATTTATTATATTATTTCAATTCAATTATTATTGTTAGACGGAAGGAGTATTAATTAATTTGGTGAATGACAAAATAAATACTCATAAATCTTGTCTCTCAAAGTTTAATCCTTAAATTTAGGCAATTGTTGAAAATTGGAATAATTTAGAGCAAGTGGAATTAATGTATTTATGTGCATATATCATGGGTCGGCACCTGAGCATACACTCTTACGTTTACTCAATTTTCAATAAAACGCCCTCTAATAAACTACTATGTTGTTGCCTTCTGTTGCTTTCCTTCGAGTAGGTAAAGCCCTAATCCATGCCTGCAAAATCATTTGCCTCTTCAATTAGAGTCTTACACTCACAAAATAATTTTTTAATTTTTCTTTTAAATTTCTTGTTGATATAATTATACGATAGTCCACATGTACGAAAATGCCAAAAAATTTTTTAAAAAATATGTTATAAATTAAAACTCATAATAAATTATAAAATTTAAAAGTCATAGAATTTGTATCTCAAAATAAAATGCTTATTTTTTATATTAAAATTAATTTGTCCTAAAATTGGAGTCTAAGTTGTTACAGTAAATGGAGTTTTAAAAACAAAACTTTATTTTTAAAATGGAAATATTATAATTTTTTAGACAAATTATTAAATGTATGATATTTAGTTTGTGAATTTGAAACTAAGTTAAATTATATCATAAATGGGTACTTGCAATGTATCTTTAACCCTTTAATAAAAATAATATTTTATCATTTAATACGATATTTTCTTGAATTTTTATTATTTTTTCTTGTAGTCAATATTATTTTACCATTTGTCAAAAGACACATCACAATATAGTTAGTGTACTACTATATAATGATGGTTGTGAAGCTATAGAATATTTTTCTATTTCACAATATGCTCACACATGCATTTCAATTCGAAATGCTTTCCATATTTATTTCAAAATAATATTTTTTAATAATTATATTTGTTGTAATATTTATAATTGTCTAAATAGTCATCATTCATGATTTGAAAATAAATTTTACTAATTACCCTCTTATTTTTTATCCTTTATTGCCCCAATTTAAACTAAAATATCCCCATCTATAATACCATTTCTCTTTCCTTTTTAAGTAAAAGAATAATTTTGTCAAAACTTATGGAGTCTCGCCCTAACACTGAGTTAGTAACCCCTTTGAAAATATCTTATCTATAGTATGCGATTTTATTGAAAAAAATTAATAACATATTTCAGATCAAATTTATGTTTTTTTTGTTAATTCTTCACCTTTGCGATAATTTGAACTCAAAACCCCTCATAGTAGGTATTTCTCACCTACCACTAGACTACAATATTATCGTCTAATTATTTCATTTTATTGAGTGTGTTTGTATAAATTATCTGTAGTAAATAAAATAATAGGATTTGTAAATTAAATTTGGTAACCAATAGTAAATTATACTATTTTTTTTTTCTTATTGTTATTTTTTGTGGGTACAATTTCTTATTGTTAACTTTTATTGTATTATTTCCAAAAAAACCAATGAAATTTATTATTAAAAAAACTAGTCCCAATAAACAAGGGAAGAACAATGCATATATTATTCCCCTAGACGCACCAAGCATGGTACGCATAAGGCATGTGTAAACTATGTATTAGTAGAAGCATAGACCATTTCATAATTCATTAGTTTTTAAAATAATATTAGCAAAGACAAGAGGGTGCAACCTAATAATTAATATTATTAAAATTAATAAATTTTGAATTTGAATTATTTAAATTTTGATTTATGATAAAACTGCTATTTTCTTTAATAAGCAAAGGAAAAAATGAAAAACTAAAAAGTTACAAATTTCAATATGAAAGTCATGGTGGAACAAATTAGTATGGTAACTCATCAATTATTCCTAAGCGCACCCTTCACGATTTTTTTTTTTTTTTAAGCAATAGTCTAAAATGATTTTGATTGTATTGATTAATTTAGTATCAAAATTTAATTTGATACTCTCTCCCAAAAGAAAAAAACAAACACAACTTTCTTTAAATAATGTTTTAAATAAGTAAAAAATAAAAACACATCTTAACTTGTCTCCTCTATTGTTACTAAATTCAAACCTAATTTTTAAATTCTTTTTACTCTTATTTAGGGCTGTCAATTCGTGTCAGCGTGTCGGGTTCGTGTCGGGTTGAAAGAGAAATTTATAGTTTTGCCCTCGACCCGAACCCGACCCGAACCCGAACGGGTTGAAGAATAACCAACCCGAACCCGACCTGTTTTTTATCAGGTCAACCCGAACCCGACCTGGTCAACCCGTTGACTTTGGTCAATGGGTTGACCAGGTCGGGTTCGGGTTGTTGACCCGTTAACCCGAACTCAACCCGAATTTTCACAAAAAAAAAAAAAAAAACTCAAAACAATTAGTAAGAAGTTATAATTTATAAAGCTACTACATTCCAACAAGTGTCAGTACTAATCTTTGTTCTCCAAACAAAATAAACTCCAATCCAAATTCAAAAATTACAAACCAAATCCAAACTCCAAAATAAATAACAAACACCAATATAGAAATCAATCTTTCACAATCTTCAAATCTTCACACCTAAACATGTGTCACCTACAAAATAACATTTTTAAAGACAGAAAACTTACCAAATACTATCAATTATATTATTGACTCAATAATATAATTGAAGTAAATCAATTATGTATTCGAACTACCGACCTCAGATTCTCCTTCTCCTCCTCCAATTTTCAAATCTAGGATATCTTTGATTAACTCATCAGCTTTGAAATCCTCAATTACTAAAAAGACAAATCACAATTAATATATGTGACATACATAAAAAAAATGATAAACATGATATCGAGCAAGTTGCTTACCTGCTTCTTCACTTCCAAATAGCCAATTCCTACAACATATCAGTGCTTCAACAATATTGGGAGCTAGCGAGCTACGATAATGATCTAGAATTCTACCACCAAAACTGAAAGCTGATTCAGAAGCAACGGTTGATACTGGAATAGCAAGTATATCTCTAGCAAGTCTGGCCAAATCTGGATATCTGTATTCTTGAGATTTCCAAAAATGAAGCACTTCCAAATCGGTCTCAATATCGGTCATTGGCTCATCCAAGTACAACTCCAATTGAGACTTTCTTACATTACCATAACTGAGCTTTTTGCCTTGAAAAACTCGAAATTCCTATATAATGAACACGAAAAAGAAAACTTTCAATCATAATGAAATTATTGAAAAAAATAAGAACATACAAAAGAATTTGAAAAATTATAAAGTATACCTGTAAGACATTAGAAGAACCCACACCCAAAGATTCCTCATCATTACTTCTTCTGTTCTTGGAAGCTAAAATAGACCTTTGATCAAATGAAGAAACCTGCTCATACTCACCAAAGAGGCTAAAAAGTGTATCCTTCACTTTTGCCAATTCACTAGAATCCGCTCCATATAACCTTTCATAACTAAACTCAAGCATTTGGAACTTATACCGGGGGTCAAACACAACAGCAATTGCCAACAAAACATTAAATTCAGCCCAATATTTTTGAAACTTATCTAGCATCTTTCCAGCTATCTTGCTCATATACAAATCTGAGCTCATAGATTCCTCAACCAATCTCACTTGAATCATAAACACTTGAGGAAAATACAAATTGGAAGTAGGATAAAGAGTTCCAGAAAAAGCAGTAGTGGCAGAATAAAATACACCAAGAAACACACAAATCTTCTCAATTTTTTCCCATTCTTCTGAAGTTGGGCAGCTTCTGAAATTTGAATCACTTACTTGAAGGATCTCAAATGCAAGACGATAGTAAAGGGCACTTGCAAGCATCTTATAAGTAGAGTTCCATCTAGTAGGCACATCTTGCAACAAACCTTTCTTACCATTCAAAGAAGATTGTTCAATGCATAAATTAAACTTTTCCTTTCTCCCTTGAGACCCTTTAACATATTTCACACATTCTCTTACTTTTTCAACAGAAATATCAATTTCTTTCAAGCCATCTTAAACTATCAGATTGAGAATATGGGCACAACATCTCACGTGAAATAGATTACCATTACTCAACAAACCATTATTCAATAAAAGCTGTCTCCTAAGTAGACCAACACAAGCATCATTTGACGAAGCATTATCCAAAGTGATAGAAAATAATTTACCCTCAATACCCCAGCTACTTATCAATGCATAAAGCTTCTCACTTAATAGTAAACCAGTGTGTGGTGATGGCATGTAAGAAAAGTTCAAAATCCTCTTTTGCAAATTCCAATTCTTGTCAATATAGTGAGCAGTCAAACAGATATACCCATCCGTCACAATAGAAGTCCAAGCATCACTAGTCAGACTTATTCTACCACGACATTCATCCAACTCATTGAAAAGGCGATTGAACTCTTTCATATATATTTTCTTAACATCAGCCTTAGCAGTATTCCTACTAAATCTAAGAGCACCAGGCTCAAGATACTTAAACACATTCCATATCGCATCATATTCAACAAAAGAAAATGGCAGATTATGTCGAATTATAGCATGTACAACCAGCTCTCTAAATTTCTCTTGAGAATAAGTAGACTTTGACATCAAGGCAGAATTTTTATCAGCCACAATCATATATTGACCAATCTCTTTATTAGTTGTTTTAATGCATCTCTCAACATGGCGCAGAAGATTACCTGTGCCATGTTCGCTACTCGCATTATATCGCTGCCCACATTTAATGCATGCACATTTAAGAATCCCCTCGGTTTCTTCTAAAGGAAGCATCTTGAAGTGAACCCAAACGCCTGAGTTAAGTTTTCTTTTTTTCTTATCTCCTTTCTTGGCTTGCGATGATGATCCCTCTACTGCTCCAGTAACTGAAGCATCCTCCCCATGGTTTTGGCTTTCTTTGCTTCCTTCCATCATTGCTTTATGTTAACCTGTTGCATGAACATGAACGAAAGAAAAGTGAGAACTAATGCAAGAAAACTTTACAAGATTTTCAGATTTAGCCTCTTGGATCAGATCAATCACAGCGCAGATCAGATCAAGTTGCATGGAGATCAGATCAACTTGCATGGAGATCAGATCAACTTACAAAGAGATCAGATCAACTTGTATGGAGATCAGATCAACTTGCATGGAGATCAGATCAACTTACAGCACAGATCAGATCAAATTGCATGGAGATCAGATCAACTTGCATGGAGATCAGATCAACTTACAAAGAGATCAGATCAACTTGCATGGAGATCAGATCAAGTTGCATGGAGATCAGATCAACTTGCATGGAGATCAGATCAACTTACAAAGAGATCAGATCAACTTGCATGGAGATCAGATCAAGTTGCATGGAGATCAGATCAACTTGCATGGAGATCAGATCAACTTACAAAGAGATCAGATCAACTTACAGCGCAGATCAGATCAAGTTGCATGGAGATCAGATCAACTTGCATGGAGATCAGATCAACTTACAAAGAGATCAGATCAACTTGCATGGAGATCAGATCAAGTTGCATGGAGATCAGATCAACTTGCATGGAGATCAGATCAACTTACAAAGAGATCAGATCAATTCCAAATATCAGCAGCTACTTTGTTCCTTCAACCAATTTGAAGGTGAATATACAACAGAAAAGAAGAAAAATTTGACATTTAATGGATGTGAGTAAATATTCATTTTAGGAATGTTGAATAGACAATGCCCTAGCGCTTTAAGGCAACAAAAATAGGCATTCACGCACAGATAAGAACATGTTAATGGCATGAAAGGTTGTTGGATTATTGAGTAATCTAATGAACCCAATCAAATAAGGAGTTTTTTTCTTAATACCTAAGCCACTCATCTGTAAAATTCACAGGTCAGTCACATATACTCTCCGTCTTTGGCAAGATTTATATTAGTTAGAGTTCAACTCTTTGTCTGTTTTAATTTTATCTTTTCTGATTTCAATTTCAATAATCCGCTTCTGAATTGCATTTACCAACTAACAGCACCACATTGTAGTACCGGCTTCTGCATTAAGCCTTTTGGGTTCAGATTGAAGTACAGGGAACCAAAAATTCTGTCCAAGTTTGTAACTGACAAGCTTAGAACGAGGCATAAAAAAATTAAAAGACACACAAAACAAACATTGACAACAACATAAAGATTTTTTTACCTGGGAAACTTCTCTCTTGATGTGGGTCGCCAGAAAATCTCCCGTCCGTGGAGGAGAAGCAGCAGCAGGATGAAGATGATCAAACAGAGGCTGAGCAGAGGAGAGAAGTGGTGGCGGTGAAGACCTGATGGCTTGGCGACGGCGATTTGGCGGAGGAAAAGGTGCGGCGCAGATAATGAAATCGGGGAGAGATAATGAAATGGAGAAGAAGAGAGAATACCTACCTAATCTATCGGGTCATCAGGTCAACCCGGCAACCCGGGGGGTTGACCTGATTCTGACCTTGTACTGTTGAACCCGACCCGGACCCGACCTGATTTTTTTTCGGGTCCAAAATCCTGACCCTAACCCGACCTGTTTCGTGTCGGGTTCGTATCCGATTTCCGTGTCGTGTCAGAAATTGCCAGCCCTACTCTTATTTGTAAAATTATTTCTAAATTTAAAAATCAATTTTGAATTTAATAATTGGAGTTTTTGAGAATCTTTTATCTATAGGCAACGTAAGGAATTGTTTTATATGCATACTTGGAATTGTATGAGCAGACACTTGTTGTTTGTCCTCATATATTCCGCCAAGATCAAATTGGCCAAAATGTTTTTAAGATTTTTGAATTAATTCCATCCAATTTATTAATATTATTAAGGGGATATATATATATATATTTATTTGTTATTTTGTTTTAGCCAACTTGAAAGCAAGCATATTATGAGAATTTATTTTTATAAAGAGCCCGTCTATTCTTGAAGAAATTCAGCAGAAATTTTGATTAAAGAAATCCAATATTATTTCCGGAATTATAATATATCGACATCGCAATCTCCAGTGTAATTTATGCTCTTCTTTCTTTTTATTTTTTGATTCACGAAGGATACTTCAAAAGAGGTTGATCGTATTTATTAAAAGAGATCAAATTAGTTATGATAATTTTAAAAATATTATTTGTAATCACTAAATTTTATAAAAACAAAGTAAAAAAAGGCCATTTCACCGATCACTTTCTTTAAATATATTGACCAACTAAAATTTTAAGGTTAAAAAGGTCCCCCATCATTCTCAAAAACTCCTCATTCTTGTCCAAAACCAAAAGCTGGTATCAAAGTTCGAAATTAGGTCAACTCGTTCATATTGACTATCATTCTCAAGGCGTAGTTATGTATTGGCCAAGTAGGGGATGCACCCATGTAAAACTCCAAATTTTACTTAGAGTATAAAAATTTATCATGATTTGGTAGCTTCGCCCATGGAGACGCTGCTGCAAATTCTAGGCGTCGTTCAGGAAACTTTCGTCACTCGAAAAAGATGAAGCTTTTCTTTTTAAAAAAATTTTTTGTTTTAGAGATGAAACGATCATTTTGACATGGACGGAATAAAAAAAAATTGTTGAACTCGTTCAGTTGGGAGAAAAATAACGAAGATAGCCGAAACCGACAGTGAATTTTTTTTAATATTAAAACGTACGTATATGTTAGTAAAAAAAAAAAATCTGCCCATATAAATCTCAAATTCTGGCTAAGCCCGTAATCATTCTCACGTCGTCTCCCGCTTCTATCGACACTCCCACTTCATCTTCTTCATCCCTACAAGTTTGAAATCCTCAAGTTAGTCCATCCATCAATTTTAGTCTTACAAGAAAACCGTTGAAATGTGTCAAGGAGAAATATGTTCAACAGTAGCAAAAGGAGATTCGAACCCTTGACCTGCTGACAGTTAGTATGGATTAGGGCAGTTAATCTGATCTTCTTTTACTTGGCTGACAGTTAGTATAAAGACCTGGAGGAGTTAATTGCTTTGTATAGATTTTCATTTTTCAGCCTTCATCAATATACAGAGAAAATTTCTTTCCATTTCCAAAATTTAGGGTTCTTACAAAAACCCATCTCCTTGCCCTTTTTTATAAAAAAAAATTATAAACAAAAAAATCAAACCCATAATTTCGGCAAATTATATCATAGTCTCATGAGATATGGAGCAATATATTTTTACTTAGTTTACTAAATTAAAATATAATCACTTCTAATATGACCCCTTAATTTCTCATTATTTCTCCCATAATCAATCACTCTCTCTTATTTCTATACAGGACAGCCTGCAATTGTATAATTTCCTACTAAAAAAACACAACCATAGAAAACAGGAAAATTCGATGGATCAAGAATGAGCAATTCCAAAATTCTTGTCATTCTTTATTTTTTGATAGTATTTGAATTCAAACAATATTTCTCAGCAAATTCAAACCGCTCTATATCCAACGACATTTATCAAAGTTGCTATTCCCTTGATTGTTTATAATATGTTTAAGGTTATGCACAAAATTTAATAATTAATTATTATTTTATTAAAAAAATGCTATTAAATTTATTTATTTTTATTGTAACTTTTTTGCAAAAAAAATTCTCTTTTTTATTCCAATAAAACTTTATAATTAATTAAGAATAATTTAAAATTAAAAAGTTAAAAATTATATTAAAAACATAAAATATATTAATATATAAACAATTTCACTAGCTTTGATGTGTTGTTTCGGGAGGCAAATCAAGTTGAAGATTTTTTGATTAACAAATAGTGTAGAGAATAGGTTAATTGAATATAGTTCAATTTCTGATTTGACTTTTTAATGCGTTTGGATCAGTTAGGTATGCCCTTTGTTTGTGTGCATTAATTTGATTATTTCACTCACTTCAATTTCAAAATTATCAATAAAATAGGTTAATACTCGCTTTTAATCTAAATGTATTAATTAAATCAGTTTGGGAGGCATATGGAAGATGTTTCCTTTGAAGCGGCCAGGCAATACAAGTTTGACCTACTTTGGGGGTAAAGTGTAAAGAGCGAAAGTAATTAGAGTTTAAAAGAGAATTGACGTAATTTTTAAGGATTGTACTTTTAATTTTAGTTTTTTTTAGAATTAATATGGTCAAGATCATCTACTAATATCCAAGACAAAATCTTGGCTGACCTAATTAAGATACACAGGTAAACCCTTTCCTTTTCTAAATCTTAATTAGGTCATGTATTTTTGACTGATGTTCATTTTTAGAAAATTTTTAAATGTAAGACTAATTCAGCCCTGCTAAGGAATTGTACATTTTTTTGAAAGAAAAATAAGACACTAAAATTGTACTTAAATTTACTAAAATTATTTGACAAACTACAAATACACGCATCATAAACTAAGATACAAATATGATATTAAATATATTTATAATTTTCTTGTAAAAACATCATCGGATTTATCATCATTGAATAAACGAAACTCGAAAAAAAACTTTTGTGGATAAAAATAAATAAGAATGACTAAATTTGATTGGTTTTTCGCATAATGGTAAGATCACGAAATAGAAGAACATTTAGGGTTTGAGCGGGTGGGAGCAAAGGCTAGAATACGCAAATGTTGTTTCGACTTGATCAAAGGTTTTATTTTGGATTGCTAAGTAATTGTACATGAAGTTCCTCTAGTGCATATTGACCTATGGAATCGGCATTATGAGTTATTTTCCTTTCCTTTTGTATGTGCTCAAAATAGTTAAACTAAAACATTAATTATTCACAAATTTAAATATTATATGCACATTATTTTCGTCTTAAAAGTAGAGTCTATTTGTAAATTTTTTTATTAAAAAAAAAATAACAGTATTTGAAAAGTGAGACTCCCAATTATATTAATAAAAGATAGAATTTATCTAAAACTTTGACTATTCTCTCAAAGCTAAAAGAAGAATGAATTGAGAAAGTAACTATAATACAATAGTGAAATTTATTATCTAGTACTAATAGGACAAAGAAATCCGTGTTGATCCAGCAAATATGGAAAAGTAACCATGTCAAAGCTCTTCTTTCGAATTGCATGCTGCCCAATTTATACTCAGCCGTTCATAATATGTTTAATGTTATTTACATAAACTAAAAATTAATTATTATTTAATTAAAAATATAACACTATTTTTATTTTTTATTATATAAAATATCTCTCTCATACCGTCTTTAGCTTCATATGTGTGTCACAAATTATGGGAATCAGATCTCAGGCCACACTTGAGTCCTTGTAATTAAAATTGGGTGTCCAAACTGTAATGCTAGTTTATACTTCATTCATTTTCAAATAAGTAAGTCTCACTTTATAATTTTGATTGTATTTTTTTTATTTGTCATTTTACGATTTTAATGTAACGTGAATTATTTTTTTCAACTTTACCCTAATTATATTTCTCATTTTCAGTACGATAATACTATTTCAACATTTTAATGGTAAAACGGGAAATTAAAATAAAAATTAAATATATTAATCAAACTTTTTAATTAGTGCGCTATAGCTAAAATGATACTTTGAAATGGATGAAGCACTAAGAGTGTCAATTTATAAAACAACATGATAATGGATGATACATATATATTTTTTTTTAATAAATTGATCCAACTTCTACTAAATTCCTTTAGAAAAATAAAAAGAATACAAAAATTTGGATAAAATTATGAAAGATGGTGAATAATAAAATAAGGGATAATAAATAATAACTCATGTCTCGTTATTATCATTAACCACGACGGTTAATAATTGTGGGACGAAATTAAAAATATTTTAGTTTCAACCGTCAAAAGTTTTGTCATGGTGTAGAAATGGATATAGGGAAGATAATTACTGCTACTTATTAAGGACCGATGTGAAACAAGGACAAATTAGTCCGTAATTAAAAAATTGACACGAATGTAGTCAAATGGGCACGTAGTAAAAGTTAAAAAAATACAAATGAGATTAAACAAAGTCAATATGCAACCGTCCTTCACCATTTGTCACATCAAACTTTCTTTTTTCGACAAAATCTTTTGCTACTAATTAATTCCGGGCCTCAAAACCATATATAGCCACACATATCCCATACCCAATCGCATTGGTGGGCTTCTTTGTCTCTTTTCATGTTCCAAACCCTATAACAAAAGAAATAATTTGGACAAAAATATTTTTTCCATTCTAAAATATAAGTTATTTTTAACCGTATTCTTAATATTAAAAAAAGTTAGTTGATGAAATATTATTTTAAAAACTTTATATACATATATATATTGAGAGAGAGAAAGTAATATATATAACCTATTTTTGGTATTCATGAGTATTTTTTTATAAAAAAATAGTTCGAAACTTAAATGATTCGAAATCAATATAAATTAATTTTGTATGAAAAATGTCAATCACTGAATTATAACCTTTTGTCGGGATTCAATGAGTCTTTAACAAAGTTGCAAGAACTATTGTTTGGATAGCTTGGAATATTCTTTTTCCCTTTTCAATGAAATGATAGAATTAAAGATCTCCAATTGACATTTTTGTCCATATATATTTACATAAAATAACTTTAATATTTACTATTATCAAATCTCAATTATATATATTTTAAATGACAACGATAGTACTATTTTCCATGATTAAAAACAAAATCAGGGCCCATCCCACTTTTTTTTTTTCTCTTTTCCTTGGTCATTCTTACTTTAGACCCCACCAACTTGCCTTTTTTTTTTAATAGTTCTTGATATTACAATTATAATTATATATATAGCGTTGTATTCACTAGCAACAAACACAAAAATTCAAGGTTGTGGTGGTCTACTTTAGGAATTATTTTAACTGGCTATAACATTGTGATCATCCCACCAATCAGCTTCTTGAAATCCCTTATAGTGAGGCTGCAAAGGGACCTATGTTTTTTCCCCTTTTTTTTGTGTCTCATTCAATTTATTTCTTGTCGAAGCCATAGGAATGGAGCCATCATCCCTCAGGTCATAGTCCTTGCTTCCCTAGCATGATCTTCTCTTCTATATCTCTTCTCCTTATATGTAGCATCCAAGCCTCTCTTGTTGAAGATTTGTGATTTATTTCCATTTTTTCAGACAAATAATCATGCCAATCAAGATGAGAGAAGTAAGCATTCATCCCTTTTCTCTCTTTGGTGCGTTTGTGTGTGTATTTGCAGGGTTAGGTTATTCGTGCATGTATAGCATAGTTAGATAATGGTTTAGTTGTTTTTGATGTTGTTGTTAAGGTTATGTTGTCGAGATTGATAGCAAGTAAGATATTAAAGAGATTAACGATTTAGTTATTGCTATTGTTAAGATTATGTGGCCGAGATTGATAGCGAGTAAGATACTGAAGAAGAGGGTGGGAAGCAACAGTTTTGTGGCTGACTATCCAAGTGACTCGGAAACTTGGATTGAACTTCCTTCTTTTAACAAAAAATACTACTCTGATCGCATGGTAGTTGATCAAGAAGGGACCGAGAACTTCAGGTAAATATATTTTGAACTTTTTGCTTCTTCATGGTATACTCATTACCATGCACTTCAGAGATGGGAAATTGTAATTTTTTTATTTTATATTTTGGTACAGAGAAAGAGGTTAGGTATATTCCTTAACCTGCTACATTTAAACTATCAATAATATCATGAGATAGTCATTATAAAACATGGTGGATTTCAAAATATGAGTTCCATTCTCTAATATTAGTTGGATAATCAAGCTGAACTTTTAACGAGTGATTTGTTAGTTGAATAGCTTCAATTCTAACAGCTTTTGCTTAGTTTACCACCCTCCCCCTCTTCGAAACCAAGTTTTCTTGAATACTTCTATGAAGATTTTCGAATTCAGGCATGGATTTAATTGTTGAAACTCTGTGTCTTTGAAGGGTTTTTGTTGGTACGTGGAACGTTGGTGGTGTTTCACCCACCGATGATTTAAATATTGATGATTGGTTAGAAACATGCAACATGTCCTGTGACGTCTACGTTTGCGGGTAATTAATTTAATTTCCATGTTTTATGCCCTAACGAATGTTAATCAATAATTAGTTAACAATTATCGAAAAACCGTATTACAAATAAAACTCAAATAATGAGACGAAAGGAGTACAACGCTTTAAAACTTATGCTAATGGACATTTGGGATGTGTTCATCGAATGTTAGATTTTATGTAATTTTTTATTTTTTATATTTATCATTTATTAAATGGTGTGATTTTCGTTATTTTAGGTTCCAAGAAGTTGTGCCGCTTAAGGCTGCAAGTGTATTTGGAGGTGAAAATAGAAAAATTACCATGCAATGGAACTCCATTATCAGAGAAGCATTGAACAAAAGAGAAGGCAAGAACAACAAAGATGAAGGAAAACCATGCAAAGAGATGGATTCCTATGAAGAATCGCCCATGTATCGCTGCATCATTAGCAAACAAATGGTCGGGATATTGATTTCAGTTTGGATTCGGAATGATCTTCGTACTTTCGTGAAAAACCCTAGCGTTTCATGTGTAGGTTGTGGCCTCATGGGATGCCTAGGAAATAAGGTAAGAAACTATAATTCATAAACCTAAAACTCTTCCAAAATTCATATAATCCGAGTTTTATTTATAATATTATAAAAAAACTATCTACTTTTTGCATCTTTCAACATAAAAGGAGAAAAACACAATAACAAAATTGTGTGCTACTTATCCTAGTTAATTATCAAAATACTTCGATAAAAATATTTGATGATTAAACTCTTTTTTAACTGCAATGAAAGGGATATTGCGGCCTCAGTTGCCAGATCTCGAGACTGTTTTAAAAAAAATAACAATACGTAATACAAAACTTTAAAGATAATGAACTTCAATCATTGTGTACTACTACTACTTGCTAGTTTCCTTGGAAAATTGCATCAATTTCCTGATTCACCTCCATATTTTGGTCTGAGATTTTGGGTTAATTGAATATGCAGGGGTCAGTCTCAGTTAGATTTCAGTTACATGAAACAAGCTTCTGCTTTGTATGCAGTCATCTTGCTTCGGGAGGAAGAGGAGGAGATGAAAAGTACAGAAATTCAAATGCAACTGAAATATTGTCCAGAACCATCTTCCCTAAAGGCCCTTCTCTTGATTTGCCTAGGAAGATTCTTGACCACGAGTATGATCACCTTCTTATAAATAATTTTTATTAATTCATTTGTTATTTTTTTAATAAAAGTCATAAAATGAGACAATAATTGCCAATATTCAATGTTAGAATGAATATCATATTGATTAAGTTCAAATTAATGGTCGTCTTGTTCATAGGAAGAAATGGACTATTATTATTATTATTTTTTGTTTTCTAATTCTTGGGGCCAAACAAGAGGAGCTAAAAGGTTTAGGATTATTTTAATCACCATCTTCATTTAATTATCAATAATTTTAATTTGATTACGGCCTAAATCAACCGGCAATAATTAAGAAAATGGTGGTAGATTAATCCACCAGAAGAAAGATTATATCGTGTTGAAAAGGAAAGCCTACATGTGAAAGGAAAATCTATATGCAAATCCTATTTGCAGCGGAACATTAAAATTTTCCTGCCAAGAATCTTGATAGTTTGCGCGAGTTACCTTTTATGTAATTGCCAACCTTCTTTCTTGGTCACGAACGGAATTGCCAAAAACACCTTTTGACTCTTCTCAGGATCAACAACGCGTTGTCAAAAATCTTCGTAACGTTTCTCTGAATCACCAACTGGACGAAAGCCAATCTAGCTGCTCAGTATGACCAGCCTCCAAGGTATCCACGCGAACAACTCTGGAACTTCACGTACTGAACACGCAGAGAGAATCGGCCAGTATTCTTCTTACTCCGTTAGCACAACCCAATTCAATATCTTGATATTGTCTGAGTTTTCTGTAATTGTCAGATAGTGCACAGAGACCTCTGTGTGTTTGCCCATTTATAGAACAAAAAGAACGTCGTGTGAAAAGCATCTTCAGAGATTGATTCTCTGAAGGAACGCTCCCACGATCTGATCGTGTCCAACGTTTCTTTTTGTTACAGAATTTACTTTTAACTTAAGTTTAAAAGTAATTCTGTAACTCAATAACTTTTATTGCAATTAGTCTTCTAACTTTTAGACAATTATACATAGGCACTAGGAATTAAATAATCTAATAATTTAATCCCTAATCAGTTTAACCAGGAACTGTTCAATCGTGTGACCCTTTAGGTTCCCAACTGTTTGGCAAATAAATATAGAATTAAATCTTAATTCAATTGGTTTTAGTATAAAACCAACAAACTCCCACTTAGACTAAAACCAATTTTAGCCGTGAGAATTCTAAGATTAAAATAAATTAAACAACTTTAATTTATCGTTAATTCTCTAATTAACTCTTTTATATTTATCGATCAAGAGCGGCCTCTAGCCTAGGCATCATGACCATCCAAAAGTTAGGAAAAGTCAAATGATTGACTTCACCTGTCCATGAAACAGATTTCTTGTACTCATTCCTTTCACCATCACTTATTCCCATTAGTAAAGAGTAAGGTGTAAGTGCCAACTCTTTCGTATACTAATTTTTCTTGTTACCGAATTCAACTCTCTTTAAATTTAGAACTCTTCTAAATTTGGTCGTTTGCAAACTTTAGAGTTGACATTCTAACAAGTGGCCAAACTGGGAATATACTCTCCTACTATAAGGAGCGGTGAATTCTTTATTGATCATAAACTATTACACTTGCGCTTCTTATTGTATCTGACATCTACCACTTGCATAACCTTTTACAGCTATGTGGAAATAGAGTAAAACACAATAATAAGCTCAAGCAATACTCTTATGATCTCAAGTCTAAGGATCTATTATACTCTGCCATGAAGAGATTATACCAATGGCACTTAGAAGTACAACCCTTTGGAAATCTCTTAGCGGATCAGTCCAGTGAACTTGTTCACAACAATTCACTCATGCATCATTATACAAGCCAATCTATCCGTATTAACAATGCCCTTGTTTTGTTAATACTATGATTAGGGACATTTAAGAATAATAATATTATTCTAAGGACTTTTATCATTTGATCAAATATAAAACATAAATGATAAAGATGCCATATTTTTCATTGCATAAATTTAACCAAAATACAAATACTCTGGAATTTATATAATTCCTACAATGTCTAATACCAATCACTCATGCTCTTGAGACCAAATGAAACAACATGACTTTCATGTTTCTTTTGGGACAAGGCCTTAGTCAATGGATCGGCTATGTTATCGTCTGTAGGAATCTTTTCTATTCTAATTTCATTTCTACCAATGATTTCTCTAATCAAGTGATAGCGCCTAAGGACATGTTTGGATCGTTGATGAGACCTTGGTTCCTTCGCCTGAGCAATGGCTCCGGTGTTGTCACAATACAGTTTTATTGGATCAACACTTGAAGGAACAACTTGTAGTTCAGTTATGAACTTTTTAATCCAAACAGCCTCTTTCGCAGCTTCAGAAGCAGCAATGTATTCGGCTTCCGTTGTAGAATCTGCAGTAGTTTCTTGTTTGGAACTCTTCCAACTTACTGCACCACCGTTCAGAGTAAATATGTACCCTGATTGTGATTTGAAATCATCTTGATCAGACTGAAAACTCGCATCAGCGAATCCACAGATCTCAAGCTCAGCTCCTCCATAGACCAAGAATAAGTCTTTAGTTCTTCTCAAGTACTTAAGAATATTCTTGACTGCAGTCCAGTGACAATTACCTGGATTAGCTTGGTATCTGCTCGTAACACTTAGAGCATGGGAGACATCAGGTCTTGTACACAACATTGCATACATGATAGATCCTATAGCAGAAGCATAAGGAATATCTTGCATGCGATGTTTGTCAACATCTGTCACTGGGCACATTTTCTTATTAAGGTGAATCCCATGTGACATTGGAAGAAACCCTTTCTTCGATTGATCCATGCTAAATCTCTTTAGCATTTTATCAATATATGTTGACTGTGAAAGACCAAGCAACCTCTTAGACCTATCACGATAGATCTTTATCCCTAAGATATAAGTTGCTTCTCCTAGATCCTTCATTGAGAAGTTCTCTGACAACCATTTCTTGACTGATTCAAGTGCAGGTTTGTCATTTCCCATAAGCAATATGTCATCTACATATAGTATGAGGAAAACCACAGTGCTCCCACTAATCTTTTTGTATACACAAGGTTCTTCTTCGTTTTTGATAAAACCAAACTGTTTGATTATCTCATCAAAACGAATATTCCAACTTCTTGAAGCTTGCTTGAGTCCATAAATGGACTTCTGTAGCTTACATACCTTTTTAGGATCTTTTGATATGAAACCTTCGGGCTGTATCATATACACTTCTTCTTGCAAATTTCCGTTAAGAAATGCTGTCTTAACATCCATTTGCCAGATTTCATAATCAAAGTATGCAGCTATTGCAAGTAAAATCCTAATGGATTTCAGCATAGCAACTGGTGAAAATGTTTCATCATAGTCAATACCATGTCGTTGTGTGAAACCTTTTGCAACCAATCGTGCTTTGTAGGTAGACACTCTACCATCCATGTCGGTCTTTTTCTTAAAGACCCATTTGCACCCTATAGGTTTAATTCCTTCAGGTGGATCAACCAAGGTCCAAACTTGGTTCTCGTACATGGAATCCATTTCAGATTTCATGGCTTGGAGCCACTTCTCAGAGTCCTTATCACATAAGACCTCATTATAAGTAGCAGGTTCATTCTCAATGATAAACACATCATCATACCTTTTGGGTGGACGATGTGTCCTACTAGACTTACGTGTACTTTGTGTATCTTGTTCCACTTGTTCTGAGATGTTATTTTGTGGTACTTGAATTTCTTCAAGTTCCACTGAGCTCCCACTTGCCTCTTCTAGAACAAACTCTTTTTCTAGAAATGTGGCATGTTTTGAGACAAACACTTTTTGCTCATTTGGATTATAGAAATAATATCCAAAAGTTTCTTTCGGATATCCTACAAAATAACATCTTTCAGACTTAGCGTCAAGCTTATCTGATTCTACCTTTTTAACAAAGGCAGGACACCCCCAAACCTTCAAATATTTAAGGTTTGGTTTCCTTCCTTTCCATATCTCATATGGGGTAGAGTTCACAGCTTTAGATGGAACATAATTTAAAAGATGGGCAGCAGCACTTAGAGCATAGCCCCAAAAAGATTTGGGAAGTTCTGCACGACTCATCATGGAACGAACCATATCCAATAAGGTTCGATTTCTCCTTTCAGATACACCATTCATCTGTGGGGTGTATGGAGGAGTCCATTGAGATAGAATACCATTCTGTTTTAGAAAATCTTGAAATTCTTGGCTTAGGTATTCTCCACCTCGATCTGATCGAAGTGCTTTAATACTCTTACCAAGTTGTTTTTCAACTTCACTTTTATACTCTTTGAACTTTTCAAAAACTTCATATTTATACTTCAATAAGTATACATGACCATATCTCGAATGATCATCAGTGAAGGTAAGGAAGTATGAAAAACCTCCTCTAGCTTGAATTGACATAGGTCCACATACATCAGTATGTATGAGACTAAGTAATTCTGTAGTTCTTTCACTCTTTCCAGAAAAGGGTGTTTTGGTCATTTTACCCAATAAACAAGACTCGCATTTGTCATATGATTCATAATCAAATGAACCCAAATAGCCATTTTTATGCAATTTGGTTATGCGTTTCTCGCTTACATGACCAAGTCTACAGTGCCAGAGATATGAATTCCTAAAACTATCAACTTTTAATTTCTTGTTGTTTATGTTGAATACATGATTCTTAAGATCAAGAATGTAAAGACCATTACATAGATAACCAATGCCATAGAAAATATTATTACGATATATCGAACAACTTTTATTCTGAGAAATAATCGTAAACCCATCTATATCATCCAAGTATGAAATAGAAATAATATTCTTCATAAGCAAAGGAACAAAATAACAATTATTGAGTTCAAGAATCATGCCAGTTGGCAAAAGAAGACTATAAGTCCCTACAGCTAAAGCAGCAACCTTTGCTCCATTGCCAACTCGTAGGTCCATCTCCCCTTTGGCCAGCATCCTACTTCTCTTTAGACCCTGCATATTTGTACAAATATGAGATCCAGATCCGGTATCTAATACCCATGAGTCAGATAAAGTAGAAATATTGGTTTCAATCATAAACATACCTGAAGCAGAGGTAGAGGCTTCACCAAGCTTCTTTTGCTTCAAGGTATCCAGGTACTCTTTGCAGTTCCTTTTCCAGTGGCCATCCTTATGGCAGTGGAAACATGTGCCCTTGGGCTTCTTTTCTTCTTTCTTAAGGCTTGGCTTGATGGTGGTTTTTCTTTTCTTGTTCTTATTAAGAACAGTTTTTGCCTTCCTTTTCTTTGAAGACTCCACCATCAACACACTTCCCTTATCTTTCTTTATTGATTGCTCAGCAGTCTTTAGCAAATTCAATAACTCGGCCAAGGTATCGGTCTCCACTTTGTTCATGTTATAGTTCATGACAAAGTTTGAGAAACTAGGAGGCAGGGATTGCAGTATCAAGTCAACACTTAACTGATGCTGCATCGTGAATCCCAACTTCTCCATTTTCTCAATGAGGCCAATCATCTTCAGCCCATGAGCTGCCACGGAGGAACCCTCAGCCATCCTGCATCGGAAGAGCTCTTGAGAGATATCATATCTCTCAGTCCTAGCTCTGTTTTGATACAATGACTTTAGGTGAGTCATCATTGAGAAGGCAGTCATATCCTCATGCTGCTTCTGTAACTCAGAACTCATTGAGGCAAGCATGATACAACAAACACTCTCCGAATCTTCCAAGTGTTTGTTGAACTTGTCCTTTTCCTCCTTTGTTGCTGTATCGGCCAGCTCATTAGGGATAGGGTTTTCAAGCACATAAGATAACTTCTCATTCCTGAGAACAATTTTCAGGTTCTGGAGCCATTCCATAAAGTTAGGCCCCGCGAGCTTGTTATCGAGCAAAATGTTTCTCAAGTTTACAGCAGTAGACATGTTCTACAATCAATGAAAATAAAATAAAATAAATATTTATGCAATCAACAAAACCAAAAATACATGATTATATGGACTTATTTATATTTTGGTTTTGCTCCCACTATTTTATTCAAATCAACAACCCTCATTATTGATTCGAGAATTTTCATAAAACTCTTAGTGGCTAGGATCTCATTTTAATTAACTTTGATCTTGAGTTAGCCCAACAAATCAAAATAAATAAAACAAGTAGGAACAATTCCAATTGTAACAATTACAATTCCTAGATAGTTAGGAAGTCAACACTTGACAACATATCTCATATGTCACCTAACTCTTTGCCTCAAAGGACATGTGACCTTGGGTTAGCCCAACAAATCATATTCCTTTGTTAACTCCGACCCATTATTCAGAGATATAATCTCAAGGCTAAAATAATTCTTGACAAAATAACCTTGGGTTAGCCCAACAAGCTATTCGGTCCATAATTATTCAAGCCCTTCCAGAGATTTATTCTCATAGTTTAAAATACCTGGTCTTGATAAAACAACCTTGGGTTAGCCCAACAAGCTGTTTAACAAAACCATTTTAAACTATAATAATGGAAGGCAACTTATGGATTTAATATTATTTGAGGGTTCAAATTATTAATGTTGGGTGTGTCTTACAGCTTTTTCAAAGTAAACATTTTACTTTGATAGTGAGTGAAGAAGACACATGGGTTTGATTAATGCATCAATTTAAATTTATTACCAATTGACATACAATATGCAATTTTTTCAAATAAATTCAAAACATGCAATTGACATATAATCATGCATATTCAAAACATGCAATTTCAATCAACATATAATCATACATTTAATCAAACTAAATAGCACATTAACATAAAGTTTAAGTAACTCATTTAAATATACATGCACAATATTCTAATCATATTAGAATTAAATAAAATTGAAGGCTTAATTAAGTTTTGGGCCAATCTTAGAGGTTTTTATAATTTATGCAACAATTACAAAAATTAATTAAAACCAGGGACTAATTTTGTAAGAAAAACATCTTTTTCTAAATTAGGTTTGTTTTGAAAATTTTCTAGGCAAAAATTAAACAAGGAGCAAAATTCTGGGCCTTTTATGTAATAAAAACAATTTTTATTACTTAAGTTTTATTTAAAAAACTTTACGGGTAAAAGTTGAAGAAGACATAAAATACAGGGACCTTTTAGTAATAAAACAAACTTTAAAATGTTTGGTCCTTTAGGGTTAGCAGCCGCAGCCGCCGCCCCCTATTCTCCTTCTTCAACCTTTCTCGCCGGCGACTCTGCGATTTCCGGCGACATTCGCCCGCAGCGTCGATTCCATCTTCTCGGTCAGACACGACCGATGAAGACGACGAGACCGGTCGACAAAACCTTCGCCGACCGAGTCATCTTCCCGACTTGAAAACAGACCCGTCGAAAACTTTTCCCGGCGGTCACGTTTTCCCGGCGACAGGACTTCAATGCCGTTCGGAAACGATTTCCGAATCCGGCCCTGACCCCGGAGGCTTCCTGCGACAGAAAAACAAAACCCAGAAACGAAATCGTCCAAGATTACAAAACCAAAACAAGCCAAAATATTCAGGCCGTTTTTCCGGCAACAAACCAAAACAAAAAAAACCCATTTGATTTTTGAAACCGAGACAAACTCAGAGCAATCGTTCGAAGAACGATTTCCGACTCCGGCAAGCAGCCAAGACAAAACAAAGCAGAATTCTTTCTCGTTTTTTTTTTTTTTTCAAGCATTTAACAATCCAGAAAAATTTCCCAAAATCTTCCGGCATAAAAAAAAAAAACGAAAACCCAGTTCAAAACAATTCCAGTGTATTCCGGTGACCCCGTTTTTCTTCTTCGGCAAATTCACAGTTTACCGGCGGGGCTTCAACACCAATAATCAAACCAAAATTAAGTCCCACTTCGTTTCGAAAAAACTGGCAAAATTATTTGCACAAAACCCAAAAAAAAAACGCAAACCAACAGAAAACAAACAGAACCATTCTGTTCATCTATTTTCATGTTTATACGTAGTCAGAACAATTTTAACTTATTAGCCTTCATTTATGCACATATATTCACAAACTATCAGCAAAAACAAGGCTCTGATACCACTGAAAGGAAAATCTATATGCAAATCCTATTTGCAGCGGAACATTAAAATTTTCCTGCCAAGAATCTTGATAGTTTGCGCGAGTTACCTTTTATGTAATTGCCAACCTTCTTTCTTGGTCACGAACGGAATTGCCAAAAACACCTTTTGACTCTTCTCAGGATCAACAACGCGTTGTCAAAAGTCTTCGTAACGTTTCTCTGAATCACCAACTGGACGAAAGCCAATCTAGCTGCTCAGTATGACCAGCCTCCAAGGTATCCACGCGAACAACTCTGGAACTTCACGTACTGAACACGCAGAGAGAATCGGCCAGTATTCTTCTTACTCCGTTAGCACAACCCAATTCAATATCTTGATATTGTCTGAGTTTTCTGTAATTGTCAGATAGTGCACAGAGACCTCTGTGTGTTTGCCCATTTATAGAACAAAAAGAACGTCGTGTGAAAAGCATCTTCAGAGATTGATTCTCTGAAGGAACGCTCCCACGATCTGATCGTGTCCAACGTTTCTTTTTGTTACAGAATTTACTTTTAACTTAAGTTTAAAAGTAATTCTGTAACTCAATAACTTTTATTGCAATTAGTCTTCTAACTTTTAGACAATTATACATAGGCACTAGGAATTAAATAATCTAATAATTTAATCCCTAATCAGTTTAACCAGGAACTGTTCAATCGTGTGACCCTTTAGGTTCCCAACTGTTTGGCAAATAAATATAGAATTAAATCTTAATTCAATTGGTTTTAGTATAAAACCAACAACATGAACAAATTGGTTAACTTCTTCCCAAAATTTAGATGTAATGAATTTTTTAAATGTTTCTAATAATGGTGAAAGAAAAATCAGTTTTTGTCTTTTCACTTGTAGAATTTTGGCTTAGTGCCATTTTTTATGTTATTTTTTGAATAAAAACAGCTTCGAACCCTCCATACGATAATTGATTGTTGGATTTAGAAACAAATTAAATTCTAAAATATTAATTTTGTTCTATTAATATTACTTTTTTTTTAGTATTATTACAAATAAGACTTTAGCCATAAAGACAAAATTGTAAGTTTTTAGAAACCCTTGTGACGTCATTCTTAACCTAACTATACCTAACTTCATGCAGTCGAGTAGTTTGGCTTGGAGACTTGAACTACCGGATTTCTCTACCCGAATCCGCCACAAGAGTTTTGGTGGACAAAGGAGAATGGACTGCGTTGCTAGAAAATGACCAGGTACCCCTATATTATTTTTTTTTTCATAAAAATATTTTTTGGATCTTTTTTTATTTTTCATACTCCATGATTTAAAAAAAAAACAATTTATTAAAGAATCTCACAATCTTTTCCCACATATATATAATAAATAGCTGAAGACCAAACTCATGGATGGGCAAGTGTTTGAAGGATGGCAAGAAGGAAATATCGAATTTGCCCCTACCTATAAATATTGTCAGAATTCCGATACATATTACGGCGTTTTTCAAGGAAGAAAGGGTGAAAAGAAACGTTCCCCCGCATGGTATAAAATCCAACAGTCTCATCTTTCTTTCTTCTCAATTTCATATTAATTTACTTTTAAATCATAATTTTTCAGTTATTAAATCCCACTTTTTTGGGACCAGATATTGGGAAGAATTTCAAAAAATAAAAAGACGTTAAGACACAAATAAAATATCGTTCAAATATCAATATCTCACCCTTAAATTTTACTGAAGTTAATAGGATCAGGTTAAAAAAAAAAAAAGACTTTTATTCATCAAGAGAGATTATTAAATAGAATAACTATACAACGTAAGATAATACAATTTGAGATTAAAAAATATATAAATAAAGTTATAAAACAGAATAATTTTTACAGCCAATGATATCGGGTAAGAATAACTTGTATTGTTTTTGTCCGTGTCACATCATTCATGTCATTTCATTTTAAAAAGACAATTCTTGATTATTAATTAAACAAAAAAAATTAAATATTGAAAATTTTTTAATTGCTTATAGGTGTGACAGGATAATATGGTTTGGAGAAGGGTTAAAGCAACTCTTGTATGCCAGAGGTGAATTAAAACTGTCGGATCATAGGCCAGTGAAGGCAATTTTTAGCACAGAAGTTAGGGTTCCAAAAAAATTGAAGGGATTTGGTAATTTATTTTATTCAGAAAGATTTGATGAAAAAGTTACAGCCAATTTGGGGCTGCATGGTATGGCTGGTAGGTTTTCCTTTAGTGATAGACAAAGTATTACTTATATGTAGATTTATGGTATGCCTTTTTTTGTTTTTGTAATCTGTAAAAATTTAAGTTATATAATTGCCCTATACCGATATATATACTATTATTAACTCCGCTTTTAAAATAAGAATAAATAAAATTATTTTTTAAAAAAATTAAATTTAATATCAAAATTAAAATCATAATGATGGAATAAAATTTCGAGTTTTGAAACTTGAACCTAAACTGCCCATTTGATTCCGATTAGTTTTGGTTACATGTACAAAAGTGGTGGAACTAGAATTTATAATATGAGGAGTTAGAATTGAAGGGAAGAATGATGTTGAAATTGAAGAAGGGAGGAAGTGAGATAAGTGTCTATTTCTGTTGGACAAAGTTGAAAAAAAAGACAGATTAATTGACAATAACTCTTCATTTTAATCGTTCGAACTTTATTTTTTTATTTTTTTATTTTTTTGGGCTCAATACTGCTGAAACATTGTAAGTGAATTTTTTTAAAATATAACCCCTTAATAGCGATACTTCCACAAAAAATAGCTAACACTCTGTATACAAACGAAAATTTATATTCAAGATTTTCTCAATGACGTGCATTTATAGCACTCTCATAAACAATAGTGGTTCTAACACAAAGTATAAAATTAATTAATATATATATATATATATTCCTTGTCATCTTGTTTTTTTGCAAACGAAAATGAACGTTGTCAAAATCACCCCCTCCATCGATCTTTGTCGACGATCTTATATTATAAACCCTAGGCCGTGTTTGTTTGTGTTTGTTTATGTTTGGTCCAACAACTGAGTGGATTCTGAAACTATTTATATGGATAATAATGCATGCAATCCAAAATCGTGTTGGTTGTATTGCATGCCCTATTGCTTCTGCCACCACCACTATTTCCAACTAATTTTTTCTTCTTAGGCTCCGTTTGGACGTAACTTTCTTGAAAATTTTCTTCTAAGGAAAGATAATAAGCTAGTGAGAAATTTTAATTTTCTTTTAAGAGGAAAAAATCTTTTAGAAAAAACATAAAAGAAATTTCTAGATGGAAATTGAATTTTGAATTTTGTGTTTAATTATTATTAGGGTTTTTTGTAGAAAAAAAAAAAAAAAAAAAACAAGAAGAGTGTAACTTTTCCTTAAAATATTACGAAACAAACATGGCCTCATATTATTGTCACTATACAGATAATGAGATTTCTTTGGAAAAATAATTAGCCAATCGAAGGAGAGAAAACAATGTGACTCTACTTTAAAATTTTGTAAGACGCTTCTTTCTTTTGATTACGCACGAGACTTGTGGGCTATGTGTCGTGCATGGTTAGTGCTTACTCCACCTAGCAACTTTCATTTTTTCTTTTTAAATTTATATTATATTATATTATACGATTCGAACATGATTAAATCTGTTTCAAAAAAATTCAAGATATACACATCGATCCACGGCTCATTCATTCTCAAAATGAGACAATAATTATCTTATTAAAGGTAAAAATTAACTATCCGACCTCTAAATTAAGTTACTGAATTTAAATTACTCGACTCATTATTCATCAGGAAGCCATCGGGAGTTGTTTATATATATATATATATATATATATATATATATATATATATATATGGGGGAAGATTAGATGATTGGATATAAGGGAGAGGTCCACAGAATGAGGGCAATGTTTAATTTTGTCTGGAAAGAGATATGATTTGCAGAAGAGCACATGCTAGCTTTGTTTTTGTTTTGTTTATTTTGGGGTTCAGAATGTGGAGTTGGTACAATGGATCACAAATTATTGATGCAAAGGTCTTATAAATCTCTTTTTTCCATCTAATTCTTATTTAAATCGATAAAAATTACACCAGCAAAATTTTTTGCACTTTAAACAATTACATATTCAAAACTCAAACTTAAAACGGCTATTGGATTAAAATAATTTCGTACCACAATTGATTTAAGTGTGGTGTTGCAGGCCAAATTTTTTTTTTTTTTTTTCACAGGACATGAGCTTTATGTTGAAATTGGTTAATAATTCAATGACATATGTCTACTTAAGAATCTCTCCAAGGATGATCAATATTTATTATTTAATTAAGATGTTAATTTTTTCTTCTTGTTCATAAGCCTCGGAAGAATTAATTATATTTCTAAATATCGTCTCATAAATCAGTTCTCACATAATAACTAACATATATTTTATTTAAAACCAAACGTAATACTAAAAAATTAAAAAAAAAAAGACAAAAGACAAAAAGGAGATAATATTTCTCACCTACAATCATGAGTTCTGAATTCGAATTACACGTGAAAGTTAATAAGATTTATCCCCTTTTTTTTACCAAAAAAAATAAAAAATAACAAAGAGGTCATCCCAGTGTGGGAAAGAAAATGTTTTAAAACCTAAAAAGCATAGATGAAGGATGAAGAAAAAGGATGCCTTGAGAGGAAGAGAGATGGGCCAAATTTTAGTGGTAAAGAGTGTAATGTAACATCTATTTTAAGGTGACATAACAAAAAAGTCTAGTAAGAATTCTAATTTCTAAAGAGACATTACATCAGTCACTATAAAAGGAAAAGGAAGCAGTGTGGATTTGAGGAGGCAATCTTACACTTTAATTTGGATTCAGATCCTGTGATCAAAGTAGTCCCAATCTTCTTGAGCATATTTAGCCTTCAAAATTCTAGTATGCTCTGACAATGATTTCAAGAATCATGTCTCTTGATCTAAAAACTGAACTAACAACATTAGAACTCAAAATTGGTTTTGGGATATTCCTCCCCCCGACCAATTATCCTTGTCAACCAAAGCATTACAAGATCTTGATTGTCCAATCATCCGTGATCCGCACATTCGGCTTGCGGATGGTTGGATGCATGTGGCTCCCACCAGGTCTCAGCATGAGCGGCCCTGGTTCGATTTCTAACTTCTGATTTCCAGGTTCAATAACTGCAGATTTCGCCGAAGAGGATAATCCTAACAATATGATCCTCTCTACAGTGGATCCCTTGAGCACAGTAGCAGCAGAAAGGCTTAAACTTGCAGATGTAAGTTTATCGTGCGAAAATGTAAAGCGCCGATGAATATAGGCACCCTTCTGGAATTCAAAGCTCTTCCCATCATCTATGTAAAGCTCACCTTCAGCTTCTTTCGAGCTATTAAGGGCAATAACCTTTTAAACATAAAATGGTATTAGTTAACAAATGATGCAGCCGTAGAGATTAACTACTACTGAAAGTGACAGCATCTTGACTAGCATTCTGGACAGCATTAAAACAGCAAATGAAAGGGACCATCAAGCAAAAATCAAATTCCACCAGAACCTCCAACCGTTTTCAGATTCAAATTTAGCCCAACTATGAACAAAAGTTGTATATTCAGACAAGGAAACAACCATGTAAGGTTCAATTCGAAGAACTCATTTATAGAGAAGTGGATTAAATATGCTGCGCCTTGGCCTGCCCTTTCTTTTAACCCCAAAGGAGAAAATTAAGATTATGAGCTGCTGAAGAATTGCAAGTTAACTTTCTTAATGTCAAGATACATAATGCTTCTTAATATGGCAGGCCACTCTCGCAATGTAAAACACCTCAGTAATCAATGCTCCAGCATTTGGCTAAGATATGACCAAAAACACCCCTAGTGGCCCAAAAAGGATGAACAAAAATGAGTATCATGATACTTGGTGTTGAAGCTGTACATCCAGTAGCAATCATCTACTTCAATAAAACACTTTGTACTTTTGACTAGCCTTAAGCTTCTATTTCTTTTGGAAACTCTACAAAGCTTCTCAGGAGAAGATCATCAAAGAACTTTGATTTCATAAATCACATGAGCAAAACAGTATCACACCCATAAATTACTAAATTATCCCTAGACAATTACATCAGGGAGGAATTAGATATCACTACCTCAATTCCTCTTTAGATCAACAGTATTTCCCAGGTAGTACAAGTCTTCAAAATGACAAGCAAGTTTATAAATGTAATCTGCCTTTTCATTGTTTACTTTGGGTCAATTTTAGTTACATAAACGGTCATCGATTCTATCTCTTCTTGTCCTCATTAGGCTAATTGCATCAGTTAGATAAACCAAAAATGAGTTTTACAGGTCACACGGCCAGCCACCTCTACATTCGATATATGGATTTACATCCTGATGGAACAAGAACTATTAAGCTACAGCCAGAGAAAGGAACAATGGAAACTGAATCATGGGTTAAGGAAACAAGCATCCAAAACACTCCTAACTGAAAGTTAATAATTTTTGTTTTTCTTTGCCATGCACCACATCTATGGTATGCAAGATGAGGTGAACAAATAAAATTATCAGTAAAAAAGATCCCCAAATTCCCAGCAAATCAGGAAAGACAAATCAAAGGAGGAATTTCAATTACTTACCAGTGTATAAGGATCATTTTCCATCTGCGTCGAGCTCCTTCGGAACCGATCTTTTCTTGGAATGATGGTTCCAGCCCTTTGAAAGGATGGAATACTCTCTTCAGAGACCTCAAACTTGTATCTCTTACCTCCCCTGTAAGTAGTTCCAGTCTTTGTATCATACCAAGATTCTTCTCCAGGTAGGTAGACAGAAACTTTTTTAGCTCGCTGGGTGGAAATTTTACAATCCGTTTAGTTGGGTCATTAAGGAGCATATGCAGAAAAAGTAAATAGAAACAGGTTTTTTTTTTTTGGGGGGGGGGGGCGGGGGTCACCTCAGTGTAAATTCCTTGCACCAATAAACTGTTTCCAACCATGAAAGCCTCATCATTGCTGAAAGTTTCTTCATCAGCAGGGAACTCCATCCAAAGTGGACGTAAAACTGGAGCTCCAGTCATGTTTGCCTCCCTAAATAATGTGTAGAAATAAGGAAGATACATATAGCGAACATGAATAGCCTCCCGAATCAGTTCTGTATTTCGTTCTCTGCAACCAGCACAAACCATTGTGAAAAGTAAGCATCACACAACATACAAATTATCGCTGCTTAAATCATTGGTAAAAGCATTATAATATTACAGCCATGTAAATCAGCAATGTACAATTGCACTGACATACAGTATCTGAAATAAGCTACTCACAAAAGCGTCCCCCCAATGGCCATTTACAAGGTGGTCTCCCTCTCCCTAACATATGACTGATTTATAATATACAAATGTCAAAAAATATCTAGACTGTAATTCCAAGATAATAATTAGTCGACACTGCTTTTCTTGATTAATAAACTCCAAACCTGTACAGACCAGATTGTGGACACTGACCAGATAAGTAGGTAAGTCATTCAAAATGTTGAAAATTCCATCAGTAAATTGTAAATATCAGGTAAGCATGAAACACAGGTAAAGATAAGTAGATCTTGCAGTACAACTATAAGTACCAGCTCCTACGAGACCACTTAGCAAGTAATTGGTGGCCAATTCAACAAGAAGGCAATTCAGTTCTTATTTGCAGCAGCTGGACTTTTTTTGGATATCCCAAACTAATCATATGTCCCAATTGGATCGATGCAAAGAAACAAACTGTTCTTCCCAACAACATGCATGAGCACCTATTTGGCACATCAATAAGATTGAACAGATAAAAGGATTTTGGAGAATTGATTTTGCTCTAAGAGAAAGGTAGAGAGAGGTCAAAGACCTCCTAGATTAGCAGTACGAGAGGGAATTATGGAATTTTCATAGATCTATGGACACACAAAATGGAGTAAGTCACTATTGCCCAGAAAAATGACATTCCCCCATATATTGATCAAATGTTCCGCTCATTGGCCCATTTTTTGATTTGTTTATCAAAGTTTTTTCTTTAACATTGCTGTTTTCAGATTCAAGCAATTACTTGTTTTAACCCATGCATCACACCTTTAACATCCATTGTGCTCTTGGGTAAGATGTGTGTCAACAAATAACAGCTTTAGATCACAGAAAAGAACACATGGGTTTATATATATATAATTTGAATAGCAATAAACAGATGATGCAGCTGAAGCTAGTCCTGTAATCAATTTGTAGAAAGAAGTCTTACCCAAACAACCAAGGCTCTCGTCTTTTGGTGTCTTGATGTGCATGGGCCCTGAAGAATGGGTAGTAAGCACCCACTTGATACCAACGCACTAACAACTCCGGCTCAGGGTTGCCAAAAAATCCACCAACATCAGCACCTGCAAAGAACATCAAGCATACTAAAATTAAAACAAAAATGGCAACCTCAGCAATGAGAAACTTAAAGGAATCCACTAACCAGAGAATACTATCCCAGTAAGACCAAGGCTCATGACCATTGGAATTGAAACCCTTAGGTGATCCCAATCAGCTGTATTATCCCCAGTCCATATTGCTCCATATCTCTGACTTCCAGGAAAGAAGGCTCTCGACAGGACAAAAGGCCTGTCTTTTCCATTTCCCCGTTTGAGAAGGCCATTCGATGTAGCCATATGAAAATAATAACCATAGGCATTATGCAACTCTCTATGTTCAATGTTACCATAGTGCAACGCGTCTCTGGGCATACTCACCTGGTTACGATACAAAAAGTGTAATCAAATCTGACAAAGACAACATTATTGCAAGAATATACCAACAAGCAGTCCTTCCATTACCGAAACTTGCTTAAAATACAGCACCCAAGTACATCATGGTGAATTTCATACATTCATGGGGCACCAAAAGTATTTTGGTCAGCACACCTTATACATATTCTAGCATAAATTGGCTTGTTTGAATAATAATCCCAGTTCCAACACATACCACTTCAAACTCAACCCTATGAGTATGTCACTGATAAGTAACCCCACAAAGGTATTACCCTTAGATGATCCAATAGGAACTATTGCCTTCAGAAGCCTTAGGCAAAAGCTACAGGAAGCAGAAGCTTTTGTGGTCAAAATGGAAGTGTTTTATGGTGATTGTTGTAGCTTCAGTTTTATTCATTAACAGTGGCATTTTCTTTGTCGGTAAGTGTTGAGTTTCTTAATTGCATGTGCATTAGTAAGAAAATCAAGCTCTAAATCCAAGATTGTAGGAGGCCTTGAACATTAAAACATCTATGTGGTTCAAGCATTTCAGTTTTAAACTTGTTCTTAATCTCCCTTCATTTCCCCTAATTCCGCTTCTTCCTCTCAAGTACTGTTCATCAATTAACCCACAATGTCTGAAGAAGCTAAAGTCAAAACATTGAATTCTATGAATTGATAAGCATCACCATATGCTTAGTATATTAGGTTCACCACTGAAGCTTAGGCTTTGTCCAGGAATGTTTTCTCCACAGAAAGGTTAACTTTTTTATTACAGAAACCAACATATTCCAAACAATCATTCATTCACATCCACATACAAATTTCAAAATAAAAACTCCTTCTAACATTCTCCTAACATCATTTTTCCAAAAAATAATTCCTCCAACACACCCTTTCTTTTCCCTCCAGAATACTTTCTCTTTCCAAGAAACATTTCTCCAAAGAATCTGTTTTCAAACAAAACCTTAGAACTCAAGAGAACAAACTTTTCAACATCAGAAAAAATCACACTACTAATTAGTGAGCTTGGGATTATCAAGCACATGGGAAAGAGCAGGTGGACTAGACATCCCCAAGGCTTATCATAAAAGAAAGACATACAGGGGGTGGTTTCAGTTACTTTGACATTTTTCAACTATAAAGCAGAACAGAAGCTCAAAGATTTGTGAGAACTTTGGATAGTTTTGTAAGTCACACAAAAATAGCTATGGAAGAACCAATCAAAAAAAAAAGAAGCAATCAACCAATCCAGCAGAAACAGAAAATTTTTGGGCCAACAACAATTACAAGAAACTATATTAAATTGCCTTCTAATATATTGAGATAATCTGTGTCAATTTTCCAAGAAAATGTCTCACTATCTTCCTTATTTGTTAGCTTTTAATGTAGCTAGTGGGAGTTTTCTAATCCTGATATAAGCATATTTTGTTGGAAGTTGACTAGACTATGGTTGACCAATTTAGGATTTCAAAACACCATTCGGCAACAAATTTTAGATGGGCTAATAGCACCGAAAAAGTCCCCAATGATGTTATATGATGATTTGGAGATCTGTCCAGAACAGATAAAAAGGATTCTCGGTAGACGTTGGTGATTCAAGATCATACAAAGGATGGTTTTTAAAGAAACTCAATGGTATACACTATATCAAGCACTCTCTTCTCCCACACATATGTTCTCTCTGCTCTTTGCCTAACTTCTATGGAACTTGGATAATTCTACTTTCAATGTGTTACTAAGTAACCAAAAATCAGTTCTCTTTTCTTCTAAAGCAGTCTAATATCTTCCAATTTCAGCCGCCAACAAGCAATCGAAGGCACAAGTGTAATCGTACATAGAAAAGGTTCCAGATTGATCAAGCTAAAAGGGGGAAAAGCTAGATCAAAATCCTTTAATTCTTTCTACAAAAGGACACAAACAACTAGCCTTACAATCCCCATTAATTTTACAAAATAATAATATCAAAGATCACATTCTCCAGAATGAGCAAAAATTTCAGGTCAATAGAAGCCAAGGAAGAATAATTATACAAAATGCTCCACTTTCAAACCTTCCTATACAAATTTCAAATTCAATTCTAAGAGATGTGATTAACGTCACACTCAAACAGGTGATCTGCGAGTGCAAAGTTATGCAAGTCATTTGCCCTAGTTTGTGCACAACTGCATTGTGGACAGAACCCATTTGTAGCAAACACAAGGAAGGAAGCACAACACTACAAGATGCTGCAAATATTAATCAAACAATGTACCTTTTAATACCTAATAAAATCATTTACTAATGGAAAGCCACCAGAGATAGAGAAGAGAAATAATAAAAATACCAAAACCAACACCAACAATAATGCAAGTGCAACATTCAGATTATCACAATCAAGAGCGGAAAAAAGAGTTCACCTCTGGACCATTAAAAACAGAAGGTTCGTTCATGTCATTCCATATGTACAATGACGGAGTTGAGCCAACGTATTGGTCATAAGAAAACTTATCAGCCCACCAGGAACGAATCTCTGGGTTGACAACATCAACATAGGATGAGGAACCAGGCCAGCACCATCCATCAAAGTCCTTACCACTAGCATCCTTGACATAATAACCATTATCTGAAGCCTCCTTGTGTATATGATAATGTTCATCCCGTTTTATGTGAGGATCTACAATTGTCACCATATGCCTACCTTTTGCGGCCAACTTGTTCTGCATGTCTGCTGGATTAGGAAATAGGATGTTGTCCCAAGTAAAATACCTCTTCCCATTTGTGTGCTCAATATCAAGCCACAATACATCAAATGGAATATCATGTTCATCAAACTTCGAATCAACTTCGGCAACATCCTCCTCATCTCTATAATTCCATCGGCACTGATGATATGCAGTTGCAAACAACTGCGGCATTGCTGGTCTTCCAGTTACACTAGTATACTGTCTTACCACATCTTTTGGACCTGGACCAACAAAAAAGAATGCATCTACAACACCAGCCTCACTCATCCATAATGTATCAATCCTTTTCTCATCCACGGGTAACATTATCTTATCTTCCCCAGCATTCCACCCTGAACCTAACACATCAATCTGCATTTCAGCAGCATTCAACCAGAAAAATCCAGCTGTTCCCCTAGACTTTCCGTGTGAAATCATGAACGGGACTGAACCATACAAGCCAAAAGGAGACTCATGAAGGTACTCAAACACATCAAGATTAAAAAGCCGGTATGGCTCAGAAAAACCATCCTCCACACCAGGGCCTCTAGTGGGCTTCAATGCCAAACTTGTAGCATGCTCAGGAATCCCAGATACAAAGTCAGCCCCAAAAAATGATACATCAAAACTTACTGATTGCGGGCCGTACGGCCTTGAATCAGTATGCCCTCTTAACCTTTCCTCCCATTCTTCCCCTTCATTTTTGTCCCTCAACTGTTCGAAATCAAACAAACCATTTGAGTTTATAGATAAAACCCTCTTTTTACTTCCCCTTTCCCTTACAAAAACCTCAAACGGATCATGTCTAAGCACCCCTTCATAATCATCATTCAAATAGACCACGGATGAAGACTCCAAATCATTATCAATTTTTTCCTCACTGAGTCTATGTAAATACAATTTCTTGCTTGGAAATTCATCAACAATCACATCGGGCACCTCAAACCTCTTCCTCTTTGGGTTCAGCGAAGGATCTTCATCAATTTTAAGCCTAAAAATTCCATCTTGATAAACAGTGACAGTAAGGAGTAAAGGCTTACTAGTAGTCTCAACTGGCGGGTCTTGCGCTTCAGTATTTTCTGGGGGGTTTCTGGAGATGAGCTTGGCGGTGAGGTCTCCGTCCTCGGAGATGGCGGCATCGGTGGCGATTAGGCTACACGCGCCAGGCTTCCTGGAGCGAGCCCGTTTGCAAAATGGTGTTTGGCTGCAAGTCCTGAACTCATCTTTCTTCCAAGAAAAGGCTAAAGGGCTGATTAGGAGAAGGGTGAAGAGGAGATTAAAGATAACTTTAGAAGAACCTTTCATGATCGTTCTTGGTTAGATTCTATTCACCCGAAATTCGGCTGATCAAGTTCATCGAAAAGTTTCGAGGGGGTGGAAGAAATGGAGCTGGAGAGCTGCAATATGCGTGAACTCAGCGTAGTATAGAAGAAGAAGAGAAAGGAGGGGGGTGGGGGGTTGTATTGGTATCTTTCTGGAGATTTGAGGCTATTGGGCCTGTTAAACTTGGGCCTTTAGTATTGTCAGGGCAGGTTTGAATGAGTGGGCTCTATAAAAGCATGACTCCCATCATTATAAACCTCCAAAATAAATACTCTTTTCTATGACTATAATAATATAAATTTCTATTTTAAATAGAATATAATTCACATAATATCAGAAATCAGACTAATATCATTTAACAACTCCTTTTACCCTGCAAATTATACTATATACTCACTAACTTATCAATTTTTTAAATTTGAATTGATTTTATATCATCATCCTTTAGCCATATATTTAATCTTTCATCACGTAATATTCATAAATCGAACTAGTAACGAAACTGATTTTCTATCTCCCAACTTTTCCAGACCCTTGGTGAGATGCCGTTCGAGTAGAAGAATAGATAATGACCCTTCTCCGGAGATGTACGTCAGGGATACTGGAAACCATTTCAATAATCCTAACAGGAGTGGCTAAAGATGTGGTTTATAGAAGATACCATTTCTTCCATATAAAGAATTTAATGTGGTATATATGTTGCCTTTCCTTCATCCTTCCGAGAAATGCTAACTGTGATTGAAATGCATGAATTTTAAAATGAGTGATGAGATTTATCCAAATTTTGAAACCAAGATCATCCCTCTCAATTCTCAAATCAAACAAAAATATTGTCTAACTAAACTAAGGGGTTGTTTATTTGCCCTCAGGAATGAATATTAAGCCATCCTCTATGGGTTTCTCCATACTCATCACCCCCATTTGGTTTCAAACCCATACCCTACTGCCAAGTTATTTTCTCTCTTTCCTTCTTTTGTCTTTTCCCTTACCCTCCAAAATAACCCCAACACCAAACCGAACCAAACATCAATGGTAATAATATTCAAACCTATCTTACCAACCAAACAGTATTATTGGATTCATAAAATCCATACCCATTCTTATCTCAATCATACCCATTCTGATTCTAATCAATTCTACCAAATGGCCCCTAAAATCTTTTGCCTGCAGAAGGGACAAGCATCTGTCATCAACAACCATCTTTTGATACAACCTTCATGATATTCATGGCCGCAATCAAGTCCCCCAATAATTTCTTCCCCTTTGTATTCTGTTAAACATATCACGCAAGACTCTGGAAGATCTGCTGGGCAGACCTTCCTTAATTTCACATTCTCATCAATCTTCTTGCCAATGGTAGTTTTCTTGAGACAAGACCATCTCCTGCGGTAGACAGCCACGTATTCAAGCTCTATATCTGACATTAATCGAGCCATTTCCTCAATGGTAGGATTCGGATGGCTTTGTCGGAATTGTTCTATGCGATGGGAGAACATGTCTAGGCTCATGTTGGGAAATGTTGGAGAATCTACAAAAAGAATGTAAGTTACTAATAATAAATATAAAAGGTAGGGTAGGGCGAGATAAACCCATCATCAATCATTCATCCACACAACACAAAAAAAAAAAAAAAAACATCATAAACATAGTAATGAAACCAGGATTTTGCTACTGAATGTGCTGGGAGAACGAACATGGTTAACTTGTTAGTTTATACAAGTTGACATATTAAAGAATGAATTCTTCTGCAGACATCCATGTGGGCTGCTATTTGATAATTATGCATTTATTCATCATATCAGCACGAGAAAAATTCAGAAGAAACTTGATATTTAATTAATGAAAACAAGTTGGCTGCCATTCATATATTTCTTCATTATTCAGATGCACAAAAAGACAGAAACTGAAGCCAAAAAATGACAATGACAATGCTATTTGATAAATATGCGGCTAATGAGTCTCTGAGTACGTACAATCATGCAGAAATTGAAGAACTCCCCAGAGAGAATTCACTTTTTTTTTTTAACTGTAAAGAAAGTGTGTAAAATTCAACTAGTTTGAATATGGATTTGGACCAACAAAAAGTGTTGCTTATCGGAAATTGTCAGTCATGAATGTTGAGCTAGAAAATTATTCAAGCAAACTACCACAATTAGGAAAAAAAAAAAAAAAAAAGATGAAGATTGAAAAATCTAGTCTGATTACAAAAGAAAACCCTCTTTCAAGCTGCGTATTGAGTTGTTGTCCACGGTTACGATCTTCCGACGAACGAACAAAAACCAAAAAAAAAAAACTTCACAACCCATAGAAGATTTAAGTAAAAAAAAAAAAACAACAAAACAACTAGAGAGAATAAAATTTAAGTTTAAAAAAAAAAAGAAAAATTAAGAACAAGAATGTTCGTGGAAGAAAGACGAGATGGATACCTCTAGCAAGAAAGCTTTAACCAAACTCACCACGTAGCACAAACAATGATCAATCCACTTTGATGAATCCGCACTTCCCCTGCGCTATGAAAGGAAACCAAGCTTTTCAATAACACTAAAAGACTACTTTGTTATTATTATTTTTTTAATGTTTCTTATACAAAATATGGAAATGGTAGAATAAAAGCAGTCCTAATCTATTTTGGAATTCTAATTCTATTTTAAAACTAATTTCTCTATTAAATCCTGTGAAGCTTATTTTACGCCCCATATTTTGATATTTCGCGCCCCTTTTATACTTAAATTATCCTTAACAAATTAAGAAATACTAACTATAATATTTAAATATAAAATATAATAATATATTAAGGTATCTAACTATCCTTAATCAACTTACTAAAAATACCAAAAAAATTCATTTATAGTTCCGCTCATTATGCTACTTTAATCATAATTTTTACAAATTTTTTATAGATTAAAAAAGAACTTATAAAATTTTTGATAAATTAATTAAGAGCAGCTAGGCAATAATAAGAGAGGCAGAAAATAAATATTAAGAGGTGAAAAATAAGAATTAAGAAGGAGATAGTTAACAAAATAAAAAATATTCTTTTTAAAAAACAAAAACGTTCAATAATAAAAAATGAACGCTATCAATGATATTCTAAAAATTTGCCTTTCTTTGCTTTTATTTGTGTGCGCGCACGTGTGGGGGCAAAGTTTTTAGAAACAATTGGATTTGTTTATGTAACTATGTATAAATATAGGTCAGTAATGTTATCCGCGCAAATTTTAGCTTTCAAACAAATTTTAATTTTTTTTTCAAACTACCTTTATTTGGTCAAATTTATTTGTTATTTTCTTTTCTCTTTTAAAAAGATAATTTATTTCAATTAGAATCAAATACCCCAAATGGTTGGCTTGACCGGTGAAGCAGAGATGCCCGGAGTTCTGGTTTAGACAGTTCCACCCTACATGGCGGTGACAGGCGATATGTCGCCAAACCGGGTGCAAATTCCCGTTGATGCCAATGGTAAAGTTGTCCATCCGTCGATGATCGGTTAAAGGGCTCAACGAGCTGTGTAATTACACAAATTACACGAGGGCTGTTATATAAATGTAGCCAAAATGTTAGCCATCATTGAGAGCAAAGCAGTCAAATAAAAGCTTATGTTGGATTATATATACTCCATTTCTTCTTTTATTCGTCTTTATTACAATTGATCCTTGTTGGATTTCACACCCCTTTTCTTTGACGCATATATCATCTCCATTCTTAACTGAAATTTGCCCAAGTTTCTAGATTTTAAATCATTAAAGAAACGAGTCGATCTATGCATGAGAAGGAAAGCAAATATGGGAGGGAGAGAGTAAGAAGACGGGGTTTGAAACTGGATTGATTTCTTCTTCACTCTCTCCCTCCACCTTCCTCATCGGCTTCTCTAGATTCAGCACCTCATTGACTCCGCCATCAAACCCTTTCTTCAAACTCTCTTTCACACTAAAAGTTTTTTTTTTTAAACGAGTTACACTGCTTACAATACTTATAACGATGTGACATTTTTCTCATTGGGTTTAACTCGGAATTTTTCAACCCTCTTCTTCGAAGGAGGGAATTTTGGGATGAGTTTTAGCAGACGGGAAGAGTAAGCGTTTTCTTCATAATGAAGGGATTGACTAAATAAGAATAATTTGAAAAAAAATTAAAATTTGCTTCAAAAGCTAAAATATGTGTTGGCAATATACCTAATCATAAATATAATTAAGTAATTTTATTATACTAGCGTGAAACTATGAAAGTTGGGAGTAGTTTAACCAAAACACGCCTTGGACCGCATCAGACACGCTAACACGGACCAGGTATTCACCAACCAATCCGGTCGTTATAAATAGGCCCCATTTAAATTATGGACGTTACTTTTATATTTTGCTTTAAAATCGGCGACTTTTTATTAATTGAGTCCATCTGTACTGAATTTGACAAAGACTCGGCAAGAAGAAAAGCTGACCCCCAAATACACAATTCTACAGAAGAACAGAGGAAAATTTTGGACATGGCAACCTTAACTGTTCCGCCGGTGTTACCTCATCCACGTGATGATGCCATGCATCTCTACAAAGCTTTCAAGGGTAAGCCATATCTTCCCAATTTTGGGTTATTGAGTTTTAATTTTCGTGTTCTTGTGTTCTCTTTTGTTCGTGTTCTTGTTCTTGTTATGGGCTTGCCAATTTTTACTATTTGTTTATAGCTTGGTTGATTTTGTTGAGCTGAGATGTGGGTTGTTATAATGGGAGCCAAAACAGAAGCGGAAATTCTCTGTTATTGTTTCTCTCCTTTGTTTACTTCTGGGCAGTTTTTGATATGGGGTTGACTGTTGCAAGAAAAATGTCGAATTATTGACATTTTAAAAAAAAAAGATGAATCGAAATGTAGGTTTTTCCCCCTCTTGAATATGCACGACTTTATATATATATATATATATATATATATATATATATATATATATATACTTTGAATTTAGAACCGTTTTCGAGAGAAGAAATTGAATACGTGGATGTAATTCTTTTCAGCAATACTCCTACACAATTTGGTTTTGCATATTTGAGAACTAACGCTAAGTTTAGGAGAGAAAGGTCATCGCCTTTTGCCATGCGCTCTGCTTGTTAAATGTGAAATTTTAGTGAAAATGAGGAGTAGCTTTAAGGGCAAAGATGCCTCTCTCCTGAGAGAGGTTGTGGGTTTGAGTCAGCAAGGGAGTAAGTGGAGAACCGCTGTTTATTCTCTTTAAAAGTGGGAAATTGTAATAAGCGAGTATTTGAGGAGCTACGCATCTCTAGAACGATTCAGCATGCATTTTCAGCTAGTTGCATTGGGAGTTTTTAACTGTTTGACATTTTCTACAGAGAGTTGGATATAAAAATTTGAATTGGTGGATGCTTCATGTTATATTTTTTGGGTTTCACATGGGAGAAGTTACCTTGCATGTTGCTACAAAACAAAAGGACAGTTATACTGCTGGGGAAAAAAGAAATGTCTGCAACTGGTGAGATTTAGTTGTGGACCGGGCTTGTTTATGTTTCTGACAATTCAAAAAAGAAGTATGATGGTCTCGTTGATAGTTGAGTTCTACTCACTGTTCTTTGGTCACATTCAAACTTAATTGAAGAATCTAGTAATAATATGTTTGGAAATGGGCTAATTATCTTCTGACTGATGGAAAGTATGAAGCTTTGGTATCATGTCCTTTTCGTGTGAAAAGAGAGTGGCTGCTATTTCTTATTCTTGTACAAAAACTTATTAACTGATGATTCACAAGATTCATTCTTCTTCAGTTTCTTTTTTGTGGATACATTTAACTGGAACCCTCTGTCAATGTATCCGTGCAGTTAAATATAACCATAAGAACCTTTTCCTTCTATGTTCCCATGGTTACCTATGTAGAAAAATTCTCGTGTTTAATTCTTCACTCTCGTTTTGATGGTATTTTATTCAATAGGACGCAAAATATTTGATATGGAGACTAATAAGTTATATTTCAGGTTGAGTAGGTCAAACCTTTTATCTGTTTTCAATTTTCCTGTTTTTAACTTAAATCTTTCAAGAGAATGCATTTCAATGACATTACAACAATGTTTTCAAGTTTATGCTACTGTGCATTTTTTGTTAGGTAGGGGAAAATGTAGTTTAAGGTTACCCAGGTGGTATTAACTATTAAGCTTCTTTTTCCTTTCCTTTCTCATTCCAGCGTCTGTGTCTTTCTTAATGTGGTCATTCTATTCTGATTGATTTGATGCGGAAGAATATGAATTAGTGTAGTTAATATACGAAAATTTGAGAAACATCAGGTCACTATATTCCTTGACAGGATTCAATAAATATAAGCAAAATATCATCTTGAGCCTCTTGCATTTAATGAACAAAGAAAATTTATATTGGAATGTTATTAGTTTTCCAAATTTTCTCATTTTACAGGAGTGAATATCTTTTTGGATAATGGTTAAGTAGGAAAAAGATTAGTGGGGATGCATGCAGTACTAGAGAGTTCAATTTCTTTCTGATGACTTTGTCCTTTGATAAAATAGTTCTGAGTAATCACTTTGGTTCTTCGTATACTTCTATCAAAAGTTCTCTCTTAAAGAGTTTCAATTTTGTTCTTTGACGAATCCATTCTATTATTCTGGTCTGTTTTTGGAATATATTTTTCTGGAACTTAAAGCCTTTGTATATTTCTCTAGGATTTGGATGTGATTCTACAACTGTTGTTAATATTCTCGCCCATCGTGATGCAACACAGCGTTCTCTAATTCAGCAAGAATACAGAACTATGTATAGTGAAGAACTTAGCAAGCGTTTGTCTTCAGAGCTTAGTGGTGACCTGAAGGTAGAGCAAAAAGATAGTTCTTTCTCCTTTATTTAACAAAACCTGGACAGCTATTTATAGTTTGCACCATGTCATTCCTCATCATTTTGTTGAGTCTTGGCACTATTAACATAAATATTCTGAATAAAAAAACCAGATCCGAGAGAAAACTAGAAAGCCAACAAAGATAGAAAATAGGATAGAGAAATCAATATGGGAAAAAGACATCATTAATTTCAGATATACTGAGGAGTGGCTTTTCTTACTCTTCTGTTGTTAATTTCTTCCAGCGAGCTATATCACTTTGGTTGTATGACCCAGCAGGGCGGGATGCCGCCATAGTAGGCCGGGCTTTGCGCATTGAGATTGATCTTAAAGCTGCCACTGAAGTAATATGCTCTCGGACTTCATCCCAGATACAGCATTTTAAGCAAATTTACTATTCACTATTTGGGTCTTATATGGAACATGATATTGAGAATCAAATGACTGGAGACCACAAAAAGGTTCTCTCTCTCTCTCTGTCTCTGTGTTACGAGCGGTCATGAAGGTGTCACATTATTTGACTTCTATTGCCTATTTTATGGATGCATTAGACCAGGCTTTCTCTTGTTGTCAATATTCCTTTTTGTCCTTATGATTTAATCTTAAATCTTTATCTACAAAATGTTAGTATGTATGTTCACTCGATTTTAGCATTGATACCTGAAGTCATTTTCTGCTCGACACTTGAACCCTTCTTTTCTTCTAGCTCAACTATTCCCTGATATTCCTGCATGAACAATCTACAGGAGGGACATGGAGAACCTTAGGCCAATTATAGTGTTTCAAATCAATAATTCACCTCTTGTACCAGTCCAGTTTTTGGCTTCTTTATCCCCAAATCAGGATATATGTCACTAATTGAAAATCTCCTTGTGACGGACTTGAATTCCTGCCAGAATGTGTATTAAACATTTACTGGTTTTGAAGCAGCATATCATAATTTATCCACAAATGACCAATGTAAAATATTAAGCCATCTTTATCTTATCATTCGAAAGAAGTCCTTTTTAAGTTCTTAAACGTTATTCTTGATTTATTTGATTGCTGTAGCTCATACTGGCATGCATAACGAAGCCACGATATGAAGGCCCAGAAATTGACAGATCAATGGTGGAGCATGATGCTAAAGCTCTCTATAAGGCTGGGGAAAAGAAATTGGGGACTGATGAGAAGACTTTCATACGCATTTTCACTGAAAGAAGCCGCGCCCATTTGGCTGCTGTTGATTCTGCCTATCATAGCATGTATGGAAACTCACTGAAAAAGGTAAAGCTCGCATTTCATTGCAATCCTCAGTTAAGCTTCCTAGGAAAATTCATCATTTTCAAACTCTATACTTTTGCAGGCTGTCAAAAGCGAGACTTCTGGGCTTTTTGAGTTTGGCCTCGTGACAATTTTGCAGTGTGCTAAGAACCCTGCGGAGTACTTTGCAAAGGTATTCTTTTTACATACAACCAGTGGTTTAACTTGTGATAGTTGTTTATGGAGCTCTCTCTCCCTTACTGATTATCATTTCCACAGCCACGCTTCTTGTTTTTTAATTCTCGGCTGTCATGTGGTAATGCGATAGTTCCACATTTTATCTTTTCTTCTATTTTTCTGTACTTGGAGTCTCTAAGTTCTTAGGCAAAAGTGTGTTAGATTTCATGGAGTCTCGTCTTGTAGATCAGTATCTGGCCAAAAAGACCAAAAACCTTCCTCATATCAGTTACCTTTAGCCCGAATCTTTTCCCATTAAGAATCTAAACATGACATTCTGATCTCATGTTTGCACTCATCCTTCCCATCTTTATACATCAGGTGCTACACAAGGCAATGAAGGGCATGGGAACCAACGATACGACACTGATTCGAGTAATAGTGACAAGGACTGAAATAGACATGCAGTACATCAAAGCTGAATACCGAAGAAAGCATGGAAAAAGTTTGAATGATGTTGTTCATTCAGAAACATCAAGTCATTACCGGGCCTTCCTCCTCGCGCTTTTGGGGCCGAATCACTGATAGAGAAAGCCTCAGAGATATTGTAGATTGTAGAGACAGAGTCAACCTCTACATTTTCTGCAAATCAACTCAACTGCACCAAGTTGAAGTCTCAAGAAGATGGTGGTCTTATAATGAGCCATCCTAGTAAAGTCCTCCTGTAAGTACCTGTAAGTAATGTTGTCAATCTCCTAAGGCACTGCTGTAGTTTCAAGTATGAAAAACTATTGTGATTTTGTAAGTAGAGTTGTGAATCCTGTGGCACTGTTGTAGTTTTAAATATGAAAAATTATTGTAATTTTGCTGATTTTTTTTTTTTGGTACAGAGGAGACTGCAACCTAGACGATTCGAACTCAACACTTATTAGTTTTAAGCGGGAAATGCTAATCACTAAACTACAACTTTCTTGTCATTTTATTCCTGATTTTGATGGTGCGGTTTTAAATTATTAACCTCAAAATCATACAAAATTCAAGTTATAATCCACTCATGGACTAGTTGATTATTTAAATTATATATATATATATATATAATCCTTTAAGAAAATAAGAAGTGGAACTTTCCAAAGTTCCAAACTAGGCAAAATTGAATAAAATTGTGTTTAATTAAAAAAATTGAACCAATAATTCATTAAAAAACAAAACCGAATTTTGATATGTAAGAGGCAGAAGTCTATCTAATTATCATTATGTTTAATTTGTTAAACGGACAAAATTATACCGTTAATTTAGATGAATTGAAAGTATTCTTGTAATGTTATGATCGTTCACATGAAGAGAAAGTATCCTTGTAATATTACGATAGCTTGACTGAGATACTCTATTGAGCCGAATCACCAACTCAAGATCTCGATTCAATCCTTAAAAAATTGGAAAAAAAAATGCAAGAATAGTCCCTATATTATGGTCTAATGACAAATTTAGTTCTAAACGTTTAGTAATTGACAAGTTTAGTCCTAAATTTTGCTATTCAGAACACTTTTAGTCCTAATAACATGTTTTGAAGGTAAAAACGTATTTTAGACCCATAATAACGTATTAGTCCATGTGTCATAAAATTTTTCACATGAATTAAATTAATTCACGTAGCATTCGCGTGATTTAGGGGTTGACGGAATAATAATTCAAACGTTAAATATCTAAAAAACAGTTATTAATACTAAATGTATTATAAATAGTAAAGTTTAGGACTAAATTTGTCGACTACCAGACGTTTAGAACTAAAGTGCAACTAGGTCATAGTTTAAGGATCATTCTTACATTTTCCTAAAAAATTCTCAACAATGAATTATTTCGATTACATTATTGAGATATTTATATTATTAAATAGTAGAATTAAAAAATTTTCCAAACAATAAATTATTTCGATTATATTATTAAGATATTTTTATTATTAAATAGTAGAATTTACGATTAAAATTAATACACACTATAAATTAATTATTTGATACAGATCATTTTTGTAGTAGAGGTTGAGATTGTGTGCAACCTAATTTCATTAACTACATAATGTTTGGTGTAACTACCAATCGAATGCTGCTGGTTGGAAGGGCATCATCATCCTTTCTTCAACTTCATAATTGCTCGGCACGTTCACTTGGGAATTATAGGTAATAATTCTGTTTATTATTGATCTCAAAATTAAAGTTTTTTTTTTTTAAATTTTGAGTGGGGATCTCAAAATGTAAATGATTTCCATTCAAAATCTATTAATTTAAAGTAAGACTGTCAACCACTACTTACAACACTCTTGTCATTAAAGTTTTGTTTTTAATATATCCCTTCTATCATATTAAAAAGAGAGTCCTATTTTAAAATTTTTAATTTTTATATTTTTTTCTAATATCTATAATTTTACTTTTGATTTACCAATTAATATAATTTTTCTGTTAATCGTTTGAAAACTAGGGTTTGATTCGGTTTGATTGGTTAAAGGAAAAATGGATTTGTGTATAGATCATGTATTTAGGACTTAAAAAATAATATAAGAAATAAGATTTTAATTATACTAAAATATCTTCATTATTCATTTAGTTTTATATGGGATGATATTATCTTAATTTCATTAGACACTTATATTATTACCTATGAGAGTTTACGAAGGAAGAGACCCTTCATTACGCGCCTTGCATCTTATTTTGGTATCTATCGTTTGACCATCTTCGTTATTATATGAGTTGGATCTCTTTGTACGATTTAGTCCTGTTTCATTCTTGTCATCCAATCGCCTTTAAGATTAACAATTACTCTTATCGACGTATAGTTCTCAACCATTACAATCTACTATCGTATTTATTATGTAACTGCTTTCATATATATCAATTATTTACTATTTACTGTATAATAAATAAAGAGTGAATTATAAAATTTGACACTGTACTATAGTGAAAGTTAATTTTTGGTCACTATATTTTAAAAATCTAATCTAAAATCACTAATTTTTGCATTTTGTTCTACTTTTGGTCACTCCGTCAAACTCAACCGTTACGAATGACGAAAACCCTATCATGGTGACTGCTGGTTGGCGGTGGCAATGGATCGACGGAAGGGAGAGGCGGCAGGGGAGATGGACGGTTCTCCAAGGGAGTAGGATAAGAGAAAATTAGGCTTTAAAAAAAAAAAAAAATTCTTTTACTAAGGACTAGTATTGGAGACGAAATAAAAAGATGAACCAAAAACGAAATAACCCCTATTAAGGGGAACCAAAAATGGATTTAAACATTTTTTTAAAGAAATGTTTAAATGAAACTTGTATTGTTTATCAACTATTCATGAGGTTTGTTCTTTTATTTTTTTATTTTTTCTGTTTGCTAGGGTTTGACCAGTGCCTTGGCAGAGTTGCTACCAAATGCAGTACACAATATGTATATAAATTTCAAGAAGAAACACTCTAGAAAGTAGCTGAAAAAACATTTGTGAGCTATTCTTGATGCTACAACAGAAACTTGGTATGAGACGGAGTTGGAGAATCTGCATGAGTACGACATCAATGCTTGGAATTGGGTGAAAAAAAACAGCCATTCCTCCTCAAAATTGGTGCAAGGCTTTGTTATCTTTTCATACTAAATGTGATACAGTTGCCAATAATTTAGAAATTATACCATGTACCTAGTGGTACATATAAATATAGTAATATGTGCGTATTTTTACTAAATATAGTAGTATGTACGTATACCACCTAGGTATATTGTATAATTTGCCCCAATAATTTGTGTAAGAGTTTTAGTTCTAAAATTTTAGATGTTAGAGTAAAACCAATTATTGGTATGTTGAAGGGATTAGTGTGTAAATATTTAAGAGGATACAAAAAAGAGCTGAAAAAGTAGAGAAATAGAAATTCATTTTTTTGTCTATGGTTTCTCTAAAATCTTTGGTTTTTTTATTTTTTCTATGGTTTCTCTAAACTGTTGATGCTGTTGAAAAATCTTTGGACGATATTTTTTTTTTTTTTTTATGGCATATGACTTTAACTCGAGCTCGAGTTAAAAAAATTTGGCTCGTCCAGCCCGAGCTCGAGTTCGAGCCCAACAGAATTATGTCAAGCCGAGCTCGGGCTCGGTCAGCTCGATTACACCCCCTATCTGAAACCCCGACCTGCAACATTGTTATAGGAATGGCAACCCCAAATATAACAACCCCAAAGGAATATCTGAATGCGAGTAACCAAATCGAAAATGATAACCATGGGCAAGCTCTTCAAGCCTACGAAATTGCTATTTCACTTACGAGAGTGAATGCCCCATACCGCCGCAAGAAGGCGGATACACTAGGGGCCTTGATACGGTTGACGGAAGCTGCTTGGGAGTATGAGCAGACCCTCTGCTTAGATGGCAACCTCCAGAAGGCAATACTGGATGTTGCAGATGTGTATCTAAGGTGAGCTTTCTTGATTTTCTTTTAGATTGTAGTAGTAGAAAACATAGATAGCAAAAACAAAGAATGCCTTTTTTTTTTTTTAACAACAATATAGGAAAACCAAAACAAACTTTTAACAACAATTGCGACTAGGGTTAAATTTTAGGACTCAAATTTCAGGATCCATTTTGTCAAATTTGCCTTGCATATTAGATCGGATCAAATATTTTAGTAAAAAAAATGAGTAAAATAGTAATATACGTGACAATAAATAAAAAAATGATATCATATGTAAAAGTTCATTTCTTCATAAATTTTAAAATTTTACTTCTTCATAAATTTTAAAATTTACTTCTTCATATTTAAAAGTTCACTACGGTCTTGTGCTATATTATTTTCTTGACCCAAGAAATGATATGAGTAATGGATTAAGGGAGATGCAAACAGATAGGCAGATGACAGATTTCATATATTAGGTCATATTCAAGCTAAATCTCTATTTTACAAAAAGTATAGTATAAAAAATTTCTATATTTTACAGTTTTATAGTTAACTCATCTTCAACCCAAATCAGTATATTTTACATTTTTAATAATATTTTAAACATCTTAATAATTCCTCAATCAAAACTCATTTTGTGATCAAATTACCATAAACATTTTTAACTGCACTATACTTTGTTAATCATTCGTCATTAAATTGTTAAATTCCCTCTGTTCCAAACAGTTTAGTAATTGAGTTTCAATAATATATATAGTTAACTCTTATGCACAAAAAAGTTATTCAGAAGTTAGACAGAACTTGCATAATAAGAAGGATAAACTGAAAGAAAATTCAAGTAAAAGCATCACTCACGGGCCAAGTTGCTTTCAAATCAAAGCCACAATCTACAGTTCAAATTCATCCTCATGCTCAACTGTCATTACAAAATCCCTCACCTGAACAAAATTAATTTCACATCTGATTGATTAATAAGAGGAAATTAAAAGAAAGATAAAAATCAAATAAACAACCAAAAGAAAAGACATACTCTTTCGTGAAGGGCAACAACATTGTGACGGACATATCTATGACGGTCATGTTTGACGGCGGCCCGAGCCAGCTTCTCCGTGCTTATGTTAACATAAAAGCAAACTTCACGAATTCTAATAGTAGAGAACAATTCAAATTTTCCAACCAAACCCAATTTCAAAATTAAACAAGAAAACAATGCATGTATTCTAATTTTAGAATCTCCGATGCACAATTTATTAAAAAGCATACAAAGAAAACCCTAATTTCTCACAAAAAAACCACAAACAAATTCAATCCTTAGACAGTGTAAAATTTTTTGAATGGGATAAGAAAAACTAGATGCAATGCATTATTCGAGCTTGCATGAGGGTTTCCGACATCTTCCTACATTTACTTAGACAAGCAATTGAGAGTCGTTGTCGTCTGTATTGGGGTAGGGTTCCGGCATGTTCTCCCAAATGCATGCCCGTAAAATTATTAATGTGGATTCATTTTTAAATTAGTGAAAATGTGACCCAACCAAGTATATAATAAGAATTTTTATTTTCTTTAATTTTATTGACGTGGCATCCACGTGGCCGCTACGTGGATGCCACGTGGCACTAACATATAGGATTTTTGCATATTCTGTTAACATGTACAGAACCCCATTAAATAGGATCACATTTGTCTATTAAAAAAATGTTTAGGACCAAATTTATTAATTTCCAAACGTACAGGATCAATTGTGTAACAGGATGATAATCTAGAATCATTTGTGTATTTCTTTCTTATTCATTGAGGCTGAGTAGTTTTGAACTTAGGAATATATATATATATATATATATATATATATATCGAACCAGACAGGTTCTTCAAGACCACAAAATCGCCCTTAGTTACCATTTGTCTCAGTGAACACCTTCCTCACAAATTCATGATTACTTACTCGATCTCATGCTGTCAACTAATATATATTAAAAATAACACAAATATAATTCTACTCAAGAAAATTGTCCTCTCATAAAAATCTTCCAATTTTAAAATTATTTCTTTTTTTTTTTTACAAAATTAGTATAGTTTCTCAATTAATACATACAATTTTAATCTTAATATTTATATAATTTATTACTAAAAATAAAATTATTAATAAAAAGTATAATAATAAACGTTTTATATCAATTATATTTTATTAAAAATAAAAAACTATACTTTATTTAAATAAAACTATGTAAACCCAGTTTAGTCTCCCTTTCACTTTATGAAAAAATTATACTTTATTTAAATAAAACTATACGATTAAAAATGATATCATAAACACGATTAGTGCGTTTATGATGGAAAAATAATAATAAAATTTCTTGCATTTTTAAATATATTTCGTTCATGTTCAATGACAGTCCAAAAGAACTTAATAATCACAAAAACGACCACAAATTAAAACATTCATTGAACGACAAGATGGAGGTGGAACCCAGACCCTTATATGCAAATAATGTTGCGTGTGTTTTTTTTCCCTTCGGAGGCAAAAAAAAAAAAAAACAAATTTATTTTTGTACTTGTAATATTTGTTGCTGAATTATAGGTGGGATGGATAACGTTAGGTGGATTTTAACTGAAGAGAACATGGTTTGAGAAGTTCACTTTCTGTCGTTTAGTTTATCAATATTCATAAAATATACTATTATTACCTTTCTCCCAAATAATAATTCCATTTATTTTATTATTTATGTTCTAAAATAATAATTTTATTTATTAAAATAAAATAAAATAATAAATATAATTATTATTATAGGATGAATAGATATTATAAAACGAGAAAGTTACATGATATTTTTTATTAAAATTTAATAAATCTTGAGTTTAAATTACTAAAAATAAAATATAAAAGCATATACGATACTCTTAAAAAAAACGCTTATGAAATTATTGAAGACAATGCCACGAGGCTGGAAGAGAAACCATTCAATGGTGACTGACTGACAAGTGGATTTGAAGATGAGTTCCAAATTCGGTGGATTTGAAATATCAGTGCACAACCGCAGAGCTTCTATCTGCCACCACCCAGATAATATATTCTTCATGATGTGGAATTCTGGATAGGGCTCATTATTAAGGTTATGTTTGTTTACTTTTTCTTCGTATATAATCCTAGATAAGAAAGTTGTAATTTGTAATTTAATAATTGTCATTATTCAATTCAAATTCAACAATAAACTAAATATATATATGTTATTTTATGTAATTATATTTATTAAATTAAAATAGTTTTGTTATTATTTTGGGAAGAAAGTAATCTTAGGAATTTAAGGTTTTTTTTTTTATTTTAATGCTTAAAAAAAGGTTGTTTTGTAAAAAAAAAAATTAGGAGAAGAATTTTAAAGAAAATTGAAATTGATGGGATGGGATGGGATGTGATTTGGTGATTCATCGACTAAATTGAGAAAATTAAATTAATGTGATGTGATTTAGTGATTGATTGAACAAATTACACTTTATGATTAAAAAAAATTTCTTAATAATGTAAACAAACACCGCTTAAGAACTTCAATTACTCCCCCCTAAACTTCAAATTTATAATAATTCGTCATAAAAATAATTTTATTTAAAAATTATATTTTATCTTGAAAAATGTTAATGTTTTTATTTTTATTAGTAATATATATTATTTTATTTTTAATTTTAAATTTAAATTAATATAATTACATCCAATTTTTATATAGTATACTATAGAAATATAAGGTTACACGTACAAATAATATCATATAAACGTTTGATGTCATTGTACCTCACCAAAAATATTTATTTGATAATTGAAAATCATAAACAAAACTCATGAACTCAATATATATGGTTAAAAAATAAATTTGACAGAGAAACATGTCGAATAAGTTAATTTATTTTATTATCGAGTGAAAATGTTTTTGGAGGAAAAGTATTGAATATGGCTTTTTTTTTTTAAATAAAAAAATAATGGGGATGAACATAGACTAATGGTAAAAGATTGGAAGATGATAAAACTAATTTTAAATTAATAGTATGCCGATAAATTCAGTTGGCAAAAAAAAAAAAAGATTTTTTTTTTAAAATAAAAGATTAGGCAGAGTTAAAATAAAAATAATAATGAGGTGAGTTGAAACTTTCTTTGATTACTAGATTACAAATTGTATTATTTGTGGGTAATTGTTGAAAGCCAAATACAACTCTACATGTAATTTCATTTCAAAATTAATTGGTGATGTGGGAAGTAGCACATGAAGGTTTATGTTAAGGTGCATATATTTTTCATGTGCGACAAGTCAACCATGGACCTTTTTCATTATTTCAACACGTCCCTCTCAAGGCCAACGGGGTTGGACGTGTATATATTTTTTCTTTTTATGCCGGTTATTTTTTTACATAAATCGTCATCTGTCGGGCTAGTATTTTTCAAGTTAAAACCAATCGGGTCAATGTCAAGCCCAGTCACAAGTTTCACAACGTCCACAAGTTAAAAAAACCCGCTCTGATACCATGTTGAAAGCCACGTTGAAATAATGAAAAATGTCAATTATTCACTTGGCTCATTTGAAAAACATACACATCTTGAGAGCACCATATAAGCGTCATGTACTACTCCTCTCACCACCAATTGATTTTGAAGTGTAACCACATGTGAATTTGTATGGCTTTTAACAGTAATAATTAATAAAAAATAAATATATTTTTAAATCTTAAAATTATTTCTTCTGAAACTATTAGTTTTTATTATATTTATCTTCCATCGTTAATTTCTTTTCCTGCAAAATTGCTATTATTTATTATGTATATTTTTAATTGTTAAATTGTGATTATTTTCTTTTTAAATTCAAGCGATATTGTAACCGGCCATATTATTTGTAAAGAATTAGTAAAAAATAGTGAAATAATAGATAAAATAATTTTTAAAAGATGAAAAGAGTAGAAGTTTTAGAGGGCAAAAAAGAGACCATGGAGATGAGTAAATAGGTTTTATGCTTTTATTATAGTCCATTACATGAAGCCTAAACCATTTGAGAAGTAAACCATTGGCTCTAGGTTTTCATAGGAAAAAATTGTAAGAATAATTTTATATATTTAAACGTTTGATAATCGATAAATTTAGTTTTAAAATTTGTTATTCACAACACGTTTAGTATTTGTAACAGTTTTTTAATATTTAATTGTTGAATTGTAATTCCGTTTATACAACATGGGCGCCACATGGGTTGATAAATTTTATGCTATGTCGACTAACACGCCATTGTGGGTCTCAATATATTTTTTGATAATGTATATGGGTCATCATGAGGTGTTAGTTCACGTAACATAAAATTTACAGTTCACATAGCGTCCACATAGTATAGGGGTGATGGAATTTCAATTAAACTGTTAAATATCTAAAAATTGTTACCATGGCTCGATGTGTTCTGAATAATAAGGACAAAATATGTATAATTATTAAACGTTTAAAATTAAATTTAATAATATTAATTTTTTTGCTTTTCTATATGAGCCGCAATCTTTGGGGGCGGGGGGAATTTCTCAGAATTTAGTAATCCCCTGGTCACAATTTGAATTACATTTATAGTATTATGAATTTGAGGATATTATGAACAGATCTTTACGCAAACATAATATTAATATCATAAATATAATTTAAATTATAAAATCAGAATGTAAATATCTTTACTCAAAATTATTTAGACAACTATAAAAAAAATAAAAATTATGGCGAGAAAACACCCTTGTAAGTAACTTGAGAAGTGTATTCCAAGTAGGTTTTCCATCTTCATAACTCTCGAGTTGTTTAGTTTAAATTAGTGACTTATTTCCTCCTCTTTTGTACCTAAAAAAATTAATTACTTGTTTAAAATTATTAAATATCACATCTTTTTTCTTTTAATTTAATTACGTATCATTTTGCCCCCATTTTATTACATTAGAAAGTTTACGTTTTAAATCGGAAGTGACAACCATAAATTATGATTATTTTATTGATATTAACGGGATCAAACTCTTACGTGCACTTTAACTGCATAGTAGGGACTGGATTCTTTACCATTTAGAAATATGGTGATCCCAGGGGTGATTTGACAAAAAAACAGCATATTGCGTAGTGTTGCTTCTCAAGCAATACAGTTTCTCCACTTCCATTTTGTCCAAGGTGTCATCTCCTCGGAACGAAGCTTCCTCAGTTCTTACCTCCCTCCCGAGTTAGCCCTGAATTATTTTTTAAAAAAAAAGCTTCTTTCCGCTCTCTCTCTCTCTCTGTGGGTTTCCCTCCCACTCATTCGTTTCTTTCTTTCCCCAGCCAGCCCCAAAAACCTTGGAAAGCTGGCCTTAATTTCCCCCATAATCACAGCCATGGCTTCCAAGAATTACCCCACCAAACTCATCCTCCTCTTCGTTTATGGGTTGTGTTTGTTGGTTTCTGCTGTGGCTGAGCTCCCAAGATTCGACCACCCTGTTAATAAACCTGATGGATCACTCCATTTTTTGGTTTTGGGAGACTGGGGAAGAAGAGGCCAGTTTAATCAAACTCAAGTTGCAGCTCAGGTAACCTTTTTTTTTTTTTTTTTTTTTAGATTCCTATACTTTTTTTTTTTTAAACAACTGCTAGATCGATCTCTGTGGAAGATGGGCTAGTTGAATTTGCTTTTTGTTTGTTTTTTGTTTCCCATACTTCATCTATACATCATTTTGTTCATGTTGGAAGGGAAAAACCCTTTTTCTCTCTTCTTTTTCTCTTTTTTTTTTTTTTGGGCAATAAGTAGGAAATGAACTAGGCTACTGTTTTTATGCCTAGCGAAATTAGTGGTAAAAAAAACCCAAGGGGAGGGGAGAGACTGGCAGAACTAGCTCGCGATGGAACAATAGTTACATAATCTTTAGACCTCGGCCTCCTTCTTTGTAAAAAACAAATTAAGCTACTATTTTTGGTAGTGTTAAATTCAGAACAAATATGCTCATCTTGAGTTCTTGCTCGAATCCCAGAATTTTTTAAAAAAATAATAAAAGTGTTCTTGTTCTTGCTACATTTTGGATTGAATCAGTTTATGATCAATGCCAAAATAAATAGTTTTCAGTATTATTCATTGACTTCTGGTAAAGGTTGAGTGAGAGTTATGCCTAGGTACATTAATGGAGTATTACAAGATGACCGACTCTAACAAGAACGAAACAAGAAAAAAAAAATCACTAATAAAGACAATTAAATGATAGTGAAAGCTTGCCTTATTTGTACGCCTGGTCCCTTTAAAATTTTGAGTATCACATACATTCACTCGAAATTATTCACTTATTGATTAACCCTCCGTTTCACAGTATAATTTTTTTTTTATTTTAAAGAGACATGTCAAAATATAAATTTTTTGTGTAATTTTACATAAATTATAATTATACTTTTTCATATTTACCCTTAATTATTAAATGTGTAAAATTTTAGTAGGCTAATATGCAATTTTGCACTAATTAGTAATAACAAATACTGCATAAAAAAGTGATTAATGCAAACTAACTCAATAATGAACTAAGTTGTAGTGGATCCCTCCCTTCCAAACCGGATATGATAGTTTTAGAACTGCATTGTAAGATAATCTATTGACAAATAATAAAATTATATTGGCTAGAGAAAAAATAATGACAATTTAAGAGACCCTCAATTTTAAAATAATTATAAATTATTAATATAATTTGATATTTGTCAATAGACTATAGAACTAGGAAATAATTTGTTATTTTTTCGGTTTAAAATATAAGTCAATTTTTTAAAAAAGAAAAATTTATCTTCAAGATCCTGTAATCATTAAAAAGATAGATTGGTATAAACTAAATAGAAATTAGAAACGGATAATATTATTAATTAATTTTTTTAATATGAACAATATATTAGTGCATTAAGTGAATAATGATGAAGAGTCGAAAATGAGTAGGATAAATTTATTAAAGGAAGCGGGCCAGTAGTGCAAAAAAAACAAACTTTACGTACCTACCCAGAAAAGTTTAATTATTGACCTTTTTTTTTAATGCTTTTTGTGTCTAATAAAAGTTTGGTTATTGTGACGTGTCAGAAAATGATTCGTTGTAGTGGATAGTATAGATAGAAGGGTATAATCCTATGTATATATTCTATATTCCATTATAAGCAAAAATAAAATAGTTCCCCAATGCCAATTGGACCATAGTACCTCTGATTATGACAATATTTGTTGGACCAACCTAGCTTTTGGCATTCGTTAAGCCCAACTTACAAGGTTGAGCTGTCCATTATTTTATTTACCTATCTTGCATTATTGGAATAAAATATAATTTTTGTTCAAATTAAGACAACGTCATATAAAATATTTATTATTATATATTTTGATAAATTCATGTATATTCATATTAATTTGAATTTTAAAAATAAAACTTTTTATATATATATATATTAAAAGTAAAAAAATATTAAAATGGGACTATTTTTGTGGAATAAATATTAATTTTTAAATAGAATGATAATTTTATAATGCTGGCATAGAATAGAAGTCTCTCGGGGGGAAGGGGATGCACGTTTTTAAGGGGAGGGAATATACGGGGAGGGAAATGACAATTAACTATATATTTTTATCTATGTGCAGTTCACTTAGTTTTATTGGGGATTGATTTGGGATAAATTTTATTTTTAATTAATTTTTTCCCCCAAAAACTTGATTCAAATACCGTTCAAACTGAGTTTTATCTAATTGATTCGAGTCTTATCAATTTTGATTGGAGTTTTTCATATTCAACCTTTAACTCGAGTCAAAATAATGATTAATTTTTAATTTAATTGAATAAATTGACTCTAGTCTGAACTAGTGTTGCTGATGGTTATGGGGGATCGTTATATAGTATAATTAAATGAATTATGTAATGTATATTTTTGATAAATGATAGTATAGCATTAATTAAGAAAGAAACAGGACAAATTCAGATGGTCGTTATATTAAATGTGTTATTTTTTTGAGTTAACACATCTATATAAATATGTACTTTTTAGATGTAAGATATAATTTCGCGTCCTGTTAAACTTTATCCATAATCCATTTGAAGCTTTGAGGATGAAATTTTGAAGTGATCGGTGCTTTTGGACATAGTAGAAACTTGTAAGAGTGGAATGAAAGTCAAAAACCTCAAATTCATTAAAAATATATATTATTTATAGATTTGGATGATAAAATCATGTAATTTAAAAAAAAAAAAATAGTTGGTCTATTAATCATAGAATAATAGTTTTATTAGTTAAATTAAAATAATATAATGAACAAAACTATAATTTTAAGGTGAAAACAATATCATATACTTCTTATATACATTAATTAATACTTGGCTCATTTTAAAATTTTTGTAAGCTGCTGTTAGCATTGCAAATCTGATTCTAATTTTGATGGGAAAGAAACAATTTTTTTTTATTATTAAAAAAAAATCATAAATATTCTGTAAATTGACAGATGGGAAAATTTGGGGAGAAGGTGGACCTAGATTTCATAATATCTACTGGAGACAATTTCTATGACAGTGGGCTGACTGGTATCGATGATTCAGCATTCGAGGAGTCATTTAGCAATGTCTACTCGAGCCCAGGCCTGCAAAAGCAGTGGTACATCGGTAATTTCACGACCCAACACAGACCCTCTTTTTTTCCTTGTTTTATACTTTCCCTTGTGTTTTTATCAACATTGAAAAAATTTGGAAACTTGCCAAATTTTGGTGCAGTTTTAGGAAACCACGACTACAGAGGTGATGCGTTGGCTCAGTTGGATCCCATCCAACGCCAAAAGGATAAGAGATGGTTTTGTATGAGATCTTATATTCTCAACACAGGTGCCTCACCATCTTACCTACCAAATATATATATATATATATATATATTACTGGTTTATGGAGAGGATTAAGGAAATATAAAGGTGAATAAATTATAACTTTTGGGATAATGTTTTTTTGGTGGATATTTGAGCAGATGTTGCAGAGTTTTTCTTGGTGGATACAACGCCATTTGTGGATAAATATTTCACTGACCCAAAAGACCAAAAATATGACTGGAGAGGAGTTCTTCCCAGAGAAGACTACCTCTCTAATTTATTGGAGGTACGAAACAAACAACAACTTCATCCAAAACTCATTTCATGTCATCAACTTCTGCCATTTCTTTTGTCTTAATTCTTAGTATTTCTCAAATCACCGTCTATGTCTATATCAAATCATATCCTTTGTTCAAATTAGTTAATAATGACAACGTAAACCTCTATATTAAATTCATATCATACTAATTATTTAGATTAATAAAAAATAATACACAATACAGGGTGTCATAAATCGTTATATTGTTTACAAATTAATTTTGAGTTGCATGTTTAGCGTTTAACTCGGATTATTTATATATGATGGCAGGATTTAGATAGGGCATTGAAGGAATCGAGCTCAAGTTGGAAAATTGTAGTAGGTCACCATACGATTAAAAGTGGGGGATACCATGGTAACACTCTGGAGCTTGAGGAAAGACTGCTTCCAATACTCCTGGTAAAATGTCCACCTATTTTCTCATACTCTATATACGGCTATTGAAAACCACATCGTTTATTTGCAAAATGAAATGGTTTATTCTCATTAGTTAAACAATTAATGTTTAACTAAATTATTGCTCGTCAAATTCAGGAAAACAATGTTGATCTTTACATCAATGGACACGACCATTGCTTGGAGCATATCACTACATTTGACAGGTAATTTTTCAAGACTTCTTTAGTAGTAAAGTTTTATTTTAAAATATAAAGAATATTATATAAAAAAAAACCCATTATTGTAGCAGGAAAAAATACATTTCTATAAAAGAAAAAAAAAATACTCCCTCTATTTTTTAATATTTGACGTTTTAGAGCGAGTGTAAATTTTACTTTTAATTAATGTTTAATCAGTTATTGTGAGTGTTAATTATTCGGTTAATTTATTGTAAGTAAAAAAGATATCGTAAGGTAATTATTTTAAAGTAAAAATGAAAGTTTAGGAGATTTAATGTTTTGTTAATCTGTTTTAGAAAAGCGTCAAATATTAAAAAACGGAAGGAGTACTTGGTTAAATTATTCCCTGTGGATGGTGCAGCCCCATTCAGTTTTTGACAAGTGGTGGAGGTTCAAAGGCATGGAAGAACAAATTTCATCCAGTGGGGCCTAATGACCTCAAGTTCTATTACGATGGTCAAGGTTTTATGAGCATGAAGATTACCAAAGCTGATATTCACTTTGAATACTATGATATCTTTGGCAATGTTTTGCATCAATGGAGTGTATCAAAAGGGTTAAACCCCATTTGAATTTTCTACTTGGCTTCTGATCCCAAACATGTAACAATTATATAACTTTATGTGAAGCTTCACATCTTGAGTAAAGAGGAGGGTTTGTGTTGGGTAAAAACTTGGCCAAATTTCATGATATCCATCATATAAACTGCCTATAAATTTCATATAAGCTGCAAATGCTTGAAAATTTAGCTTAAAGCTGTTGAGGATAATGTTGAATTCATCATATGGTTTCAGCAAAATCAGCAACTGGACAATCAAACATTGATCCATGAATTTTCCAATGTGGGAAGCTCTGAACCAATTTCTCATGCAATTTAGCAGCGTAAGCTTCCCATTCAACAAGTGTAGCAGATAAACAAGGCCAGTCAAATGTAAATTTCAACTTCTTACCACAAGTTAAGTTTGTGATAAATGTCTCTGCATGTTGAAGATCTTTTAGAGCCGATTGTTTAAGACGATTGATATTCTCCCTCTGATCTTTGGAAAGAGGCTGAACACTTGTTGCAACTTTTTTTCCTTCGATACTCGACAACAACGGTTGCTGATAACAGTAAAATTGTACCACCTGTGGTATTATCAAAGTACACAATGAAAAGTACTAGCTAAGGACTCACTAAATTGATCGGATGTGGGAAATATACTATTGTCCAATGATGAAGTACCTGAAGGACATGCATAATGTTGACAAACTCCTTGTCGAGCAGCTCGTCTCCATGTGCGAGTTGCAAAGGCCCCATCAGTGATTCTAGCAAGTCACTTGATGAATACGATGCTGCGTATTGTATATTATGGGCAGAGGAACAAAGATCGAGTCCCAAGACGAGCAATCTTGCAAAACGGATGTCAAAACCAGATTGGAATCTCAAAGCCTCATCTGGAGGAAACCAGTACATGTTATTGGATGCTGGCACTGGTAAACATGATTCAAACTTTCTGTCTAATTTGTCCACTGAGGTTTGAGAGAGAAGTGAAATCAGTTTTGCATCTTCATCATGAGAGGCATCCCGACTGAACCACATTGTAAGCGTCATTCTTTCTCCTTCTATAATCTGATTATACAATTAAGAAGTTGAAAGATGTCAAATATTGTAACCATGAAATCCAGAATTGGCAAGATAGATGAAATATTAACACGCCCCCATGTGGAATATGAAAATATTTTGTTACTGCATGCATTAATGCCTCTTTCATGCCCCTCTGAAGGAAAGGTAATCCTAAAAGTAACGCAATATCATCCCAGAAAACAAATAACCCTCGCAAAGACAATTAAGAATAGTAGCCATTTATGAAAATCGGTTAGACATGAAAGATTCATCCTAAAACATGACGTAAACATGATCCACGCAAGTGTAACACGTCTTTCAAAATGCATCAAATCCTTCCTTGAACATAATGTTGCAACAAATCTCAGGTTCAGGCAATATGACTTCAAGTAACATGATCCAAATCTAAGATAAAGATGAACAAGCCGTTTGCCATAACGGCCTTATGAAGATTTCGTCCCTCTTTTATCTTTGTCTAAAGTGATTTCTTTTGCTTATGAACACACATTAAATAAGAAGCTTTGCTCTCAAGAACAAACACGAACACACACACATACACCTAAAATTGAATATTAGTCAATAGCATAATGATGGCAATAAAGAAAATTTAGACATATTCCAGCATAATGAGTAGGGTTCGAGTACAAAACTTCGCAGTTTTAAAGTAAAACATGGCCAACTCTGACCAGTGAGTATCAACCAGCACATTTTTTTAATACAGAGGGAGAGGGAGGGGGCAGGGGGTGGAGAGTTCCATATTCCAGCCATTAGAAATTTCAGCAACAGATCTTTCAATGTGCACATCAAAGTATCTTGAATCAGACAGCAGCAGACAGAAGGTACATTAACTTCAATTTTGTCCATGTGTCTCAAACAAACAAACAAACACATTTCTTACAGTCAGCTGTATTTTTCTGTTCACATAGTGTAGTTCACCAAAGCCGTCCTATCTTTTGTTGATTTAAGACTTTCATGGTTCTTTCATTCCCAGTTAGCTTACGAATACAGAACCAAGTGAGTTTCTTTCAGTTAAGAGGCCACGGTACTCTATAAGAATATTATTCTTGCATAGACTTCCCCAACGTAATTATTTTCAGATTTGGCATTACTTGTACTCGAATTCCCTGTTCTAGATTTCTCTTGGTTTCACTAACAAAACACTTATTCCATGAACAAAAGTACAAGTACTCCTTTTTCAACTTCCACCGATGTCACATTATCTGGAGGATTGAAGAGCAACATATAAAGAAGAAGGAAGATAGGAGAAAGAGTAGTATATTTTGAAACTGGGAAGTCACCTCATCAACAGCATGTATGTTTTTGTTGTCAGCTGTGTACATCAAAACATCCTGGCAAGAAGCAGTAACAATTAACCCTTTGCAGGCACATCAGAAGTCAATATAATCAGAATAATGGCTCCCATGCAGGCTGTAGCAATTCAACAGTCTAGTAATTATTTCACATCCAACTTAATGAAAAAGAACACAGAGTTCTCTTTTTCTGACAACTGAGAGACTTCCATTGCCTTTATCACATGAAACTAAACTTCTGTAGTAGCGCAATCGAAGTCTATAATTTTGAATGCAGAAGACATTAGGATCTGGATATACACTAACATCTAACAGCCACTTATCACACTCCAGATCTTCTACTCATTGAAGGCATTGCAAATTACAAGTAAAGAACTTACACCAGCCAATGGCACAATGGTTGAGGGTTCTCCATCCTGAAAGTGAAAGAGACCTCCTCCAAAGTCCTCATCATAACTATTCAAATAACAAACTACCTTCAGCCAATGGATATAAGGCGATTGTGAGATAACATATAGAAGGATTAGACAAAGCAAAGAAAACAAGATATATCCACAAAGAGACAAAAATGAGCAAACACATCCCACATTACTGAAGTTGAAATTATGCTAACTCTGGGATTTACAGTTATCCCATTGTTCAAGAAACCTGCGGTCCAGTCTCCAAACACACACCCCCGCCACCCCTCCCTCCCCTCCCTTGTTTTCTCATGCAACTGAAAAAGAACAAAGCAAAAATAATAGACTGCATGGAGATGTTATTTATCCCAGTCCATTGAAGGACATTAGACACAAAATGGGAACATTACTCGACAATCATCAAGATCATTTTTCGAGATAAATGAGAACAGATCAATCCAAGGAAATTATGGAAAATTCAAATATACAAAAAAGTAAGCAATACACACCGCAAAGGCTCTTTGTTTTAGATAAGGCCTATTGTCATCACTGTGCCATCCAATGCTAGCTCCTTTAGTCCAGCTATCATGAAAGTTTTAAGAGAAAACGTCAATTAGCAATGATGTAAATAACGAATTGAGACGGACTAAGGCGCTAATGCAGAGAAAATCATGGTGAAACCAAATCGCATGGATTGAGAATGGCATAAGTAAATGAAATTTAAGCTTTGCTACTGCTTAAATTCCGTGAAAAGTTGTATAGTTGTATACACAATCATGTAAAGTGAAGATGCTTAGACATTAAACACCCCAACGAAGGGCTTATGTTCCGAATTCTCACAAATTCAAAATCCATTTTAATACAAGAAAAATCCAATCTTGATGAAGAAAGAGAACTGCAAACGTTCAATACAGATAAAGACTAGTAGAAGCCAAACCTTATGAGGCCCGTGAATTCAACAACCAACTCATACTGGCAACCAAAATACTCTTCCACTTTTTCCTTCAACTTCTCTACAATTAAGGGGGAGAAAAAACAAACAGGAAGACAAAAGCAATAGCTAAACTCCCAGAAGACGTAAGAATGAACACACACAGGATAATTAATTGAGAGTTTGAAAAATAATGATGAGTAAAACGAAAAACCTCTAATGGGCACGAAGGGCATGATTAAATGAGCCGAATCTGTGGCAATTAGATGAGAAAGTGTAGTAGAAAACACATTGGGTCGGTATCCTACAGTACAACAGCTCTTGTGAATAAACTGCAACTCCTACAAAATTCGAAGGCGATGATACTGATACATAAATGAAGATGATTCTATTAAATTTGAAGGTGTAATCATAGGTACAAAATGATGGAAGTTTAACCTTGCAAACGTCAACGCAGAGAAAGTTATGTAGGAGGAGACGAGGATGCTCTGTTTCTGCCGCCATTGATGAGCAAAGTTAGGATTTCAGAAAAGTGAAAGAAGAATAGTGCCCCAGTTCAGAACTGATGATGATCGTCTTGAATATCTCAGTATTTTCTTTTTGTTTTCAACATAATTCCACAAAATTCTCTGAATACGAGGATTTTTTTGTACCGTCACTGGTTTAAGTTCAACAGGATTATTGTTTTTGGCGAAGCGAAGGTACTATTATGTTGAATTCAGTAAATATGAAATTTATTTATTTATTTTTAATACAATAAAAGAGACCTAATTTCACCAGACAATCTATAGCAAAATTAAAATTTTTTTTAACGCCAGGAGAGTAAAATAGGAAGAAGAAAGAAGCAAAAAAAGGTTTTGCAGAGCAGAGTGAAAATAAGCAAAAAGAAAGAAGAAATCTACCAAAATTAGGGGAAGAAAATTGTCCATTATGGAGCTAGGAGTTGAATGTTGGGAATAAATAGCTTAACCATATATTCTAAGGGAATTCTGTATTAGAGGACACAACAAAAAGCCAGAGCCACCACATCAGAGGGACCCCAAAAAAGAGTAATTACACCCTTCCCCCATTGCCCTGCTGCTGCTGTAGCCTGTAGCCTGTAGGTGTGAGCATGTGTGTCTAAAGTCCCCATAATATTTGCCGCTCTTTACATTTGCTTCCAACTCTCTTTCTCTCTGTTAATTTCCAGCCTATGCTTCTTTCAAAACTTACCACTTCCACCAACTCTCCTCTTTCTAACTTGACATCGCTGCCACAGCTTCCTGATCATCGCAGTCGACGCTTTGATGCTCTTCTTCCTTTGCTATGGATCTCTTACCATTACCACTCCCATTGCTTTCTTCATGTTGCGGTTTCTCATCAGTTGTAGCTTCCAAGGAAGCATTGCTACCATCTGAATTCACCTCCGGATTCTCTTGAACAGCCGGTGTCTCTAAATTGGTGTTTCCGTAGGTAGGGTTGGTTGCCTGTGATTGATTTGCAGAGTTTCCAGAACCAGATGGGGGGAGGAAAACTCCAGTGCCAGGGACTGGCAAGCGAGGCGGAGGATGCCTTGGAGGAGCTGCAGGCCATCCAGCAGAGGCGGGAGGCAGAGCAACTGGTGCAGGAAAAGGCATGGCTGGGGCAACAACTGCAGTAGGCACATAAATTGGCTGGACTCCATTAGGAGGTGGCAATGATGGACGAGTACTACTTCGGGTTGGTAATACGCCATTTGTGGCCACTGGACCGTAATGCTTTGGCCCTGCAGGATGACGAATATGATTCGGGGACCTGCTTGGAGGTGGAACCGAATGCAAGGGAGGTGGCGCAGCAGTGGAAGGAAAACGTTGAACACCACTGGATGTAACCTTCCTTGGCAGAGACTTTGCAAAGGTTACAAGAACTCGCTGTTTGGGGGCGACAGGAATAGCATGCCTGGCAAGATCAGAGGATCGTCCTTCAAACGCAAGCATTGACCTGCAGCATTTTCAGGGTAGAAGATAAAATGGTTACCAAGTTGAAAAGGAAAACTGAGTAAATTTCAGTGAGAATAAAGACTAAAACTGAAACAACGAGGTCCAGAAGGAAAGCTTCCTAAACTAGAGGCTGATATTAATCTTGAAACAATAATCTCCAAAGGGATTAACAAACGTAGCAACCATCGTGGCGGCAGAACTAAAAATTTCGACGCCAACCCATGGTCCAATTGTAGCACCCAGGAAAAGTAAATGTAAGGAATCCCAAGATGCTCATCAAGAGAAAAGGAAAACGAACATGACAAACAAGTTATTAAAGGTAAAGATTACCCTGGCGTGAGAGAGAGTCTCATAGCTCCTTTGTAATCACCAGGTCCCTCTATTCGAATCATCTTACCGAATGTCATATCGCATTCTGTCAAGAATAGCACACAAACTGGCCTTCCAAACCAATGCGGCCACATGTGAGGATGTGAGTGATCACCCTGTAATTACAAGCAAAATGTCAGGCCTACTTAGGCATGTCCACAATTTGAATAAATATTAGCGGGATATTCTGAACTACGAACCTCAATGAAGATGTCAATTATGCAACAGTCTGGCTTCACAGGAACAACTTCCATAGCAACTAAACGTTCAATGGCATCTTCAAACAAGCTAGGGATGGGTTCAATTTTCCAATCTGCAAAGTTTATCTCAAAACTCCAATTGAGACATCAAAAATAGAAGATAACAATAGCTAAGAATCCAACAGCTGAAGCATAAACTTCAAACACAAACAAAACCAGAACTGTGAACATGCCTTTAGAGGTCCCAGCAGTAACATCATCTTCAAGAGGCGCATCTACGATGGGCAGACCAAACTGAATCATCTCTCTCCCATGTCCCTTTATGGGCCTCTTAGATAACACAAATGTTTGTCCTGCTTGTCAAATATTAAATCAGAAATTGAGAGTTACGAGCAGAATGTCAAACTTGAAATTATTACAATGATTAAAGTGCTTCAAATGTACAGGTAATTCCTTGCTCTCGTAAGTACTCAACAGATTGCTATTGTTGATATGGAGATCAAAGCTTTAAGTAATAAAAGAGAACAGAGCTAAAAGGCTCATAATATAGGTAGGCTACACTGATATGATTTACTAGTATAACACAAGCAGCTCCCATATTAATCTAACAAAACACAATGCAAAGGAGCTGTACTTGACATAAAGAATGAAATCCTAGTCTTTATCATGATAATTGAAAATGATTTCTTGTTCATCTGAAACCATATGCAATGACAAGTATCAAACTACCCTTCTCATCAAAATTCAGTTCAGGGTACAAAATTGGAAAAGCAAAAGATGAACGGATTTCTATAGCACTCCCCATCACTTCTATGTTAATGCAATGGAAGTCTAACAACCATAAATTTTACCCATCTATTTACTAGCTAGCTACATCTGAAAAATGTTACAGAAAACTAGAGAAATAGAACAAATTTTCTCATTAGTTGAAAGTGCTAAACAACAACGAGACTTCAAACTTAGCAGGCAAAGTCTTAATTGAGGCAACCTGAAATGTGAAGATGTAAGAAGAACAGAGGATCATATTATCAAGCAAAAAAACATATAATTCAGTAAATTTATTTGCCTGATCCAATACTTAAAGGAGCAGAGCGTCCAAGATATTTCCTGACAGAAACTCAACACAAACAGGGTGAACTGCTTCAAATATGTTGCGTATTGCAACAGCAGATGTCCTCTGAATGCATAACATGCAGTAAGACACTGCACGCCAACTGGACGATAAAAGTTCTGTAGTAGAAAAGCTCAAAAGATTCATGAGGAACACAAATACACATCAACCACATGATAAGAGTCTTTAGCAGAAAGGTTTGGTGGGTAGGAATGAAAGAATGGGCACCTTATATCAGGTTGTAAAATAGACATCATTAAGGGAATCTGAAATTCCCTTTGACATGTCTGGAAACTCCAGGAAATGGCTATAATTTTCCAAAAGTCATAATGAGGGAATGCTTATCATATTCCCATTCTCATGTTTGTTTTAGCAATAGGTAAAATACAATTTTATACTGTAGTAAACCTTTATCTGGCGTACCAAAAGGGATGAAGCGCAGTCCAACAAAATAAAATCCATATAAAAATAAATAAATAACTACCCTGAAAATTGTCATATCAACTAGCAAGCTATCAGGCAAATAGAGGCAAAGGGAGAAGAGCTGAAAGAAAGAGTTCATCCAAATATACAATAGCAGCAGTGAATTTCGAAAAATAAAATAAAGAAAAGCAGAGTGTGAAAAGATTTTTTTAATGGATAAAAAATTAACTGAACATAGAGAAGATGTAACGACGACCTTTGCTTTGGGAAAATAATATGGATGCAGTGCTCATTTGTTGTTCTGTGTACGTGTAAAGAATATGCCCTGGTTGTTTGAGGAAAGTGCACTTCTTCCATTAAGTAGGACGACCGTAACAAGATAGCAGATTATATTTATCTAATCTTAAGTTAACGTATGCTTTAATGATTCGTTAAATTATCGTATGCTTCGTTAACATTTCCAAACAAACTATGGTAGGAAATGGAATGGATTCACCTTTTTCCATTGATGCACACCAAACAGAACAAAAAGGTCAACTGATTCAGAAAGAAGACAAACAAGCACCAACTAAGATTAACGAAGTTAAAAGTTCCACATGAACATATGGTTATATACTTTCCAAGGAAAACTTGTAGACTAATAAGTAGCCAGAACAAAGTAACAGGACAGTGACAACTTTTCAAAATAAATTTCAAAAAACCAAAATAAAATAACTGAGAAGCGGCCATAAAGCATGCAATATTTCCATGAGTATGGACAGATATTCATCACTGGTTTCATCTACTATCCATGCGGAAAAAAGAAAATGAACAATGCCGATAAATGGTGTTCATAAAATTGAATTACTAAAACGTTTATGAGATAGTTTAAGTATGATCTTGAAGCTGAAACAAAACATACTAAATATAAAAATAGTGAAGAGTGGAAAGAAAAATAATAACATTGAACTTGCCTGGTAACTGTGCTCTTTGCCCTGCAATTCTCAAGTCATTTACAAGTGTAACAAGCTTCGAAACCTCTGAATGATCAAAAAGTTCTTCAAATAGTTTAAGTCCATCAACCACATTAACCTATACAAGAAAGTAGTAAATGTTATTACATCAAGATTCAAGACTAAAATAAATATCACCACATTAATAAAATTTTATAAAAGTTTACAATTCATGTCATGAATATATTTTTATTTATTCAAATTATAGAAATATTTTTTAGAAGAAAAGATTTAATAAAAAAAATATATTTAAAGAAAAAACAAAAAGAAAGGTAAACAATGAGGAAAAGGAAATTTTTTTTTAAAAAAAGTCCAGTATTTCAAATTAGCAATAAGTGATATAATTCATTAAGTTGATTTATCAAACAACAATAATCAATTAAACACTTAATCAATTAAGATTAAGTAGTGAATTGGTGTATTAAACACACCCTAAATCAAAGCCTTAGCAACCAAAATTTTGTTTTAAAAGAAAGAAAAGAAACCCCAGAGTCTTACCGTTTTCCCATCAACTAACTCATTGCCAACAAATGTTTTCGGAAAGGTCGTAAGATTTTCCTTCCTATGTTGTACGTGTTCAGAATGAGTATCAATCTCCACATTGCCTAACCCTTCAATTACATCAAATAATAGGTTTAGCTGTTTAAAACATAAAACACAACAAAAAGAACACACACAAGACCCATTATCATTTTATGCTCCCAAACAGAATTGCTCAAGTAACTGAATCTTAAATTCACAGCAAAAGTGAGGAGAAGAACAGGGAGCTCTTCTCCCCATTCTTCTCTCAATAGCACAGAAAGATGTAAAAGTTCATTACAAAAGTAACCTAACTCCTACAACAACAATGAGCCCCTAGTCTGTTAAAGGTGAAATGAATTACAACAGGGAACAAAGAAAAAATCTTCAAGCTAGACATAGAACCACCATCTACATTCTCATATAAAGATCCTCTCACCAGTGGAGGCTGCCTTTCTGCTTCCTGTGCTGTCAACAGTGCTATCCACTTCAGGTTTCACAACTGATTCTACTTCAAAACAAATAGGAAACATAAATATTACTGGTTAAGGAATTCCCCTGCATAACAGCAAGTAAAAGACACTGCAATTTGGACCCAAGTTTTGTTCATATACATATAGTTGAGACATATTAAGCAACTTTCATCACTTCATTGTACATTACTTGACCGTATTCCAACAAGAAAATGACTGATAAATTTCAACACATATGCCTACTAACTTATGGGCAGTATGCTACACAGACAGAAAAGTAGAAATCAAATCCCAACCATTCTAACTTGCAACATCATTCAGATAATTGATCTAGTGCAAAGGGCTCCTTTGAAACATAAATGAATTAAATTTAGCATCTCATTCTCATCCCAGGTGTCCATAACACACAATGGAGGCTTATCAATATGGTGGACTTGTAGGACAGCCAACTGGTAAGTCAAACTGCTACCATTGTCCGTCAAACACCAAATTAAAGGCTTCCAAGAATACTATTTAGAGCCTAATGAAACATTCAAGAAAAAAATTTAAAGAGCCATCTCAAAAGAAGGAGAAATAAAGGAAAAGTCTTTCTGGGGAACAATTTTCATCATATAAACTTTCTATAGATTCTAGCAAATGGCAGGGAGTAGACATATTTCCGGAACAAAATCCAGAAAATAAATGCTGAAGGATCAGATTATAACTATAAAAGGCATTTTATAAGACTACTCTTCTAATTAGGCGTCATTATACCCTTGAATCAGTAGATAAAGAAAGGAGGGTAAGTTGGGTGCATCAGTAAATTGATTAAATGTCATTTACTCCATGAACACTTTGTTCCAAAATGGATAACAGATGACAGCTAGGCAAACGGAGAAAAAAGAAGGGAAAGTATAATCAAAGAAAGTTAGTACCAGGATGGCCGTCAAACTATCTATAAACAACGTGAAAAATTATATCAATTACATATTTCCGGAATCAATTACCAAGAACAGAGTAAATCCTAATTAGGAACTCATTTCCATTTTCCCCTCATAAATGAAAAACAGCCAGGATCCTATCATCAAACAAAAATCTACGAAACATATTGAACCATAATCACACAGTATTACAAAGTATTTACGACACATAATATGCTTCCCAAAATAAAACATATCTAAAAGATTTGCCCATTTCTCACCTTTCGTATCGTCCACCTTACCATTTCCTACTCTTCTTTCACCAGTCTCAAAATTCTCATTCCTATTCAATTCCTTATTATGTGACAGCCCACCATCAAAATTACTAAAATTATGCCCATGATGGGCCTCCTTTCCTTCCCTAAACCCCTCCCATCTCTGGCCCCACCTACTGCCTCCACCCCTTCTATGCTCCTTCCCCACTTTCCCACTCCCTTCAAAGCCCCTCTGCTGATGTTGGTTCTTCCTAAACCCCACTTGCTGCAATGCATAAACCACTTCATTCACGGAAAAATACTGCTGCATATGCAACACAGGGCTCCAGTTACACCTCCTTTGCTGTACACATCCAATCACTCCATCATATTCCCCTGGCTCACCTACCACCCTTAGATGATGACACAATGCATCAATTATAGCGTTTGCAGCAGCGAATTCCCCTCTTAACCATGTTATAAACCCATCCCTTTCATCCACTTGAACCGAAGACGGTTGATAGGCATGCCACCATTGCTGCCCCCTCCCCTGCTGTTGCTGTTGCTGTTGCAACCCTTCACCAGCGCCACCGTGCATTTTCTCCGACGCTGCCGGATTCCCAGATTGCATTGCCATCAACATTTAACTCTAAACACAAACCCCTACTAATATGTCACTTAAATTATGCTTCAATTTTCAGACAAAATAAACTAAAGATTTAACTTTTCCTTAACTCATTTTCAAAATCAGATCTGGTGAGATAGAGGGTCTTGAAAACAAGCAAAATCACGAAAAGGGTCGATGCAAAGTCAGTAAAATGACTAAAATTTCGCCAGAAAATCAAGTGAGCAGAATCCTTACAGAAATGTGCAACGTCATGGTTTCATTGTTGGTTTTGTGGGGAGTGGCATTAGATCTGGAAATCCGAGTGACGTAAATTGTGAAGGTATAGTGTGTGAGTGTGTGAAGATCTAGGTTTTAGGAAGAAGATGATGATGATGATGATGATGAAAAATGGCTTAATTGGCACGCGGAAAATGCAGATGAATACGAGTAAATGACAATGATATGAGGAAAGAAAAAAAAAAAAGTAACAGACGAAAAGGAGAATTATATTTTGTATAAGGGGGTGTTTGTTTAACAAGAATAAGATTGGAGCATATCCAAGAGTGTATTATAAAATAGTGTTTGTTATATGTTTGAGCATTAGTAAAATAATTATTTATCATTATTATTATTAATTATTTAAAATTATGTGATTACGTCATTTTATTAATTTTCATTATTAATTATAAACATAATTTATACTGTTAATAATTATATTGAGATTTTATCGGACATTCTCACCTTAATGCGCGAAAAATACACTCGTTTAATACCTCCCCTATTAAGAGAAAGAAAAAAATTATACTATACAACAACCAAAGTAAACCATGGGAGTATAAACTGGGCAAGAAACCAAGGGGACATAGGAGAGGCATTAAGCTTGTGCATAATAGTATTATGTTTATATAAAATATTAGTGTGATTGATATGAATTTATGTTATTTATATATATATATAGAGAGAGAGAGAGGAAGTTGATCACTTTTGATCAGATCAACACAAAAAAAATGATGTCTTATAAAATCAATGACGGAGCTATATATATCCCACCTCAAAAATTCTAAAGTACCCTTTATATTCCTTAATATTATAAAAGAATTTTCGATATTGCTACACTATAAATTATAATATTAAAGTGCAAAAAGTAAATGAATAAAAATGAGTTAAAAAATTATAATTTTACTCGAAGTTTAAAAGGTAAATTAAATCTATAATATTTAATTTTTTATAAATAGAATTTGAGTAACTTTGTTAAGTGTTTTAACAAAATTACCTTGGTTGCTAATGGTCTTGTTGGATGATTGGTTCCCTACTTTCTCCCAAAGATAATCTTCTTAAGTCAAAACAAGTCGACTGTGGGGCTCCCAGTAAACAATTACGGGTTGTAATTTGTATTGAAAAAGTAAGGAAATAAAAATTTAATGTCAGGTATAAAAATTGAAATCTTAAATTTGAATTTTGAATTGAATTAAATAAGTGATTGAATTTAAATGACTATAAATACAAAGTGTATATATTTGATAAATACTACATGTTTGAAGTTTGAATATGACTTTTTTTACTATTTTGTTCATTCATATAAAATGAATCGAGCCTAGGGATCGCTCCCGAAACCACTATAGATATCCGTCGATGGACGCACTCCGAGGAACAGCTCCACTGGTCTGCTGCCTCCCTATGAGGAAAATCCCCGTGGATGTCGTCCCAAACTCTTCCCAAGTAGACTCGGCATACTCCACGGCAGGTCGGACCACATATGGCCTCCCAGTGTAGCCGCGGTATGTATCCCTGCCGGGACGGATGAATCGAGCTGGAATCCACTGGACATACCCAAGCTGTCGAACGCATCGGTCGGGCATGTACGGCTCAATGTGATCCCTATACGCAATAAGTCCTCGATATAGGGTCCTCGGCGTCCTCGATATGGCGTCGCGGCCGTATGGCATCCAAGTGACCTTTGAAAATTATTTAAAAATTCTTAAATAATAAACTATATAAAACTTATATTAAAACAAAATATAATTTGTATAATTTCTAAATATTTACTAACCATGTCTGCGGTCATCTCGTCCAGCGCAAGGCATATGGAGCTCAAGCGCTGCTCTGTACCCCGGTGGCTGTCGATGGCCCATCTCGCTGCACGCGCCTGTGTGTCATGCAATGGAAGGGGCATCGGATGGGGTCTGAAATCAGGAAAGTGCTCGTAGATCCATGACTGTAATAGAGTCATGCATCGGGCGAAGATCTGCGTCCCGTGGCGACTCGCATACCCTAGATGGTGGTACAGGAATGCTAGTGTCGCTGTACCTCATGCCTCCTGCCCAACCTGATCCATCCCCTTCCTAACCTGTACTACAGGGGCTGGCATAAACTTATTGGAACTTTTGTCTGTAAACAGACAAGTCCCAATAAGACTCCATACTAGAGCGGCCACATCCGAATCGTCCCTGGCCCGCTGCATACACCTCTCGATCACCCGCAGAGTAGAAAATCCACCATTCTTGTACAAATCACCGTCTAGTCACTCCTCTGGAGGAATCTCTAGCAAACCCCTAGACCATGACAGTATGGTGAAAGACGGTGTAACCTTGGTGATAAGTCGACCATCGACTGGAATCCTCAAAATCTCCCACACATCGTGTAGGAGGATGGTCATCTCTCCGAAGAGGAGGTGGAACGAATTCGTATCCGGATGCCACCTCTTCAAAAACGCATTGATGAGAGGCTCATCAATGCTCCGGTGCATAAAGCGGGGTAGGTGTCCAAGTCCCGTCCCGCTCAAAATTTGCACACCCTCCACCGTCATGGATGCGATCCCCCACTCAAACATATCGTACATGCTACCTCTATTGTGGCATCTAAGGTGGTATCTGGTAGGCACCCCCTCCTGCCAATACCTAGATACCACATGTCCTAAAAAGCTAGGTATCAAAGTATCATCTATAGGGCCCCCCTCAATGGGCCCTGTAACTATCCAACTCCGATCCTGCCTCACGCGTTTCCTAGGGTGAACTAAATTGACAAAAATAAATATATAAATAAATATATAAATTAAATAAATAATTTAAAATAAACAGTTAAATAACAAGTTAATTCAATTTAAAAAATAAATTTATTTATTTATTCAATGTATTTGTCCTGGATGTGGTGATAAATGTTTGGTGGAACGGTTGATTGTTGATTCTCTGCGTGGTGGTAGGTGTTTTTGAACGTGTTCAAGTTGTTTTTGTTTTTAACGTGGTGATAGGTGTTTTTAGACGTTTTGATAGTTAATTTAAACAATTTAAAATAAATAGTTAAATAACAATTTAATTCAATTTAAAAAATCAATTAATTAATTTATTCAATGTATTTGTCTTGGATGTGTAGATTTAAATGTTTGGTGGAACTGTTGATTGTTGATTCTGTGCATGGTGATAGGTGTTTTTGGACGTTTTCATAGTTAATGTAAACAACTTAAAATAACCAAGTAAATAACAATTTAATTCAAATTAAATTTAAATTAATTTATTAAATGTAGTTGTTATGAATGTGGTGATAAGTGTTTGGTGGAACACTTGATTGTTGACTCTGTGTGTGGTGTTAGGTGTTTTTAAACTTTTTTATTGTTTTTTTTTTTGGACCTTGGTGATAGGTGTTTTTTGGACGTTTTGATAGTTATTGCAATTTATAATCTAAATCAATTAAAATAAATAACTACAAAAACAAATTAATGTAATTAACAAATAAGTACAATAAATAAATAATGAACTATATCAAAAAACATACATTTAAATCAATTAATTCAATGCAGTTGTCCTAGATGTGGTGATAAATGTTTGTGGGCGTGTTGATTGTTGATTCGTGTGCATGGTGCTAGGTGTTTTTGAACGTGTTCAAGTTGTGTTTTAGAACGTGGTCCTAGGTGGTTTTGGTCGTTTTGGTAGTTGATGCAATGTATAATTTAAATCAATTAAAATAAATAACTACAAAAAACAAATTAAACTAACAAATAATTTAAATAAGCAAATACATAAGCAAATTAAAATAAATAATGAACTATATAAAAAACACACAATTAAGTCAAGCAATAAACAAATTTTATAAACAATTAAATTAAAACAAATAATTATTATAAATAATTATGCAAAAAAAATTCAAACGTGTACCTGAAGCAGGATCGACCTCCTCGAACTGGCCGTCGTCCGGATTCCTATACCAAACGGTCCTCTCAGCATGTGGGTGAGAAGGGTCACCTCCGTAGGTATCCCCCTCACCCTGATCCTCCAGTGGGCATCCACTCCCATTGGCCTCCTCCTGCCGCGGCTGCTCCTCCTCCTCATGGTGCGGTTGTTCCTCCTCCTCATGTACCTCAATAGACTTGTTCTCACTATCATCAGTGTCATTGGAATTAGTAGTATCATAATACTCATCCCTCAACTGAAAAGAGGAGTCATCGCCACCTCCACCTCCTCTACTGACTCTAACGCCACCTCCACCTCCCCGTCTACCACCTACTCGCCCACCACCTCCTCGTCTGCCACCTACACCTCCACCTCCTCTCCCTCCCTCAGAAATAACTATACCTCCTCCACTACGACCTCCACCCGTCCCTCTACCTCCTCCCCTCCTAACAGGTACCTTCTGCCTTCTAGCAGAAGCTGTAGGACGCTGCCTATCTACTTGTGGCTTTAACTTAGCGCCACCCTAAATAAATAAATAAATAAATATAAACTATTATATTGTAAACTTCAAATGTGGAAGTAAATTTAATTAAATAAGTGCAAATTGTGTAAAACACACTAAATCAGCGTTTTTACCAGACAAAAAGGCTAACTATTCAAGTTTTAAATACTAAGAAACGCAATAAACTAAATTTTCTATCAACCTAAAACGCTACCAGTTAGCGTTTTCCATAGTCAGAAACGCACTATATTTGTGTTTTGGAACAACCAAAACGCCATCGACCGGCGTTTCTGGCCGAAAAATGCCGCAATTTTGCTGTTTTCAAACGCAGCAAACTTCCAGTATCAGTGATTATTGGCACCCAAAAATCTACCAAATTATGTTTCTACATACATAAAACGCACCGAACGAGCGATTTGTAACACAATTAACTCAAAACATCACTGATTCATGCAATTCAAATCGCAAAAACATATAAATTATGCTATGACAATCCAAAATAACAAAAAATTCCGAACGAAATATTTTTACCTTGTTTATTATTGGACCTTTGCCCGCCCCGTGTCTTTGTGATGATTCGCCATCTCCTCCGTCCATTTTTGCGTTTTTTCCCGTCAAAATCCAACTCAAATCGCGTTTTCGAATATTAATTTCGAAGAAACTTTCGCACAAATGCTGCGTTTTAATTGTTTAACTGATTTTTAGATTGTGCTAGTAAAAAACGTGTCATTTTAGCGAGCGAACCATGGACTAAACGCACCATTTTAACGAGCGAGCCATAGCCGAAATGCTGTTGTTTGACGTTTTTGTTCAGCATGAAATGTTAAACTGGGACGTTTTTATTTATTTATATCTTAACGTTTTAATGTTTTTGGTATTTTAAAACTTCATCGGCCTTATATTTTGTGTGTTCGAAACGTTATTGGCGGTCAAAACACAATTTGGTTGCGTTTTTGTCCCGGACTTAGCAATTTCTAATATTTTACCATTATAAAGACCTTTTGGTCTTATTATTATTATTTTTATTTTTTTTGTGATACAAATAGCAATCCAGTAACAATAATCATCCACCAAAGTTATGGTTGATTCCAAGGCAAAAAAAAAATAAAATAAAAATAAAAATAAAAATAAAAATAAAAATAAAATAAAATTTGCTAAATGTAGGTTAAATCTAGAACCGGGCAGAGATACTAAAATAATTCATTTCCATCCATCCCATTATGGAACCGTTATACTTTCTTGTCAAACCAACAGGTCTGTCATTCGGCCGCCTCTCCTTTTTCGTTCCTTTTCAGTTTCCAGCTCGACCTCTGTAATATATATATATATATATATATATATATATGGACCCCTCCCCCCTAGAGTTCCACCCCTCACCGCCACCTCCTCGGCCATAGACACCACCATAACGGCGGCGCGGCACGTTTTGGATGAGAACAGAGGTTCACCATTTTAAGCCATGTCTTCTATGACTGTTTCTCCACCCTCCATCAAAAGGTCCTCTCTTTTATGCCCATCCCTTTTCACCCCGGACAAGCCATTGCCAAAAACCCAATGTTTCCTTAAATTTCAAACTCAGTACCCGAAAATCTCCCTTCCTGTTAAAACCCTAGCACAAAACAGCGATGTGGCCCATGTTGTGAACAATAGTGCTCTGAAAAAGCCCACAGCAAATCCCATCATTGTGATTGACAATTATGATAGCTTCACTTACAACCTTTGTCAGGTCAGCTTAAATATTGAGTTTCTTTTTTGGGCTTTCAAGTTAATTTTATTATTTGCTGAAGCTGTTTCTTTCGCTCCATTTCCATTTTTCGGTATCTTTGAAGTACTTGGGAGAGTTGGGGTGTCAATTTGAGGTATACCGGAACGATGAGCTGACGGTGGAGGAACTCAAGAAGTAGGCCCTTTTTAATTTATTTTAAAAAATTCATTTTTAGCTTTCCGTAATGGTCTAATTACTGAAGTTCTGATACAAGATGGTTTGGCGGGCTGATGGAATTAATCGTACATTTTTCTGTTATATGTTGCTGTTTTCGGTGTTTGACATCTGTTTTGGCGATAATATTTCCTTGTTTTGAACTTCTGTGAAATGAATGAGCAATCATGCCTTAATGCATGTCGCTCCCAGGCATCTACGTTCTATCACATGGAAGCTTTTACCTTGATGAATCGTTTATGGACGTTATTCTGGTTTAATTTGTAATTGATGTTAAAAGTTTGAAATCCCCACATCTCTCTCACTTGGTCTTTTACAGGAAAAAGCCAAGAGGGGTTCTGATATCTCCAGGACCTGGTGAGATATTGATTTCCCCCTAATGCAATACCTTATTTTTATTCAGTTTTCTTCTTTGACTTTTATTGATTTTTTTACCGTTTGGTATTGTAATTTATGAAAAAAAATAGGAGCACCCCAAGATTCAGGAATATCGTTGCAAACAGTGTTGGAGCTGGGACCAATTGTGCCATTGTTTGGTGTGTGTATGGGACTGCAATGTATTGGGGAAGCTTTTGGAGGTAGCTTTTGATTGCTAGCAAATAAGCTACTGCTTGTTTCAATCTTATACTTTGCATCTTTAACTTTTAATTCTGCTATCAAGAATACTTTTTCTATCTAATCTGAGAATCTTTTCTGCTTACCAAATTGTACTCTTTCATGCTTTCAATAAATTTTGAAAAAACCAGGTGAAATACCCTTTTCCAATTATACAACAAACTTGAAATGAAGAAAGAGACTGACAAAATGAGGAGGACAAACTTATTTCCTGTACTTCTTTCGAACTTAATATTTGATCTTGCGTAGATTCTACCTAGGATATAGTCTCTCTTGCAGACTCAATGGTTAAGTCAATTGCATGATAGCTGATTCTTTGGTAAAGTGGAAAGCATTTTTGGTGAAATATTGATGTGGCAAAAGGCCATTATGTTGTGGTTGTGGTTGATCTCTTTGGGTGCTGTCTTTGACCCCTTGTATTCTTTCTAGGATTATTGGTTAAGACTCTCTTGTTTATGTTTGCTACATGTATAACAAGAACAATAAGCCATTGTAACACTATATGGGGTTGGTTAAATGGATCATATGTTGCCATCATGCTCTATCCATACACGTATACTCTTTTAAGTTTATGTTTGCCACATTATGAGCAGGAAAAATTGTGCGCTCTCCTTCTGGTGTAATGCATGGAAAAAGTTCACTTGTGTACTATAATGAGGGTGAAGAAGAGGGCTTGTTAGCAGGCTTATCTAAGTAAGTTCTATTTGTTTTTGACATTCAGATACTACTGAAGTACGGTGGACATTGATATTAAGTGATATTTTTCTACATATACGTGTAATTCAGCACCTTATCTGTTGAGCATAAAATTTCTGGTTTGGTGAAGTATTTTCTACCATTATTGTTGTAAAGGTTGCTGTCATTTTGTGATATGAAAACTGCATGAAAGAGCAATCCAACAAATCAACATTGTCGATGGATTTCTACATGGTATTTAGGGAAATGTTAAGAGCTTTTAATTTTATGGCCTGAAGGGTGCCTAAGTAGATGTTTCCCTTAATGTTGTGAGATGTCAGATTGCCACTTCAGGCTCATTCTTTTGTTGTTATTTTGAGGCCCTGATCCTGAAACAAATGCAATTTGTTGTTCTCCTGATCCATCTGGTAAAAGGTACTAAACTTGCATATTGCTAAAAAAAAAAAAAATATTCAAGTCAAGAACTTCTTTTTTCATAGTTTCCTAAGTATGCACTTTGCACATTGGCTATACACACAGATACTTTTGAGTGTTCAAACCTTTGCGGATCCCATAGCATTGATACTTGGTTGGTTGTTTTCAGCCCTTTTACTGCTGGTAGATATCACAGCCTTGTGATTGAAAAGGAAACCTTTCCGAGTGACAAACTCGAAATAACAGCTTGGACTGAAGATGGGCTGATAATGGCTGCTCGTCATAAAGAATATAAGCATCTCCAGGTACTTTCTTCATTTTCATTCCCATGCAGAAGAAACTATAGCTTTGCATGCAAATGCACATGATGAAACAAATGTTTCATGTCTGCAAGTAGATTCAAGTAAAATTTTCGATTGGTGAGCTTAGTAGTTGTTGGAACATATTGGAAGATATGAAATCAGTTTACAATGGATTGATGAAGCTTTTTTCTCTTCTGCTGTAAAGTAAATTAATGATAAAGTGATTCTATGTATACTCACAGTTCAGAGAATAATGCTAAAAGTTATTCCAAGAGATATTTGTAACTCTATCATATGTATAGGAAATGTCCACTATTTTTACATATACAAGAGTGGAAGGGTTGATTCTGATTGGATCTTCAAGCTAGATTCTTGTTGATGACCTATTAAACTGAAGGGGGGATTATTTTGATGTAGATGGTGGCACTTGATGTTTTATAATCTCAAAGTTTTGTTTAGGGAATTGGAGGATGTTAACCAAGTAATATTTTGATTTAATACGTTCAGTTATTAGGTGGAAGTTAGTTTCCTGAAGGAGAAAGAATATGAATTTTGAATTTGGTAATAAATACACTTTGGTGTGAAGATAAAACGAAAGGTGGTGGTGTGAGATGCATCAAAATCATCCCTTCTACTGAGGCTTTTCTGTATGAAGATACACAAGTTCATGGAGTCCACAATAACAAGAAATCTTGAGGGAGCACTTCCTCAGAACTTTTATTCAGATAGTGTTGTCCTGCTTATAATGGTTTGCGATTTCAATGTCGGATTAGTGACTTGTTTGACAACTGATGTAGGGTGTCCAATTCCATCCGGAAAGCATCATAACAAGTGAAGGCAGGACAATAGTTGGGAATTTTATCAAGATGATTGAGAAAAAGGAAGCTGAAAGTGAGAACTGAGAAGTAGTGTAGAGGCTGCTGTTGTTTCAGCGTCCCACTCATCTGCTTTGCTGATTGGCAGGAAATATGTAGCACCAGAAACTCGTTTTCATGGGAAAAGATACAAAACTATGAATGTAACTTATACAGAAGAAAAGGGTAGCACTTTCGTTTTCTTTTTTTCCCTTTTTAAGTACTTATTTCAGTGGATACCTAGGGTATGCTCTCACAGTGATCCAATTTGTGAATTCTAAGGATGCTGATCTTTCAAATCTTGGTATCCTTCCAGTCTCTGTAGCTGATGTTGAGGTTGGATTATAATACCTAGGAATTGACAAAGTCACTTCATTATTGTATGTGAAGGAATCAAAATACTTTTACACATGAATTGTGTCAAATTGATAAATTCTCTGTAATAGATATTCACCTACTCTTGATGTAAAAGACCACTGTTGTTGTTTCTGATGAGTTCTTTTGAACTGATGATGCAAGTTTATGGAGTAAAGGCCCTGTTTTTATTCCTGTAACCAACTTCCAGCTTCACTGGTCCCTCCTATATGCAATAACAATATGGAATTAGTGCTAACAGCGAGAGACGGCAAGAAACGAACAAATTAAAAGAAGCAAAATGGCTCAAGCAACCATCAATTCGGCACCAGCAAACTTGCAAGTTGCCGGCGACCATGTTTTTTAGTTCCAGAAACGTCAAAGGAAACGTGGGAAGAAGCAATCCATCACTATCATATCATATCATTGGGCTTAAGTTCATTTGCTTTTTGAGTTTGGGACGAGGCCAAATGGCCATGTCCTTAAGTTGTGAGAATCATGGCTCAAAAACATGAGGGTTTAATTAGGTGATTCTGATTGAGACATTGGACCTAGGGTCTTGTTTGATTCTTTATGAATCATGATCCCGAGGGCATGCATCAAAACATGCCTAATATTCAGTATTGCTGCAACTCCAATGATTAAGGAACGTTATGGCGTTTTCCTATGGGACTGTTCTATCAGAGCTACGAGAATAATTATTGTATAACTGTTCATCATCGATGGATTTAGTTACAACCCATTATGTTCTTGTTGGAATATGGTCCTTGTTTTTGTAAAATTTTGATTTCATGCTCTTGGACATCTTTGTGACACTTAATAATATACTACTGGAAAACTGGAAAGAGAGATGCTTGTGAATGTAACCTATTGCATCCTGTGTTGTATATCAACACTGAACTGGTGATTTTTTCTGGTTTTTTATGCACTTCCTGAAAGAAAACTGCAGTTTTGTTATGTACTCTGAAATGCTTTTCTAGTCAAAAGTCTCAATAACGTGAACTGATCTTTATACAGTGTTTGAGTTCCCGTTCTCGACATGCATTGTGTGTCTTTTGCCTAAGGAGAGAGGTTCCGTCTCTTGTAGTTTGTTGCTGAAGTTGTTGAAAGCATCCATTTTTGGTTGATTTAGGAGATATGGCCAAGAAAGAAGTGGTGAAAAGAATAGGACAGCAATTGGAGGAGGCTTCAGTGAGCGATATTCTGATTCCATCACAAGATGGGGAAACAACCATCTATGATGTTCTTGTAGTTGGCAAAATACTTGAGGAATTTATGATGCCGTGATCAGAATGATGCAAAAAACCATTTGGAAGATAGAGGAGAGATTAAAAGGAAGCTAGGCGGCCAGGGATCTTATCAGAAACTGTTGCTGAAACAAATAGTAGAGAAAAATGTTGGATTTCATGCTTTAGACAGAGGCCAGTACAAGGTCTTGTTGGACTTGCATGTTTTTAATCGTTTGCTCTGATATGGCCGGCTTCCATTGTTGCAGAGTTTACAAGATCTCACCAACAAGCTAGCTGCCGTTATTTAAGGGCAATCCAATTTATTACCATACAAAAAGTATATAAAGATGATTTTTCTAATTTTTGCTTTATACTGCGTTCATCTTCTGTCTCATAATATGGATCCATCATTTAAGGTTTTACTCGGGAATAAATTGGCTAATGAAAATGGTTCTCCCAGTTGGAATACTTTTTTTCTGAAATTTATATGATTTACAAGGCTGAAATTAATATATCAACATCTATTAATTTTAATTGATCAGATCCAAATCAAAATGCATAAAAACGGCAACATATTTTCTGAATGTAACGCCCAAAGTCTTAAATTAAAACAATCAAACAAGAGATGAAATCAAGCAGCATGAGAGTTGTGGAAAATTAAAGGAAGCCTGGATCGTTCAGCAGTGGGAGGAGGATTCCTGATGACTGGAATTACATAGAGATCATCGTTCCTTCTTGAGGTGACCCCAGATGTCTCCGTCATTCCCAACTCTTCTGGTTTCATTCCATTCGGCAAACTCCAATCAAAATGGTACAGAAATTTCGCCAGTGGGAGCTCAACATTAGCAATCCCAAACTGAATTCCAGGACATATTCTTCTCCCTGCACCAAATGGGATGTATTCAAAATGCCTTCCCTTGTAATCAGTCGGGCTATCAAGAAACCTTTCGGGTTGAAACGCTTCAGGATCTTTCCAGTACGAAGGATCCCTGTTAATTGCCCATGCATTTACAAGAACTCTTGTGTTGGCTGGTATCTGGTACCCACCAATCTCACATTTTTCATTGTTCTTTCTTGGAAGCAGCAGAGGCAGCGGTGGATGTAGCCTCAACGTCTCTTTTATGACTGATTTTAGATACTTTAGTCTATCGAGACCATCTTCATCAACATATCCTTTACTACTAAAAATGTCTCGTACTTCTTCTTGTGCCCTTTTCATGGTTTTTGGATTCCTGATCATCTCGACCATTGCCCAATCTGTAGTCGTTGCTGATGTCTCAGTTCCAGCTGCAAAAATGTCCTGACAATAGAATATTTCATTGATGAGATGTCCTTTGTTTTCAAACTACATCTGATCTTAAATCAATATAAAAGGTAACAGGAATGGTTTGTTATGATTGAATGAACACAATGCTGAGTACTGCTAGCTGAAGATTTTGCATGATTTTTAGCCAAAGAGAATATAAAAGAAGTATGGATTCATGCTTTAACTTGGTGTAAGTGATCAAGACCGCATGCAAAATAGGAAGATAAGATTGAATAAAACTAACCAGAATTACTGCTTTCATATTGTCAGAAGTGAGGGAAAATTCAAGATTTTCATCCCTGTGATATCTTAAAAGAACATCTAAAAGATCTCCAGTGCCTTCAGGCTTATCATCATCAATCTTTGCTGTTCGATGATCTTTCCTGTGCTCATCAATGATGTTCTCAAGGATCATGTCTTGTTTCTTGCGATAGCCTTCCAATTTGGGCTTCACACCGCTAATCAAATGAAGGAACTTGAAGGAAGGATATACATCAGCAATATTGAAGGCAGCTGCCATTTTAATACCTTCCCGGGCTAAAGAAATGAAAACTTCTTGTTCTGCAGTTTTCTTCCCAAATGCCGCCCTTGAAGTAGTGGTGCAAATAGATGAGACAATATTCTCTGTGAGATTTATTGGCGATCCTGCATTGGTAGCTATCCATTTGACCAAATTTGAAGTTTCTTCCTCCCTTAAAGATCGAAAGGATTGAACGCGACGGGTACTCAAAAGCTCAGTTATGCAGATTCTGCGGAGCTGTCTCCAGTAATCTCCATAAGGAGCAAATGCAATGTTGGTGGAATTGTAAGACATGATTTCTGTTGCAATAATCTGAGGCCTGGAGGCGAATTCGATATCGTGCGTTTTCATGATTTCTTTTGCCATTTCAGGAGAAGAAACTACAAGTGTGGGAACTTCACCAACCTGAAGAAGCATCAGGGGTCCATATTTCTTGGCTAAGTTTTCCAGGGCGCGGTGAGGAAGAGAGCCAAGAAGCTGATGAATGTTTCCAATGAGAGGCAGTTTCCATGGCCCTGGAGCAAGATTAGAGACAGGTTTTGTCCTGAATTTACTTGCTAATTTTAGAAGCAAAAGCATGAGGAAGGAGGTGAGGAAGAGAGCTGAATAATCAAAATGAAGAACCTCCATTTCTGAATCAGATTGAATGGTTTGTGATGCAGTAAAATCTGCTAGTTACCGATATAAATTCAAAAGCTTCACTTGGAATGAAAACAGAGGTTTTGGATTTTTGGTAGCCAAGATTGCATTGGTACAACAGAGTGATTCTTAGTAATGGTTTAGTTTAATTCCTCGTAAAGGCCGGCATCCGGAAAAGGAGTCTTATTCTTGTCTAATTAATTTAGTTATTACAAGCAAAACTCGTTTTATGGAACAAATGAAGTATTTCAGAATCTGTTTTTAATTTCTGAAAAAAGGGAAAAGAAAAATTGAGAGCCAACTATAAAAGTTTTAAGGAATAGATTAATGAAGTAAAAGGACAGAGTGCGAGGAGGTTTTTAGGAAGAAAGATCCAAAGACGTTAGTTCCAAAAGAGTGTTTTATTAGGTGACAAATGTGGTCGAGTAAAATTGCAAGCTAAGGACAAATGTTTCAGGAAGAAAATGAAACCATACTTTTTTTTTTTTTTTTTTTTGGCAAATTAGAAGAAGCCCTCCAACTCATAATTGATTCCCAACAAAATCCCATTGAAATCCAATCCTGCACCGCTTTCCGCCATGCCTGTATTTCTTCAAAATCAGTTCGACATGGCCGAATTCTCTATGATTACCTCCCTATGACACTTCTGACAAAACCCCACGATAAGGTCCCAATTTAGGGGTGTAAATGAACTGAGCCGCTTGTGAGCTATTCGCGAGCCGGCTCGGTCAAAGCTTGGCTTGAGTTCGGAGTTGACCGAGCTCGAGCCGAGCTCGAGCTCGGCTCGCTAAGGTAACAAGCCGAGTTCGAGCCTGTAATATATAAGCTTGTTAGGCTCGACGAGCCTAACGAGCTTATATATTATATTTATATTTATTTTATAATATTAAATATTTTTAATATTTTTAAAATTTTTCGTTTTGTAAGCAAGTAACTATCCTTTAACTCAAATCCTAATTCATTTCTCCCCCAAAAATCGGATAAGTGGGGCGATTTTTTGCCCCACAATCGCACATTTCATTCGATGTTTGGCTTAAAAATTGGAAAGTATGTCCGATTTTTTCACATTCGTATGTTTATATAATTGTCTTCACATGAATGGATGTAGACGTTTCTGGACGTGGTGCTAGTTATTTTTGACGTGGTGCTAGTGTTACGAGACGTGGTGGACTATCTTTGTGAAAAAAAATCAGTTTAAATTCATATGATGTAGACGATTATGGACGTGGTTCTAGTTGTCTTTGACGTGGTGGGTTGTATTTGAGAAAAATAACTAGCTTAAATTCACATGAATGGATGTAGACGTTTCTGGACGTGGTGCTAGTTATTTTTGACGTGGTGCAAGTGTTATGAGACGTGGTGGACTGTCTTTGTGAAAAAAAAATTTAGTTTAAATTCACATGAATGGATGTTGACGTTTTTGGACGTGGTTCTAGTTGTCTTTGACGTGATGGGTTGTCTTTGAGAAAAAAATATCTTAAATTCACATGAATGGATGTAGACGTTTCTGGACGTGGTGCTAGTTATTTTTGACGTAGTGCTAGTGTTATGAGACGTGGTGGACTGTCTTTGTGAAAAAAAAATTAGTTTAAATTCACATGAATGGATGTTGACGTTTATGGACGTGGTTCTAGTTGTCTTTGACGTGGTGGGTTGTTTTTGAGAAAAAAATAGCTTAAATTCACATGAATGGATGTAGACGTTTCTGGACGTGGTGCTAGTTATTTTTGACGTGGTGCTAGTGTTATGAGACGTGGTGGACTGTCTTTGTGAAAAAAAAATTAGTTTAAGTTCACATGAATGGATGTTGACGTTTATGGACGTGGTTCTAGTTGTCTTTGACGTGGTGGGTTGTCTTTGAGAAAAATAACTAGCACCTTGTTAAGTATGTTTTAATTCTATTGTATTAAAATGTACTTAACAAGGTGCTAGTTATTAAAACATACTTAACAAGGTGCTAGTTATTTTTCTCAAAGACAACCCACCACGTCAAAGACAACTAGAACCACGTCCATAAACGTTAACATCCATTCATGTGAATTTAAACTAATTTTTTTTTTTTTCACAAATACAGTCCACCACGTCTCATAACACTAGCACCACGTCAAAAATAACTAGCACCACGTCCAGAAACGTCTATATCCATTCATGTGAATTTAAGCTATTTTTTTCCCAAAGACAACCCACCACGTCAAAGACAACTAGAACCACGTCCATAAACGTCAACATCCATTCATGTGAATTTAAACTAATTTTTTTTTCACAAAGACAGTCCACCACGTCTCATAACACTAGCACCACGTCAAAAATAACTAGCACCACGTCCAGAAACGTCTACATCCATTCATGTGAATTTAAGCTATTTTTTTCTCAAAGACAACCCACCACGTCAAAGACAACTAGAACCACGTCCATAAACGTCAACATCCATTCATGTGAATTTAAACTAATTTTTTTTTTCACAAAGACAGTCCACCACGTCTCATAACACTAGCACAACGTCAAAAATAACTAGCACCACGTCCAGAAACGTCTACATTCATTCATGTGAAGACAATTATATAAACATACGAATGTGAAAAAATGGGACCTACTTTCCAATTTTTAAGCCAAACATCGGATAAATGTGCGATTGTGGGGCAAACTTCACATTTTCTCCCAAAAATCGAATAAGTGAGGCGATTTTTTGCCCCATTTTCGCACATTTCGTCCGATTTTTGGATTAAAAATTGCATTTTGGGTCCGATTGTTTGTTCTGCTATCGCAAATTACCGGCGATTTTTCATGCAAACTTCACATTTTCTGTTTTTAAGGGTATTTTAGGCATTTTTTCAATTTTTTTGTGCTACAAATAACAAATTTGTGCTACAAATAGTAAGATCCTAAATTTTTGGATAAATTTAATGAGCACTTTGTCAAACTCAAAATCAAGCTTGGCTCGCGAGCCGAGCTCGCGAGCTCGAGCTCAAGCTTCACAATTCTTAAACGAGCTCGAGCTCCAAAAAATGAGCTCGAACGAGCTCGAGCTCGAGCTCGAGCCCCTTCATATTTAAGCGAGCCGAGCTTGAACATAGGCAAGTTCGAGCTCGGCTCGGCTCGTTTACACCCCTATCCCAATTCATCACTCTTTTCTCTGTTTGTGGCCAGCTTGATCAGGCCCTACGGGTTTTCGAACTGGGGTTTGGGGGCAAAGATTTGCCTGAATCTGTTTGGGTGGCTGTGGCAATTGGGTATTCGAGAAATGGGCGTTCAAAAGGAGCCCTGTTTCTTTATTGTGAAATGTTGAGCCTGGAAATTTTGCATTTTCTGTAGCACTCAAGGCATGTTCGGATTTGCTGGAATTGAGGGTTGGGAGATCATAAAGGCAAAACTTGACCCTGATCAAGTGCTTCACAATGCTCTAATGAGTCTCTACACGGAGTGTGGGTGTTTTGAAGAGGTTTTGAGGGTGTTTGAAGGAATGCCAGATAGAGATGTGGTTTCCTGGAATTCAATGATTTCAGGATTTGTTAAGAAGAATAAAGTGTTAGAGGCTCTAGATACTAATGAGTCTGTACCGATATCTGCTCTCATTACTTCAGTTTATAGTGGAAAAGAAATTCATGCGCACATTTTGAAATCCAGTGGAGTGCCAGGTGTTTTGGTTCTGAACTCACTAATGGATATGTATGCAAAATGTGGGTTAGCAGAATACAGCAGGAAAGTGTTTGATGCAATGGAGTGTAAGGATTTAACATCATGGAACACTATGATAAATGGATATGCCGTTAATGGGGGATGCAAAAGGAGCAATAGCATTGTTTGATGAGATGGTGGGTTATGGAATTCATCATGATGAAGTGACATTTATAGCTTTTGCGCGAGGGAAAGGCATTATTTGATAGGATGATTACAGATTTTTGGATTCAATCCAATCGTTTCCACCACTTGGACAAAGGGACATGTTCTTGCATTGATATTTGTTAATCATTAGTTAATATATCGACAACAATTCGATGTAGGGAAGTGTTGAATAGTTTCAATTCCCCAGCATGTTTGTAGTTCAAAACAAATTAAACCTAGTACTCATACCATACAGTTCTGAGACAAAAATGAGATCACATTGACCCCTCTTCCCAGTTCGTAAGGACTATTATTTTGGGACTGAGGTGATCGTGCGTAATTGCCACTGGAATGGATCTAAACTCTCAACTCCAACGTTACTTGAGGCTGCCATTATCCAGGGCCAGGAAGTTCAGTTGAGCAAAATACATCTTTCTTGTCAGGCCAACCATTGAGACAGGGAAGAAGAAGAAGATGGTGGGATGATGCTCTAATGGCGAGTCCGAAAATTGTATCTCTTTGTAATTGAACTAGTAGCAATGGAATTTTCTCCAACCTCCTCTTCAATGTATGCATAATCAGGGTCTCCTAATACATCTGCATCTTCTGATATATCAGTGTTGATCAAGTTATACCAATCAATATCATCATCATCATCTACATCCATGTCTGATGAAATTTGTCTCTCTTTCTGCATCCATGTAACCTTGTCCATCAGTGTCAAAAGCATCTGATGATTCAACACCTCAATGTCTCTGTAGGAGTATATGGCATATCCAAGTTGGATCAGCAAAACAAGCCCAGAAATTGCCCTGTCTATCATCTGTCCTTGTTTCTGGATATAGTATGTTGTCCAGTGAATTATGACCAATTCGATAAATAGCGTCATATATACCTGTGCTTCACATTGTATGTTTGTTTGGTGCTTGTGAACATGTACAGAAGAAAGAACCCCAGTGTATAAACTACGAAGGCTTTAATCATTCTTGATTCCAGTAGAATGGCATTGTGCAAGGCAAATAGCTTTTCTAAGGCAACAAACATGCTCGCTTGCTTCGATTCAAAACTTTCTGCAATACTTGATGAAACAAGTCAAGTTAATCAAATACAATACAATTCAGAACTGGAATGAAAGAAAAGGGAAGTTCAATGTAAATGTTTGCTTTTGCCAAATTGCCAACCTGAGCTGCTAATATTGTTCTTGAATTTTCAACAAGATGATCATGTGCATATTGGAGCTGTTGTTGCCTCTCAAAAGCTAGTAAAAATAAGCACTTTTTTTCTGGTTTGGAACAATAGTTTTAAAACATTATCTGAATGACAAAATTGGTTTGGAACAATAGTTTTAAAACATTATCTGAATGACAAAATTTGGAGTAACTTGACTGCTTTATTCGTGGACTGAAACTCAGTAAGAACATGAAGCTCATCTAGTGCCAAAGATTGTCCATTTATAAGTTCCTTTTGCTTCTTTAAAGAAGTCTCAGCCACATCACTAATGTCATCAGCTTTGCTTTGCAGATTATTATCTTTGAAGACATTACACTTTCAACTCGACCGATCTCCTTCTCGATTTTCATGGTCTCATCCCTCAAGTTATTGATTTCTTTTCCCAAATTACTGTAAGAACCACGAACCATAGCCATTCTCTTATCCAGATTCTCTTTCATATCTACTTGACCTCGACTCAGCTCTAACTGAGATGCTGCAATCCCCCTAGACTGTTGATAAACTTCTTTAGTGTAACTGAACACTTCATTTATATGGCCCTCCACATTCTTTGAAGCTTCTGCCAATTGTGGTGCCCGAACATCAATTGAATCCAGGTAATCATGAACATGCTTCGAATTTCGTAACAGCCGCTCCCCTTGCTCTTCAATGCTTCCTAACTTATCTTCTGCATATTCAGTTGACTTTTTGAGTTCATTCACTAGCCTCTCAGTTTGATGCCTAAAAGCTTCAATTCTGCAAAATCATAACTTGGTATTTTTATCATAAACCAATCAAAATTTGAAATTTAAAGAACACAGACAAGACAACAATACATACTGCAATTGATGACAGATGGAGTTGGTCTCAAGATGGTACTCAAGATAAATATTAATGGAGCCCTGATCAACTGATTTAAGGCATTTTTGTACTGGCCATTTTTCATCACAATGTGGTAATGGGGGCTTGCCTGCGTGATTCAAGAAGCAATTAGTGAGACGCCAGGCAAATCTATTCCTAGTTTCTTCCTCGGCAACAACCTTTGAACAACCTGCCAACAAATCACAATATGCATTTTCCCAGCATGAACTTGGGGACGCAGCAATCATTTTGTTCCTGGCATCATCCACAAGCTTCACTCCCTTCTGGTTGTTGAAAGGTTCTACGGAGGATTCAGCCATTGAATCACCTTTCTCAAAAACCATGCTTTCCTCTGAATAACCGCCAGTATTTGACTTCTTGTTTGAAGAAAAAAGCCACCCGCGTGATGAAGAAACTTGCAAAATCAAAACTAGGAAAAAAAATGGCAACCAGAACATACGCCTATGGTTACTATGATCCATCATGATTTCCATGATCAAAACTCTGCCTGCAACCTGCATATCATTCATTCAGGGTACTCTGTCATAATATTGAAAAATCGAAACTAGAAGCCCAAGTTCGAACAAATCGGCCGATGGCCCCATGAAAAGGAGATTTACAAGTAAACCTTGAAGATTGAACATTGTGAAAGTGACTGAATCTTTTAAGGTAAAGAGAAAAGGAGAAAACTGCAAGAATGCGACGTTCTGATTCTTTTACTTCAAGTAAAGAACACGATGAAGTCGGAAAAAGAAAATATATCCCAGAATTTGAAAAACCGCTGAATCACGCAATATACAAAGCAGCAAAAAAAAAAAAAAAAAAAAGAGGAATTTAAGGATGAAAGCTTCACCTGATGTTGAGTTGTTGACCTTAATTTTGTTTGCACCAGTGGTAATCAATCTTGTTCTTTCTTTGTTCTATAAACAATAAAAAAATATATATAAAATTAGAATTCTGTGTCAGATAATAATGATCATAGTAAGAATGAAAGTTTAGTAAAATCTTGTTTTTGGAGAGAAAATGAAGGGGTGGGAAGATGTAGAATAATGGCGGTTAATGGGGTGTGGGTGGACGCCGGGAATGACACCGTTATAGTTCAACTGAATTTAACCGTTACGACTCACCGTCATAGTTCAAAAATCTAATGAAATTTTCTTTATTTGTTTATTTTGTTTTTCAGGAAATAACAGAAAGTATATTATATTATTTCCCCAAATATGGTATATAGGTAGGCAGGAGACAACACGACCATTTCAAGCAAGGTATTTTTTTAAAATTTATTTAATAATTTTTTTTGAATGTGAGGCATTTGATGATTTATTAAATAGAAATTAAGATAATAAGAAGAAAGTAATTTGTGAAAATTGAAACAGTTATGGCCAACCCAATATCACAAGTTATTTATCATTACAAAAGAAATTAGTATATATTAGTAGTCTTGCTTCAATCTGGCAAAATAGGCTGTTAGCTTTTTGCACAAAAGGTTAAACGAAAAACAAATGCAAACACGTAGGGTTAATATAAAAAATCCCCTTAATTTTGCTTATAAATTAATTACCCCTCGACGTTTGAGAAATATCAAAAACCCCTCATACTAACTAAATCAGTATTTGATTGACTCTTCTCAATTAAATCATAAATGACATAAATGTTTAGACAAATTTATCTTTCACTAAAATAAATTAAAAATTTTACTTTAAAAAATACTTGATTTACCTTTTTTCCTAACTCTAATTTTAATATTGCATTCTCAAAAGCAATGAATCCTCATCCCAACTAAAATTCCATCGAAGGCAATTGATTAGCCACAATTATCATGCGTAAGCTATGGAAGAGGGATTATCAGATGCGACATTTTGAGCCTGGTTATCGTCCAACTCGGTGATACTCCCTGATACAATTATAACCCTAGGAAATCGTAACTTGTGAAACTGTCATCACTGGCATTGGTACAAAAAGGTGATGCAGCTTGTATCTTCATGTGCAGATTTTCTAACGTTTTCAGTTTCGAACGATGCCAGAAAGTAGTGAACACCCAGAAGGAAATCATAGGCCCTGTTATCGTTGTATTCTTTTAGGAACTAATTTTAACAATCTCATCAGTAGGAGTTCCGATTTCCCATGACCAGAACTCTCCCGTTTAATTTCATTTCCACTTTCAGTCTCTGGCAAGGCGATGTAATTCTCAAAGATCTGAAACTAACAGCGTTCTTTGGAAATCGTTTTTTGCGAACCTCTTTTCCTGATGCTACCGGTATTCTTTCCTCTGACTTTCTAATTTCAAATGTGCAGAAGTTTTAACGGGTTATGGAAGAGAGAAAAGCTTTTGTACTTGAGGGACAAAATTATAAGAGGACGTATTTTTAATTTTGACTTTTTCTTTTGTTAGAATTGTATGGATTTTTAGTTATTTCATAAAATTTGGTTGGTGGAAGGGGTTTTTTGATATTTTTAAAAGTTGAGGAATGTATTTGATTTATAGGTAAATGTCAGGGGGTTTTGATATTAACCCAAAAATATATATGTAGTAGTCTAGGAGTAGCATAGTCTATTCCTGTAAAAAAAAAAAAAAAATAGTAAAAAAAGTAAGTGGAACGCGCGGGAAGACACGGATCAAATCCATACTTTTCATAACGGTCGCTAGAATCCCATTGATATCGGGGCTGGAAAAAAAGGAAAAACCGCCGCTTATTCCCTCAATCCGAAACCCTAACAACTATTTTTCAACGTCCCAAAACAGAAAAAACAATTCTTCAGCCGATCGGAAAAAAAAACGACACCAAAATCTGCATTTTGGTCGGGAGTCACCGTAGAACAACAAGAAAATCGAATCGCAGCGGTTTCTTTCTCGTCTTAGTACTACTCTTCTTTCTTTTTGTTTTTCTACATCGGTTTTGTGCGTTGATTTTTTTATTGTTTTCTGTTCTTGGAGCAATTGGTTGTAGTTATGTTGCTTTTTTTTTTTTTTTTTGGATTTTGTGTTTGCACGTGTGATGTTGATAGTTGCGAGTTGAAGGAGTATTCAATCATATGTTGCTGGATTTGAAAAATAGAGCATTGCTATGACTGGAGTTCTAAGAGCAGTTCGTTTGTTTCGAAACTAGGGGTGTAAATGAGCCGAGCCGAGCTCGAACTTACCTATGTTCAGGCTCGGCTCGCCTAAATATGAAGGGGCTCGAGCTCGAGCTCGAGCTCGTTCGAGCTCATTTTTTGGAGTTCGAGCTCGAGCTCGTTTAAGAATTGTGAAGCTCGAGATCGAGATCGCGAGCTAGGCTCGCGAGCTAGGCTCGCTAGGCTCGCGAGCCAAACTCGATTTTGAGTTTGACAAAGTGCTCATTAAATTTAATATAAATTTGTCTGATTTTGTTTAAGGGGTGTACCACGTCTCATAACACTTGCACAACGTCAAAACTAACTTGCACCACGTCCAGAAACGTCTACAACCATTCGTGTGAATTTAAGCTATTTTTTTTTTTCACAAAGACAAACCACAATGTCAAAGATAACTAGAACAACGTCCATAAACGTCTACATTCAATCATTTGAATTTAAACTGATTTTTTTCCCCAAAGACAGTCCACCACGTCTCATAACACTTGAATCACGTCAAAAATAACTTTCACCACGTCCAGAAACGTCTACTACATCCATTCCAGTGAATTTAAACTGATTTTGTTCCCCAAAGACAGTCCACCACGTCTCATAACACTTGAACCACGTCAAAAATAACTATCACCACGTCCAGAAACGTCTACATCCATTCGTGTGAATTTAAACTGATTTTTTTAACCAAAAAATAGTCCACCACGTCTCATAGCTTAAATTCACTTGAATGGATGTAGACGTTTATGGACGTGGTCCTAGTGTTTTTAGACGTGGTTCTTGTGTTTTGAGACGTGGTACACTGTCTTTTTGAAAAAAATCAGTTAAAGTTCACATGAATGTATGTAGACGTTTTTGGACGTGTTTCTTGTTGTTCTGAGACGAGTTGAGATGTTTTGTGAAAAAATCAGTTTAAATTCACATGTCTGGATGTAGACGTTTTTGGACGTGGTCCGAGTGTTTTTAGACGTAGTTCAAGTGTTTTGAGACGTGGTCGACTGTCTTTGTGAAAAAATTCAGTTTAGTTCACATGAATAGATGTAGACGTTTTTGGACGTGGTTCTAGTTGTTCTGAGACGATTTGAGATGTTTTTTGAAAAAATCAGTTTAAATTCACATGAATTGATGTAGACGTTTTTGGACGTGGTCCTAGTGTTTTTAGACGTGGTTCTAGTGTTTTGAGACGTGGTTCTTGTAAAGCAGTATACAAAATGTGTTAATTAATTAAGATATTCAAGAAATTATTATAAGGAAAAATTATATATATATTTCAAAAATGGGTAGTATTTATATAAGACGTTTTGGAACGTGACTGGATGTGGCATGCTATCTATTTTCCCCTACCCCTCGGCTTTCCCTTTTGTTGTGCCCCTGCTGCTTCCAAAAATGTTTTATATCCTTCATTTTCTCCATCATCTTCTTTTGGAGGAGGCAAAGATTCTTGTGGCATGGTGTATAAGGTATGATAGTTCTCCTTATAATACTCCAGTGCATTTTTCTTGAAATCATCCTTGAGCATGTTTGATGGAGACATGAGGATGTTGTATGCATACTTGGCTCTTAATGTGATCATGATGTTTTTGTCCTCTTTAGCCTTCATCAGGAGATTATCATAATCCAGTTCCATATCCCCTCCATGCATCTCCATGTGCCTGATTGTGAAAAGAACTTCAGTTTAAGTAAATAAATACTAGCTACCTTGTCAAGATACGTAGAGAATAAGTAATATTACCTGATGCAGTATATACCGCAATCGTTCACGTTTGTTGCATCTTGCCATTTTGCAGCAGGGAATAGTATATCAATACCTTTCATCTCTTTGTATTTGGGGTTTTCACTTGATTGTTCCGAAAGTATTGCAAGTAACATTTGAAGCATGTCCTTTGGCAATTTGTGATTGGGATTCGGAGGTAAGTTGTTGATTACCATGGCTACTTCAAATGCAAAATTGATCACAAGCAAGGTGAAGTGCTTGTGGTCCAAGAGAGGGAAGAAAACCTGGGAGTGAATAAAAAAAGAATTAGTTTATGTTAATGAATTGATTGTTAATGAATGGTTTTGTAAATGTACTTACAATGTCTGCATTGAAACCATCCAAGGTTCTGTGGTTTCGTGCAAGTTCTTCAATCATCCAGTCACGAAATATTTTTTTTTGTTTTTCTTTTGAAGAAATTTTGAATATTCCTTGGCCAGTCCAAATTGTCTGCATGAATTGAGATTGTAAATACACACCACGTCTATTAAAAGTGAATAGAAGTACCAATTTAAATGTTCTTACCGAAAATCTTGTTGTGAAGAAGAACCTTTTATAATCAGTATGGTCCCTTTTTTTCCCAGGAAAGCTTCTGATGTAGTTCATGTGGTTGCACCATGCATCCACCATACTGTTAGATAGCCACTTATTGATTGACATGTTGTGGAAATCTAATCTAGTCAGTCCCAGGGTTCCATAGCTGTAAAGTGTTTGCCTGCATTAATATTAGAGTTAGTAAGACGTGGTTAGTAACACGTAGTTGGACGTGGCGACTGTGTACACAGACGTGGTCACTATGTACACAGACGTGCATACTGTGTAAACAGACGTGGCGACTGTGTAAGTGTGTACAGCCTGATGACTATGTGTTGTGTCAAATGATTGAAATATGGAAATTGAATGTACTTACCCATTTTCGCAAGGGATACCTCTTTTTGTATCCTCTATAAGGAATGCAAAGTTTGTCATGATTTCCTCCTTTTTAGAAAGCTTTAAATCTGGCATTTCCTTCGTTGGAGGCTTCATGTAGCAATAGAATGGACTCCTCAGTGCCAATGGAAGTTGGATTTGACGATGCTTTGGATTTGGCTTTGTGTCTGCTATTTCCAGAGGATTGTCTTCTTCATCCATGATGATTCTGTAGACATTTAAAATGTACCACGTTTAGACAAGTCTATTTACTTCTACCCTATCAGTAACAATATTATAATACTAGTAAATGAATGATAGTATTACTTACTTTCTGATTTCGTCCTCTGGTTGTGCCTGAGAAGCATCATGTTCCTTTTCAAGGTTCCTTGGCATTGACACTGGCATTTGCTCCTTCTGAGTAGTTAAATCTATGCCCAGGTTGAAGCTTGGCATAGAATCTTTAACTTCTTGAAACCTCTTGTTCAGGAGATTGTTTGTCTCCTGTTGTTGTTTTTCAATCTTTGCAATCTGAGTCAGGATTGCAGCAATGTTGTTGTTTTCTTGTTGAATTTGACTCTGTGGCTTCTCATATGCTGCAATCTTCTTCTCCATCTCCTGTTTAAGGATCTTATCCACGCCCTCAAGTATTGCAGGAGTAAGTTCTTGACTCAGATTGGCTGTTGCTGTGTTTGTATCAGCAAACTTCTTGTTGAGTTCTTCTTGATGCTTCTGGAACATCTTTTCAACTTCACTCAACAATGGTGCAACAAATTCAGTGGCAGCTTGACGTTGTACAATTTGATCTTGTTCATATTGTACTGTTTCTTTATTCTCATTGTTGAACAGATTTGCCATTTGTTTGCACATCATATGAAGCATCATCAATGCTGGATTATCTTGGATTTCCTTTGTATCGTCCACAAGTTGGATAATGTTGGTCAATCCTTTAGATAATCCATTCAATTCTTGATTCAGTCTTATGATCTTTGCTTCAACAGGCTATACAAAATCAAATATAAACAACACAGGGCGTAAGTGTGATTGAATTAAAACTCGCCACGTCTGTGTACACATTCGCCACGTCTGTGTACACATTCGCCACGTCCGTGTACACATTCGCCACGTCTGTGTATCTATGTACACGGTCGCCACGTCGGTGTACACAGTCGCCACGTCGGTGTACACAGTCGCCACGTCCAAATACGTCCAGTAAATGTGTAAGAGAAATTGTTTGGATTTTGAAATTTACCTGATCTTCCATCTCTGGCATTTCTTTATCTCTGATGATCTCGGCATCATAATCATCATCATCAGGCTGTAAAATATCAAATTTGTTAGCGAATAATATATACCACGTCTGTATATATAGCCACCACGTCTTTATATATGGCCACCACGTCCAAATACGTCTAAAACAAGTAATGAAAGTATTATTTTTTGATTTTGAATATTACCTGATGTTGGTATTCAGGTTCCTTCTGTTTTTGTTGGTCTCCATGTTGCACGTTGTGGTTGTGTTGTTCTTCTTGCTGCTCTCCAGGTTGTTGTTCTTTTTGGAGATCTTCTCTTGAAATTATTCTTGCCCTTCCAAAACCTCCCAACCTCTTAATCTCCTTTGTCTCTCTTTTGTTATATTTTTCTATGTCCCAATAGGAGAGTAGAGTGGTGTTTGTTGGACGTGGGGCATCACCAGCAATTCTGACTCTGTCCAGATAGAGTAGCTTTGGAAAAATGAAAAAGTTATAGTTAGCTACGTCTGAAAAAATGATGATTTAAAGTGGACAACGTTTGAAATACTTACCACAAGGAAGGGGAGTGATCCTCTAAACATGGATCTCTTTTCCTGCCAAAGCTCTACTGATTCTTTCAAACCTCTGATTGTGAACTCGCACCAGTTCATATTTCTGATGTCATTGACATTTTTGATGCTCTTCAGTATTGCTTGTCGACATCCAAGGTCCTGGAAAGCCCAAAGCAGAGTTGTTGCCATGTAGATTGTGAAGTCAATCTTGAAGTTATCATTGGCATATTCTCTGTTTGCTTTGATATATGCTGCAATTTGTGTGGTGGTTGGTTTTCTTGTTCTCCCGGTTGCTTTGTCAATTGTTCCTGTATGCCTTGAATGGAAGTTGTTCATGTCATTCTTGTATTCTTCATTGTGTTCTTCACAATGTGTGTATTCTTCAACCCTAATACCACCAAGTGGTATTCCGAACACATGATGGACATCTTCTTCTTCTATTTTCAAACTTCCACTTTGCAATCTGATTGACATGCTTGCGAGATCAAAACGCTGCAAGAGATGCTCTCCTAAAGAACATGGGACTTGTTTTAGATTTATATCCAGCAATGATCCCAGTCCAATCTCTCTTACTGCCTCTCTTTGAACCTCGGACAACACTCTAGTCAGCTTGTACAATCCAGCAGTGCTTGTCCTTGTTTGGAATTTAATCTGTTCTGCTTCTTCTTCTTCATGTTATGAAAATGAATAAATAAATATTAGCCTAGCCCCACATACAAAGTCCTCATATGTCATGAAAAAGGCTACAAAACGTCCAAACACATCCTCATACATACCTGATTCAACTCTCTGTCTTTTTGTTGATTTTTTTTCTGTTGTAGTGTTCTTTTTTGCTGCTGTTTTTTTGGCTTTCTGTTTCTTTCTCTGTTGTAGTTCATCTTCTTCTGATTCAATTTCATCTCTTGGTCTCTTTGTTGGCTTTTTTGTTGGTGTTTTTTCGGCTACGGGTTGTTTTTGTGTTGGTTGTTTTTTGGTTTTGGATTGCTGTTTTTGAGGTTTCTGTTTGTGTTTTTCAGGTTCAAGGATGTGTTGTGTTGCTGCTTGTACAAGGGTTGCTAGATCTTGTTCAGAAATTTTAGGGCTTGGGGGGCTGGCTGACCTCTTTTTCATCAAATATTGGTTTAGTGGTATTTGTGATTCATCTTCACTTTCTGTGGGAGACACATGCTGGATTGGTGAGGCAGAATCATCTTCTGATGATGATGATGGTGTGACAAAATCATCATCACAATCATATAACACAAGTTTTCTATTTTGTTCTGTTTTGTTAACCATCCTGCATTGAACATTGGAAATAAATAACCATAAGAAGAAAAAAAAAAAAACAAAACAAAACAAAACAGGAAAAGAAGCGCAACGTCCACTATAATAGGTACCACGTCCCAATACGTCAGAAAAATCAATAGCGCCACGTCCGAAAACATACACAAAAAAATTTATTATTCTTTCACAAATACAGACAGCAAAGACATTGTTTATCTACTAAATTCCATAAAAAATACTGAAACGTCCAGTATCACAAGAACAAAGTTAATTTTTTCAGAAAAATAATTGACAAACAGCCGCGCAACGTCCACTATAGTAGGTACCACGTCTTTATACGTCCGAAAACAGTATCGCCACGTCCAGAAACAGTAGCGCCACGTCCAAAAACACACAATTATAATTTCAGTACATACAAACACAGATAAAAAACACAATGAAACGTCCAGTAAACACCAATATATCATATTTGATAGTAATAGAGCATTATTTTAAGGGTAATACACGATTATAGCATCATAATATACAACCAAAATCAAACGCAGCAACTACGGGAAAATAGGGTTTCGTAAATCCATTAATTGCATTAAAATATAGTTCATAGTTTACGATGTAGTAATTTTTGCGACGTATTACCTGTTTTTTGCTTGAATGTTGTTTTTTTGGAGTTGAAGAACGAAGTTCCGATGAACGTAGCAGGACGGAGTCGGGCTGGGATTGAACGTAGCAGGACGGAGTCGTGTTTTTTTGGTCTTCTTCGTCGGAAATTTCGTCGGAGACTAAGTTTGTATGGCTTTTTTGAAAATAAGAAAACGAAATCGCTGTTTTCAGACTTTGATCAATTGCGGATATGGAAGTTTTTGAGCGGAAGGAAGGTTTTTTTTTTTAAAAAAGGTAACTACAGCAGCAAGGGTTTTGAGGAGGTATTAGTGACGGAGCGCGCGCGTGAAAGCTACTTGCTAGTAGGGATTTTAAAACGATTTTATTCACAAAAAAACAGCCCACCACGTCTCATGAACTTGGCCCATTTCCAAAAACAACTAGCACCACGTCCAGAAACGTCTTTATGGAAGTGGTTCTAGTTGTCTTTGACGTGGTGGGTTGTATTTGTGAAAAAAATAGCTTAAATTCACATGAATGGACGTAGACGTTTCTGGACGTGGTGCTACTTGTTCTGAGACGTGGTGGACTATCTTTGTGGAAAAAAATCAGTTTAAGCTCACATAAATTGATGTAGACGTTTATGGACGTGGTTCTAGATGTTCTGAGACGAGTTGAGATGTATTGTGCAAAAATCAGTTTAAATACACATGCATGGATGTAGACGTTTTTAGACGTGGTTCTAGTGTTTTGAGACGTGGTTTTAGTGTTATGAGACGTGGTCGACTGTCTTTGTTGCAAAAATCAGTTTAAATCCACATTAATGGATGTAGACATTTTTTTTTGACGTGGTTCTATTTGTTCTGAGACCAGTTGATATGTTGTATGGCCATTGTAGTTGTTTTATCTATTTATAACACATACTTACAAGTTACAAGTTACAAGATCAAATCAAAACATTTCTAAGAGTAATATGTTCATTTAAATTGTTTTATATTCACAAAACACTTACATCCGATATCATAAACATTTCTAAGATTTGAATTGTCATTTTATTTGTTTTATCTCATTACAACTCTTAGATATGAGATCATGATCATTTCTGAGAATTGTATAGCCTTTTTATTTGTTTTATCTTTTCAAAACACTTAGATAATAGATTATGCACATTTCGGTCCACATCATAATTTTTTTTTCCGTGTTTCTAGTTGTTCTGAGAAGAGTTGAGATGTTTTGTGCAAAAATCAGTTTAAATACACATGCATGGATGTATACGTTCATGGACGTGGTTATAGTGTTTCCAGACGTGGTGGTAGTGTTATGAGACGTGGTATACTGTCTTTGTTTCAGAAATCAGTTTAAATTCACATGAATGGATGTAGACGTTTTTTTTACGTGTTTATAGTTGTTCTGAGACGATTTGAGATGTTTTGTGCAAAAAATCAGTTTAAATTCACATGCATGGATGTAGACGTTTTTGGACGTGGTTATAGTGTTTTTAGACGTGGTTCTAGTGTTATGAGACGTGGTCGACTGTCTTTGTGGTAGTCACATGAATGGATGTAGAAGAAGTGTCAGCACAACTAGAACCACGTCCCGAAACGTCTTCATCCATGCGTGTGACTTTTAGCTGAATTTTTCACAGGACGTACCACGTATCTCAACGTCCAAAAAACCTATCTCCACGTCTATATGCGTCCAGCTACGTCCCGCTACGTCCAGCCACGTCCGGAAACGTGGTGTTTAGACGTTGAGTATACAAACAGACGCGTATTTAAAACTTCATTAAAGACGCGTCTTTAAAACTTCTCTGCCTAATTGTAGAGACGTTGAGTATACAAACAGACGCTTCTTTAAAACTTCATTAATTAACTGCATCGAACAAAAAACCGTACGACTTTCCATGCATACCTTCGTTTCAAACAAGAAAAGAAAACTATCCACTCCTATAAAACTAATGCTAAAACAATGTTTCACATTCACTTTCGTAGAACTTAAAAATTACTTCGCTTTCCTTCTTCCCTATCAAACACACCAATCCCAAAAACTTCTTCACTTTCCAATGGCCAGTCGTTATATTCTTGAAAGCATGAACATATTCGAAGAAAACCAAGACCCGCAACCACCAATGCCTCCATCACTCCCGCTTGAACAAATGCCAATGAAACATATGTTCAGCGTAGAACCTCATTCTGAACTCCGAATATTTCTCTTCAGAAATCATTGGAGTGGATTGATGCCGATGAACGACCAACACGTAAACAGATCGCTGGTCCTAGAGTTCTATGATGGTCTGCATAATAGAAATAGACTAAATACAGTTTACGTCAGAGAACATTCAATCAGAATAACTACTCGAGCCATCAACGCCCACTTGAGCATCATGAACTTGGGTACTCACTCTTTAAAACATGATGATATTGCCCGTTTCCAACCAACCATGGATGAAGTCCGAGCAGTATTAAAGCAAAACATTAACGTCCCAAACAATTATTGGACGATCAGATTGGAAGATCTGAACAGTTTTGCAAAAATATTGTACACGTTCCTTCGTTACAATGTCGCTGCAGGACAAGTCTCCAAGCCATTCGGTTTGGCACTTTTAATTGCAACAAATGCAAGAAAAAGTATCAATTGGGGCAACATCATCAAATACTACATGGAAGATGTTGGCTTATCAAATAGGTGGACTCGGAGTATCCTTTACCCCAGCCTCGTCATGGACATGTGCGAAATGTCTGGAATCCTACAATCCCATCATGATGAAGTGGTTCCACTCCCTGAATATCTTGGAGACAGCTCTGCCATTCTGCTTGACGAGGATGATGCCTCAAGTGTAGATAGCAATGAGTTGTAATAATAATTTTAATAAAATTTCATTTTTTTTCTTCAAATATCAGTATCTTAAACTTTCTCTTTGCATACTAGACGTTGCGTTAGTATTTTACTGGACGTTAATGGACGTGGATGGACGTGGTGAGCCATTCACTTTCAAAAACCATTTAAAAAACAACAAAACTTCTTCAAACAAATTGACAGGTATCATAAACATTTCTAAGAGTTGAATGGTCATTTTATTTGTTTTATCTCATTACAACTCTTAGATATGAGATCATGATCATTTCTCTTTGTAGACGTTTTTTAACGTGTTTTTAGTTGTTCTGAGACCATTTCAGATGTTTTGTGCAAAAATCAGTTTAAATTCACATGCATGGATGTAGACGTTTTTGGACGTGGTTATAGTGTTTTGAGACGTGGCGCTAGTTGTTCTGAGACGTGGTAGACTGTCTTTGTGGCAAAAATCAGTTTAAATTTACATGAATGGATGTAGACGTTTTTTAACGTGTTTTTAGTTGTTCTGAGACCATTTCAGATGTTTTGTGCAAAAATCAGTTTAAATTCACATGCATGGATGTAGACGTTTTTGGACGTGGTTATATTGTTTTGAGACGTGGCGCTAGTTGTTCTGAGACGTGGTAGACTGTCTTTGTGAAAAAAATCAGTTTAAATTCACATGAATATATGTAGACGTGTCAGCAGCACGACTAGAACCACGTCAAAAATCACTTGCACCACGTCCCGAAACGTCTACATCCATGCGTGTGACTTTTAGCTGAATTTTTCACAGGACATATTCTACCACGTCTCTCTACGTCCAAAACAACTATAGCCACGTCTAGATACGTCCATCTATGTCCAGCTACGTCCAGCCACGTCCGGAAACGTCCAGTTACGTCCCATATCCTCGCCGATATCCTTTAACCCTAATCCTAAGTCATTTCTCCCGCCATTTCCTCGCCGATATCCCTCTTCCTAAGTCATTTCTCCCGCCATTTCCTCGCCGATATCCCTCTCCTAAGTCATTTCTCCCGCCATTTCCTCGCAGATATCCCTCTCCTAATTCATTTCTCCCGCCATTTACTCGCCGATATCCCTCTATTCTCTGCCCAATTTTCTCTCTCCCCGTCGCTTCGCGCCACCATTTCTGACCACTCCCTCCCTGCCGTGTTTCGGGTCGCACGTCACCATTGGAATACTCCTCATATACTTGTGAGCAAAACCCACCGATTGGTGTTGATTTTGTTAGTCGGATTTCGATTTGGTATAAACCCTTGCCGCCACTGTGTTCCACCGCGAACCACCGCCTCCCGGTGTCTTGTGATCTTGAATTTTATTCTTGAATTCTATTTTTTTTTATTTGGCTAAACCTTTGAGATCTTGAATTTTTTGTCTTGCAGTTGAGTTCGTCATTATGAGTACAGGAAATCCTCCTCCCCTAACTACAAGTGCTAGTGGTGTTGCAGAAAGTAACAAGATGGATGATGAACTTCAAACCAACACTATGAGAGATATGGAGTTGAATTCAGCAAGATCACATGGTTTTGGGGAGCAGAAAGATACCGCAGTAGAAAATGAAGAGGTTTTTCAAACCAATAAAAGGAAGAAAACTTCAAAAGTTTGGGATGATTTTGAAGAATGCATAGAGGATGGGAAGAAGAAAGCAAAATGTCTCCATTGTCATACTATACTTGTTCGTACTTTAGGGGCCACAAGTAGTTTGTTGAGACACAGAGATGGATGTGTGAAGAGAAAACTGAATTTGAAGGTATCTTCTGAACAACAAAAGTTGAATTTTATGCCAACTGATTTGCCATCATCAACTTCTATGTCTCTTCTGCATTCTGGTAAGTTTGACATGGAACAAATGAGAGAGGCAGCTTCCCATTGGATTATGATGCATGAGTATCCATTTACCATTTTGGAAGAGGATGGATTTAACTTGATGATGAAGCGAGGACATCCAGAGTGGAAAAAATTTCTAGAAACACGTGTAGATCTGACTGTTACAAAATATTTGAGATTGAAAAGAAGAAGTTAAAGAAAAGTCTCGCGGGAGTTAGCAAGATAAGTTTGACTACGGATTGCTGGAAATCCAAGAATCAAAAGATTGAATACATGGTTGTTACTGGCCACTGGATTGACTTCTCTTGGAAATTGCAGAAGAGAGTTTTAAGCTTCATCAACATTCCACCACCAAGAGGAGGTATCCAAATTTGTGATGCATTATTCAAATGCATGAAGGATTGGGATATTGAGAAAAAGGTATTCAGTATTACTGTTGATAATGCTTCCAGTAATAATGTTGCTCTTGAAAACATGAAGAATACCATTCAAAAGTCAAGAGTCTTGCCATGTGGAGGAAAGTTATTTCATGTGCGTTGTTGTGCACATATATTGAACCTATGTGTTCAGGATGGATTGAAGCAGATAGGAGATCTTATTGAAGACGTGAGAGAAAGCGTGGAATATGTTAATCGTTCAGAGGTCAGACGTCTTCAATTTACAGAGATTGCACAACAACTATCATTGAAAGATAGAAAATTGATTCGTGATTGCAAGACCAGATGGAACTCTACCTTCGAGATGTTGAGTTGCGCCCTCAAGTTTAGGGAGGTTTTTCAAATGCTGAGCCAACGTGATCTCAATTATTCTTGCTGCCCTTTAAAAGAAGATTGGGATAAAGCTGAAAAGATTTGCTCTATTTTGGAAAATTTTTGGACAGCAACGCATATCATTTCAGGTACTGACTATCCTACCTCCAATTTGTTTCTGAAAGAAGTTCAGAAAATTAAATCAACATTGGACAAGCATGCTTATCATGAAGATGATTTCATTAGATCATTAGTTGGCAATATGAAAGATAAGTTTGACAAATATTGGGGGGAGTGTAATTTGTTAATGGCTATAGCTGCAGTGCTTGATCCAACAATGAAAATGCTTGCTGTTGAATTTTGTTTTCCTAAACTATATTCTGAGGGTGAGGCACAAGACAACATTTTTAAGGTGAAAGATGCACTTCATCGGCTGTATGAAGGGTATGTGGTTGAAAATACTTCTAGCAGCAGAAGTTTACTTCCGGCGAATTCTGATAGTTTTGGTCCTGCTAGTAGTTTTGAAGATCAGCAGCACCTTTCCTCGCGGGGTAAGTGGGATGATTTTGATGAGTATTGTGCACAAATTGAGACAGTGGAGCCTAAAAAATCTGAATTGGTAGACTATTTAGAAAAGCCACGCCTCAAGAACAATGAGATTCCTGAAAATTTTTCTTGTTTAGAGTGGTGGAAGATGAATAGGATACAGTATCCTATATTATCTAAGATGGCAGCTGATATTTTAGCTATCCCTGTAAGTTCAGTGGCTTCTGAAGCAACATTCAGTGCTGGGACAAGGGTGATTGATTCTTATCGTGCCTCACTTTCCCCTGAGACAGTGCAGGTCTTACTTTGTGGAGGGGATTGGCTTAGATACTCCAATGGAATTAAACACAAGATGAAAGTAAGTTTTACTAATAAAGTTGATTAGTTTCATTTCATTTATTTACTAAGTTGGTGGTAACACTGTTTCTTTATATTTGTTATTTTGTTACAGAAGGATAAGACCTATCAAGAAATTTATCTTCCAACAACGTCTACAATTTCATCAAAGTAAGCTCAATCCTATATTTTTTTAGCTTCTCTTATTTGTGCATTCTAAGAGTTTACATGGATTTTAACAGAGCATCCCAAGGTTCCAGTTCCTGAAGAATAATATTGAGCAGAACAAGTGTACGAGAGGGTTCATGAAGTTGCTAAATTTTTTGTTTATTTATTTTTTTTGCTAACAGTGACTTCATATGTAATACTCCAATTTACAGTAATAATAATATTTTATTCACAAGTATTTGTATTTTTATTATTATATCACTATAATTTTTTTAGGGGTTTACCACGTCTCATAACACTTTCTCCACGTCAAAAATAACTTCAACCACGTCCAGAAACGTCTACATCAATTCGTGTGAATTTAAGCTATTTTTTTTCACAAAGACAACCCACAACGTCAAGGACAACTAGAACCACGTCCATAAACTTCTACATCCATTCATGTGAGTTTACTCTGATTTTTTTCACCAAAGATAGTCCACCACGTCTCATTACACTATCACCACGTCTAAAATAACTAGCACCACGTCCAGAAACGTCTACATCCATTCATGTGAAATTAAGCAATTTTTTTCACAAAGACAACCCACAACTTCAAGGAAAACTAGAACCACGTCCATAAACTTCTACATCCATTCATGTGAGTTTAAACTGATTTTTTTCCCCACCCAAAGATAGTCCACCACGTCTCATAACACTATAACCACGTCTCAAATAACTGGCACAACGTCCAGAAACGTCTACATCCATTCATGTGAAATTAAGCAATTTTTTTCACAAAGACAACCCACAACTTCAAGGAAAACTAGAACCACGTCCATAAACTTCTACATCCATTCATGTGAGTTTAAACTGATTTTTTTCCCCACCCAAAGATAGTCCACCACGTCTCATAACACTAGAACCACGTCTCAAATAACTGGCACCACGTCCAGAAACGTCTACATCCATTCATGTGAATTTAAGCTATTTTTTTCACAAAGACAACCCACCACGTCAAAGACAACTAGAACCGCGTCCATAAACGTCTACATCCATTCATGTGAATTTAACCTGATTTTTTTCCCCAAAGATAGTCCACCACCTATCATAACACTAGAACAACGTCAAAAATAACTAACACCACGTCCAAAAACGTCTACATCCATGCATGTGTATTTAAACTGATTTTTTGCACAAAACATCTCAACTCGTCTCAGACTCAGAACAACTATAACCACGTCAAAAAATGTCTACATCCATTCATGTGAATTTAAACTGATTTTTTTCACAAAGACAGTATACCACGTCTCAGAACAAGTAGCACAACGTCTCAAAACACTAGGACCACGTCAAAAAACGTCTAAAAAAACTGATATTGTATTACGGGACAAAAAACGCACCAAAAATTTTCGACATTTACTTAGCGATTTTCTACATTTTTCCTTCATAAGGCCATTTTCGTCATTTCATAAATATTTTGATTTTTTTTGATACAAATAGCAAGTCCCAATAAATAAATAAATAAATAATATATAAGCTCGTTAGGCTCGTCGAGCCTAACGAGCCTATATATTACATGCTCGAACTCGGCTTGTTACCTTAACGAGCCGAGCTCGAGCTCGGCTCGAGATCGGTCAACTCCGAACTCAAACCGAGCTTTGACCGAGCCGGCTCGCGAATAGCTCACGAGCGGCTCAGTTCATTTACACCCCTATTCGAAACACATTATTTCAGCAGCAATTGCAACATTCAATCCTATGCATGTGCTCTAAGAGCAGTTCTTTTGTTTCGATAGGTGATGTATGACTGGAGCCCCATGAAATTCTACTTTGATTACATTGTATTCTTGTGTTTATGATTTTGTTAGTAATCATAATGCTATTAAATATGGTTTGTGTATGGCTAGCAAATTATTATATATTCTTATCAAAACTTTGAATTTTTACTGAATTGTTATTAAATCATGCTAGATCCAGAGTCCTAATTGTTTGATTATATTTTTCATAATTTTAGGCGGTTGCTTATGTTTTATTATGTTATCTCTAATGTTTCTTTTCTTTTAATAAATAAGTTAACTTTATCTTGTTAATTTTATCTCCCCCAAATTGTAGGGACCTTGTTTTTATGACAACACCTAAAATTTTGACAATTGTCTCTTTAACTTAACATTTTTTTAAGCAATTAACTTAACATACTTAACTCTAATTAATTAAAAATATTTCTCTCTCCACTCTTCTTCTTCCTCTATCACGTCAGGTTGCTCTGTTGCTGATGTTGAAGTTCTTAATAAATAACAAAGAGAGCAAGAGGTGAAATCATATCTATAAAAAATAAAAGTGCCTTTATTTTCTTCAGCTTTCCAATGTGGGATTCATTTATATCCTTAGTTTGCTTATTTTTCAAATTTTCGAACCTCTCTTTCTCGTTCACACTCTTTTCTTCCAACAATTTGAAGTTTCTTCCTCTCTTAAAGATGGAAAGGACTCAACCCGGCGAGTACTAAGCAGCTTATCTGTGCAGATTCTCCAGAGCTGTCTCCATTAGTCTCCATATTGAGAAAATGAAATACTTGTGGAATTGTAAGACAGGACCTCTGATACCGTAAGGTGAGGCCTGGAGGCGAATTCGATATCATGTGTTTTCAAGACTTGTTTTGCCGTTTCAGGAGAGGAAACCACAAGTGTGGGAACTTACCAACCTGAAGCAGCATCAGGGGTCCATATTTCTTGGCTAAGCCTTCCAGGGCGCGGTGAGGACGAGAGCCAACAAGCTGATGAATGTTTCCTATGAGAGGTAGTTTCCATGGCCCTGGAGGAAGATTAGAGACAGGTTTTGTCCTGAATATACTTGTTAATTTTAGAAGCAAAAGCATGAGCAAGGAGGTGAGGCAGAGAGCTGAAAAATCAAAATGAACAGCCTCCATTTCTGAATCAGATGAATGAATGGTTGTGTTACAGTAACATCTTCTGGTTACCTATATATAAATACAAAAGATTCACTTGGAAAGCAGAGTTCTTGGATTCTTGGTGGCCAAGATTCCATTGGTATAGTAATCTTTAAGAAATGATTCTTAGTAATTCATCGTAAAGGGCCATCAGCACAAGTTAGAAATTGAGGCAGTTTTGTTAGTTAGTCGATGATAGTAAATTTGTAGTTAGTCGATGATGGTTGATTAAACCTTTTAGTAGTTTGGAGTTTGGGGCAAAACGTGATGCCATCGGAAGAAATTAATGAAGTAAACAAAAAAGAAGCTGGATCTTGAAGGATGCAAACAAAAATAAACTCATTTATTAAGCCTTTATTATTTGGCAAATGTGGTGGAGTCAATTGCAAAGGGACAAAATGTCGAGAAACAATATTTGCAGTATTGATCTCATTTATGTACGATCGGCCATTTGTGGGAAATAAAATGAGACTGCTTAAATTTCTTGATTTGTAATGATTCTTCCCTCCAATCATCTCAAAATACCACAAATTCTTTCTTCTTTCTCATTTTTGGTCTGAATCCCTCGTTGATTCTTCCTCCCTTTTCTAATTTCTCAACTCATACAACATTTAGGAAATCTTTAGCCATCTGTTATGCTATAAGGTGGTTGAATGATTCCTTCCTCATGTTTCGTAATTTCTCCATTGTCATCCTTTTAAGAACGAATAAAGGTCAAAGGTTCCATAAAACATAGGTTTAATCAACCATCTTTGATGGGTTGCAGTCTAAACGTTTCTTTGATCACTGACTCGAACAACTCCAGTTCATGAATGCCCGATTCCCAAACATTCCCGCTTCCATCAAAAGCTCTTCTCACTTCTTCTTGTGCCCTTCTCATCACGCCTGGATTTTTCATCAGTTCTGACATTACCCATTCCAATGTTGTATATGATGTCTCACCTCCAGCACTGAAAATAACCTAATAATGGGGTTGATAAACATGAATATCAGCTAAATTAGTCAATATAGGAACAGGATTCAGCAGTTACATGCCAAAATCTCACAAGCAAAAACGTGCATTCTTTAAGTTTCCGAAAATTTTCATGCAAATTGCTGTCAATATAGATAGCATCTCACATTTCTCAGGCTTTCACCATGCGGAGCGAATATAATGCCGGTGCAGCCATAACTGAAAATCCTGGGTTAGAGAAGTTGAGGCCTTTTAGCGAAAATGGTATTTCATTAACATCCCCTTATTATTGCATACATGCCGGGTATCACCAGCATCAATCCCCAATGCAAGATCTTCTTCTAAGTATGTTGATTTCTGAAAAAATTTTACTAGTTATCGTTTCACTTCTTACTCTCTACCGTCTTAATTTGAACTAGAATATCTCATATAATACTCTCTCTCTTTCCCGACAATTTGGTCAAAACTTATGGACTACCGCACAAAAAACTGAGGAGATAATTAAGTAACCTCCTTTCTAAAATCATTACAACAAAACTTTCTTTATCATTATTATTGGAAGAATTGGAATGTAGGTTTTTTTTTTTTTTTAATTGAATTAAAAAATATTGATTAAGAAAAATAAAAGAAATAATATGGCTAGTTGAAAAAAAAGAAAATAGAAAAAAAAAATTTGAAAAGAAAGGGGGTGGGAAGAAAAGAAAATTTTTTTTTCTTTTTTACTGAGTCGCGTCAAAGTTGGTGTCCCATAGGAGTACTCGACTAATGGAGAGCGTAATACACACCCATGTTGGAGAATGAATTAATAGAGCTATTTAATATCTCATTAATGAGTTGTCATTCACTATTTTGTAATTTTAACAGAATTTTATTAATTTATGTTTCATTAGAAAAAAAATTATAATTTTGGTTCATGAACTATTGTCATTTTCCTTTTTTTCGTTTCACTCCAAAAAGAATATTCCATCTAAAAATATTCAATAATTTTGAAAATTTAAATATATGTGGTCTAATTCAAGACCTATTGTAATGTCAACCACTGCTCCATATATGGTATTACTAAGATTACATTATAAGATAGTTTATTGATAAATGACAGAATTATATTAGTTAAAAAAGAAAATCATGGCAATTTAAAGGGGCACTCAATACTAAAGTGAATATAAATTATCAATATAATCTTGTCATTTGTCGATGGACTATCTTGTATGATAGTCCTAGAACTATAGTTTAATTTTCTTGTTAATAAAATTATATATTATGTTTGTTATTATTGATATATTTTTCTAATGAGTATCCTATAAGAATCTCAATAATTGGATTCCTTAGTAGTTGCGAAATTGTGACAGCTGACCAAAGAGTTGAAAAAATATATCCAAATTGTTCTTCATTTTCGCGCCGCCCAAAAGCTGAATGGTCTGTTGTCTCTTCTAACGCTCATCATCACGCTTAGGAGGTAAAAAAACATGGAGAGGCCGGTTCTTGCAGCATCAACCACTGAGGAGAATCAAATGTATTCATCCTAACTCAGAATCAAGATAACATAAGACGACAGAACCAGGAAGAAGAAGAAGAAGCATATTACAGGGCGTGCCCATTTTATATAGTTATCAAATCTGTACATTTTAGTCATAGAAAACCAGGGCAGCCATTTCCCGAATTTCTCATGGAAACTCTATCCTTATTGTATCTTCCTCTGCTCATTATAGCCCTCCACATCTTGACCGGCCGGATCGTCCATCGCCTCCAAAATCTTCCACCGACTCCGTTTCCGACATTGCCATTCATCGGCCATCTCCACTTGCTCCACAAACCTTTCCATAGATCTTTATACAAACTCGCTGAAAGATACGGTCCGGTAATCTCTCTCCGGTTCGGTTGCATTCCGGTTGTCGTCGTCTCATCCCCCTCCCCCGTACAAGATTGCTTCACGAAAAATGACATCATTCTTGCAAATCGTCCAAAATTTATCGGCGGAAAGTACTTTGGTTACAACAACACCAGCCTCGTTTGGGCTTCCTACGGCGAACATTGGAGAAATCTCCGTAGGATTTCGTCCCTTGAAGTCTTGTCCTCCGGCAAGCTACAGCAGTTGTCGGATATTCGGGCCGACGAGGTTCAATCCTTGATTCGGAAGTTGTTCCGGCGGGCTTCCAATTTTGAAGATCCCGGCGGCGCCCAATTAATATCATTTGATATGAGGTCGGCTTGCTTTGGACTCACTTTCAATGTCATGACGAGGATGATCGCCGGGAAAAGTTATTATGGAGAGAATGTGGAGGATTCAAAAGAATCATGGGTTTCCAAGAGATTATATCCGAGTTGCCGGAGTTGATTCAGAGAGCAAGCGGGCTTGATTTCATGCCATTCATGCGATGGTTTGGACTAAATGATGTGGAGAAAAAGCTGCAAAAAGCTCAGGAGAGGAGAGACAAGTTCATGCAGGATCTGATTGATGAACATCGTGCGGGCGGCCCCACCGTCAATAATTCAGATCAGAAGAAGAAGACCATGATGGCAACATTGTTGGCTTTGAACGAGACAGAACCCGATTACTACTCCGATGAAACCATAAAAAACCTCATGCTGGTCAGTATAACTTCGATATAAACTTATGTTATCTTCTTAAACTTCAGATTCATCTCCTCTCTTGCATCAATTGAAGAACCTTCGGTAATCTACCTTACTTATGAGTACTATAAATAATCTAAGAAAAAAAAAAAGCAAATTTAATTTTTATAATAACAATACATTTACTCTAATAACTATTTTTTTTTTGAAATTTAACATTTATTTCGTCAATCATTTGATACATGAGGATGTCACATGGACTATTATAATCCACTATAATGACATATCATGTTGGTTATTTTAAAATTTTTACGGCTATTTTTTTTACCGTTTAACTTGGCCCAAACTAGTTTTAGAAACATTGATGACATGCCATTCCATTTGATACATGGAATTGACTGTCGCAATTAAAAAACAAATGTTAAATCTGTAAAAAAATATTTATTAGACTAAATGTGCTATTATTATGTAATTTTAGGACTAAATTTGATAACTAATAAACGTTTAAAACTAAATTTGCAACTAAACCAAACTATAGAAACTAAATTTTCATTTTTTTCATAATCTAAAAGTTTACCCACCCATAATAACAACATATTTAGTCCAATAACTGTAAGATAAAGGAATGATCATTGTCGAATGTATTGTACTGGAACAGGTATTACTTCATGCGGGATCAGACACAACGGCAAGTACTATGGAATGGGCAATGGCACGTTTGATAGCAAGTCCTCATGTGGTGAACAGGGCACAGTCAGAAATCGACAATGTAGTTGGACAAGAGCGCCTAATTGCAGAATCAGATCTTCCTCAACTTCCTTACATCCAGTGTATAATAAACGAAACACTTCGATTGCACCCAGCTGCACCAATGTTAGTGCCTCATAAAGCATCACAAGATTGCGTGATCGGAGGGTTTAAAATTCCGGCAGAAACCGTACTGTACGTGAACGCATGGGGGATACATCATGATCCCAAGTGTTGGGATGTGCCGGAGAAGTTCATGCCGGAGAGATTCCTAGGTTGTGAAAATGGCGGAGGAAAGGAGGAGTTGAAGCTCATAACATTTGGTTATGGGAGGCGAGGATGTCCTGGAAATAACTTGGCCATGCAAGTGCTGGGCTTGGCATTGGGCTCATTGATCCAGTGCTTCAACTGGGAAACTGAATTGCTATTTGTATAACAAAATTACTATTTGTATAACAAAAAATGTCCAAACTGCCCCCGAAATGGAAGAAACGTAAAATTGATGGCAAATATGGGATAAAAAACGCAGTGTATTGACAAATTAAAGGTTAAAAAACGTAAAAATGGTGCGAAAAAAACCAAAAAAACGCTGAAGTAATACGATTGAACAGAACACCAACGCTAAAGCATAGCGTTTGAAGGGCTAATAAACGCCAAACCGAAGCGTTGAAAACAATGCAAAACGCTGAAACGTAGCGTTTTAGTGTATAGAAAACGCTAAAATGAGGCGTTAATGCTGAACTCGCTCGCTTATATGCAGCGTTTCAGACCCGAAGTTGGTTAAAAAAAAAAAAGCACTCCAAACGCCACAGAATTCTATATTCGACCGGCTCTCACGCAAGAAGCTAAGGAAAAAACCCAAGAACACTAATTTTTTTCGAAATGGAAGCTGGTGGATCCGGATCTTCGAGAGGTCATGGCGCGGGCAAAGGGTTACTCTACAATCGGGTAAAATTTCTCAACCATTTCAATAATGTTTTGAAATTCATTTTGTCCATTCTTAGAACGCGGGTAAAAACGCCGCAAAATGACTATTTTTGTGGGGGAAAACCGCCGATCGGCGGCGATGTTTATTAGAGGAGCCGTCGATCGCGGCGTAGATGTGGGGAAAACCGCCGATCGGCGGCGATGTTTATTAGAGAAGCCGCCGATCGGCGGCGTAGATGTGCGGAAAAACACCGATCGGCGGCGTTCCACAAGGGTGGCAACGCCAATCGGTGGCGTTTTCAACATCCCAAACGTTGATCGGCAGCGTTTGGGATGTTGAAAACGCCGATCGATGGAGTTTTGTTCTGAGCGTAAACGCCGATCCGGAGCTTTTGAATCGGAGGCAAACGCTGTATTGCAGCGTTTGATTTCAATTAAACGCCGGTGACAAGCGTTTGACCGTAAGTCAAACGCTCCAATATAGCGTTTGACTTTCAGTCAAACGCTGATACATAGCGTTTGACTGAAAGTCAAACGTGAAATTGTAGCGTTTGACTTACGGTCAAACGCTACAATTTAATATAATTGTCTAGGGCTTACGTTTTAAAATATTTACGTTATATAAAATGTATGTGAATTAATATGATTGTTTGTGTATTAATATATTTTAATTACATTTTTCAGGGTGGCGGTAAGGTTAAACCGCGCGTTCCTCCTTCCACCGTTGAGGAGAGACAGAGGCCCACAGTTTCTGCCAGAAGGCAGAAGATGGCAGCCCAGAGACCTCGTACTCGAGGTGGCCGATCCAGGGGTGGCGGTCGAGGGATCGTCATCGGGGAGTCGGCGTTCCATCTGAGGGACGAGGACGATGCCTCGCCGAGCGACGAGGACGATCGGTCAGAGGAGGAGGAGGCTCACGAGGAGCCTCCGAGATCGAGCCAGCAGCAGCAGTCTGGTATGCAGCAGCAGCAGCGGGCGGAGCCCTCTGCAGGTACGCGATATTGATTTATTAATTATGTTTATTTAATTGATCTATTTGTCTAATTTGTGAATTATGTAAGTTATGTATTATTTGTTAATACTATTATTACTTAAGTAAATTTTTAAATTATTATTTAATTGTTAATTTATTTGGTAATATGATTACTTAGTTAAATTATGTTATATTGTTTTATAAATTGAAATATTTATTGAGTTATTTACTTTATGATGAATTTGTTTATTTATTTGCTAGTTTGGCTAGTTAGTGAAAATATGTTATGTTTGTTTATATATGTTATTAATTTGTCTTTTTTGTTTATTCATTGGGTAAATTGTTAAATCATTTATGAATGTTTCATTTATTGTATAACATGAGTAATTATTAAATTATGTTTTATTTGTTTATTTTGTTAATTAGTTAAATTAATTATATATATTATATTTGATAAATATAGCGATTCCTAAAAAGCGGAAGAAGGATGACAAGAGCTGGTTAGTCACTGGACCAGTCGAGGGTGGTCCGATCGATGCGACGGTTATTCCTAGTTTTTTAGGACACGTCGTATCGAGGTTTAGTCAGACGGGGGGTAGAGCCCCTATTAGGTGTCACAATAGGGGTTTGATGTACGACTCTTTAGTTACTTGGGTGCGCGGTATGTCACCCCTAGGGGCTCAGATACTTAGCCAGACAGGGCTGGGACATATTCCCAGCATTTTGTTTAGGCATATAGACGCGCCACTGATATGCGCTTTTTTGGAGAGGTGGCAGCCGGACACCAATACCTTCCATCTACCCTTCGGTGAGATGACGATACTTCTCCACGACGTGTGGGAGATTATGCGTCTACCGATAGAGGGTCGGTTGATTACCCAGTCCGCTGATACCGCCACCCTAGTAGCGTTGGCTAGAGATTTGCTCGAGATACCTCCGGACCAGCACATCGACAAGGAGTTATTCGAGAATGGGGCATTCTCGACCGAGCGGGTGATAGATACCTGTAGGCGTAGACCCCGGCCCGACTCGGACGTTGCAGTTTTTCTATGGGCTACTATTGGGACCTGTCTGTTTACAGACAAGAGTTCCAATAAGTTCCAGCCAGGCCCTGTTCTGGAGCTGCGGGGCGGGATGGCTCAGGTGGGCCAGTACGCGTGGGGCACGGCGACGCTAGCGTTTCTGTATAGACACTTAGGTGCTGCTAGTCGTCATGGCACGTCGAGCGTCGCGGGTTGCTTGACGTTGCTACAGGCCTGGATCTACGAGCATTTTCCATCTTTTAGGAGTAATGCCAGGCCTCTGTCAGTGCACCCCGATCGGCCGCGGGCCAGCAGATGGACGGTCGACGCACCCCGCAACAAGGACGACAGACTGGCGCTTTTCCGGGAGGCACTGGATGCCTTGTCGCCGGACGATGTAAGTAAATCAAAATTAATTTACTTAAATGTATATTTAAAAAACATAGGAAATGTAATTGGAAAATTTTTTTATAGGTTGTATGGATGCCATACGGTCGCGCTGCCGTCGCGCGCACTCCGAGGACCCAGTACCGCGGACTCATTGCATACCGGGAGGATATAGAGCCGTACATGCCAGACCGGTGTGCGCGTCAGTTGGGGTACGTGCAGTGGATCCCCAGACCGTTCATTCCGGCCACAGATGGGACGTACAGGGGGTACGGGGGTAGTGGGTACGTCGTGCACCACCCACGGACATATGCGGAGTCCGAGTGGGACGCGTATCCGGCTACCGGGCCTATATATTTTGTGCACCGTGCACAGACAGGGCACGGCGTCCGATATAGTGCCTGCGAGGACGGATATCTGGAGTGGTTCGTACCCCGCTCCCATCCGTACGTCGTAGGGCCCCCACCGGATCAGCCACAGCCACGCCGATCGTCATCGGAATACGTAAGTATTTTTGTTTATCAAATGTGTAATTTATTTTATTATATTGTTCAACATGAATAATTGATGTAATTGTGTGTATTTTTTGTAGTGGGTTAGCGATGTGCTGGGCGTGCAGCACCGGTTGTTGGATCAGCTGCGAGATCGAGCACCGGACCTGCACGACGAGTATTCTGGTCTGATTGCGGATTTTGAGCAGCGATTTGACCTGGCCGATTGAGCCCTTATGTATTTTTATATGTTTGACATTTTGTATACATTTGTATATTTTTTTTATGACATCAGCACCATTTCTATATCAGTACTTTGTGCATTACATTTATTGTTTGTGTTTGTTTAGTTATATGTCATGAATGTGAATACCAAAAATATAATACCAACAAATCATATCTGTCTCTCAGGGCGGGTTTCGTCCTCTCCAGCATCCAAGGGTAATATGGTATAATTCGCCATCGGCTCCGAACGGCTGAGGTGCAGTACCACGGCATTAGCATGCATTGCAAGTGGGAACAAGTCCGTGGGTGTGGCCATCCAGTAGGCTTCAGAACAACTTCTACCTTGATAACGTAAACGCCGGATCACGGCACCCAAATGATCACCGTCAGCAGGTCTCTCCTCCACAACTGCAAACAAACCTGCATACCTTTGTGGATCACGAACGATCTCCCCAACAAGCGCTCTACGCGACAATTTCCAATTGTGCTGTCCGCCTGAAAGGTAACTAGCAATCACTCTGAACCCACAATTTCCATCTCCAATGACATCCGACCATCCAGTACAGTAATGCCGAAAAAACACTGGTACGCATGGTACATCTTGTCCAAATCCTAAAGTGTTAAATGAAATAGAATGAACATAATTGAATTAAATTTGTAAATAAATAAATTCGTGCAACATCACTAACAATATTTACCTTCACGTAATGGAGACTCACTAGAGGAGTCCGTCGTATAGTTTGATGTGCGCCCAGTTGATCTTCCACTTGAATTTGACCGACCCCTACCACGTGATCCACGTGTCGCTCTCTCGCGACCACTCCACTCACGCATAACTGAATGGTGCAGTCTACTCGGCGGCCTTCCCCTATGAGTACCCTCAACCGATGGCTCAGCCGCACTAGACATATCAGCGTGCATCTCTTCCACATAAGCCATATTAAGTAGACGAGCCAAGAATGACGGACTTGTGTTAACTGCAGGAATGACTTCCTCATTGAAAAACCTTGATGAAACATTATTTTCAATCAGCATCCAACTGTAAATTTACAAAAAATAAAACAAATTTAATATAACTAACAAACATAAGTAAAATGTACCTGATGTCCTCATTCAGATTATTCGAATCCCTTTGGGAGGGTACAATTGTCAATCTCTGCCAGAACTCGTGGACTAATGGGAGCAATTGATATGCGGTCGATTCCTGTGCCTTGTATATATCACATGCACAAGGAATCCCAAGCGTCACCTTGCAAACGCATCCACACCTATCGATAACTTCGCCTGCCAACCTATCCTTTTTTTCAACTTGTTTGCTTACCAAATTCAGGCAGTGATGCGAAACGTATTTGTTCAAGTAACAGTATGGAAACCCCATCCTACTGGTTTGTGTCGTGGCAGTAGAAGACTCGAGCGACCCACTGTTATTGTTTTAACGTACAATAAAATTATAATACAATTATGACATTAAATAAATAATCGAATGCGGTTATTGCACTTACGCGATGTGAGGGAACAGATGCGTGAGATGAGAGTCGATCTTCATGAGCAACGTGTCGAGAGAATTGGTGGAAGAATGAAGCCAATCTTTCAAAGCAGCATGGGAAGCCTCAACCCTGTTAGTTGCCGTATTCCCAAAGTGTTGATATGTGTCAGTCCAGGCCCGGCAGAATTTCTCCTTATGAATGAGCCACGTCCCCTCCAAATAATCAACAACTGTAGGCTCAACCATAGAGTATGTAACCTTGAATTGGACTAATAGGAGGTTAAACCTTTCAACTGTGGGAGCCATGATAATTTTCTTCCACCAATTACTATATATATCAGTGGCCGTGTCCACATTCCTCCTGCCAACATTTTTTTCCAACCAACTGGCAACATCACGGTCAATATGCCACCGACATAACAAGTGATTGCAAGATGGAAAGTGATCCTTAATAGGCTGCAACAAACCCAACTCCCTATCTGAGACAACAACACTTGGTTCCACATTACTAGGCAACAATTCCCTCAAGTTTTTCATTACCCAATCATATGTTTCTTTTGTCTCATCCTTAACAATGGCAAAAGCAATATTGAAGTTCTTATTGGTGGGAGTCATACCGATCATCTCAACGACGGGCATTTTGTACTTGTTGGTCTTGTAGGTTGAATCAACCACTACAACCCAATACCACCTGTTGAACATCTGAATTGATGTAGGATGAGCGATGAATGCATGTGTGATCGCATTAGTGGCCTCGTCAGTGATAATCCGAACAAAATATTTCTTCTCGCGAGCCAAATGCAAAAATTGCTGCCCAATATTCCTACCATCCAATCCATCTTTCTTCATATCTTCCTTCAAATTGTAGACCTGCCTTATCTGTACATTGTCTTCGGGAAACTGCTGATGAATAGCTTCCCAAACGCTTTTTGGTCTCACATTGAAAGAAAGCATGCGTTTAGCCTCAGACTTTGCCTCTTTCGAGAAACCGCTCAACTGCCTGTGCCCATATGGATGCCTTATACCTACAAAAATTAGTAATAAGAATATAAGAAAATGCTAATTATAGGAAAAATAATATAACATATTCAATGGCGAAACATATTCATACCAGGATGATTATGTGTGGACGATACCCCTGGCGTAACAAGCACACTGTAACGCTCATTAACAACCTTCTTGACAGTCAACTTGAACGGACATTTACATCCGCATCTTTTCGTGTTCAACCGTATGGTGGGGAGAGGCTCCTTCAATGGATCTTTCCATCGACTGCACCTAAAATAATACGTCGAGCCACTTCCGCCTTGCTTCGAAAGCACAAACTGCAGGCTATTAGCTATAGGATAGCAAAACGTAAATGCATCCTCCACACTTGCAAAATCCATATCTATCCTAAAATATTCACTTAGATCTGCCCCAATGTCCTCTTCCTCACCCCCCTCGTCATCCTCATTATCCTGTTCCTGCTCGTAATCATCATGTGTGCTCATATTCGAATTATCGTCCTGTATAGTCAGAAATCCAAATCCATATTGTTACAAACGCTATAAATTACACAATAGGACTATAAAAAATGCTTCACTTTACATATGTAATCTTAAAAAAACGCAACGTATTTCACATATCTATACAAACAAACGCTACACTTCACAAAAAATTTAACTAAAAACGCTACGGATTTCACATAAATACCATAATTTCGCAACAATTTTCTTAAATGAAAGGCATAAAACGCCACATTTTGGCGTTTTTTCTGAACAAAAACGCCACAGTTTGGCATTTTTTTGAAATAAAACGCCACATATTAGCGTTGAAAATTATTCAAACGCTAATAAGTGGCGTTTTACTTAAACAAAACGCCACTTATTAGCGTTGTAGGTGACAAAAACGCTAATAATTGGCGTTTTTGGGCAAAATAAACGCTGCAAAAATACAAAAAATACATAGCGTGTAGCAAACTTACCATTTCGTGAAGAATGTCAATCGAAAGTTGTACGATACGAATGGCAGATGGATATGATTCGACGAATCCTTCTTTCGATTGTCGATTTGAATTTGTTGTCAATATTTGTAAGGGAACCTTTTGTACAGAGAATGTACAAAGGTTATGATATGATATGATGTAATTTGTTGTGAATATTTGGTCTGTTCATATTTGTTCGGTCCGTTTTTTAACAAATCCCGTCACAAACGCTACTATTTAACGAGCGAGATATGTTTTTCGGTTATATTTTAGCGTTTTTTCATGCATGAAACGCTATATTTTAGCGTATTATATACTAAAAACGCTTCACTTTAGCGTTTTGGTCCAAAAAAATGCTACGTTTTGGCGTTTTCAGTACACCATTTCGCTACGTTTTAGCGTTTTGAGCGAATTTCCACAAGACCTTTCAGCGTTTTTTTGGTTCATTTCTATACCAAATTTGCGTTTTTTGCCCTTTATTTCAGCAATACGCAGCGTTTTTTATACAAAAAAAATTTATCATTTCATATCGGGGGTATTTTGGACATTTTTTGTTATACAAATAGTAATTTTGTTATACAAATAGTAAGTCCCACTGGGAAATGGAGGACGGAATGGCTACAATGGACCTGACGGAAGGCCCTGGGACTCCTGCTTACAAGGCACAGCCTTTGGTGGCTAAGTATTCCCTACGGCCCAACATGTTCAAACTTCTTTCCCAACTTTGAAATTTGGAACGTCTTATATTCTTACGATACGAATGTAAAGGATGGCCAAAATTTTCTATTTGTGCAACTATTCAATATTGAAATTAGGCCTCCTATTAATGTGTACACGAAATTATTGTGTCTAAACTTAGACACAGTATGTCCATGAAAAACATACAAATTGATTAATAAATTTATCCACGGATTTGACACAAAATAGTCATATGTAATCTTAAACATTACAAATCTTCCAATATTCCAATGATATTAAATCATGATGGTACAGAGGACTTTACCTTAAACAAAAACAATGAATACACAAGATCAGACTGACATATCAATGAAATACAGAGAAATGGTAAAGTCGAAAAATTTTGCCTTATTTATGGACGTTGTCTTATTCCACTAAAAAACTGTTATGATAAGGAACTGGAATCAACTTCAGATCATATTTTCGTCTCACAGTTAATCCAAATATTTCAGTCATGTCTAGTTCCTTGTTCTTCTCTTCATCTGGAAGTTTCCAGTCAAAATGGAAGAGCAATTGTGCAAGTAGCAGATCAATTGACGCCAGACCAAGTGAAATTCCAGGACATATCCTTCTTCCAGCTCCAAATGGCGTATACCTGAAATCATTCCCTCGGTAATCCATTGAAGAGTTCAGAAACCTCTCTGGATTGAATTTCTCGGCTTCAGTCCAGTACTTTGGGTCCCTGCTAATAGCCCAAGCATTGATGATAACTCTGCTTTTCTCTGGTATATCGAATCCATTTATGTTGCATTTCTCACTGCTTTCTCTTGGTACCAATGGAGACGGCGGGTGCAGTCTAAATGTTTCTTTGATCACTGACTGGAAGAAGTCCAGTTCTTGAATGCCGGATTCCTCAACATTCCCTCTTCCATCAAAAGCTCTTCTCACTTCTTCTTGTGCCCTTTTCATCACCCCTGGATTTTTCATCAGTTCTGACATCACCCATTCCAATGCTGTAGATGATGTTTCACTGCCAGCACCGAAAATATCCTAATAATGGGGTTCATAAACATGAATATCAATTAAAACGGGCAATCAGGCTCGGCGGTCCCTTTAGGACTGTTTTAATCAAAGGAAAAAAAAAAAGGAAAAAAAGCTTGTGACACTCACCAGTATTACTGCTTTAATGTTGTTTATGGTCAACGGCATCCCAAATTTCCCGGACTTTTGAACGTTCAGAAGAACATCAACTAGATCTTCTTTTGCTTCTCCTTCTTGCATCGGTTCTTGGCTTTTCTCCTTATGCTCTTCAAGTATGTGTTCCAGACATGTATCAAGAATCTTGTGCATCTTCTTTAACTTAGGACTCATTTCACTGAGGATCTGAATCAACTTGACTGAAGGATATACATCTGCTATAGAAAATCCAGATGTCATCTTTGTAGCTTCCATTATAAGTGAAATAAATTCTTCTTGATATTTACTCTTCTTTCCAAACGTAACTCTTGCGGTGAGGCCATAAGTAAAGGAGCAAAATTTCCTGCTAAGATTAACAATAGAACCCTGTTCTGACGAAATCTCTCTAATAAATTTGAGTACTTCATCTTCTCTAATTCCCCCAAAACTCAGGACACGCTTGGAATTTAGAAGCTCCACGGTGCAAATTTTACGCACCTGTCTCCAGTAGTTACCATACGGCATGAATATAATGTTAGTGCAACCATAACTGAAAATCCTGGGGACGAGAAGTTGAGGTCTGTTAGAGAAAATGGTATCATGGGTTTTCATGAACTCTTCCGCGACCTCCGGTGAGGATACCACCATAGTGTTAACCTCACCTAACCTTAAGTGCATCAGGGGTCCATATGTTTTGGCCAAGTCTCTTAAGATGTGATGTGTTAAAGAGCCAAAGAGATTATGCATGTTTCCTATAATGGGAAGTGGCTTTGGCCCTGGAGGCAATTTTAAAGAAGAGTTGTTGGAGGATTTGTTCAGAAACTTCAATAACATGAAGAAAATGGCAAAAAACGCCCAGAAGAAAGTTATCAACTCCATGAGGCGAGATTGATGAAAAGAAGCTGTATTGATGGTTTGAAGCAGAAACTATCTTTTTATGAGTGATGATTCCCAGGTTTAACTCTACTTGATTATTTGAATCAGAAATGAATAGTATGTTGCAGGTAGATATGCGCAAAATGTGGGTTTAGATTCTTCCTACTCAATATAAAAATATGCGCATAGATCCTATTCGAACACTGACATCTCGATTCAAACAATATTGTCAAGCATAGATCCGAACAATTATTAGCGTGTTCACGTCCAAATATGTAATTGAAAAGAATCGTAATGTAACTTTTGTTTAGTTTTATCTTTTTTTTCTGAGGATGGTTTAGTTTTATCTTGAATTTAAATTATTTTTTATTTTTTTAATTGTTTAAAATAATAAACATACATCTTATCTTTATATTTTTCACAGTCTTTCTCTCCCCTCTTTCTTCCCCTTCCCATCATCTATCGAATCTTTCCTCTCATCTCTTCACATTATCTATTGAATTTGTCTCATTTTTTCAATTTTTTCGTATTTATATTTCTCACCGATATGTATTCTTTTTTTCAATCCTCAAATTCAACATCAGAATTCTTCTCAAATTTTCTCAAGAAGTAGAACTTTCAATTTTTTGTTTCTTTGTGATGAATAAATTTAGTTATTTTTTTTCTAATTTAGTTTTTTGAATTGTTGAATTCAACACCAGTGTTCGTCGCAGTTGTTGTTAGATTTCACCAAATTGTATTTACATGTATAGTGTGACAAACTAGCTACGAAAATATAGCATGTATATTAGGTATATTTTCACATATATTTTCAAACTTGAATATATGTATATATATTTCTACGTATATTTCACCAAACTTATATGTATATTACCAAGAAAAAACATATATATTATGAACTCTTTAAGTATATTTCACCAAATCTGTATGTATATTATGTGATATTTACATGTATATTTTCATAAATTTGCATGTATATTATATAATATTTACATATATATTACGAAGATAAAGCATGTATATTAGGTATATAAAATTTATATTTATATTATACATATTTTTATTTCTATTTCATTGAATTTTTATGTATATTATGTAATATTTATGTGTATATTGTGGGGAGAAATCATGTATATTATGATGAAAGTGAATGTGGTTGCAAATATGGATTGAAGTTCAAGGCTTTGTGGTTTTGTTGATGAAATTGACGATTTTGTCAATTGGTGATGAAATTCATGTCGTCGGTTGGTATTGATTGCATAAATTGGTTGCTGATGATGATGGGAGTTGACTATGGTAGTTTGATATAGATGTAGGGGAGAGAAGATATTTAAATTTAATTAGGATATACATTTGTATATTTAAAAATAAATTTGGATAATAAAATCTTATCAGGATTATAATTAATTGGCTTAAATTCATTTTTAGTCCCTCATAACATGGGTTATTCCAGTTTTGATCCCTCATATGTTTTAGTCACCAATTTTAGTCCCACTTAAATTTTTTTTGACAATTCTAGTTTTTTTTAACGAAAAAGTTTAGAAGATATCGGATTAACTCATTTGATCGATAGTCAAACCTAATTTTTTTCTTCAAAATGATTTGTACCGTGATGTTTTCAACCAATTTTATAATCTGAATCCTAATGAATGTTCAACTCATTTAGGGTTTCGACTGTCATTTTGGATTGTGAGTTGATCAAAATGGATTGAACATCCATGAGAAACTGAGTCATAAAATGGATTGAAAACATCATGGTACAAATCATTTTAAAAAAAAAATTAGGTTTGACTAGCGATCAAATGAGATAATCGGTTATCTTCTAAACTTTTCCTTTAAAAGAGACTGTAATTGGTAAAAGAAAATTTAAGTGGGACTAAAATTGATAACTAAAATATATGGAGACCAAAACTGAAATAACTCATGTTATGAGGGACAAAAAATGAATTTAAGCCTAATTAATTTACAAACTAATCGTAAATTTATTTGCACATTTGATCTTGGGTGTCCTACCGAAAAACAACTCAATGATTTAACCCCCTCTTGCCCATCCTCTCTTCCTTGCTCTGGAAATAAAAGGACAATTTTGTTAAAATTGAGACGATAATATTTAAAATATGACGGTAACCCTGAAAAGCAGCAAAATGGCTGGAGCAACCATATATTGTTTAGTTCCAGAAACGTCAAAGGAAACTAAAGAAACAAGCCATCACTATCATATCAGCCTGCTTAAGTTCATTTGCTTTTTTTTGAGTTTGACTTTGAGTTTGGGACGATGTCTTTAAGTTGTGAGAATCATGGCACAAAAACATATTTGATGGTTAGTCAGCAGATTCTGATTTTGACATTTGACCTAGGGTCTTGTCCATATTTGTTACTAATTGATTCTTTATGAATCATCATCCCGATCCCTAATATTCTGTATTGCTGAGGAACCTTATGGCATTTTGCTATGGGACTGCTGTTCATTATCTATAAATTTAACTACAACTCATTATGTTCTTGTTGGAATATGCATACAAATTTTTATTTATTTTTTATTTTCTTCAACAACTTCTAATTTTATTTTGCTGGTAAAATCAGTCGTATAGGAGAGGGGAGCAAATTTATTTTGAAGAGATTGCATTTAACACAAGTTAGGATTTCTCCTATCAATTTGGCTATAATATTTGAATCTTGTGATTTATGTTTATTGCTCTAAATTAATTCATATATGATATATCAATTTGGATTTGTTTAGAAACTTTAATAACATGAAGAGGAAAGCCAAAAATGCCCAGAGGAAAGTTATCAGATTTCGAAAAGCCTCAAATTTCAAATTTCAAATTTTACATAAGGAATTATACTCCTTCTACATAATACCTCTCATCTGAGTTACCATGAATACAAGAAAGCTATTTTCAGATAGGAACATAATATTTGAAAAACCTCTATACCTGCAAAAGCGAACATTGCGCCGTAGGGGACAGCAAATGATTGAATCTAGGCTAAAGACCCTCCCTAGTTCTTAACTTCTACCACGTCTGTACGATTATAGGAACGAGGCTTAGATTAGTCGAACTCAACACAATAACCACTGAGTTACAACCCGCTTATCCCTCTCACTCTTATCTTTTGTAAAACAAAATTTTCTCACAAAATAACAATCCAAATTTAACCCCTAGTAAGACTAAACCTAATTTTACAAAATCTTATCTAAGGTTTAATATTTTCACTTTTTATTAAAATTAAAAAAATATCATTTAAGTGGGGTGCTATTCTAAAGTCAAATATCACAGGCTAGACAAACAAAGAATAACCTTCACATGGGTGGACAAATAAAAAAAAAAAAAAAACTGAAATTTCCACATCTTAATTCAATTGAACAGTTCACAAAATTAGTTCAAAAATATTTATTTGAAAGATCACGGGATTAAATAGTAAATTTACCTGATTGAAGTCGCACTTTCTTGGATGGATTCCACCATTCAGGGTATCCATGAATCTTAAAGCAGGATTCAATGGAATACTCCTTCATTTTTCCATATTTGTGACTTCACAAGCAGTGCTGTTCTGAATTCATTGATACATTCACATTATATTGCCTATTCTTTTCTGCCATTAATTATTGATGGAATTGGATCCATGAGTCTCATAAACATCACTCAATCCCATAAAAAACTCCATTGACTTGTTCTCCTGATGTCTACTCTCCATCACCTTCATAACTGCCTGCAATGCCTCCTTTGCTCTGAAGCAAGAATTGGCTAAACTTTCTGCCACTTATCACTGACTTGACAGTTTCAAAACAATCGATCTCAGGCCTCAACTGATGCAGCTAATCACTAAGCTCCTTCAGTCTCCCTCATAGTATTGTGTGACTCCTAATTTTTCTTTCTTTTTTGGAAGAATAGTCACCAGCCACTGATGGCTTGCCGACCGATGGGTTTCGCAACCCTTTTCATTAAATCAGTCAAAAGTATAACACCAGTACAAATAACTGATATCTCTTTCCTTACTACAATTAAGTATGAATACAAAAGAGTAGATTATCTTCGTAGAATAAGTCTCAAAGTTGGAACACCCTCCTTATGAAGAGCTAATAGTCCTCGCAACCGCGTAGGCATGTCATCCATCAAATCAAATGAATAATTAAAACCCTTCGATCCCAAAGTAGCTAAAAAATCTGCCGAAAATTTTGCTTCTCGGTGAACATGATTTATAGTACCAGAAAGCTCTCCCATAATTCGACAAATTTATTCTTGCCTCATCATTGTTATCTCTCTTTTTAGCTGCAAAAACATAGAGAGATTTGAAGTGTCAAATCTTTCACCTATATATCTCTTCCCAGAGTTCTCTTGCATACTATTTACTCTCTTCCATTTTCTGAAATGGAGAAGTAGCCTCAGGCATGAAACAAGATCCATCAATGAACCCTAACCTACATTTTGCCTCCAATGCTGTGACCATTGCACTTTCCATATCAGATAATTTCTATCATTCAGAGGAATACTCACCAGCTGCAATCCTTGATGATATGAGCCATGAAGGATGAGCTGCTCCTCATATTCATCACAAATCTCAGCTCGAATTCCTTCATACAATGTTTCACACCTACCTTGATCAGGATCAATCCTCACTTTCCATTCTTCGTAAACAGAAAAGTAAGACTTAAACGAAAATTAATCGATCTAACAAGGCTCTAATACCATGTTAAAATCCAGATGATCAAGATCAGAATCAGCACAACATCAAAGAAGAAGATCATATTCAATGCAGAAAAGACAAATTTCCCTTTTGGTTAAAGAGTATATTTGTAGTCGAGTATAATATAAGAATCAGAAAGTTCCTACAAGTTGACTATATGTAAACTTACACACGGACATAATCTACACGAAATTGTTGTAGGTAAACTTAAGAAATAGTATGTCCATGGAAAACATACAAATTGATTAATAAATTTATCCATGGATTTGACACAAAATAGTCATATGTAAACTTAAACATTACAAATCTTCCACTATTCCAATGGATATTAAATCGTGATAGTATAAAGGACGTTACCTTAAACAAAAACAGAGAATACACATGATCACACTCACATATCAACGAAATACAGAGAAATGGTAGAAATCTCAGAGTCCACAAACTTCGCCTTGTCTTATTCCACTAAAAAACTGTTATGATATGGAACTGGAATCAACTTCAGATCATTTTTTCGTCTCACAGACAATCCAAATACTTCAGTCATGTCTAGCTCCTTGTTCTTCTCTTCACCTGGAAGTTTCCAGTCAAAGTGGAAGAGCAATTGTGCAAGTAGCAGCTCAATTGACGCCAGACCAAGTGAAATTCCAGGGCATATCCTTCTTCCAGCTCCAAATGGCGTATACCTGAAATCATTCCCTCGGTAGTCCATTGAAGAGTTCAGAAACCTCTCTGGATTGAATTTCTCGGCTTCAGTCCAGTACTTTGGGTCCCTGCTAATAGCCCAAGCATTGATGATAACTCTGCTTTTCTCTGGTATATCGAATCCATTTATTTTGCATTGCTCGCTGCTTTCTCTTGGAATTAACATTGCAACCGGGGGATGCAGTCTAAATGTTTCTTTGATCACTGACTGGAAGAACTCCATTTCTTGAATGCCGGATTCCTCAACATTCCCTCTTCCATCAAAAGCTTTTCTCACTTCTTCTTGTGCCCTTTTCATCACCCCTGGATTTTTCATCAGTTCTGACATTACCCACCCCAATGTTGTAGATGATGTCTCACTGCCAGCACTGAAAATATCCTAATAATGGGGTTGACAAACATGAATATCAGTTATAGGAACAGGGATTCAGCAGTTACATGCCAAAATCACACAAGCAAAAACGTGTATTCTTTAAGTTTCCAAAAATTTTCAAGCAAATTACTGTCAATATATAGCATCTGAAATTTCTCAGGCTTGCAGAATGTTAGAGCATTGATTAGAACATGTTGACACTCACCAGTATGACTGCTTTAATGTTGTTTATGGTCAACGGCATCCCAAATTCCCCTGACTTTTTAACGTTGAGAAGAACATCAACAAGATCTTCTTTTGCTTCTCCTTCTTGCATTGGTTCTTGGCTCTTCTCCTTATGCTCTTCAAGTATGTGTTCCACAGTTCTGTCAAGAAGTTTCTGCATCTTCTTTAACTTAGGACTCATTTCACTGAGGATCTGAATCAACTTAACTGAAGGATATACATCTGCTATAGAAAATCCAGATGTCATCTTTGTAGCTTCCATTATAAGTGAAATAAATTCTTCTTGATATTTACTCTTCTTTCCAAAGGTAACTCTTGCGGTGAGGCCATAAGTAAACGAGCAAAATTTCCTGCTAAGATTAACAATAGACCCCTGTTCTGACGAAATCTCTCTAATAAATTTGAGTACTTCATCTTTTCTAATTCGCCCAAAACTCATGACACGCTTGGAATTTAGAAGCTCCACGGTGCAAATTTTACGCAACTGTCTCCAGTAGTCACCATAGGGTGCGAATGCAATGTCGGTGCAACCATAATTGAAAATCCTGGGGCAGAGAAGTTGAGGCCTGTTAGCGAAAATGGTATCATGGGTTTTCATGAACTCTTCCGCCATTTCAGGTGAGGATACCACCATAGTGTTGACTTCACCTAACCTTAAGTGCATCAGGGGGCCATATGTTTCGGCCAAACCTCTTAAGATGTGATGTGGTAAAGAACCAAAGAGATTATGCATGTTTCCTATAATGGGAAGTGGCTTTGGCCCTGGAGGCAATTTCAAAGATGAGTTCTTGTTGGATTTGTTCAGAAACTTTAATAACATGAAGAGAAAAGCAAGAAATGCCCAGAGGAAAGTTATTAACTCCATGAGGCGAGATTGATGAAAAGTAAAGAAGGTGTGTTGATGGTTTGAAGCAGAAACTATCTTTTTGCGAGTGATGATTACCAGGTTTAACTCCTATGTGATTAGAGCCAGTTTGACTCAGAAATGAATATTATGTTGCAGGCAGAGATCCGCAAAATGTGGGTTCAGATTCTTCATAATTAATATAAGAATATGCATTCGTCATGCATGACTTTATTTTATATGGAAAACGATTGATTAGGAAGATGATCATTTCCAAGGTTTGTATTTCACTGATTTGTGGCCTGGAATGGATCTATTTAAACACTAACATCTCGATTCGAACAATATTGTCAAGCATAGATCCGAACAGTAATTAACCTGTTTGAATGCTCTACGAGAGATCTTGAATTCAGTAAATTACTGCAGCTACATACATGAATGAGGTTAAAAGTTACAGGTTCAGAGAAACAAGGTTTCAATTCTGAATTCATAACACTGGAATCCCATAGCTTGATATGCTAAAATCTTCCACATAGTTAATTCAATATTCGTTAGAATGAGTGTTTAAAGAACCTATGAGATTGACTGGCTCTTAAAAGATTATAAGACATGGTTTTAGCTAAAAGCAGAAGTGAGAGTTTAAAACTTGGCCACCTGCAGAAAAGAAATGGAAAATCCTCTTCAGATATCAGCTTTGCTGATGTTCTGACTGAATCTCTCCCAGTTGCTAGTTTTAATTCTTTACGATGTTCATCTTGAGGGAGCGTGTTGAATAAGAAACAGCAATTAGTTAATTCAGCCAGACAGTTAAGAAGACGGTTCCGCTAAACTAAAGCTGAACTCATCAGCTAAAGCAGCAGGACTGGAAACCTATAGGGGCACTCATCAAATTCAGAAACTGCAGGTCAGGGATTGATCTTGGTTGCTGAGTTGGAATTTAGAGGATTCACTCAAGTAATTAATTCACGTGAGATTCTATCAAGACATCTTACCTAGAATTGGTTAACATAATTGGCGATAAGGCTGATAATTTCTGACACGACACGAAAACCGGACACAGAATCGACACGAAACAAGTCGATTTAGGGTTGAATTTTAGACAAAAAAAAAAAAAAAAAAAAAAAAATTGGGTCAGGTCCAGGACAGGTCCAATAAGCCCATGTCAGAATCAGATCAGTCCACCGGGTTAATGGGTTTACTTGATGACCCAAAATATTTTAAAAATATTGCTGAGAAAAAAAATTGAGTTGGTGGGTCGAGTTAAGGTTGATCGACCCTTACTCGACCTGGTCAACCCGTTGAGGTCGGGTTGGAGGGTCAATGCAAGTGGGTTGACCAAGTCGTGTTTGAGTTGGGGAGTTTATCAACCCGTTTGGATTCGGGTCGGGGTTGGGTTGCGAGTAAAATCGTAATTTTCTCTTCCAATGCGTCTACACGAATTAACAGCTCTAATTGTCAGCTCAACCTAGATTTGTTAGGGTAACGGGGAGTTGTGAGCTTGCTTGTACATAATTAGTGTAGCCTTGATGTTTAATAATGTAACCAAACTATAATATTAAGCTTTTCAATTCTAAGATCAATCTGATATTTCAGTTTTGGCAGAAATAGTTTTTTTCTCTTCAGTGAGTGTTTCTTCAAGAACAAAGAAACTTTGGTTTTCTTTTTATTCTGAATTTCGTGAGCACCAAATGGGATGTATTCAAAATGTGTTCCCTTGTAATCAGTCGGCCTATCAAGAAATTTTTCCGGCTAAAATTAAGTGGCGGTTCAAATTTTTAGTTTTATTCACTTTTTTATATCGTTTTACCTTCTTTTTTTTCCCCACCCCGCGTGACTCCTAAGTGAAGTTATCTCTTCTTGTCTTTTTCATATCATTTTACACTTTTAATGCAATATTAATAATTTTTTCAAGTTTGCCCTTTTTTTTGTTTTTCGTTCTCAATATAATAACTATCATTTTAATATCTTAATTAAAGATTTTTTAAAAAAAAAAGTGAACTACAAATAAAAATTCAACATATTAATTGACTCTCACAAAAATATAAAACAACATTTTAATTATTTTATTTGTGAAATTAGGAATAATTATATTAGGGAAAAAAACAGATAACTCTTAAAACTAGAATGTTTATATAAAAAATTGAATATTATTTTAATTATTTAAATATAATAATAATTTCTCAAAATATAAAATAATATTATTATTATTTATTGATAAAAAGTTTATTTTAAAATGGAAGGAGGGAACAAGAAAGAAAGGGATAAGTATTTCTTACTTAAAACGATAGTCTTAATTTTGAGTCACTTTTGTATTAAAAAAAAAATGGAAAGAGAACATTAGATTCCTATGTTTTAAAAACGGATCTTACTATTTGTAGCACAAATTTACTATTTGTAGCACACAAAAAAAATGAAATGACAAAAATGCCCATAATGTATGAATAAGTAATATACTTCACAAAATTCAAAAAACATCTCAAAACATTCAAAACTCCCTCAAAAAATCTTACGAAAGCCTTCCAAATCATTCAAAAACGTTTAAAATCGTAGAAACAAATTGAAACGCATCGTTCGTTCAGCTTGGGATAGAGTATACTTCAAAATTGACGCAAAAATGGTACGAATATAATACTTTTGTATTGTTTTTATCATGCTGCCAAAAAAATCGCACATGTTTTGCAATTTTATTTGGGAAAATCGCCCATAATTGGCGAATGTGGTGTAAAAAATTGCCCAATGTTGGAGATTTTTTACCCAAAATTCGCCAATCATAGGCGATTTTTCGCTGGAAAATCGCCTGCAATTGGCGATTTTCCAAGGCAAAATCGCAAAAAGCAGGCGATTTTTCCTGGAAAAATCGCACAATGCGTGCGATCTGCGATTTTTCACAGGAAAATCGCCTGCATTGTGCGATTTTGCCATGAAAAATCGCCAATTGCAGGCGATTTTTCTGAAAAACCGTATTTGCATGCAATTTTTTCATGGAAATGTTGCACATTGTTCGCGTGATTTATTTAAAAAATACCTACTCACATTCGTGATTTTTTCATGGAAATATTGCAAATTGTTTATATTCCAATTTACAGTTAGAGCGGATAGTGAAAGTATTCCCATGATTCCACATTATGTCCATCCTTTCTGCACTGGCATTACGGACGTAGAGGCAGATGGCAATTGCGGATTTCGCGCTGTTGCATACGGTCTGTATGGCAATGAAAATGAATGGGAGACGGTCCGAACTGCGTCTGTTGGCGAGATTATTATGCATCAGGATACTTACATACCGCTCCTCCGTGCATGTCTACCACAGGAACTTTTTGTAGCCGGCGCAGATCCTATTGCTTGGGCAACTGGTCGATTGAATCATTTTTCATCACCATGCCCCTTTGCTGGCTGGATGATCACCCCAACGGACTTGTTTGCTATCGCCACTTATGCAAACGCATTGGTAATCCATCTCAGTCTCGCTCGCGGTTGTTGTTTCTCCATTTTACCTTTGAGGCAGTTACGGGGCAGGGGAAGACCATCTCGTCAGATAGCCATTGCACACGTTCGTGGTAATCATTTTGTTCATGTCCGTTTGACTGATGATTGTCCTATACCTTCGTTGGCATTGTTGTGGAGACATCATTGCGATGAATCTATGGCTACGTTTGCAACATCTGATGCATTTAAAAATAGGGTGGACCATTGGGACATGATTTGCGGACCATAGATTGTTTGTAGCATTGAACTTTGATTTGAAGATTACATTGTTCTTTTTCATAATTGTCATTTATTTATTTTTTCAATTTTGATATCAAAAGAGCATTAAATACCAAACAACTTAAAAATGATTAAGCATGTAAATAATAACATTACAGAATCGTCATAGCATCACAATCTAAACAAAACATACATATATACATATACAGTAATCTGCTACAATCACCCAGCTAAATGCCATCGATCTAGCTCCTCCCTCAACGCTTCCTCCATTTCGTCCGTCTCTGGTAATCCATGATCTCTTATGACATGTACGGCTCGCTCAGTTAAATGTGTAAATCGGCTCACCCACTAAAAAGTCAACAAGATGAAATTAATTAGTAATTGTCTATATTCAAAACCAATGAAAAAATATTATTAAATAAAATTAAATATAAAAACAAGTTACATACATATTCTGTGTTGGTGCGGGGCGGAACTCCGCCATCATCATCGGGGGGGCCATCGACGAACAGGTACGGGTGGGAGTGCTGGCGATACCATGTGATGTACTCAGGTGTGGTAGCGCCGGGATACTCTGAAAGCTGTAGGAGATCGGGCCGAATACTAGAGAACAGTGCGGACTGTCATACGCTCTTGGCGAACTCCAAATCGAATTCCACACTGTACCCACCACCATATGGCCTGTACGCCACCTTCGGTCGGAGGATGGCGCATGGGATATCCTGAACGAACCCCAACTGGCGTACGTACCTATCTGGCATGTACGGCTCAACCTCGTCGCCACATGCGATCAAACCCCTGTACGTGGTGATCGGGGTGCGGAGATGGGGATACTGACCGTACGGTGTCCATGTCACCTGTAACATATTCAGGTGTGGTTAGATATTTATGAAATATTTACAATTTAACTAAAACTGTAATTATAAAATGTACAAATATAGTTTAACATACCTCATCCGGTCGCAGGTGGTCAAGTGCATGGCGATACCTCCGGAGACGGGAACTGGTGCCCTGTCGAGGGCCAACACTCCACAAAGCAGCGCGCGGCGCGTGTGGATCGTCAGACATAGGCACGGAGTGCGGCCTGAACGCCGGAAAATGCTCGTATATCCATGCCTGAAGAAGTGTCAAACACCCTGCGATTTTTCAGTACAAAATCTCAATCTGGTGAGATTTTTACATAAAATTTCGCACAATAGGTGCGATTTCCTACGCGATTTCAAACAATTATGAACGAAATAATACGATTTTTACCTGAATGAATAAGCCTTTGCCCTTCCCGTGACCCCGTGGTGGTTGAGAACCGCCTGCGTCCATTGTGCGATTTTTTCAAAATTTTTTTGAATGGTCTGAGAGAATTTTGCTTCGAAAATCTGAAATGAAGTTTGATTTTGTAAGGTTTGCAAGGAACTTATAAGCGTACATATAGAAAAAAATCGCACTTACTTTCCAATTTTTCTATGAAAAATCGCACTTACTTTCCGATTTTTCAGCAAAAAATCGCACCCAATGTGCGACAGTGGGGCGAAAAATCGCCCCACTTAAGCGATTTTCTGGGGGAAAATCGCTTAAGTGGGGCGATTTTTCCCCAGAAAATCGCTTAAGTGGGGCGATTTTTCGCCCCACTTTCGCACATTGTGTGCGATTTTTTGCTGTAAAATCGCATATTGGGTCCAATTTTTCGTAGTTTTATCGCAAATTACATCCAATTTTTCATCAAAACTTGGCATTTTCTGTTTTAAGGGCATTTTAGGCATTTCATCCAATTTTTTGTGCTACAAATAGCAAAAATGTGCTATGTTTAGCAGCCCAGTTTAAAAACCGACCATAACTACTCAAACCGACCCAAAGGCCTCCATTTTTGGACATTAACTACCAACATTTATTTATTTATTGTATTATTCATAAAGCGGAAAATAAAGGGTTAAAAAAGATGAAATCATCGAATATGCCCTCTAATTTCTTCTATGCAAAAGATAATATTGTCTTTATTTTTATAATTATAACATTTTTTTCAAAAAAATTCTCTCTTTTATAATTCTTTCTTTCATGAGGTTTAAAACTACTATACAGGCATGGTTCCAATTTAAAAAAAAAAATAATGGTTAAATATTCTGTCACCCTAAAATTACTTTAAAATTTTTATTAAAAAATATTCTACTGAACAAATTTTAGAAATTTATAGGATCAGACTGAAATTATAGGCATCTCATGAGATTTTTTTATATGAACCTAATTTAAAACATGTCAAAAATTAAATTGAAAAGGTAAACACTTTATAAATAAGAGAATCATTCACTTCTTAAAACACCTTATATTCAAAAAAAAAAAAAAAAATCAAAGAGCTAAGTAAACAAGATAAAATCAACACTAAATATAAAGATCAAGGCATAACATCCGAAAAAAACAAGGTGGGGAAGTTCATGGTATGAATGAAACACTATACACAAAAAAAAAAACACACACACACACACACACGCACATACCTCCCATATCATGATCAATGACTCATAAAAATCCCATTGCCCTATTTTAATCATCTATATATAAATCCTCTTATTCTCTTTCTTTATTATTATTATTATTATTTTAATCTTCTTCTGGTATGCACAGGGGAAAAACCCAAAATATGAGACTCTCCAAGGACTATAAATGAAATAACAGTGGTGAACATCTGCAGATGGTACAAGGTTTCCCTATATTCAGGATGCCTCTGCAGCTTCACTTGATGATCTGCTTCTGCTATGGTGGTGTCGCTTCCCCCTTTGGCTGCGAGGCACGCCTCCGAAAGTCACCGGATCAAATTCGCGGAGGCGATCTGCTTCCTTGCGATTAAGAACACACTCAGTTGGAGGAACCTTGTACCTAACATGATCATAGCAATATGAGTACTGCATTTGCTTCTGCCTGAAATGCTCCATTTTGGTTCTTTGTTTTGGTGTGATCTCAGTAGGGTTCGAGGCGTCTTTCACACCGACATCGTCGCATTTTGACGACAGCTCGATTGGATCAACGGCACAGCCATGGAGCACCAGGTCTGAGAATTTAGCAGTGTAAGGTGCATATTTATAGTTTACTCTGTATCTTCCTCCACTTGTTGCCCAGTCTGAGCCATCCCATATTGTTGCATAAACAGACATAGGCTTAGAAGGAAAGTCCCCACCCATTGATGCTGTCCTTTTGAACTCTCTTATGGGGACATTATCTACATAAAAGCTGCAATAAAACAACACAGTACACCAAAACAAACAAAACAAAACTGGATCAAGCTCTCAAAATTTGAACCAAATCCAAGAACATTTCTACTTATTACAAGGTAAGTTAGTATGTGACGTGAATCCAATTAGTATTTTTCTTCCCTTATGTCCAACATGACTAGATTCCAAATGCTGCCATATCTGTATTCCCAATAGTCACAGAATCTCAAAACAATTAAGGTAAAAACATAGGAGAAAACCTTAATAAATGCATAGTATCATAGCATGGTACATACTCCCTTTCTCCTCAAAAACAGTTCAACAAATACAACTCTTCTCTTCTAGGATGGAGTGAGTAGTCACTACCGGAAACTGTTCGGGATACTGTTCTACAAACAAAAGACATTTAACATACTAGTCCGTAGTCACTACAGGAAACAGAGATTCAGAAGGACTTGAGAAACTTATGAATCAAACCACAGAAAACCAATTTACTGAACAATCGAAAGCTTGACTTTGGAGAAGTATACAAGGTCCAAACTGCACAGCAGAGCATTTAAGAGATTCCAGTAGAAAGAGAGAGTGTGTTTTGAATTGTCAAATCTAATTGAATGCAGACAGGGAAAATGTTTACTGAAGAAGGTTTATTGCTCATAATTATTCTTGACGAAACCGAAATGCGAAATTATTGCTGCATAGTGCAAATTAAAAGGAAACATAGTACGAAATAATACCAGGAAAGAAAATAAACTGTTAAACCAGCCATAGCATATCCAAATTAGGGAATCCTATTGATTGAGACATCACACCAAGAACCCTAAAACATACAAAATATTGCACGAGGGAGTACAACAAAATGTTCATGAGATTAGAAATTAGAACCAACCCTGGCATCAACCAAAAGAAATTTGAAAACTTAAGGAAAATGATTCGGAAAAAAATAGGGATGGTTTTGTGTTCTTACATAATCTTATCCTCGGTCCAGAGAATACTGTACTGATGGAAATCTTCAGTAGGATCAAACCAGAGTCCATATCTTTCTTCCCGGCCAACGCTTGTACTACCGTTTCCATAAATATTGGTCTGAATTCTCCAGTTTCTACCTCTTATGTTCCCCAAGAACTCAAAATCGATCTCATCATGGTTCTTTTCAAACATTTCAGCATTTGACATCTTCCATAAAAAAACAAAACTAAACTGCATCAGAGATCAGGAGGATTCGCAAAAGCAATTCTATACATCGTCAAACCTCAAAACTGAAGCTGCCGTTAAATTAACAATTAACAATTGTAGAAACTGAGAAAGAACACCTCTTTCTCCAATTAATAATCCCAAAATTAAAAATCACAAAAACAACTACCATGCATGAAGCAGAGTATCCCTGTTGTTGGGTTGAATAAACTATGCTCAATCTCGATGAATGATAACCAAATTCAACGTATGCATCCAATAGATTTATCATACAAGTATATGACACGCTCACAACAGAATTCAGAGTTCTTTGCTCATTTTTTATGAAAAGTAGTATCCAATGGATGATTTTACTCACATAAAATGCTACAACAACACCAGCTGTGTAATCTGATGGAAGCTTTATAGAAGCGCTGAAGAATCCATGTGAGTAAAGGTCTTGTGACACGAATCCAGAACCTATAAACGACAGGCAAAGATCACAAAATCAGGAAAAGAAAAAAAAAAAAAAAAAAAAAAAAAAAGGTTACACCTTTCACAAAACAAAGCAGAACAAATTATAATTAGGAAAAAACAGTTTCACAAAAGTTTGCAACAATTATAACTAAGAATTTATAATTAAAAAAAAAAAAAAAACCTGTTTTTTCATCCAGAGTGAGACGAACAGATTTTCCATCCTCATGCACCGCAAGATTGTCAGCACCAAAAAGCTGCGAGTACCCTTCATCAAACGATATAATCGGAAGATTTTGTATTGACGACCCGCATACCAAAACAACAAAAGACGCTAAGAGAAGAAATCCCAGATGAAAATTTGCCATCTTTTTGAATCCCTTTTCTCCTGACTGCCTACTTTTCTATATTTACGAACAATTTTTTTTTTTCCGGGCTTTTGGATATTCTATGATCAGTGTCTTAAACAGAGCATCGGGTGTGCAGAAATCCTTGTAGGGGTGATGGGGGCGGTGTTTGTTTGGGGCTGAGAAAGAGTCGTATGGTGTAAGCAAATGTGAGAAAGAAAAGGGTGATGAGGAGACTGAAGAAGGAGAGTGGAGAGAAGTCTCAATCTCTACAGAAATTGAGAGGAGGGAGAGTGAGAGTGTTCGAAAAAAGGCAAAGGGGAAGGGAGACAGGAGGGCTGATTTTATTGGGTGGTGAGGGTGCAAATAGGGTTTTTTTCTTTTTCTTTTTCTTTTTTTTTTAGTGTAATTATGTTTTAGATGGTAAAAAAAATATTGAGTTATGATATGTTATAGTGAATAAGACATTAGATGCTTATTGGCGACGATCGATTTATACGTGAACTAAACAAGTAAATTAATTACGGATAACTTATTTGGAAAATTAGTAATTAAATTTTTTTTAATTACTATTTTTCATTTTGTTTACTCTTTTAAATTATTTTGTCCTTTTCATTTTACTTGTCTCACCCCTTTAACTTATTTTACTCTTCTTTATTAAAAAAATAAAATAATCTAAAAAATATAAAATTAAATGATATAGGAGGCGAACAATAGCAATGCCCGACGATTTATATGTATAGTATGTGAAAGTCTCATTCAGGAGATTGATAATTCAATTTATATATATACTGTGAGATTTTTCAATTAAGTATTTGACGAGAATTGATAATTAAATTATTTGAGAATTGATACCAATAATTTTTTTAATTTTTTTAAACACTTTATTATCGACAATTAAATTTATATTATGTGTGACATAATAAATGTAGCCCAGTAGTAAGGACTTCCCATTTAAAATAATAGATTTTAAGTTTCTTGTATAAAAAAAAATTTATACTAGATGAAATTTCTATCTCTAATAAATCGACACTAGACAATTGATGTAACATCTCGTTCCATATCGTTAGTTTACAACTTGAGTGACTTGTATATAACTTCCAGTCTGATAGGCTACTAATAACTTGGGTTAACCATTTTGGGCTAGCGAGGACGAAGCCTGAAAGTTTTTGGGTCAGTGGGACTGGAATGTTACAATTGACATCCATCCCTAATTGGTTATTGCGCTCTTACAAACACTGCCATTTAATATAAATATGTAATATTAAAATAGATTGTCTTTTGAAAAATATATATATATATATATAATCTAAATACTTTATTGATACCGTCCAAAAAATTAAAATAACTATTTATTATTGTTTATTTTTCTACTTATATTCTCCCGCCCCTAATATATACCACAAATATCATTTTTACTAACAGTGATATTGTCGAAAATTTTGGAAGTAAAATTTTAGTTTATTTTACCTTTGTCATCTCTCCCTATCCTCCACCCTATTAATTTTTTATTTATATTTCACTTTTTAAACTATTTAAATATATTTATAAAACCTTGATGATTTTTGCGACTTTTGGAAGCATCTCAAAATATAATTTCTGCTTAGAAGTAGAGTATATTCTTTTTGAGTCACTTACCTGCCTAAGTGTGATTAGTATAGTTGTAGAATGTCTTATTATCCCCTAATTGCCCCCATTAAGTTAACCTAATCCTAACCACTTGTCATTATTAAATCCTTTCTTTCTTGTCACCTTTTTCAGTTAACATTTTTTTTCCTACTACACATTTATTTTTGGAAATTGTGAATTCTGTACTTTGTTGCTACAAAATACTTTGGCATCTTAAAAGTTAGAGTTACTAGTATTAGATTATTTCATTAATAAAAAAAAATGTTTAGTAGTAACTCCTCGGATGTGATTGAGAGAAAATATCTCATCTTTCCTCACCTAAAAATTACATGTTTGAATGTAGAACAAAACCTTAAGGGTCCATTTGGTTTGGGAGTTTGAAATCGGAATTAGAATCTGAATGATTTCGGGTGTTTGGTTTGGAAACATAGAAATGAGAGAATAGGTTAAATTTTTAAATATCGAGATTTGTCGTACCCAACACCTCAGGTTTTGCCTGTGCGATCATTTTGGTTGCGAGCTACTAAAATAAATAATTATTATTTTTATAATAACATGTTTATAATAAGTAATATTATATTATATTTTTATATATTATTATATTTCGATTCTGATTCTTTCAACAAACTTAAATATCCGAAATGGTAATTATCCCAAACAACTAAACTTATATTCATTCTCACTTATATAAATCCTCCCTAAATCTTTGGCTAAATACCACACTCAGGGATATGTCTATAAATTAACGAGAGAATTAATCACTCTTATCGATAATAGATATTCTAAGATATGCAATATATATAATTATATACATTGTTTGCTTTATTTGTAGTATTGAGAATTATGGATTAAAATATTTAGCGTAATATATACCCAAATTCTTTTGGGCACTAAGAAATTGTTTGCAAGTTTTAGTTCGAGGAATAAGATGCTAGAGAAAAAGGGGGAGAAAATTCTTTCCTTCAAATAAATCTTTCTTACACAAAGAATATTTAATTTTTAAAAAATTCTATTTGATTACATTTGAAGGGGATATACCAAATATGGCATGGCGGTAACAAGAGTTAATTGGAATTTGTTACATGTTGCTCGCTCATAAAAATGTGATAGTTCTGCCAGAATTTTATAATAAACCTTAAAAATACTGATAGTAGGAATGTGCCCAAAATTGGATTAGTTATTATTGACCGAGTTATTATTGTCTTGAATAATGATGATTGACCGAGTTACAATGATATCTTCACATTTCTTCCTAACCCCATTGTGAATTTGCACCATTCTAAAATTGACTCTATTATATCATAAATAGTAAACTAATTTTCTATCAAACCAAGAATTGAAGCGAAAAGGGAAAAATCAAAACTGATAAAACTGATTCCCAATGCTCACGGTGTCTAAAATATATCATCAAGATCAAAACCTCGTCATAATGTTCGTTTTTATTAATATCGTCTCAATTTTATATCGGTAACTCACAATAGTTGTGAGCAACACACCCGATTTTAAACTTATATAGTCTGTCATAAGTCACAGGGTCTCAAAATTTAAGGGCCCACAACATTAAAAATTTGTGGATAAAAAAAATTTTTATTTATATTTTGCTGTGAGTCAGAAGCGTGTCAAGCGATATAGCCGACATTCAATTACTCCATTCAAGTGTCGTACAACGCATTTATCTCTCCTAACTCTTCAACTCCCTTTTACTCTGTATCATTCATGGATATCAAAAGGTTTATTTTCTTCTCTTACCTTTTCAATAATCCAATAATATAACATATTCATGTTATTTATGATTTTGTCTTTGTTATTAAATAATTTAGGGTCTCATTTTAAATAATATCACAGGCTCTCAATCTCATTTAGAACGAACCTGGTGAGTAATATAATAATTTAAGAGTTTCTCTATTCATAATTAATTAGTTTTGAGTTAAATGCTCGTATTGATTAATAATTTTTTAATAGAAATTCTATTTAGTATAATCAAAATTGGTAAGGGACTCATCGAATCTTGAAACTTCTAAGACAAAAACGTAGTGAAGTGTTGGCTTAATGAAGCTTGATGCCAAGACTAAGGTTGGAGGAACAGACAAAATATAAAAAAAAGGAATAAATCAATAGCCATCAATTGCAAGAAAGGATATGGTAAAAAAAAAGGAATGAATTGAGGCTTTTATCAACTTTTTTCATCTAAATTTCGGTGGCTTTATCCCTCTTTGAAGCTTTTCAGTTTGAATATGAATAAAAGAATCATATTCAAATCTTAATGCCTTCAACCACATATAAAGTCACCAAAAATTATGACACAAGTAATTCTACACTTACCCCAATCCGTGTAGTGGAGGGGGCTCACAATTTTATTTTATTCTATTTTTTGTTTAGAAATACCGACACATTTCCAAAGGCAAAAATGATTTGTGACCAAAAAAAAAATCTTATTTATTTATTTGTTTAATAGTAATTTATGCAAATTTTTGTAACATAAAAATAGATGTATCGATGGAGAATATAATTTTGCAATCGCGAGTTAATTTTATTATTATAATTTTTTTAAGGAAGAAATGTACGAATATGTTGTTTTAAGTATAGTCACAGAAAGGATATATAATAACTTGCGTAAAATAAAGAAATTATTATTCAGTTTTCTTATGTTTTCTATTATATTCCAAGGCATGATAATGTATTTCACATAAATGAATGAATTAAGAAAAATAAATAACAAAATTTACTAATATAAATTACTTTTTTAAAAAAACTTGACTAAATGTATTTTAAGTACTATTTTTTTTTAAATCTATATATATTTTCATAGTTTCCAGTAACTCAAATTTAAAATTTATTAGTTAATAATAATAACTACTCAGGTCACATTTTAAATACTAGTAATAAGGTAATAGTCCTAACAAATTTGCTGTCGTCCAAAAATAATATCTCATCTTATTTATAATTTTGAATTTAGTTTCTCTTGCCTTTTTGGGCATTTATGGTGGTCAGAACTCACAATCTTATTATGGACTTGTGAAAAATCTATGTGCTCACATTATATTTACAAGAACATATGAGTTTGTAGGCTCCCCTTCCCCCTCCCCCCCCCCCCCCCCCCAAAACTCCCTTTGAGAAGGGTAGTTACCTTTGAGGCATTGATAAGGGTCACAGAACATGCATAAAAAGAATACAAAGAAAGAAAGAGGCTCATCTCAACATGCAACTCGTGTCCAAGAGCGTTTATTTGTTCGCTCGTGCATGGGGGTTAATTTTAATTTCATTTAATTTGTAGTCTTTAAAATTCAAAAAGAAAAAAATTAAAACACAAAGGAAAAATCATTATTTTTTATCTAAAGATATATATAAAGCGGATGCGGATGCCTTCTCCTCCTTCCTTCCCACGTGTTTTTTTTCATCTCCACAGGTGGTAAGTTTTTTTTTTTTTTTTTTTTTTCTCCTCTATCATTCATCTCTTTTGCAAGTCATTCATTTATTCATTCACTGCAATCAACTTTGATTCCTCCGTCCAACTAGCTACCACACCCGAAGCTTCAACTGACAACAATTTCAGTGCTCAGCCACTATAGGTTCAAATGCGACGAAGACGACGATTTTGAAAGGCCGTCGGTGGTCCCTAATAGTCGGGTGCCGGAGACAACGTCGACTCTCAAAAGCCTTCGACATGGGCCTGCATTAAAGGTGGAGAGGCGGGAACCCAATGAGGAGGAGAAGTTCGACGATCGCATTGAAGATTTCTCTTCTCAGGAAGATCAGCCCCTAGGTAATGATATTTGGTTTCTCTTCTCTTCGTAGCTCTATTTTAATACTTTTCTTTATTTAGTTTAAATTACTTTTCATTTATTATTTCTTTTTCTTCAAAGATTCAATATTTTTACTGTAATTGTTACTTATTTTTTGGCTCAATCGCCCGGAAATGAATTTGAAAATATCCAATTGTCAATTTATCTTATACATAGCTCAAGATCTCAATCAAGGCAGAACTACCATAGAGCACATGGGTGCTGAAGCACCTCCATCATAGCAAAAAAAACCCTTAATAGTATGTATTTTTGGGCATTTTGGGAGAAGAACCAGCCATTAAGGTGCACCTCCATGGCTGCTCAGTCTGTTGCAGTTGCAGAACAACTAGCACTACGTCAAAAATAACTAACACTACGTATACATCCAAACATATGAATATTGGTTGAATTTTTCACAGAACATAGTCTACCACGTCTCGCTACGTCTAAAACAACTAGCACCACGTCCAGATACGTCTACATCCATGTGTGTGAATTCAAACTAATTTTTTTCACAAAGACAGTCCACCACGTCTCAGAATAACTAGCACTATGTCAAAAATAACTAGCACTGCGTATATATCCAAACATGTGAATTTTAGCTGAATTTTTTACAGAACATAGTCTACCACGTCTCGCTACGTCCAAAATAACTTGCACCACGTCCAAATACGTCTACATCCATCACGTCTCAGAACAACTAGCACTACGTCAAAAACAACTATCACTATGTATACATCCAAACATGTGAATTTAAACTGATTTTTTTCACAAAGACAGTCCACCACGTCTCAGAACAACTAGCACCACGTCCAGAAACATCTACATCTATGCATGTGAATTTAAGCTATTTTTTTGACAAAGACAGTCTACCACGTCTCAGAACAACTAGCACCACGTCAAAAATAACTAGTACCACGTCTAGAAACGTCTACATCCATGCATGTGAATTTAAACTGATTTTTTTCACAAAGACAGTTCATCAAGTCTCAGAACAACTAGCACCACGTTAAAAATAACTAGCACCACGTCCAGAAACGTCTACATCCATGCATGTGAATTTAAACTGATTTTTTTCACAAAGACAGTCCATCACATCTCAGAACAACTAGCACCACGTCCAAAAATGTCTACATCCATGCATGTGAATTTAAACTGATTTTTTTCACAAAGACAGTCCATCACGTCTCAGAACAACTAGCATCACGTCAAAAACAACTAGCACCACGTCCAGAAACGTCTACATCCATGTATGTGAATTTAAAACTGATTTTTTTCACAAAGACAGTCCATCACGTCTCAGAACAACTAGCACCACGTCCAGAAATGTCTACATCCATGCATGTGAATTTAAACTGATTTTTTTTACAAAGACAGTCCACCACGTCTCAGAACAACTAGAACCACGTCCTAAAACAACTAGCACCACGTCCAGATTAATGCATGTGAATTTAAACTGATTTTTTTCACAAACACAGTCCACCACGTCTCAGAACAACTAGCACCACGTCCAGAAACATCTACATCTATGCATGTGAATTTAAGCTATTTTTTTGACAAAGACAGTCTACCACGTCTCAGAACAACTAGCACCACGTCAAAAATAACTAGTACCACGTCTAGAAACGTCTACATCCATGCATGTGAATTTAAACTGATTTTTTTCACAAAGACAGTTCATCAAGTCTCAGAACAACTAGCACCACGTTAAAAATAACTAGCACCACGTCCAGAAACGTCTACATCCATGCATGTGAATTTAAACTGATTTTTTTCACAAAGACAGTCCATCACGTCTCAGAACAACTAGCACCACGTCCAAAAATGTCTACATCCATGCATGTGAATTTAAACTGATTTTTTTCACAAAGACAGTCCATCACGTCTCAGAACAACTAGCATCACGTCAAAAACAACTAGCACCACGTCCAGAAACGTCTACATCCATGTATGTGAATTTAAAACTGATTTTTTTCACAAAGACAGTCCATCACGTCTCAGAACAACTAGCACCACGTCCAGAAATGTCTACATCCATGCATGTGAATTTAAACTGATTTTTTTTACAAAGACAGTCCACCACGTCTCAGAACAACTAGAACCACGTCCTAAAACAACTAGCACCACGTCCAGATTAATGCATGTGAATTTAAACTGATTTTTTTCACAAACACAGTCCACCACGTCTCAGAACAACTAGCACCACGTCAAAAACAACTAGCACCACATTTAGAATCGTCTACATCCATGCATGTGAATTTAACCTATTTTTTTCACAAATAAAATCGCATAACATTGGTGATTTTTCCATAAATTTTTGCCCGCACAAAGTGTGTGTCACACAAAAAATCGTAAAACATATGCGATTTTCATTGCGATTCTTGCCAATTGAAGGCGATTGTGTCAATGAAAATCATAAAACATGTGCGATTTTTTATGTCAGCAAACTAAAAGAAATAAAAAAAATATAAAAAACTTACCATTTTTGCATGAATTTGAAGTAGATTTTATCTCCACTCGAAGAAAATCAGTTTTGCATATTTTTCTACGATTTTGGAAAGTTTTTTGAAAAATTTGAACGGGTTTTGTAAGATTTTTTAGGAAGTTTTAAATTTTTGAAGATTTTTTTTAAGTTTTCAAGTGTATAACTTCTTAATACATAAAAGGCATTTTTAGAATTTTACTACTTTTTTTGTGCTACAATTAGTATATTTTTGCTACAAATAGCAAAATTATGAAACTCTTGTGCTACAATTAGTAGCAAATTTTTATACAAAATTGTGAAAACAAGAAATTTGAAATTTTTTCAATAATGAAAAAACTATTCAGAATTCAAAAAAACTTTCATTCTTTCCTCTCAACCATTATTTTCACCAAATAGTTCCCAATGCTCTATCATGCATTCTTGGAAATTCATTTAAATTTTTTATATTCACATTTATATAAACTAATGGAACAAAAATGAATACAAGTGAGGAAATAGTGTTTCAATATATATACAATATATATGTATATTTTTATATTTTAAAAGCTTTTAATTTTGAAATCTCTAATTATTGTGAGTCCCGCATTGTGGGCCAACTCCACTAGTTTAATATAATATGAATTTTCACCCCCAGGTACTACGCAGGAGGCGCTGCTAAACACTAGCCCATCGTTAGCTGACTATTACTGAGGAGAGTAAGTAGGATTGTGTACTGCCACTTTGTCGCGTGTCTCCTCCACGTCAGCACACTAGCCGTTGCCACGTGGGTCCAACTGTGACCCGGTCAGACTTTGGAGCGAAAATCCCGGCAAGGCTGACTAGGATTTACCGGCACATAATTATTTTCCGACTTTTATTTTGACATTCCAGCCTTTTTTTTTTTCTCTATCAATCTTAAAAATTAAACCTTTAACTACTTGAAAGTACCTAAAAATGGCCAAATTATTGGCCTGCTGCTTGTTTTTATAAATCGTCAAGCTCTCGTCAAAGTTATCGAGATAGAGGGTAACTTTTTTTTTTTTTCCTATTTTATACGGATTCTATTTATTAGTATTTGATAGTGTGTTATAAATTATTAATTTAATGTTTATTATTTAATAGCTCTTGAAAACTTTAGTTACTCATTTTCATTAAAGTTGCGTTTGATGCAAGACAAAGACAATGAAGCAATTCGAATTTTATTAACTCAATAATCATTAAAGGAATCTGATCGTTTTTGACTCGTTTGATAAATTAGCAAACATTCATTAAAAGAATTTGATTGCTTTATTAAAGTAATGTGATTGTTTTGCATTTTTTTTACTAACAAAAAAATGTTACAATCGGAATTATTTTGTCTTTGTCAAATTGCCTTTGTCTTGCATCAAACGCACCCTAAGTGTAATTTATCGTTATTTTGAAATAAATCTAACTTTCAATCGCATAATTATTTGTAAAATATATTATAGGCTAAAATGGCGAGAAAGAGTGACCGTCCCTTAAAACGGCTAAAATTTTCTTTAATAAAGTTATTATGAACAAGTTTCGGTCGATGTCCGTGTCCCAAGCCCCTGCAATTCTGGCCCTTTAAAAAATTTATAGTCTACTGGTGGTATGTGATTAGTATAATGAATAAGTCTAGAAAACATAAATAAATTAAAAAATGCGAAGAACAAAAATCCATCGGAATTTGGTGAGGATTCGTTGCATGGGAAAGGGCTGGCGTTGTCAACCTAAAAAAGAGAGGGAAATTTTTTTTTTCAATTTTGTATTAACCTGGATGATTACTGCAGCATTGAACTACCATCGATTATCAAGAACGCATTGAACAGGGGTATAATATGTTTAATTATTAAAAATTATGAGAATTTTAAAAATTAATTTCATTCTTAATATTTGTATTTTTATCGAAGCGACTTATATATTAAAATTGAGGGAGTATCAACTAAGGTAGCAAGGGGATCTCGATACGTTGTAATTTGTGGGTGTTCAGTCACAAGGCCTGTTTGTTTACTTCTTTTTAGATATTTTCTTTGGGAAGAAAATAATAAATGATTTAGAGATAATTTTATTGAAATTTTTTATTTTATTTTTCTTAATTATAGCATTTTTAAGATATTCCTGGGAGAAAATAATGTGAAGAAAAATTTATCTCCTCATTCACCCTAACATGTTTAATAATTCTCTTGCGTCACCATAAATAGTAATTTATAAAAAATCAAACACAATAAATCATAATTGTCTATAATCCTAAAATTATGTGTGAGTCCTCTCAATTCCTTTGAGTTTTGATTTTGTGACCGTACACCCTAAGACAAGTGTTTCACGCGTTAGTTGGACTTCTGATCTGTATAGACCAAGGGCGAACTCTCATCATTTACGTCATGGACTACGAGGGTGTTCATTCTTATTCGCTCTCCATGCTTTTGCATAAAATATCGGTAAGGGTCCAGAGAGTTACCTTCGTTTTTAGCATTTTTTTTTGTAGATTTTCAGATTTCATCAATTTTCACAATCACTCAAGTGAATTGATTTCGATAATATTCCGTAAGTATTTGAAAAATTCACTTTCAACCCGATTCATGGCCTACGTGTCATTTACGTATAGTAATTTAGAAAAACACTTGCACGTAAGTCTAGACGAAGATGTAAATTGTGAAATTTGACTTTGTTTTGAGCAAATGTAGTTAAATTCAAAGTATGAAAGGATTCAATGTCTATGGTCACGTTATAGTACTGGTACTTTCACTATTGATTCTAATAAAGGTCAAAGATTAGGTACGTGAGCTTTATTTTTCCCCCTCCACATTATATTAGGTACAGAAACGGACCGTTTTCTATCAATGACTGGACTAGACTATGGTGAAAAAGATAATGCAGTTGGACATTCATTTCAACCCCCAAAAACGAGGACTTATTCTACTAGGAACAAAATATATGTCCGGTAATTTAGGTCGAGGAGGCAAAGGCCCGTGAAAGATTCGATTCTCATTTTTCCTCGAATCTTTTAGGTGTTTCCTATACATTCAATTACGAAATTAAACTTTAATTTTTAATAAAAAATAGATGATTGACCAGAATATAGTATGTACAAAATAAGTAATTTGTTGATAATATTAAATCAAAATTAATTAGAATATGAGGATAATTAGTAGATTCTCTATTTTATATTTAGTTTGGGATAATAATATCTAAATGAGATTTAAATAACAAAGTTTAGTCGTATTATGATAATTTGAGATTTATATATAAGATCTAAATAGTTTAGATTTATTTGTGGTGAAAGTTTAAGTTAGATCTTAGATTAGAGATACTAGGAAAAGGTTATGGGACAAGGAACAAAGGGTTGTAATCTAGTAGTGTTGGTAATTAATAGATTTTGAGTTCAAGCCATTCAGGAGAGTATTGGAACATATGTAAATCTTCTTTAATAAAAAAGAGAGGAAAAAAAAAAAAAGTCATCCTCTTTAATAAAAAAGAGAAAAAAATTCATGAAAAGTTAAACCAATAGGTTTGTGAGAAAAATTAGTGTAATTGCTATGATTGACGGAGAACCAATGTGACAAAAATCGAATGAATAAAAATCAATTTTATTGTCATGATTGACAGAAAATCACTTGTAGCCGATGAATAGATACGGTAATAAAAATAGTATGATCTCTATAGATAAAATTCCTGCAAAACCCAGGCCTTCAATCTACGACATGGAGGATAACAATTGGCGAAGTGACAACTGCTAAATAGTTGGATAAAGCAAAATGGGTAGTAGTGCGTAGTTTATGAGAATAGACGCAAATTACGTAGCAATTGTCACTAATGCCAAAGACATTGAGTTGGGCAGCTTTCCTTATAGCAGATAGGGCACGGCACCATCTAACAGACATACTACTCACGAAGAAAGTACTTACTGCCTTGAGTGCTGAAATCGTCGGGATTTGTTTGGTAAAAATAGTTTTGTTTACGCAAGTAAATTCGCAAAAAACGTTTATTTTTATATATAACTTTATATTTTAATTGAAAATTATATAATTTGGATATTGAAAAATAAAATTATACCTATCGATAATAAAAATATAAAAATTAAAATATTTTTGTGGAATAAAAATTAATAATCGAAATGACAATTAATATGGGACCGAGAGAATATCAGTTTTGAATATATTTGTGAGGGACAATTAATTCTAATCTCTTTATCCTAAAACAGAAAAAAAATTGAATCTCTTTGATTATTACGTCATGCAAGGTTAAAACTATAACTTAAGTTTTACTAGTTACAACTCACTTCTTACCCTCTATCGTTTTAAGTTGGACTAAAATGCCCCTTTTACAATACCCTCTCTCTCTTCCCTCATTTTAAGTAAAAGAGTAATTTTATCAAAATTTATGGACTATTACCCCAAAATTTGAAACGGTAACTAGTAACTCCTATTTAGATTTATACCAAAAAAACTATAATTTAGTCTAGCCATTGTGCTCAATATAGATAATCAAAATTTATTAAATTTATTGATCTAATCTAAATATCTAATCTAAAATTAATTTACAATGATAAAGAGATTTTTGGATTATTTATATAAGTGAATTATGATGTGAATTTACGACAATTTTAACAAAATTATATGTTTTCCCTAATTCGATTTTTATCCGCACAAGCAAATTACAGCCTATTTACACAGGTCCCACAAAAAAAACTTTAAAAATATAAATATTTTTATCAAGTTTTTGTGTGGACAACTTTTGGAGTCAAATTATGGGAAACTTTCTAGGAGAGTTGATGTTAGGTTCGTTAAATTCAAACCTATCACGAGAAAGGTGGAAGGCCGTGTAATTACGACAATAACTATTCCTTTCCAACGATTAACTTGTTTTCTTACCCCCAACAAAACACGAAAATTAAAAAAAAAAAAAATTCATATGTCATGAATTTGTCTCACCAAAATTCTTCCATCTAATTGATAAAATGGTTTAATCAATATCTAATTATGAAGATTACAGTGATCGCTTGCTAATTGAAAGATACTAGGGTTTATATTTATAATTCGAGAGAATGATTATCATTAATATATGTGTCGAACCTAAAATTTAATAATAAAACGAGAAAATATTTTTGTGTAACATGAAACTAATTTATGGGAGCTTAATACAAGTTTAAAACTTGATTTGTGAACAAGATGCCCACATGAAAGTGTCAATTATGGCAAGACATGGTAAATAAAAAGATAATTACTATTCCCTCCGTCTACAAATATTTGACGTTTTAGATGTTTCACTGTTATCAAGCAATATTAGTACTTTTTTCGTCCCAATTTAACTGTCATTTTAGTATTTTTAATGTTCTTAAGAAACACAATTAATCAATCAATTTGTTTCACAAGATATCTTTTTTACCCCTAATTAAATAACTTACTCTTATATTACCAAGAAGATATTGTATCCTACCAATGACTGTAATTATTAATTAGATTATAAAAATTTACTCTTACCAATGCACATATTAATACTAACACGGTTTAATACACTGTTTAACATAAATTTGCTACAGAAATAAAAAATTAACTCTCACATGGTTTAACAGTGCATTATTGTTCACAAATACAACTAAAAATGATTTTCCACCAAACATTTGTAATCAAAAAATTTGAAAATTTATCTGTCACAAAAATTTCCCACTAAAAAAATGGTTTCTCTTTATATAAATAATTCATAACAAAAGAACAATGTTGAAAATGAAAATTTATCATTCTTTTTCATGACTTCCATATCTAAAAAATACTTATTTAACTTTGATTTGAATATTGAGTTGATGTCAAACAATTTTGAGAATGAAATCTTCCCAACCAATGATGATAGAACAACTATATCCGACCTCAATATTGATATCATAGGTAGGAGTAATTTGGTTCTTGACCTGAATCTGCTTCCAAGTTCAACATTGAATGTAATAGGAGAATGAGCTATTATAGGTAACAATATTTATCTTTATTTTTTTGAAATAATAACAATATTTATCTTCATTTTTTTAGTAAGGAGTAATTATTAATTTAGTTGAGTAAATTTTCCTTTTTACCCCTAGTTGAGAGTAATTTAATTGTTTATAAAAAATAAATAAATAAACAGTCCAGTAGTAGAGTTTAATAAACTTACATACTTTGAAGATTGATAAAACAAAAAATAAAATAAAAATTTATCTAGATAACAATAAGAGTTTAATAAGGTCACAAAAATTTACCTACATAACAGTAAGAGTTTAATAACCTTACATACTTTGAGGATTGATAAAACAAAAAAAAATTTAAAAATTTACCTAGATAACAGTAAATCATATTACCTCGGTGGCTCCTCACTTTGTATTTTAAATTTGACAATTTCAATATAAAGGTGAAAACTTAAAAAAAGGGGGGGGGGGGGGGGGGGGGGGGGAATCATATTACTTCATAGAATTATCTCATTGTAGTAAGTTAACCTTATATTTATAAGCTACAAAACTTGGAGAGAAAGTGATCAAACTTGACTTGGAAGCAAAGCAACGATAAACATGATCAGCCAGTAATGTAACATTCGTACTAGAATTATTCCTAAAACTCATTTGGGCAGTTTTATGAATAATTGGGAAGAATACTATTTAAAAAAAAAAATCAAAAACTATCATGAAATTTAAGTATTAAGTAGGTTAAAAGCTACTACAATCGATGGGGTCGATACAATAAAATGCTCGCTTCCATCAATATGCTCGAATGAGTTGATCAAGCATTCAATACGAGAAGTTATACATTATGATTATCACACTTATTAAAACAATTGATCTTACCCAATCAAAATCACTTTTTATTATGAAGGACCACATGCGGACAAAATATTTATAAATATCATTAATATCAAATTATTTGTATACGCTAATTTATTATTAAACACTTAAAATGACTTAGATCCTCTGTGACATTTTCATGTAATATTTTCTGTTATAAATTTTAATTATTTTGTTTATATATTTTATTTTATGTTAATTTATATATAGACAATATATAGTTTTAATAGATTATTTTTATTTTCATAATTTATTCTTTTTAGTATTATTTTATTTTTTAAATACATTTTTAATAATAAAAATCATATTTAATAATTTATTATACCCTAACCTCCAAAAAAATGAATTCTCGTGTTAAAAAATATAAAAGTGTAAATAATTATATATTACATAAAAATCAACCGAAAATATAATATATATATATATAAAGTAATTAAAATGTGTCATAAGAAGTGTCACATGAAAATGTCACACATATAGTAAATCATTCAAAATACTCATATACTATTGACTTTACTAAAACTTATAGTTCAAAGTGTATATGAATCAAAATCCCACTACTTCACATGTACTTATAGAATTTAGGTTTACTCAAAGAATTACTGGATAGAACGGTACTCATCACTCAAAATTTTCATAGTGTAAATAATCTCAATTTTAAGAACTAAAATTGGTAATTCTTGAAACTTTAAGGGCTAAAAACTGTCAACTCTTCAAAATGTAGGGACATAAAGTGCAATATTGTTTGAGTACATAAATTGCGATGGGCAATTGATAAAGGCGATGAGCACCTCGTAGAAAAATTTGGCGCACGATTGGGGTAGGAGGGACCATGTGAGGTGGGACCACGCAATCATTGAACAACGCATGTCAGAAAATTTGGTCGATATGTCCACCGTTTAATCGGCTGACTTGTTTGACTGGATATGGATCGCCACGTCATATGGGTGACCTTGAAGTTTCATCCCAACGTAAAATTGCGGCTCCGCATCCCAATTTCTGTACCGAGGAAGTTGCCCGAACAGCCCCTTTCCCAACTTTTCGGGGGGTTTTTCTTTAAAAAAAAAAAAAATCCTCTATTTATATTTTATTTGTAAGACATTTAAAAGTATATTTAGTTTAAACTTAATTATAAATTAATTAAAAAAATAATATTATATTTACTAATTAGTACTTCATTTCAAAAAAAATTTCTTAATAGGCAATCTTATGAAATCAAAATAGTAATTTTTTAATAGACGATCTTATATTGAATGGCTCGGAAGACTAGGTCCTCCATGGTTTATTGTTATTATTGCTCCACTTGTTCTTAAAAAATTGTATGTAAAATTGAAAATATTTATAGAATTATAATTTTCTTATTTATTAAAATATTCATATAACTTCTTACTTATGTTTATGAAAGTTCTGAATTCGAGTTACATCCAAGTATAGAAGTTTTGAATTTGAGTCACATTAAAAATGAGTTAAAAAGTTTTATGTCTCTATCTTTGTATTCAAAAAATTAAAAAAAAAAAAAATCTCCAAAGATCATCAAAGACTGACGATCCTATCCACTTGTAATTTGTAAAATTTCATGAAAAGTGGTTGAACTCATAAACTCATAAACCAAACAACCCCTAAAGCTCTTGATAGCATCATTCAAGTTTGTTAATCAACTATTGAGAGATAATTTAGAGTCATAAACAATTATACAATTGTGTTATTATCGTATATTTAAGCTGAGACATGCCTTAGCAAGCCATGTTCTATAGTCATGGGATCATCTCAGCCAGATTTGTCTCAAAAGGAAACAATTCATGGATAACCCTAATGCGTGCAAACACACGAACATCAAACAATAATATAAAGATAATATTTTATACATACTTTTAAATGGACGAAATTGGCGTAACGTCTTTTTATATATTTTTATAAAATGTAAGAAATTTGAATTTATCAATTTGTAAAAATATACTACTTCAATTTTTTAAAAAAAAAATTCCAAACATGACTTTTGTTCTCGAGGGTAGAGTAGTACGAATTCGATGGTGCTGAAAAATAAAGAAAGAACAACTACTGAAGGGGGATAATCTTGAATAATATTTGTGCACGTGTTGAGGAGGTACTTGTTGTATCCTCCTCGATTAATCATAAATATCATTAATATAAGGTATTATTAGTTATTGCTTCAATTTTAAATATTATCGTTTTAATTTTAATAAAATTGTCTTTTTACTTAAAAAAAAGAAAGAAAGAGGATATTATAGGGGGTATTTTAATCAAAATTAATGTAGTAGAGGATAAAAATTGGTGCGATAACCAGTAAAATTTTTAATATAATTCAATCCCATAGGGCCATTCATTAATAAAAACATTATAAACCACTAGCTAACAAAATCGAATTTAAACATTTACATAATTATTAATTATGTACCTAATGGTTATATCAATAGAAAAGATTATCCTTGATCACTATTAAGAAAAATGCTGAATTTATTTATCACTTAGTAGTGAAAATTTGTAGAGAGTCTAAATCAGTACACATATTTTAAATTTGAAATTAAAAAAAAAAAAAGATGATTATTAATTTTCTAGTAAAACTTATAGGGTGTGTTAAGGAGTAATCCCAAATTGATTCAGATTTTTTTTTTTTTTTTTGTCAGTAAGTAAAGGGAAATACAATATGATATATCGGTTAACTCACTTAGGGTGTATTTGTTTGACGAGAATGAGAATAAAGCAATCGACATTTGATATATTGAATATTTATTAAAATAATGTGATTGCCTTTAATTTTTGATAAATTAAAAGTAATCAGATTTTCTTTGTCTTTACTTTACTAGAACAAAAATTAATAATCGAAATAATTTTACGATTGTTTTATTTTCATTTTTGCGAAACAAACGCATCCGTCAAAATTAATCGTATCACTTTAATAAATATTTAATTATCAAATATCGATTGTTTCATTCTCATTCTCGCAAAATCAGGACCGTCTTGGACATTTTTAAGGCCCGAAACAAAATGAAAAATGTGATTCTTATAAATAGATAAATATATTATTAATATTTTTGTTGTCAAATAAAAGGTTGTTAATAAGTTTAATAATAAAATAATTTCAATCAGCTCAAAATAATAAAAAATTTGTCTTCCCTACTTATCTAAAAAATATCAATATGCTTTCTCACAAATCAATGATAACTTTCAAAATCACCAATGTCAAAATACATAGAGAAATTTTCAATTTGATGATATTTTTATTAGGTTTTTTTTAATTAAAATTATGTGGCTCAAAAAATGAACTCACTAGTCAATTGTATAACTATGCACCCCCCCCCCCCCCCCCCCAAACCAGCTCTGCGCACAACAAACACACCATCTTATTAATATCATTATTCTTTTTTAAAAGCGAAAAACAAAATAAAAGCAAATCGATTACTGTAGTAGGTCCGATCTTATCTTTTAAGGATAACGCCATATGTTATAATCCTCGCTTTTTTCTTCTTTTTTTTTTCTCGAATTATAAGCACTTCAATTAATAGGACAATTATCGGCCAAAAAAAATAAAGCCACTAATTTGAAAAAAAAATGAAACATATTTAAAAAATACGAATAAACCCATTTCCTTGTCCCCATTTATAAAATAGAGTATATATATTTCGAAAATCGAGTACTTCCAATTGTTATAAATTGAGTTGAGAGCCCCCAAATCCGAGCAGGGACAAGAATGCAAGAACGAAAGACGTGAGTTTGAAGCCAAGCCAACTGTCCACATGATCATTCATCTATCTAGCTAGTTCAACATCCAAATCATAACACCATCAAATTTGCCCCCCTTTTATTTATTTGTTTATTTATTTATTTTGAAAAAAAGGTCTTCAATATATTCCTCAATAGTCAAGACGAAGTTTGTAAATGACCCTTTAAAAATAAAAAAATAATAAAAAAAAAACAATGACCTTTGCCTCGTGGGTTCTTTTCTATAACAGAAATCATGACACTTGCATTAACTCATACATTTGATTGATAAGATTCATTATAGGTACATTACTTCATTTCTAAAATAATAATCATAATTATGTTATTATTATTTTAATTCAACAAATAAGATTATTATTTTATGACAGAAAATTTCATTAATTTTAAAATAACCCTTAGGAGGTGCATATATAAATTGCTACATTACATTGACCCAGAGTTAGAATCTATGTGTTATATATTAATTTTTAGTATTATGAATGTGATTCTCATGAATGTTTAATTTACACATGTGTAATACTATTTTTAATTTATAGAACCATTCCTAGCAAAAAAATTTATAGAACCATTGATTACTTATTGGTGGTGTCTTGAAATCATGTGGGTTGATAGTTCTACAAAACTTAATTTAAAGGTAGTAAATGTGATGACCTAACAATTGAGTGAAAGTAATTAAATGTATGTAACTAAAGTCGTTAATTTAATGCAAATTTGGACTTCTATCTAATCACTAGATAACTATTTGGGCATTTAGATAATTAAATGTTAGTTGACTTCTTCGCCCCAGATATAAAATGGAATCTTGATAATAATTTCATCAAAATGCAAGGGGCAGCTTCTAATTATTATACTATTTGGTACAAGGTACTCAATGTAATTATAAGTAACTAAGAAATTAAAGGTTGACAAGCAACTACGAACCACCTTAGCGACTTTGTCCAAAATAACACCATCATTTCATTATCAAAATCATTTTTTTAAATCATTTTAGGTCAATCGAAATTTGCACCTCTAATTTAGAAAATAAAAAATATAAAAAAACCTATTCAATTCGGATCCGATATAAAATAAATTTATAAATAATATACAATCGGCTCGATAATCCGATTAATCAAAAATCAATAATTTTATTTTATTTTTAAAAAAAGTAGTAGTCTTAGAATCTTCTCTAACTTGGTACATAAATTAATAAATGGTGGTGTTTGTCCAACTAAATGATGCGACTTGGTGACTATGAGGAGGGTTTGTCAACTTGCTGAAGGGATTGAAAAGGGATGGCTTGGCTTCAGGCGGAACTACCTTATATCATGGTAAGGCGATCGCCCCACGTTGATTAGAAATTTTTAGGGGGTAGGGGTATTACGATTGCAGTGCTGCCCCACCATGAGTGCAGATCGGGTGGGAAGGAGAAATTTTGATTCATTACACCAAGGAGGTCCGAGGCTGAACAGTGAGAGGTTAAAGAAGATGAAGGGATTTACTTTTTTTTTTTAAATTTTTTTTTGGCAATTGATCAAAACAACGTGGTTTCATTAAACGAGAAGACGTCGTTTCGTCAGCCTTGCAAGAAAAAAAAAAAGTCTTTTTTTTTGGCTCCGTTGTAGCCACTTCGGCAAACGAAAACCCCAACTATTTTCTCCAAATACCCAATTGAAAACCCCACATCTGCACCTCTCCGCTGCTGCTCAACGCCTCACGGGCATCCCAACATCACTTCACTTCCACAAGTCTTCATTACGTTTATCTTTCCGCCCCACGTTGTAAAAAATCTTGGTTACGCCACTGCTTGACTTCGTGAAAACAACAACAAATTAATAAAGGGAGAATGAATGGATACATTTCTTACAGTTGTAAACAAGTAAGGTTAGTTTTGGAATTTTTGTGAAGTGGAAATTGATATATAAATCTAAGGAAAACGTAGGAACTTCACACTTCACATGCAAGTTTATACTATTTCTATAAAATTCCCTTTCAAATCCAACCACTTATATATAAGTTTCAGTTTAATAAATTATTAATAACTAGCATTAATAATGGGGGTTACTAGTTACCTCTTTAATTTTTAGAGCGGTAGTCCATAAGTTTTGATAAAATTACCCTTAACACAAGCAGAACATTTTAAAGGCTTTATAGCCTTAAATAAAGAAAGACAAACGCGAGATTCATAATTAATCCATGAATGGGGCTGCCTTAAGAGGAGAAGTGCCTTTCTAATGGAGGAAAACGCTTCTCTAAAAACTAAACTTTGTATCCTCGACAGGGAAAGGGTCTTAAGAACGCTGATTTTAAGAATGAGTGATTGCTCTTCTCCGACCCTTACTGCCCAACCCAAGAGCGGACAACTGATGTGTTCCATTTATTGAACAGGGTATTATAAGGGGTATTTTAGTCCATATTAAGGCGATAGAGGGTAAGAAGTGGGACAATAACTAGTAAAACTTATTAATAATTTTGGACGAACGAAAACGAATCCTAAAAATTATTGGTCAGTCTATATACGGTTGAGATATTACAATTTTTGTCTAAAATTAATTGTCTAAATATTTATATATATGATCCTAATTATTAATATTAATATATTAATATTTTAAAATAATGAAAAATATCCATGGTAACTTCTCCCACATAAAAAACTTAAATATCTTGATATCACCATATAAGTCTTATGTGTTATTTCATCATCACCAATTGATTTTTGGTGAAATCACACGTGGGGTTTATATTGAGTTTTCAAAATGGTATGAAAGTGAATTTTTTGACCTGTGGACTTGTGGGCTGGAGTTGAACTCGACCCGATTGGATTTGACTTGAACAAAATTTGACTGGTCCGGCAAGTGATAATTTATCCAGAAAAAATAATTGGTGCAAAAATTTAAACCCCCCATTGAAATCACCATATAAGTCTCATATTTAGATAAATTTTGGACTCATACATACATATTTCCTTAGTTGGCTCATTTCAATTAGCAAAAATATTTTTAGTATTACAAATAAGAATATATTTTTAGCCGGTGTTAGGAAGTACAGAAAATTCAAAAGGAGAGGAGACGAACGTCACAAGAGAGAGAAGCGACAAAACATATAAGAGAAAGAAAAATTAAAATAATTGTAGAATTGCCAAACTCCTTTAATGAACACATGATTAATAATCCACATCGGTTGAGAGGCCAAACAAAGTATTTCTTTTTACTCGTGCTGCTTCTTTTTTTCTGAACCAAAAGTCTTCTCATCAACCTATAGGTCGCTGTATGCAACTAGATAGCTAGCTTAGGACTTGCTTGTTTCACTGGAATTGACTATATATATTTCTATATATCATGTGATCAAAGTCACAAATTATATCATGTACCTAGTGGGTACATGATTAATAATTCAATTTCTTCTTTTTCAAAAATCACTTTTTCTTCTTCAAAAATCAGTTATTCTTCTTCGCCGTACTCCATTCGAAACCGCATTTAATCAAAATTTTCATCCAAACACAGATTTAACGGAGATCGACGATTGTATTTTCCGACGAATAACATCAAATACAACGGAAAAATCACATCTTCTTAAAAAATCACTTCTTCCAGTTCAAAAATCTCTTCTTCTTCTTCAAAAATCTCTTATTCTTCTTCAAAAATAACTTATTCTTCTTTAAAAATCACCACATCATAAAGTATGAACTATATTGATGGATTTACAGAACCTTATTTTCGTAATTTGATGTTGGATAATGTATTAATGATGTTATATTCATGTTTTATTATTTAAATAATGCTCTGTTACTCCGAAATATGATATATAAATATTTTTCGTAAGGTATTGACACTTTCATGTGAAATTGGTTGCTTCTGATTCTTCTCTGTTGCTGGACTTGGTAGAACGCGTTATGCGACGTAACTAGACGTTGCGGGACGTTGCTGGACGTTGCGGGACATAACGGGATGTTGCTACTTTTTATTTTGGACGTAACAGGACGTTACTGCTTTGTATTTTTGGACTGCGGGACGTAGCTGAACGTATCTGGATGTGGTGCTAGTTTTTTTGGACGTAGCGAGACGTGGTAGACTATGTTCTATGAAAAATTCAGCTAAAATTCACATGTTTAGATGTATACGTGGTGTGGTAGTGACCAGTTGTGATTCCAGCTGCCAAATTTGACAAGAAAATTTTAGAATAACAATTTTACACAACGCAATTTGTACAACAATATCTCCAATTATTATCTCCAATTTGTGAAAAAAAATCAGTTTAAATTCACACGCGTGGATGTAGACGTTTCTGGACGTGGTACTAGTTTTTTTTTTTGACGTGGTGCTAGTTGTTTTGAGATGTGGTGGACTGTATTTGTAAAAAAATCAGGTAAAATTCACATGTATGGATGTGGACATTTCTGGATGTGGTTCTAATTATTTTTGACGTGGTTCTATTTGTTCTGAGACGTGGTGGACTGTCTTTGTGAAAAAAAACCAGTTTAAATTCACACGAATGGATGAAGATGTTGCTGGACGTGGTTCTAGTTATTTTTAACGTGGTTCTATTTGTTCTGAGACGTGATGGACTGTATTTGTAAAAAAATTAGTTTAAATTCACACGAATGGATGAAGACGTAACGGGACGTTGCTGCTTTGTATTTTAGACGTAGCGGGACGTGGTAGACTGTGTTTTATGAAAAATTCAGCTAAAATTCACATGTTTAGATATAGACGTGGTGTAGTAGTTATTTTTGGACGTGGTGATAGTAGTTATATTCTAATTAATTTAGTCACAAGAGAAAAAAAAATGGTAGACATTTTTGAACGTTACGACAGTTATTTTTTGGACGTTGCAGCAATGTTATGAGACGTTGTGGAAGGTGTAATGTGAAAAATTCAGTTTAAATTTACATGCTTGGATGTATACGTTGCAGTAGTTATTTTTTGGACGTGCAGAGACGTTGCGACAGTATTAGGAGACGTTGTAGAAGGTGTTATGTGAAAAATTCACCACATGCCTGGATGTAGACGTTGCGGCAGTTTTTTTTGGACTTGCGGGGACATTGCGGCAGTGTTAGGAGACGTTGTGGAATGTGTTATGTGAAAAATTTATCTTTAAACTCACATGCCTGGATGTAGATATTTTTGGACGTTGCGGCAGTTATTTTTTGGACGTGCGGGGACGTTACGACAGTGTTAGGAGATGTTGTGGAAGATGTTATGTGAAAAATTCAGCTTAAATTCACATGTCTGGATGTAGATATTTTTGAACGTTGCGGTAGTTATTTTTTGGACTTACGGAGATGTTGCGGTAGTGTTAGGAGAAGTTATGGAATGTGTTATGTGAAAAATTCAGCTTTAAATTCACATGACTGAATGTAGATGTTTTTGGACGTTGCGGCAGTTATTTTTTGGACGTGCGGGGACGTTACGGCAGTGTTAGGAGACGTTGTGGAATGTGTTATGTGAAAAATTTAGTTTTAAATTCACATGTCTGAATGTAGATATTTTTAGACGTTGCGGCAGTTATTTTTTGGATGTGCGGGGACGTTACGACAGTGTTAGGAGACATTGTGGACATGTCTGGATGTAGACGATGCGACAGTTATTTTTTGGACGTTGCTGTTCTGAGACGTTGTTGACTCAACGAGGAAAAAAAAAAGGTGCACGCATTGACGAAACTTGCTATATTCAGTAAGTGTACAGTTGTCATGCAAAAAATTACTATATATAGTAATAGGTACATGTACCATGGTACAGGATATACATTCTGGATCAAAGTAGTGCCTTTTTTTTTTTTTGGTAATTTCCTTTCCCTCCCCCCCCCCCCCCCCCAACAAACACCCCAGCTCTTGCGTTCTCTAGGGAAAAGAGTCCACTGACAATGTCGTGACCAAACCAGAAAAAAGTAAATAGCCAAAGTTTATCTCAGGATTAATCAAAGATAAGTTAAAATTAACAATTAACAGATATCTAATTTATCAAATTTTATTATAAAAATATGTATAGCCTTTTAACTTTTAAGTTACGAAATACTTTGAGACTTCTAAGATGAAGACACGGAATCTCTCTAGTTGACTTTGATATACGATTTATTTTTGAATAACGTTTAAATTTTTTCAAAAATCATGCATTTAGATTTGATATACCAGTATTTACATGTTGCATTGGACCATATAAATTTAAATCATTTAAATAGTTATACCCTGATTAAAATCAATAAGTCTTCATTAAGAAATGACAACTTTTATGAGGCTGTGGGAGTGGCATTTTCCTTTTCCTTTTCCCTCTGTGTAGTATTCATCTCATTCCTCCACCTTTCCATTTTGTACTCTCTTTCCCTCTCCACAGATTTTTGTTTTTGAAAATGGGCATATATCCTCATAGGGAAGAAGAAATGGATGAAAGTGAAGGCTCAATTGCCATAATTGATTCAAGCATATAATGTCCACTCTTACAGCCATTTTCTCCATCAACCCTTCATTCATATAGCTTGCAAATAGCTGTATATTAGGCATGATGCCATGCCATGGATGTTTTTGTCATCATTACCAGATATTTCAGGCACCACAAATTAAATTGGGATGAATACCAACATAATCACCACAACAAAATTCATCATAAATCATAATCATTCATTTCTGTAGCAGTGGCTGTCAGCTATTCTGCAATATTTCCATTCATTCTTTTTCTCCTTTCCCCAGCTCTGGCTATGCCATTCTTCTTCCTCTCATTCCACCATTTTTGACCCAAAAAAAAAAAAAAAAAAATAGGGCTGCAAAATTTGACTGTATCTATGGATTTGGATTCCATTATAGCAAAACGGGAAAGGGATTGCTTGGATTGGACCACTTGTAAAGGATTCACTCACATCATTGCTAGCCGAAAGATATACAAAAGAAACTCATCGTGCATTTCCAATGGAGTGTGGGGAGATGCTGCATTCACAAAATTATGCTTCTTCTTCTACTTCTTCTTCTACTAGTTAAAATGTACCTTTATATAATGGCGGCTACTAGTTATTTTGTAAAATCTAAATTCCGTTATTCTTTTTCTTTATATTTGTGTTTGGGATGGAGGTATGTTAAAGCCCGGGACCTCTCTCTTTTTTTTTTTTTTTTTTTTTTTTTGGAATATTGAAAATTTTTTTGGACGAATTAAAATTAAAATAAAAATATTAAAGACGAAACAAAATGAAAACGAACAAAAGTTCAAATTTAAGGACATAAAAATTGTGGATACTAATTTAATTTTAAATTTTAGCTATTTGAGTAATTTTAACAATCCATAATGGTAGTCCAAATACTAATTGTAAATAGTATTTGAATCTAATAATGGTGTTTTAAGGAAATTATATGAGAAACCCGTTAGTTGAATCTAATAACTAAACATAAAAAGACTGAAATTTATAAAGTTGAAAATATTAGAGAGATATTTTTTTATTTTTTGATAAATGAAATTAGGAACAAAATACGCTAAGGAATCAAAGATTAGAGGATTTTTCTTTTTTAAGGATGAATTAGGGAAGATGAAGGAAGAAACCACCATCCACACCATTTATACCCTTCTGCCATAGTCCCTATTTTTTAGTTTTTTTCTGATAATAAAAAAAAGACTGACGAATCTATTTTTACAATCCTCGTGCCCTAATATTTTTTTAAAGAAAAGGACGACCCGCTCTATTATAATTAGAGATCTAATTTGGGACTTGAAAGAGTTCCCTCTTCATCTCGTGGGCCGTTAATGCATCAATTTCCATTAGTTCAATTAAAATCTGTTACAGGGCCCAATTCCTTGTTTTCCATTTTAGTTTTGGCCCAAAATATTTTTCGTTCTCGTACGGGCTTCCTTCCACAATTTTACGTTTTGATCAACATTTCTTTTGCCCGAAAATCTACCATTCAAGAGCGACCAAAAAGATCGATTGAGCCAACAAGGAACTCAAGGCCAGCAGCTCAGATTACCAAATATGCCGAGAATGGTAGCTTGATCCCCCGGTAGAAAATTGGATGAAAATCAATGCTGAAGGAGCTTCAAATCCCAACTCAAAAGCTGCGGCAGCAGACATTGCAAGAGATAATCAAGGAAAGATGGAGGGGGCAGGCTTTATGTCAAATTTAGGAGATTGCCCTTCTATACAAGCGGAACTTTAGGGCGTTTATAACAGATTAAGACTCGCATGTCACCTGAAATGTGAAAGGGTCATTTTGGAATCGAATTGCCCATGATGTCAGGACTGAAGATGGAGAACTTTTCCATAACATTCTCAAGCAAATTAGAGATGTCATGGACAGAGATTGTCTCCACCACAGTCTCGGGCAAAGAAATGCATATACTGATAAATTAGTTATCTCTCAAACGAGTTTGAGGGGATCGAATTACAGGGCAGCAGGGAGATGGAAAAGGAGATCGATCGGATCTGATGGGCGGGTGGCAGCAAGATGGAGGAGTTTCATACCGATCTAATCTTCCACATACTAACAAAACTGGACGTGAAAACTCTGTCCAGGTGTAAAAGCGTTTGCAAAACGTTGAACAGAGTAATATCCAGTTGTGGTTTCATCAACGACCACCGCCGCCAATCCATCTCTAGAGGCGGCTCGGATATGCTCTTTTTCCGCATTGATCGTGACAAATCAGAAACCGACGTCAAAGGGTGGAGTTATATGTTCATAATGGTTTCAGATGGGACGATCTGTACTCATAATAATAATATTAACTCCATCAAGGTCCCGTATATGTTTATTCTGTTTACTCAGGCTTCAAATTGTGATTTGTTGTGTTTTGTGGATTTCAGTAGTGGTGGAGGTGTTTTGTTGGGAAATCCGAGGACGGGCCAGGTTCAGATCTTACCTGAACGGCCTATTGATAGTCATCAACGGCTCCACATTGTGTTCGGTTATGTTGATTCGAGGAGACAATACGTCCTGTTGGATTTGTTTTACGACTATATTCTTCACAAATATGTAATCCTCAAATTCAGCTTCAGCAGCAATTATGAATGTGAACGCCATGGTGATACAAGCTGTAGTTGTAGTATTGCATCCTCATCATGGAAGGAGATTGAGGAAGCACCATGTCTGCAATCCAGAGAAAGGAAGCTTCAGGGCTTTGATAGACCCATGTTCCGGTGCCTTAGGACCTCCGTCCAAATGCATGACTTTGGGTTATTTCTGGGAAAGTTTGTTCTCCTTTGGAGTTAATGGTTACTACTAGCTTGATCAACATGCCACCATTTTCATCCAATTTAAGAATTGCTGCATTGTAACCCTGTTGTAATATCTGAATTTCTAGTTCAGTCTTCTTTCCAGATTTTAACTTTTTCCATATTGAAAGAAACTGTTACATTGTCTAAAATCATTCAGTTTGGCCTTTATTTTTGTCTAGATAACAAGCTTTTGATGAATGGTTGCAGGTGATTGTTGGCCATTTCTTTGAGCATGGACTTGTAAACCTCCTTAGGTTCCTTGCATTAAAAAAATGTATTACTAGTTACCGTATCAATTTTAAGTATTTCCGTCTCAATTTTGATAAAATTATTGTTTTCAAACGGGGGAGAAAGAGGGTTAAGTGGAAGGGAGGATTTTTAGTCCAGATTGGAGCAGTAGAGAGTAAAAATTTGAGTGATAACTAGTAAAACTATAAAAAAAAAAAATTGCAGTTGCTCTCTTTCATGAAATAGTTTTCAAGTAAAGCACAATACATTATCATTAAATTATTTCTGTTATTTTTTACAAGGCGGCGATGACGGCTGAATTTTTCATGCAAATTAAAAAAATTTGGTTAAAATTAATCATCTATTATTAGTTTACTAAATTATTCTTAATAATTAATATAGCTGGTATAGTTAATAGTAACGTTAACTATCAATGATGATAGTCGAAAAGGAGAAAATTAGGAAATAATCATATATACTTTCAGAAAAATGTAAAATAACTTTATATATTCCGAAGCTTCAGACCAAAAGAATTCTCAACCGATGCCCTAAAAGAAAGAACAGAGGAAGTAAAGAGCAAACATTATGGGGGGTGGGGGGGTTTGTTTGGCATTTTTTATGAGTTTGGAATGGGTTTAATACATATTTCTCTGTTTATTTGATACGCGAGAATGGGTATCAAACCCTTCCTTCATGGATTTCTCCATACCCTCCACCTCTGTGGGTTTTATATTCCGCGACCAAATGCACGATCATCGCACGACCTAATAAAATTAAAATTATTATTTTTATAATAATATATTTGTAATAAGTAATATTTATAATTATAATATTATATTTATATATATTATTCCATTCCGATTTCGATTCTCTCAACAAACCAAATATCAAAAATAGCAATGATTCCAGACAGCTAAACCCATACTCATTCTCATTTCTATCATATCCATTTCGATTCCGATTTTTAACTGTTTTACCAAACGGCCCCTAATTTTACAAGGTTTCATTGGATTTATTGAAAGGGAAAATAGCATAAAATGGTACCAAATTTACTTTTATCTCCTCTTGAAGTATTTCATTGTTTTTTAATCAAATTCCGTAAAAAATATATATATAAATAATAAAAATACTACACCACTGTTACACACGATAATAGCCCTGTTTATTATACTGATTTAGTTTAATAAATATAATTATTATTTTAAAACGAAAAGGTAAAAAATCATAACAGCTGCAAGTTTTGTTTTTTATTTCAGTTGTGCCTTACTCCGGCATCAAGTCTTCCAACAAAAATTCCAATCCCAGAAGCTTAAGCAATTCTCTCTTTACATATTTTATATTATACCTTGATTGATTGTATATATATAATATATATTCTGCCCTCCAAACTTTCACCATCCATTATATAAGAACCTCTTAGCCACAAATAAGTTTTGCAGAAAAAATCAGTGTCATCTAATTTGCAAACAAAAAAATCATGGATCCTGGAGCTACTGTTGATGCCCATTTTTATAGGAGATCAGCCTCTAGGGTTACATTTCTTGCACATTTATTTGGCGTATTAGCCATCGTTCTTTTGCTTGTTTGGCTGCTGCATTATCGTGAGGGCATGAATCTTGATTCTGACAATCCATTTCGTATCTTTAACGTACGTTCATACTTAGCTTGAGCAGTTTCTTTTTTTTTTTTTTCTTTTCTTTTCTGCCATTTTTAAGAATCAGTTTAGTTGTTGGATTAATGTTTTGGTTGAATTTATTTGGTGGGCAGGTTCATCCATTTCTGATGTTTTTTGGGTTTGTATTTTTTGCTGGCGAAGGTACATTTAATTTACAAGTTTTTATTGATTTCTCTTTTATCATAGTTGCTTTTGAGCGTTCATACTTTATATTAAAAAACCAATGAATATTTTTTGAGCTTCATACTTCATTTCGCTTTTTTCATGTCATTTTTGAAGTTTTAGTCCTAAATCACTCATTATATCCATGAATTATCGTGCAAGATAGTTTATTATAAAGTTTATAATCATTTTAATATTTTGAACCCCATGAATGCCTATTATTTTTCATTCTAACTAATACAATCGTGTCGCATATATCAATGAATTATCATGCAATATAGTTTTTAGATTATCATTTACGGATTGTTCATCTATTTAACGATGGAATTTTGATGTGATAAGAGAGATATGATTTTTTAGAAAAAAAGTGTAACAATAAAAACAATAAGGATGCTACTGTCATTTAAATTAAATAATAATTGATTCTTAATTTACGTAAACAATTTTAATTATCTTATTAAAAAAAACCTAAAGAGAGAATTAAATATTAATATGTTAGATTAAAGATTAATTTTGGTGATTTCTCTTGTAATTAACAGCAATGATGGCTTACAAGACAGTAGCAGCAGAGAGACAAGTGCGAAAAATGGTTCATATGTTGCTTCATTTGGTGGCAATCACTTTGGGCATTGTCGGGCTGCATGCTGCATTCAAGTTCCACAGCAAAGCCCAATTTCCACATATGTACAGCTTGCATTCATGGATTGGCATTGGCACCTTCTCCTTGTTTATTTTGCAGGTAATTCATTTACTTCAATAACCATAATCATAAAAGAATTCTAACCTAATGGTTTCCTCCCAATTAGTTTTTGATTTCGAGTCACGTGAGTTTCACTTTTTTTTATAAAAAAAAAATTAACTAAGTAAGATATTACGCATTCAACACTTATCAAATTTATTCACCAATAAATTCATACTACCGTAATAAAATAATAATCTTGTCGATTGTCCTGTTTTAGTTTAATGAATCGAATTATTTTTTAGTTAGTAGATTTTTTTTATTATTGGGCTACATTTATGGATGCTCCATAATATTTGCAGTGGTTATTTGGGCTGGCTACTTTCTTGGTTCCGGGGGCTTCTAGGGGAACAAGAGCTAGGGCTCTTCCATGGCACATTTCGGGAGGTAGAGCACTTTTGTACATGGCCATCGTTGCTGCAGAAACTGGTTTGATGGAGAAAGTCACGTTTTTGGAAGAAAAGCATAGCAGGGAATCAAGATTAATCAATTTTACTGGGCTTGCAATGCTTCTCTTCGGCGTCACAGTTGATCTTTCCGTGGGCCTTGCTCGTTATATATGATGTTATAAAGCTCTATATATGGAGGCCCAACAATGAGGGGTTTAATGAAGGATGGTTTCATTACAAAATATGTATACAGTTTGATTTTGAAATTATATGTTTTTTTTTTTAATTTTTTTAATGGATCTTGGTTTGTAAAGTTGGAAATGTTTGTTTATTGGTTCGTGGATTTGTAAGATTAAAAAATATATGTAAATTTTTTTCCACCTAATTCTATTTTTACTTTCTTAAATAAGTAAAATTACAATGCCATAGTTTTCGAATGATTTTCTACTTTTGTTTTATTTGGCTGCTGATGTGGTTTTGATCTGGCTTGGAAGAACGAACTGGAGTGTTCTTGCTGGACAGTAATATTTCTCCGTGGGTTATGTTTAGTTTGGAGTTTGTTTATAGAGAATAGTTTACTTGCCTTATGACTAACTGCATCTCTTTTCTGTTTTTGGCTAAAGGTTTTAATTGCAAATTTTGAACCGAATAGAAGAAGATTTTGGTGCAGTGTAATCTCTCTTGTAATTGATAGATTAATAGTTTGTAGAGTCTAGATCGGGGAGAGGGTCTTCTTTTGTTCAAGGTATCAAGTTACTCTTGTATAATGTTCATCTCTGAATATCAATAGAGGGTACCTAACCTCGTCATTAAATTTCATGGTTTGTTGGACTGTTTTGATTATTAAAAAAAATTTGATTTCCAACTGGTGGAAACCTAAGCAAATTGCAAATGGCAAATCTTGGAGGACAGCAGGACATAATTGTGACGCAAAAAGGGAAATAGTAAGGGCAATCAATCATCAAGTATGAGATTAAATAAGTAGGCAAACGATGAGTATGATGAGGAATTTGGCAGCATCCGGGGACCCAAACTCCATTATCCAAATTAGTCAATTGCGTTTACAGGTTCAGAAAGCTTTAAAGCTTGGCTCATTTTTACTCACCTGTCAACCTCTCATTTGTTCTGCTCACAATACAACCTAGATTTCGTGTCACGACATAGAAATTTTATGATAAGCGTGCTAGTTTAAAAAATAAATAAGTAAAAATATTAGAAATAAATGAATGCCGGAGAAGAAAATATAATTTGAAAAGAAAAAAGTGAAAAAAATATTTAAAAAGAAATAATAGAATCATCGGGTATGAAGGTACTATTGTATTTGTATTTCTTGTTCATTTCCGGCCGTTACTTGATGATAACATCATTAAGCTTTTTGCATTTCTAAATAAGATTAAGATAAAAAAAAATCATACCCTATCAAAAATGAGCATTCGTTTTTTTAATTATAAAATAATTTTATGGACAGGCCGCTAATGGTTAAACATGTAACGATCATCTTGCTAAAATCCTGAAAATTTATGCATATTTTTAACCGTTGCTTGGACCCCCAAATATTCGGAAACAACAGCACACTCCAGAATGTCCTCTTTTGCTGGAAAGTCAAAAGTCATAGGACCAAGACCACCACTTGTCACGCTAGCAAAATCACACAAGTTACAATTTTAAAATTCATGATGGGATACCAATCCACGAAACCAATCCATATGTAACAAAATTTACTCCCCGATGGATATGCTTTAAGTGTCATTACCCCTTCTTTTTGTAAGAAACTGCGAATTACTTTTATATTTTCTTGGTTTCTTTATTTTTTTATTAGGACCTGTTTAAATTCGTACACATTAATTAATGTTTATTAAATTAAAACAAAATCACTCGTCTATTTAATTCAAATATTTCTGTCAAATGACCACTCAACCAACTCCCTCTTCTACTTCTGTTTGGACTTACATCATTACATGGGATAAAGGGTTAGCCGGCTTTGTGGTTTTTTACTTTGGTTATTGGGGATATGATATTTTTGGGGCACATTTCCCTTGTGGTAAGGAAATTATCATTATTGGCCAATTCCTCTTGAAATTGTCTAAGATATGGCATATGTATGACTTCCCCAATGTCATATCATATGCCATATCTTAGACAATTTCAAAACGTATATCACAAGAGAGAACTCTCTTTCTTTAGAATAATTTCTACAAGAATTTCTAAGATTTTGGAAACTTATTTTAAGATTAGTTACAAGGACGTAGGATTGTGCCTGTCTGAATTTTATTAATATTTTTGTTCTAAAACAACAATCATTAATGACTGTAAGTTGTAAGCTAGTAAAATGAGTAACAAATTTAAAGTTGAAGGTAAGAAGTTTGAGTCAGGGTGGATGCAAATTTTAAATTTTCGGGGAGCAAAATTACAGCGATATGAAGGGTAAACATTGGTCGAAACTCGATCAAAATAACTCTATTAAAAAAATTCTAACTGTTTCGGATGGGCGAATGGGCTTCCTCGCCATACTATACGTCCGTCCCGGAGTTTGAGGAGATTGAAAGAGGGGATCGAGGAGGATAATACTCTGTCAAATCAAATTTGTAGCTTCAATAAAATCTCTTCTTATATCCTGGATTCTTGATTATTACTGTGTATATTAGAGTTGACCGTTTGAAATTGTTAACCTTATAATACATAAATGAAATATATAGAAAATATATTCTTTGTTCTAAACTATTTTCCAACCACCATAATCAAACGTCTGCTAAGAATCTTTGCTAACGACAGAATAGACAAATATTATCATTGTATCCAAAACCATATGAATACATGATGACAAACTTCCTATACTCATATAATATATATGCATATAAGTTATTGATAAACTTCCTTCTTCATTCACAGTAATGGCTCCCAAAGGCAGTTCCTATCGAACTTCTGTAACCCCAATTACGATATTTGCTCATTTGATCTTCCTTGCAGTCTTAATCCTTGTTCTTGTTTGGCTCCTCCATTTCCGAGATGGGCTTTCTTTCACCTCAGATAACAAGCAGAAGCTCTTCAATGTGAGTGCTTCTTTTTTTCTTTTTCTCTTTTTTTTTTTTTGTTCTTGTTTAGAGAATGGAGAAAAGCTTGCTGATATAGTAGGTAGTAAGAATCAAACTCAGCAACATTTTTTCTACGTATATTTTTCAAGCTTCTTCCTTACTTATTAACCCAGGCCGGCCTTTTTTCTTCGTGCAGCTGCACCCGTTCTTTATGGTCATATTCATCTTAATCACAGGAGAAGGTGAGAAAAATCTAGGGTTGATGCTTAATTATTCTGAGAAATCACTTTTCTTTCTTTGATTCTTCGTTTATGTTATTTTTATTTGAGTGTGGTAAAAATGGTGAAGCGTATTACTAGTTATCGACTCAATTTTAACATTATTCCGGAGTTAATAATTTCTCTAATTAATGTTTTGTGTGTGTGTGTGTTGGAACAGCTATCATGGCATACAAAACCCTCCCAGGAGAAAGAAAGAGACATAAAGCAATTCACATGACTCTCCATTTAATTGCACTTTTGTGTGCAATTGTTGGATTATATGCAGTTTTCCAATTCCACCATGACCTTAATATCGCAGATATCTACTCTTTGCACTCTTGGTTTGGCATTACTACCGTCGGCTTATTTTTTCTTCAGGTAAACATTTATTTTCTTCTTTTTTTTTCCCATTTTATCATTTTATTCTTTTAGTTTGATAAAATCAGGGGCGGATGTATAGTATGACGATGAGGGCACATGTTCTCTAAAACGGTCAAATTTTTTCTTAGTAAAATTATTTTGATCGAACTCTGATCGATGTCCGTCTCTAAAAATTTAAAATATACATCCGTTCCTGGATAAAATTGCCATTGGTTCGTCCTAGCCATCATCACGAACCTTTAAGCTATATTTATTATACCAAAATATTATGATAAACACGATTATTTTTAGGAGATGATTGATGGAGTTTCAACGTGTTTTTAATTAGAAATTTGTTTGTGTTATTTTGTCAGTGGGTTTTTTCTTTCTTGACCTTTTGGTGGCCACAAGGAAGCTCGATAACAAGAGCCAACTTTTCTCCATTTCATGTTCTGATTGGGTTGACTATATTTTTCATGGCAATACTGGCGGCCATTACAGGCCTGGTTGAGAAATTCATCTTTGTGGGCCTGATCAAAGGACGGGAAGCACTAATAGTAAATTTTACTGGACTTCTGTTGTTCCTCTTCGGATTTTCTGTGGGCTTTACCGTTCTCCTCTCCAGGGCTTACTAGATAGTTCAAATGTTGGGTTTTAGGTTTTGGTATTGGATAGTAATAAACAGTTTGGCCCAAATAATTGACCTTTGTATAATTAGTTTTGGTTTTTTTTTTTTTTTCCTTATACCCCACTAAAAATATACTTCATAATATTTTCACATTGTATCTTATGTATTTTATAAATATATTTGATGTACTTATATAATATTTGATATAAAATAGTATATAATATTTTTATATGACTATAAGAGAAAATAAATTATGTAATTTTATTATTCTTCTAATAACTAGTTTCTTCTTATAAATAGTGCTGTATTCCTTCGCCATTGTATTTGTGAGTGCAGTGCGGACATGTTGCTTTAATGGTCAGAAAACAAATGAACGCTCTTTTTTCATATAACAATTCTCTAAACGCTGTGTATTGGACAGAACAATGAATATAAAATAATAAAATACTCATATTTATTATACTAATTTAGTTTAACAAATAAGATTATTCTTCATATTTTTTTATTTTTTTTTAAAAAAAAGGTATGAAAGTTCCAAATGAGCCAGTTGGATGTAAACAAATATGAAAAATTGCAAGCTAAAAGTTACTCATTTTCATGGTAAGCAACAGTAAAGTTAATTCCAAATCTTCAAAAAAAAAAAAAAAGAGGGAGAATGGCAATCACACCCACAGTTGTTTAGTTGTCTCCATTCTCTTCAACAATCCAGCAATCTCAGCTTGCATTCTCATTTTCATTTTGTAGTAATCGGTATGAGAATTTTCTAAAGCTTTGAGCTCCTCCAGTTTTTGCCTTCTTTTCTCCTCAGTCTCCTGCAAACACAGTTTATCAAGTTTTTGGGCATACTCCTCCTCCAGTTTCTCACCTTTTATCCTCATCATGCGCCTGAAACCTTCTGCTTCTCTTCGAGCCTCGTCAGCCCGGTTTTGGAACATCCGGGCTTCTGCTTCTTTTACCACAACGATGCTCTCCAAGCTGTCGAATCCCTCTTTCTTGAGCGGTTTCACTGACCATTCATCCTCAACAACCACCTTATTGTCATTCATTGAAGAAGTTTTCGCATCATTTTGGTAAAGATCAACTGGTAGTAGTTCCTTTCTTCTGCTTGGAGAGCTCAAACCATAGAAGGAAGATTTTGGTAATGGTGGGACAGCAGATACATCGTTTCTCAGACTGGTGTGGCTAGGTTTATCTTTGGAAGGAATGCTGGAAGTAGTAAAGTCTGGATATGCATCTGTGTCTAATATAAAGAGCAGCAAAAGGTCTCAGATTTCATATGTTACACTACATAGTAGATATCAACAACCATGGAGAAAAAAATTGTAACTTCTTTTGTCCTCTGCTACACCAGTGTACCAAGTAAAATGAAACACAAACCAGTATCATACATGAAACTGTAGACAAACAAATTAATACATTAAGCATGAGAGACTTTGCCCGTCGGGCCTTTCCCCAATTATTACTTTTTTTTATACAAAGAATAGGAAGCCGCGCTGGCCTTATCCTTTGAGTTATGCTATGGCATTTTTCTTCTGGATAAAGAGGCGAATGACACATTTTCAGAAGTAGGAATATTTTTCCAGAATTAAGTACTAGGTTCCAGATTTGGTTGAACTCACAGCCTGCACTTCATAAAATTGTTTGACCTCTAAGAGACCATCACAAACATAAACATAGTGTATAAACTAAGGCCTCATAGTTTTGATTAAAGTAGTATGGAATCATAAAATTGTGTTCACTTTCGCATATCATATTTCAGCATGAAATGAGAACGCATAAAATAATGGGTCACACAAACTCAAAATAAGATATAAGTACTCTAAAATTGTTGAATGAACCTTTTCTTGATTGATATCTTTCAAGACTCCAAACATTTCATAACATTAACAAGCAATGGTAATGCTACGAAGAATAAATAATAGAAGCAAGAGAATTTGTTTAGGAGGCTTACAGTTGAAAAATTGGAAGATGAAATTGCATGCATCTTGAGGAGACATCATCTTGTTCTGTAACTTGGAAAGGATCTCCTCAGCCTTAACATGCAACTCCTTGCCTTTCCTGTCCTCACTCCCGCGGAAGATTTTTCTAACACATTCAAGCTCCTTTATAAGTGTCTCAATACCCCAGTCCCTAGCACAAGACATATATACATCCTTCACAAACCCAAACATCTCCGAAGCATGACCACAACCAAGACAGTTAAATTGCATCTCAGTTGTCCCTGAAGGACCTTTCAAGATAGGACCTGGCTTTATCAGATTTTTCTCAATGCCACAGATGGCATGACACCAATGCGAGCACGCATCGCAGCCAACCCAACTGCAGGTATTTGAAGCACAGTCAAATTTCAGACAAACAGGACACATGCATTCACTGCAGAAACCCTTTTTGGTCGAGCAAATCTTACAGTCACAGTCATCGACGGGTAACAACCTCTTGCAATTTATATTTCTACATCTTTCAAGTAAGAATATATCCACTAGCTCAGCAACAGGAAGGCAAATCTTGCTTGATAAATAGGCTCCAAGACCCATTTTAATTGCAACTAAAATGTCCAGTTGAATCTTGTGAGCCTTTGAGAGAGTTTCACTGGTAAGATCAGATCTTCGATCAAGCCTGTTCTGAAGCCCTATTAACTCATCCTTTTTCTCAGGTTTTGCAATCAGGTTCTTCAAATATTCCTTAGTGGATTCAACAGTTTCCTCCGAAAGCTCCTGAACAATCTGAGACATGACAGGAATGGACTCTGAGACAATTTCCCAAAGTAATCTCTCGGGCCTAGATAACTTGCGAGCCCTTCCTCCATCAAAATTCTCAAAACCTCCAAGATTCTCAGAACCTTTTCCCCTTGAGTCACCGGATTGAGCATCCCACCTCGGCCTTGCAGGCAGCTCAGATGGGAAAAATGAGATATTATCAGAACTTGCAGCCTTGTAGAAACTGCTGTTACATGTATCATTATTCCCAAAACGATTCCCCAATGCCACACCCCCAGAACACGGATTAGCTAATGCCACAGTCCCATCCCCAATAGGCCTAAACCGGCTATGGACTGACCCATTGGTTCCCTCCCCGGCGTTCCAAATCTGATCACAATCCCTCCTATGGCTCCCTGTGGAATACTCATAATAATCTGTAGAATTACGAGTAAGCGAGCAGCTGGGATTGTGGGAGTAAGGATGGGAATATGAGTAGGACAATGAGGCTGTTGTAAAATCATTCGAATAGGTAGGCCTTGGATTAGTATTTGAAGGTTCAACATTCTGCACACTCCTGATAGAACTCAACCGAGCTGGGAATTCAACATTTTGAGCTATGAAGTCACCATTTTGCACTTTATTTGACCCATCTATAGACAGCGAAACATCAGGCAGAGCTAGAGATAGGTTCAAAGTTTCCATCCTTGGCTTCTTTTCCCTATTTTCCCCGTCATTTTCCAAATTTTCTTCCACTTCCCTCTTATACGAATTCGCCCTATTCTCATTCAAACAAAGAAAATCCCTCTCAACCCACCTATGATTCTCCTCATTTTGATCCTCCGAAACCATAACTTCTTTCCCCTTAGAAGTACTACCATTAGAACACTTTTTCTCAAAGGAATTCAACAGGTTTTTACCTGAAACTCCATCTTTAGCATTATCACAAAGATAGCTAAGAGTAAGCTCCTGAAAGCCAGAATTTCCGGTCCTCTTTGATTCAGAAGCCGCAGAACTAAAACCCTCATAAGTTCTCATACTTTTTTCAGATGAATCTCCAAAATAATCAAGACCCTTTTCTAAAAATCCATTTTTTTCAATTGGGTTCTCGATTGTTTTACCTTTTCCGTCTGAAACATCGGTAATATTCTCCCCACCCCTCTCTAACTCATGAGTATTCTCTTTCTCTTTCATCATCACACTTTAATTAAACAAGCTAAAATAAAATCTACCCACTAAGACAGATACAAAGATTCTTCCTTTATTTTATGCTCAGGAAAGAGGCAACTTACAGAGAGAGGGGAAGAGTCAAGGCCAATTTTGCAAATTAAGAAAGAATCTTCAGCTCGCTCGCGACTCCATAGCTGTCTGACCTTCGGTTCTTTCTTCTCACTCTCTCTCTCTCTCTCTCTCTCTCTCTCTCTCTCTCTCTCTCTCTCTTACTGTATGAATGCGTGTTTTCTCTTTCTGCAAATTGCAACGGCTGTTTTTTTGTCTTTTTCTATTTGAATTAATTAATGGATTAAATCCAGAAAATTAGTCCTCAAACTATCATATATTTTCACTTTAACCCCTAAGCTTCGAATTCACTCAATTCAGTACCATCTTTGACTTTTTTGTTTCTTTCCCCTTATTATTATAATCCAATGTGCGACTCTCGTGTCCAATTGAGAGAATATTGAAACGGCACCATCAACATCAGAATTTCTTTTCCCTTTTATATATATATATTTTTTTTTCTCGCTTACAATCGAACTTCTGACTTTCCACCCTTTATATTATCCATTATAATACAAATTATAAGGATTTTATTTGTATTATTAAAAAGCCTTAAATCACCATATATAAAATTAAATACAAAATAAGATGATACACATCCTATAAAATTACCATATAATTTGTGAAATTAAAATAATTGTATTTCTTTTGTAAAATAAATTCTATTCAAATATTGTTTACTATTTAACTCTACTAAAATTATCATTTTCTCTATTAAATTTCAGTTAATATTTTGAATAATACCTAAAAAGGTAGATAAAGTCCACAATGGAGATAAGGAACTCTATTAATTATAACAAAGTTTCACATTACTTCCTCTAACTTTTTTAAAAAATATTTAAAATTATTCACATAATTAAAGATAAATTTTTATCTAATTTGAAAAAATATTATCATTACTTTTCTTTAAGTACAAATCTTCTATCTTTTACTATATTTCAACTATAATATTAAATAGAAATAATTTAAAATTTAAAAGGTAAAAATTATATCAAATAGCTTATAAAAATATTTTTAAAATATCTTATTAAAAATATTTTTCACTTCTTATAATATTTTACATAAAAAAAATTGAAGGGAGTATAAAATTCTCTGCTACGATTAAAACGAAAGAAATAGAAGGCTTAGCCTCTCTTCTTGTAAAAAAAAAAAAATGCAAAAGTATGAAGAAAAAAATGGTAATGTGCGAATAGAGGAAAATTGAGGGGGTTATATAATTTATGTATAATTTATCATAATATCACTTTGACCTTTTCTACTTTTTGACTTTTTCTACTTCTCAGCAGTGGTTGGTAAAGCAATTTAGGTAAATCGATGATAATATATTTTGAGCAGACTTAAATTTTTTTTTTTTTGTCTTTGATAATATGGTTCATTCTAGTGTTGGTTTCTCATATATTTTAGTCATTAATTTTAGTTTTACTTAAAATTTTTTTACCAATTATAATCTTTTTTAACAGAAAAATTTAGAAGATAACGGATTAACTCATTTGATCTCTAGTCAAACAAGAGATTAAAATTAAAATAACTCATGTTATGAGAAACCAAAAATAAATTTAACCCTTGTGAGAATTCCAAATTTTGGTGAATGAAAGCTAAAAAAAAAAAAGTAATAATTTTTTTAGAAAATTACAGTTTACCGTCACCAAAAATCCAGAATGACAAATAAGCCAAAAAAAAAAAAAAAAAAAAAGAATGCAAGGGAAAACAAAACCGAAAATAACACCATGATTATGCGTATTAGGGTTTTTATATATAAAGTGGATAATAAACCCTAGTTTGCAAAACTCCTATCTGCCCACCGCACGGCGCTTCTCATCCGGCAAAGAACGGCGAACACCTACTGGTAAGTTCCAGTTTCTGATTTATTCTGATCTAGCTTTAGAACTGATACGATGGAAGTGGTAAGAAATTTTGAAATCTGAATCTTTACGCGGATATCGGCGTTTCATTCTTCGCTAAATAGGATTTGGTGTCTTGGCTTGTTTCGTTTTAACCGTTACATTTACCATTGTTTGTGCTGAGTATTGATTTCCTTGTAGTTAAGTGGGTTCTTTTTCGATTTCTTTAATTTGATTGAATCAGAGAATTGCAGTTTTTGGGTAATTGATTGATGGGTATTTTTACTTCTTTGGAATTTGGAGGAGAGTATGTTCTATTATTATGTTGTTAGAAATGTTCTTTTCTTTGTGTATTATAACGTTTTGCTCCTATGTAAAATAGGAGAGATGGCTGAAGCCAAGGTTGTTATCCCTGAGTCTGTTCTGAAGAAGCAGAAAAGGAATGAAGAATGGGCTTTGGCTAAAAAGCAGGAGCTTGTTGCTGCAAAAAAGAAGAATGCAGCAAACAGGAAGGTCATCTACAGCAGAGCAAAGCAGTACGCTTTGGAGTACGAGGAGCAGGTGAGGAGCAGGTGATTGTTATCCTGCTTTGTTTATAATGTTTATTGATGTAGGGAACTTCTGTGTCTTATTTTGATGTTTACTTATGTTTCAGCAAAAAGGGCTCATCAGACTGAAGCGCGAGGCCAGGTTGAAAGGAGGATTTTATGTCAACCCAGAGGCTAAGTTGCTGTTTATTATTCGCATCCGAGGGTATGCATCAGTAACTTGTAGTAAACCTCCATCTGAGTTTGTTCCCCTGGAGTCTAACTTTTTGAATTTATATCTTTCAGTATCAATGCCATGCATCCAAGGACAAAGAAGATTTTGCAGCTTCTTCGTTTGAGACAGGTAATATGCAAATGCCATGTGTAACTTAGTATAGTATCCATCGGTTTTGTTTGTTGGTTTCATAAATCTACCTTTTAACCGGGTTGGGAAAGAGTTATGATTTGGTTTTTATTGTTCTTTTTTCCTTGGATGATAAATAATTTTGGTTCTTCCATCGTGACTATTGATAATGCCATTGCTTGTGCCGAATCATGTTGAATTCTTAGTTGATTGTCTGGTAGCTCAACCACCTTCATTTATGTCATTAGGACTGCTTATGGGATTGATTTCATAAACCTGCTTGAGCCTAATTATCTAGACATGATTTTAGTCAAAGCTTCATTTGGTTTTGGTAGATGTAGATCAAAGGTTTAGTTCTGAGGAGGTTTGTTTGTGATAATTGATCGGATAGTGATATTTGTTTGCAATGTTAAATACCAATGACAAAGAGGCATTTGTCTCATATAAAACCCTGTTTAAGTAGCGGATTTGGTCATTTGGGCATTCCGTCATGGCCTTTCTTGTACTGAATTATAAGTAAATTTGTAATTGTTGGTTTTTTTGGTGACCTTGTGGTTATACTCTTTTTCCTTTTCTCAATATGCTCCCTTCTGTTGCAGATATTCAACGGTGTGTTCTTGAAGGTTAACAAGGCAACATTGAATATGCTTCACAGAGTTGAACCTTATGTGGCTTATGGGTGGGTATCTGAGTACAGGAATTTTTGGTATTCTACCTTTGTATTGATGATGTCTGAAGGTTTTTTCCCCCTTGTGCTTGTTTATAGTTACCCCAATTTGAAGAGTGTCAAGGAGTTGATTTACAAGAGAGGATATGGCAAGGTAGACAAGCAGAGGATTCCATTGACTGACAACTCAGTTGTTGAAAAGGTATGCGGTTAAACATACTGTTATTGTTATTGTCTAGTGGTATTCGTTTCAAATAATATACTCATAAGGGCCTTACCTGAAAGGTTCTGGGCAAACATGGGATCATCTGCGTGGAAGACCTTGTTCATGAGATCTTGACTGTGGGACCCCATTTTAAGGAGGCTAACAATTTTCTCTGGCCATTCAAGCTCAAGGCACCCCTCGGTGGCTTGAAGAAGAAGAGAAATCACTATGTGGAAGGAGGAGATGCTGGAAACCGTGAAGATTATATCAATGAACTTATCAGGAGAATGAACTAGACTTTGTAGTTCACTGAAAGTAGCAAGTACTGTTTTTTGACAAGGCAATTTTGAGTGTTTTTAGTTCTTAAAACATAGTGAACACTTTGAGAAGAAAAGTTTACATTGTTTTCGATGTGGGATTATTTAGGAAAGTGAGACAGCTTTCATCCAATCTGTTTTATCTTTATAACTTGATTATGTATGCCATTTGCTTATGTGAGCTTTATTTTCTTGTAGGCAGTTAGTATTGTGGCTTTTGCTGTTTACTTTGTGTTGTCTTCGTTTGAATAAAATAAACACAACAATAATTAGACAGAGGATCCATGTTTCATGTATGAAGTACTACCTCCATTATATAATACAGGTCCCTGAAGCTTTTTTGAGAAAAAAGATGAGGAGGATACAGGTGAGGATGAAAAGTGAAGAAAATGAGCACTATTTTGATAATTAATGGATGGAAATTAGAAAAAAGGGAACACTTCTATTAGATTAAATAAGAATATAAATAAATATTTAAAAATTCTATCAATATTTAGAAAAAGGGAACCTTCCATTTATGAAAAAAAAGAGAGAATAATAACCATTCCTTTGTAGAATTTGGCCCTCCAGTCATGGGCAGCATGACATCAATTTCATCTACATCTTTTAGACTTCATTTCTAGTTGATCAGGAATTTGCTCCTCTTGGAGGTAACGTCAAACAGGAAGACAACTGAGGTTAAATTAAAAGCCCGTCGTTCACAGTAAGCATTAATGAGTTTCTATAATTGTGTGCTCCTCTCGATTCTAAAAAACGCTTCACTCTCATCCTAACCTTTGGCTTTCAGGTAAATATGTGAAGGGTCAGCTTTTTGTCTCTCTCTTGAGCTCCGAAGCCAAACAAGCATTAATGAGTTTCTACAATTGTGTGCTCCTCTCAATTCTGAAAAACACTTCACTCTCATCCTAACCTTTGGCTTTCAGGTAAATATGTGAAGGGTCAGCTTTTTGTCTTTCTCTTGAGCTCCGAAGCCAAACATATTTTCTCTGTTGTATTACGCCAAATGCACTAAAGAAGGGTTCAGCTGTTAATAGAGTGAGCAAAAATCAGAGGTAAAAAGTGTTTTCTAAAGTTTAGAATGGTGTTTAATATATTATTAATAAACTTCATGGGGTTTAATATTTAACCCTTTAAGAAAAGCTGTACTTTACCCATCTGAAAATTTTTTACTTGCTGAACATGCAAGTCAAATTCTAGAGATTTTAGCAATAAACCTGGTTAGAATTTGACATGTCCGAGACTAATTCAGACGCTCTATATGCATAAAACATGAAGAGCAAACTTAAGTAAAACCAAAGAAGCATACCAGGAACCACATTTTCTCAAGTTCAGGGGAAGGAATGACCATTAAGAAGATCACATATCCATCTCTAATAGTTATAAACTCTGTACAAAAGCACCTGGAAACAAAATTATGAATTCTAAGGAAATCAGAGAATGAATTCATAAAAAGAAAAAAGAGAAGATAACTCATGATTAAAGCTTCAAATTCAGATCCGGTATCGGTGAGTGATCTGTCCTAGGTGGTGGTTGCATGGCTACAAAATTTATGCTGGAACTCTGCCCTGAATTATAAGCTACACTGCCACCCACTCCTTCGACTTGTCGAAAACTACCAGGCCAGTACATTTCCACTTCATCATCTTCCATGTATACTGGCATACCAAAGTAACCTTGTTCAAACCTTGCTCCTCCTCTTATGGCATGGAAAGGTCTGTCTGAGGGCATAGTAGGCTGGTGTACTGAAGCATGAGCTTCAATGCCGAGAGAGCGAAATGCAGAACCATGAAGTGGGAGAGATGCCAAACTTGCATACCTATCAGACAACATGTTCATGCGCATCGCCCTTTTCGCTAGAGTTCTCTCCCTTTTGTGCGCATTTTGGTGGCCTCCCAAAGCCTGTGAGCTGTAGAATTTGCGCCTACAATAGTTGCAAGAGAAAACTCTGGTTCCGCCTGGTGCTGGAGGATGGGGCGATAATTCACCGTTATTTTCTTCTGCTTCCTTGAACTCAATATCATTATTGGTCTTGAAGCCAAGAGTTAGGTCCAAAGTAACTGGCCTTGGATCTCTTTGAAGATCAATAGAGTTTGTCAGAGATGGTGAAGAAGTAGTAGTAGTAGTAGTAGTGCTTTCTTTCGAAGGACCAGGTGAGGCTTCTTGAGTGGATATGTTTGAGGCTACTTGACTGCTCACTTCAGAATCTTCTTCGGATTCAAGGTTAATCGTCCGCGACTTCATTATGAATGGAAAGTAGTGAAATACAGCAAAGTCCTCTGAAAAGTAAGAGCCTGAGATGTTATCTATAGCGAATGGCTCTTGATACTGTATCTGCAAATATTGTACCTTGTTACTTAACATAGAGATGAAGAATGCAGAGAAAAGGAACTGCAACAGATACAGAAGCAAATGCACGACATATACTCAAAAGCATGCATATATACTGCGGTAGAGGTGAAATAGAGTGATGATATTGCAAGTTGACAGAAGCAGGACACTGGGGTTAGTCCTATGCAAAATGCTTCAGATGTGTGTATTAAATTGTGGGGCTGCTTTCCATGTAACTAAGGCAAATGTCATTGTACGAAAACAAGTTTCCCATTGGGATATTGGCTGCTAATCATATCCATATAAATGGTCCACAAAAAGAATGACAGAAAGTAAAGTTTGATAATTGCCAGGACATGATTCAAATAATTGACACAGATATTTCTCCTACATGAAATGAAGGAAAAATATTTGAAGATGTATTCTAACTAACTCAACATCAGATAGGTAACCCCTTCGGATTTGTCACTTAAACAGTATCTTGACTTCTGGTGCCTAATTTTACAAAATGATGCAACTAGAGGAACGTATGCTATTTGTTAATGCATTATCTACCACATGCGCAAATTTTCCACATAAATGCACTTTTGACTAGGTGAAACACAAAATTGTTCTGCAGTCTTCGCACTTTGGCATAAACAGTAGAAGTTGTATTAAAGTAGGTAGAAATAAGTGGTAAATATTTGAGAGAATCAGGGAAAGAATAAATCATGATGTTAGCACTGCAGAACAAGGAAACAGTGGCAAGTTTCAATTTCCAGGGATATCTCTGAATAGCAAGTTACATTTTGTTTAACAGAATTGAAGAACCAAGAGTACCACGAGGATGGTCATAAAATGTGCAGTCAATGAAACTGGTAAATACTGTGCTTGAACTATGTGGATATCATCTATGTAGGGTTTTCTCTCTAGATGGCTGACTAAGGCTCTAGAAAAAGTACCAAGAAGCATGAACATAAGATCCACTTCAAAAACAAAATTGAGTTTTTCACTTTGGACAAATATGGCACCAGCTGTCTTATGCTAAGTTCACAATTGCCCGGTATTATCCTTTTACTAAATCTGCACATCTCACAAGTGCATCCCAAAAAGACAGTTCTGATAAAGGTTGCTGTAAACACTGAGTCCAATTATGGTAAAACCTGTATTCTGTTTCAACATGAGTGTAAACTTCCAAGAACAAATACAGTCCTATCTGCTGCCCTTGTGCAGTCAGCAAGGGTGATTTCAAAACTTCCCATGATCAGATTGTTCCACAGATGTTTCAGCGAAGGTTTTCCATGTTCCAGACTTGTTAGTACTGGTCAGATGAGAGTCATTGATGGTGAGAGCTTATTTTTTAACAAGTTATTAACATTTAAAACAATACATAAAAAGTAGTCAATTGCAAGGCTAGATGTGAATCAAATATCAGCAAAATCGGTGCTAATCTAATTTCACTCAAGTCAATCAATCAAGAAAGGATGATTTCCTAAGCTGTCATTTCCTCAAAGAAGCACATACCTATATGGCACTATTGCAGTAAAATTTGGAACCAGCATATGTAAGAGTGCAACTTTTCCAGCAACCCTATGCCTGATTTGGGGCCTAAAAAAACATAGGTAACCAATCATAAGTACAAAAATAGATTTATTGATGGTAGCAAGTAAAAAACAAAAAGAGGCATAACAAAGAATGAAAGAACCTATTCCAATCACTTTGATTACAGGAAGTTAACCAAACTGAAGACCAGAAATGCATGAGTTGTCATTTTCTCAGAATTCAGTAACAAAATGTCAAGGCTCCTTCTTGGGGCTGAGGCTAATTAATGTAGAGAATATGCCGTAGAAGAATTACCCGCATACAAAGTTTATACTTGCATTAAAGAATTATTATATAACTCAACCTTAAAACCTTTGAATTATCAAATGAATATTAGAGACATGTTTGTGCTAGGAAGTCATGGATCATGGTGTAGTACAGCCTAAGGTGCACATGCTAATGTGGATAAAATAGAAAATGCATGAAGAGGGGAAACAATTGCTTCAAGAGCCAAAATAACCAGTTCATACCAAGGCCAAACAGCTTAACCCATCAAGTCAAAGGACTGCTCCATACTAGAAAATTCAAGATGGACAAATTAGAACTGGATCAACACAAAGTACTAAGTTCACATATATAGTTAACTACTAGGCTCAAAATGCATCAAATCAGCAATACACTAGAATGTGCCTGTGTCACAAAGCAGAATTTTTATGAGGCAAGATATCATTCTTAAATGATGTATCATGAGTTTGATATATGCGGAAGCATATGTCTTTCTCGACTAATTCAAAAGTTGGCCATCAACAAATACATGGAACTAACACAAAAAATAGGAAACAATGTAGCGCACTACAAGAAAAACTCTTCACAATGGCTCTATGAATGTGCATCATGTTGAAATTGCAACCATTTTATTGACTGCTACAAGATTATGATGCAATAAGAAAGTCCTTTTCCAATCATTATTCGGAAGTTATTCATGAGAATCAAATCCATGAATCTTGCTCATCAAGATGAAGACTACTTATGACAATTCATATTCAACTGATTAGAAGAAGAAAATGCAGTTTCCATTCATAATCTAGGATGGGAAGTCCTAGCATCCAAACGCTACTAATTGCCACACAACAAGATTCAAGGATGACGATAATGAAACTATCATCGAACGCCAAGATGAAATCAAACATTTCAGAACATAAGTCAAAAGTTTAAGCAGAAAATTTTCTCCTCCAACATCACTTAGTAATGATTTGAAGCTGAAAATAATGTTTAGACAAGCTAATTAGTCTCAAGATACTGTTGTAAACAGTTCGGAAAAAAATACAGTATTTTGTTCTGTAAGCTTTTTAACAAATATAATGATCATGTTAGCAAAGCCCACCGATTCAGATGATAAATTCACGCAATAAATTTCGAAATTGGCAATATATGGTGACCTTTTCTTCCCAAATTCAACTGGGATGACAGCAAGTTCAAATATATGTTCCTTACTAGCATTTGATGTTAAATAAGAACAGGAGAAACGAATGGGGACCAACTTCTTGCCTCTACCTTTATGATACTATATATAAGGAAGAAAGAAATAATCCCAGATAGTCCATTTATCCAACAGGTGAGCCAAAAGTCCAGTAAAAAGACCATCTAAGCTGTAAAATAGATACCATTACAAGCAATAGTCGCAGATTTAAGACTTCATCCTGAACAAATATGTTCTGGTATCTAGGAAGGGTTAAACTTCTTCAAGGAAATATTAGCAACAGATATTCCTGAACAAAGACTTCATCCTGCACCACTAGGCACAAACAGCTATCATATATGCAGGAGTAGACCAACCCTTATAGCCAAAGAGATTATATATGCTCTTCAAATCACTATGTGGAACCCCTTTATGTAGAACACTCTCAGTTCAGTTCTTAAGTTCATAAAAGTGAAAGATTTCAACTTTCAAACCAAAACATGTGAAGACTAAGAGAGGGACGAAAGCATTTTTAAGTATTAACTGCAACTACTCTCTATCTAATAAGAACTGAATTTCAAACCAATCAAGCACGGAACTAGACATAAATCTTATAAGTATAGGAGGAGAAGAGGTTGAGATAGTTTTATAAAACCTTGTAGAAATCAATATCAAAATCCAGACTGCAAGAGGCTTTGTGACGAAGGAAAAATAGCATATTTGTTGCTTACATTGAACACAAACCAGAGGTCAATTTTTGAAGATAAATCCCATGCCAGTACCATCATCAAGTACCAAACTTGAAGAAAATGAAAAAGAAAATAAAGACAAAACCAGTACCCAGTGTTACAGCCATAGAACAAAGACCAAATCATTTACCATCCGCAATACAGCAGGAAGGGGGAAAAGTAAAGCAGTTTCCATAAAAGAAACATGAAAAATAAAAAATCTAGTCTGCAAGATAGCTAAAAGAAGGGAAAAAAACAGCATACTTTCAGCATACAACTAACTAAAAGCTGGTGGAATCAGCTCAGCTCTCTGGTGACAAGACTGGCACAGACCTTCTTTCTAGTATCTAGTTTTTACCAAATATGGTGAGAACTAAAAAAGAAGAAGAGATAGCAGCAGTGGATGGAGATAAGATCGTATGAATGAGAGAGAGAAGAGAAATCGACAACTAAAGAGAGAGAGAGGAGGGAGGTGGTGGGACGTCAGACAAGTCAGGAAGAAAAAAAAAAGCAGAAAACAGACTTGACACAATTTTTGTTGGTTCTTTAACTACTGGTGAGTGATGAAATGAAGTGCACACTACAAGACAGAATGAAAAAAAAAGGCAAGAGACTGTTAATGTAAGACCCACAAAAAACAGATGCTGCTACTACTATACTAATTAGAAAAGAGAGTGTCTTTTTCTATATTCTTTAATCTCTGCACTGTTATACCTCCTCAATCCTCATTCATCATCCCCCATAGCCCATAGTTCATCCCATTTGAAGGGCATATTCTATTCTGTTCAGTGTTCTATCTTTGCCACTCTGCCTTTCTGAATTAATGGACACCCATAACCATTCCCATCCCCCAATCCTACCCCCCATTGCAAATTGCCCTGATATACACTGAGTTGAGATGGGACGCCAACCCCTTTGTGCACCTTACAAAACATGCCACATTTTCAGCACCCAGTCATGCCATTAAGCAAACAGACAATGGGCATGGTCCACTGCCACTTACTTAAAAGATGTATGGCCCCTAAAAAAAATCCTATGCCAAAATCAAATCTATCAATAAATTCAGTTCAAGTTTAACTAACCAACCACAGTCACCAAAACAGATCCCAGATGGGTTGTTCAATGAGAAAATCAATGGTTTCCAATTCCTAGCAATAATATTGGGTGCTTGGTTGTAAAAACAGTTGACACGAAATTATGGAAGCCAGTTGAAATACTTAAATTAACAAAGGGCTCCACCAATTACTACTTTAAGTTTTCCAAGAATTTAATTTGATCCCTCCTTTAGGTATATGATTGCGGGGTTCGTCTTCATAAACAAGAAAATGCAAAAAAAAAAAAAAAATCAGTCTTTGGGTTAAGAAACTGGGTGGACTGTATTTTATCATTATTTACGTTCTTGTAAATGTGGGTTTAAATTTTGAAAAACATGGTTGGTGAATATGTGCTTGAGATGACATGGGTATCTGGGTACTGGAAGCATTTATGAGGATCTCAGAGAAAATTGATGCTCTTGTATTTCGGTGTCTGCGCGTGTTTTTTTTTTTTTTTTTTTTTTAAATTTTATGACCTTTTACATATGCCTATAAATGTAATTTAACTGCCTCATTTCTTTGATCCAGATCTCTATTTTAAGTTGTTTTAAATTAATATCTTTCTTTTTTTTTTTTTTTGTCTAAGATTGTATGCACGGTTCGGTCTAATATGTGAAATCGATCCAATCCGTTTAATAGTTTGGTGTTTTATTAGTTTTACAAATATTCTACAATCCGACGATTTTTAAAATTAAAAAACTAATTGAACGGTTCGTTTGCGGTTTACGATAATTCAAACCACTGTTCAAACCAAATCGAACTATATATTTTATTTAAATATGTTTATTTTTTATATTTATATTATATTTTATTAAGTAATGTATATTAGTAATATAAAATCCTTGATGCTTATTCCAGTTCTTTTTCACCTAAATCCCTAATTTTGCTCTGCAAATTACATCGCGTCGTCACCTACGCTCTCGACTCCACTCCATTTCTCTTCAATCAGCAAGACTACATCCTTTCCAACCACTCTCTGTTTCTAGGTGCAAAGGTTGCTTCTGATATTATTATAAACGGTTCGTTTTGTTAGATTTTCACTTTTTTTTTTTTTTAAAGCGAGCTTTTCTGTTCATTTTTCTGAAGGATTAGTCATTTTTTTGAATTTTTCTTTGTTGGGGTTATGGGTTTTTGCATTCTAGTTTACTTATTTTCTTCTAATGGACTGGAAAAATGTATGAATTTGCTTTGGCTCAAACCTTGATATCAATCCGAACCAAACTACTTATGGCGGTTCAAATTGGTTCGATTTTTGAAGTGTTGACGGTTCGAATTGGTTTATTAAAACTACCAATCCGTTACTTACGATTTAGTTTGTGGTTCGGTAAAAAAACCGAACCAACCAAACCGTACACACCCCTAGTCCAAGATACTTTAATATTTCTATTCATATAAATAAATACAAGAGGGCCTAATTATTTGTGATTTTTTTCCTAAACAAAAATTATTTGTGATTTTTTTAATTGCGAGGTGACTACCTTTTTATTAAAATATTAAGAATCAAAGGTGCATTCGATGCATGGCAAAGACAATGAAACAATCAAAATTTTATAACTCAATAATCATTAAAGGAATCTGATCGTCTTTGACTTGTTTGGTAAATTAACAAGACATTCATTAAAGGAATGTGATCACTTCATTAAAGGAATTTATCGCTTCATTAAAGTAATTTGATTATTTTTATCTTTACTTTACTAACAAAAAAAGATAGCAATCAAAATTATTTTGTCTTTGTTCCATTATCTTTGCCTTATATCAAACGCACCCAAAAGGATATAAATGTGCGTTTGACCCAAAAAAGGGAATGGGACAATTGATATTTGATTAATCGAACATTCATTAAAGTAATTTAATTGCATTTGAGTTGTTTGGTAAATTAAAGGGGATAAGATTGTTTTTTAACTTGTTTGATTTTTGTATTGAGATTATCCATAAGTGGGTTAATAAATATTTTCTGTATTAATCAAATTATCTTTGTTTTTACTTTACTGACAAAAGTAAATGTTATTAAAAGCCCCATACTACAATGCAACCCCTAATAAAGACCAAACTGCCACTACACAAATTGTTGGTATAAAGAAACAAATATAACTACACAATGTTAACGGTTTAAAAACCGAATTGGCGTGCGGCGCTAGCGAACCAATCGATGCGTTGGTACCAAGGGCGAGTCACCTAACATCTTCTTTGGCCAACCTGTTGCCGTTGAACCAGGGGAAACCTTTCCTTAGAAAAAAGAATAAATATCAATGTCAATATTTTCGTCTTGTCACCATTTGAACCATTCAGTAGTCCTAAGGCATCCTCCTTCCTCAGATCTCTGGTCATACATATCTGGAATAAAATTCTCATCTGATATACGTTTCAAAACTGAGAGAAATGGCTCTGACAATGATCGAACTAAAGGTGGATGCACAACTAAAGACTCAATTTGTGGGGAAAATATGATCAGTCCCTCCATGATACGATCACGCCACAACTTAAAAATCCAGCCCAGACTATGCAACAGTCTTAGAATGTGTTTTATAAATCAATTCAACACTTAGAGTTTGTTTGATAAAATTTAATTTAAAATTTAAACTTTGAATTTTGAATTGAGGTCAGTGAATGGTTATATATAAATATATATATATATAAGTCTTTCTTTAAAGGATATATAAATCTAAATTGTCATATATATTTTTTAATATAATAACTATTCATTTTATTATTATAATACTAATATCACATTATTAAAGATAAAATAAAAATAAAATTGACTTTCATAATACGTGTATAATGATTAAAGATCACTAAAGTAACAAAACATAGCTATTTGCTTCTTTTCAAATCTTTTTTTAAAATGTGGATAGTCAATTTACTATTAAAACTCACACTTTCATGTGGTAGTAGTACTTACTATATTAATAAGCTTTTTTAACACCATAATCAAAGCCTTAGTCCCATCCAAAGCCGACAGCTTCATGTTCAACAAACCGTAAACCATCCCACAAACAAGACCCAATGCACAAAACCCAAACTAAGCTATTTGCTTCATTTCCAATTATTTTAACCCCAATTCCCTTTCCCTTTCCCTTTCCCTTTCAATCCTACTTGTTTTTCTCCTCCGGATAGTTCTCCAATGTTAAAGTAATGATAATAATGGTAAACAGAAGGGAAAATTTGCATTATTTTAAGCTTTACAACTGACCATAATCAGATTTTGAGAAGATCCTCCTTTTGTTTTTTAGCTTTATTTCATATCCCAATTGTCCATTTTCCTTATTCAATTCCTCAGCTTCCATTATTGTGTCTTTGTTTGTTACATCCATCTACTAAAACAATAAACTAAAACTAGTGGCAAGAATGTTCATTTTGCTTCGAGCCCCTAACCCTTTTATTATACTATAGATTATACAATTCTTTGTCTTTACTAGTGTAATTATGGTTTTTTTTTTTTTTTTTTTTTTTCTGACCGTTTCTTTCTTCGAAGTTGGCAAAAAATCCGTACCAAGAAGTCATTTTTAAATAGTTAATTGAGTTTAGGGAGTGATGAGAACTAAGAAATGAAGGTATTATTCTAAGTGCATGTGCATACAAAGGACATATTATCCTTAACCTACATGGTTCTAGCTACTTATTTTTGTGTTTTTAAGGTAGTAGTACTATGATTAATAAAAAAGTAAGGTACATGTCTCTAGGTAATTAAAATTTTACATCACTTTAATAATTACTCTTCCCATCTTAAAATAATATTTCAATTCTAAATTATTTTTTGTCTTAAAAATAGTTTACGATAAATACATATCATATTATTTCAAAAATTCAATTAATATGATTATACCTTTTTTTTTGTATTTATAACTAAAATATAATAAAATTAATAAACGTTTTATGTGAGTTATATTTATTTAATATAGAAAATTTTATATTTTCTAAACAATATTATTGTTATGAGACACAACAACAAGAAGTATAAATTACTACTTTTGTTCTGTAATATAAAATTTTTTAACTATATTATTAAAACTAAACACGTTAACTAATGATAGTTGCAGCATGATGTTATCTGCGATGGTTGCAGCATGATGTTATTGGCGTGACCTATTTGCGAGGAGTTGTGACATGAAATGTTAGACGTTTGCCTTCTTTATAATACTGAAAAAAAATATAGTTAATTGTCTCTTAATTTTTATTTATTTTATTGTATTAATCCGAATAAATCCAATTGAGTTATCCAGTTAAAATCAAACATGAGGGACTAAAAATGTAGATCTCAACAATATCACCCCCATCAAATTTTTTTATATGCCAAAGATCTCAGTAATATCTCATTAATTAATTTTGATTAAATATGTGGCTCAAGTGAAATTAATTAATGGATCAATGAATAAAATTTAAAGATGAAATAAGAACATTTTTAATATAAGAGCGGAAAAGCAAAACGAAGGCAATTAATTTATGCCTTTTACAGTTTGTGTGTACAAGTCTTACTTTAGGGTTCCCCCCCCCCCCCCCCCCCCCCCCCCCCCTTTTTCCTCTTAATGAGAGGGGGAAAAAAAAAAAAAAAAGAAGAAGAAGAAGAAGAAGAAGAAGAAGGGAACAAAAATCCTGTAAGAATCAATGAAACATTGGGCTGGAAGCATTTTAGCCCATTACAAAACCTTTTAGCCCATCCGCCGAAAACTTTGCATAGTGAGGAAGTTAGGTTTGGTCCGTCAAATGCGATTAACTAATACTTCCTGTGCTTAAAAAAAAAAAAAAAAATACTACTACTCCCTGTAAATTATTTTAGAAAGTAGAAAAACTTAAAGTTGTGCATATAAATTAATAATAAATTATTTTTTTATTTTAAAAATTATTATTTTCACCTTTATTTGATTACAACTTTTCCTTAAAAAAATATCTATCATCTATCTATTTAAACTAGACATTAAAACTAAAAAGTCCAAAATTATATTAAAAATCTATCATATTTTATAAAAGAACTTCTCTCATCTTTTAAAATATCTCAAATAAAAAATTAGAGAGAAGATTTACGAAATTCAATATAATTTTACACTTTTTAATCCTAAGTTATTGTTATTTAATAATAGAATTTTAATAAACTATAAAAGAGATTTTTTTGGTGAGAATTTGTAATAAAAGAATAGAAAAAAAAATATATTATTGTCTTTCAAGTTAGAGCAGCTAAACGCAACAAGCCAATACTGAAATTTGGTGCATTCGAATAAGCAACGAGAATTCTAGATTAGCCAGATGGGAATAATATGGAATGACTTATCGTAGATATGTAGTTAGGAATTGATTAAGTTTTGATATCTGTATCGAAAAAATTAGACAATGATTAATTGTGAAAAATATTAAACATCTTATAGGAAGAAATATTAAAACAGAAACCAAAGAGAAAATTCTAATACTAACAATATAGTATTAGTCACGCCATTGCTAGATTTGGAAAGTTAGCTTAACGTAGCTGGAGTGTCAAGTGCACGTAATAAGAATACTCCAGCAGGAGGTGTCTTTAGGAGAAATTCTCACCGTCTCTTTTGCTGCTTTCTCTAGTAATATTGGTAGAAATTATCAAGATATATATTTTTTAAAAGTCAGTATTATTATATTTGAACATATTATCACACAAAAATATAAGAAAATTATTAATATTTTGTAATAGATATATCCCTATAAGAATAATCTCCATAGTATGAATTAATAATAAATTTAATCATAAACTTTGTTATACATTACGGGTCATAAATACATTTTTTATCTAAAAAATATTATTATGACTAAATGTGTAGTAAATAACAAAATTTAAAACTAAATTTATGACTGGATCACAACATCATACTAACAGTAATATTGTTACAATTTTTTTTAAAAAAAATCATTTAATACCAGTCATACAAATTGTATTGGTTGGAATCTCCTTTATAACTAATAATAAAAAATAAATAAATAAATAAAAGAAAGATATTAAAGTGGTTGCTGTCGAGAGTAGCGAATCAATAAAAGTGGGGAGGCGTTTAACTTCTTACAACCACCCTACCAAAACTGCATTCTGGACTGCTGAGTGTGTGTGGACACTGATTGCTCTCGTAATATGGACAAACCTACTTCGATTAGATCATCAACCATTCCATAAATTAGGGCTATCATTAATAAACACCATCACCCTAAAGACAATTCTAACCTTACACATGATATACTAGGTTTAAAATTAATAATAATAATAATAATAAGAATAATGTACTAGGTTTTTTCGAGGTTTGTAGGGCTCATTTAAATATTAGATAATTTGTACCGGTTTAAATTATTTCTGATTTTCACGATCATATTGAACTTGCTAAAAACAAATTTAAAAAGAAATGAATGTCATTTTTAAAAGAGAAAAATATGAATTGGAATCAATATGTATATAAAATCAATTTTAAGTGAGAATATTTTTCAATGAAATAGAGTAAATTATGCAATGCATTTACAAAAGGACTTTGTAATACTATTTTATTTTTTTTTATCTTTCAAGATATTTATTAATAACAGTAATTAGTTCATCCGTTGAATATAAGTGTTTTAACGAATGTAACAGTTGACTCAAATATCCAAAGTTGGTATGCCTTGAGACAAGGTTTGACACCTAATCTATTATTAATGAAAAATAAACTCATTTTACTCAACCTCATTCCTAGAATTTATTATTTTTATAATGTTATTTATACAACATCAATTACTTTTGTATTTAAGACGAATCTATTAATAATATCACTATTCAAACCTTTTTATCCAAATAAATGATAATGATTTGAAAAACATTCTAGTATAGATAAGTCTTTTTCATTCACTCAACCATTTTAGTTAGATTTGGTGGCTAAATTAATTGTGGAATCTTTTTCACGTTAGGTAAGCTAATCCATGTGTGAGAGCTCATATATAAAACCTCATCCTTTCATGCCATGAAATGAATGCTGATAAACAAAAATGGAGAGGGTGTTTCTTCTACTTGTTATCCTAGGGTTTGCTCTAAAATGTTCAGGAACTGTGTATAGTGTGGGTGATAGTTCTGGATGGGACATTAGTACTGATCTGGATTCATGGCAAAACACCAAGACATTTTTGGTTGGAGATGTTCTTCGTGAGTAATCTTGTACCTTTTCTTGTTTTTTTTTCATTTTTATTTTTTTTAAGTCAGTCATTCGAGCATCATGAGTTGTCTCGTACTAAAACCAGTTGTTGTTGATACTTTTTTCTCGATTCTTTCTTCCATAACTTAAGCGAAGAGAATGAAGAGATAAGAGGGCCCTATAAAGAATGTGATCAAAAATTCATAATAGAGTCCGACCACGACGAACAAATTAATTATTTTCGTGCATAAACATCCTAAATTACATAGTTTAGAGTTTAACATATAAATGTTACGAACCAAAAAACTACTTGTGTAGGCTTTTTCAATGATGATTCTGTTTTTAGCATCATTGTTAGCCGTAATTTCGTCATTTTATTTATAAATAACTTATTCTTCCATAATTTGAGGTTGATTTTGCTGATTTTCAGCATGTTAATTATATATGTTGTTTTTGTTTTTTGGGGGGGGGTTTTTTGTAGTGTTCCAATATTCATCGTACCATAGTGTGAGCGAAGTGACAGAACCAAATTACCAGGGGTGCAACACGACCAATGTACTACAAACTAGTAGTAATGGGAACACATCATTTGCTTTGACAAATCCCGGCGACCGATATTTCATCTGCGGCAACCGGCTTCATTGTCTCGGCGGGATGAAGCTTCATGTCCACGTTGACGACGATCAAGCGAGCTCGCCGGCGTATGCACCGCAGGCTGAATCCGGCGGGGCGTCCCAGCAACAACTGCCTCCTGGTTCTACAAAGAGCAATACACCTCTTTCGTCAAGTGCTGCCGCAATATTCAACCGTTTTGGGATTGATTTTGTGTTCTCGGCGTTCCTCATGGGATGCTCTTTTTTTGGGTTAATTGCTGCTTTTTGATCATTTGAATTAATTGAATTTTTTTTTTGCAGATTATAAAAGTTTAATTCCACATATATACATTTATATTTTCTGCTTATTGTACACACTGGGTTCAGATTCCTCATTTTCTTATTTTTATTTGTAATTGGTTGTGGTGAAAGATTAAGGTTATGTTTTTTTAAAAAATTATTAGTTATCCTCTTAATTTTAAATATTATCGTCCCAATTTTGATAAAATTGTCAGTTTGCTTCAAGGGGAAAAGAGAGGGACAAGGAGAGGATGAAGTTTTTAGTCCAAATTAAAATGGTAGAGGGTAAAAATTTAGACAGTAACTAGTAAAAAAATTTTTTTTTCTCTCATTTGTAATTTAAACAATTTTTTTTGGTCTCTCACGTTTTGGTTCCGTTTAAATTGTTATCAATTTCACCTCTCTAAACTTGTATTAAGATCATTCTAAAAGTTGCTTTTAAAAAAAATAATTCTAAAAGAAATATATAAGTCTAAACAATCATCTAAGCATTAAAAATTTCAAAATTTAAATTAACTGTTAAAATTTTAATATGACTAAATGAAAATTTAATCATTTTGAATTTTTTAGATTTGAGTTAAAATTTGAGTTTTATTTTTATGTATAAACTATTCAAATTATTCAGCCCTTCATTTAATAATTTTTACAACTTAAATGTAAGTAAAAATGATGCACTTTAGCTAGACAGTAAAATTATAAATAGTCAAATTTTTATATCCTAAATATATATTCACCGATATATATACTTAGGCTTATAATTTCTGTTCGACTTTCTAGTTTCTACGAAGAAGCAACAGGCCTACAAATTCAGTTTGTGTAAAGAGAATTCACAAAAGCAGCCCATTAAGTATTCCCTGCTGGAAGCTATAGTAAACGGACCAAATATCCTAAATTGTCTTTGTGTTTCGTTGGCTAATGAGGTTACATCTTCAACTCTCAGGCCCTTACCTAGATTTGATAGTCTTGGTAGACCAGCTATGATTTCTTAAATTTTGGCTGCAATTTGTTTGGAGACAATCGAAATTTGATAACTCTGATAACATTCATTAAAGGAATCAGATTGTCTTTAACATGTTTCGTAACATTCATTAAAAGAATTAATTGCATTTGACTTGTTTCGTAACATTCATTAAAGGAATCATATTGTCTTTGACTTGTTTCGTAACATTCATTAAAGGAATTGATTGCCTTTGACTTGTTTCCTAACATTCATTAAAGGAATTATATTGTCTTTGACTTGTTTCGTAACATTCATTAAAGGAATTGATTGCCTTTGACTTGTTTCGTAACAATCATTAAAAGAATCTGATTGCCCTTGACATGTTTATGAATGTAGTAATCGAAATTATTCTACGACTATCTCATTTCCATTGCCTTCAAACAAGCAGACGATATATGTTTTTATTAAACTCTATCAACCAACTAGTTGCTTTTCTCTATAAACAATTAATTTCTTCTCAAAAAATTGAGATAAAAAAAAAAAAAAAAAACTTACCCAACTACATCAATTATTATTATTACTCCTTAAAAATTGTTCATATCATTAAACGTCATATTTGCAAAGGAGGGAGTAAATAAATAAGGGCTTCCTACATTTTATGTTTCGTTTTTTTCATTTTCCAACGCTCAAGATAGTCTACGTAAATTAATTTATACACAATCAAATAAAAATCACATTAATTTCATGTCGGACCAAAGCATCATGCCTCTAACGTTATCCTCAATTTCTCTCATTCCTCTTAATGTGACAATACGAACCAAAATTATGAAAATTCAAAATATGTCTGCACATATAAGTTGTGGTTGAAGGTTTATTAATAAGTCATCTAAGTAGGTTTGAGTCACCATCCAAAACCCCAATGACTTATTTATTAATAAGTCCTTAATATTAACGTATCACATAAATTAATCCTGTAATTATCTAATAATAACAATGCCATTTTAACCCAATAAATCATTCTTATGTGTCAAAAATAAACCTACAAATATGACTATTATTTGACTGTAAGACATAAAACCTACAAATATAACATGATGTCGATTTCAGAATAATAATTCTTATTTATTAAATTTAAATAGTACTAGAAATATGATTATTTGTACTAATAACGTTTGTGACAAGTATCTTGGTCTTTAATCAGTTAGTGGACAGCCATGAACCTTTGAAGACGCAAATATACCGTGCAATATTTCTATTGATTCCATCATCAAAATTAAAAGGAGGATAATGTCAACATTCTTATTCCCAAATATTGTTCTTCCTCCAACCTTTTCCTTTTTTTTATTTTTTTTCCCATCACGTATTTTCTATAATTAATGTAAGAAAGATAGGAAATACTTCTTGTTAGTAAAGGATATCCAAAAAAAAAGGAAAAAGACGAGGAACCCTGATTTGATATTTTTTTAATTACAAATTATAAGAATGAATGTTTATGTTCCATTATTTTTTAATAATCCAATATAAATCTCGAATAATCGTGGATTATTTTGCTAAGGCATCCATTCAAAAGAGCATTGCATTTATCTTACCTTTTTAACTATCATGATCCTTTTCAGATGTAGAAAACGGATAAGGTAATAGCTTTTGTCATTGGAATTTAATTTGGTAAACATATTTCTATTTTCAAAATTTTTTTACAGACATTTTATATCATAGTCCATGAACTATCATGCAAGATCATTCATGGTATATAATCTATAATAAATTTAATATTGTGGCCCACTAATGCTCATTATTTCTCCTTCTAACCCATATAATCTTGTTATTTGTCAATGAACACCTTGCAATGTAGTTTTTCAACTACCATTTACAGAATTATTTTTTATGGGATCGTACTCGGTAACGGTTTTGTATTTTATCAATTAATCTAAATTGAATTTGAAAAAAATTACAGTGGTAATAATTTTTCTATTTTACACATTGTATTTTCAGTATTCAAACTCAATAATTCCAATTAAATTACAACAATTTCATATACCGACATAACAAGTGATCCACCCATTATAAATTCCTCATTCCACCCCCACCAATTTGCTTAACCAATCCCCATATAACCAAAAAACAATCAATTGATTAATTAAAAGAGGTTAAACTGTGTAAAAGAATATTTAATAAAAGCTAGTGAGGTCCCTAATTATGAATCATCAATAAAGAGCTTCCATCTTCATAAACTTTTAATTTTGGCTGTGGGGTTTTGCTTCCACTCTAATTAATAATATGAATCTTTGAAAATTTTAAGGATAGTATTAGTAGTCAACCATTGATTTGGATGGACTAGAATACAAGATTGTCTTGTGTCATTAAGATCAGCCCGACTCAAATCATGAGATATGAAATATCAAACGGAAATTCTACAAGAGATTTGGTTCTTATTCTTAGGATTCTACAAGGATTAAGACTTCTATTCTACCTAGTCTCCCCTCCCCTCCCCTCCCCTCCCCACCGCACCCCACCCCACCCCACCCCACCCCACCCCAATTGACATCCTTCATGGAGATAATTTAGACTTGGAGGATCTAACTTATAAATTGTTTACAAAATTTTCCATAAGTTTTTCGAATATAAAATTTTCATATAATTAGAATTATATTTAGGAGAAATATAAGAATAATTTCTATAGTATGGTTTAGTATCAAATTTAGTTATGTAGTTGACAAATTTAGTTATAAGTTTTGCTATTCACAACACATTTAGTCCTAATAAAATTATTTTTTTAAAAAAAAAGTATTTGGAGCCTACGTTGACGTGTTAGTCCATGTGACATAAAATTTGCTGACGTAAATTAAATTAATTCATGTGGCATTCACACGGTATAGAGGTTGACTAAAAACTGTTAATTTGTGAATAATAAAAATTATGACTAAATTTAATATTGAATTATACTATAAAGACTATTCTTACAATTTTTTTAATATTAAATCAAGAATTTGATTAATTTATCAAAATATAATTAGAAATTTTCATATTAGTGACATCGGAAGAGTGATTGGAAAGAACAAGAGAGGATATTAGAAAAGTCAAAATGCAATGGGCTAAAGTTAAAATTTTATAATATATAGTAGTCATGAGAAAATAAAGTTTCATAAATTAATCTTCCCGTTCATCTGGAAAAGGCGGGTTCAAAATCGAATCCAACAATAATTTTCCAAAAATATTGAGTATATCCCTAAATACCATTTTTTTTATTTATTGTCCTTCAAATTATTATTTTATCTATTTTTTAATTAAAATACTCTTTTAATCAATTAATAATCAATTAAAATACAAAGTATAAATAAATTAATAAATTCAAGGTTATTTAATACTATCCAATGATTCATCGCCCACCAAATATAATCAATTAGGATTTAGTACCACTCAACTTTGTTATCAAATTTTTAACTGTACGATGACCTCGAAGAGATCACAATCATTAACAACGAATTAAAATAAAATATTGACAAAATTAGAGGGATTACAAATTGACTAGAGTACTAATATTTGATTCTCGGCTAAATTTTGATAAAATTTTTATGAATAAATTAATACATTAGTTATGAATAACAAATTATTCTACATTCTAAAAATATAAATTTTATTTGTAATACTAAAAATAGTGTTATAAACCTTTTTTTAGGCACATTTCATTTAAAATATGAATAGTCCAAACCAAGTTTTATATGATTGCTTCCAAAAAATGTTTTATATGATTGTTTCGAAAATAAAAAATAAAGAAATAATCAGGTTTGTTATCTTATTAATAAGTTATTATTTTAAAAATATCCATTAGTCGGACGAATTCAATATTGAGAACATTATTGTAGCAAATTAAAAAAAATAAAAAAAGACACATTTACATTCCACATCACTAACGGATTAGAGGAATTGGGGCAATCCATCAAATTATTCTCTCCACTATCAATATTTGTTGCTAATATGTTTCATATTTTGGTCGTTAGGGCATGGAAACCAATACTTATATAGTACAACTAGGTGTACTATATAAGTTGGTACACATAACAAAAATTAAAACAAAAATAAAATGTGTAAATTAAGTGAATAGGAGAGTGTATTCACGCTCCTTGAAAACCATCAAAACACAGCCGCCTAAACTTTACTCCTTCATCAGTTTCCAACACAAAACAATTATTCACTCCTGGGAAATTGCACAAAATCATTCATTGAATCAATGGAGAAAAAAACCCTTCATCCATCAAAACCATCGTCATCGTCGGTTGATGATGCCAAATTGCTGATGTCGTTCCGATACAAACTGCCGGCGAGAACCAAACCACGATATTACATTCCGCAAACCACGATCGAGCATTCCGCAACCGCCGACGTTCATACAGGAGGAAGCACCCCACTTCAACCGTCCGCAAAAGGGAAACCCATCAACCCTACAAAACAAAATCCGAAAAACAAGCAGCAGCAGCAGCAAAAAACATCCTTTGAAGAACAAGCAGCAGCAAAAAACATAAACGCGACGACAAAACTCAATCCAAAGGGAGGAAAAATGAGTACAAAAAATGCCTCAACGGGTGGGGACAAGGCGAAAATGCAGCAACAGCCCCATAGTGAAGGTAAATGTCTCGATTCTTTGCTTCTGTATTTTGTGTTTTCGATATGATGATGTTTGTGATGGTAAATGTGAAAATGGTGATGGTAAATGTCAAGATGCTTTGGTTATGTATTTTGTGTTTTCGTTGGAATAAAATGGCGTATGATATCTGATATAGTTGATGGAATATGTCGATATTTGATGGAATATGTCCAAAAGTAATCTGATCTGGTTGTTGGAAATGTCAATAGTTGATGGAATATGTCAATATTTGATGGAATATGTCAATGGTTGATGGAATATGTCGATAGTTGATGGAATATGTCGATAGTTGATGGAATATGACCAAAATTATTCTGATCTGGTTGATGGAATATGTCCATATTCCATCAATATATTTCCAAAAATTGATGGAATATGTCAATAGTTGATGGAATATGTCAATATTTGATGGAATATGTCAATGGTTGATGGAATATGTCGATAGTAGATGGAATATGTCGATAGTTCATGGAATATGACCAAAATTATTCTGATCTGGTTGATGGAATATGTCCATATTCCATCAATATATCCACATTTGATGGAATATGTCAATAGTTGATGGAATATGTCAAGAGTTGATGGTGAATGTGAATATATTGATGGTAAATGTGAAGTTGCTTTGGTTATGTATTTTGTGTTTTCGATATTTTGTGAAGATGTTATGTTTTGAAACATATGACTGATTAGAAACTGTTTCTCGTTGGAATAAAATGGTGTATGATATCTGATATAGTTGATGGAATATGTCGACAGTTGATGGAATATGTCCAAAAGAACTCTGATCTGGTTGATGGAATATGTCAATAGTTGATGGAATATGTCGATAATTGAAGGAATATGTCCAAAAGTAATCTGATCTGGTTGATGGAATATGTCCAACATTTGATGGAAAATGTATTGTATTATATTATTCTATGGGATGTTGTTGATGGTAAATGTATTTTATTTAATTCAATCTCTTTACGTACAGGCAAAAGGAAGATAGATGACGAAGAGACGGATGATGATTTCACAGATAAACCAGTGAAAAAAAATGTGGAGCAGAGTAAAGCAAATAAACGTTCGAAAAAAATGGAGAAAGGAAATGATTCAACGAGGTTCTTGAGCAGAACTTCTCCGTCTGCAATATCAGCAATGCTTGAGTATCTTTCAGAAGCTCAAAAGGAAGCATTGAGGCAGGTCGGACTTTCCTGCCTCTTCCACTTGAATATAGACAGTCTTCCAAATCTATTGGGAGAATATTTGCTGACAAAGATGAACACATCCACGAGGAATCTAGAGTTGCCATCAGGTAATATTTCACTTGATGAGATTGATGTGGAACTTGTTATGGGTTTTCCCGGGGGGGAACTGGAAATAGAAGAATATACAAGGAAGGAAGAGAGGTCCGAAAAATATAAATTGGACAAACAAAACTTGGAAAGAAGGCATGGAGGGAAGATACCATCAACAGGTGAATTAGCACTTCACATCGTGCGGAACAAGGAATATCACAACTTGGATTTCCTTCAAGATTTCCTGATTTTAATGGTATCAACAATGGTGTTTAGCTATGGAAACACCACCATCAGATACAGATTGCTGAAATCTTTGGACAGTGTGGAAAACATATCAAAGATCAATTGGAGAAAGTATATATTTGACAAATTGTTGGAAGCAACAAATGACTGGAATAGGCGGAATGGTAAAGACCATTTTAGAGGCCCGCTTACATTTCTAGTGGTAAATCTCATACCAATCTATTGATTATGTTTTATAATTTGGATGGAATATTTATTATGATCTGATATGAGTGATGGAATATTGATCTTGTTTCTGGTTTTTCGTAACAGTTGTTCTACGCAGATAGAGTTGGGTATGGCAAATCAACCAACCAAGACCGACGCGTACCAACAATTCAAAATTGGACAGAGGCGCAACTGAATGTACTTGCAGAGTACAAAGGAGATTTTGGGGTGGGCAGAATAAGGGGACGCCCAAAAAACAATGATGATGATGAGGACAAATCTGGTGATGATGTAAGATGTTCATTTTTTGTTTTCAGGATTATCTGTTATGGTTTATGGAATATGTCAATAGTTGATGTAAAATGTCAATAGTTGATGGAATATGTCAATTGTCGATGGAATATGTCCAATAGTTGTTGGAATATGTCATTTTTTGATGGAGTATGTCATTTTTTGATGAAATATGTCATTTTTAATAGTTGATGGAATATGTCATTTTTTGATGGAATATGTCATTTTTAATAGTTGATGGAATATGTCATTTTTTGATGGAATATGTTAATAGATGTTCAATAAAATGTCAATATTTGATGGAATATGTCAAATTTTGATGGAATATGTCATTTTTAATAGTTGATGGAATATGTCATTTTTTGATGGAATATGTTAATAGATGTTCAATAAAATGTCAATATTTGATGGAATATGTCAAATTTTGATGGAATATGTCATTTTTTGATGGAATATGTCAATAGATGTTCAATAAAATGTCAATATTTGATGGAATATGTCGAATGTTGATGGTATATGTCAAAAGATGTTCATCTTGTATTGGCAGCAGGTGAAAGAATCCGAAGATTCCGAAGATGAGGAGACAGATGAAGAAGAAGAAGAGGATGAAGAGGAAGAAGAGGAAGAAGCTGAAGGAATGCATGAAGAAAACGACATGGACATTGATGAGGAAGAGGTAGTTAATGAAACAGGAAATGAAAACATCATGGACATTATATATGCTATATCTAATGGCATTGTTTACGATGTGTTCACAGGAACAACCAAGTGACTTGGAACAGATGAAAGGTTGCATTGTTGCAATTGAAAATGCAACGACAAAATTATTACAATTCTACAACAGAGCAAAAGATTCAGATGGAAAGAATGACATGCAACTACGTGAAATCGTTGATCAAGTTGATCTGATCTTTGCGAGAACGATAAAAGAATTCAGAGACATCGACCGTAAGGATGATGGACCTGATGTTGCTGAGCAGGAGGAGAAGGAGAAATCACAGGAAAAACATCCTGCAAGCGATAAAGAGGCAAAGGTAGAGGTAAGCACGAAAATGTCAAAGTTGATGGAATATTTCCAAAAATTGATGGAATATGTCAAAGTTTATGGAATATCTCCGGTGTTGATGGAATATGTCAAAGTTGATGGAATATGTCAAAGTTGATGGTAAATGTGAATATGTTGATGGTAAATGTCAAGTTTAACTTCTTTTTTTTTTTTTTTTGCAGGATGAAAATGAAGAAGAAACAACAATTGGGATGCAAACCCCCGACAACATTAAAAAAGCTTTTGTAGAGGTAACCGATACCCCGGACACGGAGTGCATAAATGAGATGTGCAGGGTACTGGACCTAGTGGAAAAAGAACAACTGATGGGGGATAAACATGCCAAGAAACGAAATGAGTTTCCATCATTTGATCTTGGAATATCATTAACACCGGTGCGTTTGAATGAAAAATTTCAGGATGCTACAGAAACAAAAGAAACAACACCAAGCACACCAGAATTGGACGAACTTGTAGCGTTAGTTGTTGAATCCACCAAAGATAGAGGTGCAGGAGAAGAAGGAACAAAACGAAATGAGTAAGTTGATGTAATATATCCATAGTTGATGGAATATCTCTAAAATTTGATGGAATATATGTAAAGTTGTGTGCTATCTTTTGTTTTCAGGACGGTTGATGAAGACGACCAACGAAGTTTAGAGAGAGTGATTTTTGGTCAACAAAATGAACGAAGAGAAGGCAAAAAACCGGCCAAATTGATGTCTCCATACATGACTAGCTGGCCAAGGGAGAGACTCAAGCTATCGGAGAAGGAGCTAATGGTAAATGATTACGCCATGCTGGAGGAAGATAAAGACAAAGGCATTTTGGGGAGGTTTGTATACTTTCCATCCAAAATTATTGGTATCTTTTATGATTAATCAAAAATTGATGGAATATGTCCAAAAGTTGATGGAATATCTACAAATTTGATGGAATATATCCAAATTGGATGGGATCTGTCCAACTTTGGACATATTCCATCAACTTTTGGACATATTCCATCAACTTTTGTACATATTCCATCAACATTTGTAGATATTCCATCAACTTTTTGACATATTCCATCAACTTTTGGAATCCAACTAATACATGTACAATTTATTTTATTCATGTATAATGCAGTGAGACGCTTTTTAGAGGATCATCATTTTTTGGCATGACCAGGGAAGATATGGAATGTATGAGGGTGCCTAATTGGTTAGACATCACGGTAATCAACTGTTGGGCATACCACTTGAACCAAACGAGAAACGTCCCAAAGCTTGAAGATCCTACAAGAATCTATTTCTCCATGAGTTTTACTGTAAGTAGAACATTACAGCATGTTTATTTATTGTATGCAAGTTACGTGTTATGTTTTGGTATGTGAAACTGTTTCTCGATGGATTATACATTGCAGTCTATGGTTCAATCACCTGAAAATGATCGTAAAACGTTAGTGGGTGAGATATGCCAACGGTTCGGTAAACAATTGGAAGCGGAATTAAGGTTGATAAACTTAACACCGGACAGATTTGATCCATCCATGGTAATTACTACATCAATTCTGTATTGCATCGTACATATTTGCCATCAATATCGTCAAATGTGGAGATGTGCATTTGTTCTGTATGTTTATGTTAATGCAGGTGTTCTTCCCAATATACCTTCCGAAACATTTTGTGGTGTTATGCATCAACAGCGTGTCGAAGCAAGTGATAGTGCTGGACAACATGTGCGGAGGACCTGCTTCACTTAGGGGACACCAAAATGAAATTGTAAGTATTAATTAGGAACTTTATGGTTCGTTAAAGTTAGTTTGAAATCATCCATATTTGATGGTATATTAATCTAGGTGAAATACTTCGCAAACTGGGTGAAATCATCCAAGGGCAGTCAATTGTATCTTGATTGCGACAAATGGAAGAAGATCTACCCCAGAACCAAATGGAAAAATGCCGATGGCATAAATTGTGGCATATACGTAATGAGGCACATGGAAACATACAAGGGACAAAAGACATTCGACTACGACAAGTTGATGATTGATGCAGTGAGGGACGTTGATGTACTGATAAGATTTAGGCTAAAATACGTATACGAATTGATTATGTCGCCATGTAACAGGGAAAGGGGGGAAGTGATGAAAAGAATGGCAGATTTTTATTCCAAGTAACATATTGTTGATGAAGTATTAGATGTTTTTTATGGAATATTATCTGTTTTTCAGATGGAATATATTATCTTATTTAATGTACAACTTAGAATTGCGTTTGCTTTAAATTTTTGTATCTTGCGTTTGACAGTTTTATATGGTAAAAGTTGATGGAATATCTCCAAATTTGATGGAATATCTCCAACTTTGTAGATATTCCATCAACTATTGACATATTCCATCAACTTTGTGACATATTCCATCAACTTTTGGAGTCAAACTAATAAATGTACAATTTACTTTTTTCATGTATAAATCCTGAACTATGATGGAAAATATGATCGATCAAAAGAACAATACATATTCCATCAAAAAACAGAAAAACAGTACATATTCCATCAAAAAAACAGTACATAAATATAAGATTTTCAATCCAGAAACAAATTTCACAAATAGTCCTAAACTTAATCATCAACAGGGTTTACAAAAACACCATCTAAATTATCATAAGTCCTCTTCAGAATATCGGTGACCACCTTATTAGATCGCAATGCAGCTGCTTCAGACTTCCTTGAACGCCCTTGATGTTTGAATTTGGATTTATTGATTCGCTTCTCCACAGTACTCTTTATACGAACATTCCTAACACCTTTTGCGCGCCTGAAACTGGGATCTCTGATTTTATTAGACGATGGAACATCCAAATTCTCATCCACAATCTGTGCTTCAGCAGCAATTGCATCTCTAGCTTTGACAAAGAACTCATCCAAAATACGACGAGCAATAGATCTAGTATGAGATAATTTAATCAAATCGAGATACTTTCTACTAGCATCTGCCCTCCACAAAGATGGGGAAGGATCCCCAGGACATTTGGACTCTTGAGAAATACTTAACTGCTCATTACGTGAAATTGAAGCAGCTTTTGTCCACCTATTCAATATGTAAACAGCAGGAATTCTCTGCACAAATATGATATTACATAAGTTGATGGAATATGTCCATATTTTGATGGAATATCTACAAAAGTTGATGGAATATGTCCATAAGTTGATGGAATATCTCCAAAATTTATGGAATATATCCAACTCTGGACATATTCCATCAAATTTGGACATATTCCATCAGCTTGTGGACATATTCCATCAACTTTTGTAGATATTCCATCAAGACCATAAAAAATACCAAAAAAAGAAAAAATACCTGGTAATTGTTCTGCATAAGAACACGAAGACAATGGCAACACAGAATACCAACTTCAGAAAACATTTTGCATGTGCACTTTACAGAATAATCGTTCTCATCAAAGCGAACAACATGACGAAAACTATCTTTTTCAGGTACCCAAACCTGAAACTCATATAAGCCATTTGATTGAGTAACCTGTACCAGATACAAAGCAAGCATTTGCATATATTGCTTCTCAAATTCTGTATACATTTCGATTGTGTATACTTCACAAGCATGTTTCAAAATTAGTGAATCTTTCACAGCAAGAACAACTTTACCATAGAAGCACCTATGGTCTTCTTGAGCAGCATTGTATCGCCAATCGTTCACAACATCCACATAATGGCCATAAAACTCGCACAATGTGGAAGTCTTAGACAATTTAAGAGAAATGGAACGATTAGTAGTTTCACTCCTCTGAGAAGACACTATTCCACCAGAAAAGTAATCCTTGCTGAAGGCAGGACACCACTTTTCGCGTAACTCATATAAGCCTTTCAACCAATCAACGTCACGACAACCATATGTTTGCTTCATGCTGATAAGAAAAGGATATCAACAACAACAGATATTCCATCAACAACAACCGATATTCAATCATAGAATAAAAAAAAACTATTCCTAAGCATATCATTTTGATGGAATATGTCCAAATTTGATGGAATATGTCCAAAGTTGGAGATATTCCATCCACTTTGGAGATATTCCATCAAATTTGGACATATTCCATCAATAACAAAATCTTACTTGTTCCAGAGCCATTCAAATTCAGCAACGGTTTCCACTTAGGTCAGCAATTTATATAACATTTCCGAAAAACCTTCACGTTGCCTGAGAAATCCAACATTCTTCTCAGAGTTTTTAATGATATGCCAAACGCAAAGACGATGCCGGGAATTAGGAAACACAACAAGAATAGCCTTTGCCATAGAGGCTGATTGATCAGTCATGATAGTTATAGGAGGCTTATTGTCCATAGACCTCAAGAATGCAGAAAACAACCAAACGAAGGATTCATATTTTTCGTCCCTTAGAAAACCGATTCCAAACATGACATTGCGATTGTGATTGTCCACACCGACAAATGGGCCACATATCATATCGTATTTATTTGTACGATATGTTGTATCATGGACTACTAAATCCCCAAAAATACTGTAATCTAACTTCATTTGACCGTCTCTCCAAAAAATATTCCTCAACGAAGACTCAGCATCCAATTCGAAATCAAAGAAAAAATCTTTCTCATGAGAAGCCCTGTATCTCAAAGTTTCTATCAAGGAATTTGAATCACTGCCATCAAGATATATGCGTTTTTCAGATACCAGTTGGTTATGTGCATCCCTCGATGTAAAGCCAACCTTTGAAGGACCGCCGCACTACATGAACAACAATAAAAAATACATATTACATAACACTCATAACATAAAATATAACAATTTATATCATATTCCATCAAACTGTAGACATATTCCATCAACTTTAGACATATTCCATCAACTTTAGACATATTCCATCAACTGTAGACATATTCCATCAACAAAATCAGATATCATACACAATCATATTATTCAAAATATAACATGTTATATCATATTCCATCAACTGTAGACATATTCCATCAACTGTATACATATTCCATCAAATTTGGGCATATTCCATCAACAATATCAGATATATTCCATCAACTTTCGAACATATTCCATCAAATGTAGACATATTCCATCAACTTTCGAACATATTCCATCAATTTTTTGACATATTCCATCAATTATATCAGTCATGAACATGTGATATTCAAGTATAAATGGAGAAAAATCACTTACCTCCCTAGACAAAACCTTGTAACTATCACCGACAGATATTCCAGCACCTTTCATTGTCTTAAAAAATTCAACTGAACTTTTAGATACATTCCGATGAGAACGTAACAGGTGTCGCTCATTCTCCGGACACATAACGTGATTATGCCTACGAAAATGTTCGGTGACTTCCCATAAACCATCATCCCTCAATTTAAATACAATGTAAGCCAAACAACCACAGCGATAATCAAGCTTCGTGTACATTTGGTTTAACTTATCAGTCGCCCTCTTCTCCCCCTGTTTACAACAAACAAGTTTCCTGTAGTAACGTTTTCCGTCACGAGCTCTCTTTCGATCTCTTTCTAGACGAATACCAAAACCATGATTCCAAGCATACGAATTATACATTTCGTAAGCTTTTTCCTCACTCTCAACAGTTTTATGTAAAAGAGACTCCATTGAAACATCATCACCTTGTTCAGAAACTGAAAAAATGCATGAAACTGTTTACTGAATGCCTATCGTCCACATAGGAATCAAAAAATGACAAAAGTAACTTACCATCACATATGACTTGCACATTCTGACGATTTTGAACATTGTTGCAACCACTTGAACCATTATCTCCATTCAGAATGATGGTATCCATATCGAAATCGAAACACAGCACCGTCTGCAATGCAGTCTGGGTTCATACAGGACGCAGCACCCCACCTCAACCGTCCGCAAAAGGGTTTTGCGTTGGAACCTGCCGATTCCTCCACCGCCGATTTCTCCATTGATGGCAGAAATTAATTTGTGCAATTTCCCAGGAGTGACTGACGGATGGAGAAAGAAGAAAGAGAAGAAAAGGAAAAGAGAGTTGTGCTTACCGGCTGAATAGGCGCGTGGAGGGAGTAAAATGAGGAAAATTAGGAAACATCATTTAATGAGATGTTTTATGTATAAAATCTGCTATGGGTACCATCCTTTTCCTACAACTAGTTGTATAATAAAAATTGCCCATGGAAACTCCTGGTGATGTCTAAAATACCATCCATTTTTTTATTTATAATTTTTATATCATTATTGTGTCTTTCATATTTTTTATTAAAATGTCTTTATTATTTTTTAAATAATAAATGTATTTTGATATAAATGAGCTGTATTTAATACTCATACGATGCGTTTGACGCACGAAAACGAGAATGAGACAAAGACAAAATAACTGTGATTGTTACATTTTTTAGATAGTAAAAGTAAAACAAATGCAGTTAAATTACTTTTAATGCGATCAAATTTTTTTAATGAATCTCTTGTTAATTTACCAAACAAGTCAAATACTTTAATAATTATTGAATTATTAAATTTCGATTGTTTTATTCTGATTTTCACGTGTGAAACACACCTATATTTTAACTATCCACTCAAAATCAAAATTAAAATAAAAAAATGCACCAAAAAATTTTATCCAAATTTCATATTTATACCACCAAACAAAATAGTGTACCAGAAATTTGATTAGCGTCAAACTCCGACATAACCAAAAATCCCGGAGAAGATATCGGATCATTAGTAGCCGTTGGATACAACGACCGGAATAATCAAACGGCTAAGGAGAATGCCAAACTGTGGGGGACCATGATAAAATAGTAGTAGCAGATTAGAGAAAGCGAGGCGCTACGTCGAGTTCAGATAGTAGTCTGGGTCTGAAGCCACACTGAACTCTGGAGGAGCACGTGAATTGTGGACTAAAACAAAAGGGCACCAAATGATGACATCACCAGAAATTGACGGAGAAAAATTTTCAAGACATTTTTTTTTGGAAAAAGTGATGAAATTTTGACTACAAGCACATGGCATATATCAACATAAATAAACCAGCACTTTCAACGGCACAAATTTAATGGGGGTTCAAAATACTTTGAACAGATGTTCGATGATAACTTACAAAATAATCTAATTAAGATGATAAATAACTTATTTTGATGATTAGACGCGATAAAAAAAAATTGTATATCCGTAGAATCTTTCTTAATTAGCTACTCATCTCGTATAATATTTTAAATATATTTTAATTTTTTGATGGAACACCTGTGATGAGAGTATTTATTAAATTTATTGATCCAGCATGCCAAATCCAAAACTAATTAGCAATAAGTGGAGAGATCATTGGATTATTTATATTAGACATAAATTTTATGGGCTACATATGTGAGATTGAGACAATTTTAATAGTGTTCCACAAACATCCTGATTAACCTGTAGCCCTGGAAGATTTTCGACTTGATATGAAGAATCAAGATTTGGGAGAAGACATTGATTCTGAATCTATTAATTTGGAACCGCTGTCGGGCATGTATGAATGCAGAGTGTTCTGATGATTATTATTATTACTAACTCCCAGATCAATATTCCTTTCCTGATGGGGAATTTACCCATGTGTGACGTAAAAAATGACGCACTAAGAAGTTAGGTTTCTCATTATTGGTGTCAACGCGCCGTTCGGTACGCACTCACCGTCCACCGCTACATTTTTCTTGATCTAGTTTGCTTGAGTGTTATTTTATTCTACATGTATTTCAAAGTTTACCTTGTATATGTCAGTTTCGGTTGATATTTGAGACTTACAGAGGAGTAGGGAGTTTTGGCCATTGTATTCTTTTATGACTTTAAAATTTTTTTACTAATAAACGAGTAGTCAATCCCGCATTTATATATATATATATTAATCTGGACAAAAACAATCACCATTGGATAAATTATTGCTAATAATAATTAACTACTATTTTCATCCAAAAAATAGCCATATTTGTAATGTCATTTTGTCGAAATACTCATATTTTTTTAGGGGAGAAAATGTTACTATAGTTCTATTAAATATGTTTATTTGATTTTTTTTAAAAATACTTTGTATTACGAATGTAATTTTTTTTTATAGAGAAATTTTTATGAGAAGAAAAGAAAAAAAAACCGTAGTAGAAATAATTTTTTTAAGAATAATGTAAAATAAAATTTGAAGAGAATTAAAATTTTTGTGTTATACTTTGATGATTATTTAGATTTACTGTATTTTGTAATTTAAAAGTTGACTTATATTGCTTTAAAAAAAAAAGTTGACTTATATGAAAACGTAAATAAACACATCCGTGACTTTTATTGTGTGTGTTTGATTCTTTTTTTTTTTTTTTTTTACACTCTTAACAACATTTTATATTTATGTGCATACGTTTACGTTTTATCATGCAAAAATCCAAACCAAAATGTTATCAAACCAAGTCCTTCAAAAAAATAATAGTTAAAATTTTTACTACAAATATAATATATTCAAATATCACCAAATTATATCACATCAATACTATTCTTTTACTCATAAATTTGTATTATAAACTATATATATAAATCATATTAATTAAGGTATGGAAAATAAAATTACATATATAAATAATAAAACGATAAAATCAAATTATTTTTCTTAAATAAAAATAAAATTTTAAACATGATTATTTTTATACCATACGGAAACCGACCTTAAGAAAATCAAAGATTTTTCGAGAACATTTGATATCTCATAATAATCTCAACCTTCATTTGGCATCATAAATCCTAAACAATAAATTAATTCTGGTAAAACTTTATGTCCTAAGTCAACCTTGCCGGCGGTACACACTCTTGACCTTTTGAAGTGACAAACAACATTCCATTTATTTCTATAGGTTATATATATACATATATATATATTGATTATTAGAATAATTATTTAATTTTCACTATTATTTTAAGTCAATTTTATTATAATCGAAAAAAATATTATTGCATAAACAAAACATGTACATATCATGAGAATATAATAAAATCATTTTGAAATTCATAATTTTTATCAGACGTGAAATTTGAATATCTAATTTTAAATAAATAAGAAAAAAGCCAGTAAACTCAAAATGGACTGCCATCCATTCATATGCATATTGTTACATGAATAATAACAATAATGGAATAATATGTTTCACTTGAGGACATTTTGAGATATCATTCTCACAATGTTGCCATATGCAAACAAGTTATGATAGTCATATATTATATTCTTTGGACACTTTGTCAAATTCCAAATTAGTAGCAATTTGTCTGAAGCACTCCAACGTTTTTAAAAATATCTATATTATTAATATTCGAATGAATTGTCTAATTTTTTCGTGTTTTGAATATTATTTTTTTTCGAAACTTTAGTTTTTGTATTGATTATAAAAAAGGATATATAGTTCAGCTACAATGGCCAATAAGCTCCCAAACATAAGCAGCTCTATTGGCTTAGGATGGGGGTGGGGTTCGATGTAACCAAGGATAGATTAGGGCGATAGTGAAGTTGCTGAAGGACTTTTTAGTCATTTGCTATTTCATATTTTTTTTGTTTTTTTTTGTGTTGTTTCATATATTTTCACTATCTTAAATTTTGTAGCGCATCAAGAGGAGTTTAAGTAGTTTAGTGAAAATTTAATATTTGTTTGGTAATTTATACAAACTTTTGGAGATGTCAAATAAAATTGGTATGTAACACGAATGTGACCCAATTGATTTAATCAAGATCATAGAAAATTTTGATTATTATTATTATTTTTTTATTCAAGAGGTTTAAAATATATTAATTTAACTAATTACGATCTCAGTGTGACTCGAATTATAGATTCCGTGCTTCTAAGTGTACCCAGTGTAATCTGTTATCCCGATATGATTCGAACAACGTCTCGTGTGGTCAAATTTGAGATTTGATTTCTTTAACTAAATTACTTTAACCATCAACTAAACCTATATTTAACCTAATCACAATTAAACCCTCAACTTTACATGCATGGTTTGGAAGACGCAGTGCTCAGGGCGTTGTTGATTGATCTAGTCGTGTCTGCCGGACGAATGAATATACACGACCCTCCGCCGCGTGGTCGACAGTTGAAAAGGTCCGAGGACCCACCGGTTTGGATTCGGACAGCAACGGCGACGAAAGTGGCTGAACTAAGTAAAGCTACGTTTGTGGGCATGGCTGGAATTTCTCTGGTGATGGTAAAAATCAAATTTGTTAAAATTAATTTATGAAAATCAAGCTATTATATTCCGCTAAAAAAACCCTTTTGGGGTTTCGTTTTCTTCAGAGATTGATTCCTGAGCATTCATATTTAATCCATTTCCAGAATTCTTTCGGGAAGGTCTACGGTTTTATACTGGATATATTATGATGGCTTCACAACAAAATTATTCAGGGCCAGTTGGATTGCAAACCATGCTAAACCCTAAGTGAAAAATCTATTGGACAATTTGTTACTATGGTTGAACCCTCATTTAAAATTGAAGCGGCCGGATCAAATTCAGTTTGGTCTGGTTAAGATTGAATCGACGATGAATAATTTTACTGTTATCCAAATCTTGGTTGAAAAGACAAATTTACCCATTCACTAGATTTATTTCAACACCATTTATTTCTAACTGCTCCAAATTTAAAATCACACACATTTGAAAAACTCGAAATACAATTAACCGGTTTAGTTTTGATGGATGTACTCAATTAAAAGAATGAAAATAGTACAATTTAATACAATTGAATTGACAAGAAGTTATTAAGCATATGAGAATAAATGAGATATGCAGTTAGTTAATGTCCTTTAGTTGCAACTGTGGAAGGTGGTTAATAATAAAGAGTGGCATTGGAGTTGTGAAGCTTCTAAGAAAACAACAGACGATGTCACGAATCACAATGCAAAATAAATCAAACGTTAGGACCGTAAAAAAGCAATGTCCAAAAGGTCGGCCAAAGATTGGATTTTTATTCAGAGCGAAGCAAAAGGCCGTTTACACTGTTTCAACTGTAGAGTCAAATTAAACCCAGTGTGTAGTGCCATTTTGCTTTTATCATTTATGTCTGTGCGCAGAGAAGATTAGAAGAAATGGTCAAGAATGAGAGGTGAAGGGAAATGGCCAACTGGGTTCGGCTAAAAATCCATTATTTTTCTTTGTTTTTGTGAGAGAAACAAGGTTCTAGAGTGAGAAAACTGGAGTTGAGGAGAAAGAGAGAGAAAGAAAAAGGACAATAATTTATTGGATTTGGGGGACAAGAGCGTATCTGTAAAAATCTTCAAAATTCGATTCAGTTGCTTTAAAAAGTAAGGTAAAGAAGATTTCTTTAGTATTCTAATTGCTATACATTTGTATAAGTTTGTATAGCTACAGTATCGAACAAGGCCTTTTCCCTCAAGATAGTCCTACAAAAATACAAACCCCCCAAATTTAATATAAAGGAAATTCTGTATTTTTGCATTTCCATCACTGTACTATTTGAGAAAACAAGCATTGTTCTTTTGTTTGGTGTTCCCATTAAAGGGTAGGCTTCAGAGTTGAGGAGGGAGAGATTCTTTCTCTTGGTTTCATTTGTACTGTGTGACTGTGTGTTTTTCATTGATGAGATACAAATACTACGACAATGTTGTGCTTAGCTGGTCAATAATCTGTTGGTTTCTTTGAGCTTAGCTAAGAATGTAGCACTATTTTTTTAGTGTAATAAGCAGAGGAAACAGTGAACGTGCTCTGCTTTGTCTGGACTCTATATTCTATAACTTCACTCCACGCTTGCAAAAATATAGGGGAAGAAAGAGAGACTGGAAGAGGGGGGTGTATTTGTGTCTCTCTGTGTGTGCGTGTGTGGGTTTTTTTTTAATTTTCTTTCGTATGATTAAAGTTCTTAGTTTTGGTGTACATTTTTTTATTCCATTCAAGTCTTGAAGCCTCATTGTTAGAGCAGTCTTTGAGAGGGTAAAGGTTTTGTTTTTTCGCCCCTCCTTTTTTGGAATCTGGGCTTTGTCCAACTTTTGAGGGTAGAAGCAAACCATGCCTGCTCCCATGAGGGGAGGGGAATTTGATGGGTAAGCTTTGAAAGAAACAAATAAAACAGTGTTATTTATTTTGTTTGTCTTCTTCTGGGTTTTATTCCAGAGGAAGAAGAAGAGAGGGAGAGGGGAAGGGGAAGGGGAGGGGGAAATGATTCTTGTGTTCATATCATTGTGGGTTTTTGGGGTTATAATTACATCACACAGAACAATGTTGTAATGATATTTTATTTTGTGTCCAGAAAGAACCCTTTTCATTTTAATTGCAGAAAAAGTTAGTCTCAAAAGACTGCAAATCCTCTCAAGAAAGTCATGATTCTGCCTCATCTCTGTGTGGAATATATAAAATTCCGTTCTTGGCTCTTCTTTAGTGTCTCAAGTTAAGGGATGAAGTGGGAAACTTGAAGGGCTAGAAGGAAGTTAAGATAAGCCATAAAGGAACTGAGGATATACAGTTTCTTGTCCATGGGAAAAAAGAAGCAGAACCACCACATGGTGGCTTTGATGTTGAATGAACATTTGGATATCAGGAGGAAGTGCAGCTTCTTGGGCATCCCAAGAGATTGGTTTGACACAGCATTGATAATATGGATCTTGCTTTTTGCCATTATTGGTATAACAGTGTATATAAAATCAGATGATGGAAACCAGCAAAGGAGGAAGGAGGTTCTTGTCAACGGCTGTGATCAAAGGGCAAGGATGCTACAAGATCAGTTCAATGTCAGTGTCAACCATGTCCACGCCCTTGCTGTGCTCGTCTCCACGTTTCACTATTTGAAGACTCCATCTGCAATAGATCAGGTATGGACTCTTCTACATCTTCTTAATTGCATTTTGATTTAAAATGTTTTCCATTTATGGAACCAGATTCTCCTTCATTACTTTTTCCTGGTGTTGTCCAGAAGCTCTTCTTTTCATAAACTATGGTCAATTTGGGGGCATTTGTCCTTGCAGGCTTTAATTTGTGGTCTTTTTAAAATTTATGGGGGCCTAGTTCAATCTTTGTCTGTAATTTGATGAGGCTTCCAGCAAGAACTCTTTGTCTAAAATGTTCTTGTTATGTTTCAGACTACCTTTGCTGAGTATGCCGCTAGTACAGCTTTCGAGAGGCCATTGTTGAGCGGCGTTGCATATGCACAGAAGATTGCTGATTCTGAAAGGGAAGAATTTGAGAAGCAACATGGGTGGACTATAAAAACTATGGAAGGAGACCCTTCACCTGTTAGAGATGAGTATGCCCCTGTTATATTCTCCCAAGAAACACTGTCATACATTCGATCAATAGATATGATGTCTGGGGAGGTAAAAACATTGTTTGTATTGAATTTGAATTATGTTCTACTTGATGAGCAATGATTGCTTGGCATGGAAAGATTATGTTGATAGAAGAGTTAGGATTACTGATTTTAGTACCCAATGCAGGAAGATCGTGAAAATATCTTGAAGGCTAGGGCAACTGGGAAGGCTGTTCTTACCAAACCCTTCAGGCTGTTGGGTTCACATCACCTCGGAGTTGTTCTGACAATTCCTGTTTATAAATACTTGCTCTCACCAAATCCAACACTTGCAGAACGCATAAAAGCAACTGCAGGGTAGGCATTTAGATTTGTCTGTATAACTTGTTCATTTCCTCACCGAGCTTTCATTTGAAAGATGTTATTGTTGCAAATGCAATTGGCGGCATTTGAAGGTGGCCTCTTGAAATCCCCAAATCTCTCCGCTGCATTAGAATTTTACTGTCCTTGTTGATGAAATTTTTTTGCTAGCAAATAATGTCTTGTTTCCCCTTTCCGATTAAGGTGTGGCTCACTGAGGTTAGATATCTAACCCAATTAAGTCGAGAACAGTTTGACTTATGGTTTTATGGGAGTTTTATTGGTTGAATATGTGCACTTGCATCATTTTCTCCTTCATGTTGAATTTATCATTTTCTTCTTCAGTTCCTTTTAAGTTTTCCTTGAGTTCGCAGATTTAAAGGTTCATCATATCTGCAATTGAGGATGTAAGCAGTGATGTTCTTATACTGAGATTTAGAATAAAATGAGGAGAGCCTGTTTTCATGTAGATCCAGAGAAGGTCTAAAAAGCTGCAGCTGAAAGATTGACTACGTCACATGAATAATAGCCTGACGAGTTATGATATTGCTATGTGACAGTGGTCTTTCAGCTGAAGCTTGTTCAATCTTCGTCTGGATCACTTATATGATGTTTTATCTTGTCATGTTCACACTTTCTTTTTTGAGGTGCCAGCTGGTTCTAAAGATTGAAATCCATTTTTGATTCATAAATAAGAATTCAAGTTTGGCATTTGATGCTTCCTGCAAGGGTTTGCTTGGTAAAACCATGAGTAATATTGCATTGCTGTAAACTAATTAGCTACTTTGATGGACTCATGGCTTTCAACGATGGTAAAGTATTATTGTTTGTCTCTTTCAAATAAGCAAGTAACAAGGACTTAAATCAATTGACCATCCTATTCTTGTTATTTTAACAGAACCCTCTTCTACTTAGGCCGAGATTATAGTCTATATCTTCATAGATTGGGGGTTTCTTATCAAGGAATTTGTAGATAAAACCAAGTTGCACGTATTATCTGAAACGGCATACTGTAGGAAAGGTATAAATTATGAAGACATGCTCCATATGATTAAGAGGTATTCTTGTGCTCATGAAGAGGATTCCTTATGTTGTGCACTTCTACTCTTCCATTGTGATCTTCCCCTTTTCTTTTGTTGCCTTTAGCATATTTTTTGGGAACTACAACACATTGTTAGTGGTTTTTAGTGAAAATGTGGACGAATGATCTGTTTAGGGAATAAAATGCCCGACTTTCCTGACTTATCTTTTGAAACATCTTTTTCAATTTTATAATTATTCACAAATTCCGCTCTTTTCATGGATTATGTGTTATGGGCTCAACAATACTTTTTTGCCATTAGGTACCTTGGTGGAGCCTTTGATGTTGAATCCCTTGTCGAAAATCTATTAGGTCAACTTGCTGAGGGGGAAGTAATCTTGGTCAAGGTTTATGATATTACAAACTCTTCTGATCCTCTACTCATGTATGGAAACAAGTCTGAAGATGGAGATATGTCCCTTACGCAAGTAAGCAAGCTTGATTTTGGGGATCCATTCCGTAAACATGAGATGGTTTGTAGGTAAATTCACATATCCTTTTACTTACATGCTGAAGTAGTGACAACCAATCAAGGGATGCTAATGCTTTTAGTTGGACTTGTTCAGATATCTTGGAAAAGCTCCAATATCATGGTCTTCTCTAGGACTCGCATTCATGATGTTTGTGATAGCAATGTTGGTTGGCTATATACTGTATAACGCAGCAAATCATGTTGTTAAAGTGCACGATGACTACTTTAAAATGGAGGTACTGAAGGTTCAAGCTGAAGCTGCTGATGTTGCCAAATCCCAGGTTTTCTTTCCTAGTTGTCCAAATTGATATCTGATTTCTGTTTGGATAACTCCGTATTTCTCACTGTTTTAAATTATTTCCGCTGATGCCAGTTTTTAGCTACTGTTTCCCATGAAATAAGGACTCCGATGAATGGTATTCTTGGTATGTTGCTCTATTCAACTGGAATTCCCTATGAGGTTTGTTATATTTCGTATTTTTATGCATCTTTTAATGAAAATGCAGGAATGCTTGCCCTACTTCTCGACACAGATCTGAGTTCAACACAAAGAGACTATGCTCAAACTGCTCAAGCCTGTGGAGGCGCACTAATAACAATAATCAATGAAGTGCTTGACAGGGCAAAAATTGAAGCTGGCAAGCTGGAACTTGAGACAGTTCCTTTTAATCTTCGTCCAATACTTGATGATGTTGTTTCATTATTCTCTGAGAAGTCTAGGCGCAAAGGAATTGAGGTAAAGTTGCTTGTTTCTTGCTAAATATTGATCTGCCACACTTTGTGTTCCTTTACTGTTGGATTCTGTTATGTGCCAATTTCATGAACGAGTCTGATGATTTTGTTTCTGCTTCTTCTTTTGGCCCCAATCAATTGCTCTTGAAAACTATATTCAATGCTGTCAACAATATGGGAATTGGCAAGTTCAGTTGGCAGTCTTTGTGTCTGATAAAGTTCCTGAAATTCTTTTGGGAGACCCAGGAAGATTCAGGCAAGTGATCACAAATCTTGTCGGGAACTCTGTCAAAGTAAGTGAAAATGCACTTTCACTGGTTTTTACAGTTTTCTGAAGCCTCATCTTCATAGCTGTTTTAGTTCTTGCACATGAAATGGTTACTGGGTTATAGATGTTACTATCTGTACAAATACTCCACTTGTTATATTGAAAATTTTAGCAAGCAGAATTTTGTAAAAGATAAAGTGTTAATCATTTGTTACACTCATTTTTTCTAAACCCATCAGCACATAACTAGTAATGATGGCTTGATTTCTGTTGATACTGACTCATTCCTTAAACTTGTAAACAGTTTACTGATCATGGACATGTCTTAGTGAAAGTTCATCTTGCTGAAGAAGCAAAAGCTGCTATGAACGCAAAAATGAACTGTTTGAGTGGAGGGTCTGAAGGTGTACTAGCTGGTGACCATCAGTTTAAAACTTTAAGTGGATATGAAGTTGCAGATGAACAAACTAGTTGGCATACTTTTAACCATATGATTGCAAACGATGACGGATACATTACTGCCGGTAGGGTGAAGGCTGACAATGCATCTCAGAATGTCCGTCTTTTGGTATCTGTTGAGGACACTGGAATTGGGATTGCTTTACATGCACAGGATCGGATTTTCACGCCGTTTATGCAGGCTGACAGTTCAACTTCCAGAAATTATGGAGGTACTGGTATTGGGTTAAGCATAAGCAAGTGCTTGGTAGAGCTAATGGGTGGTACGATTAACTTTGTTAGCCGTCCAAAAATTGGAAGTACATTTTCATTCACTGCCAACTTTCGGAGATGTGAGCAATCTTCTGTGAGCGACCCAAAAAAATCCATCTCCGCTGAAGTACTCTCAGCATTTAAGGGACTTACTGCCATTGTGGTTGATAACAAACCAATTAGAGCTGCTATCACTAGATATCATCTGAAGAGGCTTGGCATCCGGGTTGAAATTGTGAGTAGCATCAAAATGGTCGCTGATATTCTCTGGAAGAATGGTTCCCATAACTCTGTGTAAGCTACTTTCTTACTCTAAACATATGGAATCTATGTCTATTGCTTGAGTTTGTGCTCAAAGTCATCCATGATTGTTTGATTCTTGGAACTGAGGCTTTTGAAGATTAAGCTTCATCATGTGTTGGGTCCATTATAATAATCTGCCTCCAAAATTCAGCTTAGTGGTAGACTTGTTTCAGGCCTAAAATGATGGGCCAATGCTTTCAGATATGGCTATATACCTCTTAAAGTTAACCCATATTGCATCCATCTCAAAATAGTAGTCCTGAAAGAGAATGTCTGGTTTTGCTGAATTGGATAATAGAAAATTATGTATTGATAGATGACCGCAATATCACATAGGTGCCTCAGATTAGCAAAATCATTCTGACAAAAGCTGGAGAGTTGAGCCCACCATTGAACTAATTACTTAAGTTTGACAGATAGAGGTGTCAATTAACCAGAGGTTATAAGTGAAGTTATGGACTTTTTAGCTGATCTACTATGTAAATCGGTGGATATGGCTGTAATGTATGTGTGTGTGTGTGTCTATTTATTCTTTTCCTTCTGCATTTTTGGTATGGCACCTAATGATTGAAATTGATCACCGTGAAACATTTCAAATTATGATATATAATAATTTCAAGGTTATTATTTGTCTTTTGAAAATATGGTGAAAACTCCAATGGCGAAAGCATATCTCCTGGATAGCCTAAAGAAGGTGAGAGGAGAGTATAATACCAGAGTGTGTAACAGTCAACTAATGATCATAGTAGCAAACTCAACAAATAAAATATGCATGTTCTCCTTGCTTTGTCAATTGTTTCTCATCCAATTTGTCTGAAATTTGAGATGTTATCATTGCATTCTGTTTATAGCAGTAATCCTAATGAACCCCCTCTCGAATAAGCAATTTCCTTCCGGAATGTGACCACTGAAATTCATTACATGTCACTAACCTGTATTACTTTTCTTTGTACATTTGTTCTTCCTATGTGATATCACGTGAATATTGATGACTCGTTTTCATTGAGGCAGAAGCGAAATGCAGCCAGTCATGATTTTAGTTGAAAAAGAATCATGGATTTCTGGTGGGGATGATTCTTCTTGCTTATTAATGAACTGGAAGCAGAATGGCCACACACATAAAGTTCCAAAATTGATCCTTTTAGCAACCAATATTAGCAACAGTGAAGTTGAAAAAGCTAAAAATGTAGGCTTTTCAGAGACTGTGATTGTGAAACCTTTGAGAGCAAGTATGTTGGTTGCTTGCCTACAACAGGTTTTGGGATTCGGTAAGAAGACTCAAGACATAAGCAAGGGCTATACTTCCCTTCACGGGCTGCTATGTGGCAAGAAAATTTTGGTTGTTGATGATAACATTGTGAACCGCAGAGTTGCTGCTGGAGCCCTCAAAAAGTATGGAGCTCATGTTGAGTGTGTTGAGAGTGGTAAGGCTGCTCTCAAGAAACTTGAGCTACCACATGATTTTGATGCTTGCTTCATGGATATTCAGATGCCAGAAATGGATGGGTATGTCTTCAAAGTTCTCAATAATTTCTTTGCAACTTATTTCTGACCTTTTAAATAGGTTACTACTTTTTTACATTTGGCAGTTATTCAATATTTATGGTGTGAAGTATGTTTGTGGTCATACACTAAGTAAGAACTGTCCTTCACATGATATTTATATTCATTTTGCTTGTAGTCTGGCTTTTAAACAATCTCCTTCAAGAAGAGAAAGAACCAAAAAACATACTGCTAATAACAGTAATTGCTCTTGCACCTTGGTAGTCTTTCTTAAGTTGTAGAACTCAACTAAACCAAAAGTAGCATCTCCAATCAGCTACCTGACAGGGAAAGTGAGCATTTTATCTCAGATGCCATAGTGCAAGAGAGAAGTACCAGTCCCAATTTAGTTGTAATTGATAATATGCTGCCTAGCTCTTGCCGTACTGAGGTAGTTTGATCGCATACTCCTAGACAGACCTTTTTGGTACTTGTAACTGGTTAAGACTGATGCATGATTTTGTCGGCATAATCTAGGGCCACTCTGACTTGTCAAGTTTATGACAAAATGCGATTCCATTTCCTATACTGTACTTCCCCACCTCATGAAAAGAATCCTATTTGTTTCAAATTGCTCGGTGGAACTTCTCCAGCAAATTGTTAGAGATGGAGGTGTGTATATTGCTGGGGAGTCTCCTTGCCACCCTTATCTAATAGAATGAACAGGAGTAGAAATTTGATTTTGTCTGGATGTTAATTGTCTATGCTATAAGTTTTGAGTTAATTCCAAGCTTAAACAATGTCTTGCTACTACTACAATACACTCTCTTTGTGCATAAAACCATTTGTTTCATTTCCTTCCCAAGAAGTTGATCACTCATCACACAATTTCATCTTAGTTCATAGGCTTCTACAGTTAGGAGCATTGTCTTCCACGTTATTGTAAATGCTTCATCTGAAAATGATGACACAAAAAACAAAGGATCATTGTTCGTTTGGTTAAAGCATTGCACTGCAAATTTTTTATGGCTGGGGGACATATTGGGGGAGGGACAGAAAATTTTTGGTTCGGTTTGACTTGTATGTTGCATTAGTCAGACATTCATTTGGATAGGGATGTTCTTGTTGTCGTCATTTATAGTTCTAACTTTAGTCTGTGCCAATAGGTAGTGGCACAACAGTAAGTAGAAGTTCCTATCTAATTTTGTCTTTCCATAATGTTTCAGTTTTGAAGCAACTCGGCTTATTCGAAGGATGGAGAGGAACGCCGATATCCAGTTGAACAGAGGAAGCATAAAGCACGACGATGTAACCACAGTGAAGCGCGAATTCCATCTGCCAATTCTAGCCATGACAGCTGACGTGATCCACGCTACATTAGACAAATGCTTGGACTGTGGGATGGATGGTTATGTCTCAAAACCATTCGACGAAGAAAACCTGTACCAAGCTGTGTCATCCTTCTTCCAATCCAGACCTCCTCTCCCTTGATCATTATTTGGTTTGTATGACTTTTCCTCCTTTTCCAGCGATTTTTCCACGCTCAGATGGCGCATCGCATCTTCTTAGTGCGTGATGATGGTTTTAAGCAATGGTGATGATGATGAATATCCTGAGATGTTGAAGCTTGGAATGAGCAAGCATACAACTTGAAAAGGTTTGGGTACTAAGTAAGTTACTAACCAACTTTAACTTGATTTAGCTTCTGGAAGTGCATAACCTTAAGAGAGCTAGAGTTGCTTGGATCCCCCCACCTGTAACTATATATTAGAATGGGGGGAGAAGATGCAGAAACAAAAGTTGATGATCTGATGATATTCTTGTATTTTAACACTTGAGACTTCCCACAAGAGAGTTATCTCTCTTCACTTTTAGTCCTTTGGTGCATAGTGTTCAAAATTTTCAAAAATTCAGCACTTTTCAATCCGCTCACTTTCAAAGTTTCAGCTCCATTTTCAAAACACAGATTGCAAGTTGAATTCTTCTTCCGAGAAAATCACATAAAATAAAGGCCTTTATGCGGGAAAAGTTGATGGTAGAATTTGGGCATAATTTACTGCAAGGCTCGTTGGCCAGCTTTTTGTTAATTGGTATGGTTCTATGTAGAGATGATGACTCCAAATGTGAAGGTTTACACTTTTCTAAGAGTTGTAATAGAAAAGTATATTGTTAATAATTCCCATTTTCAGATGCTCAATAAGTATCCCAGAAGCAGCTTTGTGTAGAACCAACAGCGATCAAGAAGTCCCGTGATCCTGGCCCATTGCATATAGTCCCATCACTTCATTTAGCAACCTGTTACCGTCCGTTAGGCGTATCTGAAAATACACTACTATTCACCTGAGATCATGTAAACTGTTAATTAATAATTTCTACGCATTTTTCTCCTCCGCACTTGGTCATGGTAACATCTAATCGGAAAACTCTAAATCGAGTTGCGCCATAAGCAAAATTATCATCATTATAATTATACCTATTGTGTGTGATCAATAGTAATTCACCAAAGATGATTCTTTTCTATTACAACTCTTAGAGAAGAGATCATCAATATTTCTAAAAGATTTATTTATTTGATCTTATTGCAAATAAAATAAATAAATAAATAAAGAAATCAACACAAATAAAACAAATAATTATGTTTTTTTATTGCAAATAAATGGCATATTTGTTAATTTGTTTGAAATATACCCTTTACGCGTATTAGGTAATCGGGTTTTACATTCCATCTCACCAACCAAAATTTAATTACCCCATTCATTAATTAAAAATGAAAACGGGTTGGAGAGTGTATTGGGTTAGTTCATAAATTGAACAGCCCTACTCTTGCACATTTTGTAGAGGGAACCGGAAAAATAAACTTCAGTTGAAGATCAAACGCTCTCAATAAATAAATAAATAAGAAATTATAAGTAAATTGATTCCAAAGAAAAAAATAAAAAATTCACTAATAAAATTATATTTTTCCCATAAGATTTGGTTAAAAAAAACGAATGTCTCTTAAAATTTTAAAAATTATATACAATAGAAATTCCCACGATTATAATACCAATCTTGCAAACTCATAGTCCAATGCATCAAACACACTCGAAGCATTGAGCCCAAGATGCAGATGCACCTTTAAAGACTTGACAAGCTCTATCTAGAAAGTCTAGCAACATATCCATACGCAAATAACAAAGTATCCTAATAATAGCGGCATAAATAGGAACATCGGGGGGTTTGAAGAAGTCGTCATGTTTGTTGTTCTTTAATAGCCTAAAAACTTGCTGTCACAGGCAAGGTCTTTACTGCGACAGTAGAAAAAATATATAAAATATTGTAAGTGGGAGGGGATGAATTATGTAATCAGCAAATATAAAAAAAGTTATAATCTCTTACAATAAAGAAACCTACTTACCTTTTTTTAGTATAACAACTTATACGTTTTAATAGTTTAATGACCTATTAGTCAAGAAAAAAGTTCAGTGGTCAAAAGTATACTATTAAACAAGTTTAATGACCTATCAAGTTTTAAATTTTTATTTAAATATATCATTGATGTATGCTTTAAACTTCTCTCTCTCATTTCTAGAGGTGCAAACAAACCGAACCATTCGCGGTCGACTCGGTCAAAGTCCCTCATTCCTAGAGGTGCAAACAAATTGAACCATTCGCGAGCAACTCGGTCATTGGCTCGAGTTCGAGCAGAGCTCAAAGCCACTGAACCGACTCGATATATATAATAATATAAAAATACTTGTATTTGTAATAATAATAATAATAGTCATTATAAATTTGAAAACAAGAACAATAATACAATTACGATTTTTAATTCCGATTCATCTTTTAATTATTTTCATTACCATTTTAATTGAAAATATTGATGGAACTAATCACTCCAAGAAAGGCTATGGATGAAACACGGAGAGAAAAGTGTCGCAGAACTCTTATCAAAGAGATCTGCAATGCTATAACGAAGAAACTTTTGCTGAGTTAGGCTAGGCATTGGGAACAGAATTGCTCAATCAGGAATGACAATATCCAAACCACCATACACACTCGATCGTCTGATTTCACAGATTCTTTTACATCATCAAATGGAAAGTAATTTTGATTAGTGTTCTGAAAGCGAAATTGAATACACACGTTACTAGTTCTGGTCGTTATATTATTTTATTTTAATAAATATCATGATTAGTTATAGAATTATTTCAGTTAAAAGGAAAACATGAGATTGCATTTATTTCGAACAGAACTAATTAATAATTTTATACTGAAAATTTGGTAACAAGTAGGAAAAAGTGTAATATATTGCTTGCACCCAATAAATATTCATTCATTTCTAATCAACCTTCAAGCCATCTTCCAAGCATTCCTCTTCGTCTTAGTGGGTAGAGCAAATCTGGCCCGAATTCTAGTCCGCTTGGCCGAAAACCGGAGGCTCTGGCCCTGTACCCAAGAAGTACACTTCTTGGCTGAATTGCTATTTGTATAACAAAATTACTATTTGTATAACAAAAAAATCCAAAATACCCCTGGTATGAAAGAAAGAGCAATTTTTTGGGTAAAAAACGCTGCGTATTGCGAAAATAAAGGGGCAAAAACATAAAATAGGTATGAGAACTAACGTAAAAAATGCTAAAACATCACGTTAAATTTGGATAAAAATGTTAAAATGAAGCGTTTACAATATACAAAAACGCTAAAACGCAGCGAAGAAAAGGCAAACGCAACGCTAAAAGGTAGCGTTAAAATAAAACCAAAACGCTGAAGTGTAGCGTTAAAACATAGCTCGCTCGTTAAACTGTAGCGTTTAAGACGTTTCCGGGTAAAAAAACGAACCGAACTAATAAGGGCATACCAAACACAAGAACTTCATGCAAAATCGAAAAACAGTAAATCCATTTTCCAAATCCGGTAGAAATCAGCGAAATTGACGCGGGGGGTGCTGAATCATCGAGAGGTCATGGCGCGGGCAAAGGTCCACTCATTATTCAGGTAAAAATTCCTTCAGAAATTTTAATCGTTTTTCAAATTAATTTCGGCCAATTATTTGAACGCTTATTTGGTTGAAATTGCGGTAGAAACGCTGGTGTTTAGTGGTTTAGTAGATATAAAACGCAATTCTGTGCGTTTCGTTTGAGTGTGAACGTAAATTTGGAGAGAAGTGTCGTAATAGAAACGCCGATCGGCCGCGTTTCTGGGTAAAACTAAGGGCGATCGGCCGCGTTGTTTCGCCGGTTAAACGCCGATCTGTGGCGTTTGATGCTAACCCAAACGCTGTCGATCTGCGTTTGACTTGGAGTCAAACGCAGATCGGCAGCGTTTGACTTTGAGTCAAACGCTGTGATGTAGCGTTTGACTCAATGTCAAACGCTACAATTTAATATATTATTGTTTAGGGTTTAAATATTTATGTAATATAAAATGTTTGTGTATTAATATATGTGATTTAAATTTTTTTTTCAGGGTGGCGGTAAGGTAAAACCGCGCGTTCCTCCTCTCCCTGTTGAGGAGAGACAGCGGCCCACAGCTTCTGCCAGGAGGCAGAAGGTTCCAGTGAGGAGACCTACAGGTCGAGGACAAGGTGGAGTTGAGGGTGTAGTTGGAGGTGGCGTGAGAGGCAGGGGTGGCGGGAGAGGTGTACGTGGAGGTCGGGTTGGCGGCGAGTCATCGTTCCATTTGAGGGACGAGGACGATGACTCGTTGAGTGATGAGGATACACGGTCGGAGGAGGAGGTTCATGAGGAGCATGCTAGGGATGACCCTCAGCATCATCATCAGCAGGAGGATGTGCAGCTGCAGCGGGGGGATCGTTCTGCAGGTACGCGTTAGTTACAATGAAGTAATTTTATTATATGTGTATTTGATTTATTTATTTAATTAATTACGTCCTTATTTAATTGATTTATTTGTCTAATTTATGAATTATGTGTTACATTATTTGTTAATTTGTTTAGTTAGTTAAATTATCTATTATTTGTTTAGAACCTTCATTAAATATGTAGTCATTTAAATTATGTTATATTTGTTTATAAATTTTATTAATTATTAATTTATTTAATATATGAATTATTTGTTTAATTATTTGTTAATTTGTCAATTAAGTGAAATTATGTTATATTTGTTTATATATGTTACTAATTATTAAGTTATTTAATATATGTTTATTTTATTGATTTATTTAATGAATTATGTCATTATTTAATTGATTTATTTGTCTAATTTGTGAATTATGCATTCAATGATTTGTTAATTTGCTTAGTTAGTTAAATTATTAAGTACCACGGAATTAGCATGCGTGGCGAGTGGATACAAGTCTGTGGGTGTGACCATCCAGTAGTCACGCGTACAACTCCTACCTTGATAACGTAATCGCCTGAGCACGGCACCCACATAATCACCATCAGCAGGCCTTGCCTCCAAAGCTGCAAACAAACCCTCATACCTGTGTGCATCCCGACCGATCTCTCCAGCGATCGCTCTACGAGACAATTTCCAATTGTGCTGTCCGACTGATAGATAACTAGCAATCACTCTGAAGCCACAATGCCCGTCCCCGTCACCAATGACATCCGACCATCCAGTACAGTAAGCTCGGAAAAACAATGGTACGCATGGAACATCTTGTCCAAATCCTAGCGTGTTACATAAATAATAATAAACATAACAAAAAATTGTATAAACAAATTTAGTAAGAAAAAACAATAACAAAATTTTTACCTTCACGTAAGGGAGAATCATTAGATGAGCCCGTCATATTGTTGGATGTGCATCCAGTTGATCGACCACTTGAATTTGACCGCCCCCTACCACGTGGCTGACGTGTCGCTCTCTCTCTGCCACTCCACTCGCGCATAACTGAGTGGTGCAATCTGCTAGACGGCCGACCCCTATGTGTCCCCTCAACCGCTGGCTCTGCTGCACTAGACCTATCAGGGTGCATCTCTTCTACATACGCCATATTAAGTAGACGAGCCAAGAATGACGGACTGGTGTTAACAGCAGGAATGACTTCCTCATTGAAAAACCTTTAAAAACAATATTTGCAATCAAAATCTTATATTAAAAATAATGTACATGAAATATATTTTGTATTACTGAAATAACTAATTGAAAAGTACCTGATGTCCTCGTTCAAAGTATTGGAATCCCTTTCAGATGGTACAATGGTCAATCTCCGCCAGAACTCGTGCACTAATGGGAGCAATTGATAGGCGGTCGATTCCTGTGCCTTGTATATATCACAAGCACAAGGAATCCCAAGTGTCACCTTGCACACACATCCACACCTATCGAGAACTTCGCCTGCCAACCTATCCTTCTTTTCAACTTGTTTTTGTACCAAGTGCAGACAGTGGTGCGACACATACTTGTTCAAGTAGCAGTATGGAAACCCCATCATACTGGTTTGTGTCGTGGCAGTAGAAGACTCGAGCGAGCCACTGTTATTTTTCGCATGCAATTAAAAAATGCTAAAATAAATTACATTACAATTATTAGATGAAATAAATAATGAAATACAGTTATTCAACTTACGCGATGTGAGGGAACAGATGCGTGAGATGGGAGTCGATCTTCATGAACAACGTGTCAAGCGAAATGGTGGAAGAATGTAGCCAATCTTTCAATGCAGCATGGGAAGCCTCAACCCCATTAGTTGCAGTATTCCCAAAGTGTTGAAATGTATCTGTCCATGCCCGACAAAATTTCTCCTTACGAATGAACCATGTGTCCTCTAAATACTCAACAACTGCAGGCTCAATCATACAGTATTTAACCTTGAACTGCTGCAATAGGATCTTAAACCTTTCGACTGTGGGGGTCATGATAATTTTCTTCCACCAATTACTGTATATATCACTAGCCGTGTCCAAATTCCTCCGACCAACATTTGTTTCCAACCAAATAGCAACATCACGCTCAATATGCGCCGACATAACAAGTGATGGCAAGATGGAATGTGATCCTTAATAGGCTGCAACAAACCCAACTCCCTATCTGATACAATAACACTTGGTGTCACATTACTAGGCAACAATTCCATCAAGTTCTTCATCACCCAACCATATGTTTCCTTTGTCTCATTCTTAACAATGGCAAAAGAAATATAGATGTTCTTATTGGTAGGAGTCATACCTATCATCTCAACGACTGGCATTTTGTACTTGTTGGTCTTGTATGTTGAATCAACAACGACAACCCAATACCACCTGTTGAACATCTGAATTGATGTAGGATGAGCAATGAATGCATGTGTGATCGCATTAGTGGCCTCATCCGTGAGAATCTGAACATAATATTTCTTTTCACGAGCCAAATGCAAAAATTGCTGCCCAATATTCCTACCATCCATTCCATCTTTCTTCATCTCTTCTTTCAAATTGTAAACCTGCCTTATGTCTACATTGCCTTCGGGAAACTGTTGATGAATAGCTTGCCAAACGCTTTTTGGCCTCATATTGAAAGAAAGCATACGTTTAGCCTCAGTTTTTGACTCATTCAAAAAATGGCTCAACTGTCTGTGCCCATATGGATGCCTTATACCTACAAAAATTAAAAATATTAATATACATAAATGCTAAATAGCAAAAAAATTAATATAACAAATTGAAAAAAGAAACGTATTAGTACCAGAATGATTATGCGTGGACATTTCCCCTGGCGTAACAAGCACGCTATAACGCTCATTAACAACCTTCTTAACAGTCAACTTGAAAGGACAGTTACATCCGCACCTTTTCGTGTTCAACCGTATAGTGGGAAGAGGCTCCTTCAATGGATCTTTCCATCGACCACACCTAAAATAATACGTTGAGCCATTTCCGCCTTGCCTCGAAAGCACGAACTTCAGGCTATTAGCTATAGGAACGCAAAACGTAAATGCCTCTTTCACACTTTCAAAATACCTATCTATCCGGAAATATTCACTTAGATCAGCCCCAATATCTTCTTCCTCTCCCCCCTCGTCATGCTCATTATCCTCAGCCTCCTCATAATCATCATGTATAGTCATATCCGGATCATCATCCTGTATATTCAAAATGCAAAGTCATAATGTTAGAAACGCTATAACTTACACATTAGCACTATAAAAAACGCATCAATTTGAAAATATGGAATACCAACAACGTTACGCTTTCCATATAACATAGTAAAAAAATGCTACAAATTTCACATAAACACTATCACAAACGCTACACATTTGCTATCATACATCTAAAAAACGCTACACATTTGCTCAACAACATACAAAAAACGCTACACATTTTATTATAAGCATTCAAATAACGCTGCACTTTACATATGTACACATGAAAAAACGCAACATATTTCATATAACATGCATAAAAAAACGCCACAATTTTCATAAGTAGTACATAAAAAACGCTACACTTTACAAATGAACCACATTTCAAACGCTACACATTTCACATGAAGACACTCAATTTCGTAACGCTTTTCGGACGTGGACTGCAAAAAACGCCACCATTCGACGTTTTCACCATTCTCAAACGCTACACTTTTGCGTTTTTTATGCACAAAAACGCTGATCAATAGCGTTTTTGTGCCGACAGACAAAAAATTAATACATAACGGGTAGAAAACTTACTATTTTGTGCTGAATATCAATCTAATTTTGAAGATTACGAATGTCCAAGCGTATGGTTCGACGAAGATTTCTTTTGATTGGAGATTTGAATTTGTTGTTAATATTTGTAAGGGATTTTATGTAGAGTGAATTTACAAAGGTTTTGGTATGAAGGACATAAATGTAATCTTGCCAACTTTTTTGTTATACAAATAGTAATTTTGTTATACAAATAGTAAATCCCACTTCTTGGTCATGATCCTGCTCTGGGCCCATGACTCTAATTCAGTCCAGTGGCCTTATCACCTTTGGCCCATTGGGCTCCACCACCAGTGGTAGTCCCCTTATCTCAAATAACGATTGTAATTAATTAATTTCTTTGATTCAGTGGTTTTTTTATTACGCGGATAGATTAAACAGCTCGTTAGATCAATTATCATCCAAATTTTGTTTCGTCGAGCTATTTCATCCCTATAGTCGTGCGGATATATATTTGAATTATTGAAATATATATATATAGTTCACAACTGTCACGTTTTAAAGAACATTGTCGACAATTGCCACCTACCGCAGTGGCCATACTTAAATAAATGTTTGAACTAGTTGAGAAATATGAATTGTGTAGAGCTTTTCAATTTGTATGGCTTGACTTTCCATTACCAATGTTCAAATTACTTTACCGCATAAAGATTAAGGGTGTGCACTATGCGGATTGACTAAAATAATCCCTCCCAAATCGCAATAATTCGGGTTATTCGGGGTTCGGATGGATAACCGATTAAGAAATACGGTTAATTGGGCGGGTATGACGTTTGGAATTTTTATTCGGGGCTCGCCCAAAAACCGATTAAAAAATAGGGGCTAAACTTGTAATTTTTACTAGGTTTAGTAAATTATGTAAGATTTCTTATCTTTCATTTCATTTTTCTATTTCCCAAATTTTGGGCAGCCGATGCTTTTCGTCGTTCTCACGCCGCTCTTCCATAAGAGATCTTGATTCCTCTGTTTGTCACTGCTAAGCTACAATTTTTATTGCTAAATGTGCTGCAATTTTCCCTTAAAGTTGCCGGCTTTAGTAATGTTTAATTGGGTTAATTGGATTGGATCCCCAATTTCCGGTCCGAATATGTTTATTTGGGTTAATTGGATAACCGAACCAAAAATCAAAAATCGAATATGCTTATTTGGTACGGTTCATAGCTTATACGGTGTGGTTTTTGGGCGAATGAGGTTAATCTAAAAAAACTGAATAAATCGAACCGAATAAGCAATTTAAACCGAAACCGCCCGAATAATCAGCCCTAATAAAGATTCACTCATTTGTTTTTTCTCAGTCATTTACTGTTTTTTTATTTTTATTTTTTGTTGGTTTCAAGTAAGAATCTTCAGTAACTCAGATTTATTGTTATACTATTTTCTTATAATTTTATAATTTAATTGTAAAATATAGTGTATAATTATATAATTTAAATTGTTTTTGCTAAGTACTGTAATTTTTTTTTTTTTTTACAAGGATAAAACTGACAAAATTGAAAAGATAGGTCAAAATTGAAATGGGAATTTGATCGATCAACTTTCAAATGAGAAGTCTATGTAAATCCGAATTTCTCAATGGCCAATTTCGCAGCTCGGGTAAACGATGTCGTTAGCTGGCAGTTACAACTTTAAAATACCCACAACAAATAAACCCCGCCCCTTACATTCCCTTCTTTTCTCTTGTAGGCGTTTTTCTCTGTGAGTTGAAGAAAGGAAGAGGATCATCATGGGGAGTTCACAAGAGAAACAGCATTTGATTAAAATCTTGAATGAAAATCTCAGCAGCATTCAGCAAACTATTCCGGTTAGCTTTAATTTGTTCTGGATTCTTACTCAAGTTTATGAAAATTGCTTTTGATTTAAGTAAATATGGGTTGTTTAATTGTGCTATGGAATGGATGCAGCTTCTACAACAGACTGCACCTTCTTCTGCTGATAAAATCGCCTGGAAGCAGGTTGTTCAAATGGGTGAACAGCTCTCCAAAGAAGCAAATATTGGTATTCCCTCTCTTTCTCATCTTCTTCGACTGCAATTTTCAATTTCAAGAAGATACAAAGAAGTTCTTGATTCGAGTTCCTGCTGGCTTGGGTTTTATATTTACAAAGATAATTTATGGTGATGTTGGCAATGTCATTTCGATTCTTGGGTTTTCCGTTAACGAAACATTTGGCCTGTAATGTCAAAGTTCTCTGTAGTTATCTTTTTTTTTTTTTTTTTTTTTTTTTTTTTTGGGTTCAATTCTTGGGATGTATATGCTTTCAAGTACTTACGTGTAGAGGCAGGTATGACGGTTTGTGGAAATGTGTGGAATCTTCTTCTGTTGGATTTGTTAGTTGTGGATGTTGTCAGACTCATGCATGAATTCCCATGCCTTTCTTGTTTGATTAGGATTCGGTTTCCAGTAATTTGAGGGATATTTGATCAGCAAATATGAGGTGGTCTACAAACTGTATTCTGTGAGATCAATTAAACAACAGGATATCATGTAATAACTAAGATTTAGTTAAATGAAGTTGATAGGTAAATAATTGAACACTTTCATATTTTGAATAGATTGGGAGTGAGCATAAAGGAATGCTGAGAAAGATATAGGGTAGAAGTTCATCCAAAATATATGAAGATAGTCGATCATTCTATGTTCACTGCTATTCAGTAGTCATTATTCATCATGTGGGAGTTCAAGAAACAAAATCTGTCCCACTGTGAAATGAGTTCATTGTATTTTGGAATATGATATATTGAAGATTCATTTCCTGTTTACTCATGAACAGTTTATTTCTCTGTTTTCATGCTGTAGTTAATTTTCCCTTTATCTGTAATGCAGTTGGAATGGTTTGGACTGCAGAAAAACCAGAAGTAAGATCCCTGGAAGAAAATATGAGTTCGTTCTTCAATACACTCCAGGACTTCCTTCTGCTCTCTCATGGAAGTACAGTGGGAGCAGGACCTACCCTCGCTGCTTTCATTGCCAGATCAGTATTGAAAGTTGTTGATAGCGGTGTCATACTAATGAAAGATTCAGTTTCTTCTTTTGGTATTCTGTCATTTCCTTTTGCTTTTTACTCTCTTTCCCACTTTTTTTTCTTTCATCAAATATCTGGATTGGATGCATGATTGCTTTCATTGTTGATCTGTAGTAGTTGCTTTCTCTCACAGTTGTTTCAGTTGCTGAATTATTTAATTGTATAGTACTGCTCTCTTTGTAATCTAGCTCTATGTTGAGTTCAATGCTTCAACTTTTATTCTATATTTGATTGCTTAGCACAAAGTATTAGAAGGAAAAACCAAAGGAAATATGACATGGGAAAGTCTGTAATGATGTCATGCCCAGGTCGGTCCAAGTACTTAAATTGAACCATGATGTCATGCATTTAGTAGAGATAAGAAGAAATAGTTTTCAAGGTGCCCTTTGGAGGAAGCATTTTGTTATGAAGTGTACTAATAATTATAGTTTTCAACTTACAACGTGGAAGAAGTATGAATTCTGTCACGTTTGTCATATGCGTGGCTGACCTTTTTATTACCAAATTTCAAAGTTACTTTGCGGCATAAGATTCATTTATCTCATTTTTTTCCAGCCATCCATGCTGTGATATTTTCCTTAAAGTAAGGATCCTCGTATTTTTTTTGTACGAAGAATTCAATTTGGTTTTAGTTTTTCCACCTTTTAATTATTAATTGGTTCCCCCCACACCCCCTTAACATAGTTATATTTGAAATCTACATTCAGGCAGTAGGAAACAGAAAGATTCAATTCCAAAGTTGGTAGGTGCAGTCTGGGAATCGTGTAATGCTCTTAAGCATACCCCATCATCCAATGTCACTGCATTAGGGAAAACATTATCACAGATTATTGTCTCCATCCGCGATGTACTTTATGAAGTGAAAGAACTGAAGGAAGCTTCCCCTGATCTCACTGATGGAGGAGTTAAAACTTCTAGTGAAGCTGACAGCAACCTTGAGAATGATGATGACTTGGGCAACGATCTTTCACCTGAAGAGATGACGATTGCTGAATTGACTTCTTCTGTTGTTGCCGATACTTTGGACATGATATGCAAACTTGTTTGCTCCATCGTAGGTGTGCTGAAGCAGGAAAGGGATAAACCTCTCAATGATACTATTGTTTCTCTGGAAAAAGTGGTGAAGTTGTGTCAACTTGTTGGAATACAAATTGATGAGCTTGGAGCTTCTCTTTGTCCCCCACTTGAAATCCCTGCCATGAGAGACTCTTTAGAAAAAATTTCTGACAGTATTGGTGAAATCCAAGTGGTGTTGAAAGAAATTGAAGCCTCTTCAGAAGATTTTGTTCGAGCATGCACTATTTTGGAGAGTTCGATAAGGGAGCTGGATATTGATTTAGGATGCATCAATTCAACTGATTTAGAGTCTCAATTGGAGAACCGTACTGTGTAGTTATGCAGGCTTGTAAGATTGCCATAGAGTTTATATGATTGGTAGTTTTTGCCTCCTAAAGGAACTTGGTTCAATCACCATTTTAGAAGCATGAAGAAGGGAACATATATACTTACAAACCACAGTTACAGCTTGAAAGATTCTCTTTTTTTGGTGCAGAATATGGGAGTAAGTAAGTGATGTGGGCTTGTATCCTTCTTTGAAGTTTTGCAGACTTTGTAGTTTGTGTTGATATCATAGGTTTTCAAGCTTTACACTTCCATCATTTTAGGAAAGAAGAAGAACCATCTTTCTGCATAATCAAGTTCAGGATCGGGTTGATGGGATCAAATGTAAGTTCATATGAATCCACCAAAAATGCAAAAAATATCTTGTTTTATAACAGACTTATCACAGTTCACTTTTACTCCTTTTTCGCATACTGTTCATCATCAAACTATTAAAGCAGGGCAGATCTTCTGCTGTGGAACACCAATTCTGGATCAAGTGCCTCCATGGTCCACCCCCTAATAAGACTACGTGGAAGAATGGTTTTAGAAGATTAAACTCACAAGAACAGAAGCCAATGACGGGGAAAATAAAAAGAAGCAAATGAGATAATCCTCTCAAAGAATGAAGGTCTAATGTGATTTAGATCCAGAAATATTACTAATAAAGGATTAAATATATTAGGTATATGATTCGGTTCAAATTTGGATCGGTTCGATAAGAAAAGGGAAGTAAAAAAAATTGCAAAAAAATCCTTTAATTAACCCGCTAAATTGGCTAATGTTAATTGACCGAATTTTTCGTCCAAAAGAACTAAAATTGCTTTTTTTTAAAAAAATGGAGACTAAAATTGATACTTAAAATATAAGAGAAATCAAAAGTGAAATTATGTATCACTCTACACTTTTCATTGTTATTAAGAAAAAATAATTAGTATTGATTTAGTTGGATAAGTGTTATTTCTTACCGAAGTAATTGAGAGAGAGAGTGAGTTGTTTATGAATAAAGTAGGTAATTAAGAGATAAAATTTAATAAACTCACACACACTCTGTAAAAAGGGACAAATCTTATCTTTTGAAAGGATAAATAAATAGGGACAGGAGGGAGTATTATTAATTTTTATATATTAGTGATACGTGATATGATTTCTTGGTAGATTCGAGTTTATTTTATTAATATGATTAGACTATGGTAGTGTATTGGTCGCGACCTCATTGATGGTCTCGTTGTTATGACAGCAGTTTCGGTGAAATTCGTTGAATTAGTAGTGACGTCATTGAAGATATCCGTAGAAAACACAACAATACAATTATACTGTAATTTGTATTTTTTTTTTGCTGTATCTTCCTTTTTCGATCGTTATTGTACGATTTTGAGTAAATTAATATATATATTTTTTATTTCAAAAGAAAAATATTAGAATATTCTTATTTTATTTAAATATATTTTGTTCTAATATTTTGTTATTTAATTCTATTAATATTGATAAAATATTTAACTTATATTACTAGTGTATTTAATTGCTAAAATACTTTAAAACTTTCTCATATAAATTTTAGTAAAATATTTTCAAATAAACAAAAAGAGAAATTTAGAATTTGAAAAATGTGAATGGATGGTGTATGCGCAATTGTTACATAAAATAAGTATAAATTATTAATAATTTATATACGTTGGTTCATGTATCAAATTAAATTACAAATAAATCATATTAGATATATCTGATTCCGTAATAAAATTTTTTTCATTTTAACCGTATATCCCTTCTACTTAGTCAACACTTTAATTCAGCTTTATCCAATTTTTTTGGTTCACCGAATATCCTCTACTTGTCCGACTATTACTGACCAATTTTAACACCAACATCACATATGAAAAGATTAATAGAGCTGTCTTTATCAATTAAAACTGTACATATGAAAATTTTCTTACATTACAATTTACATATTTGAATAGAATTCGCACCACCAATCCAAAGTGCTGATTATATTTAGCCCTATTAAAGTGCCGCTAAAGACAAAACTATTCACTCTTTTTAAGTAGATTTACTCAAATTAAATTCGTTAATTAAAAATTGCTCTCGAACAATATATTATTTTTACTCTATTATCTTTATTTAATTTATAATTTTATTAGGACTCATTTTTGTCATGTCTATTTTAAGTTTTAGCACTAATATTAAAAATGTATTAAATAAGGATATAATAATTTTAACTATTAAAAATTATGAGACTTTTAAAAAATTAATTACAGTTTTAATATTTGTGTTTTGATCCAAACGAATTATATATTAAAATACAGGGAGTAAGAAACAAAATCTTGATTATAGTACATCTAAAGCCGGATTAAAAAAAAAAAAAAAATCCAAATCTCAAAAAAACAGAAATAAATTTGTGGGGACCCACACGCATGTGCCAACTGTATCCCAAACATTCACTTTCCTTCCTTCCTTCCTTCCTTTTCTGTCCCTCTCTTTTGTCCAAAACCCCAACCTTTCTTCTTCTTCTTCCTCATCGTGCCACTCATTCCTCCTCTATCCCCGCCGTTTCTTCTGCGTTCGTTTCTCTTCCCTCATGCTTCATACGTTTGTACAACCTGCATCCACGCTTGTACGGTGGAGCCTTTTATCCATGAATTATATATAAGAGGTTTTTTCTTTTTCACCTCTCATTTTCTCACTCTACAATCCAAAAAAAATCCCTTCTTTCCTGCTTCACACCCCACATGTCCACTCAAAATAGCTTTAAAAAACCCTAAGTCTTGACGCCAACACAAAAAAAAAAAAAAAAAAAAACGGTTCCCACCATTATTCTCGCTGATTGATACATATACATTCATACCACTGCTACTAATTCTGTTGATAAAAAGTTAAAAATAAAGAAAGTAAAGTTGTTCAGATGAAAATGGGAGGAACCCATCTGGGATTTCCGTGGAATGTTGCTATGTGGATGATTTTGCTGTTTTCTGTTACCATTTTCGCTGTTGTTCACTCTCAGCAGCCCGGCAGTGGTAACGATGTTAAGGTTATGCTGGAGCTGAAGAAAAACCTCAACTCATTGCCCTCACTCGGGTGGGATGGTGATGACCCGTGTCAGTGGAAGAACGGCGTTCAGTGCTCTAACAATGATAAACGGGTGACCCGGATTCAAATTGGAGGTTTGAACCTTACTGGGGAACTCCCGAAGGACCTCAACACCCTCACCTCTTTACAGATTTTTGAAGTTCACAAAAATGAACTCAGTGGGCCACTGCCGAGTCTTTCCGGGTTGAGCTCACTCCAGCGGGTCATGGTTAGTAACAACAATTTTAATTCTATACCGCCTGATTTCTTCGACGGTATGACCTCTTTGCAAGAAGTTTATTTAGATTACAATCCATTTTCTCCATGGGTTATTCCTGATAGTATCAAGAACGCTACTTCTTTGAGTGTTTTTAGTGCTACTTCGGCTAACATTACCGGGCCTATTCCGGCATTTTTCGGGGATGCAATTCCGGGATTGACACAACTTAAATTAGCATTCAATAATCTGGAGGGCGGCCTGCCTGCGAGTTTTTCGGGGTCGTCTTTGCAACTTTTATGGCTGAATGGGCAACAAGGTAACTCCAAATTGAACGGAAGCATTGCTGTTATTCAGAGTATGACCCAGTTAACTGAAATTTGGTTGCAAGATAATTCATTTACCGGGCCATTGCCGGATTTTTCCCGGTTAACAAATTTGCAGAATGTGACTTTGAGGGATAATCAATTTACGGGGCCAGTACCGGAGTCATTAATCAATCTGCCTTCTTTGCTTATGGTGAATTTGAGTAATAATTTGTTGCAAGGACCTACCCCAAAGTTTAAGAGTTCTTTGTTTGTTGATATGGCGGGTATTAATAGCTTTTGTTCTCCTAATCCTGGAGCTGCTTGTGATGCCAGGGTTAATAGTTTGCTTGCCGTGGCTCGAGACATGGGATATCCAACCCAGTTTGCATCTAACTGGAAAGGGAATGATCCATGTTCAGGGCCATGGATGGGGATTGCTTGCCTTAAAGAAGATATTACTGTGGTCAACTTTCAGAGTATGAAACTTTCTGGGACGATTTCGCCAAATTTTTCATCCATTACCACATTGCAGAAGCTTATTTTGGCCAATAATAATCTTACAGGAACTATTCCGGTTGAGCTCACTAGTTTGCCTAATCTTCAACTATTGGACGTGTCGAACAATCAGCTTTATGGCAAGGTCCCTACCTTCACAAGAAATAATGTGGTGGTGAAAACCGAAGGAAATGTGAACATTGGGAAAGATGGTCCACCGCCTACAAGTTCACCTGGAACGACTCCTGGGAGTTCACCCAGTGGTAGTGGTGATGGTGATGGTGGTAGTGGTAGTGGTAGTGATAGTGATGTTAGAGGGGATGGCAAAAAATCCTCTACTGGGGTGATTGTGGGTTCAGTTATTGGTGTGGGTGCTGCTATTGTGTTTGCTGGAATATTGGTTTTCTGTATTCGGAGGACAAAAAGGAAGGGCTCTAGCAGAGTGCAGGCTCCAGGTACTGTGGTTTTTCATCCTCGTCACTCGGGTTCAGATCAAGACACTGTTAAGATCACAATTGCAGGTTCCAGTACTGGTGTTGCAGCTAGTGAAAATTGCAGCAATGCTAGCAATGAGACTCGGGATATTCACATTGTGGAGAGTAATGGTTTGAAGATTCAAATTGAGGTTTTAAAGAAAGTGACTAACAATTTCGGTGAGGAGAATATATTAGGAAAAGGTGGATTTGGAACTGTTTACAGAGGGGAACTGGATGATGGGACTAAGATTGCTGTCAAGCGAATGGAATCTGGAGTGTTGACTGATAAAGGGTTAGAAGAGTTCCAGTCTGAGATTGCAGTTGTGACTAAGGTTCGGCACAGGCATTTGGTCGCGCTTCTTGGATATTGCTTGGATGCGAGTGAGAGGATACTTGTCTATGAATATATGCCTCAGGGTGACCTCACTAGGCATTTGTTTCACTGGAATGAGGAAAAACTGTCACCTCTTGATTGGATGAAGAGGCTGATCATTGCCTTAGATGTTGCTAGGGGTGTTGAATACTTGCATAGTTTAGCTCAACAAAGTTTTATTCACAGGGATCTTAAACCATCAAACATCCTTCTGGGAGATGATTTGCGAGCTAAAGTTGCTGATTTTGGACTTGTCCGCCTTGTACCTGAAGGAAAAGGTACTGTGGTCACTAGATTAGCTGGAACCTTTGGCTACCTTGCCCCTGAATATGCAGGTAATATTTATTCTTATTTATCTTTTTTAAGCATTCGTACATTGTTGAACTGGCTGTGTTGATATAGTTAAAAACACCCACAAAATTCAAAGACATACAAGTTCATTAGTTAGTTTTAAAATAGAAAAACATGGGAAAAATGTTATTGCCTCGTCTTATGATTCTTTTTCATTTAGATCTTCATTCATTGTACTTGGTAGTCTAGAATTTTTGTGTAGTTGCTGTTTAGTTTTAATTGGTAGGTTATAGAATTGAATCATGAATGATTGGATTACTCAAATAATTTTTTACTTGCACATTGATATCCATTTCATATTGTGGAATCAAATTCACGGTGATTCAGTTTTGTATCCCATTGACGTTCTAGTTTATAAGGATTTTAATGTAGCGGGATAATTGTTTAGCTGTTATAAAATAGTATTGAAACCAGAGTCTAAATGAAATTGTTGGCATGACAGTGATGGGCCGAGTGACTACCAAACTTGATGTTTTTAGCTTTGGGGTAATATTGATGGAACTTATCACTGGAAGAAAGGCTCTGGATGAAAGCAGGCCGGAAGAAAGTGCTCATTTAGTCTCATGGTTTCGCAGAACTCTTATCAACAAAGAGGTCCGCAAAGCTATAGACCCTGCCATTGAAGTGAATGACGAAACTTTTGCTAGCGTGAGCACTGTTGCTGAGTTGGCTGGGCATTGCACTGCTAGGGAACCTCATCAAAGACCTGACATGAGCCACACGGTGAATGTGCTTTCATCCCTTACTCAGATGTGGAGACCAGCAGAACCTGATCCGGATGACTTTGAAATCGACTATGATATGACATTACCACAGGCAGTTAAGAAGTGGCAAGCTCTGGAAGGAATGAGCAGCATGGAGAGTACCTCATATTTTGGAAGCAATGATAATACCCAAACCAGCATACCCACTCGGCCGTCCGGATTCGCAGATTCTTTTACATCATCAGATGGAAGGTAAGTTTGATTACGGTTTTGAATGTCGAAATCTACCAATGAGATTTAGGCTCTTTTAGTTGCGTCAGTGGAGGCTTGGTTTATTCATCCCCTTGATTGCTGCTCTTCTTATTCTTCTCTCTCCGCAGCTCCTTTTCTCTTGCAGAAGTAGTACCTGTTTATGTATTGTACTGCTGTTGAATCAAAATACTATACTTTGGATGAATTGTTTCAATGTGTAGCTCATTTCTGAGTTTATATTTTTGATTTCCTTAGTTACAAAATTATTTCAGTTTACATTTTTGGAAACGAGTAGTAATTAGCAGTTTTATGCTGAAATTTTGGGTAATACTAGTACTTAACTATTTTTTAAATGGTTCAAAAAAATAATATTAAAATCAAACTATTATTACGTGAGAAGGACGGTTACGTAGTCAAGAAAAAGTAATGGGGTTTACTATTTACCGCTCACTAACACCCATCTAAATTATAAAAATATCCCTAATTTTAATAATTATCCGCTGTCATTTTAATATTCTCTGCCCGCTCTTAAATTTATAATATTACCCTTACTTTTAATATTTTTTGCCCGTTTGATTTATTAATATGATCTTATAATATAATAATAATTTTAAAAAAATAATAACTTTTGTAAAAAATTAATTACTAATTTTAATTCTGAAATTTTTTTTTAAAAAATTAAAAACTAGAGTTCGCATTTCCGAAATGTGAATTCTGGCCTTTTTTAATGTTAACGTAGTTCCGACCTCTAACAGAGAGGTCCGCGAGATTTTGCGCGAGTCCTTCTCGTGTATTTAGTCGCGTATATGTTTTTGGCCTCAAACATAATGTTCCGCGAGATTTTGTACATAGTGCTAGTTGTTTGAGACGTTGGCTATTTGTTCTGAGACGTGGTAGACTGTCTTTGTGAAAAAAATCAGTTTGAATTCACATGCATGGATTTAGACATTTTTGGACGTGGTGCTAGTTGTTCTGAGACGATGTGAGATGTTTTGTGAAAAAATCAGTTTAAATTTACATGTCTGGATGTAGACATTTTTGAACGTGGTGCTAGTTTTTTGAGACGTGGTGCTAGTTGTTCTTAGACGTGGTAGACTGTCTTTGTGAAAAAAACCAGTTTAAATTCACATGCATAGATGTAAACGTTTTTGGACGTGAAACTAGTTGTTTTGAGACGAGGTGAGATGTTTTGTGAAAAAATCAGTTTAAATTCACAGGTCTGGATGTAGACGTTTTTGGACGTGGTGCTAGTTGTTTGAGATGTGGTTATTATTGTTCTTAGATGTGGTAGACTGTCTTTGTGAAAAAAATAGTTTAAATTCACATGAATGGATGTAGACGTTTTTGGACGTGGTGCTGGTTGCTCTGAGACGAGTTGAGATGTTGTATGGCTATTTTATTTGTTTTATCTTATTACAACACCTACTTACAAGATCATGAACATTTCTAAGAGTTATATGGTCATTTAATTGTTTTATATTCACAAAACTCTCATATCAGAGATCATGAACATTTCTAAGAGTTGAATGGTCATTTTATTTGTTTTATCTCATTACAAGTCTTTGATATGAGATCATGATCATTCCTAAGAATTGTATAGTCGTTTTATTTGTTTTATCTTATCAAAACCCTTAGATAAGAGATTATGAACATTTTGGTCCACCTCAGACGTTTTTGGACGTGGTGCTAGTTGTTCTGAGACGATGTGAGATGTTTTGTGAAAAAATCAGTTTAAATTCACATGTCCGGATGTAGACGTTTTTGGACATGGTGCTATTTTTTTGAGCGTGGTTGTAGTTATTCTGAGACGTGGTAGACTGTCATTGTAAAAAATCAGTTTAAATTCACATGCATGGATGTAGACATTTTTGGACGTGGTACTAGTTGTTCTGAGACGAGGTGAGAGGTTTTGTGAAAAAATCAGTTTAAATTCACATGTCTGGATGTAGACCTTTTTGGACGTGGTGCTAGTTGTTTGAGACGTGGTTCTTGTTGTTCTGAGACGTGGTAGACTGTCTTTGTGAAAAAAAATAATTTAAATTCACATGAATGGATGTAGACGCTTTTGGACGTGGTGCTAGTTGTTCTGAGACGATTTGTGATGTTGTATGACCATTTTATTTGTTTTATCTTATTACAGCACCTACTTACAAGATCATGAATATTTCTAAGAGTTATATGGTCATTTTAATTGTTTTATCTTCACAAAACTCTTAGATCAGAGATCATGAACATTTCTAAGAGTTGAATGGTCATTTTATTTGTTTTATCTCATTACAACTCTTAGATATGAGATCGTGATTATTTCTAAGAATTGTATAGCAGTTTTATTTGTTTTATCTTATCAAAACCCTTAGATAAGATATTATGAACATTTTGGTCCACTTCAGACGTTTTTGGATGTGGTGCTAGTTGTTCTGGGACGATGTGAGATGTTTTGTGAAAAAATCAGTTTAAATTCACATGTCTGGATGTAGACGTTTTTGGACGTGGTGCTAGTTTTTTGAGACGTGGTTGTAGTTATTCTGAGACGTGGTAGACTGTCATTGTGAAAAAAATTAGTTTAAATTCACATGCAAGGATGTAGAAGTTTTTGGACGTGGTGCTAGTTGTTCTTAAACATGGTAGACTGTCTTGTGAAAAAAATCAGTTTGAATTCACATGCATGGATTTAGACATTTTTGGAGTGGTGCTAGTTGTTCTGAGACGATGTGAGATGTTTTGTGAAAAAATTAGTTTAAATTCATATGTCTGGATGTAGACATTTTTGGACGTGGTGCTAGTTGTTTGAGACGTGGTGCTAGTTGTTCTAAGACGTGGTAGACTGTCATTGTGAAAAAAATAAGTTTAAATTCACATGCAATGATGTAGAAGTTTTTGGACGTGGTGCTAGTTGTTCTTAGACGTGGTAGACTGTCTTTGTGAAAAAAAATCAATTTAAATTCACATGCATGGATTTAGACGTTTTTGGACGTTGTGCTATTTGTTCTGAGACGATGTGAGATGTTTTGTGAAAAAATCAGTTTAAATTCACATGTCTGGATGTAGACGTTTTTGGACATGGTGCTGGTTGTTTGAGACGTGGTTCTTGTTGTTCTGAGACGTGACAGACTGTCTTTGTGGAAAAAAAAACAGTTTAAATTTACATGAATGGATGTAGAGAATTCAATTAATCTCAATCCTATTTTCTGTGAAGAGAACCTTCAAAGGGACAAGTAGAGCTAATCTAAAGCCAAAACAATGAAAACTATATGACTTAATCAATGCCAAATTTTAAATAAGTAAATAATACCATTTCTAGGAAATCATCTTCAGTCAGACTACTGTATAGGGAACTTCTTTCTGCTGACTGTCCCCAAACATTGAAGGAGGCTGATGTATCACTATCACCATGTAGATTACCAATGTTCCCACCTATAATAGTTCGTGTCAATTATTTAAAGTTATTGTAGCACCAGAAGGGAAAACCAAGTTCTTAGAGATGCAAAGTCTTGCAACCTCCACAACCTGAGGAATACAAGTCAATTATAACCAATATGTCACCAACATTCAACATGAATCCACTAGTTCTGTTGCAGAGTGTATAAGAGCTTCTCCCACCATCTCATAGCTCTGCTAACACAAATTGATGCTTGTGCCTAAATTTATAAAAACCAACAATGAATATTCAACAAAAACATGAGGGATGCTAAGAAGACACAAGCAGAATGGAAAGGAACACATTGACAAAAATGAAAAAAGCAAGATTTCTCACCTTAAAGCAAAAACTTGAAGGGGTTTTAGAATCCCAACTGCTAACATTCAGGAAAGACGCATCTAAATTTTCATTATTTAACCTAACGAAAATGCCATAAAGACAAGCTTGGATAGCGGCCACGAATGGTCTCTTTGCCTTTTTTTACTGAGGAGGTGGGGAGGTGTTTTTCCTTCTTGAGAAGGAAACCATATTCAGATAAGGCCTCTTTCTTTTTTGTGATCACAACATTATTACTTTGCTATTCCTTGACAAAATTCCACTCATATTGAATAAAGCTCAAACGGATTTAAAATCTCTTTCCATAAAGAGTTAAAGAACAACAGTAATATACTTTGTATTTCATTGTCATTTATAATGAAACGCACCCAGTAAATATTTTACCTTAATTTATGTAAAAATCGAACATTAAGTTTAAGAATTCCTGCAGGGTGTCCACGGGAGAGGTGGTTCCGACGCAGATGACTCCGGAATCTGGAATCCGGAGTTCGACGGTGGTCTTCGAACCGCTCACGACGAAATCTTTCGCTGAAGAAGAGCAACAGCGGGTTCTAATGGAGAGGCAAATGGGAACATTGATCGGAACGGTCTTCTCCGACTTCAAATCTGAGTGGGAACGAGACACATATGGCTTCTCCGCCTTCGGCTTCGATTGGGACGGCTCCTCCGCCTTTGACTTCGATCGGGAAGGGCTGCGGACGAAGGGAACGGCTTCGAACGAAATGGGCTGCTGACGTATAATGGCTGTGCCTCGACTGGAATAGAATGGACGAAGAAGACGGAGTTTAGGAAAGAGGCAGAAATCCTTGCCCAAATTTTAATTCGTCTTTTTGGGGGGTTTTTTGGTAAATTGGGTATGGGATAATCCAGTAATTTAATCCATTTTTTTTATATTATCATTTTAAAGTTTAAGTTGGAATTTGTAATATTGATGTGGGTAGTTTGGTCCTAAAATGGGCGGTAATATCAATTTGGTGGGCGGTAAATATTAATTCCGAAAAGTAAAACATTGCTGTTACCTAATAAAATACTTCATTCATTTGTACTCAGCTATTAAGACCATTGTAATTAAATAATTAATTAATTTACGCTAATGTTAAGATGATTGTCATTAATTAATTTAATTTAATGTGGATACTCAGAACTGTCCATTGCCACCCCACGGCAAGACCGGCCAAGAAAAAAATGCGGCCCTAAGGATTGCCTAACGTCTAAATAAATGCTTAAGCTAGGGTCATCTAATATTCTTTATTTTAATAATAATTATAGGTATTAAATTCGAGTTATTTAATAAAAAAATTTAATATCACATAAATATTTAATTTGACAAATTGAATACTGATAATTTTTTTATAAAAAAAATATTTAAAAATAAACTTAAATTCAAAATTTAAACCTAAATTTCAAATAAAAAACCTCCATCATTCACGCTTGCTGTGGTGGTTGGTGGCAGTGGTTGAAGAGGGGTTGATAGAAGAGAGAATAATTGAGAAAAGTTTTCTCAATTGGGGAAAAATATTACTCATGTAACATTCATTGATGTCCAATTTATATCATCATTTTAGGATCATGACGTTGTGGTCCAATAGTTAATGCTTTGCTGCTATGAAATGGACAAATATGAAATTCGACAAACAAAGCCAATGATAAAATTATATTTTTTAAAATAAATATATCTATAATTTGTAATCTATTTATAATTATATAATAAAATAAAATACAATAAGAGAAACTCAATAAAGAAAATTTGTTTTATTCTCTTCTTAGTTTTAGAAGTGCAATGAGCAAATCGTTCATCAGTGATCTGGTCAAAACTTGAGTCTAACTCGAAGTTAATTGAGTATATTAATATATATTATTTAATAATAATATAATAAATATTTATATTTGTAGTAATAATAATAATAATAATAGTCATTTTTAATTTGAAATCAAATAACAATAATATAATCACGATTTTTATTTTTATTTTTTTAATAAAAAAGAAAAAGACATAACACCTACTAGTCTAGGTGTCTCTCTTGTCATCACGATTTTTATTTCAATTGAGTCTCAATCATTCTCATTACCATTTAAATTAAAACTTTTGAACCAATAACTCCATAAATTTTAAAATAATATATCACCAATAAAAATCGAAACTAACATTTTTATTTTAAACAGGAAAATTAGACTGATGATAAATCAACTAAAGCTAAACCTCTTCATTGAGAATGAATTAAGATCAAGCCGACTCTCCCCTAATTAAATCACTCTTTGACTCATGTAGTAATATAGAAGAATAAAAGATAAAGAATGATGTGGGGTGGCAGATAATAACGGCTTATGATCTTGACATTTTTATTAGATACTTCTGTGACAAATTCTAATTACTTTATTTATATATTGTATTTTCGATTAATTTTTACGTAATACATAATTATTTACACTCTTATATTTTTTTAACACGACGGGTTCATTTTTTTAAAGGGTTAGGGTATATTAAATTATTAAATATAATTTTTATTATTAAATTTTTTTAAAAAATATATAAAAAATAAAATAATACTGAAAAAGTAAAATATGAAAATAAAAATAATCTACTAAAACTATATGTTATCCATATATATAAATTAACATAAAATATAATATATAAATAAAGTAATTAGAATTTATCAGAAGAAATATCACAAAAAAATATTACAGATCATCCTAAACCGATAATAACAATAGTTATCGGGCTTAATTGACACTGATTCACGTTAATACCAAAAGCAGAAAATCTTTGATTATTGCTACTCCTCCACACCGGTGGTTGATGTGCGTGCCAACAAAAAACCACATACTTCTTCCATATTGACTTTTAATTACGTGGGATTCTATCCTAATTATCTAAGTATTTGTGTGTGTTCCTTTTGTTTGCGGTTGATGGATGCACGTAACCCGTAATTTACGGCGGCTTACGTTCTCCTGTACCAAATTGACTAATATTAATAATAGATAATTTATTTTATGTGTTCTATATTGGAAGTAATAAATTGAATTGCACCTCCCAAAATATTTTTTAATTTTGTTTCCCCTCCACTCATTCCTCAACGCCAAACTTAAAAAAAAAAAAAAAAAAAAAAAAAATCTTCCACTTTTCCTGTGGAAAGACGAGGGTGTTGGAAGAAATAGTGTGAATGAGAGAGATTTAGAAAAATTAATACAAGCCTAAAGGGAAATATATAAATCCCAAATTGAAAATTTAAGGGAAAAAAAAAAAGTCACTTTATGAGTATTTATGTTGTGAGTAAATTTTTAAAATTTCTACACTATATTATACATTGTATCCCGTTCACATGCACACGCACGGAGGCGGAATTGCGATTGAAGGAGTTTTTCTTAGTTACGTACGAGCCAAATTATTCATATTTCTCTCATAAGAATTAAATTTTTATTTACAAAATTTCATTGTGAAGTTGGACTAGTCTTATTCTAATTTGGGCCAGGCTTGGGCCACATTCAAATCTGGACTACTATTTGTAGCCCACTTTTTACTATTTGTAGCCATATTTTCAAAGTTTACTATCAAAAATGTCTCCTTTAAAAAAAACTCAACATTCTTTCTTATTTCTTCTTCTCTTTTTTCAAACTCCACTACCAACACACTACCCTGGAAAAAATTTCTACACAAAAAGTTTAATTAAAGAACATTTAAATTCTGAAATAATTATTTTTACTTAGTGCATAACATATTCTCATAATAAGATAATAACATAATAGAATTTGTTCATAATTACACATTTATATTTACTTATTTATTTATTTTGCCCATTTTTTAGAATTATTTTTCTTCCCGCGAATACCACTTAACGATGCCCAGAGCCACCATGTGGCAATTCACGCCATCATCTTCTTCTTCCAGCCTTACCCAAATCCTAACCATGTCCTCATCATCTTCCTTGTCTTCTCTGCAACAACAGTAGCAGGAAAAATCCGTCCAAGAAATGCTGTATTTTCTACAAAAATAAACCCTTTGATGAATATGACAACGATGATCACGAGGATGAAAATCAAAATCATTATTGCGATCATGCCCATGGAGACGGTTGTGATGGTGATGATACTGGTTCTAGTAATTGATGCGGGTTTCATTCGATTAGCACAAGTAGTTGTTCATCAATTTTTTACCAAAATTTTTTTTTGATTATTTTCCTCCCACATTTTTTCCTTTTTTTAATCTTTTTATTTTTCTAAAAAATACTGTATGTGTGGTAATTGTTCTTATAATTAGTTATTATAGGATTAAATATGCTTAAAATAATTAAGATAGTATTCATTTTGTTGGGATAAAAAAATATATATTCATTTTATTGAATTTTAATAAATTATTTAAAAATTAGTAAAAGAACAATTTAGGAAGATTGTTTTAAAAATAGGGCTACAAATAGTACTACCCCATTGAAATTTTGTACTAGGCTGCGTAGACTTTGAGAAATGGGCTTTCCTTTGGGGATGAAAGTTTAAGCTGAATTGCTATTTGTATAACAAAAAATATCCAAAATAACCTTGGAAAATAAAAAATCCTAATTTGTTGGTAAAAGCGGGTCTTAAACGTTGCGAATTGCGAATGTGAAGGACAAGAAATGCTAAACCGTAATGAAAATGACCCAAAAAATGCTAAAGTATAAAAAAAACACCGTGGCAAAAATGCCAAACTGTGACGTTATCATGGAAACTAAACCCTAAAGTGTAGCGATTGACTGAAACTAAAATGCTAAAACGTAGTGATAGAGGAGTCCAAAACGCTATATTTTAACGAGCGAGACATGTCTCGCTCGTTAAAATATAGCGTTATTGACTTTACGGGTTTAAAAAATAAAAAGAACCCAAAACGCCGCACAATCCACATTTTGCCCAAATCAAACGCAAGAACCCTAAAAAAGTTCAAAAAATGCGAAATTTTTTAAAGAATCCGGACGAAATTAGCGAAATGGACGCGGGAGGTGGTGAATCTTCGTGAGATCATGGCGCGAGCAAAGGTCCAATGTATATTCGTGTAAAAATTCCTTCAACATTTTAATTTCTTGTCAAATTAATTTCGCACATTTATAAATGCATGGATCTGTTGTATTTGGGTACAAAAACGTTTATGTTCAGCGTTCGGAAGGTTAGAAAACGCTTGTTTGTGACGTTTTGGTACAAGTGAAACGCTAAGCTGCAGCGTTTCGGCCTTGGTCAAACGTTATTCGTCTGTGTTCGATCGGTAAAGAAACACTAGAGCGTAGCATTTTGGTATGATGATAAAGCCGATCAGTGGCGTTTCCTTTGTACTAAACGCAATGGTTCGGTGTTTGACAGAGAGTCAAATGCTACCTATCTGCATTTGACTGGTAGTCAAGCGCTAATAGGTAGCGTTTGACTCTCTGTCAAACTTTAATTTATAGCGTTTGGCCATCGGTCAAACGCTTATATGTGACGTTTTATATGTATTTTAAGTTTTTATTTAATATAAATTATTTGTGTATTAATATATGTGATATAAATGTTTTTCAGGGTGGCGATAAGGTAAAACCGCGTGTTCCCCCTCCCCCTATTGAGGATATACAGCGTCCGACAGCTTTTGTCAGGAGGCAGAAAGTGTCATCGAGGAGACCCCGAGGTGGAGGTACAGGTGGAGTTGGAACTGGGGTACAGGTGGAGATGAGGGTGGAGTTGGAGGGAGAGGTAGGGGTGGATGTAGAGGTGGAGATGGAGGGAGAGGTGTAGGTGGAGGTCGGGGTGGAGGCGAGTCATCGTTCCATTTGAGGGACGACGACGATAATGATATTAGTGAGGAGGATACTCGGGTGGAGGAGGAGGAGGAGCAGGATGAGCATCAGTATCAGAGGGATGTGCAGCAGCATCAGGGGGATTGTTCTGCAGGTACACGCTCTAGTACGATAAATTAAGTTATTTGTTTGTTAAATTTTATTTATTTATTTAATGAATTATGTCGTTATGTAATTGATTTAATTATTTAATTTAACTATTTGTTAATTATTTAATTTATGAAGTGTGTGTTTATTTATTTATTAATTTGTTTAGTTAGTTAAATTATGTTTTATTTGTTTATATATTTTATTATTTATTTAGTTATTTAATTTATGAATTATTTGTTTATTTATTTGTTAATTTGTTTAGTTAGTTAAATTATGTTTTATTTGTTTATATATTTTATTATTTATTTAGTTATTTAATTTATGAATTATTTGTTTATTTATTTGTTAATTTGTTTAGTTAGTTAAATTATGTTTTATTTGTTTATTTAGTTAATTAGTTAAAATATGTATTATTTGTTATTTATTTGCTAACTTGTTAATTCGTGGTCACCGACCCTGTTGAGGGTGGCTCTATAAATGTGGCCGTTATTCCTAGTTTCTTAGGGCACGTCATATCAAGGTACAGGGAGAAGGGTACTAGACCCCCTATTAGGTGCATAGGGGTAGTATGTACGATTCACTAGTTAGTTGGGTGCGAGATATGTCACTCCTTGGGAAGGATATTCTTAGTTAGACAAGGCTGGGACATATTCCTAGTATTTTGTTTAAACATATAGACGGACCTTTGATTTGCGTATTTTTAGAGAGGTGGCAGTTGGACACAAATTCCTTCAACTTATCGTTCGGCGAGATGACCATCATGCTCCACGACGTGTGGGAGATATTGCGCATACCAGTAGATGGTCGGTTGATCACTCAACCCACGATACTGCTACCTTTCTTGCATACTACAGAGATTTGCTCGAGATACCTCCGGATCAGCACATCGAGAAGGATTTATACGAGAATGGGGCATTTTAGACAGAGAGGGTGATAGAGATTTGTAGGCGGCGACCGCGGCCAGACTCGGATGTGAGCCTTTTTGTGGGCTACTATTGGGACTTGTCTGTTTACAGACAAGAGTTCCAATAAGTTCATGTCAGGTCCTGTTTTGGAGATTAGATGAGGGATGGCACAGGTGGGACAGCATGCATGGGGCACGGCGACGCTAGCGTACCTATATAGACATTTAGGTGCTGCTAGTAGGCATGGCACGTCGAGCGTTGCGGGATGCTTGACTTTGCTACAGACCTGGATATACAATCATTTTTCTTCATTTATGAGTAATGTCAGGCTTCTGCCAGCGCACCCCGATCGGCCGCGAGCGAGTAGGTGGACCATCAACGCCCCCTGCAATAAAGAAGATCGGCTGACCACGTTTCGAGAGGCACTGGATGCCTTGACATCGGATGATGTAAGTAAATGTTATTTTTTATTAAATATACATCTATGTATCATTTTCCTAAACTTATGAAATGTAATTTTAAATGTAATTGCTAATTTATGTTTTATAGGTGATATGGATGTCTTTTGGTCGCGATGCAGTCACGCGGACTTTGAGGACCCAGTACCGTGGTCTTATTGCTTACCGGGATGACATCGAGCCATATATGTCAGACAAGTGTGCGCGCGAGCTTGGCTACATTCAGTAGATCCCCAGAGCATTCATTCCAGCCACGGAGGGTACCTTTGGGGGGTACGTTTGGACGGGGTATATGGTGCATCACCCACAGGCATATGTGGAGATCGATTGGGATGTGTGCACGTCGACTGGTGCATTATTTTTTATGCACCGGCCATAGACCGGTCATGGCCTCAGATATAGTGCGTGCGTGGACGACTATCTAGATTGGTTTAAGGCCCTCTCGCATCCGTATGTATTAGGCCCCCCTCCAGAGCAGGCAACGCCAGTTATGCCACGACGGTCAGCCTCAGAATATGGAAGTATTTATTACAGATTTTAAATATTGTTTATTATAATTTTGAAAATCAAGTTTTCATTTCATTGTGTATACTTTTGTAGTGGGTTGGTGATATGCTCGGGATGCATAGACAGTTGCTGGATCAGTTGAGGGAGTGAGCACCCGACCTTTATGCTGAGTACTCTGATCGGATTGCAGAGTTCGAGCAGAGATTTGACCGCGTAGATTGAGTGTATTTTGTATGTTTCATACTTAAGGCATTTACTTTATGTATTTTATGTATTACATTTGTTCAGACTTTTGTTGATTTATATTGTATTTTATGTACTTATTTTATCGCGCAGATTGTACTTTGATTGATATCGTTATATTGTATTTTATTTTTTATGTTCTATGCTACTTCAAAACAATAATTAGTTCACAACTTGAAACAATAGTCAAATAACACAATTAGTTCATAACTTCAAACAATAGTCAAATAACTATTGGGGTAAAAGTAAATAAATCATAAAAATGTCGCATAAAACTCAAACAGTATGCATCACGACGATTAACCCATAGCCTGAACCTCATTCTCAAATTATTGGGTCATCGGCCGACAGTTACTTCATTGCAGTGATCTCGCCAAACAGTATGCAATGGTGGGAGAGGGCAATCATCAAGAACATCTACACGAACATAATGATTATCTTCCACGTGAGCAAGTGTTATCTGCCTCTCAGCATCCAAAGGTAATATGGTATAATTCGCCATTGGCTCTGAACAGCTAAGATGAATTACCACGGCATTAGTATGCATGGCGAGGGGATACAAGTCTGTGGGTGTGACCATCCAATAGGCTCTAGTGCAACTTGTACCTTGATAACGTAATCGCCTGAGCACGGCCCTCATACGATCACCATCAGTAGACATCGCCTCCAAAGCTGCAAACAAACCTTCAAACCTCTGTGGATCCTGACCAATCTCCTCAGCAAGCTCTCTACGAGACAATTTCTAATTATGCTGGCCGCCTGAAAGAGAACTAGCAATGACTCGGAAGCCACAATGTCCGTCACCAATGGCGTCCGACCATCAAGTACAGTAAGCTCGAAAAAACAATGGCACACAGGGAAATCTTGTCCAAATCCTAATTTTTGAAATAAATAATAATAAACATAACTGAAAAATATTAAAAAAAAAAGTAATATGAAACAACAATAACAAAATTTTTACCTTCACGTAAGGGAGAATCATTAGATTAGCCCGTTAAATTGTTGGATGTGCGTCCAGTTGATCGACCACTTGAATTTGACCGACCCCTACCGCGTGGGGGACGTGTCGCTCTCTCTCGTCCACTCCACTCGCGCATCACTGAGTGGTGCAATCTGCTCGGTGGCCGCCCCCTCTGAGTCCCCTCAACAACTGGCTCTGCTGCACTAGACCTATCAGGGTGCATCTCTTCTACATACGCCATATTAAGCAGCGAGCCAAAAATGAAGGACTGGTGTTGACTGCAGGAATGACTTCCTCATTGAAAAACTTTAAAAATAAAATATTTTCAATCAAAACCTTATATGAAAAATAAAATACATGAAATATATTTGGTATTATTGACATACATAAGTAAAAAGTACCTGATGTCGTCATTCAAGGTATTGGAATCCCTTTCAGATGGTACAATGGTCAATCTCTGCCAGACTTCGTGCACTAATGGGAACAATTGATAGGCGGTCGATTATTGTGCTTTGTATTATCACAGGCACACGAAATCCCAAGTGTCACCTTGCACACACATCCACACCTATCAAGCACGTCGCCTGTCAACCTATCCTTCTTTTCAACTTGTGTTCTAACCAACTGCAGATAGTGATGCGACACATACTTGTTCAAGTATCAGAATGGAAACCCCATCATACTGGTTTGTGTTGAGACAGTAGAAGACTCGAGCGATCCACTGTTATTTTTTCACATACAAGTTAAAAATTGCTAAAATTATAATATTAAAATTCTGAGATGTGTGAGATGGGAGTCGTCTCATGAACAACGTGACAAGAGAATTGGTGGAAGAATGCAACCAATATTTCAATGCAACATGGGAAGCCTCAACCCTGTTAGTTGTAGTATTCCCAAAGTGTTGAAATTTATTTGTCTAGACCCGACAAAATTTCTCCTTATGAATGAACCATGCGTCCTCCAAATAATCAACAACTGCAAGCTCAATCATAGAGTATTTAACCTTAAATTGCTGCAATAGGAGGTTAAACCCTTCAACTATTCGAGCCATAATAATTTTCTTCCACCAATTAGTGTATATATCAGTAGCCGTGTCCAAATTCCTCTTACCAACATTTGTTTCCAACCAAATAGCAACATCACGCTCAATATGCCACCGACATAACAAGTGTTGGTAAGATGGAAAGTGATCCTTAATAGGCTGCAACAAACCCAACTCCCTGTCTGAGACAACAACACTTGGTGCCACATTACTAGGCAACAATTCCCTCAGGTTATTCATCACCCAATCATAAGTTTCTTCTATCTCATTCTTAACAATGGCAAAAGCAATATTGAAGTTCTTATTGGTAGGAGTCATACCAATCATCTCAACGACGGGCATTTTGTACTTGTTGGTCTTGTATGTTGAATCAACCACGACCACCTAATACCATCTGTTGAACAACTGAATTGATGTAGGATGAGCAATGAATGCATGTGTGATCGCATTAGTGGCCTTATCCGTGATAATCTGAACATAATATTTCTTCTCACGAGCCAAATACAAAAATTGCTGCCCAATATTCATACAATGCATCCCATCTTTCTTCATCTCTTCTTTCAGATTGTAAACCTTCCTTATGTCTACATTGTCTTCGAGAAACTGTTGATGAATAGCTTCCCAAATGCTTTTTGGCCTCACATTGAAAGAAATCATGCGTTTAGCCTCAACCTTTGACTCTTTAGAAAAATGGCTCAACTGTCTGTGCCCATATGAATGCCTTATACCTAAAAGATTTAATAATATTAATAAACATAAATGTTAAATATCAATAAAATTAATATAACAAATTCAATAACGTAAGGTATTCGTACCAGGATGATTGTGCGTGGACATTTCCCCTGGCATCACAAGCACATTGTAACGCTCAGTAACAACCTTCTTAACAGTCAACTAGAAGGGGCATTTACATCTGCACCTTTTCGTATTCATCCGTATGGTGGGGAGAGGCTCCTTCAATGGATCTTTCCATCGACCGCACCTGAAGTAATATATATAGTCATTTTCACCTTGCTTCGAAAACACGAACTTGAGGCTATTAGCTATGAGAACGCAAAACTGAAATGCCTCATTCACACTTGCAAAATCCCTATCAATCCTAAAATATCCATTTAAATCTGCTCCAATATCTTGTTCCTCACCCCCCTCGTCATCCTCATCATCCTCAGCCTCCTCATAATCATCATGCGTAGTCATATCCGGATCTTCATCCTGAATATTCAAATTGCAAATTCAGTATGTTAAAAACGCTATAAACTACACATTCAGACTATCCAAAATGCATCAATTTGCAAATACAGTATATCATAAACACTATGCATTTCATATTACATGTACAAAAAACTCTACACATTTCACATGCAGCATATCAAAAACGCTACACATTTCACATGTAACATATCAAAAACGCTACACATTTCATATCCAACATATTGAAAACACTACCTTTTTAATATGTAATGAATAAAAAACGTAACATATTTCACATTCAGAAAATAAAAAATGCCACACTTTTCACATGCAGTACATGAAAAGCGCTACACTTTCCATAGTAAGCATATAAAAAACGCTACACATTTCATATGCAACATATAAAAAATGCTACACTTTTCACATACAGACCATCATTATCGCTACCGTTTTCATATGTAATATACATAAAACGCTATACTTTTACGATGTAGCCAGTACAAAACGCTACTGATCTGCGTTTGAGCCCACCTATAACGCTAATCAGTAGCGTTTTTCATTCGGCCAGTAAAAAAAAAAGACATAATGGGTAGAAAATTTACCATTTCTTGATGAATGTCGATATAATATTGAAGAATACGATTGCCCAAACGTATAGTTCTCCGAAGATTTCTTTTGATTGGAGATTTGAATTTGTTTTCAATGTTTGTGAAGGATTTTAGTTCAAGTGGATTTTGAAAGTTTTTTGTATAAAAGATATAATTGTAATTTTGCCCACTTTTTATACAAATAATAAGTAGAAAGTTTAAGTTCGGAATTTGGTATTTGGCTGCGTAGATTTTGAGTAAAGGGCTTTTATTTGGGGCTTAAAATGTAACTATTGTAGTTGGGCTGAAAACAAAATGTAGCCCGTTAGGTTCCATTAAACAAACGTGTCACCAAACCAAAGCACCGCATTTGTAACGATATTCACATTGCTGAAACAAAGTCATTTGATTATGGATAGGCAGTGTATTAGGTTTACACATTGTGAAACTTCAAAACTCGTGTTATTAGGCCCTACTTTTATCAGAGGATGTTTAGGTTCAAATTACACTTGAATTAATGGGGAGGAAATTTTTTATAAAAAAGAAAAGTTCACATAAGTTTTAATTAGGGTATATTTATTTTAATTTTAATATAAAAATAAAATAAAATTTACAATAAATATACCCTAATTAATTCATGGCTACGTAATTGAGATAGATCACTCCCTGGACATTCTGTACAAGCCAGTGACGCACTTCATCAGACGGCTCCGCAAACTGTACCACTCATCTCGTGTAAGATCGTAGTGCCGTCAAACAATCCGCTGTATAATAAAATTTTGATTCAATATAAAATTAATATAAAAACTAAAAATTATTTGGAATAATAATTTATAATATACTAAATTATGATACAACTACTAATTAAAAGGAGTAATATTTAGTATAAGTAGTTTCCTCTTTTTAGCTCTTACAACCAATTTATAGCTCACCTTTTGAAACATAAAAAGGTAATTTTATTGCTCTTTTTATTTAATCAGGGACGGGAAAATTCAATTTATAGCTAAAAATTATTTTTCTACGGCTATTTTTTTTTAAATACCTAAGAGGTGTAAAATTCTTGATCTTTGAACTATAATCCCCCTAAACAAAAAATTTAGAAGAGCCCAAAAATATTGCTAAAAAAAATCATATTTTGTAACTATTTTATCACATCAAAATTATATAACACAAAAAAAAAAAAAGCCAAAATTAATAAATATTAATAACATCTAAACATTGTTCATTATGTATACATAATTTTCATTTAAAAAAAAAAAAAACCCTTGTTCTCATTTTATCATGAAATAGGCGTACTAAATTAAGACTGATTCAAAATCTTGAAAATAGTATGATTGGAATTGGCATGTGAAACTTTATTTGAAAGTTTTGGCTTTAATATGTTTTTGGACGACCGTTGTTAGTTAGCACGCTTTCAGATTTATTAGTCATTAGTCCATGGTCAAGTCCACCGACCGACCCACCTCTTTCAAACCCCCTCTCTATTTTCCTTTTGGAAATTTAACATTTGACAAATTATTCATTAATTTTTCCCAATTCCATATCATTTTTCTTTTAATATCTTGTAAAAAATAGTAGTATTTGGATTCAAAATGAATAGAAAGTGAGGTTGTTTGATATATGAGTACGTTTATTTGGTGAGAATAGAAATAGACGGATCGTAAAATGATTCGATTACTTTTTTCTCAAATTATAAAAGTAAAAATAAACGTAATATATATTTGATTAACATATGAATTAAACTGATTACATTTTTAAAAAAAATTATGCATATTTAAATAAGTAAATAATAATTTTGTATTATCAAACATATCAAACAATTATATTCCTTTAGAGGATGACCTATTAGTTTACAAAATAGCAAAAATTGGAAAAACAGTTAAATTTTGTTATCTGGAATTCTATACTAGACATTTCTATTACAAATTTTTATTTTAAAAAAATAATAGAAAGGGACTATTTATGACATAAGATCTTGTATAAGCGACCAAAAATGTTTTTTTTTTTTCTTATTAAAAAAACTAATATACATTCTAAAGATATAACTTTAATATTCTAAAATAAACTGAATACTACGTTATTAAAAAATCATAATTATTACCCACAGTCTCATAAAAATGATATTATTTATAATATAATCCATTCGTAATTTTCAGGAAAACTAATTAGTAGGGATAAATTATCAAACCTCCCACCTTGCCCTCTATAAGGGGTTTTGCTACTTTTACCATTTCAAATTGTCAACGGTCAACATTCAAAATCCCCCCGTTTGATCTTGTTTTTGCTCATTCTTTTCTTCTTTTTTCCCCTCCCAAACACGCTCACATATTATAATCATATTATATAGTAATCCTACCTGAAATAAATTGTCCAAAGTTTTAATACTTGAACCGCGTGTGTAAGGGTCAACAAGATCATTCCTTATAAATCATAGGCCCCATAATCAAATTAATGTAACGTTCATCAAACTCAAACTAACCCAAACCAAATTAAGGTTCTTGTTCTTTTGTTTCATTCACAAGAGAGAGTTTTTTTATCATTTTAAGGTTCTGAATTTTTGTTGGTTTTGCTGTACTAAATATGGTTTTGTCATGGGGGAGGAGAAGGGCTGCTAGAAAGGCTGAAAAGAAGCATAATCTTGAGCAAATTTCCAGCATGGAGGTTGTGATTCCTAGCCATTTTCGATGTCCGATATCTCTAGATTTGATGAAGGATCCAGTGGCATTATCGACTGGGATCACGTACGACCGCGAATCCATCGAGAAATGGATTGAAGGAGGGAATCGTACTTGTCCGATGACGAAGCAAGTCTTGAACAGCCTTGAGCCTGTTCCTAATCACACTTTAAGGATGATGATTCAAGATTGGTGTGTGGAAAAAAGGTCTTATGGTATTGAACGAATTCCTACCCCGAAAATCCCGATTTCCTCGAATGATGTTCTTGAGATTCTTTCCAAGATTGAGGCTGCAGCAAAGGATCATGAAGATGGAGAAGGGTGCAAGAAATATGTGTCCAAGATCAAGGGGTTGGTGATTGAGAGCGAGCGAAACAAGCGTTGCATTGTGGAGAATGGAAGTGGTAGGGTTCTTGCAGCTGCATTTGAGGCCTTCTCCAAGGTGCCCTTTGATCAAAATGCTGCAGTTTTGGAGGAAATCTTATCAGCTTTGGCCATGATGTTGCCTCTTGATGGAGAGGCAAGGAATCACCTTGGGGCGAATTCTTCCATGAATTGCTTGATCTGGTTTTTGAAGAATGGTAGTAATCTGTCACGAAGGAGGAATTCTGTCTTGGCATTGATCCAGATTGTTTCGAATGATTGCGAAAGAATCGATGATTTAGTCGAAATCGAAGGAGCCATGGAAGCCATGGTTAAGGTAATCAAAGAGCCAATCAGTCCTACCACAACAAAGGCTACACTGTTGCTCATGTATCACATTGTTTCAAGGCTGTCATCATCAGCATCAGCATCAGCATCAGCGTCATCATCATCCACCCCCAATTCCAAGATCATCTCGAAGCTAGCCGAAACGGGATTGATCCAAATTCTCTTAGAGATTCTTGTGGATTGTGAAAAGAGCATATGTGAGAAAGCATTGGGAGTTTTGGATGAACTTTGCAGCTCTGATGAAGGCAGGGAGAAGGCATATGAAAATGCTCTGACCATGCCCGTTTTGGTGAAGAAAATTTTGAGGATTTCAGATATGGCAACTCAATTTTCAGTTTCAATACTTTGGAAACTAGGAAAGGATAAAGAAAGTGAAGAAGGAAGAGAGGTTCTTGTTGAAGCACTTGAACTGGGAGCTTTTCAGAAGCTTTTGCTGCTCTTACAATTTGGCTGTTCTGACAGAACAAAGGATAAGGCATGTGATGTTTTAAAATGGTTAAATTTGTATAGGGATAGAGTTGAATGTATAGACACATTAGACTTCAAGAATCTTAAAAGGTAGAGCCATTCTTTCACATTTCAAGTACAAAAATAGTAGGGGATTATGATTTTTTGATGATATTATGTTTGCAAAGATTAATGTGTTTTAGAATTTATATGAATTATTTGAAAATATTAATAACTCTTGATACTTTTTATCATTCATATAACTTCTGAAATAAAAAATTTATACAAGTTTTAGAACTTTTATCAATAAATATTCTAGTCAAATGAAAGCATCCGATGAAAGAGTAATATGCGAATACATGAACCAATAATCAAGTAATCTCTAATAAATGACCACCAAAAGAATTGAAAAGTTGCAAAAATAAACTCTTGAGAGGAAGCTGCGGCAGAATTTAGATTAAGGGTGTTTGATGTTTTATTATGGGATAATAAGTAATGAGAAAATGCTTCATATCATGTAAAATATATAATTTAATTTAATAAAGAGGAAATATAAAATATACGGCCACTTACCGCGTATTTGATATTTTTTTATGGTTAAAATAACGATTTTGGGCATGATCAACTCCTGTATGTGACGGGAAGTTTGTATAAGCACGATAGTGGATTCACCGTTGATTAACGACTTGATTACTAGTGATTTCGATTTCATGTAAAAGAATTTCAACCTACAATTTAATTTGAAGATAGATTTTTAAGATGAACATACCCTTGTTGTATCACAATCTTTTATTGGGGGATAAAACCCTAATCATTATAGTATCTATGTCATCTAAAACATAATAGATATAATGACTTGAAGTCTTTTTTATTTTCTCACTGGACTAAACAATAATAATTGAAAATATGTTAATTTATGATTTAATGATTGTAATTTTAAATTTATGAATACATTTTGACGTAATATGTTATAATTTTTGGAAGAAACTATACATGATAAACTTTGTGTAAATCATTAAAATTAGATTTTACTACTTTTAATAATAAATTTACTAAAGTTACACCCTAATTTAGTGATGTTCGAAAACTATAAGAAGAGATGAGGATGGTAGAGCAAAATATATTTTTATTATGTGAATTTAACGCCCTTGATTATAAATTTAATGAAATTATATCCTATTTAATAATTTGAAAACTTTCCAAGCCCTCGCAACTTTTTCTTCTTCTTCTCTATCGACTGTGACATTATATGAATATTTTTATTTTCTCAACATGAGAGGGGTAGTCTTTGAAAAATCAATCAAAGCAAGGACTGGATTGCAAAAATAATAATCGTGAGGGAAGTTGAGTGTTACAATCGCTTTGCCAAGCAAGAAACTCGAGGGGGTTATTTCACAACTGCCTTCCCATTCATCGTTCCTTCCCTTCCACCATTTTCTTGGCTTTCAACTCTCAAGAACAATTGGAGAACCGCAAAACACTAACCAGTACCCAATACCGCTAAAGGATGGTGTCTGCAACGTTATCTCAGCTCTCATCCTTTCCCTCCATTAGTTCCGGTCAAAGATACCGCTTTCAACGCCGATCACATCCCTTCGTTCGGCTTAAGGTAAATAAACTCATGGGTTTATATACTCTGTGTTCTCCTCAGTAATGACCTTTTCCCACAACCCTGTTTTTGAATTTCATATACTTGTTTATTTGCTTCTTCCATTTCACTGGCGATAAAAATCCAACCTTTAGTTTTCATTTCTGGGCCGATTCTTTTTTAGCTTGAATGCATAAATTTTCGTTTCCAGTATTGAATTGGTAGGATTAAAGTTGAAAGTCTGTTCAAGGTTTAGCTCGAAATATGAAACAAGTTGGCTGAGAATATTTTTGGTGGTTGTACCTACACTCGAATTATATCGTAAATCTCTTTCAATGAATGAAAAGTATGCACTTTGGGACCATTGTACGTCTGTGCATTATCTAGGAAATTAACTGTTAATGAAAAGCGTCTTTGAGAAAAATGTGAGTGAAATTAACTGTCCACTAGTTTGTTGTTTTAGTTTGTTTTTATGTTGTATTACGTTTACAGCATCCCTGTTGGGCTACGACTATTGATTAGTCAATTGGTGCTGTGGAATTGAGTAGATGCAGTTGAGTGTAGATTGGTTATTTTTTAAACATAGACGTCAAAATCGGTGCATTATTTTGACGGAATTGTGGAGTCGAAGATTATTTTCTTGTCTACAGAATCTTGAAAATTGGATTTCAGAATTTGTCATACAGGTTCTATGTGTAAAGAGCAATGATGGACATTCGACAAACATTTCAAATTCCGATATAAAGACTGCAGCAAGTTATACAGAAGATGCATCTTATGCACAAAATGGAAGGTCATCAAAGCTAGATGTTGCTGCTCAAGAACCTCTACCAGTTGAAGGGGAGATTGAACCTATGGGAGGTTCTGCTGTAACCAAACAAATAAGGGCAGCCAAGATTCATGATTTTTGCCTAGGAATTCCCTTTGGTCAGTAAGTCATTGTTGATTTTTTTTTTTTTACAAAGTACGAATTTTTCATGTTTGCAGCTTTTATCATCTTAAAGCTTTTTCTTTTTGCAGGCTTCTAATATTTTTTTAGTAAAATATTCCATGCCAGGAATTTGACTGTGTTAAATTATCATTACTTATTTCATAGTTAGTTTGCGAGGCTAACACATTATACATATGATATCAAGCCTGTTATCTTGCTTACCTAACATATAGAAAATCCGAAAATTACATTACAGAACTTATGCTCATTCTAATCCATATGCTTCAGAGCTGTTCCCAAAGTTGAAGAACATCAATCTGTTGAAAAGTTTTTACCATGTTTGAGAGATTAAGGGAACTTTATAAAATAAATTAAAAGGTACCACATAGAAGGCTGAAGGAGGATGGAAACAATAATACTTTTAGTGGACTGTTTTGGAATTTATCTGAGATTTATGGAAGAACCATTGGCTTGGTTCCCATTTGTATGGGGATCTAGAGTTAGAATTATGATAATGTGCTTCACTCTTGAGAAACCTATTTTTAAGTTTTCTTGAGTCCAGTCTTTGGAATAGTTGTACTGATAATCCTTAATCTAACTTGACCATCTATGAGTAATAATTTTGGAGGTTCAGAAACTTAATATGTGGTTAGGTACACTAGCAAAAGAACAGTAAACCTTTTGTTAATTCCTTTGTTTAACCATCTTTCTGAATTTGTTCACATCTGTGATTATACGTTTTTATTCCTGCTACCCGTTCGAAACTGTAACGATTAATTTCTGAGTAACACTTTTTATTGTGAACTGAGGTTTGGCTTAATTGCACTGCAATATTTGAGGTTTTCCCACTATCTTATGCATCAGAAAATGGAGTTGAACTGCTGCTTGGTTCTATTTTGGTTTAAGAAATTTGGTAGCATCTGATGCTAATGTAGGTATCCTATATCAATTACAACAGAGAAATGCCATAAACTCACTGGTAGTTTGTTCCACCAGGTGCACTTGTATTAAGTGGTGGTCTAGTTGGTTTCATTATCTCCAAAAAACCCAGCTAGCTTGGGTTCTGGTGTTCTCTTTGGTGGAGGTCTACTAGGCCTAAGCTTTCTAAGCATGAAGGTCTGGCGAACAGGCAAATTCAGCCTGCCATTCATGGTTGGTCAAGCAGGTATTGCCTTTTTCGTAATTGATGTGCATTCATTACATATTCCTGATTGACAAAGTTTATGAATATGCTCATGCCCTCTACAATTTCTGGGCTGAGTTGGTCCGTGGAATTTACTGTTTTCACCATTGAAACACTTCAAATAGTGTCAATCTGCTAAAGAGGTTAAGATGATATCAAACTTTCTGGGCTTTTTCCCACCCTTGTGAAATATCAGACGTCACTTGCTGTTGTCAGAAAGTTGTTCGTTTTGCATGTTGACTTGGAGCTTGTAAAAAAGTGGAATTACTTCATTGAACTAGGGTTGCAACAGATTGCATGTGAGAAGCTCTTCTATAATATAGATTCGATTCTGAAATCAATATCTTCTGGGTCAAACCACCACATTCTGCTGCTCAAGAGGGCATATAAGGTTCTTTTGGGAAATTTTTCATCATGTAGATGCTTAATGAAGTTCTTGTGATACAAATTTTAAATGAAATCTGCTGTCCTTGTTTGAAAATTGATTTCTGTTGGAATTCTCCCTTTTATTAATCATCCTCTTCCAAAATTTTCCTTTCCTTATTTCAGAAGTTAACATATTGAAACCCTTGCTAGAAATTTGTCGTCTTTAATTTCTGAGAGCAGTGGCTTTGTTCAGATAGATTTCTGCTAGATAATTAACATTGTCCTTTCAATTTTTAACTCGTGAAATGGGTAGCTGCTTAAATTTATGGACAATTTCTGCCTAGCTTATTGATGCCAATAATAATACCTATTCTATTATAGTCAGCAACTGTGGTTGTCCATAAGCTCAGAGTGTATGACCGCTATTCATTTCCCATATTTAACTGAAAACGGCTGCAGATACTTTGCAGAGAAGGATTTTACTGGTTTTTGTAATGATTGTCCAATTTGCCGTTAGTTTGAAGTTAGTAACCGTATCTACATTTGCATGACATTGCAGTGCTAGCTGCAGCACTCGTGTGGAAGAATATTCAGACATACTCTTTGGTACTTCATCTCTTCTTAGTTTGTTTCATCATTGTATTGTTAGCTTATTGTCCTCAGCAAATGCTGCTCTTTTGTGCAGAAAAAAAAGATATTTCCAGCAGGCTTTTATGCTGCCATTAGGTACTTCAAAATCAATGATTAATGTTCATTTCTGAATGTTGCTATATAACTCTCCAGATATTTTTAAAAAATGCCATCACCTTTTCTTCTTCTTCTTCTGGTGCCTTTCGTTTGTGACAGTGCTGCGATGCTATGCTTTTATACCTATGTGGTGATGTCTGGAGGTAACCCCCCCGCCAAAGAAGGAGCCCCTCTGTTGCTTTCCAGTCATGATAAGATAACCATGGTAGTCGGATTCGAGTCTTAACTAGACAACTCTGTTCTCTGTGGCGCGAGTTCCACCTGTTTCAGGAACTAATGTGTTGATGGGATGAATTCTTTGTAAAGAGAGTATAACGTCTATTGAAACCTATTCTGGTATGATGTATGGGCGGCGTGACTCGAATCATTTTTCACTTAAAATTTTAAATTTGAATTAAATTATAAATTTTTTTATAATTAAAAGTGAAAATATAAAATGGAAGCTAAATTAAAGAAAAGTTAGAAAGAGAAATGTGATAATAATAACAGGCAAATAAAGAAATAGAAGATAAATAATATAGAGATAATTCTATAAGAGGATGTTAAAGCAGAGAATTACATATAAAATAAAATATCAAGAAAAGAGGAATAAAATTGAAAAAGAGAGTTTATTATTGTTAGATTTTAAATATTGATGAATAAATTAGTTAACTTTTCTTTGAAAAATGACTAAATTTGTTAGTTTAACTTATTTAGTTCTTGAAAAATGACCAAATTTGCAAAGAATATAAACTCGAGGAATCATTATGCCAGTTTCAAAAATAATGTTATCTTACTATTTTTATTATAGTCTTATCTTATTTAAAGTTTATTAGAATAATTTAAAATTAAAAAATTGAAGAAATTTAAATTTAAAAATTTAAATTATAAATATTTTAGATTAAACTCCAAAAATGGTCTATTACATATAGTCAAAATAGATTTTGTCCAAAACATTTGAAAATTAATTTTTTTAGTACATTACATTAATTCTTACAAATTTTTAGTCCAAAATTCACTTTTGAAAATTATAGGGACATTTTGGTCTTAAAAAATTTTATTTTTATTTTAAAACCTCAAAAATATAAATAATAAAAAAACTCTCACTCCCTCTTCCTCCGCCTACCCTAATCCCTTGTCTGCCGCCCTCCTCTTCCCCCTCTGCCCTCTTCATCCCCCTCCCTGCCACCCCGATCTCCCTCGCCACCACCTCTCTCTCTTTCTCTCTCACCTTGTCACAACCTTTCTTCCCCGGTCGTCTTCTCCGAACCCTTTTCCGGTTGTCTTCCTCGATGGAAAATGGTAGTTCCCAGCGCTGCAATTGCAGCACCAGTCTTCGTCGGGCTTTCCCTGACATGACCTTCAACGATCGCGGCTTCCCAAGCAACCAGTCCGTATACCCTGTACACAGTGGTACATGTACCTACTACTGTATATAGTAATTTTTTGCTTAAAAACTGTACACTTACTAAATATAGTAAGTTTCGCCCACACGCGCGCTCGTTGAGTCCACAACGTCTTCGCTGAGTCCACAACGTCTGAGAACAACTACCACAACGTCCAAAAAATAACTGTCGCAACGTCTACATCCAGGCATGTCCACCACGTCAAAAACAACTAGAAACACGTCCAGAAAAGTCTACATCCATTCATGTGAATTTAAACTGATTTTTTTCACAAATACAACTAGAACCACGTCAAAAACAAATAGCACTACGTCCAGAAACGTCCTCATCCATACGTGTGAATTTAAACTGATCTTTTTCACAAAGACAGTCCACCACGTCTCAGAACAACTAGAACCACGTCAAAAATAACTAGCACCACGTCCATAAATGTCTACATCCAGGCATGTCCACAACGTCTTCGCTGAGTCCACAACGTCTCAGAACAACTGCCGCAACATCCAAAAAATAACTATCGCAACGTCTACATCCAGGCATGTCCACCATGTCTCATAACACATGCACCACGTCAAAAACAACTAGCACCACGTCCAGAAACGTCTACATCCATTCATGTGAATTTAAACTGATTTTTTTCACAAATACAACTAGAACCACGTCAAAAACAAATAGCACTACGTCCAGAAACGTCCTCATCCATACGTGTGAATTTAAACTGATTTTTTTCATAAATACAACTAGAACCACGTAAAAAATAAATAGCACTACATCCAGAAACGTCCTCATCAGATCAGGATTATATAGACATCAGATCAGAGAATACTAGACATCAGATCAACAGACTCTAGATATCAGATTAAGAATATAAAAGAAATCATACAGTAGAACAAAAAATACTTAACAAAGGAGATCACATCAGGATTATATAGACTTCAGATCAGCGAATACTTAACATCAGATCAACAGACTATAGATATCAGATCAAGAATATAAAAGAAATCATACAATAGAACTAAAATACAAAGCAGCAACGTCCCACAACGTCTAGTTACGTCCCGCAACGTCCGAAAATACAAAGCAGCAACGTCTACATCCAAGCATGTGAATTTAAGCTGAATTTTTCACATTACACCTTCTACAACGTCTCCTAATACTGCCACAACGTCCATGCACATCCAAAAAATAACCGCCGCAACATCTACATTCAAGCATGTGAATTTAAGCTGAATTTTTCACATTACACATTCAACAACTTCTCATAACACTAGAACCACGTCAAAAATAACTAGCGTCACGTCAAGATACGTCCAGCCACGTCTAGCAACGTCCCGCAACGTCCGAAAATACAAAGCAGCAACGTCTACATCCAAGCATGTGAATTTAAGCTGAATTTTTCACATTACACCTTCTACAACGTCTCCTAATACTGCCACAACGTCCATGCACGTCCAAAAAATAACCGCCGCAACATCTACATTCAAGCATGTGAATTTAAGCTGAATTTTTCGCATTACACATTCAACAACGTCTCATAACACTAGAACCACGTCAAAAATAACTAGCATCACGTCAAGATACGTCCATCTACGTCTAGCAACGTCCTACAACGTCCGAAAATACAAAGCAGCAACGTCTTGTTATGTCCCGCAACGTCCCCCAACATCTAATTATGTCCCATAAGCGGGGAAGAATCAGAAGCAACCCATTTCACATGAAAGTGCCAATACCTCACGAAAACCATTTATATATCATATTTCGGAGTAACAGAGCATTATTTGAATAAGAAAACACGAATATAACATCATTAATACATTACCCAACATCAAATCGTGAAAATAAGGTTCCGTACATCCATCAAATACAGTTCATACTTTATGATGTGGTGATTTTTTAAGAAGAATAAGTTATTTTTGAAGAAGAATGAGAGATTTTTGAAGAAGAAGAAGATATTTTTGAACAGGAAGAAGTGATTTTTTCGTTGTATTTGGTGTTGTTCGTCGGAAAAAATAATTGTCGATCTCCGTTAAATCTGTGTTTGAATGAAAATTTTGATTAAATGCGGTTTCAAATGGAGCACGGCGAAGAAGAATAACTGATTTTTCAAGAAGAAGAAGTGATTTTTTGAAAAAGAATGATCTGGGTTTTTGGAGAAGAAGAAGAAGAAAAGAGCGTGTATCTCACTCTCTTATAGTGAGAGTGGTGATGTGTTAAGTGGTACAGGATATAATGTGCGCCAAGCAACATGGACCATCGTTCGAAGAACTTACGAATTGAGGAGTCACGTCTCCGACCGTCCCATTTTTTTGACGAAAAATAAAACCAAAACCTAGGAGAACTCAAGCGATTTTCGACAAAAAACAACACGATTTAATATCCAAATAAAAAGTGAAACTACTCCGACTTTATTTTCGGTCGAAATCCAAACCAAAACTGAAAACCCAGTTTGAAAAAAAAAATCGTCGCCCCCTCGTTTTTTCGATGACAATAAACCAAAATAAAAAACCCAAAAATTTCCCGATGAAGATCTACCAAAACCATTTTGAATTCGATAGAATCCCCAGAACCATTCCAGTACTTCGTTTATTGGAAAGAAAATCAAAACCCAAAATTTATTTTGTTATTCTCCGATTTTCGAACAGAACCCCAAAAACAAAGAAGGTTTTACCGGCGAAGCCCGGCGAAGCCATTTTTCCAAAAATCATAAATGCAAACCTTTCAAATCCATCAAATTGAAATCCAATTTCAATTCCAACAATATCCAAAACAATTTTCAAAAGAAACGGAATAAAAACCATCCGATTTGAATGCCAAAACCCAGAGACTTCCATCATCGGCGAGCTAGGCTTCAACTCAATCTCTATAACCCACTCTCCAAAATGTAAACCACTTAAGGGGTTTTGTTTTAAAGATGGTGGATTGCGACTGAAAGCACGGTCGGAGGGGCCAAAATTAATGCGAACCGCCATTGGTGGAGAATGGTCGAGGAGAGAGAAAACCGAGGGGGAGGAAGGGTTCTGAAGCATAGGTTTTGTTCTAGGAGATGAGGACAATGTTTTTCGAGGCTTGTATGGTTCAGAGAAGGCCGGAGGAAGACTGGGGGGGAAGAAGGAGAAAAAAAAAAGAGAGATGAGGGAGAGGGGCGGCAGACAGTAGGGGTGAAGAGGAGAGAGGGGAAGGGGAAGGGGAAGGGGAAGGGGAAGGCACCGAAAAATGTAAGAAGAAGAGAAAAAGGAGGGGGGGGTAGTGCAGCGTGGCGGACAGAGGGTGAGAGAGAGAAGGAGAGAAGGAAAGGTGTTGGTGGTGAGGGTCGATTTGGTTGGAAGAAGAAGCCGGAGAGGTGTGGGTCGATCTACTAGTGGTGGTGGCGGGAGTGGATCTAGTGGGGCTTGGTGGTGTGGAGAGAGAGAGAAGGGGAGAAGGAAAGGAGAGGGGAGAATAGTATATGTTTTATTTTATTATTATTTTATAATTTTGAAGGTTAAAATGAAAAATATATTTTATTAAGACAAAAATATCCTTGATCTAAACAGACAAAAGTAGATTTTGGACAATTTTTTTTAAGAATTAATGTAATGTACTGAAAAAATAGTTTTTATTTGTTTTGGATCAAAGTATACGTTTCGCTATGGGTGCGTTTGATGCAAGACAATGACAATGGATAAAAACAAAATAATTTCGATTGCTACATTTTTTGGTAAGTAAAGTAAAAATAAAGGCAATCAAATTACTTTAATGAAGCGATCAAATTCCTTTTATGAATCAATCAAATTCTTTTAATGAATATATGCTAATTTATCAAAAGGCGATCAGATTCCTTTAATGATTATAGAGTTAATAAAATTCCAATTGCTTTATTGCCTTTGCCTTGCATCAAATGCACGGCAATTTATATCCTACTCCTATAGGACTACCATGAATTTTACTCCTACCCCGCGCTACAGTAAACGCGCGCTACAGTAAACACGCTACAGTTCCGCGCGCTACAGTAAACGCGCTACAGTACCTTCATTTCTTTTGTTATTTTTGGCTTTTTTTTTTTTTTTTTTTGCCTTCCTCTTTGAAATTTTTTTTCGTCCGTTTTTTTTCTAAACAATTCAGTATTTTTTTAATGTTTTTGAATTTTATAAAAAAATTATTTTTAAATTATCATTTTATTTGTTTTATAATTAAATAATTTTAGATATTATGATACATATTATGGACGTTTTTGTTGTATGATATAATTTCTTTTATATTTTTGATCTGATATCTAAATTTTGTTGATCTGATGTTTGCTATTTTGTGATCTGATGTCTATATAATCATGATTTGATCTACCTTGTTAAGTATATTTTAGTTCTACTGTATGATTTCTTTTATATTTTTGATCTGATATCTATAGTCTGTTGATCTGATGTCTTGTATTCTCTGATCTGATGTCTATATAATCATGATTTGATCTACCTTGTTAAGTATATTTTAGTTCTACTGTATGATTTCTTTTATATTCTTGATCTGATATCTATAGTCTGTTGATCTGATGTTAAGTATGAGTTGATCTGATGTCTATATATCCTGATCTGATCTCCTTTGTTAAGTATGTTTTAGTTCTGCTGTGTGATTTCTTTTAAAATCTTGATCTGATGTCTATAGTCTGTTGACCTGATGTCAATTATGAGTTGATCTGATGTCTATATAATCCTGATCTGATCTCCTTTGTTAAGTATGTTTTAGTTCTGCTGTGTGATTTCTTTTAAAATCTTGATCTGATGTCTATAGTCTGTTGATCTGATGTCAAGTATACTCTGATCTGATGTCTATAGTCTGTTGATCTGATCTCCCTTTTTAAGTATGTTTTAGTTCTACTGTATGATTTCTTTTAAAATCTTGATCTGATGTCTATAGTCTGTTGATCTGATGTCAAGTATGAGTTGATCTGATGTCTATATATCCTGATCTGATCTCCTTTGTTAAGTATGTTTTAGTTCTGCTGTGTTAAGTATGTTTTAGTTCTGCTGTGTGATTTCTTTTAAAATCTTGATCTGATGTCTATAGTCTGTTGATCTGATGTCAATTATGAGTTGATCTGATGTCTATATAATCCTGATCTGATCTCCTTTGTTAAGTATGTTTTAGTTCTGCTGTGTGATTTCTTTTAAAATCTTGATCTGATGTCTATAGTCTGTTGATCTGATGTCAAGTATACGCTGATCTGATGTCTATAGTCTGTTGATCTGATCTCCCTTTTTAAGTATGTTTTAGTTCTACTGTATGATTTCTTTTAAAATCTTGATCTGATGTCTATAGTCTGTTGATCTGATGTCAAGTATGAGTCGATCTGATGTCTATATAATCCTGATCTGATCTCCTTTGTTAAGTATGTTTTAGTTCTGCTGTGTTAAGTATGTTTTAGTTCTGCTGTGTGATTTCTTTTAAAATCTTGATCTGATGTCTATAGTCTGTTGATCTGATGTCAATTATGAGTTGATCTGATGTCTATATAATCCTGATCTGATCTCCTTTGTTAAGTATGTTTTAGTTCTGCTGTGTGATTTCTTTTAAAATCTTGATTTGATGTCTATAGTCTGTTGATCTGATGTCAAGTATACGCTGATCTGATGTCTATAGTCTGTTGATCTGATCTCCCTTTTTAAGTATGTTTTAGTTCTACTGTATGATTTCTTTTATATTCTTGATCTGATATCTATAGTCTGTTGATCTGATGTCAAGTATTCGCTGATCTGATGTCTATATAATCCTGATCTGATCTCTCTTGTTAATTATATTTTAGTTCTACTGTATGATTTCTTTTATATTCTTGATCTGATATCTATAGTCTTTTTATCTGATCTATTGTATTCTCTAATCTGATGTCTATATAATCCTGATCTGATTTCCCTTGTTAAAAAAAGTATTTTTTTTTAAAAAAATAGCGCGTTACTGTAGCGCGAAACTATAGCGCGTCACTGTAGCGCGCGCGCTACTGTAGCGCGCTACAGTAAGTAGGAGTAAAATTCATCCTACTCCTATAGTACCACCGTAAACGGACTCCAAATGCACCCTATATATAATGAACCATTTTGAGAGTTTAATCAATATTTTATAATCAAAATTTTATTATTTTAAGAAATATTTTAAAATAAAAAATATTTTAGGTAAGTCCACCAGGATAGATAGCCGGGATTAATAGATTTTATATCATCTCTTTGTCCTAAAAAAAAATAATTTATATAAAAACTACTTACTAGTGAAATAATGTAACCGAGGAGCTTTTACGTAATTGAGGAAATTTGCTTAAAAAAAAAAAAATGATAAAGCATTAATCTGAAGAAGAAATAAACCTGCTTCATCCTCCTGACTAGTGAAAAAACCCCTCCATCCAGACTAATTTAAAGTATTCTGAAACCCTAAGATCAAAAACCCTTTATAATTTCTCTGAAACTCTCCTAAGCTCTGTGTAAACACGCACTCTCAAACTGAGCTTCCTTTTCTTGGGAAAAACCTTCAGCTTTCGATCTTGTTTACAATAGGTTGAGCGTCAAAATTAATTGAATTCAATGCCTAACTTTCAGAAATTGTAGGGTGCCCGCATCTCTTTGAGAACAAAACATGTCCCTCCCACAGGTGGACTGTGTTTTCTTCGCAGAAGAACCCATTAAGGAATTGAAGAATGGAAATTCCAATTTCAAATTTCCCAATTCTGCCCCAGTTCTTCGTTTCCTCTATGAGCTTTCTTGGACCCTGGTAAGAATTGAAATTGGAATTCTTTGAGTTTCTATTTTTTTTTTTAATTCTTCATTTCTTGAGTGAGTTTATACCTTTTTCTTTTCCAACTATTTTTGTTTTAAGGTTCGAGGTGAGTTACCATTCCAGAAGTGTAAAGCGGCACTTGAGGCGGTGGAGTTTACCGATTGTGATTCCGCCGAAGAAATGGGCTCGAATTTTGCTGATGTTGTCACCCAAATGGCTCAAGATGTGAGTTTATGCCTTATGTGCACATTCTACGATTTGTTATGCTAGGCCTGCTGTAATTTTCAAGCATTTCTTTGTGTATATTGCTACTGTTTATTTATTTTTATATGAAAAGAATTTACTCGGGCTATAGGTTTAGATTTCTCACGTTGGTATATATACGTATTACCCCCTTTGTCCCCAAAAAGAGTCTAGTTTATTGAACTAAAATGGGTCTGCGGGTCTGCAACCTGAACAACGTAAGATCCTTCCTCAAGCAAGATGAACAGAAAACCAAGAGAAAGTATGACAAATTTTTGGTTTCATCATATGTTTTAAGACTAAGAAAGCAGCAAAAATCTAATCCTTTAAAAAGGGAACCTCATGCTGCCCTTTATTTTAAGCAATTATTTGGTCCAAGATTTTTTACATAGTTCAATGAAAATGACTTTTTTTTTGGGATGGACTCATGAGCAATTACAAAACTTAGTGGCCAAAGAATGTAAGGCAAGAGTTGCACTACATGGAGGATTATTATGTGGGTATGTGGTGTCCGATGATGGCTTAACAGTTTCCGAGGAGTGGAGTTGAGATATGGCTTGGGAGGTTTGGGCTGCATCTTTTTGTTTGCTCTATTGTTTAATGGGTTGGGAGGTATATGAACTAGACAGAGAGGGTGGTGTAGACGTCTCTCACAGAAGAAATATTCAAAAGACAGGAATGTGACAACTGACCCTTTTTGTGCTACTTTAGTGATTGTGCAACATCGAATAGGAGAATGATGTTGAAATCCTATTTAATCTCTCAGATCTTAATTCAATGAAACTGGTAGAAGCACCTGATACGTTTACCTTTGGTTTGACATGACATAAGAGTTTAACTTTAGGGACTCTGGTCTCCCATACGTTTACCTTTGGTTTGACGTCAGAGTTTAACTTGCGGTAGAAGCACCTTATCTTAATTCAATGAAACTGGTAGAAGCACCTGACATGACATCAGAGTTTAACTTTAGGAACTCTGGTCTCCCATACGTTTACCTTTGGTTTGACATGACATGACATAAGAGTTTAACTTCAGGGACTCTGGTCTTCCACAGCAAGTCATGCAGGAAAGACAACAATGTTTTTTAATGAGAGTTGGCGGGGCTTCCACAACAATGCTTTTTTCTTGCCTTTTCTTTGGCGGGCAAACATGGGGCCTCCTTGAAAAAGGAAAAACTCTCTGACATGCCCATTAAATTTGGTTATTAAAAATGTTTTCAGATCATGTGTACTTTACATATAACTGATGTCCTTCATGCCACATATGTTCTTGTTTCAAAGTAATTGGAGCATTTAGTGCTTTGAGCATCAATAATGCCTGGTAAACATATCCTTCCGTATATTATTCCTCTTTCTTTATATTTATATAATTTTAATTTCCATTTGGAGATGGATGCAACTTTTCACACGCGCAAACTTTAGGAAAGTGTATATTCGAGTTTTTTTTTTGGGTCAAATTTTAATTGTTGAACCAGATCTAGGTTGGCACATGCAAGTGATACTCAAAACCTCGCTTTGCATCACAATTCTAACGGAAAACTTTTATGAACCTGTAACCCTTTTTCCTTTAGAAACGTAAACTAGAATCTCATCTTTATCTAGGGAGCTTGTGATTGTGATATCAATTATCTAGTTAGCACTGCCAAATTAGTAGAAACTCTAAAACACCAAACTGAAGAAACTTTATATTTGTTTTGAGTTCTTGGAGCATCCTTATCTTCCTTAAGTTGTATCAAACTCTCAATTGCTAATTTGAAGATCCTGCCCCTTCCTTTGTTCTTTAGTTTGAAAATGATGGTTACCAGTGCTGTCTTGTCCACCTGGAAGCTTTTCTCCCAGCATTATGGATTTTAATCAAGTGAATAGTGATGTCTTTTTTATTTGTGTGTTTTTGAAATCAAAGAGGCTCGGTACTGCTGGAAGTGGTGTGGAAATACTTGAGTTATTAAACTTTGATATTGGGATATTTGATGAACTGTGTTGCATCTTTGATATACATTCTCAATGGTATTAACATTTTGCAAATTCACCTTCTATGCAGCTTACTATGCCGGGAGAATATCGTTTGCGGCTTATAAAGCTGGTTAGTGTGGCCGACATTTGAACGTTTCTTCTTTAGTCTCATGGATGAAATTGTTTTAAAATGTTTATTTCCACTCTCATCTTTTGGGTTCATTATAATACTCCCTTTAGTGGATTTACTTGTTTTTGAAACAATTGAACTTTCCAATATGGTAGCTCAAAGAAGTTGAACCTTTGATGTAGTAAATTAGGAGTTAAAGGTGAAAAATGTGCAAAATGTTAACTGTTTTTCTCGGGGTATGGTTTCTCACACCTGGCACTTCATCAATGCAGAAGCTGGCGTTCTGCCTGTTACTCCATCGGTCTATTTTGTTCTTTTATGAAAGAGAATTTATATACATATCCTGCCACATCCAATTTAGAACATAACAATTTTCTTATGCCCACATAATTTTCTTATTAGATGTATAGAAAAGTACAACTCTCTGTTTTTTTCCTAAACCCTAGAGTTGGGTATTCTTGTTCTTTAATTTTAATACTCCCTTCATCCCATAATTATAGTCTTTCTTGGTGAATGTTTAACTTTTTATTTGTTGTCAACTAAATAGAAGTACAACTCTCTTTTACTTATAAATTTCCTTTGACATCCCTGATGAAGCAATAAATTTAAGATTCCAATATCGAAGCTCCAGTTCAATGTACCCGCACAAATCCAACGATAGATGTTTCTCTCTTCAAATCTGCTCACATGACTGCTCGTTTCTCCTCTGATTTGCGTTGCTACTGCCTTTGTCACTTTTCATCACCTTTGCCGGCCTTTTGCGGTTTCTGTTTGTTCACCATTCTCATTTATTTGCCCAAAATCAATTAGCAGTTCCTGTGAGAATGCCCATCCAATCTCCCCATCTTTTCTGAGGCTAGGATCATTAATCCCTTAATTCTCTTTAATTAATGACTTTGTCAATGGCTGCTTCTTGTTTAATTACTAATTTATCAATATCGGTTATGGTCATCGGAGATTTTTTGAGTAGTTCCTCCACCTTTGTTGTTGGAGTTCTATTGTTTCTGGTTGTGGTATTGTTATTATTGTAGTCTGGGATCATTCATCTATGTGATGCCGTTAGAATTTTTATTTGTAATTTCAACACCTGTATTGCTGAATCTCTGCAAATGTTGAGAGGAAAAGCCAGAGAGATATACCAAACTTAGTCTGTTTGGTTTGCTTTAAAAAAATTTCCAAAACATGTGTGCTCTGTTTCCAGTGCACTTTTTCTAACTTCTACTCATATTTTCCTATTTCTAATACAAAAACATAACTCTAATCATAATCCAAAAAACAAACCAAAAAGCAGACCTCAAACTTTCCAATAAATTATATTTTGTAGCTTTTCCATTTACCCCTGATGTTTTCGTCCTGCGTCATGTTGACTTTAGTGGAGTTTTCACTTCCTCTCTGTCTTTCTGTTTGCTTCTTTTTCTCTTACTATCTTGTTATTTAAACCTAATAGGTAAAATAGTGAGATACCTTGGTAACCGGTGTACTCTGGTCAATTTTGTCAGCCAGGCATTGCCTTAGGTCGGTTGCATGTCTATTTATTACAGATTTAGCTCTGGCTTTCGTGGTACCATAAATTCTGGAGAAGGTTTTGGGCATTACATTATTCAAATTCTTGGTAGCTGTTATATTACTTTGTGAAATTGGTCTGGAAAGGGAGTTGGCATGAAAAGATTGTTTTCATTTATTTACCTTTTTTTTTCTGCAATAAACCAAAATTGCATCATATAATGGCATTTTATTTGTTGTGGTATAATTGCTGACTTACTTGAGTGTAGTTGGTGGCTTAAAAAGCTTCCTCGTGTAACCCAAAGGTTATGGTTGAGCACTAGGGGTTCATCCAGCCTTAACCAAAGGTTGGGGGTTTGAATCCTCTGTCTTAGGCATGGAGCAGCCTTGAATCTTTGGGTTGGCTGTCCCATCCTTTGAGGTGCTACAATTCAGCAAGGGGCATTAATCACTGTCACCAATGGTGGACACCTTAAAAAAAAAAAAGAAAAAAGCTTCCTTGTGTCGGCTGTGTCTTTTCCTTGACCCTTTCAGCAGTTAGGGTGCTTTTAGAACTAGTAACTAGAAAATGAGGCCTTAGATTTACCGCAATTGAAATTATTCTTTCCATTCCGGGTGGGGTGTAAAAGGAATGGACTGCTAAGGTCTTAGAATATTCTTGAAACCTTACTATTTTTATTTGTCCATTTCTATAAAGTTACAGATTTACTTTCTGCAAAGATTTGTATATACAGATACAGTTATTACTAATTTTGTACCTCTTAATAGTGAAAATCTGAGGAATATTAAGCATTTTAAGAGGCAGAATTTTCAGTTTTCATTTTACAACTACAGTGTACACATGAAGTTGATGTTGTATTTCATATGTGCTTGAATTAAAAAATATTTTCATGTTCTTTCTTCTATGAGTTTAATTACATTCTGATCCGTCACATGGCCTCATTTTAGGCAAAGTGGCTAGTGGAATCTGCTTTGGTACCGCTAAGGTTTTTCCAGGAGCGCTGTGAGGTACCTACAGATTCTCTCTGTGAATTGCTAATCATGAATTAAATGCTGCCGTAAAAAAGAATGACACTAAACTTTTGTTCACATGTTTTAGGAAGAATTTTTGTGGGAATCTGAAATGATCAAGATAAAGGCTGCAGATTTGAAATCTAAAGAGGTAACTGGGTCAAGCATTCTGTTACCTGTTATATGGTCTAAGGACCACATACTAAGTTTTAGATTTTTACATACCAGGACTGACAGATCTTGACCACTTTATTTATTTAATTGTTCGCTTTAATTACTTTTGTTGATATCTGGTTTTATCATATTAGGTCAGAGTAAACACTAGACTTCTCTACCAACAAACAAAATTCAATCTGCTTCGAGAAGAGAGCGAGGGATATGCCAAGCTGGTAATATTCTGATTCTTCTTCTACTTTATTTTCGTTTAGGTGTGTGGTTCCTGAACTGTAGTTGGCACAGTTATTTTGGACTTGGTGAATTGATCTTCAGCCTTATAGTGGCTGCTGTGGGAGAAAAAGTTATTTTTGACTTGGGTGACATCAATTTGTGTTTGACTTGCTAATTTGGTGAGCAGTGATACGAGTTTTGATAGGTGAAGTTGCATAGCTGATGAATGTTTTAATAATCACTTGATGATTTGGAAGTCTTTGTGATTCTTGTTCAGTTTATTGTGTTATCATAAGATGCAACCTAAGTGAAGATCTTTGTCAACCTATAGCAACCTCTTTGCTCTTGGCTTCTGTGGTTACATTGAGTTATTTTCTCCAATCTTATGAAGCTTTCTGCATTTTATTGCAACTTTTTAGTTTTGCTTTCGAAAGTATATTCCTGTAATTATGCTTTCTAAGTTCTGCTTTTGATTTATTAATTTTTGAGATATAGCATGTTAAAGTCATGCTGTTCTTTCCTGTAATTATGCTTTCTAAGTTCTGCTTTTGATTTATTAATTTTTTAGATATAGCATGTTAAAGTCATGCTGTTCTTTGCACATTTTTGATACTAATATGAAATTTGGAAACTTTTGTTTCTGCTTCATGTTGTCACCTTGCACTTGTATTTACTATCTTCATATTTATAAACAAATAGTGGATGTATTTTGTAGGTTACTCTCCTTTGTCAGGTTCCTCAAACTTCTACTGATAATGGATCACCTGCTATAGTGGGCATTATCAAGGTTCATATCTGCATTTGACTTCTTCAAATGGATCATGTTTTATAATTTTTTTAGTTTTGTTTTACAATGTCTTCTCCTGAGTAGCAAATCTCATGCAGTCACTGATTGGACATTTTGATCTGGATCCAAACCGTGTCTTTGACATCGTAAGTTTTATGCAGAGTTGTGTCTGATACGTTACTTATTGTTTACTCTGTACTTTCATCCTCAGTGTTTTGTGCATTGCTAACTGCAGGTCTTGGAGTGCTTCGAACTTCAGCCTGATAACAGTGTCTTCTTGGAACTGATTCCAATGTTTCCCAAGGTGAGAGGCGCTTGCCTTAACTTTTTATATTTAAATTGTTTTGGTCTTTGATAGTTCTTTGTTTACTCTCTTAGAATGCTAGGTGTTATCTCTTCAAATTCACTAGTTTCCATGATTGGTTTATGTTAGTTAACTATTCTTAATGCATTTCTGTTCTAATGCATTGCAGTCTCATGCCTCACAAATCCTGGGCTTTAAGTTTCAATTTTACCAGCGTATGGAAGTTACTCATCCAACACCAAGTGGGCTTTTTCATCTTACTGCTTTGTTAATTAAACAAGACTTCATTGATGTTGACAGCATGTGAGTTTGTTTCCTTTCATTTTTCTTCCCTTAATGTTGGTTTGTGGGCTATTTTGCAGTTATATTTTGTATGTATGGATGTGATACTTGTTTCATTTGTTCAAATATCGGCTCAATTAAACTTGATTACTTGTTACAGCTGAAGCCTTCACTATTCTCTTTTTTGCTGCTAATTCCCACTTACTATTCCTTAAGTGTCTTTGATTCTTTGAATTTGTACTTGTCAAACTCATTGCTTTCTGTTTAGGAAGGCATTTTCAAAAAATTTAAGGGAGATAAGCAGTTATGATTCTCAAACTCTTTGTTTTGATGATTAATTTTTAGTTTCGTGGTTCTGCCTGATTAGAACATTTCTAAACCAGTAGATGTCGCAGTTTCTTGGTTTGGTGTGTGAATTGGTGATAGATTATAGTGGACATGATGTTTGTGGAATTTAATGTTTTTTGCTGGGCTTCAAAGCAATGTCTTTTGTCAGTTATGGACAAATTAATTCTTTGAACATTTCAGAAGTTGATGTGTATGTTTTTGTGTCTGCCTCTTCTTGGGATGTAATTTTCCTCACAATTGCAAGTTTAACTGAATTTTGGGTAAAGATATTGGAATTGGGTGCGTTTTATATCCATTATGAAAGGTACAAGACAATATTTCTGGCGCTAACCACGAAATTGATCCTGTCTAGATCTGTTTAATTTGGGTGACTTGCAAGTTACGGAGGCGATTGCATCTCATATATTTCTTTTCTTGTTAATGTCTAGTGGGGACAGAAATACTGACCACCTTTATTCCCAGCTAATTAATCTTGGTGCAAATGGTAGAAGAAGTTCTTAGCCGTTTTATGCAATTTGTCTGCCACTGGCCCCGTGAAACATGGAGTGCCAAGTAATCCTTTCTCATGGAGCCTTTGATGTGTAAGTCAGGAAACAGGACTATGGGAGCTTTGTATCAAGTACAAATTATACACATATATCGACAGTTAGAGGACTTCACCATGTCCTTTGGTTAGGTGTATTTATGAAATAATTAAAAAAAAATTGTATCAATTGGACGGTATATATTTGTAAGTCCTTACCCAAATTTTGTATTTACTGTCAATCATCTTCTCAGTATTTTAGGAGAGTCCTGTATAAATCCATAGGAAGTCCAATGACAAACAAGGCATAAGTCTATAGGGAACATATATTATCACATTCTTATTGTAAATTCCCATGTGTTTAAGTTTTTATATATCTGCATGTAGTACACACTAGTAGAAACTATCAATATTTTTCTTTTCTATTTTGTTATAGTCATATTTATTAATTATTACTTTATAAGTTTCTACTTCTTGTCGAGATTGCATACTGTTAAAACGACGTGAAGGGCTTCTTTTAATCTAGATTTGTCTATCCAATCTGTTTTTCTTTGTATGTATGCTGATTGTGCCCGGTTCGTGTATTTTTTTAATCCTTCCTTCCTTTCCTTTCCTTAGAAATATTAGCAACTTCGTTGTTTATTACTGACTGACTTTCTAGTGGATGTTGTACCTTTTCATTTTCTTATTAAAATCTGAGCAATTTGTGGACCTTTTTCAGATATTGCCATTTACTTCCCAAGGACGAGGAGGCTTTTGACAGTTATAATGCGTTCTCCTCCCGGAGACTTGATGAGGTTTTTTTTAATGTCTTATGTGAATATTTTTTAATTTTTTGTTGGGATAGCCATACTTGCTGACTTTTACTTTTAACCATGACTGGGACTGTTTTAGCCTGATTGATCCCATTTTGAAATGTTACTGAGGAACTTCTTCAGAAAAAAAGATTGTAAAATCCCTATCTTGAGTTTTCTTGTGATAATACATTATACGCAGGCTTCCTAGGTATTTTAATTTGTTTTACTAGTTTAAGGGAGCTTTTCTTGTTCTGTTTGGTAATCCTCTCACTGATGGCTCTTTGTGGTGTTCCTCCTTTCTACCTGCACAACTCTGTGCCCAAAAGCTAATGCTACAGGGTGCTCTTATCTTCCTTTTTTTTTGGGGTTTTGGGGGAGGTGGGGGGGGGGGGGGGGGGGAAAGGAGGATGGCGTTGGGGTAGGCATATTGAGCGATATTGGGGTATTGGTGTTGATTGCTGTTCGGTTCTTATTTTGATTAATATCTGCAACAGGCTAATAAAATTGGAAAGATAAATCTTGCTGCCACTGGAAAGGATCTTATGGATGATGATAAACAAGGTGATGTCACAGTAGATCTTTTTGCTGCTTTAGACCAGGAAACTGAGGCAGTTGCTGAGCGCATCTCAGAACTTGAAAACAATCAGACTCTGGGTTTGCTGATGGGATTTCTGGCAGTTGATGACTGGTAATATTAGAATCTTGTTTTTTTCATTTTCTGATTAGCTAATTGTCTTCTGCATATGTTGTGCAAATGCATGACTATTTTCTTTAATGTGCAGTAGCTGTATCCATTCTGTTGATTTTGTCTGCTTGGGTTTCTTCCCTAATCTCATCAATTATTGTTATTATCTTTTTTGCTTTAGATCTTTCTCCTTTGCTCTAGGTGTAGCGATTTTGTTGATCTTGTCTGCTCGGGTTTCTTCCCTAATCTCATTGAATATTGTTATTATATTTTTTGGTTGGACCCTTCTCCTGCTTTTGAAGCTTTCTTTGTTATTGGTATAGTTTCGATTTTCAAATAGAATTTCATGTAGTAAGATTACGGGTGACTTGCATTGTTTTCACAGTTCCAATGCTTGAGGTATACTAATAGTGAATTGATTTTGTCACAAATTTAATGCCCTTAAAAATGTTTATGATTCTGGTGTTCAATTTAACATGGTAACAAAATGGCTGGGGACGAGGAAGGACATTACATGGATCTAAAGAAGTCTTATGATAGACATAATGGGGATTTCCAGTTTATTAGATCTAGTGGAGGTCTAATTATCTAAGAATATGATTGACGGCAGTGCATTACATATGTTAAGCTCTAGAATAATCAAATAGATGAGAACTAGTGGCTGCTTGCTTTTGTACTGTTGCATTTCATGAACTAAACTCCTGTTCATTGGTTTTGGGGGAGGGGGAGGGGTGGGGCCAGTTTTGAGTGATTTTATAAGCTCTGAAGTAACGGGTTACAATATGTTGTATGTGCTGATGTGATGGTCTAATATTTGCATCTTTCACTTGTTTCTGGCTCATAAATTCAAAGATGTTGACTTTCCAGTGTAAAATTTAAATGACTTAATGAGTTACAGTCGGTTGCTGTTGGTTGTGGACGACATGCTTGAACCGTGTACCCACAAAAATACACCTGAAGTTTAGTGAAATTTAATTGAAAGTACACTACCTGAAATCTAAAAAATAGATTGAAATACCTTTGGTAAGCAAGCAGACCGTTTTCTGGCAAGCGGATTGGATTGTATTTTCGTTCGCCAAACTATCTTCCAGCCACCCAATTGTTCCTAGGGTTGAAAATAAATGTGATTGATTGAACGATTTGGGGCTTTTGATATTGCATAAAGGGGTTGTAGTGAAGAAGGCTATTTCAAGGAAAACACATTTGTTAAATTTTTCTTAAGGTAAATCTGTCCTCACAGATCTTTGTTGGCTTAAAACAGTCATGAAGTTCCCAATAGAGTATTTGATGATCAGAGCAAACGTACAAGGTCAAATTTGATATTTCTGAATCCTCGAGGTTTGTTTTGATAATGGACCAACCCTTGGGGGTGTAACTGATATTCACCCCCTTTTCTTTTGGATGCATATTTGTGCCATGATGTGATGCACTGCCAGAATGGAGATTAAAAGCTTTCGTCTACCTTGTTATATTATATTATACATCAGCCTTTGTCAGTCATGAATTTAATCTTGTAAAGTGCCTGGAATACTGGTTGATATAACAAGTACTCTTGGGTCGGGGGCCACAGCAACTACTTGATTATACTGCTGAAGAAATCCAACAAGTTTAACATCTGGTTGTCATATATCTGTTGATGTCTTTGGGACTTGATCTTTGCAATATGTTTATTTTGAACTTTGCCTTTACTATTAGCATTGCTCTTTTTTAGGGTTAGCTTCAATCATTTTTGATGCATTTGGAATTCATCAAGTTTATGCACTACAGTTTCAAGGAAGTGTTGTAATTCTATATTCATTTTGGTTTTTTCTTTTGGATTATGAGCTCATTTTACTGTTTTAATTCTTCAGGAATCATGCGCATATATTGTTTGAACGACTTTCAAGACTTAACCCAGTGGAGCATGTTCAAATTTGTGATGGTTTGTTCAGGTAGATTTCAATATTTTAGATATACCAATTCAACTACTCCTGTTTCTATTTCTGTATTTTACGTTTATTACTTGGAGTTTTTCCTTAACTTTTAACTTTTATCTTACACTATTCTCTTCTGCTGCTGCCTGTTTCATTTTGTTGAAATCTGCACATTTTGATAGAGACTAGTTAAGTAACTTCAATCTTATGTTGGTTTATTCAGGCTTATTGAGAAGTCAATCTCTTCAGGTTATGAGATTGTCTGTGAAATGCAGCTTCTTAGTGGCAGTACCTCCTCTGGAGCTGCTTTTGTTGACTCTATGGAGACTACAAATCCCTCCATCGCTAGATCCTTTATTGATCTTCCAAAGGAGCTTTTTGAGATGCTTGCGTGTGTAGGACCTTATATGTACAGAGATACGTTATTGTTACAGAAAGTATGTTTCTTCTTTTTTTAGTGTTTTGTTATCTTATTGGTGATTGTTTTACCAATCTGGGGACTTTTTGGGCTGTGATGATAAGCAGGTCTGCAGAGTGCTGAGAGGCTATTATCTTTGTGCACTAGAGCTGTCTGCCAGTGGTGATGGAGCTCTTAGTTCTGGTGTTGCTCTTATCAGTGGTAATCGTACTCCTCGTCTCCACCTAAAGGATGCTAGGTTAAGGATTGAGGAAGCACTTGGGACATGCCTGCTTCCTTCTTTACAGTTGATACCTGCGAATCCTGCTGTTGGACAGGAGATCTGGGAATTGTTGAATCTTCTTCCTTATGAGGTAATCCATGCCTCTACAGAGTTATGCTTGGATTTGAAGATAACTAGTGTTTGATTTAATCAAGGGTTGATGAGATTTGCTTGCTTAGGCACGATATCGCTTATATGGTGAATGGGAAAAGGAAGATGAGCAGCTGCCGATGATTTTGGCTGCTAGGCAAACAGCAAAGGTGTGAAAATATTCTAACATGGGATTGAGGTTCATCATCCTTTTATATCCTGTAATTCATTGTATGATTTTGTACCATTATACCTTTTAGTTGGACACTCGGAGGATCTTAAAGAGACTTGCAAAAGAAAATTTGAAGCAACTTGGGAGAATGGTTGCAAAATTAGCTCATGCCAATCCAATGACAGTTTTACGCACCATAGTTCATCAGGTACTGTGTTTTTTATCAAAGAGTATCTTACTTTTCTAAAATTTGGATGGAGTGTTGAAGCTTTTTCTGGTATTGTTATCTACAGATTGAGGCTTACAGGGATATGATTACCCCTGTGGTAGATGCTTTTAAATATTTGACGCAGGTAAGGCTCCCAGTGGATCCTTGTTGCTTGATTAGAGACATTGGTGTTTTTTAATCTTCAATGATTTATGCTTTTGTGGAACTAAGCATTTTATGTGTCTTCTCCAAGTTTAGCATTAATGATCAGAATTAGATTAAAGAATGTTGTAAATGTCTCAAAACTGGATTAGACTAACCAAATGTTACTGAAAGGGAACTGTTTGTGCATATGTGCACTCATTTGTCTGTGCATGATTCTGAATTTTTTTTTTCTAGCCATGTTGCATGGCGTGGTTGGTGCCTTCTCAAATAATTACTTATTCTTTATTTTTCAATGTAAAATTCTAAGAATACTATTTTAAATTTTCATGTGCCTCTGTATATGTGCATGTGGATGTACACAGCTGAATATCTTCCAGCTTTTAAGCCATGTAGTCATCTTTTATGGATGAAGATAATGTGCATGCATTATTGCGTTAAACTTTATACTCCCTCTGTTTGTAGATAATAGTCACTTTAGCATTTGCACAAAGATTGAGAAAGTTTAGGGGTAAAGTTGGAAAAAATTCATAAATTACTTTTAGAGAAGTGTAAAATGACATATAAAAACAAAACAAAAGGTCTAAAGTGACTATTATTTACAAACAGATGGAGCATATATTAACTGAAATATGCAATTCTTCTTTCCGATACTTAAATTACTCCATCCAGTGCATTTAGTGGATTAATTTCCTGTGCTCTTTTGTCCTTGAAAAGATGCTTAAAAAGTATCTATCAAAGAACTTATAGTATTGAAACTGTACATTGCTTAAAACATTATAAAGTGACAAAGAAAATGAATGGGCTGCTTTTAAAATCTGTATCTAACAAGTAATCAGCAGGCTGTGGTGCATGGGAAGAAACAAAAATTAACCCACTAGTATTCAGTTGCCTTTCATTTTAAGCAACTTGAAAGTTGCAGGAAATTTTGGATGACAGGATTTGGAGTAGGCAATATGGTGGGGAAGGTGGTCTGAGGGTATACTTGTAACTCTTCAATTTATTTATATTTTTGAGTGAATTGTAAAAAAGGTCATCATACTTTGGTAAAGTTTAGGTTTTGGTCACTAACTTTTAAATATTCAAAAAAGGTCACTAACTTTAGCATTTGAATTTTAGTTTTGGTCATTCCGTTAGAATGAACCGTTAAGTCCACTAACAATCCTATATTTGGAGGGTATTTTTGTCCATTCATTAATGCTGTACACATGCTGCTCGCGATACAGTGCGCGCTACAGTAACGCGCTACAGTTATTTTTTTTTTAACGCATAGCATTTTTTTAAAAAAATATACTTTTTTTAAAAAAATACTTTTTTTAAAAAAAAAATAATTTACTAAAAATACCAAAAAATTTTATTTATAATTCCGCTCATCTATGCTACTTTATTTATAATTTATTATAAATAAAGTAGCATAGATGAGCGGAATTATAAATAAAATTTTTTGATATTTTTAGTATTTTTTTTAAAAAAAGTATTTTTTTAAAAAAAGACTATGCGTTAAAAAAAAAAAAATAACTGTAGCGCGTTACTGTAGCGCGCTACAATTTACTAAAAATACCAAAAAATTTTATTTATAATTCCGCTCATCTATGCTACTTTATTTATAATATAAATAAAGTAGCATAGATGAGCGGAATTATAAATAAAATTTTTTGATATTTTTAGTATTTTTTTTAAAAAAAGTATTTTTTTAAAAAAAGACTATGCGTTAAAAAAAAAAAAATAACTGTAGCGCGTTACTGTAGCGCGCACTGTAGCGCGAGCAGCATGTGTACAGCATTAATGAATGGACAAAAATACCCTCCAAATATAGGATTGTTAGTGGACTTAACGGTTCATTCTAACGGAATGACCAAAACTAAAATTCAAATGCTAAAGTTAGTGACCTTTTTTGAATATTTAAAAGTTAGTGACCAAAACCTAAACTTTACCAAAGTATGATGACCTTTTTTACAATTCACTCTATATTTTTTGTTGATATCTATTTTTTTCTAATTAGTAGGGTTCCTTACACTTAATGCCTAGCAGTTTGTAAAAGATTTAATTTTATTGGGAACTAATTTAAGTTGAAATACCCTTACGGATTTTTGCATTTATACAGCAAATGAACTGTTTTGCTAATAGTTGAGCTAGGAATTAATCGTTAAGGAGCATTTAAACCTTCTTCTCAATGTTTAACCGTCTGCTGTGACAGCTTGAGTATGACATTTTGGAGTATGTTGTTATTGAACGTTTGGCATTAGCTGGCCGCGAGAAGCTAAAAGATGATGGTCTTAATTTATCAGACTGGCTTCAATCACTGGCATCCTTTTGGGGACACTTGTAAGATTCCTTTGCGCCCCCTATGTTCTTTTTGTTCCATTTTTCATCATGTTTGGTTCTCATATGCAAAATCTGATGCTGTAGTATTTGTGCTCCCACTTTTTCCTGTTCTCTAACATTTATGCAATGTTTGATTGATAAAAAGGTAATTTCTAAATATGGTCCCTTTCAAGTCTTATACCTTCCCATCGCTTAAAATAACGTTTTTAGTCATTGTACAGTGATTTTGTTGGTCCTTCGGCTAATTATGTTCTGAAAACTGCAAACAAATTTTCACAGGCGTCTCATTGGACCGTCCATTTCAATAGTAAGTGGTGAAAGTCAATACTGGATATGTTGAAAACCATAAAATTTGAGATCTGTGGCACTCAAAAAACCATGTGAAAACACGTAAGGGAGTAAGGCTATGGATTGAATAATTCTTAGCACCTCTGGGTCTGCTAGGTGATCTTTTGCTCCACTGTTGAATACCACCATGTCATCTACTCTGAAGAACTAACCATAATAGTAATGCGTTGAGCACTATTTTTTTGGAAATTGTTTGTGCTTTTGTGAAACAAATAGAAAATAGAAGTGCAGTTTCCATAACATTATCAAATTTTACTCTTGCATATTTAAGGTTTTTCACACATCAAGCCAGCCACAAATCACCTTTTTGACATCTATAAATTCGTTTTGGGAGAGATAAGAGCTCGAGGGTGTTTGCAAAGTTCACTCTTAGATTGGCTTGTCAATTGTGTAACTGCTTTGAAGTATGTTTATTGAAAATTTGTACATTGCAAACTGGTGTTTATACATTTAAATGTTGGATTTAGTTTATTTTAAGGTTTAACTTGTTTTAATGAGTCCATGTTGGATATTTTGAAGATGCTAACTATATAGTTAATGTTCTTTTGGGTTAGTTATTGTCCTAACGAATTGAACATTGATCTGCGAGTTCCCTTTTCATTTATAATTTTCATCTTGTCAAAACAACATTCTTGTCTCTGCAATCTTAACAAAGTTATTGCATGTTTCCAGATGTAAAAAGTATCCATCGATGGAACTCAGAGGCCTTTTCCAGTACCTAATTAACCAACTGAAAAGGGGAAATGGGATTGAGCTTGTTCTGTTACAGGTACTTTCCAAAATTAAGTACCATTTCGTTTCTCACTCTGTGTATGTGTGTTTCTTCCTTGCCTTGGTTTACTGATATGGAGCTTCTCGACTGCCCTATAGGAACTTATACAGCAAATGGCAAATGTTCAATATACTGAGAACATGACCGAGGATCAATTGGATGCCATGGCTGGAAGTGATACTCTTCGATACCAGGCTACGGCATTTGGAGTAACCAGGAATAACAAGGTACTTCTTGCACAATCTTATTTTCATAGTTATTGGGTTTAACTGTGATGTATCTCCGTGACCGATCACTTACTGCAACAAGTATCTGGTGCAGTATGTAATTTGAACTTCAGAACCTTGACTGCATTTCCAAAGAAACAACTTTTTTTGAAGTATCCAAAGAAACAACTTAGTTATCTGTTTCATCGATAACTTAGTTATCGAAGGATGAATCCTTTGGTAATTTCATTGGCATTTCATTGATAGTGGGAAAGTCGACTGCTTACTTGAAAGCCTTTTTGTTGTTATTTGTCATGAAGCTCAGAAACATGGTTACCTTCTTTCAATAAGTACTCCACCATTTTGGGTCCATCATAGATCATTCTATTACATTAAACAATTGAAAATTTCACTTATGAATGGTATTTTCATAAGAGCAAGAAGTGAGATTTACAAGATTAAGAATCAGTTTTCTTATTTTCCATCTGCCAGATTAAGTTCTGGTTCATGGCTTTTAAATATTGAAGTAGCAAGGAATTTAGTTTCATGGTAATGCTCTCGTACTACACTTAATTTATTGTGGTGTTGGATTCTGTAGGCAGTGAAAGTTGTTTCCTTTTGTTTACTTAAGCTTCTGTATCGTTCTAGTCATAGGAGAAAGTGGTGAATATTTGTTGATCTATTGTTAGTTTCATAGTGGTGGTTTCAATTCTAATCGGTGGAATTGTTAAAAATCTTTGCAGGCATTAATCAAGTCTACTAATAGGTTGAGAGATGCGTTACTTCCTAAAGAAGAGCCAAAGTTGGCAGTTCCCCTGTTGCTACTTGTTGCCCAACATCGATCTACGTAAGCTTTTAGATTATGGTTTCTATGATTATCAAGGTTACAGTTCTCTTTTCTTAGCAGACATATTAACTTAATATGTGTATTATAGTTCTTTGCTCAACTTTCTTTTAGTTTTGTCTTTTCTTCTTCCTAAATTGAACTGGCAATGTTGTCTTACTGCTGGTTCACCTATTAATATCCCATGATCTTACTGCTTCACTTCCCAAGAAGTTCTCCTCTGTTAGTCTATTAGTCGGGGGCTGGCTGGTTGCATGGGAGCACAAACTGTGTAGAGACGATAGAGCTGCACCTTTAGTTTCACTTGGCTTTTATTGTAATGGGATCCAGATTATGTTCTGAAAAACTACTGTTCTGAAATTGCGAGTCTCGTTTCATCCATATAATTTTCTTTGCACCTGATTGTTGAATACTGTCCTCTATGCAGGGTTGTCATAAATGCTAATGTACCTCATATTAAAATGGTTAGTGAGCAATTTGATAGATGCCATGGAACACTTCTTCAGTATGTGGAATTTCTGTCAAGTGCAGTATCTCCTACATCAGCATATTCTCTTCTAATTCCCACTCTTGATGAGCTTGTACACCAATACCATCTTGATCCCGAGGTTCGATGCAAAGCCTCCACATGTTTGAACTTCATCATTTATTCATTTGTTTCTTCTCCTCTTGCCACCTTTTCCTGCCTGTATGTAGACTTAAAAATGCTTTCCTTTTGTGGTTCTTGAAATGTTCATTTCTGTGATCAGGTGGCCTTTCTGATCTATCGACCTGTGATGAGGCTCTTCCGGTATCAGAACCACTTGGAATCTTTTTGGCCACTGGATTGTAAAGAAGCAGTCAATGCTAGCTCTGCTGTCGATGAGTCTGCCACTGCAGATTCTTCTTCAACTTTGGTTCTGGAGCTTGATTCTTCCCGCAAGCCTACATCGTAACTATCTTATATTTTTTCTTTGCTTCTTTTTCTCTACTGTGTGGGTTGAATTGGATGGAGAACCTTTTAATTTTTCATGCATTAAAACCTGCCATTAGCCATTTGATTCTTAATATTTTAAGTGGCTAAGCTTGGGGAAGTTATTTTATGAGGCCGTATCCCAAGAAACAAAAGAATTTGAGAATAAAATAACCATGTAGGTGAAAAGTAATGTGGAATATGTGCTGAGGTTTGTTGCTACTAGCTTGCTGCTAGGTCTCAAGTTAACCAAAAGTGTTATTTTTGTGGACTTCCTATTGTTGTTTTTATACCAGTTACATTTTTCCATTTTAATTTAATTTTTCAATTGTATTTTATTTATATAACAAATTACCTTTCAACGCAGGTGGTCAGATCTTCTTGGCACAATTAGAACCATGTTGCCTTCCAGAGCTTGGAACAGCTTATCTCCTGACCTCTATGCAGCCTTTTGGGGTCTTACACTTTATGATCTTTATGTTCCTAGAAATCGTTACGAGTCTGAAATCGCTAAACAGCATGCAGCTCTTAAAGCTCTGGAAGAACTTTCTGATAACTCTAGTTCTGCTATCACAAAACGAAAGAAAGATAAAGAAAGAATCCAGGAGTCTTTAGATCGATTGACAACAGAACTTCAGAAGCATGAAGATCATGTTGCATCAGTTCGTAGACATCTTGCTCGGGAAAAGGATAGGTGGTTGAGTTCCTGCCCAGACACTTTAAAGATAAACATAGAGTTTCTTCAGCGCTGTATATTTCCCCGATGTACATTTAGCATGCCTGATGCTGTTTATTGTGCCATGTTTGTAAATACTCTGCATTCCCTCAGAACACCATATTTTAACACGGTTAATCACATGGATGTTCTGATATGTAAAACTTTGCAACCAATGATTTGCTGCTGCACTGAGTATGAAGTTGGGCGACTGGGGAAGTTTCTTTTTGAGACTCTGAAAACAGCTTATTATTGGAAGGTATATGATCTTCATTGACACATCTGACAAACTTATGTCGAATTTCGTTTTGGTTCATTTGTTAAATTAGATGGTTTCAGTACATTGCTTATTCGTTTCTTCCTTTTCTTTGTGGGGGGGTTTGGGGGTGGGCTTTTCTTGCTTTTCCAGAGTGATGAACAAATATATGAACGGGAGTGCGGTAACATGCCGGGCTTCGCTGTCTATTATAGATATCCAGAGAGTCAGCGGGTTAAATATAGCCAATTTATTAAGGTTTGATCCCACTTTAATGCTTAGTCTCTTTGTTCCAAGAATCTCAGATTGTTGGTTCTTTCTGCTTTCGTATTTGCTCATGGTTCCATCATAATCTATTTTGGACTCTTGCTGTTTGAATTAGTCTTATGTTGGCAGTGAATTTGCAAGTCGATGTTTGGTTTCCGTAGGTTCTTTTTTTAATATCATATACCTGCTGATGTTCCATTCTAGATTTGATATTTCTGACAGATGAGACCAAATAATTTTTCCATGCTTGTGAAGTTGCTCCTTTTCATGGATGAGACCAAGTAATTTTTCCATGCTTGTGAAGTTGCTCCGTTTCTTTTCGGGTGGGGGAAGCAGTTTCTGCATTAGTGGGTTGCATCTAAAGGCTATATGGTTGCATCATGAGATTTTATTTTGTGTTTTTTTCCCTCTTATTCTGTCTTTCATATTGGTTATAGCAGTTGTACCGCATTGGATTGTACAACTTGAGCATGATCTAGTCTCTAGTTTCAGTGGCTAAGCTAGGAAATTAGGAATCGGAACAGAAAAATTTCCCCCCTTTGTGATTGACTTACTGCGGGTAAATATTTAATCCCCTTTTTGAACTTTATTATGGAAAATCACTGTGTTAATTCCTTGAAATATCAAGCATGCCCAAAGTTTTTGCATATGGATAATCTTTTCCAATCATATAGGCATTTTGTTAATTGTTGTTTGCTTTTAGTTGTCAGTTTTGCCATATCATTACTACAGGTTACTTTTGCTGGCTATCAGATATGAACTTTTTTGGCTCTTTGTGCTAAGTTAAGCTGAAATTCAATGTTCTAGATTCTGTTTAATAGATTCAGTTACTTTATTGCAGGTTTGCTTTAATATATTGGTTTTAACATTTTTATGATGCTATTAGGCATTAATATCATAAGTGGGCACACAAATGTTCAGTGGTTATGACTTATTAGGGAACTGAAAGACTTATTTAACATTCGTGACACTGCTAATTTTTCTGTACTTCTTGGTGTAGCTTGTTATACATGGATTATGAGTGGGAATAGTTGATAATAATTACAACTTTCCTGATTTTGCATATCACACTATCTGTAAATGTTCAATGTTTGACTCAGGATTGGATGTTAGTCTTGCGCCCATGAGGCTTTACTTTTTGTTTAAACAGTAATTAGTTAGGTTGGCATTGAACTGAATTTTATTTCTGGAATGCAATGATTCCTTTCAGTATTGAATGGGTAAATATCATATGAAAGTATTATCTATTTGAGAGCTCTCTCCACTAGGAAAGAGATGCTTGAAAGAAGACAAAAGGTGAAATGAAAAACAAAATTGAGGTGTAAATAGTCAAAGGTGAAAATTTGCAAACACAGTATGTTTAAAAATCCACTTTGTGGGCTAGTGATATTTCAGGGATATGTTGTATCTGTGCATTTACAGAGTTACTTTTCAAGAAGATACTTGAGGATAACTGTAGTTTGCCATCTATTTTACCTTACTACCAGCCTTCCAATGATTGATGATGTTTAAAATAATATCTTACCGACTAATAAGATCCTTGGGCAGCCTGCTTATTCCTGGTTTATTTTCCAGTTGGATGCTAAGGTTTTTTGAGAGTTGGCTCTTCTATGATATGTCTTCTGTTAGTTATTTGTTTACCTACAGAAGAGGTTTCTATTAAATTTATCTTGTGCTTTGATGCATTTGATGCTGTAGTTGTTGTGTATCATAAGTAGTTCATACATGGTGGGTTTATTGGCGTTCACTTGGGTTTGGCCAAATTATGTTCATTTTCTCTAAACTTTCTAGTAAGGAGATATCAGTACTGTGCATAAATGGTGTTTAAGATTGCTTCATGGGATACTTTTTTTTGGAGGGCTGGAAAAGCGTTCTGTGTTGTATTTAAAAGTTGCCTGGTTGTGTATCTGAAAACTGCACTTTACTAAAAGTTAATATTTAACTGGTGTTTCAATTTTTGACTTTCTTTTGTGGCTTTTTCCATGGTTTCATAATATGTTGGAGAGAATACTCTTTCTTGGCCTATTTGATTGGATATTTGCTTGTATTATCTTGTTCATTAAAACTACTTTGTGTGCAGTTTTTGGTAATTTTGAATTTTTAGATTCAGAGTGTTAAAATTTCACTTGTTTTAGTTCATTCAAATTAGTGGGTGCATGAATTATTTAGAGTACTCAGTTGTATTGTGTTGTTGGAATTACCTTACTAAAAAATTCAATCTCTTCAAGGTACACTGGAAATGGAGTCAGAGGATTACAAGAATACTTATCCAATGCTTAGAATCCACGGAGTACATGGAAATTCGAAATGCTCTTATTTTGTTGACCAAAATTTCAAGTGTTTTCCCTGTGACTCGAAAAAGTGGGATCAACCTTGAGAAGCGGGTAATAGTTTCGTCTTTAATGAAGCTTTTGTTGTTGGTTTCTCCTGTTGATTGAGCTCTTTCAACAAGCGTCTTCTGATTGCTTTTCATGCAGGTAGCTAAAATTAAAGGTGATGAAAGAGAAGATCTTAAGGTACTGGCAACTGGTGTTGCTGCAGCATTGGCAGCTAGAAAGGTAAAAGCTCTGGCAATCTCATGTACATTTTCTGTATGTCCTGCCCTCCCCCATCATCAGGAGTACGTAGGTTACATTTTCTGAATTCCACCAAAACCTTTTTCAGTAGTTTTTGAGATCCTTACTCTGGCATAAAGATATTGTCTCTTCTTTGTTCTATTTGTACAGCCTTCATGGGTCACAGATGAAGAATTTGGCATGGGTGTTGATTTGAAGCCTGGTCCAGTTCCTGCTTCAAAATCTGTGGGTGGAAGTTCTATTACAGTACAAAATGGTACTGGTCCAAGTGTTTTGCCCGGTGAAACTGCTGGAGGTAGAACTTTTACCACAGGGGTTCAACATTCAGATGCTAATAATTCCAGCAAAGACCTAAGAACAAGACCTGAGAATGCTTCAGTGAAATCTGAGACAGGATCTGCAAAAGTGAAAAGCGGTTCAATGGTTAATGGTTCAGAACTTCAATCATCTCTGCCATCTGTTTCTGCTCAATCTGGTATATCGAGGTCAACAGAAAATGCAAAACTCACTGAATCCATGAATAGGTCAGTTGAAGATAGCACAAAAATGGCTGGAAAGGTGTCTACTGAACCTGAGGTACAACATGATCTAGTATTGTTTCATTGTGTGCTCTTGGATATTTTAGGTAGCATGAGTTCCTGGATAATTTTGGTAGCATGAGTTCCTGGTATTATAATCATTAATATATCTGATAATATCCACTGATTTAGTTTGTTCTTTGTTTAGCATTTTTCTGCATATTAAGTAGTCTAGATAGGACTATGCAAAATTTTGGAGCTTGGTTTGGGGTTTGGTGATCGAGACTCTGTAGGTTTTTGAATTTTTGATGCCAGAAAGGCCAAGGATCAGTAGTCAGACCTCAGGCTAGACTTAGTTGCATGTGTCAACTTTTTGGTTTAATACATTTTTGATGGATCAATGTTTTCTGGAGCTTCTGAAGGAGCTCTGACTATGGCTCCGTTTGATAAAACTTAATCTGAGGTCTGAGGTCTGAAGTCTGAAGTCTGAATTCTGAATTCTGAAGTCTGAATCCATTAAGTTAGCTCTGTTTGATAAAATTAGAAAATATGTCTGAATCTGAAGTCTGAAATCTGAAATCTGAAGTCTGAATCTGAAGTCTGAATTATGAAATATGAATTATGAAGTCTGAATTATAAAATAAGTTTATAAAATTAAATATATTTAAATTTTAAATTAAATCACCTTATTTTTTAAAAAAAAATGTTAGAAACATATTTTTTTAATATATAACATAATTTTTAAGATGTGTAATTTTTTACATAATAATGTGAAATTCTACTAATAAAAATATTTTAAAAACTTTTAATAATAAATTAGAATGTTATTATTATTTTTAAACTAAAATATTAATTAAATAAATATCACATATTAATTAAAATTATAAAAAAATAAAAATCCATGTCATAAATATATATTTTATTTATTTAAATGATAAATTTTTTTTAAAAAAAATATTTAACAAAATAAAAATTATTTAAAGAAAAAACTAAAAAGAATAATAAATATTGGAAATAAGAAAAAATTTTCAAGCAATTCAGTTCAGCAATAAGTGATTCACCAATCACTTATTTTTAGGCTAACAATTGTACTTGCAATTCAGACCCACTTAATCTCTTAAAACTTTGAATTATAGTTATCAAACGCACTTAATTATTAAGTACTTAATTAAACAAGTTCTTAATTAATTAAGTCATAAACAAGTTGAGTTATCAAACGCCCTTAATTAATTAAGTACTTAATCTATTTAGAATAAGTACTGAATTAGTTTATCAAACACACCCTATGTTGTGCAAAATCATGTATAAGTTAAAAGTTTTGATTGTGTGTCTAACCATTTTTTTCTACAGTTGAGCAAGCTGATTACAAGATTGTTAGGTTTAAGGTTTTGTTTTAGTCTACTGTTGGCTTATGAACCTTGCTTATAGTCTATTGTTGGCATATACCACACAGAGTTTAATTCTTCTAGTGATAGTTTTGTGTTCGTTTGGCTGTTACCACAAGCTGTTTAGATGTGATATGATGAGACCGCTTTGGCTTCGAGCTTAGACTTGTTAGGAATCAAATAACTCAGATCAAAGCCATGTGTTTTAGTAATCATAGGCCTCACCAATCAAATTTTGGGTATTTATTTCTTGGCTAGAATTGGATTTGCTCCCTGTGATGCTTCTTTTTTATTGTCGGTCAAAGGAAGCCAAGTGCTGGTGCTTAAATAGGGTGCAGATTATGTTAGATGGACTGAGGATGCCAGTCCTGTGTTGACACAGATGCTGTTTTACTCGTTTGCCAAGTTCATGTAACATAGGCTCAGAGTATTAACCAACATTAGTCCATGGCACTCTGTCAAGCTTTGTTCTTAACATTGGAAAGGTCTTCTCTGGCTGGAGATTTATAATGGACAATTTGCAAAAGGGTTTTAACTGGATTTGAGTAAGTCGGAGGATATCTAATGCGCATTTCCTAACCAGGTTTGAGTTTCTAATGGACAATTCATAGAAGGCTTTCTCTTTTGTAACAGTATAGAGGATCTTATTGCTATGGGATCACTGATGAAATACCTCATGTGACTCATGTGTAAGGGATGGAATCTTGTTATTGTATTTTATTCAAGTGTACTCTGTTCTGCTTGAGTCTAGACTTTATTACAGTCAAAGGAGGTGATATCACAGGTGATGATCATGTTATTAGGATCGTGATTTTCCATTAGATGTTTGACACCACGGTGGTTGGTTTCTTCAAACATATTGCTCAGCATTGAAGAAACGTTGTCTGACCCAATTTATGCATTATAAATTTATTACCTAAATGCTTGAGACCTATTGCGTGTTGAAACTTTTACGAAGTATTCTGACCTTGCTCTTAATTTCTGGTGAAGTGGTGAATGCTTAAGGTGCTCTTTCTATTTTAACTTCGTTTTCTATGCACTGCTGATTCCTTTCTTTCAGGGGAGAGTTGCAGTTAAACGATCCGTCCAAGCTGGGTCTCTCTCAAAACAATTTAAGCAGGATCCGTCCAAGGATGATAGCAAATCTGTGAAACCTGTTGGCAGAACTTCTAATCTTTCCGGCGACAAGGATCTGTCTGCTCATTTGCCAGAGAACAGGCAAAGTGGGACAGTTACGAGTTCTGGTAATAATATGGTTTCAGCTTCTAGTCGAGGGACTCCATCAACAAAGTCCTCAGAAAATGCCGGTGAATCTAAGACAGAGATTGCTAATGCGAAAGTCGATTCAAAGGCTTCTGGCTTGAGAGATGATTTAATTGAAACTTCAGATATGGTAAAATCTTCCAGATCCGTTCATTCTCCTCGGCGAGAAAGTTCTGTCCCTACTCCAAAATCTAGTGATAAACCTCAAAAGAGGGCCAGTCCTGCTGAAGATGTTGATAGACTGAATAAGCGCAGGAAAGCAGACGCTGATTTAAGAGAGCCGGATGGCAGTGATATGCGAGTCACTGAAAGAGAGAGGTTAAGTGATACCCGAACAATGGATAGGCTGCACTCAGTGGATCTGGACAAAGCAGGAAGTGATGACCAGATGACTAATAGGTCCACTAGTAAAGCTGCTGACCGACTGAAGGATAAGAACAGTGAAAGACATGACAGAGACAACCGGGAGCGGTTGGAGCGTATAGAGAAGTCTCGTGGAGATGATATTTTATCAGACAAAAGAGATAGATCAACTGAAAGATATGGTCGAGAGCGATCTGTTGAAAGAGGCCAAGACAGAGTTGGTGCTGATAGGACTTCTGATAGATTAAGTAAAGATGAAAGAAGTAAATTGAGATATAGTGAACCATCTGCAGATAAAACCTATGTAGAAGATCGCTTTCATGGGCAAAGCTTACCACCACCTCCACCTCTGCCTCCTAATGTGGTTCCGCAATCAGTTAACGCAAACAGACGAGATGAAGATGCTGATAGACGGTTTGGAACTGCTAGGCATGCTCAGAGACTTTCTCCGAGACCTGATGACAGAGAAAGGAGGCGGTCTGAAGAGAGTGCATTAGCATTGCAGGATGATGCAAAGCGCAGAAGAGAAGATGAATTTCGAGATAGAAAAAGAGAAGAACGAGATGGTGTCTTGATGAAGGTACTTGTCATTTTACATAGTTATCAACTTCCTTTCCGTGTTAAAAGTTACAGGTTAATAGGGTCATCTGCTGTGTGCAGTCCTTCAGAAATTCAACATAATTGCCTGTTTCTTGATGTTAAAAATAGCACACCGTATTGTGGCTACAAGAAGAAGCTTTCAATTGTGTGCCGATAACATTTTTTTCTATAGCTGGTGTTTGCATATATGTATTAGCGTAGGATAGTATAAAACAAGAACTTTTTATATATTTAATGCCTGTTGGATGTGAACCGTTTTTTGTGAAGATTAGTTCTATAATATTTTTCTCAAGTTTCTGTGATCGTTTCTATTTTACCTTCAGGTGGAGGAGCGTGATCGAGAAAGGGAGAGGGAGAAGATAAGCCTTCTGAAGGAGGATGCAGATTCGAATGCTGCATCTAAAAGGCGAAAACTGAAAAGGGATCACTTGCCTTCCGAACCTGGTGAATATTCTCCAGCTGCACCACCCCCACCTCCCCTTTCAATTAATTTATCCCAGTCTTATGATGGAAGGGATAGGAGCGATCGTAAGGGGGCTGTGGTTCCACGTCAAGCATACCTGGAGGATCCAGGTTCACGGATTCATGGCAAAGAAACAGCCATCAAGACAGCCCATCGTGATCCTGACATGTATCCTCAAAATATTATTGAGCATGAGATTGTTTATTTATGAGTCATTCACACTTTGTTTTGGTCGTATTAGTTAATGTGAATTTTGAAGTGTTCTCCCTCTGATGTGATTAAATGGGATTTTTGTGCTCTTTGAATGTCACAGCACAAGCAAGCCCTTGATTGTTAAGGGGCCTTGATAGTAATGCTGATACAGAGTATAATTTTTTTTTTTGCCTTTTTTTACTTTCAGCATCATTGAATGTCCCACTGTCTATTTTTGGATTCCTTGACCATGCTTCAGGATGTATGACAGAGAATGGGATGATGACAAGCGGCAGCGAGTTGAACCGAAAAGGCGACACAGAAAGTAATTTGAGGATTGGATGACTTTTGGCTTTTAAATTCTTTTATGGGGCCTCACCCCCTCCTTGTGAGGTTTTATGCATGCTCCTGGAGCTACTTTTTTTGTGGCTTGCTGGCAGTCCTTAGTTTGCAGCTTGCTGAAAATGTAGCTAGAGGGATCGGAAGTCTTTAACCATTGAATTGAAGCATTGCTGATTGGATGCGATAAATGCACTGATGTAAATTTTAACATGTAAAATTTGTACTCATAAAGACCCTAGATTTCAATTTATTTAGTTTTTTCTTTTGTTTTTATGAAGATGGAATTAGCTTAATGTAGCTTTTGCTTTTGTTCTTCTAGAATATAGGTAAAACATGTAAATTAGTTCCGTTGTCATTCCTTACCTTGAATGCTCTCTCTCATCCTTTTGGCTGTAATTCTTCCAAAAGAATTTTTGGATTATACACAGAAAAAATGAGATTACTGAATGAAATACACAAATCAATGGATTAAACTCTGTTTCCTTATATGCATATTCTTTCTCAAAAGGAAAGAAAAGCCCCTAAGAAAAAATGAGGTCCAACAGTAACTTGTAAGAACTGATCAAAGTCCCCATGGACAATTTGGATGATGGAAGGGGTTGGTTGATGTAGGTTCCATCTGTGGAGTACATACTTGCATTTGCCAACTGTTAATCTGATCTGCATAAGAATTATTTGCCCAGTTATTCCCATACTGATCCCTGTATCCGCTGCCATTTGTGTAGAAAGCTAGATTGCATGGAGAAGGAACTGGAAGTGAAGCTTCCAACAGGGCTTCCCAACTGACATTGTTGTCGTCTTCGAAGAATTGTATCAATGGCTCCATCTCTCTAGCTTTCTGCAATTCCTGTTTGACACTATTTGCTGCTTCGGATTTCACTTGGTCATTTCTGGTTGCAGGGATCAAATCAAGTTTTATCAGTGGTTCATCATTTTCATCTTCTGATAATATAGTTGAAGGAGACTGGGTATTTGAGCCTGTGTTGGACTTGGTTGAAGAAGAAGACTCAGTTAACTGCCACATCCCATTCAGAAAGGCTCCAAGTGCTCGAATCTGGATCAATGGAATCCTTTCAACAAAGGGATACTCATATGCTCCACATAACCCCATGGATTTGCTCCATTCATAGAATTGGCTGAGTTCGTTCGCTTGGATCGCCGCCTTCTTGTAGACGTCGAAAGCCTCGGAACAATTCCTGTGTGGTAATTGAATCAGATTGTCTAAGATCACAATAATCTCTTTTCTGATAGTTGTGTAACAGATGAAGCTGTCCCGGATGATGTGTTTCATCATGGATTGAACAATGAAGTTTCTCTCAGCTGCTCCTGTTGGCCGGCAATCCATGACACGATCTATCAGACTTTGGAGCTGAGGTAGGACCTGAATCATTCTTCCGAGTTCTTTCATCTTTTCAGCGAAGCTCTCCTGTAGCATTTCTTGATCCGATTCTAAGCTTTCGATCGATGAACAATCGATTGCTTCATCCAGGAGACGAGCATATGATCGTATGAAAGTTGTGTAGTCTTCAGCAGCAGAAGAGGAATAGTCCTGGAAATCAGAGGGGTAAAGAGCCATGTATTTGTTGGATCGCGCCCATAAGAGTTCTGTTCGAAAAGGGATGTTGTCGGGCAGTGATCGGAGCAGTCTGTGGAGGAGTAAGAGGGATTTAAGTGCAACTTTCCAGCAGTTGGTCTTGCTGAATCGCCTGGAGAAGAACAATGTGAACTCCCTTAAGGAAGTTGGGGAAACCTCAAAAATCTTGATTATCTCATGAACATATTTTTCACTGAATGGCAAGTCATCTGGAGATGTTGCTTTTATGAACACCACATCAAGATCATAAAATCCTCCAACTGTGGCAATCTTTGCACAGCTTACACTGGTGTGTTCCTTCAGGGAACAAAAGACTTGCCGAATTCGCCGGTGCATCGTGGAGGGAGGGAGGGAGAGAGAATGTGGAAAAAGAATTGCAGGTTTTGAAGATTTTAGTGCTGTTTTGTGGTATGTTTTTTCTGTTTTGAGAAAGGCAGGAGTTATGATTAAGGTAAGACATTAGGAATAACGAAATGATTTGGATTGTCCGAAAGTGTTTTATGTTGTTTGACATATGGATCTCGGAGACAACAAAGGCCTAAAATAGTGATGGTTGTTGACAAACAGTGAGATGATGGCTTTTCAAGGGCTTATGCATAAGGTGGCGTTTGGTTGAAACCAAACTCGTTGGTATCGAAATCGGAACGAGTTTTGTTGAAGTTCGAATAGGTATAGATTTTGAGAATTAGAATGAGAGAATAATTTTTTAAATTATATTTAATTAATTTTATGGCTCTAATTATTTTTTTTAGAACCTTAACTAATTCATAATGTTTTTTAAAAACCCCTAATTATTTTAAACTCATTCTTACCCCATTCCCAGTTTTGACACCAAACAGTTAGAAATGGGGTGGAAATGGGTATTACCCATTCCTCATTCCCAACCTCCCCAACCAAACACCCCCTAAAAGAGTTTAGGAATTTTGAACTTTATACTCATTTGTTTTATAAGAAAGAATTTTATTTTAAAAATTATTTTGTGATTACCTAGTTAAATGTAATTTTTACTTTCAATAATTTTTATATTTGATATGCTAATTCATATAAGTATATATAATTTCTTTGTAAGTATATATTTGAGGAAAATACAAATTCTCAACTTGCTCTTAAGGTGGTTTTAAAATTCTCATTTGAGTGTATTTATCCTAGTTTGGAATTTTATAGATAATATAGTATAATTATAATTATAAATTTTAAAAAAAAAAGAGAAAGAGAAAAATATTAAGCCAGGTAAGATCTTTGCAAAAAACATTGTAAAACAAGTTGTAACCTATATTAGCCGGTTCAATCGACGGATTTGCAGAGTTGTTTCCTCTTGTTACGGTCTGGCAATGAGAATAAACCAGACTTGGATTAATTCAACGTCGATTGAACCGGCTGCAATATATTCCTCATTTTTCGAAAAAAAAAATCCTCATTTTTCAATACATATATATAGTTATGATATTTTTAACATCTAAGGCTTTTTTTTTTTTTTAATTTTTACGGATAAGTGAAATTCTTTATTTATTGTTTTGTTTTTTGAACCGGTAAAATTTTTTTTCTTCCAAATTCGACATTTACTTTTTTTTGGAAATTTCTGGTGTTGAAAAAGTTCAATTCTGACGCCACAGCTCTATATTAAGAAACATAAAAGGGTTTTTTTTTAATTATATTTATGTGATATTTATTTTATTGGTTAAAAATTTTCAACGTTTTTATTTTTTTTTGAAATAACATATTTATTGTTATTATATTTGAAGCATCCATTTATTTATAACACACACAAACACACACAAACACACAGTAAGAACAATAAGAAGAACAAAAGAAGGGCTTTTTATTGTCCAACATTTTGAAATTCCAGTGCTACATTATTTGGCGTTTTCATACTTCTTCCGCTACTGGAATTTTTTACGAAAAGGGAGGTGCAAATAAAAGTGTGGATTGAAAAGAGTAAAAATTTGAAAATGTGGACATATAGGGCCTTTCGAATTTTAATCATCCAAATTTTAGATAATTCGTATTCTAATAATTCGAAATAAGAGCAAATCTGTTTTAATTAAAAACTAATAATGGTAATTAATTAAATTAACAAAATTCAGATTTTAAAAATCTGAAAATTGAGGACAAAAATAAAAGAGTGAATTGTAAAAAAGGTCATCATACTTTGGTAAAGTTTAGGTTTTGGTCACTAACTTTTAAATATTCAAAAAAGGTCACTAACTTTAGCATTTGAATTTTAGTTTTGGTCATTCCGTTAGAATGAACCGTTAAGTCCACTAACAATCCTATATTTGGAGGTATTTTTGTTCATTCATTAATGCTGTACACATGCTGCTCGCGCTACAGTGCGCGCTACAGTAACGCGCTACAGTTTTTTTTTTTTTTAACGCATAGCCTTTTTTTTAAAAAATATACTTTAAAAAAAAATAATTTACTAAAAATACCAAAAAATTTTATTTATAATTCCGCTCATCTATGCTACTTTATTTACAATTTTTATAAATTTTTGGTAGATTAAATTATAAATAAAGTAGCATAGATGAGCGGAATTATAAATAAAATTTTTTGGTATTTTTAGTAAATTATTTTTTTAAAAAAGTATTTTTTAAAAAAAAGTATATTTTTTTAAAAAAATGCTATGCGTTAAAAAAAAAATAACTGTAGCGCGTTACTGTAGCGCGAGCAGCATGTGTACAGCATTAATGAATGGACAAAAATACCCTCCAAATATAGGATTGTTAGTGGACTTAACGGTTCATTCTAACGGAATGACCAAAACTAAAATTCAAATGCTAAAGTTAGTGACCTTTTTTGAATATTTAAAAGTTAGTGACCAAAACCTAAACTTTACCAAAGTATGATGACCTTTTTTACAATTCACTCAAAATAAAATAGAGTAAATTTCAAAATAGGTCATCATACTTTGGTAAAGTTTAAGTTTTGGTCACTAACTTTTAAATATTCAAAAAATGTCACTAACTTTTACATCTGAATTTTAAATTTGATCATTCCGTTACAAACGGCAGTGAAGCCCACTAACAGTCCAAATTATTGAGGATATTTTTGTCCATTCATTCATGCTGTACACATGCTGCTGACATTGCTGCTGGGGATAGTACATTGCTGCCGTCAATCCTTAACAAGGGAGATCAGATCAGGATTATATGGATATCAGATCAGCGAATACTTGACATCAGATCAACAGACTATAGATATCAGATCAAGAATATAAAAGAAATCATACAATAGAACTAAAACATACTTAACAAGGGAGATCAGATCAGGATTATATAGACATCAGATCAGCGAATACTTGACATCAGATCAACAGACTATAGATATCAGATCAAGAATATAAAAGAAATCATACACTAGAACTAAAACATACTTAACAAGGGAGATCACATCAGGATTATATAGACATCAGATCAGCGAATACTTGACATCAGATCAACAGACTATAGATATCAGATCAAGAATATAAAAGAAATCATACAATATAACTAAAACATACTTAACAAGGGAGATCAGATCAGGATTATATAGACATCAGATCAGCGAATACTTGACATCAGATCAACAGACTATAGATATCAGATCAAGAATAAAAAAGAAATCATATCATACAACAAAAATGTTCATAATATGTATCATAATATCTAAAATTATTTAATTATAAAACAAATAAAATTATCCAAAATTATCTAAAATTATTTTGTTATTCTGTGCCCCTTTTATATCTAAATTATTCCTGATAAATTAAGAAATACCAATCATAATATTTAAATATAAAAATATATTAAATTACCTAAATACCCTTAATTAATTTACTAAAAATACCAAAAAAATTTATTTATAATTCCGCTCATCTATGCTACTTTATTTATAATTTTTATAAATTTTTGGTAGATTAAAAAGAGACTTATAAAATTTTTTATAAATTAATTAAGGACAAATTATTTTGAATGTTTGAGTGTTTTGAGGGATGCAGTTTTGATTCATTTTCCCGCAATTTTTAACCCTTCAACTGTTGAGGAAGTGATGTTGGGTGGAGGGTTAAAAATTTTTTCCGTCCGTTTTTTTTCTAAATAATTCAGTATTTTTTTAATGTTTTTGAATTTTATAAAAAAAATATTTTTAAATTATCATTTTATTTGTTTTATAATTAAATAATTTTAGATATTATGATACATATTATAAACGTTTTTGTTGTATGATATGATTTCTTTTTTATTCTTGATCTGATATCTATAGTCTGTTGATCTGATGTCAAGTATTGGCTGATCTGATGTATATATAATCCTGATCTGATCTCCATTGTTAAGTATGTTTTAGTTCTAGTGTATGATTTCTTTTATATTCTTGATCTGATATCTATAGTCTGTTGATCTGATGTCAAGTATTCGCTGATCTGATGTCTATATAAACCTGATCTGATCTCCGTTGTTAAGTATGTTTTAGTTATATTGTATGATTTCTTTTATATTCTTGATCTTATATCTATAGTCTGTTGATATGATGTCAAGTATTCGCTGATCTGATGTCTATATAATCCTGATCTGATCTCCATTGTTAAGGATTGACGGCAGCAATGTACTATCCCCAGCAGCAATGTCAGTAGCATGTGTACAGCATGAATGAATGGACAAAAATATCATCAATAATTTGGACTATTAGTGGGTTTCACTGCCGTTTGTAACAGAATGACCAAATTTAAAATTCAGATGTAAAAGTTAGTGACATTTTTTGAATATTTAAAAGTTAGTGACCAAAACCTAAACTTTACCAAAGTATGATGACCTATTTTGAAATTCACTCAATAAAATATAGAAATAGAAAATGAATTTTCTGCAGTTGAATATTATTAGAAAATGAATTCGGAAAATTAAAATCCGAATTACATAAAATTCGAATTTCACATAGACAACCCACCACGTCTCAGAACAACTAGCACCAAGTCAAAAACAACTAGCACCACGTCCAGAAACGTCTACATCCATTCATGTGAATTTAAACTGATTTTTTTCACAAAAAACAACCCAGTACGTCTCATAACAACTAGCACCATGTCCAAAAAAAACTAGCACCACATCAAAAAATGTCTAAATCCATGCATGTGAATTTAACTAATTTTTTCACAAAGACAGACCACGTCTCAGAACAACTAGCACTACGTCTCTAAAACTCTTAATTAATTAGAGTTTCAAATTTTACAAATCCGATAGGCCTCTTTCAGTCCACACCCCTTCAATTTCTTTCAGTCCACACCCTAAATTTTAACCCCCTTTCAGTCAAACCCGCATTTTGTTTGTTTCTTTGCCATTATAACTAAAATATGTATTTTAGTTGTTGCGATTTTCAATTATGTTAGGTTCACATCGGCCAATACCATTTAATTCAATTACTAAATTATGTTCGACATTATTTGTAATGTGCATTATACTATTATTTGTGTAATTTTATTATTTAAGTACTCCTTTTATATTATAATAATAATTATTATTATATTTTTTAAACTAAACTAGTATATTTCGGCTACTAGGAATGAGTAGAAGGTATATCTTGTACCAGTGGTACATGTACCTATTACTATATATAGTAATTTTTAACATGACAGCTGTACACTTAATAAATATAGTAAGTTTTGCCGACGCGCGCGTTTTTTTTTTTATCGCTGAGTCCACAGCGTCTCAGAATAACTGTCGCAACGTCCAAAAAATAAATGTCGCAACGTCTACATCCAGGCATGTCACAACGTCTCCTAACACTGCTATAACATCCCCGTACGTCCAAAAAACAACTGCCGCAACATCTAAAAATATCTACATTCAGGCATGTGAATTTAAGCTGAATTTTTCACATAACACCTTCCATAACGTCTCCTAACACTGTCGCAAACGCCCCCGTACGTCCAAAAAAAACTATCGCAACGTCCAAAAATATCTACATCCAAACATGTGAATTTAAGCTGAGTTTTTCACATAACACCTTCCACAACGCCTCCTAACACTGCCGTAAAGTCCAAAAAATAACTGCCGCAACGTCAAAAAACATCTACATTCAGGCATGTGAAGTTAAGATGAATTTTTCACATAACACCTTTTACAACGTCTCCTAACACTGCCGCAACGTCCCCATACGTCCAAAAAATAACTGCTGCAATATCCAAAAGCGTCTAAACTGATTTTAGTAATGTAAAAACGGATACCATTTAAGTAACTATTAGTAGGAAAAAAAAATGTCAGGGACGAGACTCGAACCGTGGTTATTTTAGTCTTGTGACTCTCCAAAAACATCAATTGTCATTAATCCACTTAAAGTTAGTTGGCATTTAGTTACACTTTTTTGTACATGTCATTTAAAAGATCACTATTGTCAACATTAAAATTTTCATCTCCCAATACATAGGTCAGTAGAAACCCGGAGGAACAAGATTTTCATGTAGGCAAAACACAAAAAACTATTTTTTATACATGTCAAATGCTTCGTCGAAAGTTTGAAAAACCCTTAAATTTATTAAAAATCTTCCGTATCTTTTAAAATGAGGCATTTTTTGGAGTTTTGAGCGGCCATAGGGGGTTTGCGACTGGATAGATCTCGAAAAGTTATATGAAATAAAAAAATTAGTTTAAAACGGACCACCGAGCACAAAGTTATGACCATTTAAAGTTTTTGTCAAAAACCACACGTTTTCTAATATTAGACCAATCTCCAAACGCCAGTCTGCCATGTCCATTGCGTAGATCTCATCGAGAAACATCAAATCAACTACTCGCGCGTCCAAATTGGACAATCGAGTGTCGAGTTATGCCCTCCCGAACCGTCCCTGCAATACAACTTCATAGATAGCACATTCCACAACGTCTCCTAACACTGCCGTAACGTCCCTGCATGTCCAAAAAATAACTGTCGCAACGTCTACATCCAGGCATGTGGTGAATTTTTCACATAACACCTTCTACAATGTCTCCTAATATTTTCGTAACGTCCCCGCACGTCCAAAAAACAACTGTCGCAACGTCTACATTCAAGCATGTGAATTTAAGCTGAATTTTTCACATAACACATTCCACAACGTCTCCTAACACTGCTGCAACGTCCAAAAAATAACTGTCGTAATGTCCAAAAACGTCTACCATTTTTTTTCTATGTGAGACTAAATTAATTGGAATATAACTATTACCACCACGTCCAAAAATAACTATCACACCACGTCTACATCCAACATGTGAATTTTAGCTAAACACAGTCCACCACGTCCCGCTATGTCTAAAATACAAAGCAGCAACGTTCTGTTACGTCTCGCTAAGTCCAAAATACAAAGCAACAACATCTCGTTATCTCCTACAACGTCCCACAATGTCCCGTTACGTCTAATTACGTCCCATAACCCGTTCTACTAAGTCCAGCAGCGAGGAAGAATCAGAAGCAACCCATTTCACTTGAAAGTGTCAATACCTCACAAAAAATATTTATATATCATATTTCGGAGTAACAGAGCATTATTTGAATAAGAAAACACGAATATAACATCATTAATACATTACCGAATATCAAATCGCGAAAATAAGGTTTCGTTAATCCATCAAATACAGTTCATACTTTATGATGAAGTGATTGTTTAAGAAGAATAAGTTATTTTTGAAGAAGAATAAGAGATTTTTGAAGAATAATAAGAGATTTTTGAACATGAAGAAGTGATCTTTCCGTTGTATTTGGTATTGTTCGTCGATAATTACAATCGTCGATCTCCGTTAAATCTGTGTTTGGACGAAATATTTGATTAAATGCGGTTTTGAATGGAGTACGGCTAAGAAGAATAACGGATTTTTGAAGAAGAAGAAGAAGTGATTTTTGAAAAAGAAAGAACTAGGTTTTTGGAGAAAAAAAAAAAGAAAAAAGAGAAGAGCGTGTATCTCAATCTGTTATAATGAGAGTAGTGATGTATTACTAGATATATGTACCTAGTAGTACAACATATAGTTTGCAAGGAATGAATAAGTGACTGACTCTTGCGAGAATGATAAATAAAAAAGAGAGATAAATTTTTCAATTAAAACCTAACCAGCGGTCATATATTTCGTTCACGGTAAATTATATGATGATCAATTTTTTTTTTGGTATATCATCTCCAAAATATTTTTTTTCGTCCTGAGAGTGGTTTTAGATCTTTTTTTTATGTTTTTTTCTTAAATAATTCAATATTTTTTGAATTTTTTGAATTTTTTGAATCTTTTTTTAAAATTATCAAAAATAATTATTTTATTTATAAATATATTTTAAAATTATTTAATTGACATAAAAAGTGAAATTATATTACAAAAATAATATACAATATTTTATATCATGTAAATGTCTTTCTGAAGAAAACCAGAAAGATCTGGACAGCAGAAACCAGTTTACATTGTAATATGAAAAAACAAAAAAAATCAATCAAGAACCAGCGGCACTAGAAACAAGATCAATCAATACTAGAACCCAGAAAACGTAATCAGAACAATAAAGTTTGAACATAAGTTAAGAACGTAAGCCAACAATGGGCTATGATACTACAAAATTTTTCATCCAGTTCATTAAGGCAAATATTTTAATGAATGGGCTGTGGTAATTAGAGTCTAGTTCAGACCATCAATACCAGCAGCTTAGGTAGAACTTTGATTCTATCCAAAAAAGGTTGTAAAAGTCAACTGCATTAGCACAAAATTGCCAAGGGTTGACTTTGAAAGTTGCCAGTATTGACTAACTCCACTTTTGCCACTTCCCAGATTCACAATATCCTATTCAGTTCCACATCTTGTTCATACATACTCCACTTAATTTTCTAAGAAGAGAATACAAGAATCTAAGAAATGGAAAATATCCCAGCAAGACTTGATTCTAGTCTGGAAATTTTTGAAATGATAGCCAAACAACCAGATTTGCCTTTAAAAGTGAAGGATGCAGTCCTTATGGTTCACTTGGATTTCAGATTTCTGAAGTTGTTTTCCATGTTAGCGCTAAAGTGCGCCGAAGGAACTGGCAGGGATGCCAACTTGGATTTCATTACAATCAGCATTGGAGCTTTAGTGGAAGCACTGGAAGGAGAAGAAGGAACAGATGAAGAATGGGAGGATGATTTCACGTCTGTTGATGTGCTGCAAATCCTTGGGATTAGGATAAAGATAAAAGAAATTTGTGATGATTTATGGGATTGCTCATTCCAGGCTATTTCTGGCAACAGCGATGAGATAACCAAATTCCTGGATTTAATCCTTTGGAATTTGAGGGATCTTGTGAACTGGAGGTATGATCTATGTGCTCCCCAGAAGAAGCAAATCAGGGTTCTTCAGGATAAGCTCTGTCTCATTGGAAACATTTTCGACTTCAGCAAACAAAGATGTCCAGATCAGCAGAAACTTGAAGAGTTCTGGAGCTTTATGCAAGGTGTGATGAATTCTGCAGCCTGTCTCTCAGTTCTGTTCTGGACAGACGGAAAGGATGAAAATCAGGCTGCAAAATTAGATTCAATGCTTGCTGATATACTAAAAAATATCAAACCTTACAATCCCATGGCCATAGAGATGTATCTCGGGGTCCTGCTTCCTTCAAAGTCATCAAAGTTTGGCAAATTTATGATCAGTGAATTTGTTATGGGACTTTGGGATTTGCTCCTGGAAGATCTTGCATCCCCTATAAAGAATCGTTTCAAAGTCTTTCAGGACGGGCTCATATTCTGTACCACATTCCTCATGAACCGACCAGAGAATCCCGAAAGAGAAGTTGGAGATGTACTTTTGAGCCGAATTGATGATATTATCAGTTATGTGGTTTCTTTCATTTGTTCATGTTACATGGATGATGATGTTGAGATGAGCATTGCACCTGAGGTAGAAGAAAGTCTTTCCGGTCTACAAGTTGAGATTGATGAAGTCCTGGCTGAGGTCAGAGAGATTTATGTCCACAACCCAAAATTTTCAGGCTCCCATTTCCCTGTGACTAATGAAATTGGATTCTTTGATTGTCTTTTGGGAAATTTGAAGGATATGATGATGTCCAAAGCCAGTAGGATTCAATTTGCCATGGGGAAAATTCTCTTTATTCAAGAGGAATTAGTTTCCATAAGGGATTTTCTCAAGGAAGTGGAGCTGCTGAAAGATGAGCAACAAGAAGTTAAGGATCTTTGGGACAGAATCATGAATGTTGCATACCATGCAGACCACATCATCAACTCTTGTTTGATCGTAGACAGTCCGATTTGGTACGACATTATAAGCCTTTCCAATGTAACAGAAGAAATTGAGGTTATCAAGAATGAAGTCCAGAAGGTGACTGATTTGGAGATGTACAAGATCAGAAAGCCATATGATGAGTATCATTCTGCAGGCCCTCTCATCCCAAGAAGGCAAGCTAATAATACCTCAAGAGTTGAGGAAGTTGTTGTGGGTTTCAAGGATGAAATGGAAACAATAATTGATAGACTTACAAGAGGAACATCACAACTCGATATCATCTCGATTGTTGGAATGCCGGGCCAAGGTAAGACAACATTAGCCAAGATGGTCTATAATGATCTTGCTGTCAAATATCACTTCAATAAATGTTCATGGTGTTATGTTTCCCAAATGTATGAAACTAAGGAGCTATTATTTGACATTTTAAGTGATGTTAGTGATCCTGATATTCGATCCTCAGACCCTAAACTAACTGAAGATGAATTAGCTGAACGGCTATGGAAAAGTTTGAAAGGACGGAGATTTCTCATTGTCATGGATGATGTTTGGGACATTGGAGCTTGGGATGGCATCAAAAGATCACTTCCAGATGATGGCATTGGAAGTAGAATTGTTTTCACTAGTCGAATCCATAATTTGGTTTCGCAAGCTAAGCCGAATTGTAGTCCACATTGTATTCGACTGCTTAACGATGCAGAAAGTTGGGAGTTATTACAAGAGAGGGTGTTTCACAATGGCTGCCCTTCTGAACTATCAGAGATTGGAAAGGAAATTGCAACTCTGTGCAAAGGACTACCTCTAGCAGTTGTTCTAGTCGCCGGTATTCTGGCGAAGATGGAAAAGGGTCTTGATTGCTGGGAGGAAATGATTGAAACAATGGGATCAAATATCAAGGACCTAGTAGAGTTAAGCTACAAGCATTTACCAAAATGCTTGAGAGCTTGCTTTCTCTATTTCGGAGCATTTCATGAGGCTCAAGTTATCAGAGTTCGGAAGTTGATAAAACTGTGGACTGCTGAAGGATTTGTTATACCAACAAATGATGTAAAAAGTTCGGATGACATTGCAAGGGAGTACTTGATGGATCTGATTGATCGAAGCCTGGTGACTGTTGCAGCCAGAAGCTCCAAGGGAGAGATAAAAGCTTGTCGTGTCCATGATCTGCTTCTTGATTTCTGCTTGACAAAAGCTCAGGAAGAGAGGTTCTTACACAAAGTCCATGGAAGCGATATCTCTGACGATTCTCCAGCGAAAATTTACGCGCATTATCGCTTGAGCATTTACAAATGGAAGCAATTCCTTGCTTCAAGACCTGCTGCAGGTAGCTATGTCCATTCTGTAGTAGTCTCACTCCCAGGTATTCAAGTAGAGTGGGGGAGAAGTTTAAGCCTCACTTCTTTCTTTCTGGGCTTTAAGTTTCTTAATGTGTTGGATATGGAGTGCATCTATATTGATGATTTTTTCCCTCAACATATAACCCTAATGATCCATTTGAGATACTTAGCAATCTGGTGTTGTACTAACTATCTTCCATCGGCAATCAGCGATTTGTGGAAACTGGAAACTTTGATTGTTAAAAGTGCAAGGCTTTACAGTATTCCTTTGCCTGATGCCATTTGGAGTATGAAAACATTGAGGCATATAGACATTCCTACAATGACTTTCAGACTTGACAAGAACGATGATGAATCCTGTATCCTGCACAATATTAGCACTTTTTCAGCACCAACTCTTACTTCTGAGAAAGATACAGAGGAGCTGTTGAGACGATTACCAGGACTTCGGAAGCTGAAATGCAATTTTATGGAAATCAAATTGGCTTCTGAGGATTTCATTCGGTTTCCATCTTTGATCTGTTTAAGCCAACTCGAATCGCTGGCCGTGTTTAATGGTGGAGACATGCTCTTTGGTGAAAACTTTGATCAGTTTCCATCTTTTGATCTGCCAACTACTCTCAGGAAGCTGACTCTGGAAATCTTTTGCCTAACAGAAAGTGCAATATCAGCACTAGGAAAGTTGCCTAATCTTCAAGTTCTCAAGTTAAGACAATCGGGTTTTCGCAGCCTAAGATGGGACCTGGAAGATGATGAATTCTTGAAACTCAAGTTCTTGGAACTTTCAAAAGTGCAACTTCAGGAATGGAATGATTGCAGCGGTGAGCCGTTCCCCCGCCTTCATCGCCTCGTCCTGAAAAACTGTGAGATTCTTGAGGAAATCCCTCTTAGTTTTGGTGATATTCAAACGCTGAAGAGAATGGATGTATTGTGGTGCCCCAAGGCCTCAAGTTCAGCAAGGCGGATTCAGGATGAGCAAAGGGATATGGGAAATGATGGCCTCGAATTTTACATTCTGGATGACTAGATTTCTTAAACAAGGTACATCTTTCTCTGCATGCAAATTTAATGGTAGTACCAAAATTATATTCATTTTGATCCCATACTAACAACACAACATTTCATACAGAATATAGTTTTATATCAAACAGAACATTATTCCATATCATTACAACAAAAGAGATTTCTTATATGAAAACAAATAAAGAGTTCATATTATACAAAACATAATTTTCATATCAGATAGAACATGGTTTCATATCAATACAACAAACACATTCTTATAAAAAGAAAAGTTAACCCTATTTTCACTTGATATGAAATATTGTTTGGCTTGATACTGATGTGATGTTCTTACAAGATTCCATGTTTCATTGCTCCATCAATGCATGAAAAATCACAAATTCATTTCACGATGCCAAATTTCACACTAGTTGCATAAAACCATAGTTCCTATCCGATTCCTGGATCTAAAAGTGAGTTCCCAATAAAGCAGGAACTGGATCAACTTTTGCATACTTAACTAATGCACTTCTGTCATTTGTCAAAAGTACACCTTGCAATGCAGTACTATTACTACCATATAACAACTGATGTGGCTTAGCAGTGATTCAGATGTTGCTATTGATGCCGAAAACATAGAAGCAGATGCAGAACAAGGAATGAAACTTTGCCACAAAAGACCCTCACTTTTGATATATTATAAGGTACAACAACAGAGTAGTTATTAAGATTTTCCAACAACGCTACTATGGATCAGTATGATTATATATAAAAAATAATTAGAGTGGAGAAAAACGCACCTATGCTTATATCAGACTTTCCTCTAGCCAAAGACAATTACTTCAAGGCCATCATTTCCCATGTCCAGTTGTTCTTCACGAATTTGCTTGGCTGAATTTGAGGCATTGAAACACCAATACATTTCAATCTTTCCCAAGGTTGGAATGTAGCCTAAACTTGACGGGATACCCTCAAGGCTGTAACAGTTTTTCACTACAAGTTTCTCAAGGCAGGGGAATGGCTCATCAGGGACAGTCCATTGCTCAATTTTCAGTTGCCATAGTTCCAGGTACTTCAGTTTTGAGAATTCACCTTCTTGCACCTCCCAGCTCCTTCCTGAAAAAGCTCGTTCTTGCAGTTTGAGAACCTCAAGATTAGGCAACTGTCCGACTATTGATATGGCCTCCCAGGGTAAGGCAAACCTTCCCAAGGTTAACCTTTTAAGACTGCTGGGAAAATCAAAAGCTGGATACTGATCCTTATTCGGGCCAAAGCATACCATACCATAACTAAACACTTTCAGTGATTCTAGATCAGTCAGCAGGCTCAATTCAGGAAACTTATAGGGCTCACCATTGAACTGCCTCTCAATAAATTTGCAGTCGAGCTTTCGAAGTCTTGGCAACCTTCTCAGTAACTCCTTCGTTTCTTTTCCAGAGTTGAGAATTGGTGATGAAAAAAAGTCCATGAACTCTAATTCTCCATCTTCAGGATCCTCAAGACCAGTTAAACACATGGAAGGAATGCATATATGCCTTAAGCTTTTCAGCTGCCAAATGGTATTTGGCAAGGGAATCTCAGCAGTTGAAGATCTCACAATTAAGGTTTCTAGATTCCAGAGATTGGCAATGGATGATGGAAGTTCTGAGGCCCGACAAGCTATTGCAAAGTATCTCAAAAGTATCATGGATGTTATTTCTTCAGGAAAAGCACAATCTATGCAGATGCACTCCAAATCAAGAACATTAAGAAGTTTAAAGCTGTTAAACAAGGTTGTGGAATGTGGATAATACGTTCCTGCTTGATAATTACCATAAAGAATAAGAGAATGGACATGCGAAACTGAAGGATTTGAATCAATGAACTGCTTCCATTCAGCATCAACACAAAGTCGATATGCGTCGTATTTTGTTGGCTTCACAGGAGAATGAGGAACATCACAATCGTGTACCCAATGCAGAAATTTATCTTCTCTGATTTTTGCCAAGCACAAATCACGTAGCAGATCATGAATGCGGCAAGCCTTTACTCCACCATTGGAACTTCTCTCGGCTAGGATTATTAGACTTCGACCAATTAGATCAACCAAGTAATCTTCGGCCACTTTATATAAGCTCTTCTTTTCAGTTCTGGGAATTAAACCTTCTGCAATCCAAAGATTCATCAGCTTTCGTGCTCTAACTACTCTGTCCTCTGGAAATGCTCCAAAATAGAGAAAACAGGACTTTAAAGGCTCTGGCAAATGCTTGTAACTTAATTCAAGCACATGCATGCACCCTTCATTAGCAATCTGCGTACTTGTACTTTGTTCAATTTGCTCCCACCAAACAATGTCATTGCTTCTTTTTTTTAGGACACCTGCAACCAAAACAACCGAGAGAGGCAACCCTTTGCAGTTTTTTGCAATATTTTGGCCTATTTCTGATAGATCAAGAGGGCAACATTCTTCATGAAATACCTTCTCTTGTAACAGTTCCCAGCTTTCCTGATCAGAAAGTGGACCAAGGTGATGATCAGTGCTGCAGTTAGGCTTAGCTTGTTGAAACAAATTATGGATGCGACTAGTAAACAGAATTCTACTTCCGTTATTGTCATCCGGAAATGACAATCTGATGCTTTCCCAGGCTTCAATTTCCCAAATGTCATCCATGACAATGATGTATTTTTGTCCCTTTAAAGCTTTCCAGAGCTTCTCAGCTAAATCATCATCACTTGTATTAGAGTTAGAGCTTCGAACATCAAAACCACAAATCCCAGATAAAATGTCGAGCATTATGTCTCTACTCTTATAAGTTTGGGAAATACAACACCAGGCACATTTATGAAAGTAATATTTAACAGCAGGATCATTATATAACTTCTTGGCTAAAGTAGTCTTACCCAGGCCCGGCATACCGACAATTGAGACAATGTCAAGCTTTTTTTGTTCCTCTTGTAAGCCGATCAACTAATTTCTTTGATTCATCATTCAAACCGATAACGACCTCCTCAAGTCTTGATGTATTTGCTTGCTTTGGCAGGAGGTGACTGGAACTTGTTTCAACATTGGTCATTCTGATTTTGCTGATAAGATCATTCAACTTCAACTCGGTTTCGATAAGCTTCATTCCTTCTATTACACTGGAAAGGCACACCATATTGTACCAAATAGGATGATCTACAAGTGAACATGAGGCGATGGCATCTTGGGCCTGATACACCACTTTGATAACTCGTTTCCAAAGATCTTTTAGCTCCTCGTGCTCATTCTGCACCTCCATGATATCTTTCAGGTAAGGTTGAAGTAAAAGGAGCTGTTTTTTGACCATCCCAACCTGAGGCTTTGCAAAAGAAATGCTACTGGGGAAATGTTTCAACATTTTCTTCAGATTATCCAAAAAAAACTCAATGAATCCCATACCATTTGTCATCGGAAAACTGAGCTCTGATGAATTTGGAACCTGGATATAAACCTCTGCAACCTCTGCCTTAGCTTTTTCAATCTTAGATTGGAGACTAGAAAAACTGATTTCCCTTGCAACTAAAGTGTCCACAGTGAACTCATTCAAGTACAGTGAAGAAAGGAGAGATAGTACCTCTTCAATAACAGCATCAACTTGTGTGAGAAGTGTTTTTCCACCATTTGTTGCAACATCCGCTGAAGGATCCATCAAGAATGTTGTTGTGAATATTAAACTTTCTCTGAGGGTTTCAGCATTGTCCTTCAAAGGGTCAACTAAATCTTCCAGGAAAATATCAACCATGTCTACAACAATTTGACCAGCTAGAAGTTTGTCAGATCTTGATGACTTTGAAGATTTCAAGACTCCAAAAAACTTCTCTGGAGCTTTTGGAGTGTAAGGCTTTATCTTCTGCAGTAGATTACAAAGCATGGTTTCCAACCTTTGCCCCATAACTTGATCGTTTCCATCCACCCAGCTAAGAATCAACAAACACGCCGCCCTGTGAACCCAATCCTTCACATAATCTAAGAACTCTTCCAATCTGCGATGCTCACTGCATCTTTTTGCAGTGAAATCAATAAGATTTGCCAGGAAACTCAGCTTTCCTTGAAGAACTATGATTTGATTCTTCAGAGGAACAACCATATCATCACCTTTCAATTTCAGAAGATCCTTCAAATTCCCAACAAGACAACCGATGAATTCAAGGATCTCGTCACTGGAGCAAGACTTGAATTTGATGGACGAATCCAGTAGATTAGAACAAGTTTCTCTAATCCTGGGCTTAAAAAACTCAGCTTTTTCGAGCAAGCTTGAGCATACAGAATCCAAGTTGGTTGCAGCAATAGCACGAGTAGCTTTCATGCTAACCGGATTTACATCCTCGCTTGCTTCCTGGAACTTTGTCAAGCAAGAAATGAACATTTTCAAGAATCCCAACTCCAATTCAACATCTTTAGGCACAGTCAAGCCTGTTTGAATGTCCAGCCTCTCCATCTCTTCCAGGAGAGAACCAATATCAGTAAAAGTGACAGCCATTTTATCCATTTTTCCTCACTCTATGAGAAAGAATGCTAACAGGGAAATTCAGGATACAAACTCAGAGTCAGAATCCCTGAAGAAATATTACCCTCAAAAGGCTCACAACAATGTCTTCTTGACAATACTCAGCTCCATATTATAGTATATATTTCTTGTCTCCATGTAAATCAATTTCAGATAACGTACAAGATTTGTTCATAGAACCAATAAACTAATCTTGGGTCGCTTCAAACAATTAAATAATCGATCCCACTTGTTAATAATTAATAGTAGTAAAATAATTACTCTGTGTTCTTCGTTTGTTTGTTTTTGCAAGCTCCACACAGGGGCAGTAGCCAAGAAATTTAGATGGAGACAGCCAGAACTAAGTTTCTCTTGGGCCAAAGCCCAGTATTTAGTAAGGTAGTCCAATGGGCTTCTGCTGCTATCCATCCAAAGCTGACACTAGCCGCATTTTGAAACGTCCCTCTGTTGAACTCAAATTCAAAAAAACCTGGCCTCATTGTCCCCAAACACTTTTCCCTCCGATCGTCTCCATTTCTCTCTTTTTCTCGGTAGTCGGGAATGGCGAATGGCTGCGCGAGGGAAAGCAGCAATGGTGATGGTTCGCAGCAAGGGCAACTCCTTCCGGTGGACGCCGACGGCGTATGCATGTTGTGCAAGGAAATTCCTCCTCTCGAACAAACCATCTGCTGCGGCACGTGCGGGTCTTCGTGGCACTTGGATTGCCTCAAAGGGTTTCCTATAATCGCTTCTGAAGTAGACGTTGTGAGATACGAGTGTCCTGATTGCTCCGGCCACGGCCTCAATGGAGCTCAGGCCCCGCCGTCATCTGGCGGTGAACTGGTTGCCAAAATTAAGGCTATCGACGGGGATGCGTCTCTGACGGAGAGCGAGAAGGCGAAGAAGAAGCAGGAGGTTCTTGGTGGGAAATTTAAGAGTGAAGAGGAACAGGGTAGAAAGGGCAAAGAGAAAGCTAATGAGGCCTTGGCTCTTCTTAGTGAGAGCTTTAAGTGCTCTTTTTGTTTGCAGTTACCTGAGAGGCCTGTTACGGTATTGGTTTTCATTTCATGATAGGCTGCGTTTTTGGTCACCAAAATGGAAAATTTTACCCCCTTTTTTTCACTCTTTTTAGATACATTTTACTTTCTGTACTTATTTCCAAGAAATGCTACTGTTTCAGGTCCTTAAATTATGCATTCAATGCTTGCCGCTTGGAGATCTCCCGTTAGGTTTTTATCTAGTTTTTGTATGCGGGTGCCATTTGATTCTGCAAGATTTAATGATTATACGTGCACAAGATGCTGTCTCTCATGCCTAGTTTGATGTAACTTTGATTTGTTCATAAATTCGTCATTTGACTCAATGAGCTTGTTTCTTTGGATACTATGCTCTTTATTAATGATTATTTCCGTGTAGAATGTCAAGTTATGATTTTTGGGGCTACATTAAGGCAAGTTATCTGACTCTTATTGCTCAAAGAGATGCCCGAATTTATTTCATCCATTTTGGAAATCTCAAACAGCTTGCTATTTTGTATCTCAGATGATTGCTCCCTAATCTCAAGTAGAGTTTGAAGTTCACTTAAATAGATTCTGCTTTTCTGATATTACTTAAGCACGGCTCATTAAGTTACTGCATTGCAATCATGCACTTGAAGTTCTGCTAGTGGAATCATAAATTGGTGGACTCCTAAGCCATTCTAACTTTGTTGGTTCATCTTCACCACTTTGGATTGTCATGAAAACTTGCAAACAGGCAGCTTTTAGTAGTTCCCAGTGCAGTTATTCTCTTCTAGCTTTATACTAATCAAGTGTAAAGCAAGTTTCAATGAAAATAATCGTGTGAATTTGGAATATGTGAATGTCATTAGAAATTTCTTCAATAATTCGTTGAACAAAGTCATTGTTGCACACGTTATTTATACCATGAAGTTTTGATTGATTAGGCAGCAGCAATTTAAAGTTGCTCTAAATTTACATTTCATTTTGATGTTCCAGACACCATGTGGCCACAACTTCTGCCTCAAGTGCTTTCAGAAGTGGATTGGTCAAGGCAAGCGCACATGTGCAAAATGCCGGTCCAGTATCCCTCCTCAAATGGCAAGTCAACCTCGTATAAATTCGGCCTTAGTAGCTACTATCAGACGTGCCAGAGTCTTGAGAACATGTCCTGCTACTGAACAGCCACAGAAGGTTTATCATTCTTTGAAAGATGAAGATCTGCCTGATGAGCCATATGTAACGGAACGAGCAAAGAAGGGAGGGATTGCTAATGCAAAAAGTGGCAGGATTTTTGTCACCATTCCTTCAGATCATTTTGGACCTATATCAGCTGAGAGTGATCCGGTGCTGAACTTGGGTATCTTGGTTGGTCAGTGCTTTGCCAACAGGTATAAATGCAGGCAGTGGGGAGTGCACCGTCCACTTGTTTGTGGAATTTCTGGACAGGCAAATCTTGGTGCTCAGTCAGTGGTGCTTTCTGGAGGTTACATGGATGATGAAGATCATGGGGAATGGTTTCTCTACACCGGAAGGTTAGGTTTATGCTAATATTTTTCTTAATTGTTCTGTAGTTTAGGGTCTTGTGTAGGTCAAATTCAATGTAATCAAGGTATTTATTGTAATTCTTTATTCCAAATATGTGATATACTGTTTTCCTGATTTGTTACTGTGTACATTCTTTCTTTTATGTTACTTATAAACTTTCGCATGTCAATCTGGTAGCGGTGGAAGAGATCTAAGTGGGAACAAGCGAACAAACAAGGATCAATCCTTTGACCAGGAGTTCAAGAACTTTAATGAGTCCTTGCGTGTCAGCTGCAAGAAAGGGTATCCGGTTCGTGTAGTTAGGTAAGAAATAGAGTATATATTTGCAATTATTTATTCTGTTAAAGACATGTTTATGCGATTTTGTTTTGACTATATAAGTTGAGATCCATTTATAGCATTAACATAATGTTTCCATAATATTAGCTGATCCTCATACTTCATTATGTGGAGACTCGGTATGAGAAATATCTAATGAAGGTTTTACAAGCTTTGCCATTTTGGTACATGATGTTGTGATTGTGTTTAATGAAGTGTTTCTCTATTGAGAATTACAATTTAGAATTCAAGCATTCGTAGCACAACAGTAGTGCCCCATTTTATCTGACTTGTAGGGATATTAATAAGTACTTTTTACCTTTATCACTATAAATGGTTATGCCTAATGGAAGTTTAAATGCCAATCTCGATATTTAACTTGCATTTGTCTTCGATGTATACACCGAGATCTGCTCTAACTAATGTTTGATCTATATTATGAAATATTGCTTAACATAGAACGAAGACTGGCTTTTTGTTGGTGAATTCATATTGTTCTGCAGGCTACTTAATTTAGAGAACATCACCAGCAATTGTCAGATTTCCAGTTTGTAAAACAAATATGTGATACTCCTTATTTGCAGGCAGTTCTGGTTTTGTATTTTCTGGATGATCCCTGAAATGTTCCCCTCTAATTGTGCTAGTCCACAAGTTTACAAGGTTTCTGATGTTGTTAGGCATTAAAGTTCCTTTGAATTCTGAATCTCTGAGTCTTGTCAATCACTGTGGTGTCGTGCAAGGATAGTAAATCCTCCACTCTATGTAGAATACTTCATGTAACAGTGGCACTTAAATCTAATCAGTTTGAGTTCAAAACCTAATGAGGACTTTATCAGACCTTTTGGATGTCATTATCATGTCATCATCTATTAGTTTGGTTTCTCAGCTTCTTAACTTTAATGGGCAGATCACATAAAGAGAAACGTTCATCATATGCCCCAGACAGAGATTTGCGCTATGATGGGATCTATAGGATAGAGAAATGTTGGCTAAAAGTTGGGATTCAGGTAAGCATGTTTGATACTCATTTAAATTTTCTAAACAGCTTTCTTTTTTTTCTGTGTTACATGACTATTTTCTGTGCACCAGGGTTTTAAAGTCTGCAGGTACCTATTTGTACGCTGTGACAATGAGCCTGCACCATGGACTAGGTGTGAAATTTGCTGTGCATATGTAAGAGCTTTTGCATAACACATAAGTCATTATTCCTCACCCTCTCCATGTTCTCCAGTGATGAGGATGGAGATCGCCCCAGACCTCTTCCTGTTGTTCCTGAGCTACAGCAAGCAATCGATGTGTTTGAGCGGACAGAAAGTCCGTCATGGGATTATGACGTGAGTGTGTCTCTCTCTTACATTGCAAGACTTCCTTTGGAATTAGCTTTTGCACTTGTTAGGCTTATCACATGTCTGATCTCAATAGCTTTATAAGCTGTTCACGCACTGGGTAAACGTTTTTGCAAATTACTGAATGTACCAGGCTTAAGGCCTTAAACTTCCTTAGTCCAAGTAAACAAGAATAAATTATACTATAGGTTTTAATAAGCTGTGCTGTAATCTATGTACATTGTGTGTTTAGAGCTGCCAGTGTGATGACATATGCATTAACTAGTAATACTTTTTCTTACAGCTAATCTGAAAAGCCATTTCATTAATCAGGCTCGAATTAGCTCATCTGAGTGCATTTATTCTCAATTACTTTCCTTTCCAAAGCATCATTAAATCTTCTCAGCTCACTATTAAAACTTTTATTTTCAGTTGGAATTATGCGTATTTACTGAAATTTTGATAGCAGGAGGAAGACAATTGTTGGAAGTGGAAAAAGCCGCCACCTTTTAGTAAGGAAAAAGTTGCCCCAGTTGATCCTGAATTTGTAGAGAGGGCAAGAAAAGCAGTACGGAGGGCACAAAAAGCTTCTATCAAAATGGAACTTCTTAAAGGTTTGTAAATTTGCCATTTATACCAAAGATTTGAAAGAAATCTTAAAGAGCGTTTGTTCCCATGATGTTCTTTCTACTATTTGCTTGCAAAGCAAAAACCAACTTTTGTTTTGCTTTTGCTGGTTCTGTGCCTTGGCATGTACTTACCGGACTGTTTCTTTTAACAAAAGTCATTGTTGTCCCCTCTCTATTGTGGTGAACATTTTCTCTACTCTCTTCTATGGCTGGGAATATTACTAATTCATATAAAAACTAATTTCTGCAGAATTCAGCTGCCTCCTGTGTAAAAAGTTGTTGAATCTCCCTGTCACCACTCCTTGTACTCATAACTTCTGTAAATCTTGTCTACAAGATACATTCTCTGGTCAAGCGTTTCTGAGAGAGAGAAAATGTGAAGGTGGGCGCCAGCTTCGTTCGCGGAAGAATATCATGAAGTGCCCTATATGCCCAAGCGACATATCTGAATTTCTCCAGAATATTCAGGTTGGCAGAGTATTTTTTTTCACCAATTTTTTAAGAGCCGAGTTCTTGCTGTTAATAAGTACCATTCTTCAAAATTTATATGTAGCTCGTGGTGGATTGATTATAAGCAAATGTGGAAGATATCTGTACCCTTGCAGTTATACTTTATGTTGCCCCTTTCCTCTTATTGCTACTTTTTATTCAGTTGATATTCCCACTTTGACAAAATACTGTGCAATTTTTGACTTTTACATTTCATCTCCGGATTCTATACATCTACCAGTCAATATGAACTTAATAGGTGTGTAAGTTTGAGTTTTCACTCTCTCTGGCTCTCTGCAGAATACTTCCTCTAATCTTCCTTTTGATCTCCTCTTTGATTATGTTGAACACTTGTTCTTCACTTCTCATCTGTTCTGCAAAGATTCTTTGATTCCTCTCTTCCCATATGTGATCTATCTGTGCAGCAGCAATATTGCGAAGACAATAGACCTGCCAATGCGACTCTTTTTCCATATACAGGCCAAGTTGCTTGTCCATCTTCTGTATTTTATCTGTAGATTCTTCGCACGAATCCATGCCTTAATTAATAGGGATGTTTAGTTAATGCTCCTTTCTGTGTGTAGATTAATAGGGAATTGATGACCGCAATTGATAAACTGCAAGCAAGGATTGAAGAAGATGAGAAAGAAGAGATGGAGGACGAGGATTCTGGGGATAATGCTGGTGAAACTGAAGCCAACGGTTCAGAGATGGCATTGTTAAATGCTGAAGTTGAAGGAACCACTGAAACTTCTTTAAAGAGGAAAGCTCCAGAAGATGATGAAACTCCTAGTGCCAGGACAATTATGGAAAATCCAGGTGATTCCTTATGACCTGCTGATGTCAAAATAGATTCTGAATACTGTAACAACAATTCCAAATTACTCCCAAAGATTTGTCTAATTTGCTATTCTGAAGAAACCATTACCATGCTTCAGTTACTGACAAGTAAATTGAAGTTTCTTCGTCTCATCTTATTGTCATTATTGTTGTTGATTGTTCCTTGTGTTTATTCATACTATTCATACAGCTAGCTAGCTTAGATTGCTCAGAATGAACACAAAAATAGACAAGTTTATAACTTGGATGGTTGCTAATAGTGATTGCTTTCTGGGATCTATTCAATTATGGAAAGAATGATTAGAATGGAGAAAACTCCTCTAGCCAAACACAACGACTTCAAGCCCATCATTTCCCATCTCCAGTTGTTCTTCAAGAATTTGCCTGGCTGAATGTGAGGCATCGGAACACCAACGCATTTCAATCTTCTTCAAGGTAGGAATGTACCCTAAACTTGAAGGGATACCCTGAAGGCTGTAACAACTTTTCAGAATGAGTTGCTCAAGGCAGGGGAATGCCTCATCAGGGACTGTCCATTCTTCGAATTCCAACTGCCATAGTTCAAGGAACTTGAGTTTCAAGAATTCGCCTTCTTCCACGTCCCATCTTCTTCCTGAAAAAGCTCTTGATTGCAGCTTCAGAACCTCCAGATTAGGCATTTGTCCAATGATCGATATGGCTGTCCAGGGCACATAAAACCTTCCCAGCGTCAACCTTCGGATGCTACTCGGAAAATCAAAAGCTGGAAACTGCTTCTCGCCGAAGAATACTGCACCATAACTAAACACTTTCAGCGATTCGAGACCATTCAGCCGGCTCAATTCTGGAAACTTATAGGCCTGGTTGTTGAACTGCCTCTCGATAAATTTGCAGTCAAGTTTGCGTAGTCCTGGCAGCCTTCTCAATAGCTCTTCGGTTTCTTTCCCAGAATTAAGAATTGGTGTTGAAAAAAAGTCCATAAACTCTAATTGGCCATATTCATGATCCTCCAGACCTGTTAAACACATGGAAGGAATACATATATGCCTCAAGTTCTTCATCTGCCAAATGGTACTTGGCAAGGGAATCTCAGCTACTGTAGATATCACAATTAAGGTTTCCAGATTCCACAGGTTGGAAATGGATGATGGAAGTTCTCTAGCATAACAAAATATCGCAAAGTACCTCAGATGAATTAAGGATGTTATTTCTTCAGGAAAAGAACACTCTAACCCGATGCACTCCAAATCCAGCACATTAAGAAGTTTAAAGCTGTTAAACAAGGTTGATGAATGTGGATTATACCTTCCTGCTTGATAATTGCCATGAAGAACAAGAGAATGGACATGTGGAACTGAAGGATTTGAATCAATGAACTGCTTCCATTCAGCATCAACACAAAGTCGATATCCGTCGTAGTTTGTGGGCTTCACAGGAGATTGAGGAACATCGCAATCGTGTACCCAATGCAGAAACTTATCTTCTCTAATTTTCACCAAGCACAGATCACGTAGTAGATCATGAATGCGGCATGCCTTTACTCCACCTTTGGAACTTCTTTCGGCTAGGATTATTAGACTTCGACCGATTAGATCAACCAAGTAATCCTCAGCAACTTCATATAAGCTCTTGTTTTCAGTTCTAGGTATTAAACCTTCTGCAATCCAAAGATTCATCAGCTTTCGTGCTCTAACTGCTCTATCCTCTGGAAATGCTCCAAAATAGAGAAAACAGGACTTTAAAGACTCTGGCAAATGCTTGTAGCTTAATTCAAGCACATCCATGCACCCTTCACTAGCAATCTGCGTGCTTGTATTTTGTTCAATTTGCTCCCACCAATCAATGTTCTTGCTTCTTTTTTCTAGCACACCAGCAACCAAAACAACAGAGAGAGGCAACCCTTTGCAGTTTCTTGCTATACTTTTACCTACTTCCAAAAGATCAGGAGGGCTACCTTCTTTATGAAATACCTTCTCTTGTAATAACTCCCAACTTTCCTCATCTGATAGTGGACGAAGATGATAATCAGGGTTGCAATTAGGCTTAGCTTTATGAAACAAATTGTGAATCCGAGTAGTAACCATAATTCTACTCCCGTTGTTGTCATCTGGAAATGATAATTTTATGCTTTCCCAGGCTTCAATATCCCAAATGTCATCTAGCACAATGATGTATCTTTGTCCCTTTAAAGCTTTCCTGAGCTTATCAGCTAAGTCTTCATCCGTTGCGTTGAAGTCAGAGCTTCGAGCATCATAACCATAGATCTCAGATAAAATGTCGAGAATTATTTCTCTGATCTTATAAGTTTGGGACACAACACACCAGGCACATTTATGAAAGTAGCATTTAACAGATGCAGCATTATACACTTTCTTGGCTAGAGTAGTCTTACCGAGGCCCGGCATACCGACAATTGAGACAATGTCAAGCTTTTTTGTTCCTCTTGTAAGCCGATCAACTAATTTCTTTGATTCATCATTCAAACCGATAACGACCTCCTCAAGTCTTGATGTATTTGCTTGCTTTGGCAGGAGGTGACTGGAACTTGTTTCAACATTGGTCATTCTGATTTTGCTGATAAGATCATTCAACTTCAACTCGGTTTCGATAAGCTTCATTCCTTCTATTACACTGGAGAGGCACACCATATTGTACCAAATAGGATGATCTACAAGTGAACATGAGGCGATGGCATCTTGGGCCTGATACACCACATTGATAATTCGTTTCCAAAGATCTTTTAGCTCCTCGCTCTCATTTTGCACCTCCATGGTATCTTTCAGGTATGGTTTAAGTAAGAGAAGCTGCTCCTGGAGTGTCCAAACCTGGTTTTTGGCAAAAGGGATGCTACTGGGAAAACATTTCAACATTTTCTTCAGATTCTCGCAGAAAAATTCAATGAATCCCATACCATTTGTTCTTGGGAAACTGAAGTCCGATGAACTTGGAACCTGGATATAAACCTCTGCAACCTCTGCCTTAACTTTGTCAATCTCAGATCTTAGATTGGAAAATCTGATTTCCCTTTCAACTAAATTGTCCACGGTCACCTCATTCATGTACAGTGAAGAAAGGAAAGAGAGTACCTCTTCAATGACAGCATCAACTTGTGTGAAGAGTGTTTTTCCACCATCTATTCCAGCATCCTTTGGAGGATCCATGAAGAAGGTTATCATGAATATTAAACCGTCTCGAAGGATTTCAGCATAATCCTTCAAAGGGTCAACCAAATCTTCCAGGAACATATCAACAACAGCTACAACAATTTGACCAGCTGGAAGTTTGTCAGATCTTGATGACTTCGAAGCTTTCAGGGCTCCAATAAACTTTTCTGTAACCTCTGGAGTGTACGGCTTTATCTTCTCCAGAAGATTCCTAAGCATAGTTTCCCACCTTTGCCCAGTAACTTCATCGTTTCCTTCCACCCAGCTCAGGATAGACAAACAGGCTGCCCTGTGAACCCAATCCTTCACATAATCCAAGAAAGCTTCCAAGTTCTGAAGCTCACTGCACCTTGTTGAAGTGAAATCAACAAGATTTCTCAGGAAACTCAGCCTTTCTTGAAGAGCCATGATTTGATTCTTCAGAGAAAGAATCATATCATCACCTTTCAATTTCATCAGATCCTTCAAATTCCCAACAAGACAACCAATGAATTCCAGAATCTCCTCACTGGAGCAAGACTTGAATTTTAACGAGGAATCTAACAGAACAACAGCAGTTTCTCTAATCTTGGGCTTAAAACGCTCGGCTTTTCCGAGCAAGAAACTACGGGTTTCGCTCACTATAGCTTTCATGCTAATCATTAAAGAAACGAGATCTAACTCCTCACCTGCTTCCTGGCAATTTGACAAACAGGTAATGAACATTTTCAGGAACCCCACCTCCAATTCAACATCTTTTGGAAGAGTCAAACCTGGTTGAATGTCCAGCTTCTCCAGGTCTTCCAGGAGAGAACCCATATCAGTAGAAGTGAAAGCCATGTTTTGAAGAAATGCTAACTGGGAAATTCAACTTAGGATACAAACTCAGTAATCTCTGGCGAAATGATACTCTCAAACGTAAACTAGTAACCCGCAGCTCCATATTATTATAGTATATATTTCTTGTTTCCATGCTTATCAATTTGAGACCTGACAAGAATTGTTCACAGAATCAATAAAATAATCTTGGGTCGGCTTTTCATCGATTAAAAAATCCCATGCTGAAACAGCAATACTCATCACATCAACATTAACATTGGCTGGGAGAGCCACTTACATGTATCTAATAATACATCACCACTTCCACTATAAGAAAGTGAGATATACGTTCTTCTCTCATTCTTCTTGTCTAAAAACCCAGTTCTTTTTTTTTCAAAAAATCACTCATTCTTCTTAAAAAATGAGTTATTCTTCTTCGCCGTACTCCATTCGAAACCACATTTAATCAAAATTTTTATTCAAACACAGATTTAACGGAGATCGACGATTGTTTTTTCCTACAAACAACACCAAATACAATGGAAAAATCACTTCTTCTTAAAAAATCACTTCTTCCTGTTCAAAAATCTCTTCTTCTTCTTCAAAAATCTCTCATTCTTCTTCAAAAATAACTTATTCTTCTTAAAAAATCACATCATAAAGTATGAACTGTATTTGATGGATTTAAGGAACCTTATTTTCACGATTTGATGTTGGGTAATGTATTAATGGTGTTTTCTGATTCAAATAATGCTCTGTTACTCCGAAATATGATATATACGTGAGGTATTAGCACTTTCGTGGGAAATGAGTTGCTTCTGATTCTTTCCCGCTTATGGGACGTAATTGGACGTTGAGGGACGTTGCGGGACATAACGGGATATTTCTGCTTTGTATTTTGGACATAGCAGGACGTAACAAGACGTTGTGGGACGTTGCCGGACGTAGCTGGACGTATTTGGATGTGGTGCTAGTTTTTTCAGACGTAGCGAGACGTGATAGAATATGTTCTGTGAAAAAATCAACTTAAATTCACATACATGGATGTAGACGTTTCAGGACGTGGTGCTAGTATTTTTTGACGTGATTCTAGTGTTATGAGACGTTGTTGAATGTGTAATGTGAAAAATTCATCTTAAATTCACATGATTGGATGTAAATGTTGCGACAGTTATTTTTTGGACGTGCATGGACATTGCGGCAGTATTAGGAGACGTTGTAGAAGGTGTTATGTGAAAAATTCACCACATGCCTGGCTGTAGACGTTGCGACAGTTATTTTTTGGACGTGCATAGACGTTGCGGCAGTGTTAGGAGACGTTGTGGAAGGTGCAATCTATGAAGTTGTATTGCACGGACGGTTCAAGAGGGCATAACTCGGCACTCGATTGTCTGATTTGGACGCACGAGTAGTCGATTTGATGGTTCTCGAAGAGATCTACGCAATGTACACAGCAGACGGGCATTTGGAGATGTTTCCGATTTGGATGAAAACTTTAAATGGTCATAACTTTGAGCTCGGTAGTCCGTTTTAGACGACTTTTTCTTTATTTCATATAACTTTTCGAGATCTATCTATCTGCAAACTGCCGAAGGCGGTTTGGGCTGCTCAAAACTCCAAAAAATGCCATATTTTAAAAGATACGAAATATTTTTAATAATTTCAAGGGTTTTTTGAATTTTCAACGAAAATTTAACATGTATAAAAAATAGCTTTTAACGATTTGCCTGCATGAAAACCTTGTTCCTCTGGGGTTCTACTGACCTATGTATTGGGAGATAGGAAATTCACTATTGGCAATAGTGATCTTTTAAATGACATGTACAAAAAAGTATAATTAAATGTCAACTAACTTTAAGTGGATTAATGGAAATTGAATTTTTTGGAGAGTCACAAGACTAAAATAACCAAGGTTCGAGTCTCGTCTGACAATTTTCTTTTTGTTTTTAACTACTAATAGTTACTTAAATGGTATCTATTTTTTACATTACTAAAATCAGCTATGCCGTTTTTGGACGTTGCAGCAGTTGTTTTTTGGACGTGCGGGGACGTTGCGGCAGTGTTAGTAGATGTGGACATGTCTGGATGTAGATGTTGCGACAGTTGTTTTTTAGACGTTGCGGCAGTTGTTCTGAGACGTTGTTGACTCAGCGAAGACGTTGTGGACATGCCTAGATGTAGACATTTATGGACGTGGTGCTAGTTGTTTTTGACGTGGTTCTAGTTGTTCTGAGACGTGGCGGACTGTCTTTGTAAAAAAATCAGTTTAAATTCACACGCATGGATGAGGACGTTTCTGGACGTAGTGCTATTTGTTTTTGGCGTGGTTCTAGTTGTATTTGTGAAAAAATCAGTTTAAATTCACATGCTTGGATGTAGACGTTTCTGGACGTGGTGATAGTTGTTTCAGACGCGGTGCTAGTGTTAGGAGACGTTGTAGACATGCCTGGATGTAGACGTTGAGACAGTTATTTTTTGGATGTTGCGGCAGTTGTTCTAAGACGTTGTTGACCCAGCGAAAACGTTGTTTACTCAGCGCAAAAAAAAAAAAAAAAAAAAGTCGCGCGCGTAAGCCAAACTTACTATATTTAGTAAGTGTACAACTGTCATGCGAAAATTACTATATATAGTAATAGATACATATACACAGTGTACAACGAAAAACTATAGTGAAAAAATTTCTTCTTTTTTTATTACGTTAAGTCTCTAACGGCCATAATTTTTTGAGGGTAAATACAGAAAAACGCACCCCATCACTATATATGTATCTATATATAATAAAAAAATGTGAAATTTCTTTTTTTTATTAATTATTTTTTCGCATCTTCGCCACGAACACCCACAGTAGGGCTGGTAATTTCTGACACGACACGAAAATTAAACACGAAATCAGCACGAAATGGGTAGGGTTCGAGTTGGAATTTTGGACCTGAAAAATTTTCAGGTCGGGTTCGTATCGGTCCAAGATTTTCAGGTTAAAATTAGGTCAACACACCAGGTCAACGGGTTGACATGATGACCCGAAATATTTTTAAAAAATTATTGTATGAAAAAAATTGGGTTTGCGGGTCGAGTTAGGGTTGGTCGACACTAACCCGACCCGGCCAACCCGTTTGGCTCTGGTTAGTGGGTCAATCAACGGGTTGACTATGTCAGTTTTGAGTTGACCTGGTAAAAATCAGGTCAGATTTGGGTTGGGGTTTTCCAACCCGTTCGGGTTCGGGTTAGGGCCAGGGGCAAAAATATAATTTTCTCTTTCAACCGACAGGAAACTGACATACTTACATAAATTAATAGCCCTAACCCACACCCTTAAGAAGAATAAAACTTTTTAAAGTCACGTGCATGATGGGGGTGAGGGTGAGGGTGTGGGTGTGGGTGTTGGCGGCGGAGATGCGAAAAAATAAGTAATAAATAAAAAAAATTTCAAGTGCATGATGGGGTGTTTTTTTTTGGTATTTTCCCTAAAAAAAATTATGGCTGATTGAGACTTAACGGAACATTTAAACGGAATTACCAAAATTAAATAAAAAATGAAAGTATGATGACCTCAAATATAATTTTTAAAGTAAGATGATCAAAAATGGGATTTTAAAAAAGTATGATGACAAAATTCAGAGTTTACTCCTTTTTAATTTAATGAGTTAATGAAAAGACAAAAATAATCCCAAAAAAAGTTTACCGTTAGTGGGTTAACGGTCAAACTTGACGGAGTGACCATTTTTTAAAAGAAAAGTAAAATATGATGACCTTAAAAATAGTTTTCAAAGTATAATGACCAAAATCAGAAAGTGACTATAGTATAGTGACCAATTTTGGAATTTACTCTTTAAAAAAAGGTTCAAAAACCCATCCAAACATTATAACAATCTCAAAACACTAAAAAAAATCCTTCCAAGAACGTGAAAAACCTTCAAACAATCGTTTCGTTCGAGTGGGGATAAGCACTTACATCAAGATTCACGTAAAAATAATAAGTTTTTGTTATGTTTTCGTCATTTTTATTTACTAACCCACAGAAATCGCCCCATTTGAAAATCGCCCACAATTGAAGAGTTGTTTATTGAATAATCACCTAAAATAGACGATTCTTTCCATCGAAATTGCCTTTATTAGGAGATTTTGCAGTTAAAAATCGCTCATTTAAGGAGATTTTTCATCAAAAATGGGCGATTTATAAGGAAAAAATCGGGTGCTTTGTGCAATCTCCTTATGGAGCAATCTTCACACTAATCTAACCGGCCTATAGAGCAATTTCCCTATTCAAACGATTTTACTTATGCCAATTGCTTTAGTGGCAAGATTTTTGACATCAACATCTTCAAAGTTAGACGATTTTAGAGTAAACTTTTGATATTTAAGGGCGATTTTTCACAAAAATTAAAAATTTCAACCTCTAAAGATAATTTTAGAAATTTCACCAATTTTCGAGTGCTTCAAATAGGAATTCAGTTAAAGGTATTGAAAGATGGTAGGAAGTGGGGACCACTATAGAAGAAAGAAAATGTCGATAAAAGCAGCCAGCTTGGTCAAGGTCCCCACCGCCCCATATTATACGTCGATTGAGTTCCAAAGTCAAAAGTCAAAACTAGAGAAGCCGCCTTGTATAATTACTACACTAGAATAATTCGAAGATGGAATGAGCCATTTGACTTTTTAACTCAATAATTTTGCCACAATAATTTGGTTTTATTAAGATAATTCGTTAATAACCCCTCAAATTTAAAATATAGATTTTTATATTTTCTACGGTTCTTTTTTTTAGTATAAAGTAATTTTTAAAATAAAATATGAATTTATTGAAAATTTCACCTTCATTAGTCCCTAATCAAATAAGTAAACGCATGTTCAAGTCAAAATTAGTAGAGATAGAATTTTTTGTTCAACCAAATAAGTTGTACAATCACAAGTAGGAGTTGGTCTTTCTCACTTAAAATTTTGAGGTACTGATTTTGAGTCATGCCGAAAATACTTAGGAGCAAGGAAATCTTGAATTTGAGTCTTACTGAGGTAGATCACATCAAGATTATTTAGGAGTATAGCAGTCCTTATTTCGATTCACACTGGAAGTAACAGATCACACCAGAACACTTAAAAACAGAGAGGTCCTCGATTCGAGACGCGTATTTAATTCTATACAATGGCCTAGAACTATGATATAAAAAACCTAAATTATAGGATATATCAATATTTTAAAAGTTTTTGAAAAAAATAATAAATGTAATAATCATACTAATCAAAAGAGACTATACTCTTACAATAGAATTTGAGTTCGAGTCATCTTACATAAAAATTAAAAAAAATAAAAAGACTATTTAATAACGAGTATTTTTTCACGTTTATTGTGGTCAGAGTGAAATCAAAATTGACCGAATTAAACCAAATAACAAGATTGACCAAAAATCAAAACAAAGCTCATAAATCTTAAATGCTACCATTGCCAGATTCCCGCAGCCAGTCAGCCCCATTGGTCCATCTCATTCTTCCATAATTCTTCAGAGATGCTGCCGTTGTTCATCTTCGCCATTTTTGCACTCTCAAATTTTCATTTCTCAATCTCCCAACAACAACAACAACAATTTCCCATCAAATCCTTCTCCAGTTCAGACTCTGCATGGACTCCAAATCACCACAAAATCCTTCTTTCTCCCAACTCAACCTTTGCCGCAGGCTTTTATCCTCTGCCCTCTTCACCAAATCTCTTTACATTTTCAATTTGGTACTTTAATATCTCAAACAACACCACAGTTTGGTCAGCAAATGAAAATACCCCTGTTTCCATCTCTGCTTCCTTAGTTATTTCACCCACCGGGGAACTAACTTTACTCGATAATTCTTCTGGTCAAAATCTATGGCCTTTGAGGCCTGTCAGCGACCGGAATACAGCCGAATTGATCCTTCAGGAAAGTGGGAACTTGGTGTTTGGGACCTGGCAAAGTTTTTCTGTTCCGACGAACTCTTTTCTTCCCGGCCAAAACATCACCGGAACTGCTCTGATTTCCAAGAATGGGAAGTTCAAGTTTATTAACTCTAACCAACTTGTGTACAACAACAACCCATTCAATTACTGGAGCATTCGTAATGCTTTTCTGGGCATTGATAATTTGGGAAAGATTTCTATGGAAAACGGGTTTTCACACATTTCATCAGATTATGGTGATCAGAAGCTGAGAAGGTTGACTCTTGATGAAGATGGGAATCTCAGACTTTATAGCTTTGATCCAATTTTAGGGCAGTGGATGGATGTTTGGAGGGCTGTATACAATCTCTGTCGAATACAAGGTATTTGTGGGCTTAATTCTATTTGCGTATACGACCCTTTGGATATTTTTGTTTCTTGCATATGCCCTCCTGGTTTTCAAAAAAATTCCAATGATTCCAGTTCATGTGATAGGATAAATCCCTTGACAGACATGTCAAATTCCAAGTTTTTGCGTCTGGATTATGTCAACTTTACTGGAGGACTTCCAAACCAAACAATTTCAATGGTTTCAAATCTAACCACTTGCCAAGCTGAATGTTTAGGGAGGCAAAATTGTTTGGCATTTATGTTCAGATTTGATGGAAACAATTCTTGCATTCTACAATTGGATAGTCTTTTTTATGCATTCTGGTCTTCAGGAGTTAAGGGTGCTTCATTTGTGCGGGTTGATAAATCTGAGTCTGCAGTTGAGCCAATTTTTACTGGTTTAACTTCTGTGATGGAAACATCATGTCCTGTTACAATTAGGCTTCCATTCCCACCCCAAGAATCCTCAGCTACCACAAGAAACATTGTGATTATATCAATTTTCTTTACAGCTGAGCTGATTAGTGGTGTTTTTTTCTTCTGGACATTTCTGAAAAAGTACACAAAGTATAGGGATATGGCCAGGACATTTGGGCTTGAAACGGTGACTGCTGGGGGACCTAAAAGGTTCAGTTATTCTGAGCTTAGAGATGCCACTGAAAATTTCTCACATGTTATTGGGAGAGGCGGTTATGGTATTGTCTACAAAGGAAATTTGAGTGATGGGAGGGTTGTAGCTGTGAAGTCCCTCAAGAATGTCACAGGTGGTGATACTGATTTTTGGGCTGAGGTCACAATTATTGCTAGAATGCACCATCTGAATTTGGTAACATTATGGGGCTTTTGCACTGATAAGGGTAAGAGAATGCTTGTATACGAATACGTCCCGAATGGTTCTCTAGACAAGTTTCTTTTCCAAAAGAATGTGGTTGTTTCAAGCCGTGTAAGAACATTAGGCCATGATCATCAAGACAACCATTTGCATTCAAGTTCAGCTCAAAAACCTATACTTGAATTGAGTATTCGGTATAGGATCGCGCTTGGCGTGGCGAGAGCAATCGCATATCTACATGAGGAATGCTTGGAGTGGGTGCTACATTGTGACATAAAGCCAGAAAACATACTCTTGGGGGAGGATTTCTGCCCAAAAGTATCGGATTTCGGGTTAGCGAAACTGAAGGCGAGAGAGGACCTGATGAGCATGTCAGGTATACGGGGCACGAGGGGATACTTGGCACCAGAATGGGTGAGGGGTGACAGACAAATAACTTCAAAATCTGATGTCTTCAGCTTTGGAATGGTACTATTGGAGATAGTCTCTGGTGTAAGGAACTTTGAGCAACAAAATTCCAACATGGATAGTGATCAATGGTATTTTCCAATGTGGGCTTTTGATAAAGTGTTCAAGGAGATGAATGTGGATGAGATTTTGGATCCAAAACTGAGGCAGAGTTCTGATAGCCGAGCTGAAGTGGAGATGGTTAATCGGTTGGTTAAGACGGCTATATGGTGCGTCCAAGACAGAGCTGAGGATAGGCCGTCGATGGGGAAGGTGGCGAAGATGTTGGAGGGGACTGTGGAGATTACTGAACCCAAAAGGCCTACAATTTTCTACCTGGGATTGGAGGGTGGCAATGGAACTCGGAACCGATCTATTCAGCAGTAATTCCAATGACAAAATTGTTACTATGACCATTATGAATATGACTGTAATTTTTGTATAAAAATAGTAATTTTTTTTTTTTCAATTTAGAAAGTTTATAAGTAGAAAGCATGCACAACTACAATCTCCAGGGTGTAGATAACCACAGGCAAATATCAACATAATAAGGCAAGAGTATAAGCAGGGGTAGAATTTAGTAGTGTAATGGGGTACACCACAAAATGCGCCCTTACCTGTCTTTTCTTTTTTTTTTTTTTTTTTATAACATGACTCGAATTCAAGACCTATTATCTTAAGTGGAGAGTGTTTATCAAATAATTATAACCCTGTTCTCAAGATTAATAGATTTATAAAATATATTAACAAGTAGATTGTTAATATAACATTGATGTGACACCATTTATTGAGTGAAATGTTGATAGACCCATGTATTAATTACATGATTCGAGTGTAAACCATCGCTTACCCTGTAAGAGATGATCATTCAATGTGCATTTTTATTGGTTAGAAATGCACTATTTCAGAACAAAATGATTTTAGAAAAGCATTCAACCAAGTGTGAATTGGGGACTTCTTTCTGCACATCCTCATATTAGCCGACTAAGTCCTGTTGTGAAATCAAGAAATTACAAACTACTTCTTTAAACCAAAAAAATTGTGTTTCGTAGGAAACTCTGTTCTTCTTTTTTTTGTTAAAAAATGAGTCTGTATGACCACTTTTGTTCAGTACAATATTACCACTATTGTTCAGTTAGTCGAAATTATTGATTTATTTTGTTGAAGAAGACAAAATTATTGATAAAAATATCCTCAACCACCAGTTTAAATGACAGGAGGGAAGATTAGTCTTGCCCCAGCTTAGACGCCATGAAGAAGAAGGGAATTGAGGTCGAAAGCTCCAAGTCAACTCCACCCCTCAAGCACTCCTTCCTTTTCTCCCCATTATAGACCAATATTTAAGGGCTAAAGTTTAACTACTCTTCCATTTTTCTATAGCCTATCTGCTAATTTTCTTTCACATCTCATTGGGTCAATCATGAAGTTTTTGGTCTTCGTTATCCTCCTGTTACTCTCAAATCTTCATTTCTCCAAATCCCAGCACCAAGAACATCAACCACAACGATTCATCTCAAATTTTTCCATTTCAGACTCAAGATGGACTCCAGACAAGGAACAATTCCTCCTTTCTCTCAACTCTACATTTGCTGCTGGCTTTCTTCCATTACCAAATTCATCAAATCTCTATACTTTTTCAGTTTGGTACCACAAAATCTCCAAATTCAACCTTACTACTGTAGTTTGGTCTGCAAATGATAAGTCCCCTGTCAATAACTCTGCGTCATTCATCATTAATTCTTCAGGGCAGCTGACCTTGAGCACCCCTGATGGCAAAAATCTCTGGCCTTTAACTCCTGCGACTAAATCAAACGAGACCCTTCTTCTGTTGGAGACTGGGAATTTGGTTTTTGGCGCCTGGGAAAGTTTTGCTTCTCCCACAAACACAATCCTTCCAAACCAAAACATTAACGGCACGGTTTTATCTACAAGAAATGGGAAATTTCAGTTTGTTAATTCTAGTACACTCGTTTACAAAGCAGGAGACGATTACTTGACTAAAGATCCCTTTTTGATGCTGGATGATATGGGGAGAATATCCCAACAAAGTTCTGCATCCATCATTTCATCAGATTTCGGTGACTTTAAAAGAAGGAGGTTGACTCTCGATGAAGATGGCAATCTCAGGCTTTACAGCTTTGATCCTGATTTGGGTCAATGGACAATTGTTTGGCAGGCTGTGGGCAATCTTTGTAGAATTAAAGGTACCTGTGGTTCTTACGCTATCTGTAGTTATGAACCTTCAGATACTTCTACCACTTGTGAATGCCCACCAGGTTTCAAGAAAATCTCAAGTGATTCATGTCAAAGGGAAATTCAAATCAGGGATTCTCAAAACAGTGAATTTTTGAGCCTGGATTATGTGGATTTCACAGCAGGAAGTAACTATACCAGCTTTCCTGTTTCAACTTTATCTGAGTGTCAAGAAAGATGCTTGGGGAATCAAACTTGCGAAGGATTTCAGTACAAGTATGATGGATCCAATATCTGTGTTCTTTTGCTGGGAACTCTGAAATATGGGCTATGGTCACCGGAATCAAATAGTGCTAATGTATTGTTCTTGAGGGTTCCTAATGGAACTGAAAACAAACCAGCGTATACAGGCATGACAAATTTGATGGAAACAGCATGTCCTGTTAGAATCAGGCTCCCTTCGCCGCCGTCGGAATCCAATACCACCACCAGAAACATAGTGATTATAGCAACACTTTTTGCAGCTGAGCTTTTCAGTGGCGCTTTTTTCTTCTGGGCTTTCCTCAAGAAGTATATAAAGTACAGGGATATGGCGAGAACATTTGGGCTTGAAGTTATGCCTGCAGGTGGACCTAAAAGGTTCAGTTATGGTGAGCTTAGAGATGCCACTAAAAACTTTTCAGATGTTCTTGGAGAGGGTGGATTTGGGGTTGTGTATCAAGGGACTCTGAGTGATGGCAGGGTTGTTGCTGTTAAGTCATTGAAGAATGTTACAGGTGGTGATCCTGATTTTTGGGCAGAGGTTACAATCATTGCCAGGATGCATCATCTGAATCTGGTCAGATTATGGGGTTTTTGTACTGAGAAAGGCAAGAGACTTATGGTTTATGAGTATGTCCCGAATGGGTCATTAGACAAGTTTCTTTTCCAGAAGGATTTGGTAGACTCTGAAGAAAGTAGTGGCGGCAACCGGAAACCAGTCCTTGATTGGAATATCCGGTACCGGATCGCCCTCGGCGTGGCGAGAGCAATCGCTTACTTGCATGAGGAATGCTTGGAGTGGGTGCTCCACTGTGACATTAAGCCTGAGAACATCCTTCTGGGAGATGACTTCTGCCCAAAGGTATCCGATTTCGGGTTGGCTAAGTTGAAGAAGAAAGAGGATATCATGACCATGTCACGGCTCCGGGGTACGCCGGGATATCTGGCGCCGGAATGGGTTAGGCCGGAGCCTATCACGTCGAAATCTGATGTATACAGCTTTGGGTTGGTCCTGCTGGAAATCGTAACTGGGAAGAGGAATTTTGATCAGAAGAGCTCCACTGTAGAGAGTGGTGAATGGTATTTTCCATATTGGGCGTTTGATCAAGTTTTCAAAGAGATGAATGTGCAGGAACTCTTGGATACAAGGATCAAGCATTCTTACGACAGCCATGCCCATTTTGATATGGTCAATCGTATGCTTAAAACAGCCATGTGTTGCATCCAAGACCGGCCTGAGGACAGGCCAACCATGGGGAAAGTAGCCAAAATGTTGGAAGGAACTGTGGAGATTACTCAACCGGAGAAGCCAAAACTTTACTCCTTCGAACAAGAAGATGAATAACTTCGTTGCATTTTCGTTTGGCCCTGAATGTCCATTGTTTCCCTTGCAATATAACCGTAGACTATATAACCATTGATTTCCTCCAACATGAAAACTGTACATTATATTTCTTTTATACCATCGTTGTACATCAGAAAGTTTGTTTACAGATCAACGTTTTAGAGAGTGTACCCCTTTATAAAGGTACTTTCTAATACAAAATTTATGGGTACATTGACCTGAATGAATTGGATGATGCATTATTAAACAAAATTCTCTGGACATGATCCATTTTCAGAGTAGACCATACGCATTCTTGATAAGACATTTTTCCTCTTCTTCTGCAGCATTACTCATTGCAGGTTGGAGTAAACAAACCCCGGTCTCTTTGTTCATTGATCTATCTAATCTCCAGTTAAAACTCAGTCATTGTGAAGTTTCTTCGAAAGGCGCCGCTTAATGTACCAGCCAGCAAACTTCTGAAGGCCCATTCCAATCATCAACTTCAGGCTAGAAAGCATCACAAAGGTCATGGCACACAGGAGAAAGATCCACAGAAGTCTCCATAAAAGAGGACTTGAAGGTAGGTGAGCAGCATAGACAGGGCGCAGCACTCGGATAACCTAATTGACCATGAAGCGTTCAGTATCTATGACAAATCATGAATAAACAGAAAGTCGTCCCAGCAACAGTTGCACCACAAAAATGAGGAGGAAGACTATAAGTCCCAGATTCTGATCCCACCAACTTAGAATACCAAATTTTACTTCAAACATCGAGGGTGGGACCTGAGTCTTGAAAAAAAAAAAAAAAAAAAGAAGAACTGTAGTCTAGTCTTTTTACCAAAACAAATCCAAGTTAACATGTATTGAAAAGGAATACCACAGATCCAGAGCCAGGGTCTAAAAGCAATCAATGCCTAAAATATGCTTACCAAACAAGCGGGTGCCAGAGGAACAAAAACAAGACTTCTCTTCCCAGTTTCTGTAGGGACCTTCAGTGTCTGGAAATGAACCAATTAGGATTTTTAAAAAACAACAGTCACACACAAAAAAACTAATGGGAAAACTACGAATGGAAAAATAGACAAAATAGAATGTCATGTGCACTACCAGAGAATAAGAAAAGAATATACCTGATTGCACAGATCTTCTAAAAATTCTGAGAAAGTATCAGGCTTAATGTCATTGAATTTTGCAATGAATGAAAGCTTGATGACATCAATCAACACTTCACAAAAAAGAACTAGAAAAGCATTCTGCAAATTTTAAATTGAATAAGCTTTGTAAAAAGTATCATAAATTAACAATCGGATTAATGTTTTCCATCATCAGAGTGTTTACAGGAAAGACACTTACCAAAAGGAAATTTTCAAACCAAGAACCCTCAGCTTCAACCATATTTTGAGCTAAAACAGACAAGAGAAATGCCGAAATATGGAACCGCTCCACAGCATCTGATTGCACATGGTGTAGAGTTTTGATTAGAAAGGAAATGATATGAGTTAATTACAGGTGACTTAGCTTTCACATTAAACAACCACAACAAACACAACTTACCAAAATGTGCTAAACTGTGAACGTTATCCTTGCTATATCGCTTAAACACGTTGCTCTTTATCTCACCAAAATTGTTGGATATAAGAAGAGCCCATAATGCATTATTATGAGCAACTATACAAGTGGACAAAGTAACTCCTTGAGCTAACAAAATAAATGAGTGCACAAGTATTTAACAGTTAAGGAAGCAAATATGCAGAGGACAAACTGATGACAGAATTAATATGAATGGTAAATTCTGCAAGTGATTCATTAGATAAGGATATTAGATGAACCCAAAGCTAATGACTCGTCTTTGATGAATCTCCACAACGGCTGTTGCAGGCTTTCTGTTGAACAACTTGCAAGTTCATCTGCTGAATTAAACATGGTTTGCATTACATCTCCCACAAAACTTTGACACAGTTTATCAAATATCTGCAATAGAGAAGCAGCTTCCCGTAAGTTATACACCTCAGAGAATATCAATGAGATAAAAACAAACTGGAACTAACAAATTAGAGTAATATGTTGCATGAGTGAGTGAACTATCAGCAGACTGTCTAAAATGACAACTACAAGTTTTTTTTCTTACAGAAGAATATAGAAGCAGAGAGATAACAGAAAATAATCCCCTTAAGTCTTCACCCCAAGCACACGGAATAGAGATACTTCCTTATATCCAATAATCCCGTATCAACATTTGAATATAGGAAATGTGGTATTATCTACAGGAGAAATTTATACATATAAATGCATGCACATAAATAAGCAAATAGTGCTTTGAAAAAGTAAACCAAATGGGAAACAGGAAAAATATCTCAAATAGAATCCAGAGTTGAAACTTATTTATACTGCAACAGAGTTAAACAAATAGAATCCAAGCTTCTCATCTTGCTGTCAAGTATAATGTTTATTGAAATTGTACATGCAGTAGCACCCGTGGAAGCATAGAGCATATTGACAGCCAATGAAATCAAGGTCGTTCACTATGCAAGCAGCATCGCCTTTTCCTCTTAGTCTAAATTTGTGGTCAACATTACTAAACATTGCACACAAACTGGCAAGCAATTTCAACTTCATTCCCAGCTGCTTAAATAAATTTCTCACCTCCAAAACATTGTAGAGTACATAAAGCTTAATGGTCCCTTGACCACGAATCATGTGGTATATCCAACTAATATCTGCAAACCAATCAATAATCGAGGACACAGATAACATTAAGCCTAGATTCCTGATAAAGCGGGAAAATACTGGAACAAAAAACTTAAGGCTATTGGAAAACCCTAGCAAAACCTGCTTGCTGTAATAGGGCGACTCCACAAACAAGAACAATTAAACATCCAAAATCCGATAGTTCAGCTGCTGAAGGTCTCTTGAACTGCCTGCCAAAAATATGGTTAACTACTTCTTTAAAGCATAAAATTAAAGAAATAAAATGATCAAGGACAAGAGTTGGGGGTAGTCATATTCCTTTGACCAGACTTGATGGAGTGAAATATTTTGAAGTGTTGTAAAACAAAATGATTGAAAATGAAAAAAACACTTCAACAATAGGATCTAGATGCACAAGGAAGAGTCGCAAAGACACCAAAATGTGGACTAAGACCATCCCTAGATGTCCATCACTGAAGAATATTTAACAGAAATTTTCAGCTTCCAACATCTCGGATAACTACTATCAGCAGGAAACTAGTCTCTTTACGAAGAACACAAGTAATCTGGAAAATTCTCAAAAAGTAGAAGAAGACAGGAGTCCGTGGAATTTCATTCTCATTTGGAATTTCACATTCCAAATGAGTTCATTTCTTCATTTTCCCTTAGTCATATTTTTTAAGTTAACCTCCAAAATTAGCAGGATATCCTACTTATACACGAGCACGTTTTTCTGCCATTCTGGGTGGGCGGTGGGTGGTGGGGGGAAAGAAGAGCATATTCAGACTACAAAATTTTAGTAGACAAACAAAAGTAACAAACTTAATAATCTCCTCTCTACGCCTTCCCCTTTTCACTGCCTCAACCAACTCAGCGCATTCAAAACTCAGCCCCAAAAACAAAAATACACTATACACAAATAACCACAGAACTTCATTTGAAAGTTGTCAAAAATGTACTCCATTAAGAATTTCCAACAATACAAGAGGACAAATCTCATGCATTTAAAATGCTCTCCCCAGAGGCCATTAAGCCAAGGTAAACCCTATGACCATCAGAAGAGGACAAAGCTAATACAACAGAAGGACATAGCACTGACCTTGTTTTCAATAGCTTCCACAACATCATGAGAATTCTTGCTGGCATGATAGTTAACAACGAAAGAAATGAATCCAGGCAGACAAAGAAACCAACATTAATAAGCTGCAGAGAAGGAGCATCTTTTAGAGTCTATCCCAGTTTCATCACACCCCACCACCCAGAAAAGGGGAGAGAGAGGGGGGGAGGAGTTAAAATTGAGATATGGATCATGCAAATTTAATTTTCTATACGCACACCATGATATATCACACAATGTAAGATCATTCTTATATGTTCCTATAGATAAAATAAAAAATTTATGTGATGAATCATCTATATTTTCAATGATATTATAAGAACATGGAGTTGTTGCAAAGCAACTTTTACACCATATTGTATAACTGAAGATATGTAACTATATTTAGTAACAATTTTCAATATAAACTTAAATCTTCTTAAATTTAAAACATAATGATTATTGCTTTGAATTGGAATATACTACATGTTGTATTTGACCGTCTGTGGGGTATTTAGAATACAATTATGATGTAGTAACTAAAATAAGAATATACAAATATCTTACATAATCAACTATTTAAAATACTATCACAGACTAAACTACCATTAATGTCCAAAGCAATTGTACTAAAAATATTTTTATTTCATAAAGAAAGAGGTAAAAGGCAGTTTCCTCTCATGTGGTATTCATAATTCTCTCTTTAATCCCCTGTGCTTTAGTAAAGCTCAGTCTCCTCAATTATGCTTTGGACTGTACCATGAAATGTGCAGAAACTACTAACTATTCACAGAATGCATGTGGCATACCACACCCCAGTTCACCCTGATAGCGCTCATCTCACATTTCTAGTGACGAAGGTAACCCACCATTTAATTTAGCCATCCTTTGATGATTATGAAGAAGCCAAAATGGGCATTAAATCGAATGGGTGGGATATTTTTTTGATAAGTAAAATGGCCAACATCAGCAATTTGAAGGCACAAGTTTGGCACTTTTCATGCATGCTTCCAAACATTATTATCTGTCCATTTTGTATTACAGTCCAAACATAAAGGAGATAACTACACTTTCTAAAATGCGAGGTAGGTAATAAGCAGATAATAACAAAATTTACAAGGGAGAAAAGGGTCTTTTATCCTAAACAAAATTATTTTGGATAATAGTAGGATTATGAAGATCATAAGTTAGTTTCAAACTAGAGTTGAAAAAACTTTAACATAAAATCAAAATTGATATTACTTAAACTGCTACAGAATCAATATTATTTTTTCAACTTATGGCACAATACAAGATACATATTGCAAATTACCTCTTGTAAATGGAAATTTAAAGCATTTATCATGGTGTCACATGCTTTATGGAAATGTAGCACTGGCCACAAGATACAAGATATGATGTGCATATCTTTCTCAACCAAGATACACAAATGCTACATACCCAAAAACTACTGTTGGATATTAACAACCATGATAAAATACTACAGGTATTACAAAAGGTTATATAAATAGAAAATGGAAATCATAATGTGCAAATCAACATTGAACAGGGTTATAGAGATAGAAAAGACAATAAAACAGTGTAACCTTCTACATGCAATAGACAGCTAAGATTCATAGCGCAGTCTTTGAAAAAACAAACAAATAGCATATACTGGCCCATGACATAAAATGATAAATTGATTGTACAAAACAAGTGACGTTAAAGTACAATTTGAATATTCCCTTACCCCCACATTGGATAAAGAAGAAAAATGAACAACTTTACCAGTTCAATACGCCACGGCAACTGGAATATGGTATTATAAACTCTTTCACGCTCTTTCTCATTGCCAGCAGTGACCGTTCTTCGCAATGAGTTTCCAGCATGCATTTCTTCCAAGAAATACTTGATAGGTGACTTCTCTACAGGATATGCATCTACAGGAATACCAATTTACTAGATTAGATGAGAAATGAAGCATCTTAGTCAGTTAAATATCAACAATCAGAGAACTTTTATTTATCTTTATCAGTTAGCATCATAAAAAGACAATAAAACTTGTTCCAACAGGAAGGTCGACATGTACTTTTTCCTGCTAAGATTCCTGAGTTCACTAAACAGATGTTATGAACAAAGGACTACCCAACGCACAACCAGTCAGCAAGGAACTTTACTATTGTGTGTAAATTGTAGAATCAAGCATTAACTGACCCATTATTCTGATCAACAGAAACAGAAAATTACCAAACCTAAAACCACTTCAAAAGGCGGATATTGAGTAGCAACCTACTCTAGGGGGCTTGACCTATGCTGCTACATGCATACAACAGCAGCACATTCTGTTCCAGAAATTCTAAATTGACACTTCAGATACTCTTTGCATGGCATTCTGCTGAAGCCAATCTTCAAAACTTTCCAAAGCAGGAAAAATTGAGAAATAGATACTACTATAAAAAACCACCTCCGTACTCCAAATCCCCAGGTCATAGTAATGTGCAAAAACCTTCAGCATCAAAACCCGCAATATTGAACTAGTCCCACAAGATTAATTTTTATTTTTTATTTTTTATTTTAAACTAATCCCACCTGGAAACATTGAAAATAAAGGATTGCTATCTTTTTCCTCCCAGATATTTTACAGTTCCTAAACGTTACCAGCATTGTGTTCACAACAAACACCGAATATTGCATTTCATTGTACATCAAAAACAAGCTTTTTTACTCCTCACTAAAAGTCAAGCATAATAACCTATATGGAATCATAAAAGAATAACATATTAAACAAAAGCATAAACACAAATCTTGACTTACAATTAGGTTCTTCCGCCATTACTTTCTTCCAATCCAAGGACTCCTCTTTCTCCAACGTCCTCCCATTCATCTCAAACGTCCGTTGCGGCTTCGAGTCAACTTCAGTCACTCTCTCGGTCTCTTTTTCCACAATCTCACCAACAGCACTACCATTTTTGCATTCCATACTCCCCAACGACGTCATGGACGACGCCACCCCGTCCGATTCATTAATCCCATTTACAGTGAAATTCACACTCCTCTGTCTCAAATGCGGACTGCACGCAACGGTCCGTACCGAATAGCCTTCTCCCCTTCGCTCCAACACATCCGGTGCCACAATCGTCGGCGCCGTTTCAAGTACAGAATAGCTGTAATTATTAACGCTAAATCCATCCGTAGAAGAACAGCGGTCAATTGCATCTCCGTTACGGTCTATTACTCTATCAATATCTGACAATACGACGGAATCACTCCCGCCAATTGATTTCTTCGCTTTCTTTTTCTTTTTCTTCTTCCTGGGACTATTGTTCCTCGAGGCTGAATCTGGCGGGAGAACGGAGGAGGGATCGGAGGAAGAACGAGGTGTCGAAATATCGTCGGAAGCATCGTCCGTGGCGAGGGTGACGAAAGAGAGCTTCCGATCGGAGTTTCGGAGTGGCATCCTTGGGGTTTGCAGAGATTCAGGAAATACAGGTTTTAAATTAAATCAAACATAAATCTTTTTCTTTTTTTTAAATTTTGAGCAACGAAGAGGTGAATCTCGCTAACGTTTTTGGAGAGGTTTTGGTGTTTTAAAGGTGTAGGACTATAGGAGTTACGTTTTATTAGCAAATAACCATACGACACGTGTATCTTTTCTTTTTTGAAGAGTTAATTGCATTTTGCAAATACACCCTTATCTATATTCTCACATTGAAAAAAGTCCCCAGATATCTTTATTATACCAGAAAACACCCCCCGATTGGTTTTTTTCAATCAATTGGAATCAAATTCAAATCCGAAATCACCCCAAATCTTACCTGTGAAGACAAACTATTAATTCCTTGATCTTATCCTTCGTATTTATATCCTTAAATTATCTTTTTTAATATCATTTGCTAACTACAAATCTTAGTTAGTGTGTATTTAGAATCGCACATTTTTTTTTATTACAACTTGACTCGAATCCAAGACATATTTTGTTAGGCGAGGAGTGTTTACACTGAGCTACAACCCCCTTGTCATTAAAATAACACATTTAATCCATCAACAAGTGTACATTACATGGATAACAAAATTTATGTCACGTGATTTTACATATGTTTTTTAGTCTCAAAATAAATATTTTTTAATTTTGATAAGAAATGTTTGTTGGTCTCATGTCATCGTGGCTCTGTATACGTTTTTTTTACTTGAACTAAATATTTTTTAATTTTGATAAAAAAATATGTATGTGAGTTTCACGATAGCGTGTTCCATGTTATATAAAATTTGTCACATAAAGTCTATGTAATATAAGAGTTTATTGAATTACAATTTAATTAATTTATCGACCACCAAATATTTATGACTAAATTTGACATTAAATTATATTATACAACTATGCTTACAATTTTTTTAAATTAATTGTGTTATTTAATTCAAATATATTGTTATTAAAAACTAAGTAAGGAGTATGAATAATAGTTATAAGCACATGTTATTGATGCGCGTTGGAGTGCCTCCCCATAAAATTGTGCTTATCTTACAAGGTTTTACCAAGTCATTTAAAAAAAAAATAAATAAATCAAATTATGTAATAGTACTACTTATATCATCAAACTATTCGCGTGGAGTACAATTTGATGATAATAATAATTTGGTTAATTTATAATAAATATTTTTTTGTAATCTAAAAATTTTAACAAATTTATAAGTAATTCAATTACACAATCTTTTAAATTGGTTGGCTTAATTAAAATGGGTTTGTATGAAGCACTTGCATTTTGTGTGTTTTTCATGCATGAATTGGGCTTTATCATTTTGTTTTAATTTGGGGCCTGCGAGCCATTTAAATTGGGCCTGCGAGCCTATTAAAATTTATTGTAATAGAATAGATTAGAAATTAGGCCCAAGAAATTTCAACAAGCTAAGACGGAGTCATGGAGTTGGAGCCCAATAATGGAGGCCCAAATGAAGACAAAGTTTTAAATGCCTTGTAATAGACCAGAGCCCAATTCATTGCATTTTTCACTTTATATTTTATATTTTGTGAATGATGAAAAACGAAATGCATGTTAAGCCGTTCAAACTAAATCCCTAAAAACCTAAGTTATAAATTGCTTCCATACTTGGGGGCTCGCCAGAGCGTCGAAAGTCTGTGGACTTGGAGAGCCCAAGGGCCTCAGGTTTTCTTCGTGCGGTGGGTTGTCACCTAATAGGTGCCCAACTTTACTCACTACCACTATGTGGAAAAACTGTTTGGGTATTTATTGATGTGATGCCTCGAGGGATGGTTTGACTTGGGAAAATTAATCCTAGCTTGACCCGATAAGTTGACTATGGATTAATTTTGCTAAGATAGGATGGTGTCAAACATTTGGAATGTTCATCCTATCACCAAAAAGTTGCATGGTATGCAATTGCAAAGTGTTAGATTACATGGAATGTAATTTGAACGTTACCTACCAAAAGAGCCCGATCCCTACGATACTTGCCAAAGCAAGACTGGGGTTAACTCATGTGGATTTTCGGCCCACAATCTAGCACCAACTCAAAATTGTTTGGGATTTCAATTTTGGCTATTGTGGAAAACATTTTATTTTTCAAAAACTTATTCTAATATTTTGCATTTATTGTTTGTAGAAATGACATCATCTAGCACTACTGTCATCTCAAACTTTACTCTAAGAAGTATATTGGATAATGATAAATTGGTTGGACAAAACTTCTTAGATTGGGAAATAAACTTGAGAATAGTTCTCAAGCAAGAAAGGAAGCTACATGTCTTAGAGACCGCTTTACCTGAACCACTACAAAATGTATCGACAACTGGGTGTTGATAAATTTTAATTTTATGTGTCATTTTTTTCACTCTAATACTCTCAACCTCCGATCGTATGTGAGATTATCTGTTTCGATTAAAATCTTTTCAATCGTATCAACATAAAAATCTAAATAGGAAACTTGATGAGTTCCAAGGAAGTAATGCTAAAGATGTCAAAGATGATGATGGCGAAGGCATGACCGAACCACCCTCAACTCCAAATAATTCTGCACATATCATTCCACCAAATCCACTTGAAGGGATGACGGGCCCAATGACTCGTTTGAAAAAGAAAAGGATGCAAGAAGCCTTGAGCATTTTGATTCTTGAAGTCTGTTCAAAAGAGGATCCAACGGCTACCTCAATTCATGCTAAATATTACAACATTTTGCAAGTCTTGGATCTTGATCCAAATGGTGTGGGAAGTACTTTTTTATGCAGCTTCCAGAAGTGAACATTTCCTCCGACATGCCCATGTCGCCTGAGAAAGGTTGGGCAGAATAGAACTTTTCTTCTGACATGCCCATGTCGCCTGAGAAAGGTTGGGCAGAACAGAACTTTTCTTCTGACATGCCCATGTCGCTTGAAGAAGGTTGAACGTCGCATTTATAAGCTGAATTTATGGACGAAATTCAACAGCATTTGGGTGATATTTTCAAGTTATTTTCTGCATTTTTTTTAGTATTTAGAATATTAGAATTAAGTGCAAGAGTCTTCTAGGTCAAAGAGCTTTTCTAGGTCAAAGAGCTTTTCTTTGTCAAAGATAAGTGTTAATGCTAGTCTTGACTAGAAGATTTAGAATTGCTCCTTTAATCCTTTTGTAATTTCCAACCTTGGTCCCTCTTGAAACTCTATAAATAGGGGCCTTGGTTAACTATTAGAATTCAAGATTTGATGTTATAAACTTTAAGGAATTTCCCTTTTTTTGCTAGTTTCTTAGTGAGCTAGTTTTAGTCTTGCAAGTATGCTTGCAAAACTTATTTGGCTTATCAACTAAAACTCTTCATTTTAGTTGTGGCGCCTTCTACTCTTATTTTCTAATTCATTTCATAATCCAAAGGTGTTAGGTTTATCCTAGCGTTGTTGGGTTTGAAAATTAGAGGGGTTGGGAATAGTAATTTCAAAACTACCATTTTATGATTCAAATGTGATAGGTTTCATCCTATTGTTGTTGGGTCTATTTTGGTTTGGGTTATTTTTGCTTGGAAGATTTCAAGACATCTTTCAATATAGTGTGATTCAAAGGTGTTGAGTTCATTAATACTCAATATTGTTGAATCCACTTGAGCTAGTTGTTTTGCTCAAAAGATCAATCGAAAACGATTCTACAATTCACGTGAATTCGTACCTTGGATTCACATCAAAACTTTTCAACGCTTTTTGAATGCTCCCAAGCCAAAAAAGTACCAAGGATAAGATCTAAAATTACACTTTTGCTTTATATAATGTTTCAAACAACACAATCTTATATAATCTAATCGTTGCACTAAATAATTTTCTCTTGAAATGAAATTATTATACTACATTTATCTCAGAAAATAATTCTTTTTGAATAAAAATAACTCTTATTAATTAATTGATTATTGAAAATTGTTCAGCAGCAGTGAATGACTAGTAAAATCTAATTTTTCATGTTAATTCTTAAATATAATTACAATAACTTTGATAGACTGTGAAATTTACAAAATACTTAATAAAAAGTATTAAAAAATAAGATTTTTATAGTTTTCAATAACATGTATGCAAAACAATAATTTTATACTTTCACCGTGTCAAAAAACCAATATCATATACAAGGTAATCGAATATTACTATTACTAAAACAAATAAATGAATTTCTCACGCTAAATTTGTCGATTTTATTATAATTAATTAGCACATATATGTTGTCAACTCAACATTACTAGTAGTCAAAGTCGTTGGAATTCCAATCTACTAGTTATAGGTTAACGGTCGTTTGTGTGACGATTGATGTTGTGTTATTAGTTGAATTATGAATTTGAATTTGCTATGTGTTAGATTAATGTTAAATTGCTTAAAAAAAGATTAATGATGAATTATAATAAATTACGATTTAATTGTTATAATTTTATTATTTTATAAATTTTATGAATAGTAATATATATTTTTTACTATCATATAAATGGTTAGTACCGGATCGACTTTGAAGATTATGTAGGGGATTACAAATTTTTGACAAATATTGTACTGTTGTGCAAATCTTACTTCATTAAACTATATTATTGTTGTAATAATCTTATAATTACAGGATAGAAGTATAATTTTTTACCAAAAAAATCCAAAAATTTAAATTATAAACTGAAATATATAAAATTTTATGTTTGTGGATGAAAATAGTAATTCCGGACTTAGGATCCTCTGTGACACTCTTTCTGTGACAAACTCCGATTACTTTATTTATATATTATATTTTCGGTTAATTTTTACGTAATACATGATCATTTACACTCTTATATTTTTTAACAAGACGGGTTCACTTTTTTAAAGGGTTAGGGTATATTAAATTATTAAATATGATTTTTATTGTTAAAAAATCTCAAAAATATATAAAAAAAATAAAATAATACTAAAAAAATAAAGTATGAAAATAAAAATAATTTACTAAAACTATATGTTGCTAATATATATAAATTAATATGAAATACAATATATAAACAAAGTAATTGAGGTTTGTCACAGGGAAGGTCACGTGAAAGTGTCACAGAGGATCCTAAGTCGTAATTCCGGATTCACAAAATCCAAATTTCAAAATGTTGGAATTTTGTAAATCTGAATGCTTGTAAATTGATAAAAAGGTCCTCATCTATTAATATGCTTACGAGAGCCTACCATAAGAAGTATTGTGTGGACAAATTATATTATAGGACTAGTTGTAAATAAGGAGATATACTCATATCCTTTTTTTAAAAAAAATCGGGTTTATTGGGTAAAAACTTGGTTTTTTGTCAAAAAAGCCCAACATATGTGGGCCAGCCGCATTTAATGCGTATTAAATGCGCATGTCCTCAGCTGTCATTAGTTTTTCTCTTCCTCTCACTCCTCACGCGCCTCATTTGTTTGAATTCTCATGCCACTTTACATAAACTTTTATGTAAACTAGCAGTTTACATATGTAAACTGACAGTTTACATCTTTATGTAAACTGCCAGTTCACTTATTCCTCTTCAAAAATTTATTCTTCTTCTTCAAAAATAACTTATTCTTCTTTAAAAATCACTACATCATAAAGTATGAACTGCATTTGATGAATTTACGGAACCTTATTTTCACGATTTGATATTGGGTAATGTATTAATGATGTTATATTCGTGTTTTCTTATTCAAATAATGTTCTATTACTCTGAAATATGATATATAAATGTTTTCCGTAAGGTATTGACACTTTCATGTGAAATGGGTTGCTTCTGATTCCTCCTCGCTGCTGGACGTGGTAGAAGGTGTTATGGGACGTAGCTAGACGGGGCTGGACGTGGTGATAGTTTTTTTGGATGTAGCGAGACATGGTAGACTTTGTTCTGTGAAAAATTCAGCTAAAATTCACATGTTTGGATATATACGTGGTGTGGTAGTTATTTTTGATGTGGTGCTAGTTGTTCTGAGACGCGGTGGCCTGTCTTTGTGAAAAAAATCAGTTTAAATTCACACGCATGGATGTAGACGTTTCTGGACATGGTGCTAGTTGTTTTTGACGTGGTGCTAGTTGTTCAGAGACGTGGTGGACTGTCTTTGTAAAAAAAATCAGTTAAAATTCACTCGCATGGATGAAGACGTATCTGGACGTGGTGCTAGTTATTTTTGACGTGGTGCTAGTTGTTCTGAGACGTGGTGCTAGTTGTCTTTGTGAAAAAAAATCAGTTTAAATTCACACGCATGGATATAGACGTTTCTGGACTAGGCACTAGTTGTTTTTGACGTGGTGCTAGTTGTTCTGAGACGTGGTGGACTGTCTTTGTGAAAAAAATCAGTTTAAATTCATAAGCATAGATGTAGACATTTCTGGACATGGTGCTAGTTGTTATGAGACGTGGTGCTAGTTGTCTTTGTGAAAAAAAATAGCTTAAATTCACATGCATGGATGTTGACGTTTTTTAACGTGGTGCTAGTTATTTTTGGACGTGGTGCTAGTTGTTCTGAGACGTGGTGGACTGTCTTTGTGAAAAAAATCAGTTTAAATTCACACTCATAGATGTAGACGTTTCTGGACGTGGTGCTATTTGTTTTTGACGTGGTGCTAGTTGTTCTGAGATGTGGTGGACTGTCTTTACACAAAAGAATCATAACAGTGTTTTTACACTAACAAAGATCACTTTGAACCAGAAACATTATTTTACACCAAGAAACAGTATTTTGACCAAAGAATCAGTAGTTTACATAAGCCAACAGTACTTTACACAAACATTCAGCATTTTACATAAACAACCAGCACTTTACACAAACGAATAAAAACGATATTTTTACACTAACAAAGACCACTTTGAACCAGAAAAGAGTATTTTACACCAAGAAACAATATTTTGACCAAAGAAGCAGTAGTTTACATACGCCAACAGTAGTTTACATAAGCCAACAGTAGTTTACATAAGTCAATGGTACTTTACATAAACATTTAGCATTTTACATAAACAACCAACACTTTACACAAACGAATCAGAACGATGTTTTTACACTAACAAAGACCATTTTGAATCAAAAAAGAGTATTTTTACCAAAGAAACAGCATATTGACCAAACAATCAGTAGCCAACAGTACTTTACATAAACATTCAGCACTTTACATAAACAACCAGCACTTTACACAAACGAATCAGAACGATGTTTTTACACTAACAAAGACCACTTTGAACCAAAAAAAAGTATTTTGACCAAACAATCAGTAGTTTACATAAGCCAACAGTACTTTACATAAACATTCAGCACTTTACATAAAAAACCAACACTTTACACATACGAATCAGAATGATGTTTTTACACTAACAAATACCACTTTGAACCAGAAAAGAGTATTTTACACCAAGAAACAACATTTTTACCAAACAATCAGTAGTTTACATAAGCCAACAGTACTTCACATAAACATTCAGCACTTTACATAAATAACCAGCACTTTACACAAACGAATCAGAACGATATTTTTACACTAACAAAGACCACTTTGAACCAGAAAACATTATTTTACCCCAAGAAATAGCATTTTGACCAAACAATCAGTAGTTTACATAAGTCAACAGTACTTTACACAAACATTCAGCACTTTACATAAGCATCTGAGCATTTTACACCAACAGTTTACACCAATAAACACCATTTTACACCAACAAACCAGCAAAAACATACGATTTTACATAAAAAAAATATCTTTTTGCCAAAACCCTATTTTTTTCTTTCATCTTCATGGGCTGCAAATACAACCAAACGAATCCCCTACCTCAGATATATAAAACCCTAGTTTTTCTTTCATTTTCATGGCTGATTTAGGGTTATCCCAAACCCAAGAAACGGCAAAATGGTAGAAAATGGTATGGTTTTGAAGATTGAGAGGTGTGGAGTATTTTGGCGGTGAGAGATCTTCAAAATTCCTCCCAGAATGGTCGGAATCGGCGGCAAAAAGCGGCGGGGAAGAGAGTTTGGGGAACAGAAACCGTTAGAGAGAGAAAGATAAAGGGATTAAGGTTTGGGGAGGGGGGAAGTAGCTGTTGTTGGTTATATTATAAAAGAGGCGCGTGAGGTTCAAACAAATGGACAGCTCCAATTTTTTGTTTCTAGGTGTACCAGCCCCCATTTACTCATAGTCCTATTATATACTAACTGGTATTGTGTGCATCCTGATGTTATGGGATTCTCATTCGAGTACAAGGGCAGCCCTCTTGACACCACTAAAACTCCCCATGAGGTTATATTTCTTCTCTTCTATCCATAACCTCTTTGTTTCACTCTTCTACTATACCCTATGCAAATTTACCCATGTTATAATTTTTGTTGTATGTTATGAATTATATAATTTATTAATATATTGTATTAAGGGTGTGTTCGTTTCACGGGAATGATAATGCAACAATCGAAAAATAATTATTATTATTACTTTTTCAAACGTTCAAAAGAAAGGTAAACGAAATTTGATAATTTAATAATTCAATTGAGACACATGATTAATACATTGATTAAACTGATTACGTTTTCTTTAAATATATTTTTTAATTAATAAAGTAATAATTTTGTATTACAAAACATGTCAAAGGCGTCAGATTGCTTTAATGAATGAATTTTTAATTTATCAAACAAGTCAAAAATAATCATATTATTTTAATGATTATTAAGTTATAAAATTTCGATTACTCCTATTCCGATTACCACCAAACAAATGCACCCTAAGGGTGCGTTTGATGCAAGGCAAAGGTAATGAGACAAAGACAAAATAATTCCGATTGCTACATTTTTTGGTTAGTAAGTAAATGTAAAGACAATCAAATTACTTTAATGAAGCGATCAAATTACTTTAATGAAGTGATCAAATTACTTTAATGAACGATCACATTCCTTTAATAAATGTTTTGCTAATTTACCAAACAAGTCAAAGACAATCAGATCCCTTTAATGATTATTAAGTTATAAAATTTTAATTGCTTCATTACCTTTGTCTTGCATCAAACGCACCCTAAAGGATATTTATCTTTTAATAAATCGAACACTCATCACTCATTGATTTTAAATGAAATGTACAAACTATTTAAGTTACAACCTTTTGTCAATATATTTTTGTGTTTACTAGGGTTAAAATTTAACTAGACTTAATGTTTAAGTAGAAGATAAGTAAGAAAAGAATAGTAAATGGTGAAGAGGGTTAAAAAAAAATGGAAATAATGGAATTGGGAGAAAAAGAAGAACTAGAGACAAATACTTTAACAATTTTGGTTTCAGTTTTTTCTCCCTTGTTCTTTTCTAGTAAGGAGTATTAGAAGATTATAAAGAGATAATCCTATTTATTGTATCGGGGTTATAATTGTGAATTTTTTCAGCTCGAATGGTTAAGTTTCTCGGAATCATAGTGGATCGGTTTGTATTAATTTTTTAATCGATAATTATTTCATTAATTTCTTAATAAATATTTTTAATTTTATTTTTTAAAAGAAAAACTCGGAAGCCTCCTAAACCGAACTAATCCAATAAAGTTGAATAATATTATTTTTGTGAGACGAAATTTTGAAGGAAGAAAAAAAACTTGCTTTAAATGCTATTTTTGTTGATTTCTATTAGTGACATTTGTTTTTCTTTAGTATTTTTATGGTTTTTTTTTTCTATAACTTTTATTTTCAATTGGAAATGAAAGATGAATACGAAATTCTGAGTATCATTTTAAGAATCAACTTATCATCTCCCAGATAAATTAATCAAACAGTTTGAGCGTACTAATGCTTTCATCGCCGACAACGATGCGCCGGCCGACGATAGCAGCCCGCCCCCGGCGGTTGAAGCATGAATTTGTTAAGCTTATTAATTCATTATATCATCAATTATGGTTTGGGATTTATTTGTGTCGCTAATTGTTTAGTTTATTTTTGTTGCTCTTCTTATACCGTTTAATGACTTTGAGTATTCTCTATGGACCAATGTTGATTTCGTTAAGTTTTTTTTTTTATATATATGGTTGATTTCAAAATCAATTATTAATGGGTGAAATAATTAATATATTTTTAGAAGAAAATACAAATTTAATCATTTTTGTAGGGTTATTTTTGTACATTCATTTATCATTCTCTTTTATTTATCTCTTCTCATCCTTTTATGTCTGGTTGGTCTCCTTCATTTTGATAATCTTCTCCAACATTTTGATTACAAACGGTAAAGATGGAGGGGAGAGAGGGGGATGAATATGGAGATTGAAGATGGTTGGGCAAGAGGGAGGGATATATATATTTAGTTTATTAAAAGAAAAAACATTATTATTTCTCATCCTATATTTTATTTATTCCCGTCTCATTTGAACCATTTAATTTTTTAATAAAAAAATACATAATAATTTAAAGTGGCGAGACAAGAAAAAATACTCTTGATATTTTAGATTCGAAACTCAGGTTGTAGTCGAAAAGAAAAATAAAATGTCTTAGATGTATTTTTAACAAAAATAATTGGACCAACACTTATAAAAAGAATAAAAAAAAATGATTTGTTAGAAAAATAAACATAAAGATATGAGAGTTGTAATCAACACTTTTTTCTTAAAACTAATAGGTATTGAGTTCGAGCTATCCAGACATCGATATCCTTTTTCGTAAAAAATAATTAAAAATTAATTTTTTTTTAAAAAAAGAAAGGCATTGTCAAATAGAAATCATGAAAAATTCAGGCATTTGATAAGTATTGATTTTGTTGTCCCATAAAAAGATTTATATTTAAAACTTTTGAGGAGCCTACTTTCTTTGATTTTGTTTTTAATATGCTAATAAATATTAATTATACATTATTTGTATACAATTCATCTTTAAAATAAAAAATTTTAAGAGGTATACTTTTTTTTTTAAAAAAATTATAATTGTTTAAATAAGATTTTTGTTTTAGAATAGAGGAAGTTATTTTGAAGGTAGTTCCGTAAGGCATAGTAAGTGGTCCACTTTTGTGTGCTTTTGTTATAACTAAAAATAAATTGAACTTTCCAAATTTTTTAAAAAGTAGATTATATAATTATTATTAATCATACGAGGTTTTGGAATTATTTTTATTGACTCTTAAGATAAAAAATTTTGAATTATAATATAAGTAAATATTAATAATATAATTAAAAAAAACTTTTAAAATCGACAAAAGGAAAGGGATGTAGCAGTGATATGCACCCTCTATTTAAGAGATAAGTATTGAATTTGAGTTATTTTTTCTAAAAAATTAGGTGATTATATCAGTGAATACCAATATTATAATTTTTTTTAGCAACACCAATATTATAATTAAAAGTTACTAGGTGGGGGAAAAAAAATAAATAAAAAAAACCTGCAGCCATTTGCCATAAACCTAGCCCCAGCACCGTCCCACCTCATATATAAACCTCTAACCACAGACGAAACCCTAACCTTTGGCCTCTCCTCCTCCCGCAGCCGTCTTTCCCGGCCTCTCCTCCCCCGCCTTGCGTGAAGGTTAGAATTTCATTTTTTGGAAAATAAATTTTTACGTCTAGTTCATGATTGATTGTTTAGATTTTGAAGCTGTGAAATGTTATGGTATATGAAAAGACCTGATTTTGGGTTTATAGGGATCCATGGTTTTCTGGGTTATCTGTCAATTAGTGTAGCCTTCAATGCTTTTCGTATCTTCATGACTAGTACAGCTTACTTAGCATAAGAATACTGTTAATCCATTCCCTGGGGGAAGATTTGATTTTAAGACAGCAAACCTTTTCCAGGTTCCATGTTCGTTCCTCCAGGTTTTGCATTTCGAAAATTATATCTACTCTTTGGTTGTAAAAGCTGGTTCTTTATTCTGGAACCTGAAACTTGGTACTAAATTCACTGCATCAATCTCACAAAGATATGTAGATAATCAAAATATGTGGTTTTGTTATTAATATTCTACTGGGTTCAACAGATCTAGGAAGGCCATTTTTCCTGCCTTCCTCTGGTTTTGAGGCAACTATTTATTACTTTACTGCTGTGTGGAATTTACTTTTTCCAGTCACCGAGATGTCAAAACTCTTACCGTGGTTGCTGAAAAATAGGATTTTGGTAATAAGGATGGATCTTGAACTAGCATTGCATTAGGTTTTCTTTTGTTTTGTTTGGCTACTTTAAATATATTAACTAGTTTGCTTGTCTAGTCCTGGCATTGTTTCTCAACCTCTCATTTATAACGATGATCCTTTGTGTTGTGTAGGTAAGCCATGGTTAAGCATAACAACGTTGTTCCGAGCTCGCACTTCAGGAAGCACTGGCAGAATTATGTAAAGACTTGGTTCAATCAACCTGCAAGGAAGACCCGAAGAAGAAATGGTATATAGGCTATAGTTACTTTTAGATTGTTAGCTGCCTGCTGATTGTTGTTTCATGGGGATTGAGAAATGTAGTTACAACCAATCTGCTGATTGTTGTTACTTTTCAATTGTTTCACAGCTAGGCAGAAGAAGGCTGTGAAGATCTTCCCAAGGCCCACTGCTGGACCTCTGCGTCCAATTGTCCATGGTCAGACACTAAAATACAATATGAAAGTCAGAGCTGGGCGAGGTTTTACTTTGGAAGAGCTCAAGGTGATTTGCTCAATAAAACTGTACTTTTCTAACTATGAAACTGTGAGGTTGAGATATATGCCTTCTAATGAGTTCGATGTATACCATTTTTTTTTTCTTTTTTATTATCAGGCTGCAGGAATTCCGAAGAAATTTGCTCCAACCATTGGGATCTCAGTTGACCATCGCCGCAAAAACAGGTCCTTGGAGGGTTTTCAGGCTAATGTGCAGCGACTCAAACTTTACAAGGCAACGTTGGTTGTCTTCCCAAGGCGCACTCGTAAATTTAAGGTAACACTGACATTCTGCTTTTGGATTTAATTTTGTTTTTTCCTCATTCGTTGCATTTAACTTGTTCTGTTGCAGGCGGGTGATTCTGCGCCTGAGGAGCTGGCAACAGCCACGCAAGTCCAAGGCTCATACTTGCCGATTGTTGCTGAGAAACCATCAGTGGAACTTGTTAAGGTTACAGAAGAGCTGAAGTCATTCAAAGCCTATGACAAGCTGCGATTGGAGAGGATGAATGCACGCCACATTGGTGCTAGGTTGAAGAAGGCAGCAGAGGCTGAAAAGGAAGAGAAGAAGTAATGAAAGAGCAAATGATTCCGGATGAAGGTTCATTTGATTTTGGGAAGTTGAATTGTTGAACTTAGCTTTTGATGGTAATACTAGTAGTTGTTTAATGGGGAGTTGAATGAGTTACTTTTGAACTAATTTAATTTGAATATTTTTGGCTGTGTTTTGTCTTAGAAACTTGAAATGATAGTTTATAAGTAGAGGGAATTGGTTGATATAGAATTTTGATCACTTTAAGGTTTATGCTGGAACTTAAATCCAGAGTTAGAATTGAAAGGAAGACGGACAAGAAAAGGATTATGCTAGTCCAGAAGATGTCTATTTATGAAAATGTTGGTCCATAAGGACTGTTCGTAAAAAGGGGATGTAGATTAGCTTAGCTTTATGGCGATAAATAAGAAATGATAAAGGCAAATTTATAAAAGATGCGATGGTAAATTAGATTTGGGTGGTAAATAATATTACCCCCACACTTGGTATTGTTACACAAATGAAATTGAACAGAAAACAAAGACAGAGAGAGTGATGATTTAAGGAAGCCTTGGGAACTTGGAGAAATCAGGTTGCTTGTGTTGCAAATACGATGATCTCCCCTCATTTCCTTCCTCTGTTCCATAAAACATGAGTGTTGCATCTCCAGCGAGTGCCTGAAGTCCGGAGTGGCCATCATCAGCTGCATTCACAGCAGATTTGCAGACACGAAGTGCTGTTGGGCTGTTTCTCATAATCTCACGGCACCATTTCACTGTTTCTTGTTCCAAATTCTCCAACTATAATCATCACATTGGAAACCATGAATTCAGAAAATTTGAGCAATGTTTTGTGCAATTTTTGGCCTAAGATGAAATGGGATAGTGGACTTACTGGGACAACAGTGTTTACAAGCCCCATTTTTTCAGCTTCTGCAGCTGTGTAGAACTTGGCAAGAAACCACATTTCCTTGGCACGTTTTGGTCCAACCTGATTTAACCACACAATTAGGCCAAAATGTCCATTTCTGCACCTCTAATTCTCAAGAAAGCCTAATGATTTTAGACTTACCAAGCGGTCCATTATGGAAGCTCCATAACCAGCATCAAAGCTACCGACTTTAGGACCGGTCTGACCGAAAACAGCGTTATCGGCAGCTATTGTTATATCGCAGACCATGTGCAGCACATGTCCACCGCCAACCGCATATCCAGCAACCTATTTTTTCATAGAAAATTGTTAGAGAGATTCCTCAACAATTTAAAGCAAGAAAAGGACTAATAGAGCAAACTTACCATAGCAATTACTGGCTTTGGAAGCCTGCGAATCTGGACCTGTTTTACAAGAAGAAATCATGGTTGCAATTAGTAATATAAGAAATGAATCCAGCCCATAAGAATATCGATGAGTTCTTGAAAATGGTTGCCAATTTGGGCATATATTTCTTCAAGATATATACCTGCAAGTCCAAAACGTTGAGTCGACCGAAATTGTCATAATCCGCATAGCCATTTTTACCTCTGAAAGACTGATCACCTCCACTGCAGAATGCCTTTGTACCCTGTCCGGCGGATTGTTCAAACAATTAACTTTCTGAAAAAATAAGAATCAACAAAAATACAGATGGAATCAGAAGAGTACGGTTCCAGTGAAAATGATCACTCCAATCGTGGTATCATCCCTGGCATCATTGAATGCCCGCATCAATTCCTTGACTGTTTGCGGTCGGAAAGAATTCCTTCTCTCTGGCCTGTTGATCGTAATCTGTCCAAATAGATCAAAGTTCAGAAAAACAATCGAAACAGGGGATTCTTGCAATCAAAGACAAAGTTTGAATTATCTTGAGCAGTAATCCCTGGAAACAAACAAACCTTAGCAATCCCTTCTCCAACGGCTTTTTCATATATAATATCTTCAAAATCTTTGCCGGGTTCATCACCGGGGATTCTTTTCCAAACGGGTGGGTGGGTGGGGACTGGAAGATGAGTTCTGCTGTAGCTATCATCCACCGGAGAGCTGCAGTTGGAAAGAGCAATAGGGCCGAATTCGTGGCTTCCTCCACCGAGTTCACCGGGCATCATGTGGTTGGCAATGCAAGCCATTCTTCTCCTCACGGCCATGTTCAAGTTCTGATCCATTTCTCAAAAAAAAAAAGTCTTTTTTGAAACACGAAACAGGGGAAGAATTAGAGTTGCTCTGAGATCTTGAAATGCAGGAGATAACTGAGAGATTTGCTTGGAGATAGTGAGCCACTATGCTTCCTATTTATAGTGTATCGAACAGTTCGAAATTTGGAGCAATAATTTTTTAAAATTTGAAGGTAAAAAGAGGCATGCCATTCATGGTGCACAGCCGCCCTTCAAGCTGACAATTAGGAATGAATATAATTAATTAAATTCCATTATTCTCTGATAATTCCATTATGGTCCTTGACAATAAGTTACTCTCAATGAAAGCCCTGAAAGTTAGACAGTCTCAGTTCAAGCGATCCACTTTTACTAGGTTTCTAGTTCCGATGGTGAAACAAACATTCATTTCAACTAACTCAAGTCCTTAGTGACAGCCAAAGCTAACAAGAAAAAATTTGTTTGGAGTTTTTGGTAGGGTTTGGAATGAGAGAATTAAAATTATGTTTTTCGACGTTTGATTCATGGATGTGATAGAAGAATGAGTTTGGTTTCTAAATATGAAGATTTCGTTAAACTAACCTTCCGATTTTATCTTGCGTGACCAAATGCGTAATAGATCACTAACCGATACAAAAATTATTATTTTTATAATATTATATTTATAATAAGTAATACTTATATTTATATATTATTATATTCTGATTCAGATTTTATCAACAAATTAAATATAAAAAATAATAATTTCAGACAACTAAATTTATACTTATTCTCATTCCAAACAGTTTTACCAAACGCCCCTTTAGATACTAGAACAAAATTGAACCGAGGATCAGATCCAAATATATAAACAAAATTTGGATGTCAAATATAAAATTTACATTTTTTGAGGGCTTGATTAGACGTAAATGTACATTGGAGGGCTAAATACAAAATTGTATTGCTCTTTGCTTAAATTCAACACTACATGGCTACCAATACTTATATAGTACAACTAAGTGTACTATAAAAATCTGTACACATAGTAAAAATTAAAACAAAAATAAAAACTACTATAGGAAACATCATTAATGACCTCAATTTAAGAAGAGAAAAATTGAGAAACATCATTTAATGACATGTTTTATATACAAAAACTACTATGGGTACCATCCTACTTGTACACCTAGTTGTAGAAAAAAAATTGCCCATGGCTACGTAGCATAAATTCCCCATGAAAACTATTTTTTTTTTCTATTTTTAAAAAAGAAATACCTCTTCCAATTTATTAATTTTTTTAAAATTATTTTAATTCAACAAATAAAATTTCTTATATAAAATAGAGAAAAAATTAATTATTATAAATTACTCTTAAAGAAGGTAGATATTGAATAATAGCGGAGAAACTCAAGTAAAATATATTATTATAAAATATTATTATTTTATGAAATAAAGCATGTAACATGTTGGACTGAGAATCAACGTTGACGCTTCCAAATTTGACTCCAGGATATTAAAACCACTATATTTGCATATCAGTCCAAAATCCAAACGTGAGGGTCAGGGACTGCTGCTAATCTGTCTGTAATTATAAATTCACTGTTCTAATCCAAATGTCGAATCTTACATTTATTTTCTTGAAAAAAACCCTTTATTTTCTTAAAAAATCCAAAAGACTTTTGTCTGACTTGGTGACATTGGAACACCAAAATGATTCGCATGACAACTCCAAAATTGGCTGTTCAAGGGCCTAAGAGAGTCACAATTTCTACCTAACATTTACTTTCGTTCTAAAATAATAATTTTTTTTAATAAAAAAAAAGTCTAACGTGTTTTTACTTTATTACATTACGTGAATACGAAACACACTTAATATTATTCATGGGCGGACCTCCCTGGTGGTTCTAACATAACATGGAGGCCTCTATGTTAGTGCGCTGCCAAGGAGGCTAAACAATCCGTCGAGAAATTACCCTCTCTATAAATATGATTGATTTCTATCCAGTGGCGGAATCAAAAAATTTTACATGAGGGAGATAATTTTTTCATTAAATTTACAACATGAAAGTAGGAGTAAAAAAAGAAGAAAAAATATTGAAGACGAAACTGAAAGAGGAAATATGTAACGATTGAAAGAGGAGGGCTCAGGGTTATAATTTACAAACTTTTTTTTTTTTGGTCACTTACTGAAACGATGTCATTTCTGATATGATCCCAAGCTCATATCATGGCTCAAGACAAGCAAACCAAGCCCAAACATGAGTCATAGCACAAGGCCCTACCAGAGAGACCCTTTAATAAGCATTGATGGACCTATTACAAGAGTAAGACACAAGAAGACAACCCAAACCCTCAATACCTTTCATCAATCCCAATACAAGTATCCGGATAAGGTAACCATCCTTTTCGATTTCATATCCCGATAAAGTGATTGCAGCAGATGTATGAGCAGAATGATAACTGGATTCAAGATCTGGATTTAAACTTGGAGGTTGGAAATTTAAGTGAAATAGATGACTCTGAATCGACAGCTGGATAGTTTGAAACAAGTGAAACTATGGTAGAATAACCCTTCTCATCTGAACATCCTAATTTCCAAAAATGACACCACTATTGTGAATGTTTTGAAGATAGCTTGAAGGAAAAAGATCTCATTCTAACGTAGATTGAGGGAGTAGAAACTTGGGGTTGAAAAAGTACAATTGAATTTTAAACTATTCTACCCCAAATTGAATAATTTGAGATTGAAGACAGCTGTGGAGATAGCCAACAACAACTCCAGAACCTGGGCAATGTTGTTCAACCTCAAGCAATACAAGAAGACTATGAATGGCAGTTCCCCGGAGAAGATGAGAAGACGAGAAGACGAGAAGACGAGGAAGGTTCAATATGAAGACGAAGGCTGGAGAAGTTGTCGAGGGGCTCACTTGAAAATTTTGACCCTTATTTCTCGTAACCTGTTATTGACCAGAAAAAGGATCCGCCATTTTCTTTTTTTTAAAAATTTTTAAAATATTGTTAAAACACCTCTCACCTTGTTTTTCAAAAGTGTATATATAGAATACTATTTTTATAAAATACTTTCTGAAAACAAATATAATTTTTGGACAAACATGTTTTATAAGTTTTTTTTTCTCTCTTAAAACACTTAAAACCAGTTTGAATATTTTCTAAACGACCAAGGGTGTGAAATGACCAAAATATCAGTCTTGGGTTCAAGATCAAATCTTCCGTTTTCAAGTTTCTAAAAATCATTTTGAAAACACGTTTTAAAGCATCAAAATTCCCAAAATACCACTTGAAGCCAAATTCCTCTTTTTGGCTTTGAAAATCAAACTTCTATTTAAAACTCCCCAAAAATTGATTTAATCATCTTAACATTCTTAAAACAGTTCAAAACACTTACGTAATTCATCAAATCGACAATTAATAGAAAAGATCAAGGATAATTGACTCGATCAACTTTTAGAACGTTGGTCAAACATTTTTTCAAACTTTTCAAAATTTTCAAAGGACATTCTAAACACCATAGAAACACAAAAACAAGTGAGAATAATCAAAATTCAAGCATGAGTTCCCTATGGCCGAACCATGCCCCTTTTGAGTTTCAAAATCCAAAGTTGTATATAGAAATCTCCGAAGGTGTAACCCTTTGATAATCTTATATGATTGTGAAACTGATTTTAGAACAACAAAATCACTAAAAACAGTGAAGGCTTATTTCGTGCCCCCTATTTTATTATTTCGCGCTTCTTTATATCTAAATTATTCATGATAAATTAAGAAATATCCACTATAATATTTAAATATAAAAATATATTAAATTACCTAAATATCCTTAATCAATTTACTAAAAATACAAAAAAAATATTTATAATTCCGCTCATCTATGCTACTTTAATCATAATTTTTATAAATTTTTGGTAGATTAAAAAGAGACTTATAAAATTTTTCGTAAATTAATTAAGGGCAATTAGGTAATAATAGGAGGAGTGGAAAATAAACATTAAGGGGGCGAGAAATAAAAATGTAGGGGACGATACTTAACAAACTAAAGAGTTTTTTTGAAAAAACGGGAGTATTCAATAACAAAAATGGGCGCGATATAACATTAGCCTTAAAAAAAAAAAACTAAACACAAGACCAAGTTTCCATTTTAGATTCGAAATGCAAAGTGGTCCAAATGACTTCCAAAATTTCCCAAACTTTTAATAATCATTTCAAATGCCATAAAATGAGTTCTTAAACATCAACCAAGTCAAAAAGCTTAAGATTAAAGCATGAAACCTCATTGTACCCGAAACTTGGCCATCCAAACTCTCCTTCAGAAACCTCCAAAACTTCTCCAAGCATTTGATAAATAATATAACACTATAAAAATGATTTCTAAACACAAAAATCATTACAATGGCCGAAATCCATCAAAATTGGAAAAATAGGCAAATGGCTTCCAAAATTTCTCTAACTTCCACAATTCACTTCAATCACCATAAAATATCATAGAAACCAAAATCAAGTAAAAAGAACTACAAACTTCAAGAACTATTTTAAACATTATTAAATGATCATAGGACCCTTAAACAAGTGGCAAGATCAACAATTTGAAACAATATTCACAAGTCCTTTAAAAATGAAAAACCATTCAAATGACCTCCAAAAATTCTCTAACTTTCACAAATCACATCCAACACCATAAAATGATCCTATGAACCAAAATTAAGCAAAAAGAATAACTATTAAGACATGATCATTTGTAAGGCCAAAAGTTCGGCAAAAATGGCCAAAATATTTTCCAAACTTTAAACCTGTTTTCAATTCATTCTAAACACTTTCATTAGTCACAAAAAGTGATTAGAGGCACTTTACCAAGAGTTGAGAATCAAGGAGCTAAAATTAGCTAGCTTTGACCGAATTGCCCAAAATTGGTACAAGCTGGTTCCTTCGGTTTTCTTGGCCTAGTTTTGATTGGAGAACATCATTTATAGGCTTTATTAGAGATCGGTTCAAAAGGAATTAACATACAAAGGAAGAATTGGGGTTTACCAAATTTTGAAGTGGATTAACCCAAGACTTAGTAGTTCGGTTGATGAAGATTTTGTTGGGTATTTTTATACCCATACTTCAAAGGGCTAGTTGTTTATACTCAACATAATCAACAAAATAAATAATTAAGCAAACACACAGATTTACATGATTCGATCCTCAAAAGATCTACTCCACGATAGCAACACACAACTTCACTAATATAGGAATAAAAAAAAGTTACAAAAGTGTGTTTTTCTCATCCAACAAACTATGTCTTTCAAACAAACAATTTTATGCCTATGCTAATGAATTACCCTCACCGCTACTTACAAACTTTAGTACAATATTATATTTCTACTAAAGTGCTATAAACCCTATTGGGCTCAACTCTAACCCACTTTAAAATAGATTTGAGTTTTGAGGAGTTAACCTAACAATTTCCCCCTCGACTCAAAGTCCCAAGTATCTCAACCTTGTTCGAAAAAGAGACTCGCTTCTCATTGACTTGAACTTCTCTCTATGAATTCCAAGCGAACCACAAAACTCATTTTTTGAATCACCAACATGAAAGATGTGATGATCACTTTTCACACATTGCAACACCAACTCATCTCCCTTGAAAACTTTGCAAAAATTACCTTCACCAATGAACTTGTATCCATAAGAATACAATTCTCCCAAAGAAATTATGTTATCACTATAGACAGACACAAATCTCACATTAGCCAATTTCTTGACTGTGTTATTGTGTGTCTTGAGGCGTGCAACACCAACGCCCTTAATTTTTATCTTCTCACCATTGCCCACAATGACATGCCCAAAATCTCTATCAACTTGCAAAGTATCAAAAGAAGATTTCTCTATACAAATGTGCATTGATGATGCACAATCCAAAACCAACTGTGAGCTATATCCAGGAGTGCTCCTCATCGCCAATAGCTCATCCTCATACACAACATTTACATCTAAGTCATTCGCATCAACTTTCTCTCTGCTCTTTGACTTCCTCAAACTCTTCAAGTCCTCTTTTATGACAGGGCATTTGCTTTGGATGTGACCTTTTTCACCACAATAATGACACTTATAATTACTATAGTCTCTCTGCCGAGATCTCTCACGCGAATCACATCCACCACTAGAACGACTCCTTCCACGATTTGAACCTTTGCAACAGCTATAGTTTTTCCTTCTTCAGACACATTTTTCTTTCCCATCATTTTCTCACACTCTCTCAATTGAGTTAGCACCTCTTCATAACCCAATGTAGTCTTCCCAACAAGCGTGGTCTGCACCAATGGTTTATAAGATGATGACAAAGAAGACAACAACAACAAATCCTGCTATTCACTATCAACTTTCTCTTCACTGTTTTGAAGTCGGTATACTACCTGTCCAAACGCGTTCAAATAATCAAGAAGATTTCCCCCTTCCTCAATCTTCAAGCTATAGAGATCAATCTTCATCAACAACCAGTTGGTTAGTGACTTCAACGCATAAATACTCTGCAACTTGTCCCAAATACCCTTTATTGTCGTCTCTTTCATGACGTCATGTTTCACACTAGGAGCAGGTGCAAGTCGAATGACACTAACTGCATGATTCTGCATCTCGGCCCATTTTCTATCATTCACGTCATCATGTTTATTCTCTTCAAGAGCCAAATCAAGTTTCTCCATCACAAGAAAATTTCTGATTGTACACTACCACATGGTAAAATCTACCTTCCCATAAAAAATGGGATAGTTGACTTTCATTCCCCATATTCTCAAAACCTTTTACAGCCCCTAAAATACTTCACTCGACAAAAACACCACCAAAGAAATTTAATTTGACAAAATGGATGCCAAAAACGGACTCAGCACATTGAAATAAGGGGGGAGAGGTCACTTGGAAAATTTTGCTGACGTGGCAGTTGACTTTGACATTGACTTTGACCATGACCATGACCATTGACATTGACTTTGACCATGACCAGTTGACTCCGACTATGATCGATGATGTGGTAACACAGCAGTGCAACACTTGTACCAATAAAAAAATTAACACATGGCATCTTAACCCTACTGAAAAACCCTAGCCGTCTTCTTAAACGGACGGTCCACAACGCTCCAACTTCAAGTCGTGATATCTTAAGATCGGACCGTTAGATTTGTACAAAATTTTGACACAAAGTCAATTTCACTATGTAGATTTGAGATCTGGTGTCTGATCGGATGTATCTCACTTCGGTAAATGCGCGATCAGAACTCTATATCAATTCTTACTACTCCGATTTCTCCCACTCTGATAATCCATACTGCACAAAACTTGGGCACCTAACGTATTATGATGGAAAAAATTTATTTGAAAACTCTGATCTGCATAATAAATTCACTCTGATGTCGATTTCAATCTGACACCATCCCTGCAGCAACAAAAACTTGTCCCAAAGTCTGTACCTTCAGCTTTGATATGTTGGGTATTTTTGATACCCACACTTCAAAGGGCTAGTTGTTTATACTCAACACAATCAACAAAATAAACAACTAAGCAAACACACAGATTTATGTGGTTCGATCCTCAACAGATCTACTCCACGGCAGCAACACCCAACTTCACTAACATAGGAATAAAAGAGGTTACAAAAGTATGTTTTTCTCTCACAACACACTATGTCTCTCAAACACTCAGTTTTATGCATATGCTAATGAATTACTCTCACTGCTGCTCACAAACTTTAGTACAATAGTATATATTTATATAAAATGCTACAAACTCTATTGGGCTCAACTCTAACCCACTTTAAAATAGACTTGGGTTTTGAGGAGTTAACCCAATAGATTTTGAACGATTAACCTCCTCCAAATTACTTCCTACTAAATCTTTAATACTTCTTTACTTCAAGGAAATCTAGAACACTTCAAGAAGATGGATTGAAGATAGTGAACTGAAGAAGGAATGGAAGAAATGAATGTTAAGAGAATCACATCTGGAGAGAGGACTAGTTTAAAGAAATTCAAGTATGAAATTGATGTCATAAGTAACATTAATCACAAGCGTTTACTTTCTCCTCTTGGATATTGCTTGAATGGGGAGGAGAATATCGTTGTTTATTAACTTATGCCTCAGGGTGCCCTGACTAGGCATCTCTTTCATTGGAAAAAGGAAAATCTGGCCCCCTTGATTGGATGAAATGGGTCACCATTGCCTTAGATGTTGCTAATGCTCTTGAATATTTGCATGAATTAGCTGGACAATGTTACATTCACAGAAATCTTAAACCATCAAACATCTTCCTTGGAGATGATTTGAGGGCTAAAGTTGCTGATTTTGGATTAGTTTGTACTTTACTTGGAGAAGGGAAAAGTGTCCAGGTCACTACTAAAGGTGTTGAAACTCTTGGCTATATAGCCCCTGAATGTTTATGTCTTATGTTGATTGCCTATTTAAGTTTCTGTTCAGTCTTACGAATTTTTTCATTTATAAAAGATGGTAAATCAGTAAATTTCTGAATATGATTTACATGTGTGTATATACAACTTAAGGAAGTAATCACCTCTAACAATTAGCCTATAGTTATGGGATTGAGTCTCACAAAACAAGAAATTACAATCAATTTCCAATACTACCATAATTGCTATGATTGTGTTTCTGATTTTGAAATCGTATCTCTATTATGCCCCCACAAGCGCAGTGGCCCCACAAGCGCAGTGGTCTGGGAAGAACACAAAGCTTGGTACGAAGAAGAATGTACGGAGTCCTGGGAAGAGCCTTAGTAAGAGAGTCCGCTAGTTGATCAGTATTGTGGACACGAGTGACACGCAATAGATGACGTTGAACCTGCTCATGAACAAAATGAAAATCTAGCCCAATATGTTTCATGCGAGAGTGAAATACTCACAATAAATAGTGGGAGGCATACTGCAAGGTACATGAAGATCACGAAGAAGATTCTGGACTCAGTTCAGTTCAGCAGTGGTAGAGGCAACAACTCGATACTCAGCTTCAGTGGTGGAGCGAACAACGGTATGCTGCTTCTTCGAACTCCAACTGATCGAATTCAGTCCGAGAAACACAACATAAGCCGAAGTGGAGTGAAATGTTTTGGCATCCCCAACCCAGTCAGCATCTAAGAAAGCATGAAGACGAAGAGGCGACCGAGCCAAAAGAAAGAGGCTATAATGCACAGTGCATTTGAGGTACCGAAGAATTCTTTTGACTGCAAGTCAATGAGCATTGGATGGTCGATGTATAAATTGTGCAAGCTTATTGACGACACAAGCAATATCAAGACGAGTAAGGGACAAATATTGGAGGGAGCCCAACACTTGCCTATATTCAATGGCATCGTGAGGAGGCGTGCCATCATCAAGCTGAATAGAAGAGGGAGCTGAAAGTGGCGTGCTGACTGGCTTACACTCAGATATGTGAGTTTTCTGGAGTAGGTCCTAAGCGTATTTGTGTTGAGTGAGAAATAATCCACGAGGGGAACGAGTACACTCAACACCAAGGAAGAAATGCAGATGACCCAAGTCTTTGAGTGAGAACCAAGTGGACAGTGCTACTGTGAATTGACGAAGAAGAGTGGGATTATTGCTTGTCAAAATGAGATCATCCACATAGACTAGGATATACATAATGTGAGAACCAGAGGCAGCCCCTCTTCCGAACACTGAAAGTCAAGATTCCAACAAAGAAGAGAAGAACAAGACCAAGAACAACAAGTGTAGCTACAATTTTAACATGAGCACCACTACCACTACCACTACCACCAGAGAAGAATTAGATGATGGCACTCCGATTGCTGTCAAGAGAATCACATATGGAGAGAGGACTAGTTTAAAGAAATTCAAGTCCGAAATTAATGTCATGAGTAACATTAATCATAGGCGTTTGCTTTCCCCTCTTGGATATTGCTTGAATGGGGAAGAGAAGATCATTATTTATCAATTTATGCCTCAGGGTGCCCGACTAGGCATCTCTTTCATTGGAAAGAGGAAAATTTGCCCCATCTTGATTGGATGAAAAGGGTCACCATTGCCTTAGATGTTGCTAATGCTCTTGAAGATTTGCATGAATTAGCTGGGTGATGTTACATTCATAGAAATCTTAAACCATCAAACATCCTCCTGGGAGATAATTTGAGGGCTAAATTTGCTGATTTTCGATTAGTTCGTGTCTTATCTGGAGAAGGGAAAAGTCGAGCCGAGCTCGAGCAGGGCCCTATTAAGGCTCGACTCGGCTCGTTTGCAACTCTAACTCCAATATCAAGAGAATCACATATGGAGAGCTGGACCCTATTCGGGCTCGACTGACACTTCCCACTTATGACAATAAAAAAAAGTCATAACAAATTTTCTTAGTTAATACACTTATTTCTTAATAGTAACAAAAAATTATTCAATTTTTTTGAAATAAAAAAATTCTCAATTAATACAACTTTTTTTTTTTTTCTTGACCATTTTTATTTTAGTTTAGTTTTTTTTTTTTTTTTTTTTTTTTTTTTTTGTACAACTCAGTTTAGTTTCTTTGAAAAACTATGGGTGAACATAAAGTTAAATAATGTTTAGACAGAAGTGGATAGTTTAATTTCGCTAAGTGTAGGAGAAAAAACTAATTGTTAAAATACAAATGTCTAAAAAAATATTTAATTAATTTTAATCATAATTAAAATCTAATCATCTTTAATTTTATTACTCTCACAATCTATTTTTCTTAATAAATATAATTAAAAAAAGTATGATGATAAAAATAATTAAAATATTTCTTGAAACTAATAATATATATTTTTATTTTAGAACACATATTTTATTATAGGAAAGAGGGATATATATTTGTAACAAACAAGTAGGAAACATGATGTCGTGTGACAAAACTTATAAATGACATATTTTTGAAAAATAAAAAAATAAGTTCAAAAAAATTTAAACAATATTCAAAATTTAGGAATTTTAATTTACTTATAATAATTAAAAAATATTTTAACATATAAATGAACTAATAAAGTCATTATTATCAACGATAATAATACTCTATTATAGGAAAAATGAATTAATGAAAGGTTAAAAAGCATATTTTTACAAAATTATTTCTTTTAAATGAGTACATGGGACTGCATTAGCTATCTATGTTACTACACAGATGAAACTAGAACAGGAACCATTTATTAGTGAGAGGAAGACTCTACACAAGATAAAATTGTTCCGGATTTCCTAATTCTTTTCATGATCCTTTTAATAAATATAAATGAACAAGTATTAATATTAAGAGTAAAATCTTAAATTGGTCATTATAATTAAATTCGAGTTTTAATATCATATTTTAAAAACTATTTTCTTGTCATTAATTTTGTATTTTGTCATAAAATTAGTCATTTTGTTAAGTTGAACTGTTAACACTTAATAGAAATCTGATATTTAGAATAAATTCCGAAATTGGTCATTATATTGTAAATAAAATTGAGTTTTGGTCATCTATTTTAAAAATTATTTTTTTAATCATTAACTTTTGCATTTCACCACAAATTTAGTCAGTCCGTTAAGTGTGATTGTTAATTTTACTAACAGACAAGTAGATGCATTTTTGTACTTTTTATTCAATTTTCTAATTTTTTTACCTTTTTCCACTATTTTCTATAAGCTTTTTTGCCACTGCCCTTCAAATTTTAATTCCTTTTTTCTTTCTTATTTTTAAAACTCAATATTTTTTATTTTCTTTAAAAAATAATTTTTATTTTTATCTCATTTTTTCTAAAATAATAAGTCAGATAAAAATAAAAATAAATTGTGACTATGACTCATTAAATTGAAAAAATAGTACAATAATTACAATTAGATATATAGGAGTCACAGATAAATTACCTACAAAATATATTTGACACCCATGTGACATATATGGAACATTAATTTGAGAAGTTAAACTTTGTTCTTAAATAAAAAAAAGTAAAGGAAAAACATTTTCGACTGCATAATTTGTTTAATGCCGCGACGAGGGTTTACGAGTATTCATAAGCTAATCTCCAAGCTCCCCCCGTCCGAAATCGCCACCACCACCCGTACTGCCTCTGCCTCGGCGGACCAACCTCAATCGGAGTCCCGTGGCTCAACTTCTAACGCTTAGCCACTCCAAGATCATTGAACAATTATGGTAACTATTACTACGCAATTCAACTCACCCTAGAAAATGAAAACTTATGGCAAATTTTTTGATCTGTTATTACGACATTTTATGTATTGGCTTCGTATGAATATGTATGATTCTTATATGAATTTCATTTTATTTTTTCGCCACTGGATCATATCTTATAATTTCAGAGTTTTCATTTGCGAGCACTTCAGGAAGATCTCACTTTGGATTCAATTTTTTTATGATCTTCTATCACGTAATTCGTGGGGTAATAGTGTTAGGGAAACTTTAGCAGCTCTCTTCGTTAATGTGGATCTGAATTGTGTAATCTTCATCCTTTGTTTTATTATTATTATTTGGTTTATCTTTTAATGGTTAATTATGATCCAGATGTTTCCATAACTACGTTGGAGTCGTCTTTTTATTGTGTACAAAATAATTTTTGAGAGTGAATGTTATCGTGGGGAAGATTGGAAAATGGGAAACATGAAATTGGATCAAGCAGTTTATCGTCATTTCTGCCTTTGTGTATAACAAACTTAGCTTTGTTGATCCATTAAGTTTTGTAAAAAGAGAATTGGAAATGTCTAGTTGTGATCTAAGGACATTGAAAATCTACACTTGTAGACAATGATTAAAAGTGCTCTTGATAGTACTTATCTGAGAAGATTGTTCTAATCTTTGGTGGCTTTGTGTTAGTAGACAAAGAATGACGGGATATAACTCTTTTTGTCATTAATATGATGGAACCCAAGCTCTTGAATGCTGTGGAAGTTTGTAGGATGCCATGAGTATAAAGAACAGTTTGTTGCAAACCTTCTTTCCCTTTTTTCTGTTTTGAGCATTGTGGATAAGTTAATCTAGTTTTCTTAGATTCTTGACATCTGTGAAAGATTAAACTGTTCCTGCCCTTCAATTTTTTCTTATGTTCTTTGTGAACTTTTTGGATTTCTCCATCACCTAGTTTCTATGATTTCCTCTGGCTATATATAGGTCAACATCGAAAATGGAAATGTTAGCTTTCTTCTCAATTAATTAAAATCTATGGCTCATTACATAATGTGGGTTTGTGGTTTTATTGTATATACCTGATGGGAAAATACATGAAGTTACTTATATACTTCTGCAATTCTTCTTTGTTTAGATTCACTTTGTTCTTCTAATTAGCCGGCAAGGAAAAGTAAGGTTGACCAAGTGGTATTCACCTTATTCCCAGAAGGAAAGAACTAAGGTAGTCCTTTCTGCATCCTTTCTAGTGTGAAATTTAAATCTTCTTTAGTAAAATTTCATTTTTGCTCATATTGACCTTTGGCTTTGTGAGCTGGAAGCACTGAAATAGCAATATGCATATTGATATACCAAACTTTTGGTGAAGATGAACAAGCCTGAGCTTTTTATTATTAATATTTTTTCCTGAAGCACACTTGTAATAGTGATTCCACAATTGATATGCTAAAGTGTGTTTGTACTATTTAAATAATCAAAATAAGCCTCTTGTTTTCCAAAATTGTCAAGGTAATCCGAGAACTTAGCGGTTCAATTCTTAATCGAGGCCCCAAGCTTTGCAACTTTGTAGAATGGAGAGGGTACAAGGTTGTTTACAAAAGGTAGTGCATAATCTCCTATTTGTTTTAATCAGGTTTTGGGGTAGTAATCACAATACTCTAGACTTGATCTCACTTTGTAATTGTGTCTTTTTTGAGTTGTGCAGATATGCCAGCCTGTATTTCTGCATGTGCATCGATCAGGATGACAATGAGTTGGAGGTTCTTGAAATTATTCATCATTTTGTTGAGATTCTAGATCGTTATTTTGGAAGTGTGAGTCTTCCCAAATTTAACTTGTTCTACCTCTACATGTCATCATTTACAATATTATACCCATCTGAGATCAATGTTGCCAAATCATGTTATTAACTTGATCACTCTAGTCTCAGAAAATTAATGCAAGTTTTCATAGATAAAGTAATTGTATGTTGTTGCTGATGTATTTGCATATTTCTACCTGCATTTTTTATGCCTATTAGGAGCTCAAAAAGAATAGAAAATGCTGTTTGAAAAAGTGCTATTTGTTCTCCACCTTCTTCCCTACCCTTCATTCTTCTCTATCTCAAGCTTTGAAAGCAGTGTGGTATTATTGTATTTAGATCACATGAACCGGATAAGGCAAACCAATGGAACATGGACATCTAAAGACTTATTGTCCTCTCTTATGTGCGTATGGGTGGATGTGTGAAAGAAAGAAAGAGGTGGAGAGGGAGAGAGAGGGGGAAAGAGGAGGAAGAGGGAGGAAGAGGGAGGAGACCTGGAAGTAGCAGAGAAAGAGAATGAGAGTGTCATGTGAAATGTGATGGTTTGGCAAAGGGGAAGCCTCCATTCAAAATGGGGGGATTGCTTCGTCGTTCTTTCTTTTCTAATTTTCTCTCTCTTTTCTTTTCCCATATGATTCTTCTCTTTCGATTATTTTTATTTTCTGCAATTCCTTCGATATTGTGTTGTAGCAATTGAATCATTAGTTGTTCAGCATATACGATACATAGTTCTAGTTAAGTTGGCCAAACCTGACCTTATAAAAGTGTAATTTCTTCAGGATACTGACTTGTTGCATCTGGAAAATGAATAAAAGATAATGGAATTCTGAATCAATCTCTTTATATAAAAAGATTTCATGTTTGTGCATGGTATCTTTTGTTGATGTAGGTATGCGAGCTGGACTTGATCTTCAATTTCCATAAGGTAAAGTTTTACTAGTTTATAAAAGAAAAATTGGGATCTATGCGTATCCTCTTGACGCGCCTTGCCTTTTGATTGGCAGGCTTATTACATATTGGATGAATTATTAATTGCTGGTGAACTCCAAGAATCTAGCAAGAAGTCTGTAGCACGCCTTATAGCTTCACAGGTATGTTCTGCAAGCATTCCACAGTTATTCAACCGTTCATCCCACAAAGAGTTCTTACTAAAATGAATTTCTAACTTTAATTTTTTGACCTGAAGGATTCTCTGGTAGAGGCTGCTAAAGAGCAGGCAAGTTCTTTAAGTAATATGATTGCTCAGGCCACCAAGTAATTAAACAATCTCTGTCATAATTGCCTCTTCTATTGAGCCGGAATAGTTTGTGCCGCCTATTGGTAACCATCAGAGATACTTTGTCTTGAGTCAAGGGACAGCTACATGTTACTTCCTACCATATGTATGATTCATATTCAATTCTGGTCTAGTTCATATATCGAAATACCATATTGTAACTAGGTAGTGGTTTTGAGTCATGTTGGTAATTTCCTTCCGAGTAATGCTGCACTTTGTTCCCGGTGCTAAGAAAGTACCTTGTTCTTGATGGATCCAATTCATGTTGTCTGCCTCCTTTCTTTCCTGGCCTGGCCTGTTTCCCATTGGCTAACTACTCCTTCCAATCCCATAACTAGAGTTCGATTTGTTAAGTTATTCATTTTAGTTCTATGAATGGGACACTTTCTTCTATGGGAGGGAGGGAGTATAATATTTTCTTGCGCGAATTATATTTACTCCCATACATATACACATTGGAATTTTTAATAATTATATTTACCTCTCTTGACCATCCAAGCGGAACAAAGTTTAAATGAATGCTTACGCTCTGTCACGGGCTTACTTTTTAACTAGCGAACCGTGCGGTACTAGTTCTAACAACTAACGACTAGAACTAGTTCAGCCTTAATCCTAGCACACAATTGATGTTGTGGGCAGTAAAATGACCAAGAGAACACAAGAGAAATGTAGGCACGAAAATGACCGTAAAGTGAAACGGAAGTGTATTGCTTTGCACAAGTACTTACCCTTGTCCCTATTTATAGTGCTCAAGGTCGGTTACTATTCTTGGCTTCTATGAGAAACTTTCAATATTTTAATCATGGAAGACTCTAGTCCCTAAATTTTATATACAAGGGAATTCCTAGGGCTGATTTCATGCATGATGTCACCCGTGCCAACTTGCAAGGGAAGAGATCCTTCTAGATGACCCGTCCAAGTCCAAACGTGCAAAGAAACTGGGCTGAAAGATTGTCCCGTGCAAGAACGGAAACGGGCCGAGACGGGTAGAATGATTGGCACCCAGACGTGTCACTCTCAAACTATTCTGTCCATTAATTCATATATGACGACAGGCCGAACAAAAATAAAATACCCAGGTGCAATCCGTTGGCATAGATCCAAATTTTTTTAATTTTTTAATTCTAATTTTTTAATCGCTTAGAATTTCTTTTTCTTGTTCATGGTGGTATTGGTATCAAAACTTACAATGAAAAGAATAACCAATTGTGAACCATTACTTATATTCAAAACTCAAATTAGTCAATCATGTATTTTCTGAACATCGAAAAGAGTAATCATAAACTTCAAATAATCAACCCTTTTTTAACACAAAAACAAAAGGTTCATCACCATTTAATTCATACAATAACTTGCACAATTAGCTACATATATGTAGATATTTATGAGACAAAGGAAAATGTTAAAGCCACTAAAAAAAAAAAAAAAATCCAAGAATAATTAAATTTAAATTTAAGGAACAAGAAACATAAAATCATAATTATTGACTATATCATTTATACATGTTATTCAAAATTAATTTCACATGTATTGAATGTATAATATAGAGATTTCATCATTCCTTTACAAAATACATGAGATTTTGTTATGACTACTATATATCTATAATAATTAATATTTTTTCTATCCTTAAAATAATAATTATATTTATCAAACTATTATTTTAGAACAGAAATAATAATAATTTAAAGTAATGGAGCTCTATGAGGTACACCTTTCCTCTTGTGCAATTGCTTATGGGGAGGTTTTAGTGTAGAATTACACCATGATTGAATATCCATGGATGATTCTGATAAAGAAAGATATGATGGATCTTGTTTCCCATTTTGCTTCAAAGAGAGGCTACCAAATTTGGATATAGGAATTGTGATTTTTTTACGATTTCTCTCCTTTAATATCTCTACTATCGATACCTGCACGATAAATAAAAATTATCGTATTTATAATAAGAAATAATATATATTATGATAAAATAAGACTCTAATTATAAAAGAAAGTTACCTGGCATTCAATTGAGCAAAAACTATTGGGGAAGTCTTGTATGTGCCTTCCACAAGCTTCACATGTAGCACCGCCTTTCACTTTGGCAAATTTGGTGTCTTTAGAAGGCGGCCTAGGGTGCAAATGTACAGCTTTTTCTCCATTGATCTTGTATGTCTGGACAACCACATTTTTACATCCATAAATAATTACTAATAGTTTTCATAATTATAAAACTTTAATCAATGAATAAATATAACTAAATGATTATGAATATCACAAAAAAAAAAAAAAATTATGAATATCCATATCCGCAAATTATACCATGTAGGTACCTAATAGGCATATGGTATAAGAACGTATGAATATATGTTATATAAATTTAATTTTAGAAACAAAAAATTATACTTGTTCTCGGTTCTAATTTCCGGCCCTTAAACGGGTATGATCTTACATGAATTTTTTTATTCTCAATCATTCTCAAAAACAACATAACTGAATTGCAAACTCATCAGCAACTTGAGTAATTTGATCATAGTTAGCCATAAAAGATTGAAGCAATTCTAGGTTAAGAGTCCAAACTCACTTCCATTCCTTAATCCTGTAAAATTGTTTTTTTTTTTTTTTTTTTCGCTCAATTCGGATGAAATTTAGTTGCAGTTCTAACCAAATTTGTTACTGAAATAATTTTTAAGCACTTAATGTGAACATATTGATGAAGATAACTAGAGATAAGGCCGAGCTAATAACGATATACATTTAAAACCATTAGCCAAATCCTCCATTTCCCCATTATCATAACCGTTAATCTCCAAAATTTCAAAGCAAAAAGAAACAAAATTGCACAATTTCAATGATCATACCAATAGACAATGAATGCAAAACGACTAAATCAGATTGATAGAAATGATTATTCATGGTGAATGGAATATTTTACTTACTTGGATTTTGGAGCAATCGAGATGTTTCTGAATATCTTGGAGGCGAACAACATCATGGTAAACATACTTGCAAATCTGGAACCATTGATGAAGGGAATGAGGGGAAGAAGATGAAGAAGAAGAAGAAGAATTCATGCAATGCTTGCAAAAGGGAATTCTACAATCGACACAAAACATGTTCTTTTCATTTTTCCTAAGCTCCATATGATCCCCACATGTACCAAAAAATTTACTACTCAACAAGCAATTCAGCCACTCCGGCCCTCTTCTCCTCTTCAAATTTAACGTGCAACCCACCTTCAAAAACAAGAAAAAAAAAAACACAAATTCAGACGATTAATGTTCGTATTAGTGAAAATGGTATGAAATTATTGGTGTTACGAACCATATTTGGTTGTTGTGAGTGAGCAAAAATGGTGGTTTTGATTTGGAGAAAGGGATTTTAAAAGGGTTCTGAAGAAGATGAAGTGGCGAAAAGAAAACAACGTAAAAAGAAAAGAAGAAAAAAGGAAAATATTGAGAGTGAGAAAAAATTGGATACTCTCCGCGTTAAAAGGTGACGGGGGGAATTTCGGGTGATTGATATGGGGTCCGTTAATTAGGGAGTTTCATATTAATGGTGTGGATGGAGGTAACGTGGCAACTTGGCGCATAATCAACACATCTTTCCGCCAATCTCGGCCGTTGATTTCGGAGATGCGGAGGCGCCGCTTTTTGGACGATGTTTTTTTTGGGGGGACTTTTTTGGCTAATTCCATGAGAAATGCATTATGCAGTAAAATGCCATGATAAAAGTGCTTACTTTTTCCACCACAGAGAAAAGTGTGTGTGTGTTTTTCTTTAACTTTATCCAGCCAAGCATATGTTTTTTTAATTTTTAAAAATAATATCGTGGTATTCTAATTAATTTTTTAAATTTGAATTAATCTTACATTAAGTTGTCATTACTTTATTTTTAATGTATTTAGTGAGTACATGGTATAACTTCTGGTGATTGAATTTATTTAATACCTATTAGTTTGGTCAACGAGCGAAAGTAGTGACAACGGAGCGGTATTTAAACAGTTAGGTTTTGAGGTTAGTCAATCGTTAGTTAAAAAGTATTTTCGTTAAAAAGAACTAAAACTGTTAAAGAACTAATACTATTATTTGGGACCAAAAGTGTAACTGTCCCTATTAAGAGACAAAAACGTAATTTTCTACTTTTTATGATGAATTTATTAATTTTTTAAACTTATCATTCTTCACCAATTTTTATTTATTCATCTTTTAACAATCTTCCTAACTGATTAACTATGACAACTTAACTCTATTTTTTTCATATTTAGTGGATAAAGAGGGGAGTGTTTCTAATACCAACAAAAATGAAAAATACACAATACAAACCATCATCTCAAATGAGATATAGGTATTAAAAAAAAAAAAAAAAAAAAAAGAGAGAGAGATCCAGGGCTGCTTACAGTTGATCAGCCATGGAGTTGTGGAATTACCTCCTACAAAACCCTATTTAGAGTTTTTTCTGTGATATAAATAGATAGTGATGCATGGGTATAATAACTTGCTAGCAGGGGAGGGTAGGGGAGGTTTGCATGGGTTGAAGGCCATTTGTTGGTTTCAAAACAAAAAGAAATAAACTCAAAATAGAATTTTATGTTCTATAACAGAGAAGTTACAACAGAACACTTATTTTGGTTGATGCATTTATTTAAACGCATGCCTTTATATAAGTTTTACATGAACTAACTTAAGAAACTAAGTAGAAAATCAAAGCACTACGTCACAACTAAACAAATTTTATCAGCAACAAATAATGATCAATAAATTAGCAAAAAATTAAGAACTAATCTTAAGTTAATCCACTAAATTTTACCTAACCAAACTTTGAATTATTTTTCAACACTCCCCTTGATTCAAAATTACATATTATAAGATTGGTCCTGAGATAAACATATTTATCTCTTAGAAGAGATTTTGATGAACATGTCCGTAACCTGATCATTAGTTTTGTAGTATTTCGATTGAACTTGACCTCGACCTACCAACTCATGAATGAAATGAATTCGAATGTCAATGTGTTCGGTTCTGCATGAAGTGTTGGAATATGGCAAATAATTCTTGGCTTTGTAAATCTATCCATCAATTATTTTTGCACGGAAAGAATGTTATCATGCCCTGAAGTAGTTTTTATAAATTCAAAGTAACCTAGTTCAGAACACAGACTGGGGAAGAAGAAGAATAGCAGAGAGTGAAGAAGAAGAATAGAGAGGGAAGAATCATAGTAGCAGAAGAAGAGAGGAAAGATCAGAGAAAGAATTCCAAAATTATTGATAACTCTCACAGGAGTATTCCTCTCCTATTTACCCATCTCCGGATTCATAATCTTACCACAACGACACCGTTTTAACTTATTGCCTAACAAATGTAAAACCAAATGGATAAAGCTACAAGGCCCATACCAATTAATTGAAAGGGCCCCAGTTAAGCACAAACCAGGCCCGCAGCTCATCCATAGTCTGTCCTTCCTACTCCAAATAGTTATCCACTTACATTTATGACACATTTTTTTTTTAATTAACCTTTATTACACAAATTTATTTACTTCACATAAATATTACTCTTCTGATTTCTTAATATAAATAATAAAATTTTAATAAAATATTTTATAAATTTTGAATATTAATTATTTGTATTTGTTTTGAGCAAATTAAATTAGTTATATTTAATTATACAATTTTAGTATAACAGATTATTTAAATAATAATTAATATTTTTAATTATATGAATAATATAAGATAAAACGTCCCACATTAACATTGTTATGCACACCGACAGTCTCATTTAGACCACACATATATGATTTCTTTCTAAAGTTTGATTGGATAATTTTATTTTTAAGAGTTATAGTAATAAAAAAATAAAATTAATATTATTTTTAAATTAAATAATAATTCATCATTGAATTTTCGTTTTCTTTTTAGATTCAACCTGGGCCTCCGAATTTGATTACAGAAACGTGGGTGTATTCCTCGTTAGCCACCACAGTTTTGGAAAGAATCATGTTGCCGGCTGCCGGAACTTCACTCTTCCTCGTCCTCCTCTGCACCATTGCTCCTTCCTATACTATAAGTATAATCCAAATCATAAACCCATTCATAATTGTAACTCATCATCGTACTACTCTCATTTCCCTCTGTGTTAACTGCAAATATAGCATGTGGGCTTAGCAGCAGCGGGAACAGACACTGGCCGGAAGTTAGCCGGAGAAATCCCATTCAAGGCTCAAGACACCAGTACGGGCGACGAAACTTTTAACAGCTACCGAAAAAACGGCGACGGAGCCAAAAATGATTTCAGCACATATATTTGTATCCATACTTGCTTTATTACTGCCATTCGGTTCCTAAAGTTCGGGTATACGAAGCATATATATTTGATCCAAAATCCGACGATAAGATCAATCATGGCGTTGTAATATGTCATATTGATACCTCAACTTGGAGTGCAAATCATGCAGCCTTTATGGATCTGGGTTCGGGCCCTGGGTTTGGTTTAAAGTAGTGTTCGCAATTGCTGACACGACACGACAACCCGATATGGATACGTCAAGAAAAAAAGTGGGTTAGGGTTGAGATTTTTGACACTTATAATAAATGGGTCGGATTTGGATCGACACGTTTAAATAACTGGTCGAGTTTGTATCGACACGACAGGTCGGCGGGTTGACACGTGAATCCGTTAAAAAAAATATTTTTTAAAAAATTAAATTTTATAACCTTAATAATTGAGGAAACTTCCAAATTCCCAAATCAAAAATTCAACAAGACTTCCTATGATGGTATTTTGTTATTTAAATTTTTTAATTGTAATTACCTTTAGATTTTATTTCTTTTGGTTGGATTGAATTGGATTTTGGTTGTATTAGGAAGAATTTAAATTGATGGATTTGAATTTGATAGATTCAAATTTTAGATAGTGTTATTATAAATAAACATGTATGTTTTAGTCTCATTGACAAATTCAGTAATCTTTTTTTGTGGTGAAAACTTAGACCGAAAAATTACCTATTAACAATTAAATGTGTTACGCGAGTTAGGTTCGGGTCGACACGATTATAAATAGGCCGGGTTAGGGTTAGAGTTTTCGACACGATTAATTAAATGAGTTGAGTTTGAGTTGGGAGTTTCTCGACATGCCAACACGCTAATCTGAACACGATAACAAGAACACGACACGAATTGCCAGTCCTAGTTTAATACGTGTAGGCTATTTTTTATTTTTACAAATAAGGTTATCCGTCTAAAAAAACGTAGCTACATTTCGAATATATGCTAATTCTCTCGTATCATTTTCTATCCATCTTCTTGCCTTATCAATGGCTCTGTAACCCTTAAGTTTGTGGCTATTAAATTTATTGAACTATCTCGTAAAATTAATATGCATTAATATTAAAAGTTAATATAAAAATTAGGTTAGAAAATAATAAAGTATAATAATTATTATATGGATGGAAAAAGTAATTCATTTTAATAAACACAATGTTTAATTTCACTATTAGGAAAAGTCATTTCAAAATACTCACTATTCATTTCAAGGGATCTATTTTAGAAATTTTTAGTGACGAATACATGCAGACATTCAAAAATATTTAAAGTGTACCTTTAAATACGTATTTTTTCTTATTTATTGTCTTCTAAATTACCATTCTACCCTTATTTTATTATTAAAATGTCCTCATACATATATATATTTTTAAAATAATAAAGACATTTCAATAATTTAAAATATAATAAATGAGAAAAAAATTCAATATTTAATAACCTCCATATTTGAAAGATAAAATATATATATATATATATCAAGTGATGTGATGACATCATCATCACGGGTAAAATTGGCATCATAGTGTTCATCATGATGCCACCATGACCAACAGCCCACCATTATCTGTCGCCGGATCAACTGGATTCCGGCCAAAATGCAGTGGATCGGTTGACAACCATTACCCATCATCAGTGACGATTGACTGAGGAAGGCTGCTAAAAAAAAGCAGAAAAAAAAATAAAAATAAAAAACTAAAGGTATGGTTGAAAATGTATACATCCCTCCTATGAATGCAAATTGCTACATGCTCTCAAAAGTACAGTAGAATTTGCGGAAAAAATAATCATTCTCTTAAAAATAATCCCAAAATAATGTCGACATCATGCAAGTTATAAGAGTACAGTCCAATATTAAAATGCAAAAAGACTTGATGCTCAAGCATTCCTTTGAGTTTGTGCCTCTGCCTCGGCCTGCTCTATGAGAGAGATGAAAGCATTGACAGATTCAAGTTGTTTCATGAGCTTATTCCTATGCGCCAATGCTTCTCCTTTTGAAGCATATTCAGGGTCATTTCGATAGGCGATAATCTCATCTCCACATTCCAATCCCACCTATTTTCAAGTAGACAACAGAATTTTTTAACACACAATGCAGAAGAGGATTGAGTAATTGTTGAAATCCTAATCTCACTATTGACACTATAACTAATATAAATAATGGGGGTTATTAATTAACGTCTCACTTTTTGGGGTGGTAGTCTATAGGTCTTGACAAAAGTGTCATTTTACATAAAAAGAAAAGAAAGAGAATATTATAGAGGAGACATTTTAGTCTAAATTGGGACAGTAAATGAAAAATACGCTGACGATAACTAGTAAATCCTATAAATAATTCAAACATGTCTTCACTGTGATTCTTAGATTAATAAATAAAATAACAAAGTCACTAATAATAATAACATTACATGCAAAATCATCATCGAAATAATTCTATTGCGAGGGTTTTCAACTCTTGCTCCATACTAGTTCTGTTAGTGGAATATGAGAGAAGAAAGAAAAGTTACTTCAAGGGGGGTTTGGTTAGGTTGAAGATCATTGCCTTCAAAAACAAATCTGATTGCGCTAATAGAAGCGCGTGTCTTCTTACAGTATGCCTTCAGCAGCATCTCAAACTTGGTGGTCTTCTTCATCCTATAGTAAATCTCATCTCCCTCCTACCATCAAAAAAAAAAAAAAAAGGACAAAAAAAGGTATAATTTGCAGAACTTATAAAACTCCACAGCTCAAATGGCTATTATCAACATAATAAGTGGCTATTATGTAAATTCATCTAAATGACATTACTTTTTGAGTTATTTCATTAAATAATTTCACTATCGAAAAAATGAATCACTAATGATACTTCTAATGAAACGATTTAATGAAATGCGACATTAGAGGTTGAGCTAAAAATATATATTAACGAAATTATTAATTGTATATTTCAAAAAGAGTAGTCGCATTTTATAACGAAAAATGATTTTTTTAACTAAAAAATGATATAAGAATACAATAAACAATGAAAATCGAAAGAAATATATAAAATGTCATAGTCACCTCTAAAAATTCATTCTGGAAAGGGACTTGCTATTTGTATCATGAATTTGCTATTTGTATCACAAAAAAAAATAAAAATATTAATAAAATGACCCAAATGCCCCTAAGATCAAAAAAACTAAAAAATTGACAGATTTTATGTGAAAAAAGGGGTGAAAATTGCGTTTTAATCTCAAAAAAACGCAATGAAAAAACGTTTTGGACATACAAAATTTATCCAAAATTGCGTTTTTATATGTAAAAAACGCAAATCGGGTGCGTTTTTTGAATATGAAAAACGCCAAATGTCTGCGTTATTGCATATAAAAAACGCAAAAATGTTATGTTTCCACCATGGTTCGCTCGTTAAAATATTGCGTTTTTTACACAATAAACGTCAAAATTTGAAGTTTCCACCATGGTTCGCTCGTTAAAATGTTGCGTTTATGACATGTACAGAAGTTAAAAAACGTTTACATACATTCATGTGAATTGGCTGAAAAATTCATACACAACAACTACCCTAAAATCAAATCCAGATAAATTCTTAACTTAAAAACATTGTTGGATCATTCAGTTGGCGGCGAAAGAATATTTAGCACGCGAATCATCACGATATGGTAAGTTTCCGTACCTTATAGTTATATAAGTTTTTTTAAAAATATTGTATGTCGAAACACGCTAAAATAACGTTTAGGAATCGGTCAAACGTCCCTTTGTAGCGTTTCTGATTGTAGAAAAAGTGGCTTTTTAGTGTTTCCGACATGCATTATATAAAAAGTGTTGCGTTTTTGACATGCATTATATAAAAAGTGTTGCGTTTTTTACATGCATTATATAAAAAGTGTTGCGTTTTTGACATGAATTATATGAAAAGAGCTGCGTTTTTGACATGCATTATATAAAAAGTTCTGCGTTTTAGGTTGCTGAAAACCACATCTGGTTGCGTTTTTTTATGTACGAAACGCACCCTTATTACGTTTTTGCAGACAAAAACGCACATTTGTAGCGTTTTTATCTGCAAAAACGCAAAAATGGTGCGTTTCATGCATTAAAAAACTTTAAATTGTTGCGTTTTTTGATTGGAAGAATCATAACTGTGCTGTAATTTTAATTAATCTGTGTATTCATCTACAGGCTGACAATGATGATTACGATGAGGATGAGTTGTATGATGATGATGAGGAGGCGGAGAACGAAGAGGAGGATGACGATGAAGATGAGGATGTAAATGACAATGAGGCGGATAATACTCATGGGGAGCCGGTGGAACTTGAACCTGGCGCAGATTTGAGTGGATATTTCAAGATTGACAGAGAGTTTCGAACTATTGGCAAGGCTTTGAAATATTGCCAGAAAATAGCTAAGAGGCTGAAGTTTGTGATTACAAAGAGGGGAGGTAACCAAGGATTTGCGACGTACTACTTCTCGTGCAAGCGATGGAGAGATCCTGCCAAAGCCCCTATCCCAACTAGACGGAAGAATACAAGAAGGAGCGGCACTAATTGCCCCTTTAGGTTGACTTGTAAGCGGATTGATTTAGGACGGCACAAGGTTTATACAAACCCAGGAGCAGCGTCAACTCACAATCACACTGGTATTTCATTATTTGCGCTTAATTTTAATTAAGTTGATTGATGTGTTGTATGTATTAATTGTTGTTATAATTACATGTGATTTACAGGTATAATGCATCCATATGGTCACAGACAGTTGAGCCATTTTACAAAGGATTCAAAGGCTGTTGCTGAATTTATGCTGCGTTCGAATGTAAAGCCAAAGTGTGTTTGGGAAGCTGTTAATAAACAGTTTCCCGATTCCCAGGTACCAATCAAGTCTGTGTACAATTTGAAAGGAGAGATGAAAACCGCCGGATTGGAAGGTAGGAATATTGGGCAGCAATTTATTCATTTGGCTGAGGAGAAGCAGTACTATCTGAAGATTCTGAAGGATGCGAACACTGATGAGATCACACATGTGTTCTTTGCACATCCAACATCAATTCAGATGTTCAACAGATGGTATTGGGTGGTTGGGATTGATTCTACCTACAAGACGAACAAGTACCAAATGCCTGTCGTCGAGATGGTAGGTATGACTCCTACAAATAAGAATTTCAATATTGCATTTGCTATTGTCAGGAATGAGAAACAGGATACATATGACTGGGTTATGAGGAACTTGAGATTTTTGCTGCCGGCTAGTTTGTCACCTAGTGTGATTGTGACAGATAGGGAGTTGGGCTTGTTACAGCCGATTAAGGATCATTTTCCCGCTTCACATCACTTGTTATGTTTGTGGCATATTGGGCGTGATGTGAACGCGTGGTTGGAAAAAAATGTTGGGAGGAGGAACAAAAATTTAGCATGTGATATTCATGACAACTGGTGGAAGAAAATCATTAAGGCTCCGACAGTAGAGGAATTTAATCGTATATTGCAGAATTTCAAGGTTAAGTACACTCTCCTTGAGCCGTTGGCTGTTGAATATCTAGAGACTACATGGCTCATTCACAAGGAGAAATTTGTTCGAGCCTGGACCAATCAATTTCTCCACTTTGGTAATACTTCCACTAACAGAGTAGAGGCTTCGCATGCTGCTATGAAAGATTGGCTTAATTCTTCCACCAATTCCCTTGACACTTTGTTCACAAAGATTGACTCTCACCTCAGCCACTTGTACCCTCACATCGGGTTAGTTTTCTTATTTAATTGTTTATAGCTGATGTTGTTTAATGTCTTTGAATTTAATTTGTTGGTATGCTTCTATTTATTTAGATAATTCGATTAATTTTATTTTTAATTGACATTATTATAGAGGCTCCCTTGAGGCTTCCATCTCCACGACTCAAACAAGTATGCAGGGATATCCATACTGTTATTTGAACAAGTACGTGTCACACCATTGTTTGAAGTTGGTTAGGAAAGAAGTTCGGCGGAAGGATAAGTTGGGAGGCCTTGTACTTGAGCGATGTGGATGTGTGCCCAAGGTGACACGTGGTATTCCCTGTGCGTGTGACATATTCAAGGCACAGTCATTGCCTGAATATCCCTTACTTCCACACGTGCATGAGTTTTGGAAGAGGCTGACCATTGTGCCATCACATGGGGATGCGAATTACATTGATGAGGACATCAGGTGCGAATTTCAATTATGACATTTAATATTATGCAATTGAATTGACAATTTTTTTTGTTTTGAAGAAATATTTGGAGTTGATATATATGTTTGTTAAGGTATTTCAACGAGGAAGTAGTCCCCACCGTATCTACCAGTCCGTCTTTTTTGGCCCGGCTGTTGAATAGGGCGTACGTAGAGCAGATGTACCCTGACATGGCCAGTGTTGGAGAGCCAGGTACATCGGGACCCCAAAGGGGGCGACCACCAAATAGATTACATCATTCTGTTATGCGCGAGTGGAGCTCACGCGAAAGAGCTACACGTGGCCGGCGTGGCAGGTGCCGTTCAGGGTCATCAGGTCGATCAACCGGTAGATCACACCGCATTCATACAGGTTTTGATGGTGGATCTCCATTTAGGACATGTAAATAAGTCCTTTATTTTAGTGTGATTGTGAATAGATTACATGTTGAAGGTTTGTTTATTTACTGTAACGTAATTACTTAACAGGGTCTGGTGGAGACATTCAGTGTGTGCCAGCATTTTTTCAGCCTTATTGTACAGGGTGGTCAGATGTAAATGGGGATGGCCATTGTGGGTTCCGAGTAATTTCTACGTACCTTTTTGGCCACGAGAAATATTGGAGGTTAGCTCGCAGGTCATTGAGTGGAGAGATTACGAGCCACCCGGACAGGTACAGAGGCGTATTCGAAGCATTAGAGTTGCGTCCGGCCGATGGAGATTTTGTGGCCATGGTACTTAGGCGACTAAATTTCGAAGGCACTGATTGTGGTGAGCAGCATTGGATGGCTACACCTACGGATTTGTTCCCTCTCGCCACTTATGCGAATGCACTGGTAATACAGTTTGATCGTACTCGTTCAGATGGAAATTATTCTGTACTACCTTTGTATTGCTCGACTGGCGACACCCAACCGGAAAGGGTTATAGCGCTTGCCCTTGTGAATGGGAATCATTATGTACGCGTAGATGTGGTCGATGACTGCCCTATCCCGCCGCTGAGCTTCGTTTGGCACCATCAGCGTCATGCTGAAAGTGTAGGTGAGTGGCCACAAAATTTAGAAGCTAGATTTAATGCTTGGAATGCACTACGTGATGGCTAGGATGTATATTGTAAGGAGTCTATTGAAAGGATTCTATTCTGATTGATGGATATTAATGCATTGATAAGCAAATCTACTCCATAGTTAATGTTGCATCTGTTTCACAGTATCCCCATTTTTTCTTCTTTTTCATTTCCCGAGTTATTGTTACTTCAGATTCCAACGTTTCAAACTAGGGGTTTATTGCCATGTGACATATGTTTTATTATTATTATCTTGTGCCTACCACCACTTATTCTGGGTTTTGAAGAAATATACGTAACAAAATACAACATACATATGAAGAAGACAATAAAATATAATCAGCGTAATAATAATACAATATTCAGAAAATGTATACAAAAATAGTCCAATCCAAAGATCATATGGAACGCTCGAACTCATCCTCTAGCTCTGCAGTACGAGGTGCGAACTGATCGTACAAATCAGGAACGCTCTCCCGCACTACATCTAATAATGCATGATGTAGCGCTCCATACTGACCCATCCACTGCAAACATATAAACAATATATTAGATTCCTCTGAACATAATTTAACATATAAACTATATTACATTAATTAATATGAATACTTACAAACTCTGAGGCCGCGCGACGTGGTCGAGGTGGCTCGATAGCAGCATGGGGATCCGGGGGAAGCACGCGCGGACGTGATCGGGGACGAAACCAATCTAAGTAGCCGTCGACCGCAGCACTCCGAGGAACAGCGCCACCTGTCCGCTGGCGGCCAGCTAGGGAAATACCCATGGAAGCCGTGCCGAACTCCTCCCACGCAGACTCTGCATACTCGACGGCGTGTCGGACCACGTATGATCTCCCTGAGTATCCGCGGTAGGTGTCCCGGCCCGGACGGATGAAGCGCGAGGGAATCCACTGTACATACCCAATCTGGCGGACGCATCGGTCTGGCATGTACGGCTCGATGTAGTCCCTGTACGCAATAAGTCCACGGTACAGGGTCCTCGGCGTCCGCGAAACGGCGTCCCGTCCGTAAGGCATCCAAGTAACCTTTGAAACGTAGTTAAAGATTATGAATAATAATTTATATAAAATAATTTAAATCAAAATATATTTGAAGAAGACATTTATAACTATTTACTAACCATGTCGGCTGTCATCTCGTCCAGCGCATGTCGTATGGCGGCCAAGCGCTGCTCTGTGGTAGCGTGGTGGTCGATGGCCCATCTCGCTGCACGTGGCTGAGCGGCGTGCAATGGTAGGGGCCGAGGGTGGGGTCTGAAATCCGGAAAGTGCTCGTATATCCATGACTGTAGTAGAGTCATGCATCCAGCAACCGCAGCACTCCCATGACGACTCGCGCACCCTAGATGGTAATACAAGTACGCGAGTGTCGCGGTACCCCAAGCCTCCTGGCCAATCTGATCCAGCCCATGCCTAACCTGTACAACAGGGGCTGGCATAAACTTATTGGAACTTTTGTCTGTAAACAGACAAGTCCCAATAAGGCTCCATACTAACACGGCAACGTCCGAATCATCCCTCCGCCGCGCCATACACCGCTCGATCACCCGCTGCGTAGAAAACCCGCCATTCCTGTACAGCTCCCCCTCTATCCGCTCCTCAGGAGGAATCTCTAGCAAACCCCTCGACCATGACAGTACGGTAGACGACGGTGTCACCTCGGTGATGAGTCGACCATCGACCGGAATCCTCAAAATCTCCCACACATCGTGTAGGAGGATGGTCATCTCGCCGAAGGGGAGGTGGAACGAATTCGTATCCGGCTGCCACCTCTCCAAAAATGCATTGATGAGAGGCTCATCAATGCTCCGGTGCATAATACGGGGCAGGTGTCCAAGGCCTGTCCCGCTCAGTATCTGCGCACCCTCGACCGTCATCGAGCCGATCCACCTCTCAAAAAGGTCGTACGAGCTACCTCTATTGTGGACTCTAATGTGGTATCTAGTAGGCACACCCTCCTGCCAATATCTAGATACCACGTGCCCTAAAAAGCTAGGGATAAGGCTATCATCTATAGGGCCCCCCTCAATGGGCCCTGTAACTATCCAACTACGATCATCCCGCGGGCGCTTCCTAGGGGGAGCTATATCGACAATATATACATATAAAAATATATAAGTAAATTAATTGTAAAACGTACAAAAAACACGTAATTAAATAAAGCTAATTAAAAATAAGTACACATAATTAAAAAAAATCAAGAAAAACATACATAAGTAAAGAAAAAGTGCACAATTTTAATATAAGTCAATCAATACCAAATTCTCATAATATGAACAACTAAAATAAATCAATTATTTTTTAGAAATAATAATACAATTAAATTAAGACGCGTACCTGCAGAAGGATCCACCTCCTCGAACTGTCCGTGTTCCGGATTCCTATACCGGATCGTCCGCTCAGCATGTGGGTGAGAAGGGTCACCTCCGTAGGTAAACCCCTCACCCTGGTCCTCTAGTGGACGTCCACTCCCACTAGCGTCCCCCTGCCGTGACTGCTCATGGGGATGCCCAGACTCATCATCGTGGCCAAACTGCTCCCCCTCGCTCGAATCAGTGTCATCGGAATCAGTAGTATCGTAATACTCATCCCTCAACTGAAATGAGGAGTCACGACCTCCCCGTCCTCCCTCGGATATAACGATCCCGCCTCCCCGTCTACCTCCACCTCCTCGTCTACCACCACCCCTAACAACTGGCACCTTCTGCCTCCTAGCAGAAGCTGTGGGAGCCGGCCTCTCGCCTCGTGGCAATAACTTAGCGCCACCCTAAATAAATAAACGAATAATTGCATAAATAAATAGATAAATAAATAAAACGAGCCAATAAATAAATAGATAAATAAATAAAACGCAAAACGCAGTTGGACGGCGTTTTTACTCAAAACGCCGACCAACTGCGTTTTGCGTCTTCCAAAACGCAGTTGGACTGCGTTTTGAGATCTCAAAACGCAGTTGGACTGCGTTTTGAGATCTCAAAACGCAATCCAACCGCGTTTTGAGACTCAAAACGCAATCGGACCGCGTTTTGAGAACTCAAAACGCGGTCCGATTGCGTTTTGAGTCTCTCAAAACGACCGGCGACCGGCGTTTTGAGATCTCAAAACCGCCGGCGGTCGGCGGTTTGAGATCTCAAAACGCCGGCGGTCGGCGGTTTGAGATCTCAAAACGCCGGCGGTCGGCGGTTTGAGATCTCAAAACGCCGGCCGATGGCGTTTTGAGACCCCAAAACGCCGGCGGCCGGCTATTCCGGCGGCAAAAATCCACCTAATTCATACCAATTAGCGTTTCTACATATCTAAACTCACATAAACAACGATTTCTAACAAAATAAACGCAATATAAACGTAAAAAATTGCAGAAAAACTCATATTCATATAGATGTTTACCCGGTTAATCAGTGGACCTTTGCCCGCTCCGTGCCTTCGTGGTTGTTCGCCATCTCCTCCGTCCATGATTTGCGTTTTTGGCTGACAAAATCTAAGCAAATTTGCGTTTTTGGTGTGAATTTTGGAGAAAAATAGGGCAAATGGTTCGGCTGCCAATTTGTGGGCTTTTATCCGAATTTCTGGCCGGAAACGCACCCTTTCAGCGAGCGAACCATGGACAAAACGCCTGATTTTTGCGTTTCGTCCATGGAGAAAACGCAAATAATTTGCGTTTAATATGATCTAAAAACGCAAATTTTCGGCGTTAGTACTGTTAAAAACGTGCCACTTTTGCGTTTTATGCCATTATAAACGCGATCTTCGTTAGTTTTTACATGTACAAAACGTTTTTTTCATGCGTTTATCAGCATGACAAAAACGCATTTTTTGTGCGTTTTTGTCCCCCACTTAGTATTTTTTTCAAAAGTTTCACCATAAGGGCATTGTGGTCATTTTATTATTATTTTTATTTTTTTTTGTGATACAAATAGCAAATTCATGATGCAAATAGCAATCCAGTTCTGGAAAATATCCATATCAAATATTCTTATTTATAAATAATAGTCACTTTATTATTTACATAAAAATTTAAAAATTGGAACAAGAAATTCTTCTAAAAAGTATAAAATAACAGATAAGTTAATAATAAAAAATATCATCTATACCCAGAAAAAACGTCTTATTAATGTTTTATTTTTCCTAGTCTTATTCATTTCATTTTGCTATCACGAATAGTCAAATAATTAACTTACACGCCCTCAAAACTTTGAAATTACAAAAACGAAAGTTTATGCACATTTAATATCGTAAAGATATAGGTTTGGTGTCTCCTTTGTAAAAAAAAAAAAAGAGCAGATCTGTCAAATCGAACTTGTAACACCCATTTTTTTCTCTTAAACAAAATTGATCTATTATATATATATATGTATATATATAGCTAACTAATTAAATTTAAAATTTTTTTTGGCGCATGATATATTAAAAAAATCGAAATTAGGTAAAAGGTTGTACTTGAATGACTAACATTTTTTTGTTTAAAATCAATATGTTTTTAATTTTGAGTCATCTAGATTTTGATTTGTTTTTTACTAAAAAAAAATCGAAACTGAAAAAGGTTTTGAAAGATTGTTCTGGCACATCAAAATCTTAATACCCGGTGGGGTAAAAATCTATCAATTTTATAGCCATAAAATTTTAGGAATGAATGTTAGAAAAAAAAAAAAAAAAGAAAAAAGGAAAGAAAAGAAAAGAGGAAGAAGAAGAAGAAGAGTGAGCCCTCAACTTACCGAATCATGGATTGTAATGTGGATGTGAGTAGAATTTTCAAGGTTGGGCTCCATGATGATACCTGCAATTTTCTTCAGTTCTCCCTTCTACTCTATGTTATGTATTGATATAATATATTTGAGAAGATAACTTTCACTTATATAAGATTTAACTATTCCTACTCATGCTTAGCTGTTTGGGGGGTAAGAAGACTAAAAACGTGTTTATCTTTATAAGAAGGGGACGTCGAGGTGTGGAGTTAGAGAGAAAAGGAATGTCATAATTAGGGTTTTAAATAAGATTGACTTTTTTATTTTATTTTATATTATGTAAGGTATTTTAGGAATTGAAAATGTTCACTATTCATTTTTATTTATTTTATAAGAATATACAAATCACGCGGTGATTCGTTGCCATATCTGGTAAGATGACAAATTATATCGTAAGAGGTTGTTATGAAATATTGTTTATTTTTATTTATTGTTCTTTTATTTGTTGTATAATTTTTTAAATAAAAATAATAAATATATTTTGATAAAAAAGGGATGGAATGATGGCAAATTATATTATACACATACAGAACACCTTACAAGGTACCTTTAATTTTAATAGAAAAATATTTTATTATTTAATGCGATGACCTCCCAGAATGTTCATAGTTTTCCACCTTAACTAATATTTTCCTGTCAATTGTCAAATGACATATTGCAATATAACTCTCGTAATATTATATAAAGATCGGTTAAATGATAATTGAGAAGCAGTAAATAAGAAAAATGAAGGTATTTAAAGGTAAATTTTAAAAATCATAAGAGGTTTTAGCTAATTAAACATTTATTTACTTATTTTACAAAGTAAAAAGCCGAAATCTAAATAACTCGAATTCAAGACATCTTCAATTATTATAAGTTTTTCCTCAAAAAAATATTTATATTTTATTTATTATCACTCTATATTAAATATGAGTAATTTATACTTAAAAAAATAAAAAATTACATTAAAATTCTTAAACATTAATAAACTCTATCATTAAATATAAATACTCTCCTTATTAAATATTTAATAAAACTCTATCATTAAATATAAATACTCTCCTTATTATAAATTATAAAACTCTATAATTAAATATAAATACTCTCCTTATTATAAATTATAAATTCTTTTTGACTTTATAGTTACTGAAAAGTAACTGTAATTTAAATGATAATTCTATTTTACATCCATAATTAATTGGCATTTTATATCATAATCCTAAGACTATCATACAAAATAGTTCATTGAATAGAGTCTAAAATTATTTTAACAATATGGGTCCCCTAAATTACCATTTTTTCCCTCTAATCAATATAATTTTGTCATTTATAAATGAATTATCTTACAATGTAGTTCTACCATATACTGATTGTAATTGATTATACACACTTTTTGTACTTATTTTAAATATTAAATACATTGATATTTGAACCTATAGATTAACACAAATTATATAGTAACCATACGAGACATAAAGTATCGTGTCCGTATTACACAAAATATTAACTAGTCATATAGATAAACATGGTGAACTATTATCTCAATCGTTATATAATAGTATTATAGCTATATTGTAATGTGTCATTTAACAAATGACAAGAAAATATTGATAAAGGGAGAAAACAATGGATATTCAGAGGAACCAACGTATTAAATTACAAATTTTCTTTGGGAATTACTAGTTATCGCCTTACTTTTTGGGGCGGTAGTCCATAGGTTTTGACAAAAATGTCCTTTTACATAAAATAGAGAGAAGAGAGAGGGTATTGTAGGGGGTATTTTAGTCTAAACTGAGACGGTAAATAAAAAGTACTTGGGTGATAACTAGTAATTCATATTTTCTTCTTATTAAAATGTTAAGGGCACCTTGCAAAGTGTCATGTATGTGTACGATATAATTTGCTATATCCTTTCTCACCCTCTCACCTATCTTAAAAAAAAACAATGAACATTTAGAGGGTCAAAACATTAAAATGACTGTGGACTCTATACAAAAAATTTTAAAAACATGTAGTTCTAAAATTACAATATAATTTGCCTTATCGTCACATCTAAGACTTTTATCATCCCCCACTCATATTATAGACCGAGTTATAGATGTCTCAATAACTTTTAAATTTTATTTTTATTATTTTAAAATAATTAATTTTAATTATTAGTAATTATGAAATTAAAATTTAAATCAAATATTACACTAGAGAGGTAAAATGAGATTTCATATATTTAATTTTTGAATAGCTAGGAAACCTTTCGGTTTAAAAATAATAATAATAAAGGGAAAGGATTATCGCAAATTATATTGTAGTATTAGATACACCTCACAAGTTGGTCCTAACTTTTTAATAGAAAGATTATTTTGGAATTTAATGATGTATCTTAAAGATATCCATTATTTCTCCCGTTAGTGAATATGATTATATCAATTGTCAAATAACACTTTGCAATATACTCTAAAACAACATATAGCCGCTGAAGATTACAAGGTTCCTACATCTACTCAATCGTCAACCACGTGAGTTGATATATATTTTTGTGAAAAACAAAGGACCATTTACGGGTTTTTATAAAAATTTTACTAATTATTGCCCTAATTTTTACTCTCTATTGTATTAATTTGGACTAAAACACCCCCTTATAATTCTTTTTTTCTTTCTCCTTTTTAGATAAAAGGATAATTTTATCAAAATTGAGAAGATAATGCTTAAAATTGAGATGATAACTAGTAATACCCTTTATATAACTTTATATCCTTCTTAACAACCTAAAATATGTGAAATAATTAATTTTTTAATCATAATTTTACTAGCTTTTGACCATGACTAATAAATTGCGCGGACTACCAATAGCTTAAAAATATTGATAAAATTATATAATATACTATATGTAAAAGAAAGTTGAAAAATGTAATTATAAAGTGTAAAAAATGTTAGTAATATTTATGCCCATTTAATGATGAATAATTCAACTGAAATAAATAATAAATTATATATTTTTTATGTTGCAAAGAATTTATTATTCTGCTATTCAATCTCTTTGGACATTGATCCTAACCTAGCCGAATTCTACAAATATTTATCCAAAAAAGCATTAATTTTCATCTTCTGTTTTATTGTATAACTATAGAGTTACTAGTTACCGTTTCAATTTTTTGAGTGATAGTATATAAATTTTGATAAAATTGTCATTTTATTTAAAAAGAGGAAGAGTAAGAGTATTGGATATGGTATTTTAATCTAAATTATGATGATAAAGAGTAAAAAGTGAGACGGTAACTAGTAAAATTTAATATATTATTTTTATTTTGAAAAAAATCAATAATTTTTCAATTTAATTATACCACTATAACGACCCTATTATGAACTGTATACGTAATCCAAAGTCTACAAATATTTTTCGAAAGCATCCTTAGTTTGGTTAGCATTTTAAACTGTTTTTTATCGTAAACAGAAATTATCAAAATGAAAGACAAATATTCGGCCAATGAAATATAATATATACAAATTTTTTGAATAAAATATTTTAAATTATGCATAAAAATTAAAGATGTATTATCGTTTAATTTAAAATACAATATTACTGGTATTTTTCTTTTATTACATTTATTCTCTAAATTTTTTTATTTTATTAAAATTTGAGTAATTTAAAATAAAAAAAACTAAAATTTGTAATAAAACGATAAAATATTTTATAGTATAAAAAAAATCAGTAACTTTCTAAAATATCTAACCTAAAAAGCCAGGAAAAATAGGTTTCAATACCAAATTCCAAAATATTTCCTTTTCTGTATTTCACAGGGTTGTTTAGTTTGGAGTTTGATTGATCGCGCTTTCCAAATCCCAGCAGTTCATCATACGTTGTTAAAGTATGAAATAATGTCTGAAAAATAGAAAGTTCTTCATATTAAGACAGAGGATCAATTTAGAATATGGCAAGTTCATTCACAATATGGCAAGTTCCCATAATATTTTGCTTCCAAAACCCTATAAATATAACCCCCTATAACCAATGGAGTCTCCAAACATAAGTACGTACGTAGCAAGATCAAAATCATCATCAGCCATACAATCATGTCTTACTTTTGGAGGTCCAAGGAGCCTGAATCCGAATACTCGGACTCCAAGGAGGAAGAAAAGGAAGAAAAGGTTTACGATGAAGACAGCGAGAACGAGAACGATCAAGACAACAATAGTTACTACCAGACTCCCCCGGAAGAATCTGAGGAAGAAGAAGATGAAGAGGACGAGGATGTGGTGAGGGAACGGAGGCTTAGGGTACTGCAGTTTACTCAGGAGGCTTACCCACAACAAGTTTATCCTGAGGAGGAGCATCTCCTCTATGAATCTTTCAATAAAAAGTTTTTGCTTTGATTTTATGATTTCAAATTTAGGGAGAGAAAATAAATGATTTCATCAAGTTTATATTTTGTTTTCTTTTTCGTTGGCGTTATGAGGGTTTTGTAGCTTCTTTTAACCGTGATAAATAAAAGTTTAAAATTTCATACAAGCTATGATCCATTATTCATCAACGTGAAGAACAAATTCTCAGTTCTGCAACCCTTTGGGTGTTGATCTTTCTGGTTCCACAGTCCGAGTGCTGGAAATCATAATATTATTTAGATGATCGGGGTTAAGAAGACCGAAGTTTTCTAGGGTTTATAAATTTAACCTATTTTATTTTTGAAGTAAAGAGATTTTATTAATTTATTGGAAATTATTCAGTGATAATTAATTTAAAAATCTGAGGAATTCAATAAAGTCTATTGGACAAATGGCCGCACCCAAGACTTTAAAACGTACGCACAAGACACAAGTACGGGCGACGAAACTTTTAACAGCTACTGTAAAAACGGCGACGGAGCCAAAAATGATTTCAGCAGCTATGGAAGAGACTCACCCGTGGTTACTTCCACATTCAACAATTACGGGGAAAGCAGCCACTTAGCCATTGATAATTTTACTTCTTATGGGCTCCAGGAAGGTGGCCCCATGAACAATTTCCATACTTACGATCTTTCCTGCCGAGCACAATAATCTCCAAATTACTATTTTGGAGTGGCGAGATTGATGAGCTGAAGAAGATTTTCCATGCTTGCTGATGGCTCCAGCATGGCCAGGATATTGGGAGATGCGTTGAGCGAATGCGAGCCCGGGGGGAAACAAAGCGGTGCGCTGGGAGTGGGAAAGATATGATTGACTTTGCAGCGTCACTGCTCGGAGCTATTCGGAGTACTGAGAATACTCGAGGATGAGGGGAAGACATCATGGTCGGCAATGTGACGGATTTACGGTGGAGGCATTACCAAATCAGTGTCCTGCCATCTGAGTTTGTATCCATACTTGCTTTATTACTGTCATTCAGTTCCTAACGTTCGGGTATACGAAGCAGATATATTTGATCCAATCAATCATGGAGTTGCAATCTGTCACATTGATACCTCAACTTGGAGTCAAAATCATGCAGCCTTTATGGCTCTCGGTTCGGGCCCAGGAAAATTGAATTTTTTTTATACAACGATCAACTCGAACTCAATACCTATTGTCTTAAATGAGAAGTACCTACAGCTGAAATACACCTCCTTTCGGGAAAATTGAAATTTGCCATTGGATCTTTGAGAATGATATGATTTGGACTAAAGCTTGTCTTAACAATGTCTTGGATTTGTGAATGATATTGGGATAGTTTGTGGCTATTAAATTTATTGAACTAGTATCTCGTAAAATTTATATTCATATGAATTTTCAAAGTGTAATAATATATATTAATATTAATTTTTAATATAAAAATTATGTTATTTTTGTATAACAGAAAATAATGAAATACAATATAATAATTATTACTATGGATGGAAAAAGTCATTCATTTTAATAAACAGAATGTTTAATTTCACTATTTCGAAAACTCATTTCAAAATACTCACTATTCATTTTAAGGTGTCTGTTTTAGAAATTTTTCAAAAGTTTAAGTGACTAATACATACAGAAATTCAAAAATATTTAAAGTGTACTCTAATATACCGTAATTTTTTTTATTTATTGCCTTCTAATTTACTATTCTGCCTCTATTTTATTATTAAGATATCTTTATTATTTTTAAAAAATAATAAAAATATTATAATAATTTAAAATACGATAAATAGTAGTATTTAATAACTTCCATATTTGGAAGAGAAAAAAAAAATCGTCAAGTGGTATGATGACATCATCATCATCACGGGTAACGGTGGCATCATAGTGTTGATCACGATGCCACCACGACCAACAGCCCACCATTATCTGTCGCCGGATCACCTAGATTCCGGCCAAAATGGAGCGGATTGGTTGAAAACCATTACCCACCATCAGTGACGACTGATGGAGGAAGGCTGTTAAAAAAAAATCAGAAAGAAAATAAAAATAAAAAACGAAACGTATGGTTGAAAATGTATATATTTATGCTATGAATGCAAATTGGTATATGCTCCTAAAAGCAGAATAGAATTTGCAGTAAAAACAATCCTCCTTAAAAATTATCTCAAAATACAGACAAAATCATAAAAATTATAGGGGTACATTCGAATATTAAAATGAAAAATCATCAGTAAATATCAGATAAATAGATTTGGTGCTTAAGCATTCCTTCGAGCCTCTGCCTCGGCCTGCTCTATAAGAGAGATGAAAGTATTGACAGATTCAAGTTGTTTCATGAGCTTATCCCTATGTGCTAATGCTTCTCCCTTTGAAGCATATTCGGGATCATTTCGATACGCGATAATCTCATTTCCACATTCCATTCCTACCTGTTTTCGAAGTAGAAAATACAACTTTTTAACACACAATACAGAAGATGATTGAGTAATTGTTGAAATTCTAATCTCGCTATTAACTCTATGATTATTATAAATAATTCAAACATCTCTTCACTATTATGGTTCGATTAATAATTTCTACTGTAATTTTATATGAAATTGTATACTTTAAAAAGATTATTTTTTTTAAAACAGATGATGAAATGACTTGTAAAGTGTTTACCAACGAATGAGCTAACCAATTTTTTATATGCAAAATAACAAAGTCACTAATAATAATAACGTTACATGCAAAATCATCATCCAAATAATTCTATTACTAGATTTTCAATTCTTACCGTTGAAGATTATCTCAATCTCACATCGTTGAATCATAACATATGTGTCTAATATAAATAAATTTAATATTTACTCCTAGTTCTGTTGGTAAATATTAGAGTTACTTCGCAGGAGAAGATAGAAAGTTACGTCAAGAGGGGTTTGATTAGGTTGAAGATCATTGCCCTCAAAAACTAATCTGATTGCGCTAATAGCAGCGCACATCTGCTCACAATAGTCCTCCAGCAGCAGCTCAAACTTTGTGGTCTTCTTTATTCTATAGTAAACCCGATCTCCCTCCTACCACCAAAAAAAAAAAGTATAATTTGCAAAATTTATAAAACTCCAGAGCTCAAATGGCTATTATCAACATAATAAGTGGCTATTATGTAAATTCATCTAAATCACATTACTTTTTGAGTTATTTCATTAAATAATTTCACTATCGAAGAAAAGAATCACTAATGATTCTTCTAATGAAACGGTTTAATGAAATGCGACATTAGAGATTGAGCTAAAAATATATATTAACAAAATTATTAATTGTATATTTCAAAAAGAGTAGTCGCATTTTTATACCAATAAATGTGGGTTATAAAAATGACTTTTTTTTTAACTAAAAAATGATATAAAAATACAATATAAAATGAAAATCGAAATCTATAAAATGTCATAGTCATCTCTAAAAATTCATTCTGGAAAATATCCATATCAAATATTCTTATTTATAAATAATAGTCAATTTATTATTTACATAAAAATTTAAAAATTGGAACAAGAAATTCTTCTAAAAAGTATAAAATAACAGAAAAACTAATAATAAAAAATATCATCTATACCCAAAAAAAACGTCTTATTAATGTTTTATTTTTCCTAGTCTTATTCATTTCATTTCGCTATCACGAATAGTCAAATAATAATTAACTTACACGCCCTCAAAACTTTGAAATTACAAAAACGAAAGGTTATGCACATTTATTTGTTGTTAATAAGCAGATCTACCAAATCCATGTAATATCGATATTGGTTTGGTGTCTCCTTTGTAAAAAAAAAAAAAAAGAGCAGATCTGTTAAATCGAACTTGTAACACCCATTTTTTTCTCTTAAACAAAATTGATCTATTATATATATATATAACTAATTAAATTTAAAATTTTTGTTTGGCGCATGATATATTTAAAAAATCAAAATTAGGTCAAAGGTTGTACCCCAATAACATACACTTTTTGTTTAAAATTAATATGTCTTGATTTCGAGTCATCTAGATTTTGATTATTTTTTTTTTAGTAAAAAATCGAAACTGAAAAAGGTTTTGAAAGATTGTTCTGGCACGTCAAAATCTTAATTCCCGTTGGGATAAAAATCTATCAATTTTGTAGCCATAAAATTTTAGGAATGAATGTTAGAAAAAAAAAAAAAAAAAAAGGAAAGAAAAGAAAAGAGGAAGAAGAAGAAGAAGAGTGAGCCCTCAACTTACCGAATCATGGATTGTAATGTGGATGTGAGCAGAATTTTCAAGGTTGGGCTCCATGATGATACCTGCAATTTTCTTCAGTTCTCCCTTCAACTCTATATTATGTATTGATATAATATATTTGAGAAGTTAACTTTCACTTATATAAGATTTAACTATTCCTACTCATGCTTAGCTGTTTGGGGGGTAAGAAGACTAAAAACGTGTTTATCTTTATAAGGAGGGTATTATTAGTTACCGCTTCTGTTGTAAGTATTATCATTTTAATTTTAATAAAATTGTTCTTTTACTTAAGTGAGGAATAGAAGAAAGAGAGTATTGTAATAAAGGTATTTTAGTCTAAATTAAGATAATAGAGAATAAAAATTGAGGTCGTAATTATTAAAATTTTTATAAAAAAGGTTTGTCCGAGGTGTGGAGGTGCGGAGTTAGAGAGAAAAGGAATGTCAATAATTAGGGTTTTAAATAAGATTGACTTTTTTATTTCTTTTATTTAGTATTCTTTCGATTTTTTTATTATGTAAGATATTATAGGAATTGAAAATGTTCACTATTTATTTTCATTTATTTTATAAGAATATACAAATCAGGCGGTGATTTGTTTGTGTAATATTATACCATATCTGGTAAGACAAACAATTATATCGTATTTTTACGGTCACCTCGCAAAATGTTGTTATTAAATACTGTTTCTTTTTATTTATTGTTCTTTTATTTGTTGTATAATTTTTTTAATAAAAATAGGAAATATATTTTGGTAAAAAATGATGAAATGATGGCAAATTATATCGTACACATACGGAGCACCTTACAACGTACCCTTAACTTTAATAGAAAGAATATTTTATTATTTAATTGTAGTGACTCCCCAGAATGTCAATTGTTTCTCCCCTTAGCCACTGTTGTCCTGTCATTTGTCAAATGACACATTGCAATATAACTATAATATTATTAATAAAAATCGGTGAAATGATCATTCAGAAGTAGTAAATAAGAAAAATGAAGGTATTTAAAGGTAAATTTTCAAAATCATAAGAGGTTTTAGGTAATTAAATATTTATTTATTTTTTTTACAAAGAAAGAGACCGAAACCTAAATGACTTAACATATTCAATTATTATAAGTTTTTCCTCAAAAAAATATTTATATTTTATTTATTATCACGCTATATTAAATATGAGTAATTTATAATAAAAAATGACATTAAAATTCTTAAACATTAATAAACTCTATCATTAAATATAAATACTCTCCTTATTTTAAATTATAAATTCTTTTTGAATTTTTACGTTAATGAGAAGTAACCGTTTCACGTCAATTTTAAGAAATTTAAATGATAATTCTATTTTATACGCATAATTAATTGGCATTTTATATCATAATTCTAAAACTATCATGCAAAATAGTGTATTGAATAGAGTTTAAAATTATTTTAATGATATGAGCCCTAAATTGTCATTTTTCCCCTTTAACCAATGTAATCTTATCATTTGTCAATTAACTATCTTGCAATGTACGGATTGTAATTGATTATACACAATTTTTATACTTATTTTAAATATTAATTACATTGATATTTGAACCTATAGATTAGCACAAATTATATAGTAACCATACAAGACATAAAGTATTGTGTCCGTAGTACACAAAATATTAACTAGTCATATAGATACACATGGTGCACTATCATTTCAATCGTAGTATTAGGGTTATATTGTAATTTGTCATTTGACAAATGACAAGATAATATTGGCTAAAGGAAGAAACAATAGACATTCAGGGGGACTAACGTATTAAATGACAAAATTTCTTTCTATTAAAATGTTAAAGTGTAAGGTGTTCTGTAGGTATACGATATAATTTGTTCTATCCTCGCTCACCCTCTCACCTATATTGCAAAATATTATTAGTTAAAGGAAACAATAAACATTTAGAGTGTCAAAATATTAAAATGACTGTGAACTCTATACAAAAAGTCTTTAGAACATGTAGTTTTGAAATTGCAATATAATTTGCCCCTCTCACCGTCACATCTAAGACTTTTATCATCCCCCACTCATATTATCCATGGAGTTATAGATGTCTCAATAACTTTTAAATTTTATTTTTATTATTTTAAAATAATTGATTTTAATTATTAGTAATTATGAAATTAAAATTTAAATCGAATATTACACTAGGGATGTAAAATGAGATTTCATATATTTAATTTTTTAATACCTAGGAAGCCTTTCGGCTTTAAAAAAAATAAATAAATAAATAAAGGGAAAGGATTATCGCAAATTATATTATAGTATTAGATACACCTTACAAGTTGGTCTAACATTTTAATAGAAAGATTATTTTGGCATTTAATGATATGTCCTTAAAATGTCCATTATTTTTTCCGTTAACAAATATATTTATATCATTTGTCAAATGACACTTTTTAATATACTCTAAAACTAAAGATTACAAGGTTCCTACATCTACTCAATCGTTAATAGAGTTCATTAATTCTTCCTCAAGGACGTGAGTTGATATATATTTTATGGAAAACAAAGGACCATTTACGGGTGTTTATAAATTTATGGATCCCTATACTATAGTCTTATAGGAGCAATTTTGCTCCTATAGGACCGCATCACTATAGTTGCAGTATAGTAACGCGTTACAGTATTTTTTTTTTTTGACATACAGCTTATTTTTTATTTTTTTAAAAAAATAATTTTTTCCCAATCAACATATTTTATTATTTATTAAATTTTTTTTCGCTTTTTTTAAATCAATATTATAACATATTTTATCGCATGACAGAAAATATCATATCAGCATATAACATATATCATATCACAAATATAAAAGAAATCATACAATAGAACTAAAATATACTTAACATGGGTATAAAATAATGCATTCTATAGACATCACATCACAATACAGTAGACATCAGATCATCGGATTATAGATATCATATCACAACTATAAAAGAAATCATCTCATAGAACTAAAACATACTTAATAAGGGGGATCAAATCATGATTATATAGACATCAGATCACAAAATAGTAGACATCAGATCATCAAAAAACAGATATCATATCACAACTATAAAAGAAATCATCTCATAGAACTAAAACATACTTAACAAGGGGGATCAAATCATTATTATATAGACATCAGATCAACGAAATATAGATATCACATTAAGAATATAAAAGAAATCATACAATAGAACTAACACATACTTAACAACGGGGATCAAATCATGATTATATAGACATCAGATCACAAAATAGTAGATATCAGATCAACGGACTATAGATATCACATTAAGAATATAAAAGAAATCATACAATAGAACTAAAACATACTTAACAAGAGGATCAAATTGTGATTATATAGACATCAGATCACAAAATAGTTTACATCAGATCATTGGAAAATAGATATCATATCACAACTATAAAAGATATCATCTTATAGAACTAAAATATACTTAACAAAGGGAATCAAATCATGATTATATAGACATCAGATAACAAAATAGTAGACATCAGATCATCGGAAAATAGATATCATATCACAACTATAAAAGAAATCATCTCATAGAACTAAAATATACTTAACAAGAGAGATCAAATCATGATTATACAGACATCAGCTCACAAAATAGTAGACATCAGATCATCGGACAACAGATATCATATCAAGAATATAAAATAAATGGTATTATACAACAAAAACGCCCATAATATGTATTTGTATCTGTAGACTTCACATATCATATCACAAGACAAATAAATCATATCACAATATATAAATTTATTTAATTATAAAATAAATAAAATAATAATTAAAAATATTTTTTAATAATTTTTTAAAAATTTTCAAAAATATTAAAAAATACTGAATGGTTTAAAAAAAAACTAACGAAAAAAAAAAATCTCAGGGAATAAAAAAAAAGAAAATATCATTCAAGTAGTGAAATAATATAAAGAAGAGAGAAAGAGAGAAAGCCGGTGAAAGAAAGTAAAAGGAAAAAAAATAGTAAAGTTGGCTTTCTCGAATCTTCATGCGCGCGCCAAAAAAGAGTTAGAAAAACAGAAAGCCCATAGGCGCGCCTGTACTTTAGTAAGCCATTACCAAAAATTTATATGAGTTACTAGTTATCGCTTCATTTTTTAGGATGATAGGGAAGAGAAAAAATATTATTAAAGGGAATATTTTTATCTAAATTAGAACGATAAAAAAAAATATTAAGACGGTAACTAATAATTTCTTTTTTATTTTTAGGGTGAGAATACCATGTAATTTACCTAACTTTATATCCTTCTTAACAACCTAAAATGTGTGAAATAATTAATTTTATAATCATAATTTTACTAGCTTTTGACCATGAATAATAAATTTCGCTGACTACCAATAACTTAAAAATATTGATAAAATTATGTAATATACTATACTATATGTAAAAGAAGAAGAGTTGAAAAATGTAATTATGAAGTGTATAAAAAATGTTAGTAATATTTATGTCCATTTAATGATGGATAATTCAACTGAAATAAATAGTAAATTATATATTATATGTTGCAAAGAATTTATGATTCTGCTATTCAATCTCTTTGGACATTGACCTAACCTAACCGAATTCTACAAATATTTCTCCAAAAAAGCATTAATTTTCATCTTTTGTCTTATCGTTTAAATATATTGTTTTCATTTTGAAAATCAATAATTTTTCAATTTAATTATACCATTATAACTACCAAAGTCTACAAATATTTTTCGAAAGCATCCTTAGTTTGGTTCTCACTTCAAACTGTTTTTTATCGTAATAAAGAAATTATCAAAAATGAAAGAAAAATATTCGGCCAATTTGGTTCTCATTTCAAACTGTTTTTTATCGTAGTAAAGAAATTATCAAAATGAAAGAAAAATATTCGGCCAATGAAATATAATATAAACAAATATTTTGAATAAAATATTTAAAAATATGCATTAAAATTAAAGATGTGTTATCGTTTGATTTAAAATATAATATTACTGGTATTTTTCTTTTATTACATTTCTTCTCTAAATTTTTTTATTTTATTAAAATTTGAGTAATTTAAAATTAAAAAAAAAACTAAAATTTGTAATAAAAATATAAAATATTTTATAGCATAAAAATATCAGTAAATTTCTAAAATATCTAACCTAAAAACCCAGGAAAAATAGGTTTCAATACCAAATTCCAAAATATTTCACAGGATTGTTTAGTTTGGACTTTGATTGATCGCGCTTTCTAAAACCCAACAGTTCATCGTACGTTGTTAAAGTATGAAATAATGTCTGAAAAATAAAAATTTCTTGAGATTAAGACAGAGGATCAATTTAGTATATGGCAAGTTCATTCACAATATGCCAAGTTCCCATAATATTCTGCTTCCAAAACCCTATAAATATAACCCCCTATAACCAATGGAGTTTCCAAACCTAAGTAAGTACGTAGCAAGATCAAAATCATCATCAGCCATACAATCATGTCTTACTTTTAGAGGTCGAAGGAGCCGGAATCCGAATACTCGGACTTCGAGGAGGACGAAAATGAAGAAAAGGTTTACGATGAAGACAGTGAGAATGAGAACGACCAAGACAACGATAGTTACTACCAGACTCCCCCGGAAGAATCCGAGGAGGAGGAAGAAGAAGAAGATGGAGAGGACAAGGATGCTGTGAGGGAACGGAGGCTTAGGGCGCTGCAGTTTACTCAGGAGGCTTACCCACAACAAGTTTATCCTGAGGAGGAGCATCTCCTCTATGAATCTTTCAATAAAAAGTTTTTGTTTTGATTTTATAAATTTGTTTATAAATGTGTTCATCATTCTTTCGTAAAATTCAAATTTTAGTCACTAACTTTTAAAAATTCAAAAAAATCACTAATTTTATCATTTTAATTTTATTTTTTATCATTCTACCTATAACTGCCGTTAAGCCCACTAACTGATATATTTTTAAGAATATTTTTGTCTTTTCATCAAAGTCATACCGTTTTTGGAATTATTTTTTTCTATTTTCTATTTCTTATATATTTTTCTTTTAAATATATTATATTTTATCTCATTTTCTCTCTCCTCTATCTCTTCTTGTCCACCCTACGCCACCCTTCTCCCCGTCGCCACCTCCTTCCGGAAACAACATACTTGGGCGCCGCATACTTAGGGCATGGTCGATGCTTCCCCCTCCTCAAATAAAAGACACTAAACCCAAATGATGAAATGCACCACATCAGTCAAAGCCACCCCCATCACTCTTTAATCCACCGTTGCAGTTGCCTTAAACTCCGGCATTGGCTGCCGCCGGAGACGAAACCATTGAACTCAACGCAGACTCAAAGGGATCATTTTGATCCACTGAACTGTCCCAATTAGGATTAAAAAAGCAACTGTGAAGCTGCTGCAATTCATCTCGTTGTTCTGATGCAGTCCCATTCTATTCCCAAACGGCATTTGGCAATTGAGTTCATTCAAAAACAAGCTCATTGGTAATCACTTTCGCCTAAGACAATAGGTCCCCAAATTTGTAATTCACTATTGATTTTATGATTTCATATTTAGGGAGAGAAAATAAATGATGTCATCAAGTTTATATTTTGTGAGGGTTTTGTAACTTCTTTCACCCTGATAAATATAAGTAGGGCTGGCAATTCGTGTCGTGTTCGTGTTATCGTGTTCGGGTTGGCGTGTCGAGAAACCCCCAACCCTAACCCGACCCATTCATAATCGTGTCGACCCGAACTTAACCCGCGTAACCCGTTTAACTAAACAAGTCAAGTCAACCACCCGGCCACCCATACATATTATGAACGTTTTTGTTGTATGATATGATTTTTTTTTTATTCTTGATCTGATATCTATAGTTTGTTGATCTGATGTCAAGTATTCTATGATCTGATGTCTATACAATCATGATGTGATCTCCCTTGTTAAGTATGTTTTAGTTATATTGTATGATTTCTTTTATATTCTTGATCTGATATCTATAGTCTGTTGATCTGATGTCTATATAATCCTGATGTGATCTCCCTTGTTAAGTATGTTTTAGTTCTATTGTATGATTTCTTTTATATTCTTGATCTGATATCTATAGTCTGTTGATCTGATGTCTAGTGTTCGCTGATCTGATGTCTATATAATCCTGATGTGATCTCCCTTGTTAAGTATGTTTTAGTTCTATTGTATGATTTCTTTTATATTCTTGATCTGATATCTATAGTCTGTTGATCTGATGTCTAGTATTCGCTGATCTGATGTCTATATAATCCTAATGTGATCTCCCTTGTTAAGTATGTTTTAGTTCTATTGTATGATTTCTTTTACATTCTTGATCTGATATCTGTAGTCTGTTGATCTGATGTCAAGTATTCGCTGATCTGATGTCTATATAATCCTGATGTGATCTCCCTTGTTAAGTATGTTTTAGTTCTACTGTATGATTTCTTTTATATTCTTGATCTGATATCTATAGTCTGTTGATATGATGTCTAGTATTTTCTGATCTGATGTCTATATAATCCTGATCTGATCTCCCTTATTAAGTATGTTTTAATTCTATTGTATGATTTCTTTTTTATTCTTGATCTGATATCTATAGTTTGTTGATCTGATGTCAAGTATTCTATGATCTGATGTCTATACAATCATGATGTGATCTCCCTTGTTAAGTATGTTTTAGTTATATTGTATGATTTCTTTTATATTCTTGATCTGATATCTATAGTCTGTTGATCTGATGTCTATATAATCCTGATGTGATCTCCCTTGTAAAGTATGTTTTAGTTCTATTGTATGATTTCTTTTATATTCTTGATCTGATATCTATAGTCTGTTGATCTGATGTCTAGTGTTCGCTGATCTGATGTCTATATAATCATGATGTGATCTCCCTTGTTAAGTATGTTTTAGTTCTATTGTATGATTTCTTTTATATTCTTGATCTGATATCTATAGTCTGTTGATCTGATGTCTAGTATTCGCTGATCTGATGTCTATATAATCCTAATGTGATCTCCCTTGTTAAGTATGTTTTAGTTCTATTGTATGATTTCTTTTACATTCTTGATCTGATATCTATAGCCTGTTGATCTGATGTCAAGTATTCGCTGATCTGATGTCTATATAATCCTGATGTGATCTCCCTTGTTAAGTATGTTTTAGTTCTAATGTATGATTTCTTTTATATTCTTGATCTGATATCTATAGTCTGTTGATATGATGTCTAGTATTTTCTGATCTGATGTCTATATAATCCTGATCCGATCTCCCTTATTAAGTATGTTTTAATTCTATTGTATGATTTCTTTTATATTCTTGATCTAATATCTATAGTCTGTTGATCTGATGTCTAGTATTCTCTGATCTGATGTCTATATAATCCTGATCTGATCTCCCTTGTTAAGTATGTTTTAATTCTATAGTATGATTTTCTTTTATATTCTTGATCTGATATCTATAGTCTGTTGATCTGATATCTACTGTATTATTATTTTTAAAAAAAAATTTCGTTCATAATATGTATCATAATATCTAAAATTATTTAATTATAAAATAAATAAAATGCTAATTTAATTATAAAACAAACAATTTTTAGTCAATTTTTTTTTAATTTTTCGGGTTAACAGGTCAACCCGCCAACCCGGCGGGTTGACCTGAACCTAACCTGGAGATAAACGGGTCGACATCGTGTCAAAAACCTCAACCCTAACCCGCTTTTTTTCGTATCGTGTTCGTGTCGTGTTGTCGTATCGTATTAGAAATTGCCAGCCCTAAATATAAGTTTAAAATTTTATACAAGCTATGATTCATTTTAGTGTTTATAAATTTAACCTATTTTATTTTTAAAGTAAAATTTTTTTTATTAATTTACAGAAAATTGTTCAGTGACAATTAATTTAAAATTTGATACACAAGACAGTCCTGCATGGTAATATCATTATATTTGACAAAATTTGCAATGCTATATGACTGGATATTCTGCGAATGTGGAATTCAATAAAGTCTATTGGATAAATTTAACCTAACGTAAATTTTTGCATAAGAAAATTAATCTGCTCAAGATATCATAATAATAGACTACATGAACATTTATATTGACGAAAATCATCTCAAGACATTACTTGATCGTCACGGTAGTTGCAAAAACAACGTTTACGTCTTTAAGAAGTTGAAAAAAAAAAAAAAAAACTGCGTTTTTTGTTAATGCTTTTGCTTTAATTTTTCTTAATGCTTTTCGTGGCTCGTTTAGGTGTTCATTAGCAAAAGTTGCTTACATTTAAAAATTCATTTTTTTTTTTTTTTTTTTTGCCTATCTTGAGTTAGTATTTTTTTTTTTTTTTTGGAGCAAGAGTTTGTAATTTTCTTGTTTTTCTTTTGTTAATTATTTTACTTTCTGTTTTGTTATATCAATAAGTTAATTTAATTTATCCTCTAGTTTTTTTTTTTTTTTGAAATAATTTATCCTCTAGTTAGTTTACTGATTTTTTTTCTAATAGAATTAGTAAATATGTTCTTTATTTTTTACTCAATAATTAGTTAACTTTGTATCTTACCTGGTAATACATTATAGTTTGTTGCAAATTATAACATATACCTATAATTACATATATCTATTTCTATATCTAGAAATAAAGTGATGACAACTCATTAATTATTTAATTTGAATTAATTCTTACATCGAGTTGTTATCATTTTATTTCTAAATATAGTAATACCTATAGGTATATGGTATAATTTCTGGTTTTTGTAGTAGAAAGATATGGAGTATGGTGAGAGAATATTGTTAAATATGTAAATACCTTTCAATTTGTTTAATTTTTTATATATTTTTTTGGTAAAATATCAAATAAGTTAATTGATGTGAATTCTTATTTACGGCAATTTATATCCTACTCCTATAGGACCACCATGAATTTTACTCCTACCCCGCGCTACAGTAAACGCGCGCTACAGTAAACGCGCTACAGTACCTTCATTTCTTTTGTTATTTTTGGCTTTCTTTTTTTTTTTTTTTTGCCTTCCTCTTTGAAATTTTTTTTCGTCCGTTTTTTTTCTAAATAATTCAGTATTTTTTTTAATGTTTTTGAATTTTATAAAAAAATTATTTTTAAATTATCATTTTATTTGTTTTATAATTAAATAATTTTAGATATTATGATACATATTATGGACGTTTTTGTTGTATGATATGATTTCTTTTATATTTTTGATCTGATATCTAAATTCTGTTGATCTGATGTCTGCTATTTTGTGATCTGATGTCTATATAATCATGATTTGATCTACCTTGTTAAGTATATTTTAGTTCTACTGTATGATTTCTTTTATATTCTTGATCTGATATCTATAGTCTGTTGATCTGATGTTAAGTATGAGTTGATCGGATGTCTATATATCCTGATCTGATCTCCTTTGTTAAGTATGTTTTAGTTCTGCTGTGTGATTTCTTTTAAAATCTTGATCTGATGTCTATAGTCTGTTGATATGATGTCAATTATGAGTTGATCTGATGTCTATATAATCCTGATCTGATCTCCTTTGTTAAGTATGTTTTTAGTTCTGCTGTGTGATTTCTTTTAAAATCTTGATCTGATGTCTATAGTCTGTTGATCTGATGTCAAGTATACGCTGATCTGATGTCTATAGTTTGTTGATCTGATTTCCCTTTTTAAGTATGTTTTAGTTCTACTGTATGATTTCTTTTAAAATATTGATCTGATGTCTATAGTCTGTTGATCTGATGTCAGGTATAAGTTGATCTGATGTCTATATAATCCTGATCTGATCTCATTTGTTAAGTATATTTTAGTTCTGCTGTGTTAAGTATGTTTTAGTTCTGCTGTGTGATTTCTTTTAAAATCTTGATCTGATGTCTATAGTCTGTTGATCTGATGTCAAGTATGAGTTGATCTGATGTCTATATAATCCTGATCTGATCTCCTTTGTTAAGTATGTTTTAGTTCTGCTGTGTGATTTTTTTTAAAATCTTGATCTGATGTCTATAGTCTGTTGATCTGATGTCAAGTATACGCTGATCTGATGTCTATAGTCTGTTGATCTGTTATCCCTTTTTAAGTATGTTTTAGTTCTACTGTATGATTTCTTTTATATTCTTGATCTGATATCTATAGTCTGTTGATCTGATGTCAAGTATTCGCTGATCTGATGTCTATATAATCATGATCTGATCTCTCTTGTTAATTATATTTTAGTTCTACTGTATGATTTCTTTTATATTATTGATCTGATATCTATAGTCTGTTGATCTGATCTCTTGTATTCTCTAATCTGATGTCTATATAATCCTGATCTGATTTCCCTTGTTATAAAAAGTATTTTTTTTTAAAAAAAAAAGAATTTTTTTTAAAAAATGTATTTTTTTTTAAAAGTTTGTGCGTCAAAAAAAAAAAAAAACTGTTGCGCGTTACTGTAGCGCGAAACTATAGCGCGCGCTACAGTAAGTAGGAGTAAAATTCATCCTACTCCTATAGTACCACCGTAAACGGACTCTTATTTACCACCATTATTTTGATATGCAGTCCCTTGAATTATTATTTTGTCCCATTTTTTATCAAAATATGAAAGTATTTTGATAAATGACTAAACTCCAAAAATGGTCCATTACGAAAATATCATTTTCGTCCAAAATAAAAAAAAAAAAAAAACTACTTTTTTAGTCTATTTCATCATGTTTTTTAAAAAATTTGGTCCAAAACTCACTTTTGTCTATTTTGACCAGGGGCATTTTGATCTTAATGAATAATATTTTTCTTTTAACCGACTGAAAATAATAAAATATTAAATAAAAAAACATTTACCCTCCCTCCCCCCTATGCCCTTCCCTCCGCTGTGCCACCGCCGCTCCTCTCCCTCTCCACCACTGTCCCGTCCATCCTCATCTTCTTCACCACCATCCCTGCACACTCCTCCTCATCCTCTACACCCATAACACTATAATTCAGCAAAAAAAAAAAACTATTTTACTAGAAACCCAACTCATAATTTAGGATAGATAATTCCCTAGCCAACTTCTTAATCTTCCCTTCCCTGCACACTACAATCAATCCAAAACATTTATTTGGGATCCCAATCAAAAACAAAAGAAAAAACAGCAATAATGCCACTAACAAATTCACATAAAACGGAAGGGATGAATCAAGTTCTTTTCAACCGAAAATCTCAATACAAAAACTCTTTTGGTTATCCCTTCGATTTTCCAATCAAAACAACCCCAAAAAAAATCAAAACCTTTCCCAGGGAAAACTTTTCAGAAACCAGGTTCAAGCTGAGCAGATCCACTCATGTTTAAAAAATAATAATAATTAACATAAACACCAACGCACCACCATTAACAAACCCATCAATTTCGTGGAATCAATTTCATCGAGGAAGAGGGACAAATAAATGGAACTCCAACTAGGAAATAGAATCCAGAAGCAAGGAATCGAGAGGAAATAAATTGGGCGAGTGAGAGGACTGCAAACAATGAAAGGAAGGGCGGGGTCTCCGTTGAACTTCCCCCCGTTATTGATGACTAATCGAGGTCCCCCCTCGAATCAGTTCCACCCGCTGGCGCCACTAGAAGATCGGAGCAGATCTTAGGAAATAATAGAAGTGGTACCGATTTGGGAAGCTAAGAAAAACTTCCTTTTTCTTTGGTCCGGCACGGCTATAATTTTTTGGAAGTAGCCGACCGTTAGGTAGTTTCCAAATCCAAAATGGCGGCGGAGGGAAGGAGTCGCAGGCGGGGACGTAAAAGGAGTGAGTAGAGGAAGAGGTTTGTAAACAAGATAAGCTTGAAGCGTAGTGGTCATGGCTAAATTCGAGCCCAAATTTTCCTTCAAATCTTCTTTCAATCATACCTAAAATCCCTAATCATACTTAAAGATGGCAGGGCCGATAATTAGGCTTGCACCTAATTTGGGAAAAACATCAGTGGGAGGAGTTGCGGTCATAATCGATGTTCAGGCGTAATTAAGTTGAAATTAATGTACAGGGACAGTGGCGGACGGGACGGGGAGAGAGGAGAGAGGGGGTAAATGTTTTTTTTTTTTTTGAATATTTTATTATTTTAAGTGATTAAAAGAAAAATATTTTTTATTAAGACCAAAATGCCCCTGGTCATGACAGACAAAAGTGAGTTTTGGATCAAAATTTTTAAAAAACATGATGTAATGGACTAAAAAAGTAGTTTTTTTTGTTTTGGACCAAAATGATATTTTCGCTATATGTAATGGACTATTTTTGGAGTTTACTCTTGATAAAAATGGGGGCGTAAATAAGAATACCCTTAATTGATTTTTTTAAGTTAGTTTCATTTTTGGTTGCATTTGAAGGACCATGTTTCATACCTAATCTACAAGAAATCAAAGGAGGAAACAAAATCCAAAAACAAATTTGCAATAGGTATTACCAGTTACGCCTCACTTTTAAACATTACTGCCCAAATTTAGGAGAAATAAAGCATATGTTGATCCCAGTTACACTGCCACAGCCCTACGTTAATCATGCACATCCTTATGATCAATATAGCTGCCTCACACGCAGGATGTTATAATGATTTTGAGGGCTAAAATAATAATGATGAATCATTTTGATATTATTCAAATTAATAATGATGGGTCATTTTGATGTTATTCGAGTTTAATCATCTAATCTAAACAACTACAAAATAGAAGTTTGTACTCGAAGAGAAAGTCAGTGGTCAGGGTGGAGCATTCATTCTGAGAGACAGAACGGGGAGTTTCTACTATGTAGAACAGTTTGTTATAGAAGCAACCTCGGCGATTCAGGCGGAAACCAATACCTTGCTGATGGCCCTAAGTTACTGCAATGCAAGAAATATCGACCATGTGAGAATCCTTTCTGATTGCTCTCACCTTGTCATGATGATCAACCAAGGTGAGACCTCTTTCCTCTAGAATGACTTTCGAACCTTAATGGAGATTAAAGATTTACTATCCTTGAAAAATCACATAGTAGCTCATGTATATAAAAAAGGGAATAGCCCGACTGATATTTAGGCAAGATTGATATCTACTGGTCATGACTGTGTTTATCATTCTTTTGACTCGTGTCCTCAAAAAGTGCGAGGTCTTCTTAACTTGGATAGAAGATCGATCCCAATGTTGGTAGTGTAAATAGGTAAAACTCTTTTGCGTAGTAGCCTGTGAGCTTAGTTTTATCTAGAAAAGCTTTGTAGGGCTAATTGGGTAGAATTCTCCTAGAAAATTAGATCAAGGGAGTTGTTTAGCGAAAATAGAGGGTAAGAATTGTAATAGCCTCTCTCATTAATACAATGTTCCCCTTTTGTTGGGGGAAAAAAAAAAGTCAGTCATCAAAAAAGAAGAAATAGAGTATAACTAGAAATAAAAAAAGATAATTTAACCTGTTATTTTGATCAATTATATATTAATATTAATAGTATATAAAAAATTATAGGCCTCTTAAATTTTTTGTCTCGGCGGTAGGCACTACCGTATGGGGCGGCCTGTTCCCAACCTAGCTGTTTCAAAGTTGTTGTCTTCAATTGATGCTTTTAGGAAAACGTTAATGCATTAAAAATGTTTACATATTCCTGAAATATTCCTTCAAAAAGGATGCATGCATCAAGTTGGAACATCTTGATAAGATAAGTTTAAAAAGATGAAGATGATAATGGTCTTTTACTTCTTTTGAAGCCAGAGGAGCAAAAAAACACAGGCCTCAGAAGAGTATGAAAACTGCAACAACTGAGAAACAACCTTCCAATATGTTCATTTAGGATTTAGGATCAAACATAAGATCCCTTTAAGTTCATCATATGGTCTGTAGGATCTGTCTGACCATTCTGCTACATTAAACTTATCAAACTTAAATACTCATGTTTCCTTTGACTATTTCCTACTTGAAACAAATACTTAGCTGTTTTTTTAACTTTCAAAAGCGTGCCTCTTATCAGCGCCAACTGCTATTCATCTGTTTCCTACTTCCTAACCAGTACAGCATCACAATTCACAAAAACTTGCAGATAGGGGGAAATGTACTGATGAATGTTGAGACAGTTTGCAATAATCACATGTTGCAGATCTTTCCCCCCATCACAGCATCGGGTGCCGGCGATTTTTACATTTTGCATTCAACTTATGGTGGTCATCTTCATACCTAAGTATTGTACTGAAATCCAGCCCTGAACCTCTCACCCAAACAGTCATACCAGGCTCTATTGTGCATGAAACTACCTTCTCGGGGTCTGTCTCCTTCAAGCCGCCAATTTGATTGACGACGAAATTGTTCATTATGCAATATGTATCCCTCAATGCTGCTTGAGCTACAACTTTCAGTTCACTTATGGTCATGGAAGGAGAGACTAATACCATTTCACCTGGGGTCAAAGGCCTCTGCAATTCTGTTTCCAACTCATCGAAACTAGGGAGGAGTTTGCATTCTACTGTCATTAAGTGCTTCCAATCTTGTTCCTTATGACGCCATTCTTTCACAAAATTCTTGCTGTCCAACGCATCCCATACCACCTCTGGATCACTGTAATAAGATAAGAGAATGTTCCTGCATAAGTAAAGAGCATCTTGAACCACATTCCACTCCTCAATATTAATTGCGTCAATTTTAATGGAATCTTGCACAGTAATATCATCATGCTTGATTGATTGGGTTTTCGGACAATAAACCATTTCATTCTTGATGAAAGAGCTACCAGTTGAGTTCACCACAAGATCAACCAGCTCGGCTTCATCACTGCACTCCATGGCCTTGTCATGCAACTCTTGACATGACCTAGTACTTGAAATGTTGACAATAGCTTCTGCTGCAACTTTGTCTCCTCCTTCCCCAGGCTCTTTCCAACTAGAATTCATAGGATAAGATGGAAACCTTATTGATTCTATACCAACATCCTTGCAAACTTTATGAATCTTGAATTCAAATCTTCTAGCAGATGAATTAAATGAACGACAGACAATGTGATTCCCCATCTTGAACCGAGTTATAGATTTCAGTACGAAATCAATCAAACCCGTGTCTCCAACACATTTTCTTATCTCATCGCGCAATTCTTGCCTGGAAATGCAAGCTTTTCCACAATCACTGCCCTGATTTTTTTGCAACACTGTCATGATCTGATCTAATACAAACTTAATCCTCTTTGCTGCCCACCTGCAGCTCTGTCCTAATGACATGGCAAGTTTATCAGAACTAATTGCCTCTTCACCTTTTCTTCTCCTCATGACATCAGGACCACCATTTGTAATCTTCCTTTTCTTGTCCATTTTCCTTTTAATTCGAACTCTGGATTGAAATTCCATCATGAACCTTAACAAATCCCTGAGAGTGATCAATTCTACATCAACCAGTTCTCTATACTTATCAATAATCTTCCTGATTTTCCTTCCCCCCTTCCCTTCTCTCTTTAAATCAGACACAATTTCTTCAAGGCCTAATGACATCACATACTCAACTTGAGTCTCATACAGTTCTTTTGGTACGCCACAAGTTCCAAGGCGAAACTCATAACCCCATCTACTATACCAAGGCTGATCGTTCACAGCAAGAAGAAGCAACCTCAAATTAATTTCATCCTGCACAGAGACTTCCCTGCATATAATACCATTCTGAAATTCAATGCAAATTCACTAGTTTTTCAATTATATAACCATTCAAATTTAAAAATTTTCAACTATCACCTAGTTTTAAGGGTTGTACAAAGACGATCCCAGAAGTCCATTACTTGAGTATCACTGAGAGAATGTGAATCCCATTGCCGTCCATCAATGCAAATTAGATGCCCAAATCCGTTGCCATGAACCAAACCATACAAAACATGAGTTCTAAGCTTCAATATATTACCCCTTTGTTGCTTTTTCAATCCCCCCAAATCAGGAATAATGAAATGGTACTTCCTCTTAGAAACAAAATGATGTCCCCATCCTACAAAAAAAAACATAATCAAGCCGATTTCAACTTCCACCGAAATCCCATCAAGAAAACTCAAAGATAAAAAAAATTCAAAAGACAGAGTATATAAAAATCAATAACATGAAGAACCCATCAATTGAACATAAAAATATTACATTACAGCAAAATACATTATCAGATTCGGATAGTAAAGCATGGACTTTACCAGTGAGTCTGCAGTTATCACAAAATGGGTTCAAAGAATTCTCAACTGTTTCTTCAATTATGTATAGACGAATTTTGAACCCCCTTTCTACACTTGTTAGCAGAGTACTCCATATGGGCATACCAGAAACTGTATATTCTTGGATTTCGGCACATTCCAGAAGAAATACCCGAACATTATCTCTGAAAGGGCCATGCAAGAGGGCTTTGATCGAGGGTTGAGAAGGAAATTTTTCAAACACAAAAGGGATTCTAGGGTTCAAGTGCTTACTTTGACATGTTTCAAGAACTTTAGAAGCCATTGGAGGAAAGGAAACCGATGGGGGAAAGCTTTTGGTTTAAATTCTTGGGTGAAAAAGGATTTGATTTCTGGAGTGCTTTAAATGTTCGTTTTTATAAGTTAGCTTTTTTGGAGGTTGGTTTTCTGATTCTTATTTTGGCGCCTTTTGCCCTGAAACGTGCAGGAGGAGGTGGGCTTATTTTTTTAAGGTACTAAATACCACCTTCTTTATTTTGAATACCACCATCATTTATTAAATACCACCATTTTTATGTCGTTTCTATGAACAATTTTACCTTTCAATTTTTTTATTTTTATTTTTTGAAAAAAATAAGTGATTAACAACACAAAATTGTGCAACCATAGCGATTGGGCAAACACGTGTTTCCCACTCGACGCCACAATCGTAGGGTGAATTTGGCTACCAGTGGTTAACGAAATTTTCATCAGTCCAACTTATTTTTAAATATGAATTTATTTAAATAATTATTTAGATATAAGTATAATTAATATTTAGAAATTATTTACAAAATATACTCAATTGTTTATTTTGTAATATTTTTATGTTCTTTGAGTAGTTGAAAAAAAGGAGTAATAAGTATTTAAAAATGAGGAGAATTTACATAATTTTTATATCATAATTTATAATCAATTTTTCTTTTTTTTTTTTGATAATATAATCAATTTTTCTTAGTTATGAGTTAATCTGTTTAAAGTAATTGAAATGTGAAATATAATTGATTATAATTTTGTTTATTTATTTCAAAAAAATCTACATATATAAAAAAATACCAATCACTAAGTTACAACTTTCTTATCATATATGATTGATTATAGTTAAATTGAAATGAAATTCAAATTCATTGAAAGGTTGTTTCACTTCTTATATACAATGAAGCATCTTTCTCTCCTATTTTTCATTAGTTTTTCTTTCGTCCCCTACCCTCCCATAGTGTTCATATATGTTTTTCATTAGTAAAAATTTATCAGGGGTTCAAATTCATTCAAATTTGATCGGAACAATGAGTTCTGAATAAGTAAGTAACTATCGGTGAACACCCGCGTGTTTCGGGATAGATTTATATAAGAAGGCACAGTGCCAATAATCCACTTTTTATATTTGGCTTGTATGAAAGGAAATATTGACAACTTTACCCCTCTACTTAACTACCTTTATTTAAATCCCTTTGCTTGGAGAGATTTTTCATATGCATCTATTGTACCATACAAGATGGTAGTACAACCTCACATAATAGAGTGGGAAGCCCTAACTTGAGAAATTGGGTTGGGGGGGGGGGGGGGGGGGGGGGGGAGTGAAGGGGAAATAATATGAGTTCATCATTTGGTTCTCAAATATGTTTGTTGTGTAATATTTTGGTGGATACAAATTACAAATGATGCATACCAAAAATTTGTCCACTATTTCTTTTCGTGAAGTTCATATTTGACGTGAGTCTCTGAATCTTATTGGTAAATAAAAATATTTGAAATTCAATAGAACTTTTGTTTTATGTTTTAGAAATAATTGTATTTTTTAGCATAAAAAATCTTCCCCTTACACCAAAAGATATGTATTCAATTAATAAATAATAAATAATAATAATGTTATTAATGCAGTATATGCGTAAATTCTTTTATTAACTCTACATTTATCAATTTATATTAATATTAATTAATCCAATTTTAAATGAAATTTGATTTATAAAAAAATATAGAAATGTGATATATATATATATATATTTTTTCCAATCAAAGTTATAGATTCGAATTTCGTATTGGACATGAAATATTTGGAAAGTTTTTGACCAATTATCTCACCTTTCAATGTGTCCATGATTTTATAGAACATATGATGAAGTCACTTTCTGAAAGCATTTTTGTAAAACCCCAAATAAAATTTGTATAGTGGCATTTTTTTTTTCAATTTCACTTAATTTTATATTAAAATAAATACTTTTAACATCATTAAGAACTTTAATAATCATCCCAATAATCTCGGGAAATAGTATAACACGATTTACTTTCATCTAATGATAATTTTTGTCTTTTCTTCCGGTTTTGGCAAATGGATCATCACTTAGAGATTATTTTCGAATAATAATTTTGATATTCTGAATATTATATTCATTATAGCATCATACAATTTTTTTTTATAAATATTTTCTGACACGAACACACAATTAAGTGATTTTTACATCTTTATAAGGTTTGAAATTTGGCTCCATTGTATTATAAACATAAAAATGTATATGCATTTGAGAAGTTCACAGGCCAGCATTTTTAAAAATTTTAAATTATAATAAAATAGTTTTTTTTAAAATTTAATATTTAATTTTTGACGAGAATAAAACAAATTTTCACCATCTCTTTTAAAAAAGGACAGTAAATGCATAATCTAATTATTTATAATTTTTATTTTAAATATAAACCCCGTTACATTGAACGGGGTTGTGCTAGTTCGTACAGAAAATAATTACTAATGGTGGGAAAAAAAAAAAAAGTATAAAACAAAAATTTTATCCTCAGAATTTAGTCAAGTTTCCTCAATTCTGTCATGAAGACCGAACTTCCCGCTTAGTGGCATAATCACTTTCTAGAATTTCATCTAATTTTCTCTTACCTAAACACACATTCAAAAAGAAAATATCATCTTTGAAATCTATTTCCCTAAAATAACTAGAAAAAAATAATAGTCTGATTTGAATAATAATAATATATAAAAATCTTCATTATTATACTTTTTTTTTTTGAGGATATTTATATATTTATATTTTAAATGTAAACTATGTGTAAATAATATGTAATTATATTAATTGTAATATTGAAGGTAAAATATTTAGTACTAAAGATAAGATTATAAAAAGGAAAAAAATTGCAAGAATATTACTATAATATAGTATGATCTAGTGTTAAATTTACTTGTAAACGTTTGTCAGTCGATAAATTTAATACTAAAATTTTTTATTGACAACACATTTATCTTAATAACAGTATATTTTTGATAAAAATGCATGTAGCATGAAATTTGTCACATGATTAAATTAATTCAAATAACATTCACGCCATATGAATTGACAAAATTATAATTCAATTATTAAATTCTTAAAAAACTATTATTATGACTAAATATGTTATGAACTATCAAACATTTAAAACTAAATTTAACATTTAATCAAATTATAAGGAATATTTTACATTTTTCCTTTATAAAAATTAGACTAAGTTTTTGTGATAAAAATTAAGTTTAAAAATGATTATATTTATAAGATAAGAGATTATCACAATATATGCAGGAATCAAACATTTCTTCAGAAAAAAAAAAAAAATAGAAGAAGAAAATTTGTTCATCACAAACCTTCCATTTCTGTCATCTTTCCTGATCCTGATTCCTGTCAGTCAGTCAATATTAATGTAAGCATCATTTGGCATGGCAGTCTTTAATTTTTCAAGCATTAATTTATTTTCTTGATTTTCATAACTTTGTAGTTTTCTTCTTTTGTATTGGCATAAAATTCAATTCCTTGCAATCTCATCAACTTTGTGACATTTTTAGAAACTGCCCATATTGGCTTCAGGATCAATAGATTGATATGGAAAAAGAAGGAACAAACAATGTTCATTTATCTTCTTCTACCTCATTTCTTCTTTCAAATCTTATTCTGCAATCTTGATTGTTAATTTCTATTTAAATTTGTTAATATTTTTGGCAACCCCTTTTGTCCTGCAATTTCTGTACGTAGTTCCATAATTCCTTTGTAGGGATTAGGCATTCTTCCTGGAGTTGTAATATTTGTGCACATTCTTGAGGTATAGAATCTTTGTTGGTGTTTATGTCTGATTACTGCAGGTTCTGATGGATCACCCGAATCCGAATCCGAATCCGGCAGAAAACAAGCAGTCCAGCAGCGATCCTAACTGGACGATCAATGTTCCTGAGGTAAACATCATGGCTAGTCTAGTCTTTAAATAAGAACACATATATGCATTACCATACTTCCTGTTCCAGAATTTGAGTCGTGTTTAAATACTAAATAGGACTCAGATTATGGGACGGATTTAGCATTTCCTTTAGCCGATCGAGTCGAGGGGAGACTCATTCTGATTTATTTCTGTACAGATTAGAACAATTAAAGTGAGCAATGTCTCACTTTCTGCAACTGAAAGAGACATCCAGGATTTCTTCTCTTTCTCTGGTGATGTCCAATATGTTGAGATGCAAAGGTTTTTGTTATCTGTCTGGGCTTTCCTGTTTGAACTACTTGCTACTTTGCTTTTATTGATAATTCTAACTGAAGTTGTTCCTGAAAATTTCAGAGAGACAGAAACTACTCAACTTGCTTATGTTACCTTCAAGGAATCACAAGGTGCAGATACCGCAATGCTTCTGACTGTAAGTAATCTTTACAGTTTGTTTGGAGATTATTAAGCTGATTTTTTATGTCTATTTTGAGTGGAATAGTGGACTAAAATGTCGATCTCTCTGCTCTATATGGTCAGGGAGCTACCATAGCAGATCTTACAGTTTCTATAATGCCCTTTCAAAACTACCAGCTTCCTCCTGATGCAGTGCTACTAAACAAGGTAAAGTTTCTGTTATTTTTTTTTTATTTTTATTTTTTTTTAATACAAAGAAGGAGGCCAAACAAGGTAATCCTAGATGACTCGAAATCAAAACCTATTGTCTTAAACTTCTGTTCTTGACGGCATTTCAAAGCCCTCCCAACGTTTGTTAATACTACCTTTCCTTGTTGTCAACAGGAAACAAAACCAGCTTCCAAGTCAGAATCTGCGGTGAAGAATGCAGAGGATGTGGTGAGTACCATGCTTTCCAAGGGGTTCTGCTTGGGAAAGGATGCTCTAGAAAAAGCGAAAGCTTTCGATGATAAGCACAATCTGACGACAAGTGCCTCGGCTACTGTCGCCTTGGTGGATAGTAAATTTGGACTCAAAGAGAAGCTGAGCATGGGAACAGCTGCTGTCAATGAAAAGGTGAAGGAGATGAATGAGCGTTACCATGTTTCTGAGAAGACCAAAAGTGCCTATGCAGTAGCTGAACAGAAGGCCACTGAAGCAGGTTCTGCAATCATGAGTAACCGATACGTGCTGACAGGTGCCTCTTGGGTTACAAATGCATATAGCAAAGTTGCAAAGGCAGCTGAGGATGTCAGTGTGATGACCAAGGAGAAGGTTCAGAAAGCAGAAGAGGAGAAAAGGGAAAACATACAGAAGGAGCAGGTGGCTATGGTGAATGAATATGCACACATCCATCTTGATGAATCCCCAGTAGGAGGAGGAGTTCCAACCCATTCCGTTAACACTACTGCTGATAACGCTAAGACTGTATGATGCTGAAACTACCACATCAATATGGCTTATTGTAGGTTCTTCTAGTTTTACAGCTCACAATTTATAACCAGGACTACACTGCAGCACCATTGTATTGCTGCTATATGTGTTGTTCCCTGTATCCAAATCCTTGGCTTCGAGCTTGTAGATATTGATGTCCAGAAAAATGCTACTATATATCTTGGATTCTAACTCCTTGTTTGATTATGAAATGTGCATCGAAGTAGTAGTAATAAACTAATAATGACCAAGGCAGGTCAGGTTCAAAGGGCAAAGCAATTCAATCATAGAAATGTAGGTGGTTTTCAACGTTTTCGCAATCATTTTCACTTAGCAATGGTTGGATAAAAGAAAGAGTTCGCAGTAACTGGTAAGACAGGCCAAATAATCTATGAACTAAGTGTAACCGGAGTACTACTTGGGAAGCAGATAGAATAAAGACATTCTTTTCTTTCCTATAAGTGCATCTGAAGTATCAACAGTCAAATATCTATCAATCAATTTTAGTGCGACACTAACTGATGCTGTTTATGGTACGTTATCTGCATACCGGACTACTGGATTGTTACACAAACACTTAAGAAATGACTTCACTATGGTATTTCACAGAATGACAGAATGATTTTGCAGACTCAAGGAAAGTTAGTAGCACATTGCACGTACGACATCTTCATTATTAATTTTCAAAACATGTAGCAAGTTGCAGGTCATTTACCTTTGTTTGGAGAATAATAAAGTAGGTAAGCGGAATGAAGCTTTTGGAGCTTTCAGCCACTTGGTTCAATATATCGAAATTGCAAAATGAAAAACATATCTCAATAACGAAATTATGGCAAATGTAAAATGAAGGATATAATTCTTTGGATGCAATATCAGCTGTTAAACCATAAGTATTGTTATTAAAAATATCATTCAAATAGTAATACATGAGTATCGCCAATCTACTATATCAAATCTATAATAACTGCTCAAAAAATGTATGGACAAGTATGCTAGAATCCTATACCATTCTGTTGCTTTATGGAGGATCATTGGACATGCAAATAGAATCCTGTGCCCCTCTGATGCTACTCTATACAATGTCTATCCCTTTATCCAAAGTTTAAAGAATACCTGGTGTCTTATTGGCCTTAGTTTGGAAAAATTCTGTATGAATCTGTAGGGGAGTTGAATGGAACAGCCGAACAGCAGGGGCCTATATGTACTTCACCAACCATGAAAGTCTCTGTCATGTATAAGGACATAATCAAGGACTATTCTTCCATAAAAAACAATGTAAGAGGAGCCATTAGACTATTTTTAAGGTTTATTGTTGAATATGATGAACTGAGTTTTCCAATTGTTCTGTACCTTCATGCATTCTGGTAAATGATCCCCCTTCATTCTGGCATGAACCTGTATATGATCACATAAGAATTTATTAATATTGTACCCAGCATGATTTACTTGAAACAAAGAAATAAAGATTTATCTTGTAGGAAATGTCTAGCATACAAAAGACTCAAGGTTCGGTTAATTGATCAAACACCTATTACAACTAACATGCAACTTAGCAACAACAATTCACTACTACTTAGAAAAAATAGAAGTTATTTCACATATTCTGAGCAATGGGATATATGGATTAAAGAACATCATAAGGTAGCGAATTTAAACTTCAACGAGAATCCAAGTAATCTCCATGAGACTACTGCCACTTAATTGGATAGGTAATGGAGCTAGACAAAAACCCAGAAGTAAGAATTAAAAGTCCAGCACCCTAATAATAATGATAAGTAAATCACACAAATGCAGTCCATGACAGTAACCTGTCTTATATTGTAGCAAGATGTTTCCTGCTTTGCTGCAGTAGATGCAAGAATGACTAGTCCAGCTGCCACAGTTGATGGCCAAAAGCACAGTTGTTCATGGCCTAACAGAGTAAGCACAGCTAGGAACTTCACGGTCTTCTCAACCTTCTCAGAAGCCTTTGCAGCTCTCAGATAAAACCTGTCTCAGATATCGATGCCAGGAGCAATTTAGGGTTCTTGTCACAATCTGATAATTTTATTTCTGAGCTCTGATTTACTTCTTAATATAACCACAATTTGATTCACAAAGTGGCCAAAAGATATGATGAAAGCAACTATTTACCATAAGAAGTTGTACAGAGACGGCAGGACACACTGGAACTTTAGAACTTCCTGTACCAGCCACTCCATCGCTACTACTTCACATCTGCTGTATGCATTGCTTCCTATATGAAACGTCTTTTGCTGTACGCTGAAATTCCAACGGTAACAGTTCAGAGTTGCAATCTGGAATAACAGTGAGTTTGGAATGCTTATTATGTTGTTACGAGGTTGATTTACGTTCTTACACTAGATACGAATGAGTTAAAGCTGCTAATAATATTATAGTCAATCTTTAAAAATTTTAAAACGAGTAGATGACTTTACTAAAATTCCCAGTATTTCAATGTAGTTTAGGAACTATAGTTTATGATCATTTTAGCTCAAACATCGAGTCTGAGTCCATTTTGAGAATATTACCCAATGAAAGAGGTTGCTGACAAATATGAAAAGCTACCAAAAGGTGAATGAACAATCAGCACGTAAAAATAAACTAGTACCTGTTGAGAGGCTGGTTTTCTTCAATCCTTATTGCTAGAGTGAGGCATGCAATGCCAGCAATTTGAAGATTTCTCTTTGTTTTGAAGTAACCTTTGCTCAAAAAACGATCAAGTAGACTGACACCTAAAAAGAGTGTCTCCCTCTGTAGATCTTTGTTCGCTGATTGCTAAATTAGAAAAAATGTAAAACAGAAAATAAATGAATGAATGTCATGTTTGGTCTTTTTATGAGGCTATCGGAGAAATAAACAAATATATTGTAGGACTACCATAAACAAATGAAGTCACCATTTCAAAAAAGAAATCATGGTTTGAATGCAAAACAGGTAATGCTAGCAAAACCAATCCACTCACACGGTGCCATATAGGTTATGATGACAATAGGCGTGAAAGCAATACCGAAAACTAAAAATTACAACAGAAACTTTGGTTATTTAACAGTGGTCTAAGAAATCTTAGGTTGATAATTTACCCTCTCTCAATATGAGAAGCATTTCTGCTTTTCTTGTACAGCAAGCGTATTCGTACAACAAAAAAGCAACCAACTCTGAATTGGACCACTAGGATTTTAACTAAAGGAAATCACATGTGCTTCCCAATCTTTACCTTCACAACTACTTTTATGACAAAATGCTTATGAGTTTATAAAATTTGAATGAATAACCAACAAAATCACTAAAACTTACTTAAAAAAGAATGATGAAAATCTCAACTACTTTTCTATGATGTCCAGAGTTCCATAACAAAAATAATGAAAAAAGACATCCTTATTTTTTTTGCTTCAATCTCTTTCACTCAATTATTAATTTTTTTATTCAACGATTTTTTTCCACCGAAAATATAGATTAAATTTTTCTAGCAAAAAAGGCTCGATATTTCTCAATCCAATACATGAGTTAAACTATTTTTTTCTTTTCTAAAGTGTATGTATGCATAAGGCCACTAAGTAAGTAAATATATAAGGTAAAAATATCATACTAGGTGAACTGAATACGTGCATCTCAAATATTAAAAATAGTGTTAGTAAAATTAATCGCACCATTTGCCTATGAAAAGAGTACTACTTGCTATGGATTGGTGCGTTTAATTATTTTCAAATCCTAGGAAAGCCCCATGCATGGTCAACAAATGTTTCAAGTCACCGCAGGCACATTACGTGGCAGTACTTGCAGTAAAAAAGGACACCACTAAGGCAATAAGAATTTTCAGCTAACCAATTCCGCGGAAAAAAAGTTTGCACAAAACAAATCCAAACGAACAAAAAAAAGAAAAAGAAAAAAAAGGTCCACTTGTACTCCTAGTAGCCGTAAAAGTTGGCATGACAATCACAATTCACAAACGCATAAATAAAACAGAGAGGAAATTTGAGAATCGAGGCGAAAATAAATGAAAAACGTGATGGGAAGATTGTGCCTGAACTTAGTCTGATTGGAACTACCTCAACGATCCAGTGGACCATCTGCAACCGCTGCTGAATTATAAGGTCGCCATAATTGGTGGAGGAGCAGTACTCTTCGGCATAGTCGCGTAAATATATCTGCTTCCTCTCTCTAATATGAATCATCTTGTAGCTCTCTTCATCGTCTTTCTCTTCCAATCCCAACTGTATTTTCAAAAGCAAAATATTCAACTCAATCTGTTGTAGTTTAAAGTAACAATTGAAAGTTATTGCACTTGAAGGATCTAACTACAATTATAGAAGAAGAAACACAAACTTGAGTTAAGTATATTACAGCATCATTTTTTTTTCCTTCAAGGTAAAAAACAAATATTTAATATGAAATCAGGCATGAAACGGTAAACAGGTTTCAATTTGAAAGTTCTCCTCAGCTAATTTCTATACCCAAGCTTAATATAATTAAATTTATGAGTATACCATTTACGCCATATCCCCTTATTTTGATCAAAATGAGACTGAAAATATGAAATATCTTCCAACAAATTGCTTGGTCTGTACATACAGTTATCTAGGATGAAGCAGTCTTGTAGTCAATAGCATTAAACGTTTGCATGTTTAATTGACATTATTAATATTAGAATAATTTAAAATCGCGATTGATTGGGGTAACTCACAGTGATTTCATGAGGATCAACAAGTTGAGAGGAACCTTCAGAATCGTTATCCAAAACGAAAGTTGATTTGCAGAACTCTTGAGAAAACTGAAGGAACAGTTGAAAAGTTGGCGAAGGACTCTCATCATTGATAGATCCTTCCGAGAATTGGCTACCGGAATCATACCAAATCGGCGGCGTATAATCTGAGAAATCACATTCTGAACTATCTGCGAATAGCTCCGACTGAAAATCAGAGTACGCTGATGAATGACCGCATGGCTCACCAGTGAATTCATTCGTCAAATTCTCTGAACATGTAAAATCGAAGTCGATTCCAACATTATCTTCTCTACTCTCACCTGATTCTCGTACTTCTTTGTGCCTGTCCTCACTTTTGCATAAATGAGTCTCAGATGCTCTCGAAAACTTTGACTGCGAAGCCGATTCCAAAACAGAGTGAACCGAAACAACATCGCTTGAGTTAATTTCAAATGAGTACTCAGTTTCTATCGTTTTCTCTCCTCCGAGCTTCGGAATTTCACCGCTGAATGACGTAACCACTGAAATCACAGACCTAATCACCTTTTTAGAATCCAGAGGTCCTTCATCACCTCTTTTAGGCTCGGAAACTACTTCGTATTGCCGAAATTTCAGAGAATCCTCATTTCTCTCTCCAGAAATAGCTCCAGAGCACGAGTCTACACACGAAGTCTCCGACATTTCGCCGGTTTCAATGAATTCGCGCTTTTCATCTGTTGGCCTATCATAATAAGCTACGCTAACCCTCCGAAACTCATCTCTGACATTTTCTCCAAAACTTCGCTCTATCGCCGAAGCTCTGACAGAATCGCATTCGGAAGAGAAGTCTTCTGTCGACAAGTGCGAAGAAACATCACCACCGATCGAGAAATATGAACGAAGAACTGAAGAAATTCCAAAACGACGGTGCCGTTGAGGGAGTTTTGAACGGAGCTGCTTTTTCATTGAGATGAACAGCGGCAGCTGCTCCTCTCTCTCTTCTTCTGCTTTACGCTTCATTTTCACTCAGAAATTAAATCGATTCGTAGTTAAGAATTCCGATTTGGCTACGGAATTGAAGAGAGCGAGATTTGAATTTCGTTTGAGTTCTTTGAAGAAGTGCGTGCTGCTAGTGGGAGACTCTGCGTTTTGCGGAGAGAATTAGAAAAGTGACGAGGCTAGAAATGAATGCAGCAGTTAGGGACGTTGAATTGAAATTTGGGTTTATATATGATAGGGGTAAACTGTGGAGTCCATGACTGGATCGCGGTGATTGCATGCGTGGTCACGTTCATGGCGAGACTGGAGGGAGTGGCGAGGGTGAAGAGCGATATTTTGTCGGGGGGTAAAGGGCAATTTGCAATTTTAGTCTTCAATTTTATTTAAGATTATATTTTCATCCACACAACTTTTTGAATTTTTCAATTATACTGTCTTTAGCGTTTAAAGTTTAAATTTAGTTCATTACGGAATTTTCGTAATAATGAATAGGAATCAAGTCATGATAGTTATAAAAGATAAATATATAATGTAGATGGATCAAAATAAAAATACATAAATCATCAATTATTTATACTTATTTAAATAAAAGGTAAATAAGAAAATATAATAATTTATGTGAGGTGGAGAAATAAAATTATAATAAAATTTAAAAATATTAAAAAGTAGATAAAATAATAAGCATTATATTTATAATACTATATTTATATTATATTATAATTATAATATTATATATTTTTAAACTTATTTTTTAACAAAACCAAATATCCAAATTGTAAGAGTCCGTTTACGGTGGACCTATAGGAGTAGGGTGAATTTTACTCCTATTGTAACGCGCTACAGTTTTTTTTTTTTTTGAAGTACGGAAAATTATTTTTTAAAAAAAAAATATTAAGACAGTAAAGGGAGATCACATCATGATTATATAGACATAAGATCAGAGAATACTAGACATCAGATCAACAGACTATAGATATCAGATCAAGAATATAAAAGAAATCATACAATATAACTAAAACATACTTAACAAAGGACATCACATCATGATTGTATAGACATCAGATCAGAAAATACTAGATATCAGATCAACAGACTATAGATATCAGATCAAGAATATAAAAGAAATCATACAATAGAACTAAAACATACTTAACAAGGTAGATCAAATCATGATTATATAGATATCAGATCACAAAATAGTAAACATCAAATCAATAGACTATAGTTATTAGATCAATAATATAAAAAGAAATCATATCGTACAAAAAAAACGTCCATAATATGTATCATAATATCTAAAATTATTTAATTATAAAACAAATAAAATGATAATTTAAAAATATTTTTTTATAAAATTCAAAAACATTAAAAAAAATAGTGAATTGTTTAGAAAAAAAAAATGGACGGAAAAAAGCCTCAAGGAGGAAGGCAAAAAAATAAAATAAAAAAATAGCCAAAAATAACAAAAGAAAGGAAGGCAACTGTAGCGCGTTACTGTAGCGCGCACTGTAGAGCGTTACTGTAACACGCTACAGGAGTAAAATTGCATGGTGGTCCTATAGGACCACCATATAAATTACCAAATTGGGCTACCCGTTGAGCTTTGCAACCCGAGTCGGACATTCTTCTCGCCTGTTTCTACCATTCTCTCTCCGTAGTCACAGCCCCAATCGGAGTCACGAACATCCTCTCTCAGTTGACTGGCCTCCAGAGCTTGGAACTCTCCAGCAGAACGAGTAAGAACCATATTTGTATTTATACCTTATTTATTGGTTATTGATTAGGTTGGGAACCCTTATCGAGTTGTATTGGTGGATTCTCGGGATTGTGAATTTTCCGTTTAAACTTTGCTTGTAAATGCAAGTCCAGAATTTTGATTCATTTTGTGTTTGGATATCAAATTGCAATAGGATTTACATTCTATTTAGGTGAATCACGAGTGTTGTCAAGTGAGGATATGTTTGTGTTTCTTGGTTAACCGGTGCATACGTTAATTAGAGGTTGAGTGGTTCCTTGTGTCACCTTCATGGTGGTGCTAACTGATATAGATTGTTATGGAATATGATGATCTGTCGATGGGAATCTCTATGGATGCGCTACCTGTTTAGACCACTCTTCCCATAATAAGCACGTACAAAAGGCATTAAATGCGTAAATGCCATCAGCTCTAGAGGTAAGAAGACTTGGTTTAATCCCTTTTCCCTCCTAAGGACTCAAGATATCTTGATAAAACCCCAGACTTAGGGATTACCTGTAAGGTTGGTTCCCAAGTGAGACCTTGGTGGAGAGGTATACGAGAGACCTTTGGTACGTACCGCGTGATCAAGGAAGGCCTACAAGGGCACCGCCAAGGCTATGTTATAGACTCAAGAGGGACTTAAACACTTTCACTATCAGGTTTTGAAAGATTTTTACTTGGTTTCAGTTTAAAATTAAAATTTGGTGTCAAAGTAGATGGTTTCTATCTAGTATTGTTTCATATATGTTTTGTGTTTTGAAGAATATGAATATAGAAGACAGCTAAGTTTGTGAGCAAAGTATCCTGTTTGTTACTTCATTCTGCCAATAACTTATGGCCTAGTATTTAATTAGGCAATTGTGAATCAACTGAAGTATCATGATATTTGAAAGTTCTAATTTATTGGATGAAAGTTTTTGGATGGAGGACTATGTCATAAATTTACTATTTTTTTAATACAAATAGCAAGTCCAAAGCATTTTTCATCCATTTTTTTACCTGAATTGCTATTTGTATAACAAAATTACTATTTGTATAACAAAAAATGTCCAAAATACCCCTGGTATGAAAGAAAGGATCAATTCATGAATAAAAATGGGGTAAAAACGCTACGAATTGCAGAAAATAAGGGCAAAAAACGCTAAAATTGAACGTTCAAAGTAAATAAAAACGCTAAAACGTGACTGCTAAATAAATCTAAAACGCTATTACGCAGCGTTTTGAGGACCACAAACGCTAATATACAGCGTTACCGATAGAACAAAACGCTAAAATCCTGCGTTTTTGACAATCCGAAACGCTAAAAAGCAGCGTTTTTTCCAAACTCGCTCGCTAATGTGTAGCGTTTTGGAGCCGTCCGAATTTTAAAAAGAAAAGGAGACCAATATCGCTGCCAAACCCTCATTTTGTGCATACCAAACGCAACTCCCTTCCAAACTTGCGAAAACAGTAGAGATTTTTCCCAAAAATCAACCAAATTCAGCGAAATGGACGGCGGTGGAGAAGAATCTTCGAGAGGCCATGGCGCGGGCAAAGGTCTCTTTATTCGGGTAAGAAATCATTGAAAGTTTTAATCGTTTTTGCATTATTTTCGCAATCTCGGCGGCGTTTTTTGTGTTGAATACGCTTCCGATTAGCGTTTGTTAGGCTAGAAACGCTAATCGGAAGCGTTTTGGTGAATTTGAATCGGCTGATTACTGCGATTTGCGGAGGAAAAACGCAAAACAGATGCGTTGTAAGTCGCCGATTCGCAGTTCGGCGGCGTTCTGGAGCGTCGAAAACGCAGATCCATTGCGTTTTCGTCGCTCCGGAACGCTGCATTGTAGCGTTTGGCATATAGTCAAACGCTAGGTTGCAGCGTTAGTCTTGGAGTCAAACGCTGGGTCTCAGCGTTTGACTCTAAGTCAAACGCTACATGCTAGCGTTTGACTCACAGTCAAACGCTATTTAAAAGCGCTTGACCGTTGGTCAAATGCTTGTAATTCAATTTGTATATGCATTTTAAATATTTATGTCATATAAATGTCTGTTTATTAATATATTTTAATTACATTTTTCAGGGTGGCGGTAAGGTTAAACCGCGCGTTCCTCCTTCCACCGTTGAGGAGAGACAGAGGCCCACAGTTTCTGCCAGAAGGCAGAAGATGGCAGCCAGGAGACCTCGAACTCGAGGTGGCCGATCCAGTGGTGGCGGTCGAGGGATTGGCGGGGAGTCGGCGTTCCATCTGAGGGACGAGGACGATGCCTCGCCGAGCGACGAGGACGATCGGTCAGAGGAGGAGGAGGCTCACGAGGAGCCTCCGAGATCGAGCCCTTTGGGAGGGTACAATTGTCAATCTCTGCCAGAACTCGTGGACTAATGGGAGCAATTGATATGCGGTCGATTCCTGTGCCTTGTATATATCACATGCACAAGGAATCCCAAGCGTCACCTTGCACACGCATCCACACCTATCTATAACTTCGCCTGCCAACCTATCCTTTTTTTCAACTTGTTTGCTTACCAAATTCAGGCAGTGATGCGAAACATATTTGTTCAAGTAACAGTATGGAAACCCCATCCTACTGGTTTGTGTCGTGGCAGTAGAAGACTCGAGCGACCCAGTGTTATTGTTTTAACATACAATAAAATTATAATAAAATTATGACATTAAATAAATAATCGAATGCGGTTATTGCACTTACGCGATGTGAGGAAACAAATGCGTGAGATGAGAGTCGATCTTCATGAGCAACGTGTCGAGAGAATTGGTGGAAGAATGAAGCCAATCTTTCAATGCAGCATGGGAAGCCTCAACCCTGTTAGTTGCCGTATTCCCAAAGTGTTGAAATGTGTCCGTCCAGGCCCGGCAGAATTTCTCCTTATGAATGAACCACGTCCCCTCCAAATAATCAACAACTGCAGGCTCAACCATAGAGTATGTAACCTTGAATTGGACTAATAAGAGGTTAAACCTTTCAACTGTGGGAGCCATGATAATTTTCTTCCACCAATTACTATATATATCAGTGGCCGTGTCCACATTCCTCCTACCAACATTTTTTTCCAACCAAATGGCAACATCACGGTCAATATGCCACCGACATAACAAGTGATTGCAAGATGGAAAGTGATCCTTAATCGGCTGCAACAAACCCAACTCCCTATCTGAGACAACAACACTTGGTTCCACATTACTAGGCAACAATTCCCTCAAGTTTTTCATTACCCAATCATATGTTTCTTTTGTCTCATCCTTAACAATGGCAAAAGCAATATTGAAGTTCTTATTGGTGGGAGTCATACCGATCATCTCAACGACGGGCATTTTGTACTTGTTGGTCTTGTAGGTTGAATCAACCACTACAACCCAATACCACCTGTTGAACATCTGAATTGATGTAGGATGAGCGATGAATGCATGTGTGATCGCATTAGTGGCCTCGTCAGTGATAATCCGAACAAAATATTTCTTCTCGCGAGCCAAATGCAAAAATTGCTGCCCAATATTCCTACCATCCAATCCATCTTTCTTCATATATTCCTTCAAATTGTAGACCTGCCTTATCTGTACATTGTCTTCGGGAAACTGCTGATGAATAGCTTCCCAAACACTTTTTGGTCTCACATTGAAAGAAAGCATGCGTTTAGCCTCAGCCTTTGCCTCTTTCGAGAAACCGCTCAACTGCCTGTGCCCATATGGATGCCTTATACCTACAAAAATTAGTAATAAGAATATAAGAAAATGCTAATTATAGGAAAAATAATATAACATATTCAATAGCGAAACATATTCATACCAGGATGATTATGTGTGGACGATACCCCTGGCGTAACAAGCACACTGTAACGCTCATTAACAACCTTCTTGACAGTCAACTTGAACGGACATTTACATCCGCATCTTTTCGTGTTCAACCGTATGGTGGGGAGAGGTTCCTTCAATGGATCTTTCCATCGACTGCACCTAAAATAATACGTCGACCCACTTCCGCCTTGCTTCGAAAGCACAAACTGCAGGCTATTAGCTATAGGATAGCAAAACGTAAATGCATCCTCCACACTTGCAAAATCCATATCTATCCTAAAATATTCACTTAGATCTGCCCCAATGTCCTGTTCCTCACCCCCCTCGTCATCCTCATTATCCTGTTCCTGCTCGTAATCATCATGTGTACTCATATTCGAATCATCGTCCTGTATAGTCAGAAATTCGAATCCATATTGTTACAAACGCTATAAATTACACAATAGGACTATAAAAAACGCTTCACTTTACATATGCAATCTTAAAAAAACGCAACGTATTTCACATAACTATACAAACAAACGCTACACTTCACAAAAAATTTAACTAAAAACGCTACGGATTTCACATAAATACCCTAATTTCGCAACAATTTTCTTAAACGAAAGGCATAAAACGCCACAATTTGGCATTTTCTTGACACAAAACGCCACATATTAGCGTTGATGGTGATTAAAACGCTAATAAGTGGCTTTTTACTTGACATAAAACGCCACATATTTGCGTTGATGGTGACTAAAACGCTAATAAGTGGCGTTTTTGGGCAAAATAAACGCTGCAAAATACAAAAATACATAGCGGGTAGCAAACTTACCATTTCGTGAAGAATGTCAATCGAAAGTTGTACAATACGAATGGCAGATGGATATGATTCGACGAAACCTTCTTTCGATTGTCGATTTGAATTTGTTGTCAATATTTGTAAGGGAACCTTTTGTACAGAGAATGTACAAAGGTTATGATATGATATGATGTAATTTGTTGTGAATATTTGGTCTGTTCATATTAGTTCGGTCCGTTTTTTAACAAAAACCGTCACAAACGCTACTATTTAACGAGCGAGATATGTTTTTCGATTATACTTTAGCGTTTCTTCTTGCATGAAACGCTATATTTTAGCGTTTCTATAACTAAAAACGCTTCACTTTAGCGTTTTTCTCCAAATAAACGCTGCATTTCGGCGTTTTCCTACACATTTCCGCTACGTTTTAGCGTTTTTTACTAATTTCCACAAGACCTTTAAGCGTTTTTTTTGTTCACTTTCATACCAAATTTACGTTTTTTGCCCTTTATTTCAGCAATGTGCAGCGTTTTTTATCCAAAAAAGATCTATTATTTCATATCGGGGGTAATTTGGACATTTTTTGTTATACAAATAGTAATTTTGTTATACAAATAGTAAGTCCCTTTTTTTACTTTTTTTTCAACCCAATAGAATCCATCAGTCCCGTAGCCATAGGCCCATGAGCCATAATGCGTATCCATGCGCAACCCATCCTGTCCTGGCAGGCTGGGCCGTTTACCACTCCTTTGCTCACGTCTGTTTGGTTTTTGTTTTTTTTTTTTTTTTTCCTAACGAATTTATTTTTCAATTACAGTAGTTGATTTTCCAATTTCCAGAAGAAGGTGTGCCTGCCGTTAGCTCAGTGGAGAACAGAAAATTAGGTTTTTTTTTTTTTTTTTTTGAAGGAAGCAGATTAGGATTTCAGACAGTTGGAGGAGGAAAGAAATCGGGCTTCATGTGTGCTTACATCAATGTCGTACTGCAATTGTAGGAATTTTGGAATTAATTGCTGAAAAAAATAAGGTTGAGGTTGAGCGATTAGATGGGCATGTCATCTGCCAACGTTGTGAATGATGCAGTGAACTTATGCGTGTTTGATTTGAGAAGGGGACAAAATGAAGGGCAGGAGCTTGACAAGATCCTGTTTTTCTACCCTGCTGATTTACCTTTCTCGACTCAACTTTCCGTAATCGGTCTAAGTGAAGGGCTGATCACGTTCACTAGGTTGGTCATTTTCGTTTTTCTTTTTTTTTTTGATGCTTGATCATAATTCAGATTATGGAAAGTTTTATAATAATTCTGATTAGCTCTGTGGATTTGAGTAATTCTTTGTTTTTTTTACCCAAAAATGGTCAACTACCTGTTACCTAGTAAAATCAGTCCTCTTTTGCAGAATTTTCTCTCCGGAGGCAGCATGTGAGGTCATTGAAGCAGAGATGCACTCCCATGTCTTCTATGAGGCTGAGCCTGATATCTGGATGGTTATGGTAGGCCTATTTTTGAAGTTAGGCTGCATTCTCTATTAACGATTGTGTGGTCTGACAACTTTGACACTATATTGAGTTAACAAATGCCTTTCTTTTTTTTGTATATTTGTTGGGGAAGTTAATATATTGTGGTTGAGAATGGTGATGAGATGCCGCCCGATTGTTCTGACGTGGATTACTGTATTGTAGGTAGTGGAGAAAGGTAAAGAATCGGAAGCTATATGGCGAATTGATGCGTTACGGGCATTGCTTAAGGAAGTGCACTCTCTATTCGTGATGTTTCATGGATCTGTAAGAGCATTGCTTGATAAGGAACCTGCTGGAGGACTTATCAGAAGTCAACTTTATTACTTCATCATGGATTATTTGAGCGGTAAGTTGTCTGCATATGCTGATCTAAGTTTCCTGGGATGTAATCCTGGTTGTTTGTTCTTTAGATTTAAATAGATCACTATAAGTTACTAATTCTCAGCATTTGAAAAGCGGTCTCCGTTCAACTCTTGCTGCTGGGGTAATGCGCAGTTGCTGTGTCAAATGATTTCCATTTGAATTGTGCAATATGACAATCTGATGTTGCTGTCTGCAACAATACTCATACACTTTATCTTTGAGGCAGATTTCCTTACTGCCAAGAAACTTCAGTTGCCTAATTTCCGTGAATCTCTAAGAGAGCGTGGAACCATGCAGATATTAACCATGGGACGGGAGGCTGCCCTTGAAGTTCAGGTTTGTCTGTTGGTTATTTATTGCTTCTCTTGCAAGAGCTATAGTTTCCCCATGTTTATGAAATATTGACGGAGTGGATACTTTTTTTTGTTATTTTTTAATCTGCATTAAGATCATTAGTAGAAGTTTAATTAATGGGAATTGAAATTTAAATGATGCACACATGTGTCTCTCCTGTTTTCTTTCTGTACCATTGGTAGTAAATGAAGGTATTGAAACATGGGAGAAAGTTCTTTCCCTGACTCCTTACTCTGTTTCTACTTCCATGCATATTTCATCATGGTCGATATGATTAAAGTCTTAATGTGTTCAATAATACCATGCATAGTTCATGATGGTGATAGCAGGACGGAAAGTGTCAAGACATTGCTCATCTAGTTCAATCTGTAATTTATTGGCATGGGGTGTAAGGAAATTCATTTCATATGAAACTAAACCTGTTAGCTGTCAGCCTGGGGCTAATTTTATAATTGTTTCTAAATAGGTAGCAGAGTTCTTTATGGACCCTAAGAAGTTCTTAAAATGTTTGGTTCTATAGTGGCCGTCCAATGATTTGCTTTGAAGAGGTTCAAAATAAATTATCTTAATCTGTTTTTGGTGATTATTCTCTAACTAAGTAGCAGGTGAATTTCATATACTTTCTGAAGACAAATAAAAGTTCTTTATCTTTTGAATCTGCCTTCCTCTCACTCATAGTATCTAGAAATAACACGTAATGGTCTTTGCAATTCATTCAATAACTAATTGGCATATACCTTCCCTTCTTTTTCAATGCCGCACTCTTTCTTTTCGACTTTATCTCCATCTCTGCATTAAAATCACTGAACAACACACATTGCAAGCTTTTGGAAAGAAAGTTGTCCTTTGTAAAATAAATTAGATTGGCTTGCCAAAATGACCTTCAGCATTATATCTCAGTGTTCAGCTTATTTGCCATCAAGGGCTGACATCTAGCCAGTTACATACCTATCACTTCTAGTGTTAAGTTCTTGTTACAAACAGTGAGACATTTTCCTTTTTATCATATCGCTTTTAATTCCCAGTTCATTATATTTGTAGTTCCCATATTTGTACACCTACCAATGTCATCCAATCTATTCTTAGTTCTGATACTTGTACTGTCTTCAGTGTGATCTAGGTCTGGTTGTCTTTTTTTCCCTCCCCAATGACAATGGAACAAATTCAACTTCTTCAAAGTCGATTTTGTGTCAACTTGACTATGTCATTGCTTATGCTTATCTGATGCACTCTTGCTTTCTTTAAGGTTTCTTTAGCGGTGGTTATCATTTGTATTTTTATCTTTCACTCAGTGTTTTTTCTATTTCTACCTTCAGCACTTTTGTAGATGACATGAGCTTAGGCAAGGTTTGTATGACCATGAGTGCTCAGTAGATCATGCTATCTTACTCTAATTGATTATAAGTTCTACCTCATTATCATTGAGCCTTGGGATAAAATCTAACTGTGGAATCTTTTGCAGCCTCTTGGATCCCGTTCCTACCTATTAACCTCTTTTATCTTGATAAACCAACTTAAATATCTGATGATGACGTAGACTAGCAAGTCTGAAGAGCATAATTTATCATAATTCTTTACAAGTACTAACTTCGATTTGTGTGTACTTTTTGGAGAATGCATGTGGCTGATTCTTCTTTCTGTACTATTTGCTTGGTGAATACTAAATCCTAATCACATGTTTTCCAGATGATAAGTACCCCCTTTATCTTAGATATTTAATTTCCTTCCCTCTCTGGAAGTTTACTGTTGGAGGAAAACAAGGTGTCAAAAAATTATTTATCTCTACTCTATCCCCACAATAAGAATACTATCTTCTTTGACAATTTTACTATCTGGTATATTATACTTGATTTATTCTTTAATAGCCCAAAAATTCAGTTTTTTTTTTTTGCTATTTTTCCTTTTATGATTGTTTTTCTTCACCCACTTTATCGAACAATTAAGGGGTGATTTAATGGTTTGCTGACTGAATCTATTATGCTGTAATTTCTTTTCCAATAAAATATCCTGTCTCGTGCTGCTTAAGTTACTGCATTGGCTGGCTAATTTTTCTCATGTTTTCAGTCACTCGTGAAGGCTTTAGAATCATGTGCTGGAAGCACACCGTGTTACTCATTAATCATGTTCCAGGACTTACTAGTATCCTCTACTCTTTCTCCGGTATGTTTGTTTTCTGTCTCTGTTTATCTGGCTGTTTAACTCACAGACAATAATATGAACTAATGTTGAAAGAGAGGGTGGATCCAAAGGGTTGCCGTCACTAAAAAGCATATTGGCATATGTCCCTTGCTATGACCAGTGAGAGAGGCAAAATTTTTCTCACCTCCTTTACTGGATTACTTGATGCTTTTTAAGGAAGAAAACAACAACAGAGTGCTGCATAGTTTTGATTTTTTCTAAAAAGTAGTTTGCTCTTTGTTCCCTGTTTTTAAACATTCATTACCTCATTTTGTCAGGATGACACTGTAAATCTGTATACATATGCTGTTCTAAGACTTTCCCCGCGTGCATTATCTTCTGGAGTAAGTTCCTGGTCCTATCTAAGGAAAGGGATTGTCGCTCCTAATGTTTCATATGGGGCTTCATTACGAAATTCTGATTTTGTTCTGGGTCAACATAATGGCTCACGTGAAACTTCTCATTTGGGAGATCGTAGTGATAATGTGGTGAGGCCCTTAAAGGTTGATAAGTGGTCAAGAGGCAAGGATGGTTTTCTTGCTGCTGATCATTGGGGTGCTGCAACTGATAGATCTGTTCACAATCACCCAACAATTTGGCTTCGTCAAACGGAGGAGCGGATGTATCTATGTGTTTACCACCATAGGAGCCTTACCTTAATATTTTTGATTCCTGCAACATCTGCACTTGATGTGGAGCATGGAATCTCTTCAATGAAGCAGCAAATTGTTAATGATGTGAGTTAACGTGGCTAGCTTATTTTTTCCTCCTCTATTTTGATCTTTGTTATCTATACTTTCGTGTTTGCAACTTTCTACTTATTTTATGTTATTCAAAATCTTTCTGCCCATGCACTGTGGATTAGATTTGCTTGTAGAAATTTCTCGCCAGAGTGATTCTCGCCTTGTAGACTTATGTCCTCTTAATAAATTTGCTGTTTCTTCAAATTGTGTCATGTTCGCGCTTCCTTGTGTGTAGAAGAATTGTTCCATCCTTTGGGCTAATTAGCAGAATGAGAAATGGATCAGATATACTTGCTGTTGGAGTCAACTATTATGCTTCAGGGTAGGATAGAAAATTTTTGGTTCTGCAAGCTGATTGACCAGTTTGTCCTGCGTGCCTCTAGATATAACTTGTAATAGGGTTGTTAATTAATGGTTTATTTTAATGGCTTGCAATTTGGTATTGAATATTTATTAGTTTTGATTTCTGTTGGATATAATATTTTTATATCTAAGATGCCACTTAACAACATACCTTGTGTGGTAAGAACATTTCGATGCTGCTGACTTCGTACTGCAAATTCTGGGATTTATTATTTGGCTCCCAGATCAATCTTAATTGTTCTGTTTTCCTTGAGTCGCATTATTTATGAATGCAAATTCTCCTGTCTGATATAAATGGGATTTTGTTCAGCTTCATCATAATATCTGAAACTTGTGATTGTAATTAATCTGTCAATGTAATTTCCTTTTCTTTTTAGTTATGAAGACTTTCTTGGAGTTTGTTTGTGGACTCCTAATTCAAATCTGTGTGTTGATTTTTGAACATTGAGTATCTGCTCGTTTGAAACAATGATGTAAATTTGGATTATTTCAGTTATCTCTTAAGATTATCAAAGTCGAAGAGAAACTATCAAGTGGATGGGGTGGTGAGAATGCATATCATGTTCCTGGGTACCGTTACTTACTGGTTGACGGGGATAGATATATATCTAGAGCTTCTCCACCTGGAAAAGTTACGACCCTGATGAAGGTTAGTTCCTTGAATCAATTTAAAGAAATGTTTTATAGGTCTTATTTGCTTGTCTGGTTGTGCATTTTCTAGTTGCTTTTCTATCAAGCATTTTTGGATGATCTTTGATTTTGCGGCTAGGGCTAAACTTTTAACGGTCAATTATGGTAATGGTATTGTTGGGGTTTTTGTTGATAATTTTGGAAATTGAGATGGCCTAACCACTGTAGTTGTTAACAGGAATCTTTAATTGCTTTGAGTAAGCTTCGAGAAGAGGTCGACTCGGAAAAGAGTAGGGTTAAATGGGATGGTGCAGGCTATGAGAAAGATATGGAGGTATGCATCAGGGCTAAAAATAATGCTTGGGTGATTGGTAGAACTACAAAGGGAAAGGAGCTCTACATGGTTCTTGAGAAAGCCAATGAGACACTTCTTTATGCCTCAGATGCTGTAGAGAAGTTCAGCGACCGGTAATTTTTCCTTCCCTCTGCCTACATATTAAATGCATCATGTATTTCTTTGGCATCTAAGAAGCCTTGCTTCAGTAATAATTTCATATTCTCTGTAGTTGAATAGAATGCAAGCGCTGAATCAACATTGTGATTTACTTCAGTCTGATTGATAATGGATAATATTGTGCTTGTTAATCCTGGTAACAAACAGCTTTCTCATTCAAGCAGGTTAACTTTCTATTTAGCTTTCTAGATGAGTGTAGTTGGATAAAACTTTCATTTAAAAGCCTTTTAGGAGATAAGATGGTTGTAGTCGGTGCTCGTTTAAAACTAAGAGATTTTGAATAAACGAGCACCAAGAGATTTTGAATTCGAGTTATCTAGGTTTTGGTTTTTTTTTTTTTTTTTTTACCAAAAAAAAAAAAAAAAAGTCTACTCTGGAGCATATTTACAGTATCTGTTTGTAAATTGCAGGTATTGCCATGGGGCTTTTTCTCTGGACTAAGGTGATCCTTTCCAACAGATAATGTGCAAAAAACAAGACCGCCTCCGTCCCAGAAAATAATATCGGAAACAGAAGTAGGGCTTTGATTTTGGGATGAAGATAGTATTATAACTTGAACGAGTTTGACTGAGGCATATAGAATAATTTTGGTTGCAGTAAATATAACTATGTAAGAGTTGTTTGACTATGTATGAAATTTTTTTTTTTTTTTTTTTTTTTTAAGCCGGGACTCATAGAAAATATGTATTATTATATTTTTAATATAATAAAATTATCTTTTATAAATTTAGAATTTTTTTTTTTTTTGCGGCCATTACAATTAAAATGATGAATAATTATTTTTCACAAATTTTGAAAATTTTTTTAATCCTTGACGAATAAATAAAACAATGAGAAATGTCTCATTTTTAAAATATGACCATTTAAGTCCTTCCATAGTTAAAATTCCTATTTTAGGCTAAAATCAATCATGTGTTATATATGTTTTAGACTAAAACTAGTCACGTGTTATATGTATATATATATATATATATATATATTTAACCATTAAAAATAAATTTAAAAATTTAAAATAATTGAAATATGATTTAACATCTCCTTTATCGATTTTATCTAAAACAATTAGCGCCTAGAATTAAAACAAAATAGGCCATTTATAATATTCTCTCCATTTCATAATAAAAAAGTATTAAAAATTTTAATGAACTTTAACAAAACATTAATCAGGTATTTAAATATAATGAGAATGGTAAAAATAAAAAAGGGAATTAAAATATTTCTTTTTTTTGACTTTCAATTAAAATATTTCTTAGAAGTTTATTACTTTTTATTTTGAAATTTTAAAATTTTAAAACCGAATAGAAATAACTATTATATAGTTGGGGGCGGCGGGGATGGAAAACTATTTAAAACTGAATTATTATTTGTAGTCCACTTTTTATTATTTGTAGTCCTATTTTTAAAATTTATTATCCAAAATACCCTTTTAACCAAACAAAAAAATGAACATTCTTTCCTATTTATTGTTTTCCTTTTTCAAACTTCACCACCAACACACTACTCTCACATTCAATTTCACCGCCTCCTTTACCGATTCTTTTCAAGTTGTGATTATAAAACATAAAACCTTAACACCATATCATAATAACTTCTTTCAATTAAACTAAAATAGTTATATTACACGAACTTTAAAATTCCGATCAATACTGATAATAAACTTCCGATATTGGGAAAATTTCTGCACAAAAAGTTTAATTAAAGAACATTTGAATTCTGAAACAATTAATTTTACTTAGTGCATAACATATTCTCATAATAAGATAATAACATAATAGAATTTGTTCATAATTGCACATATATATTATTTATTTATTTATTTTGCCCATTTTTTAGAATATTTTTTTTTTTTTTGCGAATACCACTTAACGATGACCAGACCCACCATGAGGCAATTCACGCTGTCATCTTATTCTTCCAGCCTTACCCAAATCCTAATCATGTCATCGTCATCTTCCTTGTCTTCTCTGCAACAACAGTAGCAGAAAGAACCGCTCCAAGAAATGTTGCATTTTCTACAAAAATAAGCCTTTTGATGAAGATGAAAACGATGATCACGAGAATGAAAATCAAAATCATTATTGCGATCATACCATGGAGATGACTGTGATGGTAATGGTACTAGTTTTAGTAATTAATCGGGGTTTCATTCGATTAACATAAGTAATTGTTCATGAATTGTTTACTAAAAAAAATTTGATTATTTTCTTTCCCCATTTCCTCATTTTTTATCTTTTTATTTTTTTAAAAAAATACCGTATGTGTGAGAATTATTCTTATAATTGGTTATTATAGGATTAAATATGTTTAAAATAATTAAGATAATATTTATTTTGTTGAGATAAAAAAATATATATTTATTTTGTTAAATTTTAATAAATTATTTAAAAATTAATAAAAAGATAATTTAGGAAGATTGTTTCTAGCGCTACAAATAGTAAGAAAGATGGTAAAATTTAAGGCCCAACAAGAGCCCAATATTTCTAGGGCTTTGCAAAGTAAAACGAAAACCCCTCTTTTCTTCCCAAAACCCTCTATAAATCCCTTCACAAATCCGAATCTTTCAGTAGCAGCAGCTCCTGCGCTTCCCAATCAAACTGCTAAATCCAGCGAAGTTGTAAGGTAGCTTCAATCTTCCATTAACTTCTTGATATTTTGTTATATTGCCCGTTGCTGGCTATTCAAGTTTGGTTTTGCTTATGTTATTTTGGGAAAAAATAATATCCTTTCAGATTTGTTCTTTTACCTAGCTAATCATTAGTTTGATTTTCTAATGCGGTACTCATTGCTACTCTCTGCTATTTGAGTTTCGTCTAATTGTTTATGTGGTGTTCAATTTCTTACTGAAGCCCGATCTACCGTCTTCCAATAATGGGTTTTCTGCGCTGCGATTTTCTGGGGATGGGTTTTATTTGTTATATTTCAGTTGAATCGTTTTTCGTGTATTTTCCTTTTTTTTTTTTTTGGATTTTAAATTTTTTGGGAGCTTGGGTTTTCTGGGGATGGGTTTTAAAAATTTAATGCCTCTGAGGATGATCTAAATGAAACTTTCGTTCTTCTGAGAATAAACCTTGCGGAAGATTTATGGAGACCTGAGCTGAAGAGGCAGATTAATTATTGTTCTCTCTGGAAGTTGTCTTTTTTCAAAGATTTCCAGTAATTGTTTGGTTGCTCTTCGAGAATCTTATGAGCTCTATAATTACGAATCTCTAGAGGACAACTATTGAAATCGAATGGGAGGCTTCACGGAATGACCTGTCTATGTTAATGAACTGTCGTTTCAGTTTCTTAAGAACATGGTTCTCAACCATGTGCGTGTCAGGGTTGAACTAGAATTTAAAAAAGATCTCTGCAGGTAGTTTTTAATTTGTGCTGGGAAAGAACTTGACTTTTAGCTTCTGCGTTTAGGCACACTTGATGCACATGCGCACGCGCACACACACACTTCTAATGATGATCAGTTTGAAAACTTTCGTTCTACTGAGAGCATATATGCGGAAAGTTTGGAGACCTGAACTGAAGAAAACATCTTTGAAACTCTGAATTTTATAAGACTAAGGAAGCAAATCATGCCCAAGTTTATTCTAATTTTGTTTTTTTTATTCTAGTTATTGTTTTCTACTTCTGAAATACACCACAAATGGGGTAGTCATGTTTCTCTGTGATGAACAAACAAGATGACGAGTCCGAATGAAATCCATTCTTACACATGAGGACAATCGAGGCATTTGTCTGAGAGGAGCTAATGACAATAACCCGAGCAATTTATATGTACTAGCTTGAATATTCAATTTGTTTTGTGGTTGCTCTTTGGCCCCCAGCATAATTTGATTTTATTAACAAGTGCATTTCTATTAGTCTCACTAAATTCATTGGGCTATTAGGGTTGGTGGACATGTCTAAGAGGTCCTTCCATCTATTGCCACATTTAATGGGGATGACCAGTGAATTGGTGCTGTGAGTTCTCATGAAGGGCTTTTTTCTTCTGTTTAGAGAGGATAATCCTGCTTCTTCTTCCTAATTGTATGATATGGGCCATTTTCTTTTCAAATGGTAAAGATCTTCTTTGTCTCTTGTGATGTTACCATTAACTTTCGCCTTTCCTGACCATTCATGATGATGAATGTATATGTAGATCTTAGCTGAAGAGTAACTAAGAAGATCTTTTATGCTAGTTTGGCATTGATTTTCAGCTGAGTGCTCTTATGGGAATAACCAGTATATGAGTTTTCTTTTACGATAGAAGTATAGGTTTGACATGGTTGTATATTTGAACATGAAGTTTTGTATTTTGTTGCAACTTCTTGTGCTAAGGGTAGCTGGAAAACACTGTCAATTGAGAGTACAGTCTATCAAATATTTCTGTTGCTTAATTGCAATGAGATAATATGGCCTAAAGGTTCTATGATTGGATATTATCACGTGCACAAAGTTTTCAAGCAACCTTTTTTCCTTCAACCCAAATTAACAACTTCAGTTAAAGCATATCACTTGTTACAATCTAGGATTGATTGAAAATGTAATTCATCTACATATTTTTGTTTGCTGATAAGTTAATCTGTGACTTACTTTGGCAGCTGAGCTTTCTTTGAACTTCATAGCAGAGAGCCAAACTGATATCATTTGTTGAAAATGAGCCGACCTATGGAAGAAGATGCCGTGAAGACCGAGGAGGAAGAATTCAATACTGGGCCTCTGTCTATTTTGATGATGAGTGTGAAAAACAATACTCAGGTGGAATTCAGTTAACTCATAGTCAAATTCTTTTCTTGCATTGGCTATTTGACATACTGGGGCTGTGTTTTCTGAATTGAGTTGTGACACTGTACATCCTTTTCTCAGGTGCTAATTAACTGTAGGAACAACAGGAAGCTTCTTGGTCGTGTGAGGGCCTTTGACAGGCATTGCAATATGGTTCTTGAAAATGTCAGGGAGATATGGACGGAGGTGGGTTTGAGAGTGACATCTTTTTGAGTTTGCATTTATCTTTTTTTGCATCAAGAGTAAAACTAGTTAAAATTGATTATCTGCAGGTACCTAAGACTGGGAAAGGCAAGAAGAAAGCTCTTGAAGTTAACAAGGATAGGTTCATCAGCAAAATGTTCCTCCGTGGGGATTCAGTTATCATTGTTTTGCGGAATCCCAAGTGACCTGATCTCTGTGAACTTGTAGCAGGGGGTGTCTGAAGAAGAAACCCATGCGTGAACACTTGACCCCTGTCAGCTTGATGAAAGATTATGAAACTATTCAGTGTTTATGGAAATCCCCAGAAGTGGCTATTTGGTGTTGAGTTTTATTGTATGACTTCAAACTTTTAGCTACTTTGATGTACATTTTTGTATTTTTGGCACTGCACAGACTACCTTGACTGTTGAATGTTAGTGATTGACGTAAACAAGATGCTCCCTTCTCCCTTTTATATGTTAGTTTTGCAAAAGTCTAAACTAAAGAAAGTCATTTCCTCGGAGGGGTATCAAGCTTGTAGTGTACTAATATAATTGGTGGTAAGCAGTGGCAGCAAAGTTGGTTTTGGACAACAATAATGTATAAGAGAGGTCCAGTTTTGGGGGGCAACAGTGGTTGAATTTCAAAGGTATGCCTGAAACCGGGCCTATCAGCTCTTATGTTGTGGTATAACACTCCATTTCCATCTCGACCCCTGAAAATATACGAATCTATGGCAAGGAAGATGCATTTGAAAAGCGACCATTCAATCGTTTCATCAATCAACTTACAATTTTATGCTTAACATTCCCCTTAGTTTGCTCAAAAAAAAAAAAAAAAAAAAAAAAAAAAACATTCCCCTTAGTAGATGGTGGGATGCCATATTGGGACCAAGAACAGGGATGTGGCTTTTCTGTTAGTGTCTATTGGTCCTCTTCCATCCGAGACAATTCAAGACTTCCATCCGAGATTAGGACCATTTAGGATTGGCGTATCGTCAAAATATTTTTTTGATTTTGAAAGGTCAAACAATTGTATTGTCCTCCAGGGTTGTTTCCTAATGGGTGGACTGACCAAATTCTTGGATTAAAAGATGGGATTACTATTGTGGATGAGGATTGTGCCTTACAAGGATTGTGCATTTGTTCACTAGATGATCATTATGCCCCGAGAAAAGGATACTTTTGTCAACCCAGAAAAGTTGACAAAGATGCAAGAGTTTGTACACATTTGCCATCATCCTAGATATATACCATGGCAATTCCATATAGTTGTAGAAATTAATTTGCATTGTCATCCAACATAAATGAATCTTAAGAAAGTAATGTTCTTTAATTGGACGAATGATTTCATATCACAATAAAGGACAAAATTCATTTTGGTCTTTAGCTAAAAACCCGATTCAAAATTATCGTTAAAAATTTGTATATTTCAAAATTAATCATTTTTCTGTGTATTTTAAATCTTTTCTTATTTATCGCCTATTTTTTTATTTTTCTCTTTTTAAAATTGTCATCATTTTCTTATTTCCCGCCTCACTTTTTTTATTCATCGTCCCCTATTCTTCGCCCGTACTTCTGTCATCGTCCCAAGACTCCCGTCTTCACCGCCACCGCATCTTCTTATTCTCCTTATATCTCGATGGGGTGATGAGCACCCTTAAGAAGAAGAAGCGGAGCCCGACAGTGATGACAGAAGGACAGACGAAGAATAGAAGACGATGAATAAGAAAATGGAGACGGTGAATAAGAAAATGAAGACAATTTTTAAAAAGAGTGAGAAAAATAAGAAAAAAATAAGCGGTAAATAAGAAGAAATTTAAAATCCAAAAAAATATTAATTTTGGAACATACAAATTCTTAATGACTAAGTTTGGATGAGATTTATAGCTAAATGACCAAAAGGAAATTTTGTCCCACAATCAAAAATAAAATTCACAAATTTTTTTTTTTAAAGTACGTTACTACGGTAACACTTGTTATCTACCTATGATTAAATTTGTTAGTAAAAGTTGTAAATATTTGAATTCATCTTAAAGTTTTAGTTTTCAATTAATCATTGCCCTTGATTCTTGAATATTTTAAGGTTGCTTTTGAACTATTTCTTGAGTAGTAGGTTTATAGTAATACGTGTCATAAACCTTTGCTCTGCTTTGTCTATGTGTCAATATTATCAATTTCGATGTCCTATGATTGCCAATCATAGGAACTTCCCCAAAGCTAAATTGAGTAATACGAGGAATCTTTCAAACCAGCAAATGTTCACTTTGAGAGGCTGGTGTCACAACAACTAACGACAATTTTACGTGATTTGGTGTTACACTACTACCTTAAAATATAACAATAATTTCTTAATATCAAAGTAAAGGATGTTGGTGGCAGAATGCAGATTTTAAGAATTTTTTTGATTCCACCAGACAACACAAGCACCCTTTACGTCTAGTCTATAAAATGACTTGCGTGATCGATTTCTTTCTTATAAGTCTTTTTTTTTTTTTTAATAAATATATTACGGATATGCCTATATTTTAATAAGTAAAAAATAATTTAACGATTGACATTTTCAACTAAAAATTCTGAATTCGAGTCATACTGAAACACTTTGGATCATGGAGATCCTAAATTCGAATCACAACGGAGTATGATTATTAGGTTTTACATCTCTTTTTTTTTTGCTAAATTTTTTTTAATAATTTAATAAATAAAATTATTAGTTTAGCATAAAAATATTAAAATGTATATAAATTTATATTGAGGTGCATTTAAACTATGAAAATCAGAAATTGGAGTGCATATATATGATTAAAAAAAATTAAAAGGATAAATCATTCAATTGATTTTGTAGCGTGAAAATTACTTGGCTTGTGGTTCCACCCTATAAATATTCATAGTTAATCCAAAAAATTATCAACTCAAAATCCATCTTAATTTGAGATGAATTCTCAAAAGGGATTTGATTTCCTTAATTTGTTAGCATTTTGGATTTGCCTAATTACAATCCCTTTGGCAGGCTGCACTCCTCCTCAAGATCCCATAAAATGTTCATCATCTGGGAACGCAAACTGCACCATCACAAACACTTATGGGACGTTCCCAGATCGAAGCATTTGTCGTGCAGCTCAAGCAATGTTTCCTAAATCCGAACAAGAACTCATCTCGATTGTGGCGAATGCAACCGCTTTTCGAAGAAAAATGAAGGTTGCGACATCGACTTCACACAGTATCCCTAAACTGGCCTGTCCCGACGGAGAAAATGGCCTCATAATAAGCACCAAACTCATGAATAGGACCGTGAGTTTGGATGATTCCGCCATGACTGTAACAGTTGAGCCTGGAGTAACGCTCAGGCATCTGATTAATGAGTGTGCAAATGCAGGGCTAACCCTACCTTATACTCCATATTGGTGGGGTTTAACTGTTGGCGGACTTTTGGGCACGGGGGCTCATGGTAGCACATTGTGGGGTTTGGGAAGTGCGGTACATGACTACGTTGTTCAATTACGGATTGTATCGTCAGGACGAGGCGAAGAAGGTTACGCAAAGGTTCGAACGCTCAGAAATGGTGATCCAGAACTCGATGCCGCTAGGGTTTCACTAGGAGTTCTTGGAGTCATTTCACAGGTATTTACATAGTTTTATCCGTGTTAAATAAAAAGTCTTTATTTCGTAATTGATTTCTATTTATAATATGCGGTATCACGAGATTGTTTTTGCAATGGTTCCCAATGACATGCATGGGCAGGTTACTCTACAACTTGAACCGTTGTTCAAGAGGTCCATAACTTATTTGGAGCGGAATGACTCGGATTTTGGAGACCAAGCCATAATCTTTGGGAAACAACATGAATTTGCCGACTTTAAATGGTACCCTAGCCAAAGGAAGGTGATGTATCGAATTGACGATAGAGTCCCAAACAGCACCAAAGGAAATGGTGTCTATGATTCCATGGGATTTCGCTATACGCTTTCATTGTTTCTGGCATTACTAAGAAGCACAGGTTGGTTACAGTTTTTATTTTTCTCGAAAGAGGGTTAGAGACAGTGGCGAAACTAGCATAGAGCAAGAGAATACAACAATACCTTCATACTTGACGATTCCGTCAATTTTTTTTAGAATTTTTTTTTTTACATTCTTCTCCATTATTCATTCCTAGGATTCATACTTTATATTTTGTCTCAAATTAGCATGCACATTCCAAAATTTTTAAGTCCGTCACCTAGGGAAGAGACAAGTGAGAAGGTTTGAACCCTAAATCCAAGAACCGTAGCTTGCTTGCACTCCTCCCCATTACCACCTACCACCAAGCTCCCGGATCTGACAAGTTGGTTGAAGAATTTAATTGTGCTAGAAACTAAGTTTAAAATTTTTTTCCTTTTCAAAATGGAAACGAAAACTAATTCAATCTCAAAGTGGAGAAACATCTGAATGATGCTGCAACGATTATTATTATTATTATTATTATTATTTAAAACAATTTATCAAATCTTTAAAACGAGATAGAGTGAGGAGTTTGGTTACCCTATCATTAATTTTGCAACGATTACTATTTTAATTACTAATTATTTTTGTTTATGGGAAGAGGAGACGCAGGAGTCCACCGGTGATTCTGTTGGGAAATGCACAAATGGAGCACTAACCACATCCCTGTTGGAAACTTCAAGATTTGGGTTGACTAACGACGGTAGTATTTCTTCACTCGAACCCAACTGACTTTTATTTTTTTTATTAAATTTTACTAATTATCACTCCAATTTTTATTAAAATGATAATTTTATCAAAATTAAGATTAAAAAATAATTTTATTAAAATTAAGACAATAGTAATATTTAAAAGTGAGATGAAAATTAGTAATATTTTTAAACATGTGAAGAATCTTTAAATGCACCAAACAGTAACACATTTTTTTTTTACTATATTCACCGTCTTAAATTAACTACATAATACTAAAAAATATTACTAAATGTATGAGTTGTTGGATAGTTAATTTAATAGTAAGGATAAATATTTGGAGTACGTGACTTGGAAGATATTAATATTGGGAGTCACATCTTGGAAGACCTAAATAATGTTGGCATAGAGACGCTTTCACTTTTCTTTTAAGTGATGATGGAGTTTTAGTAACCTAATGGGATATGGAGTTTTAGTAACCTAATATTGCGTCTCTCTGTACTTTATTTATCGAATAATCATTAACTCTGATATACAAATCCGTTGTCTTCTTGATTGACTCATACCAGGTTCAATCTTTAATAGATATCCAGTGGTAGGATACAACAATAAACTACAATCCTCTGGTTCCTGCCTTGACAGCCCACAAGATGGATTAATCACAGCATGCCCATGGGATCCAAGAGTAAAGGGCTTATACTTTTTCCAAACTACATTCAGCATTAGCTTATCAAAAGTCAAGAACTTCATTCAAGATGTGCAAAAGCTTGTGGAATTGAACCCTAGGGCCTTATGTGGAGTTGATCTTTATGATGGTTTCCTCATGAGGTATGTCACATCTTCAAGAGCTTATTTGGGCAAACAAGATGAGGGTTTGGACTTTGATATCACATATTATAGAAGCAAGGATCCAATGGCACCAAGACTATATGAAGATGTTCTTGAAGAGATTGAGCAAATGGGGATCTTCAAATATGATGGGGTTCCTCATTGGGGGAAGAATAGGAATTTGGCTTTTGTTGGGGCCATCAAGAAGTACAAGAATGCTAGTGAGTTTTTGAAGGTCAAGGAATTGTTTGATCCATTAGGGTTGTTTTCAAGTGAATGGAGTGACCAAATTCTTGGATTGAAAGATGGGATTACCATAATGAAGGATGGTTGTGCCTTGGAAGGCTTGTGCATTTGCTCTCAAGATAATCATTGTAACCCTCAGAAGGGATACTATTGTCGACAAGGAAAAGTTTATAAAGATGCTAGGGTTTGCACTCGTTTACAAAGCTTAAATATCTCCGATGTGTGAATGTCGATTAAATATTCTATATATCAAATATATCATTTAGGATATATAATTATAAATAAAATTTTAATTTTTTTAAAATTGTAAATGGTACGGAAAAACTAAATTAATGTAGAACTAAACTAATTCATCTCCCCCTTTTTCACTGTTTTCTTCTTCTTCTTACATTTTTGCTTCAGAACACCCACCACCACCATTTATGCCTCCTCTTTCAACGTTACCACCATAAATTTTTCTTCTCCCCCAATTCATCTCCTACTTCTAGAACACTCACCACCACCACTGCTCCTCGTGTCACCACCACCACCTCGGCTTCCTCGCGCCATCGCCACCGGCACCATTTCTGCTTCCTCGCGCCACCATCACAACCACCATCATTTATGCTCTCTCGTACCGCCACCGCCACCACTCATTCAAAAAAATCAAAACTCATCTACACTCCCCCTTCTAAAAAACCATCACCACCACAACCATCAAAAATCATAATCCATCAACACTCCCCCTTCTAAAAACCCATTTTCCACCTCTTCGTTTCCACCACCACCATTTTGAAATTTTTGGAATTTGTAATTTATTTCTTAAATGGACTCATACCCAAAAATGAACCAAGCACCATTAATGAATGCATAATACCATAGTGATTCCAAGTTTTTTCAAACCCATTGTTAACTACTATTAAACCCATTCCAATTCCCGTTCCCACTCACTAACCAAGCAGGCCCTAATTTCTACTCCAATTCTTATATGATATAATTAGGAAAACAATTATAATGAACCATTTTGACAAATGGTAATGGAGCATTAGCTAAAGGGGAAAACGAGGCAAATTCAGAGAGACCAATACATTAATTGTATCTTTTCTATTGGGCCAACACATCTAGAAGTATTACTCCTAGGTGTAAGATATATTTTGTTGTTCTACTTTTTCACTAAAATATAATGTGTTATTTATATTATATATTTATTTAATTTATATGTTTTGATTAATTATTATTTAATTTAAATTTTGATAAATTTTATTAAATGATAGTGTAATTGTATTGTTTTAATAATGTTATGTATTTATGTATTTATTTATTTTTATTTTAGAGTTAAATAAATAAAAATTGAAAATTACTGTTATACTTTTAGAATTTTTAGATAATTTGATATATTAAATTTAATTATCGCATAAATTATTATTATTTTTCTGGTATCTAGTAATTAAAATTAAGTATTTTAATTTTTGATTAAATATATACAACAATTTGAATACTATTTTCAATATAATTTATATTTATTCATTTTAATATTTACCTATGTTTTAAAAAAAATAATTATACTATATCAACAATAAATGAAACCCATCTTTCTCTCTTTGTGGTGACTTTCTTTCCTTTCTTCTATTTTGTAAATGCGTTGAATCAATTTTTCATCTTTATTTTTATTTTTCATTTTTTTTTACCCATAAAATCTATTTTACAATTTTAGACTCCTCTCCATATTGGACCCTGACCAGTGCAGTCCTGCACATCCACCAAGCCCTGGGATGGATTAGATAGTTATTTGGGCCTGTGCACTTTTGCACATCCACCAAGCCCAGTGATGGATTAGATAGTTATTTAAGGGATGGATAAGTTTTTTTTTTTTTTTTTTTTTGTCTTTTGCCATGATTTTAGGAGGTAATGAATTTTATTATTATTATTAACAAAGAAGAATGTCGTAACTTGATTCGAACTCAAGTATAATTGTCTTAAGTGAGAAGTACTAATTATTAGACCACGATCCTCTTGTCGAAATGATGAATTTTTTAATTATTATTGTAGTAGAGACATTTGGCAATCATTGAGGATGGTAAGCATCTTTATTCTATTTTGTCAGCCATTGGGATTTTTTGGATACCACAAATTATTGGAATTAACATAAGTATGAGACAAACTAAAGATTCTTAGTGAATATTCTTTTAAAAAAATTATTTTTAATATTTAAAAATTCACAATTAGGATCCATAATTTAAAACAAAAAAAAAAATAGACTAAGTTGTACAGTATTCTTAATTTTTGGTACAGACAATATCTTGGGACGGTACACAAGAGGAACCCGTTCGTACCCCTTGGCCCTTTGTTTCAATTGTCTTTTGCCGCCTTCTGTTATTAAAAATAAGATTTAATCACTCCAATTGCAATTGCACACAATTGGACAATTTTAAAGTTTAAGAATCAATTGGGGTCAAGTTGACAATTTGGGTGAAGGGAAAATATATCCTACCTACCTCAGTACAAACTAATAAATGTATTGATTTAATTAAAATAATTTATTTAATACAGTTATATTTTAAATTTGTCTCATTTTTTCAAATTAATATTTCTTTATCATTTATAAAAAATATATATTATATTATCTCTAATTGTACTATATAATTATTGTTATAATAATATTATTATAATAATTTTTTATTTTTAATAGCTTATATACTTACAAAATTAGAATAATAACTTTAATACCAATAAATCTAAATATCTAAAATTATATTTCTAATCAATAAATTCTATAAATATTTATTATGATTTGTAATCATTAATATTATTTATTATTTAATTATTAATATTAATGTGTATTAATTGCAAACATTGCAATTAATTCACATAATTGCACGGATAGCGGAGGCCATCCACTTTTTTTTTTTAATTCTATTTTGCCAGTTAATTAATATTAATTTTTTTACAAATTAATGTCTAAAACTATTCTTAAAACATAAGTCCAAACAACAATTCAAACAATAACACACTACAAATAAATTAAAATATCAAAAATTTAAAAAGAATCTCCATTTTAAAAAATCTCAAAACTTTCAAAATTAATTTTTTTTGTTTTAATCTACTCTGGGATTGGATGAACTCTAGTGGAAATTTTGTTTGGAATTTTGAATTTTCAACAAATCTGTTCCATACTTCAAAAAGATAGTTTGAAGAAGACAAAAAAAATGGGATGAAGTAGGGGTGTAAACGAGTCGAGCCGAGTTCGAACTTGCCTATGTTCAAGCTCGGCTCGCTTAAATATGAAGGGGCTCGAGCTCGAGCTCGAGCTCGTTCGAGCTCATTTTTTGGAGCTCGAGCTCGAGCTCGTTTAAGAATTGTGAAGCTTGAGCTCGAGCTCGCGAGCTCGGCTCGCGAGCCAAGCTTGATTTTGAGTTTGACAAAGTGCTCATTAAATTTATCCAAAAATTTAGGATCTTACTATTTGTAGCAAAAAAAAATTGAAAAAATGCCTAAAATGCCCTTAAAAACAGAAAATGTGAAGTTTGCATGAAAAATCGCCGGTAATTTGCGATAGCAGAACAAACAATCGGACCCAAAATGCAATTTTTAATCCAAAAATCGGACGAAATGTGCGAAAATGGGGCGAAAAATCGCCTCACTTATTCGATTTTTGGGAGAAAATGTGAAGTTTGCCCCACAATCGCACATTTATCCGATGTTTGGCTTAAAAATTGGAAAGTAGGTCCCATTTTTTCACATTCGTATGTTTATATAATTGTCTTCACATGAATGGATGTAGACGTTTCTGGACGTGGTGCTAGTTATTTTTGACGTTGTGCTAGTGTTATGAGACGTGGTGGACTGTCTTTGTGGAAAAAAAAATTAGTTTAAATTCACATGAATGGATGTTGACGTTTATGGACGTGGTTCTAGTTGTCTTTGACGTGGTGGGTTGTCTTTGAGAAAAAAATAGCTTAAATTCACATGAATGGATGTAGACGTTTCTGGACGTGGTGCTAGTTATTTTTGACGTGGTGCTAGTGTTATGAGACGTGGTGGACTGTCTTTGTGAAAAAAAATTAGTTTAAATTCACATGAATGGATGTTGACGTTTATGGACGTGGTTCTAGTTGTCTTTGACGTGGTGGGTTGTCTTTGGGAAAAAAATAGCTTAAATTCACATGAATGGATATAGACGTTTCTGGACGTGGTGCTAGTTATTTTTGACGTGGTGCTAGTGTTATGAGACGTGGTGGACTGTATTTGTGAAAAAAAAATTAGTTTAAATTCACATGAATGGATGTTAACGTTTATGGACGTGGTTCTAGTTGTCTTTGACGTGGTGGGTTGTCTTTGAGAAAAATAACTAGCACCTTGTTAAGTATGTTTTAATAACTAGCACCTTGTTAAGTACATTTTAATACAATAGAATTAAAACATACTTAACAAGGTGCTAGTTATTTTTCTCAAAGACAACCCACCACGTCAAAGACAACTAGAACCACGTCCATAAACGTCAACATCCATTCATGTGAATTTAAACTAATTTTTGTTTCACAAAGACAGTCCACCACGTCTCATAACACTAGCACCACGTCAAAAATAACTAGCACCACGTCCAGAAACGTCTACATCCATTCATGTGAATTTAAGCTATTTTTTTCTCAAAAACAACCCACCACGTCAAAGACAACTAGAACCACGTCCATAAACGTCAACATCCATTCATGTGAATTTAAACTAATTTTTTTTCCACAAAGACAGTCCACCACGTCTCATAACACTAGCACCACGTCAAAAATAACTAGCACCACGTCCAGAAACGTCTACATCCATTCATGTGAATTTAAGATATTTTTTTCTCAAAGACAACCCACCACGTCAAAGACAACTAGAACCACGTCCAAAAACGTCAACATCCATTCATGTGAATTTAAACTAAATTTTTTTTTCACAAAGACAGTCCACCACGTCTCATAACACTTGCACCACGTCAAAAATAACTAGCACCACGTCCAGAAACGTCTACATCCATTCATGTGAATTTAAGCTAGTTATTTTTCTCAAATACAACCCACCACGTCAAAGACAACTAGAACCACGTCCATAATCGTCTACATCATATGAATTTAAACTGATTTTTTTTCACAAAGATAGTCCACCACGTCTCGTAACACTAGCACCACGTCAAAAATAACTAGCACCACGTCCAGAAACGTCTACATCCATTCATGTGAAGACAATTATATAAACATACGAATGTGAAAAAATCGGACATACTTTCCAATTTTTAAGCCAAACATCGAATGAAATATGCGATTGTGGGGCAAAAAATCGCCCCACTTATCCGATTTTTGGGGGAGAAATGAATTAGGATTAGGGTTAAAGGATAGTTACTTGCTTACAAAACGAAAAATTTTAAAAATATTAAAAATATTTAATATTATAAAATAAATATAAATATAATATATAAGCTCGTTAGGCTCGTCGAGCCTAACAAGCCTATATATTACAGGCTCGAACTCGGCTTGTTACCTTAGCGAGCCGAGCTCGAGCTCGGTCAACTCCGAACTCAAGCCAAGCTTTGACCGAGCCGGCTCGCGAATAGCTCACGAGCGGCTCAGTTCATTTACACCCCTAGATGAAAGTGAGAGTTTCAAAAAAAAATTTTGTAGTTTTGTGAGCTTTCTTAATTTTGCATTGAATGAACACGTGGAGGTAAACTGCAATAAATATTTAGTTTTTTAAATTGATAAGGTAGGTAATAGTAGTTCCGCTTGCTTATTATTATTATTTTTTTAATTTTCAGATATCTTAAAAACCTATTATATTAAGCGTGGGTGGTTATTATTCGAATACGTCGGAATCTAGCCTTTTTTTTGTATTGGGTGGTGTGCAAATATTCAATATAAATATATACCCCACTCACACTCATCGCCAAGAAAAACACCTTAAACCTTCTTCCCAATCGCTGATCAAAATCCATGTCTAATCAACTGAAATCCCGGGAGGGATTTCTGGGATATGATCTGAAAATACTCCTCCTAATCATCATATGTTTCCACTACATTTGTTTCACAACGTTTTTGGTCAAAAGTAGTCCTCTCGGAGATCCCATCCATTGCTCTTCCGGCACGACTAACTGCACCATCACCAACTCTTACGGCGCGTTCCCAGATCGGACCACATGCCGCGCCGCCCAAGTCTTCTACCCGGCGAACGAACAAGACCTGATTTCCGTAGTCTCCGACGCAACTTCCCAAAAAAGGAAGATGAAAATAGCAACCTCAACATCTCACAGCATCCCCAAGCTTGCCTGCCCGGACGGTGAAGATGGGATTCTTATAAGCACCAAGTACTTGAACAAGACGGTGGAGATTGACCGGGCCGCCATGACGGTAACCGTGCAGCCGGGGTTGACTGTGAGGGAGCTGATCAATGTGACTGCCGTGGCTGGCCTCGCTGTGCCTCCTGTGCCGTACTGGTGGGGTTTGACGGTGGGCGGAGTTCTGGGCACCGGCGCACATGGAAGTTCTTTGTGGGGTTTGGGAAGTTGTCTTCATGATTATGTCATTCAGCTCAGAATCGTAACTCCGGCGGGTGCCGATGAGGGTTATGTGAAGGTTCGGACGCTGAAAATTGGTGACCCTGATCTTGATGCAGCTAAAGTCTCTCTTGGAGTGCTTGGAGTCATTTCACAGGTACCGTTTTTCTCCTTTCTTTTTTAATTTATTTTGCCCATTTCGGTGAATTTCTAGTTATTTCCCATTCGTAGAAATTAATTAATAGAGTGAATTATATTTACTTCCAGTTTTATCTAATTATAATTACCTTCTAAAATTTTTGACAATGCCTTCTAAAATTTTTGACAATTATTAATACTCGATCAAATTAAACATAACAAAATTTTACAAAATAACAAAATATGATAATATTTTGTCAAAATGAAATTATAAAATAATATTAATTTGACTTTTAATACAATAATAATTACGCTGCATTCTTTATAATACTTACCCTATATTTTTGCTCATTTTTTCATTAATGAGAAGATTAATTATTATTAATTATTTTCTTTAGTGTACTAATTGGCTCAATTAAGTTAAGGCCCAGTAGTGTTTGTTGTGTTAAAGTCTCATTATTGATCTTGCTTTGACCTTGGTTTAATTAATTTGTTGACTTCCCCGGATGCATCTTCTCAAGAAGTGCTCCTTCCAATTTTTTTAATAATATTATTTATATAAATTATATATATTTTTTATCATAATCCTTCTTTCAAAAAATATTTCACTTATATATATTATTTTAGAAAATAAAATGTAATAATAATTTTTATAGTATAGTTTAATGTCAAATTTAGTCATAAACATTTGATAGTCAACAAATTTGATCATAAATTTTGTTATTCACAATACATTTAGTCTTAATAACAGTTTTTTTGGGCACTTAACCGTTACATTGTAATTCTGTCAATCTTTATGTCATGTGGATGCCAAAAGGATTAACAAATTTTATGTCCCGTGGACCTACATGCCAACATGGGATCCACGTATATTTTTTTACTTCAATTAAACGTTTAATTTAGATAAAAATATATAAAAACGTTTAATTTACGTAAAAAAAGTGTAAAACCTATGCTGACATATTAGTCAAGTAGCATAAAATTTGTTAATCCCCGTACTATATGAATTGACGAAATTATAATTTAACCGTTAAATATTAAAAAATCGTTACTAAAATTAAATATGTTATAAATAGTAAAATTTAGGACTAAATTTGTTGACCACTAGACGTTTAGAATTAAATTTAACACAAAAATATTGCATTTTTCCCCTAAATTTTATTATATATAATATGGACAATTTTAAACAAAAAAAAAATTAATTACATTTGAGGTCTAGGACAGTTTATAAAAATATTTTACTTTGACAACTAGATGAAGTATTAACTGTTACTAATTAAGTAGCTAGCTTGTTGGACCTCCCAATCCAAAATATTAATACTCCATTTGGCCTATGAATATAAATTTTTTAAAAAATTATTTAAATCAGAAACTCTGTTTAAAAAAAAAAAAATGTATGTTATCAACTCCTAATTGACTTTTTATTTATGCAACTCCTAATTGACTTTGAATACATATAATGGTGATTTGTCTATTCTATTGAAAAAAAAATTATAAATATTTTATGTGAGTTATATCCTATTTTATTTTTTTCATTCAACGTGATTCGAATTCAAAATTTATTGTATTAAGCAAAATTGTTTACCACTAAGTTATAACCCTTTTATCAAGTGACATTCTATCTAAACTTTAAAAAAAATATACTTTATCTAAATATAGAAATATTATTGGTTAAAAATATATATATATAAATATTATTATGAGACGAAATTAGTATCTAATTTAAACACTTTACTATACTTTTATGTATAAACTCCAAAATGTACATTTCATTTCTTCCATCTTAAATCTATCTCTACAATTTTCAACGCTTAACTGGAGGTGATTTAAGAAATAATATATTTATGTTCATATATAAAAGGGATTAATGTTTTTTTCCCCTTTAAAAAAATAAATTGGATATTAAAGGCAATTGGGAAAACGACGTTGGCAGGTGACATTACAACTGGAGCCATTATACAAGAGGTCCATTAGTTTAGTGGAGAAGAAGGATTCAGACATGGCGGATCAAGTGTGGGATTTCGGAAAGGAACATGAATTTGGGGATATAACGTGGTACCCTAGTCAAAAAAGGGCTGTTTATCGGATTGATGGCCGAGTTCCATCCGATACTCCCGGCGATGGCGTCTTTGATTTTCTGGGCTTTCGTCCTGTCCCTTCTCACTATTTAGTTTATGGAAGAATCCAAGGTTTTCTATTACCCCTTTTTCTTTTTTTCCTTCTGCACAATCACCGAGTTTGGGATTAGATAATCGTATTTTCGTTATTGTCTTTTAAATGAGTAAATACCTATAATTATATAGTTAGAACAGTTTAAAATTATACAGTTTTATTGTCGTCAATATTTTTTAAATGAGTAAACAAATACAATTATAGTCAGGAGTTTGAGATTGAATATTCTTATTTTCGTCAACATACAGTTAGGAAATTTTGAGATTAGATAACTGCATTTTCCTCAATAATTTTTAAAGGTAATATCTACAATATTGGACAATCGTATTTTTATCGTCATATATCTGTTATCGTAATTAATAGAGTTTAAAATTGGACAGTCGTATTTCCAGGAACATTTTCTAAACAAATAAATATCAGTTAACTGTTAGTTGCATTAACTTATGGATTTTTGTTTTTCCGATGATGGATGGAGCAGAGGAAAGCCTAGAAGCCGCCGCAAGTGTTGGTGGTGGTGGTGGTGGAGGGGAATGCGCTGCATATGGCTCGACTGAGAATGGTATTTATTCTTAATACCACGTTTCTTTATCATGCTAGGCTAGCCCATTAATTCCTTCCAACTACTTCAACGGTTGTAGCTAGTTCTAATAAAAATAATACTATTATTTTTAAATTAAAAAATAATTCATTTTTAATTTTTATAAATAATTTTAGATATTATATATATATATATCTATATATAAAATAATATATTAAGATGGAACAGACATAGTAATATTAATATGGACCCACTTCTATTAATAGTTATATAGTTTGAGCTTTCCATCTTTCTTAAAAGTGATTGGAATCATATTGGATGATAATTCTAGAACTTCGACATAATTTCCCAATTACATGGCTAATATTCTAAATGCCTTTTCAAAATGGGTATTAAACATGTTATTTTTTTAATTTATTGTTCTCCAAATTATTAAGATGTTTTTATTATTTTTTAATTAAAAAATGATAATGTCATTTTGACAATAAAATAGGGGCAAAATAATAATCTAGGGACCAATAATTAAGAAAAATGAAAACGTATTTAAGAGTAAACTGTTAAAATGGTAGAACAAACCAATTAAAATAAATACTCTTTCTCTTAATATAATATTTAACTATTTTTTATATAGAAATAGTCATATTGAAAATTGAATACAACCCGATGATTCAAACTCAACAGCTCTCTAATTTTAAGTAAGAAGTGTCAACCACTAAATTATCTCATCCTTGTCGAAGCAGCTGGTATTATTAAAGTAACATGCTCATAATCTCTGTCTATTCAAAATTTACAAATTGATTAATTAATATTAATCTCTTAAAGAATTAAAGAATTCAATAAAATTTCTTAAATTTTGAGAAGCACATGCACATGCACGTTTGACTTCAGCAATATCTTCCCAGTTTTTGCCAAAAGAAATAAAGAAGTGGAAATTGGACTAACCTAAGTTTTGGTTCCTTAATTCGTGATTGTACAACAGAGAGTCAAGATATCTATGGAAGCCCGCGGGTGGACGCTGGGAGATGCGCAACTGCGAGAAGCAGCCCTCATATGGCAATGGCATTTGGTTTGACAAACGATGGTATTAATATCAATTAATTTCAGCTTTTTCATAAGGAAATAAAATGCAAATTTAGTCCTATAATATAATCTAATAGTAAATTTAGTCATTAACGTTTAGTAATCAGTAAATTAGTTCTAAAGTTTATTAATAACAGTACATTTAATCCTATAATAATATATTTTTTTTTACAGACTTAACAGATTCTTTTCAATTCTGTCAGTTTATTGTCATGTGACGTAATATAAACCCATTGGGATGACATGTGGATGGCACATAATCAAAGTTGCACATGAATTTTATCAAGTCAAACAGTTAAAAAATATTCATCCAATGAATTATATTTATGTGTAGTATTAATGACGTGTCGTCCACATATCATCTCAATAGATTATATTAGTCTACATGGCGTTCACATGTACGTCACGTGAGAATGGACTGACGGAATTGAAAAATAACTGTTAAATCTGTAAAAAAAAATTATTATGAGACTAAATGTGTGCTGATATTAAGAAACTTTATGACTAAATTTGTTGACTAAATTTGCTACTCCTCATACTATTGGGACTAAATTTACATTTTTTTCCTTTTCAGAATGATTTTTAAGAAAAATTTCATCAAATTCATGATTTCCAAATTTTTTACTTGATTTTTTGTTTTTAATTTTTGGTTTTAAACAGGCATTTCATTTACTGGGTACCCTGTGGTGGGTTACAACAATCGCCTCCAAGCATCTGGATCATGTCTCGATAGCCCAGATGACGATTTCCAAACAGTATGCAGTTGGGAACCCAGAATCAAGGGCTTCTTCTTCTTCCAAAGTGGAATCAGCATTAGTTTATCCAAAGCCAAGAACTTCATTGAAGATGTTCAGAAGCTCGTGGACATGGAGCCCGACGCATTCTGCGGTCTCGAATTCTACAACGGCATCCTAATTCGATACGTGCCTGCTTCAACTGCATATTTAGGTAAAGACGAAGATTCTCTGGATCTTGATATTGCTTACTACAGAAGCACAGATCCAATGACCCCAAGGCTACACCAAGAAGTATTCGAAGAGGTTGAGCAAATGGCATTGTTTAAATATGGAGGGGTACCCCATTGGGGTAAGAACCAGAATAGGGCTTTTGTGGGAGCAATCAACAAGTACAAAAGAGCCCATGAGTTCTTGAAGGTTAAACAAGATTATGATCCTTTGGGGTTGTTTTCCAATGAGTGGACTGACCAAATTCTTGGATTGAAAGATGGGATTACCATAATGAAGGAAGGTTGTGGTTTGGAAGGATTGTGCATTTGCTCGGAAGATATTCATTGTGCTCCTAATAAGGGGTACTTTTGTCGACCTGGGAAAGTTTACAAAGATGCAAGAGTTTGTGCTCCTTTACCATATCAAGATGATGTGCATAATTCCCAATACGTTGGTCTCAAATGTGGGGATGTATGTGAGGATCATGCAAATATCGAAATGTAACAATCTAAAACTCAAGTCAAATTGATTTACATTTATCTAACATGTGATTTTGTTAAACTATCGTATCCCCTCAATATTTTTGATAATTACATTTATCATTTGGATCAAAGTTAAATATAAAAAAATGACATAATTTTCAGTCAAAATGAGTTTGGTTGGCTGTGAGTGCGAATTTTTTTAATGATCTTTTAACTCATTAAAAATAGTTACGTTAATAATTTTGTCATTTTTCTATCAAACTTTATAGAATATCGATAATTTGAATAAAGCACAGGGGTTAAATGTAATTCTTAACTAGATGTATCCTTTTTTAGAAATTTTCGGGGATGAATTTTATAATGCTTTTATGGGTCATGATTTTTGGTGCTTTTTTAGCCCTAATTCTTTATGAATCTAGATTGGGCTCATTACTATAAGGACTTCAACTCCTAAACTTGAGGCTGAATTTTGAGTTCCAAGTTATGGACGATGATACTACACTCTTTTCTATTATACTCCTCATAAAAATTATTCAGTTCTTACAAATTTAAATTTTAGAATTAACTTATGAGATAAGTCTAATGACTGTGGGGAAATTAATTAATGAATGTTATACTTTGTTCATTAAAAATTATATAATCCAATTTTTATACTTTAGGTTTTGATGATATTGTAATTGTTTCTGTGAGACAAAGGAAGTATTAGGTAAACCAAAGGATGTTTTTCGGCTGGGTAAATTTTATGCATGATGAGCTCGGAATAGGTTGGTTGTTTTGGGCTACAATTTTTATGGGCTATCAAGATTATTTGGCCTATAAGGAAGAGATAACATTGATAGTGTTACGTATCTTCTATAAATACTATGTTTGTGGAATTAGCAAAAATATTTTACGGTCTTCCCAAATTAATAGACATTTTAGATATTAAAAGTTGTCTCTTATTAATTAAAACTTTATCAATTTTAAGGTAATTTTTCTAATTTTTCTTATTTTACCATTTCTCATAATTTGTGAGTATATTAAAATTTTGGCATGTGTCCACCGCTTGATAAGGGATAGTTATTCTGTAAGTTGTGTTTTTTGATGTATTTTCTTTTGTTAATCGTTGTTGGACGTTTTCAGTAAATTAATATATATTTTTTATTTAAAAAAATGAAAGTATATCGTTTTCTTTAAGTTATTAATTACCTTATAAAATTATCACTGAAATAATTTAAATGTCAATAATTAAATTTTATATATAAAAATGTATATTAAAATATTTTGAATAATAATTATGACCACTGGTCACAAATAGTTCATAATCTAGCCGTATCATTCCAGTTTGGCGTATCAGTTCCTAGTCTATTCCAATCCCAAAATACAAACATCTTTCTGGTATTTGCTAATTAAGTAGAAAGCAACTCAGCCCAGAATACAAACATCTTTGTGGTTTTGTTGATGTAGACGGGACGACCATTACCAATATCAAACAAAGAAGACGTATGTAGGATTCACGTCCAGCTAAAGCAATGGATAACAACAGCTAGAAACGTCGTTTTGGCGGACGAAAATGGTGACCGGTGAAAAGGGCCGGCGCCAGAAAGGCCGGACCACTTGAGTTTAAATTACTAAGGGGATCTGACGCCTGTGATACATACGTATAAGTCCGACGACACAAAATACTGCTTTCATCAAACTTGACAGTTTCTTGGTTAACTTTTCTTTTCCTGTTTTGTAAAAAAATTTATTAGTTATTATCCTAAGTTTTACTTTTTACTAACTCAATTTAGATTACAAAACCTATTTTATTGGCCATCTTTCTTCTCCTTTGAAGTGATAACTAGTAATACTCTTTTACAAAGCTGATTTTATGCAATAATTTAGGTGTTTCCACGTTGATAATGGAAAAAAGAAAAAGTTCATAATCTAGTTTATTATATACGGGAGAGATAATCCTCAAGAGCTTGTCACATTAGTTTTTTTTAAAAAAAAAAAAAACTCTAAATTGTGGTTTAGAAGTTTTAATAGTTTTGGACATGTGTAAGTTCAGTTATTTGTAATGATGATCATCATATTTATTTATTATTTATTAACTAATACAGGCCCCTACAAGAAAAAATTGCTTCTAAAACACTTGACAATGTTATAATAAACAAAATTTCATCATATTTTATCTATGGCGACACGAATCTTTTTGCGTAGTCTAAGTAGGTGTGGTCAAAGGGGTATTGGATAACACGACACTTTTTAATGTGAATAAACATATGAAAAATGTGGAGTTATAATATATATGAAAATACAAGTATATGTCATGATAAATCATCTATTATGACACAATTATTGGCTATATAGTGTTATATATATGTTAATATGTTAGTACATAATAAAGTGTTTGGATAGAAAATCTATTATGACAATTTTAATATTCATACAAATATCATAATATCATAAAATTGTTGTTATTATATTATATAATTGAAAATATAAAAAAATTTTAAATAGATAGTATATGGCATTATTTGTAAGTAAATATACAAATAGTTTTAGGCTGTTGAAATTCTAGTCTATAGGTATCCAAACTGAATCATTCTCTTTTAATACTACAGTTAACACCCAATCATTCTCTATATTTTCGATGTGGGACAGCACCAGACGATTTTAAACCACACTTAATAATGTAATTATATATGTATTACAATTACACTCTAAATAGTAATCTATTAATACTTTAAGTTAATATATTAACAAATAAAATAACACTTAATTGTGTTTCCATACACATGTAGTAAGGGTGTGGCGATAGGTCAATTTTGCTAGTGGATATATTAACAAATAAAAGAACAATTAATTATGTCTTTATACCTATAAAATTTTAATTATACTTCTTAGTGTTTTGATTTAAATTCTATTATAACACTTATTTCTAGTGTCATGATAGAATTTTATTTGATGACACGTTAAAATAGTTATAATAACATCGCTATTACAGTGTTTTATTAGATATAAATAAAATTATATTTGATGTGATGGTAGATAGTAATAGATATATTTATAGTTTAGTACTATGAAAGGGGCGCGGTGAAAGCCCAATTTTCTTGTAGTAGTAACTACCCGACCCCAAGAAGACAATCTAAAATTCAAGTCAGATTAAAAACTATAATATATCAAATAACAGTAGGGTGGATTATATTTATCTAACATGTGGTTTAGTCAAACTATCGTATTCCCTCAACATTTCTGACAATTATATTTACTCTCTTGACCAAAGTTAAACATCGAAAAATATCAAAAGATGGAAAAATCTTGCAATTTTTGGTCAAAATGAGTTTAATTGGTTGTGAATGTGAATTTTTTCAATGATCTTTTGGTTTAATAAAAATATTTATGTCAATAATTTTACTCTTTTTTTCTATCAACCAAGAATTAGTTGTTATGAGTTTTGATTGTTAAGAGGGTACTTGACTAATTCAACCTTCACTACAGTAATATGATTATTTTTTATTTGTTTAGTAAATTAAAAATGCTCTCATAATCATCATATTCCTTTTACCTTTACCTTTACCATTACCGGACCAAAAAAAATAACAATTTGAATCATTCTATAATTACTCAATTTTTATCCATGCGAAACAAATACAGTGATTTACCAATTCTAACCACAATTTTCTTTCAACTTTTACTCCAATAAAATTATTCTAAAAACGTACAATTTTGTATTGTCAACTCCCTCGCTAAAACGTGTAGTACAGTCAAACGAATGAAGATTTATTAGAAAAAATGCAACCTTTTTTACAGGAAAAACATTCCAATTTTGTTTGGAGAAGCTTTCCCATTGTCTTCTCTCTCAATTCCTTCATCACTCAGGGATTCACACGTAACTCATTCCTCAATCGCCACAAAAATAAATTATCATGGAATCATTCCCCATTGCAGCCCAAAGGCATTCATTGAAAAGAAGAGATCGTTTTCCTTTTCATCAAATCAATACTTGGACTATGGCCCAAGTACACTAAATTAATATCATAATTTTAAATGATAGAAAGGAGATATTTTTCGGCCGGAAATGTTAGAATTTTAATATTATATCATAAACTTACTCACCTATGTGAATAATATAATTAATTTAATATTTTTTTCACTATAACTAATTAGTTTTTATTAAATGCTAATATTAAATCAGAAATTTAAAATGATATCAGAGTGAGTTTTGATTTAAAATTGACAATATAGACGGGATACCAGTGATGTAAAATTGACAATATAGGATGGGCTATGAATAATGATGATCGATAAGTTTGAAATTTGATTAATTGAATATTTATTAAAATAATATGAATGTTTATAATTTATTTGGTAAATTAAAATTATCACATAATGTGATTGGCTTTGATTTGTGTGATAAATTAAAAATAATTATCACTTTTCTCTCAACAAATCACTATATAGTAAGAATTATTTTAACAAATGATCAAATTATCTTATATGAGTTATCATATATTTCTTACTAATAAAAAAAAGTAATAATCGAAATTATTTCACGATTACTCTATACTAATTCTCGCGAAATAAACACACCCTAAATATCTTATAAAAAATTAATTGTGATACAATTTAAAATAATTTATTTCTTTCTCAATATTGTAATTCCATTAACATGCAATTTTGTCCAAATTAAACTAACGTCACTCTCTCCTTCAAAACTTGGCCTACTTGCACTGAAATAAATGGGCTAATCCATGACGTTAAGATCAAGCTCTCTTAATGTCATGACATTTTTGAGATGATTGTCCTCCAATAGTGGGCCAGGCCCAGTATTAAGCGAAGGTGTTCTAAAACCTTTTTAAAACATTCCTTTGGGCCAGACGGTAGGGAATTCGTATCCGTTTTCACAAGATTTTTACAATTCCTACCCCTTTTATAAAAATTACATTTATGCCGCTAAATATATTTTATAATATTCCCATTTATATTTTATATATTTTTTTAGTTATATTTAATATGTTGTCATACTTTGAAATGGGAAAAATTACATTTATGCCCCTAAATATATTTTATAATATTCCCATTTATATTTTATATTTCTTTTTAATTATATTTAATATGTTGTCATACTTTGAAATGAGGTGTATACAAACAAATCTTAACACTTTCTCTAACCTGCAACTTAGCTCAAACTATAAACAAATAAACATATTCCTTCACTCACAACACACTTTAAACTCAAACTATAAATAAATAAATCAAATATATAATTGACAATGAGTAAGAACAATTTTAAAATTTTATATTCCTCAAAAGTATTATAAGTTACTATTTTAATAAATTATTATTATTTTTATTCTAACGCTCAATTGCGTAATACATTCGAATAATTATCCCTCCCTAAGAAGTTGATAATTTTTTTCTTCATAATTTATAGGAGAAGAAAATTTACACCAATTGATATCCGACCGTTATGTTGAATTTATGTAATCACAACATTTTTTTATATATATAATTCTTTTGTGTTTTTACCATAAATTTTAGTGGTGATACTTTTCGTTTTTTTTTAGTTGAAATGACGTTTTATTAGTTTTTTTTTTTTTTGGGTAAAAGTTATTGACTTCTCTTACATTTGATTGACGTTTATTGGGAAATGATGCAGACAGGATTATTATTATTATTATTATTATTTGTTTAGCTTATCTTACAATATAAAAGTTTTAATATTAACTTTATTATATCTTATACTCTAATTGGACACGAGAAATAATCAAAATTAATATTTGGTATTAATTGAGAGTAAAAAATAAAATAACTTTAAATTTGTTGATTTTATTAATAGGTATTGCTATTTATCGTCCACTTGTTTACTAATTGTCACTCACCAAGTACGCTTTTGTCCCTACTATCATTTAGGAACATTTTTTAAAAGAAAATATAATAAACAGTCTTGTTATAAACACGATCATGACTTGTCATATGTGATATGTATGGCCGTAATATGTCACAATCGTGTTTATTGCATGATCATGATATTCACCTTAGTGCAACGATCAAAAAAGAAATACAGCTGTGATATTCACGTTTTCTTAAATGATATGACAGACGAATATGTAATTTTTTGTTCGAACCCTAATTTTCATTTTCTACCAAAATTCAACTATTTTTCAAACAAAGACACTAATTTATACCATTTAAACCAACCAAAATAGTCAAAACAACAATTAAAATTCAAAAAATACTAATAATTCACAAAATATTCAAAAAAATAAAAAAAATTTTGAAAAGTTTATTTGCTAGAAGAAGAAGACGTGGAGGGCTACTGTTTTTATTTTCGTTGGACGGAGTATTGGATCTGGGCACTAGAGCAAACATTTTTTTTGCAGAAATAGGGAGAATTTTTTATGTTCTTCGCAGGGTATTTTTAAAAAGGGACTATAAGTAACAAAATGGTGAGAAATAAATAACAATTCAGTTTATTAAGGGTATAATGTCAAAGGTCAATTAAAATTAAATGGTGGGAGAATTTATCACGTATTGTAACATTTTAAGGGACCGAATCGGAAATTCATAAATTAAAATGGGATTTCTCTTTTCCCCACATTGTTTAAAATTAATTTCTAAATAATTTCACTTTTTCATTAATTTTTCTCCCATTTAATTTTCATCATTTCCCTTCAAATAATGCACAAAATTTTGTGCATTATTTTCATTATTTTTTTTCAAGCTAGCACACATCCTAGCTTTCTAGGCAGCCTTGAAAATTTTGTGCATTATTTTTTTAAAAAGTTATACTCTTTTTATCTCATAGTCTATTATTTAAACAATATATAAATTTTTATTATAAACAAGTACAACTTACATAAAATATTTATTATTATAATTTTTTAATTTATAAATTATATATAAATTTAATAGACAGTATGAGATGGTTTAGTAGTTGACACTCCTCCTTTATTATTATACATAGAGGAAATACAACTTTAATTTCAAAAAATAATAATTTGATTAATTATATTATTTTAGTTAAGTAAATATACCCTTTTTTTCTTAAAAAAAAAAGTCAAATTTAGAGTTCTACAGCCTACGGTATGAAAATAAAATACATTTTAATATCATGGTTTACCATTATTTTGAAACAAAAATAACTATATTTTATAATTTGAAAATGATAGCGTTTCATTAACCACAAAGAATATATTTGGCACAAAATTCTTTCAACATTTAGCATTATGTCAATTGCGTCTAACATGTAAACAAATCTTATAGTCCATAACTTACTCAAAGGCCACCATTTACGTTTTGCAGCTTCTGCTTTGAAATTTGTACTGAATTCTCTGCAAAATCTGCCTACAAAGTTCACATTTGTGATTGTGCGTTTGATGCATGGTTCTGTAGTTGGACCTGTAAATTAGGCCAATAATAATATATTATAATATTAAAACTATATGTTTATAGTAAATTTTAATGGGATAAATACTTTAATAATATGATCTCTGAATTTTCTTAATATTTTTGTTATTTTTTAAAAATACACCTTGCAATATAGAATTATTACTAATGTATAATAACTGACAAATTATATAGTAGTTCTATGAATATATTGTATATTTAATATTTTATTAAATAATAATTTTGATAATTACAATTATTTTTATTTTTTTCACTCTTTACCTTTTTTATTTTTTTTAACTCTTACTGTTATTATAATATATTTAATATGAAAATATAACTTTCATATTCTAAAAGTTTTCATATATTAATAAAAAAGTTTTCATATAGTTTGTGGTAGAAATATGAAATATTGTGACTCATAGTACTATAGTATAATATTGAACAAACGGGTTGAATTTTAAATAGGATACAAGCTGATGATGGACGAATAAATAAATTTTAATTCTATGTCTTCGACAACACACATGCAAGGCATAAATTCCTCATATTCTATTATGATTTAATTAATTAAATTATTTAAAATTAAAAATTATAACGTTATAGATAAATTTTACACAACAATTCACATGCTTAATTTAAAAAAATTATTTGAGATTAATTTTTATATATATTTCTTTTTTTTTTTTTGTTATATAAGATGTTAAGATTGTTTATGCAAGTTAAAGATTAAACGTTTAATTTAAAAAATAATGTTAGTCTTGCTTCTTTTTTTTTAATCACAATTCCTTAATCAAAAGATTTTTTATTTAAAATCTGTTATTAAATATAAATTATTTAATATTAAAAATCTAAATTATTTTATTAACTTTTCCTAAAACATTTTACCTAAATTGCTTAAAAAAAATTTTTACCTAAAAATCGAAAAGGTAACGTAAACCATGATGTACGATTAACATCCACACGAAATTGACTAATATGCACCTATACTGAAATTAAATCCCAAATTCCTAAATTAAACGCAAGCAATCAACTTGCAAAGATACCAAAAAAGAAAGGAAATTGTTAATTCTCTAAGAACTGCTGGCAAATTTCGGTAATGTAAATAATTTAAAATTCTCTATTTATTATTATTTAATTTTAAATTTGATACTTGTATTTATTCGATCATTTCTATAAAATAACCTAAATTGCCACCAATGGATTTAACGTTAATTAATCTTTTTTCCATCGTAGTACATTTTCTTGATTGAAGAAATCGGGACTAGTTGACTTTCCTGCAGACAAACAGATAATTATTATTATTGTTGTTTTATTCTAGGAATTGATTCATGGCCACCATGTTATGCACTGCAAGTTTCCCATGAACTGCTCAAAGTCGTATTCCATGGCTCTTCAATCCCATGTGCCCGAAGAATTGATTTATTCAGGTTGAGTATGGTAAGGCCGTTTAGAAAAACTCCAGATCCCAGATTTTCGGTCCACCCCAAACAAGCAGAAGACCAATATTTATTTTCATCGTCTAGGCAACAGTTAGATAGTTTTGTGGTGTGTCCGTTGTAGGGCTTTATTGAGATTGTTTTGATTATATTGTTAACTCATAATATTTGTGATTAATATAAATAAAGTATTAGGGCAAGAGATTTCGATTTTTGAACACGTTACAGGTTGTTTACTTATAATTTGAACATATTTTTTTTATGTTGTTGCTTTATGATTTGTTTATTATCTCGTGTTTATCTATAATTTACTCATAATTTACTTGTTATCTATTGTTTGCTTATAATTAGAACATTTATGTGGTCTGTTTGAACAGTTTCAACGGAATTTTTTAATTTCTTATTTTACTATATTCAATTTTATGTATTCCCCTATTTGTGAAATATATTGAATATACAGAAATGACTATAACATAATTTCTCTTATTCATATTAATAGTTACTTTAAAATGAATATTTTCAAATTAAAAGTATAAATTATTCAATTATAACACGAAAAGGTGATTAAATTGGTCTTAATTACTATTCGGGATGGGGTGGGAGAAGGGAGAAGATTCCCAAATGCGAAAAGGGTTCCAATGAATTTCAAAGAATTGAACAAGAAGTCGTGTGATATGAAAGTTTCGTATGACCTATCTATTTGATTGAGCCGCCATTGTTTTGCCCATAATTTGGATTGTCTGTTTAATAGAATAGAACTAATAGTGTGAGCCATAATAATTTGGACCTACTTGTTTAAGTGGGTCAGCGGTCTACTTGTTATCTCAAAAGCTTTGTTTGTTAAATGGAATGAAGATACTTATGGAATTAGATATTGATATTGAATTAATAAATTTAACATAATTATATTTTGTAGTATTAGTTATTCCTTAGTCTATTATAACAAGTTTGTTTGTTAAACAAGAATGAAGATAGTATTTTTTAAATTAATTAAAAAAATTAGGCATAAGGTGTTTTGAAGAAAATATTCTCAGGTAACTTTTAGTATATGCAGTCTTGATTAATCAAAGACAGCATATTTATACGAAACTTGTCATCCATCTCCCTTGATAATTACAAGCAGAATTGTGAGGAATTTATAATGGTTTGTGTCTTGCTGAACACATTTATTGCGAGAGAGTCATTTTGAAATCTGATAGTACAACGGCATTGATTATGATCACAGATGAACAGTATCATCTTCACCACAACCTACTTAAGCAAATCGGAAGTTCATTGAGAAGCAAATGAAAGTCGTTCTCTAACACAACTTCCGAGAAGAAAACGTATGCGCTGATACTCTAATTAAGTTTACTCTTAGTTTTCCCGTAGGATTTTACTTTTTGCAGAATCAGAAAATGTTTCTGTAGTCCTTTTTTAGTATTTTAACCTATCTTGGTTTTCTTGGATTAAAAAAAATTAGCATATTTACAATATGAAAATCTTTTCAATGACTAATCAACCCATATTTTGGTGACATGCCCCGTTCCCATTAACCACTTTCTTTCCATCCATCGGTGCCCCAATCATGGTTGGTCGCAGCATTTAAAGCCATTCCACTTCAACCTATTTAATGTGCATATATTTTTGGTCAGCTGCCTCCCCTGTCTCCTGCAACAATTTCAAAACATTTTCCCCAATAGGGAGGAAGAAAAGGAAGAGAAAACCATGAAAATTTTGATCTCATATCTCATCATATCATTATTATTTGCCATCACAAATGGCAGCCCACCTCCAGATCCCATAAAATGTTCAAACAAGAATTCTAATTGCACAATCCAAAACGCTTATCGATCTTTCCCGGATAGAACCCTCTGCCACGCGGCTGAAGTTGTGTATCCCACAACAGAGGAAGACCTCATCTCCATTGTGGCAAATGCAGCAAAACAGAAGACGAAAATGAAGGTGGCAACCGCCACATCCCACAGCATTCCCAAGCTAGTATGTCTCGACGGCAGAAACGGCCTCATAATAAGCACGAAAGCGCTCGATCGGACCGTTAATGTGGATCGATCGAGCTTAACAATGACTGTTCAGAGTGGAATGATCCTTAGGGATTTGATTGGAAACGCGGCCGAGGCAGGGATGGCCTTACCCTATGCACCATACTGGTGGGGTGTAACTGTAGGCGGACTTTTGAGCACAGGTGCTCATGGTAGCACGTTGTGGGGTTTGGGCAGCGCCGTACATGATTATGTTGTTCGGCTTCGGATCGTTTCTCCGGCCGGGCCGGAGGAAGGTTACGCTAAGGTGAGGACACTTGAGAGTGGTGATCCTGAGCTGGATGCAGCTAAAATCTCCCTTGGAGTTCTTGGTGTTATTTCAGAGGTGGGTAATTTTTTTTTTTTTTTTTTTTTCACAAAAACAAACTATAAAAAAAGACCGACCGGACAGAGTCCCTTCTATTAAAAGTGCAAAAGATTTACAATCAAAGGTGTGTAAGATCTCTAGCTACACAAATGTTTTTACAAACTCTCACCTAATTTGTCTAAAATTATCGTGCCAAAAATATAGTTTTTTATAACAAAAATTGTGTTTTTTTTAATACTTTTAAACAAAACTAAATTAGATTGAAACGTAAATTACAAGATGATATGATACTAAAAATGATAAATAATTTGTCACAAAATTATAATCTTGTCTATAGTATCGTTTAGTATTTAAAATAATATTCGTATTTTATAACATGACACATATACTAGGTTACCTTGAAGCTACAACCAATGTTCAAAAGATCAATCACATTCTTTGAGAAGGACGATTGGGATTTTGGAGATGAATCCTTAATCTTCGGAAAGCAGCATGAGTTTGCAGATTTTAATTGGCTTCCAAGTCAAAGAAAGGTGATCTACAGGAAAGATGACCGAGTCGCCACAAACTCTTCTGGAAATGGCCTCAATGATTTCATCGGCTTTCGCCCTACTCCTTCTCTTCTTCTTGCAACACAAAGAACAACAGGTTCATTCATTCATTCATTCATTCATCGAGTTTGATATGATTTTGATTCACCCTCAAAGATGATCGATTAAATTCAACTTTGTTTAGATTAAAAAGAACAGTTGTGTGATAAGGGGGTTGTAACTCGATGATTGGCTCTCCCTGTTTGAAATCAATAAATGTTGAGTTCGAGTCATTTTTCGACATCCTTCTTTATACTTTGTGTCATTTACCCACTATAATTTTTCCAGTTTCACAAGGACTGTTAATTTGCTTTCTTTCTTTTTTTGTGAATTGTGTTTTGCTAAATTAGAGGCATCATTAATTTTTCAGAAGAGGATGAAGAACTGAATGGAGATGCCAATGGGAAATGCATACCTGCAGCTATAAGTGTGTCAGCATTGGGAATTAGTGCATATGGGTACACAAATGATGGTATGTACTCAACTAGTATACAAACCATCCCCCATAGTGCAAGTAGTAAATACATATTTTTATACATTTACCACTAATTTTCAAAATTTTTAAATATATTTTTACAATTTTTAATGATCAAAGTCTTAATCAAATATAAGTTATTTGAGTAACAAAATAAATCAATTAAATTATTATTCTTAAATCCGTTTAATCTTCATTAAATTATGGATTTGACAAATACTTTATTTTGCTTTTGTTCCCTTGTTCTTGGTAGGTCTAATATTCAAGGGGTACCCTATAGTTGGATATCACAATCGTCTCCAGGCATCAGGGAGCTGCCTTAATGGGATTGAAGACGGATTATTCACAGCATGCCCATGGGACCCTAGAGTTAAGGGCTTGTTTTATTTCCAAACAGCATTTACCATTAGCCTCTCAAAAGTCAAAGGGTTCATTGAAGATATCCAAAGTCTAGTGTCCTTGGAGCCTAAGGCCTTGTGTGGAGTGGAGATTTACAATGGCATCCTAATGAGGTATGTGACAGCTTCAAGCGCTTATTTGGGGAAGCAAGAAGATGGGATAGACTTTGATATTACCTATTATAGAAGCAAAGATCCAAACAGGCCTAGGGTTTATGAAGACATTCTTGAAGAGATTGAGCAAATGGGTGTGTTTAAATATGGGGGTTTACCACATTGGGGGAAGAATAGGAATGTTGCTTTTATTGGGTCCATCAAGAAGTATGCCAAAGCTGATGAATTCTTGCGTGTCAAAGAGGATTTTGATCCAGATGGGCTGTTTTCCAGTGATTGGACTGACCAAATTCTTGGATTGAAAGATGGAATTAGTATATTTGGTAAAGGGTGTGCTTTGGAGGGGCTTTGTATATGTGCCCAAGATATCCACTGTGCCCCTGAATTGGGCTATTTTTGTAGGCCAGGAAGAATTTACGAGGATGCCAGGGTTTGTAGGTTTTCATCATCCTAGATTATACTTAATTCTTAAACAAAGGGAAATTTACATTTGGATGAAGATTAACAAGTGATTTCTTCAAAATTATGAACCATTTCATCACTGGTTAGCCAACAGAACCCTTAAAATGATTTACTATTCCAGTTTTTCCAAATATGTTTCTCAAATTACTCCTCTAACTCAAAAATAATGCATTTCCACGATAAGTCACGTCAAAATATATGATTTTTGCCACATCAAAATGCACTTCCACCATGGTTCGACCACGTCAAAATGCACTCTCACCATTTGGTTCACCCACTCAAAAAAAAAAAAAAAAAATAGCGGAATCATGGTTAGAGCGCAATGTGTTGCGCCTCAAGCCTTAATTATGGTGGGAGTGCATTTTGATGTGCCCTTACCGTGAAGAAAAAGAATGAAAAATTTTCTTCAACCATTGTGTGAGCACTTTTAATGGGTGTTTTTCGTAGTTATCACACTTTTACATGGCTCGTCAACCATAACACTTCCACGTTTTTATGCGCGTCTACCTTGGTACTCCTACATTTTCATATGGGTCAACCGTAGCATTTTCACTTTTTTATGTGTGTACCGCGTGGGATAGACATTTGTTTATGTGATTGAACAATGAATTGTAATTAATTAATTGGTCTCTAATTTTATATATATTTGACTAAATGCGACAAATAATAACCAATCAGTGCATTGTTATAGAATACAACTCTGATTGTTGTAGTTAACAACTATGGTTTAATGACATTTGAACATAGTTATTCTCAATTTAATTGTTATTATAATAAAGTTTCAGTAATGTTATCTATGCACGGTGCACCTCAAATACGACAAGTGGTATGTTGTTCAAGCTACTTATAAACCCCAATTTGTAACTAGGCACCAAGAGTAATCAAAATCGATTAACTAACAAATCAATATACCGAAGTGCGTTTTCACCTAGTACGAGTCATTGTTTACTATTTATTTTCAGCATAAATCTATTATTCATATAAACTTTTTATATTATAATTATGTGTATACATAATAAATTAAGAGATATATGTATGTATAACATTGACATATTCGGATAACTCATAAATCAACGATATATATGGCAGGGTTATTTGGTGACGTGCATATCAACGCTTATCTAAAGTTGTATTTAATAAATCAATTGAACGCTTAATGTTAATTGCTTAAATAAGTTAATTAATTTTTGTTGTTGGATAACTCAATTTAATACCGTTTGATAATTATAATTCTTTATGAAATTATGATTAGCGTATGATGTTTATTTTAACTATTACGTTTGTTATAAAATAATAATAATACTAAAAATTATTATAAATATTTTTATTATTTGAAATATGACAATATTTTAATATTATTTTGAAAATTATAATGAATATATGAGGTTTATTTTAATTATTATATTTGTTATAAAATAATAATAATAATAGTAAAAATTATTGTAAAATGTTTTAAAATATTTTATTATTGGAATATGACATGATTTTTGTAATTTTTATGAAATTGTGACTAATATTGTCAGGATTCACGTTGGTTTGTAGGTCAACTCACGACCGTCAATGTTGGTTTGTCACTCAACTCATGGTCGCCCTCGTTGATTTGTCACTCAATCCCACGACCACCTAAGTTGGTTTATCACTCTACCCACACCCGCCCACATTCATGTGCGTCTTTACCATATATGAGCCACCTTTTTGGCTGCCCGTGTCATGGTTCATGTGCTCTGTGCTTGAATTATGGTCAAGGTGCGTCTTTATGCGTTGTGACCATGAATCACTCGCATCCATTTGTCATGCATTCATGGTCGGTGTATGTTGTTGTGAGTTTTAACCATGGTGAAGGCACTGCATTCACTTATAATTTTTTAGTTTTAATATGTAAAAATTAATAAATAATATTACTTTTATAATAATTTTCACTATCATTTATATACATTTGTTTAGTTAAATTTTGGATAAATTATTCAAAAATTAGTTAAAAGCAATTTAGAAAGTTATTTTCGAAAAAGAGTTACAAATAATAAAAAAAGAGTCCACAAATGATAATACCTTAAACTTAAAAAGTAAACCAATTGACAAGAGGGAGGTAGATTCACTTTAACCCATAACCCAATTCTTATTAAACTGACCCAACCCAATTATTAGGTTTGGGCGAGTTTTAAATACACAAAACCCGTTAATTGGGCTACCCGTTGAGCTTTGCAACCCGAGTCGGACATTCTTTCTCGCCTGTTTCTACCTTTCCAACTCTCTCACCGTTCTCCCTCCGTCGTCACAGCCCAAATCGGAGTCACGAACATCCTCTCTCAGTTGACTGGCCTCCAGAGCTTGGAACTCTTCAGCATAACGAGTAAGAACCATATTTGTATTTATACCTTATTTGTTGGTTATTTATTAGGTTGGGAACCCTTATCGAGTTGTATTGGTGGATTCTCGGGATTGTGAATTTTCCGTTTAAACTTTGCTTGTAAATGCAAGACCAGAATTTTGATTCATTTTGTGTTTGGATATCAAATTGCAATAGGATTTACATTCTATTTAGGTGAATCACGAGTGTTGTCGAGTGAGGATATGTTTGCGTTTCTTGGTTAACCGGTGCATACGTTAATTAGAGGTTATACTTTCTCTTAGTTTAAAAATATAGAATGGCAGTGGTGGTTCAAGATCCAAATTCAATCTTTGTGAATTTGAATTGGGATTCGGGATGAGTGGTTCCTTGTGTCACCTTCATGGTGGTGCTAACTGATATAGATTGTAATGGACTATGATGATTTGTCGATGGGAATCTCTATGGATGCACTACCTTCTTGAAAGATTTTTACTTGGTTTCAGTTTAAAATTAAAATTTGGTGTCAAAGTAGATGGTTTCTATCTAGTATTGTTTCATATATGTTTTGACCTTGTGTTTTGATGAATATGAATACTGAACACAGCTAAGTTTGTGAGCAAAGTATCCTGTTTGTTACTTCATTCTGCCAATAACTTATGGCCTAGTATTTAACTAGGCAATTGTGAATCGACTGAAGTATCAAGATATAACTTTTTGCTTATAAGTTGATGTATACTTTTGTTTCAGGCAATCAATTTTTTTTCTGTTTCCCAAAATAAAAAAGAAATTTTCCACTCCTGTATTTGCATTTTGTGGGTATAACTTGATCAGCATTTTTTGGGCTTTTGTCAGAATTTTGAAATTATGTCTGCCTGTGATGATCACAAGTGTTATTTATTATCAGAAATAGGAATGATGATAAGTTCATTTTGTCATACCTCTGAGGCAAACTGGTTTCTCTTTGTGAATTATTCTGGCTGCGTTTTTTCACCTTTTTTTGGGATACTATTCTTGGAAAGTTTATCAGAAATTGAGAATAACTTTAAGATAACTTGTGTAGTTTTTTTATTTTTTATTTTTATTTTGCAACTCTTTGGTTTCCTATAAGATGCAGTTGCAGTTGAAGAGAATACTTTTTTTTTTTTTTTCCCATCTCTTACTTATATAATTCTAATCTCTGGTTTGTCTATGATGCAATTAATTAATTGCACGTATTAGCTGAAATGAGAAGGGTGATGTCGTTGTCACTACCGCTGAGACAAACCTTTGATATATTAGAATGTTGCAAGGTCATTTTGCAGACAGGATTACCTTGAGTGCGGTGTCTATATTTCTATTTCCCTTTGTTCCCCTGGTTAGTTCTTAAATTTACATTAGCTATATATCTCTATGGAGTTAAATGAGAATCATTTCCTTTCCTCCACCAACTGCATTGTGGGTAGTCCTTTATATAAATTCGAACCCCTCTAGAGAATCATTTTGTCTCCAGAAAAGATGCATTTATACCGCTCATTTGAGGCTTTTGAGTCTGCATTTACAAGAATGTGATCTAAGCCTGATGATTGCTTCTTAAGAACGGAGATTTGCATGGTGCTATTTGTTGTAGTCTAGTTCTAAACTGGGCTCCAAAGGCATCAAATGTAATAAACTGCTCCTAAACAAGGATGAGGGCTCCAACCTTGATGTTCTACTATTCTTTCTGGTTTTCTCAGGTGGCCTAGGAACTTGCCATTTTTCTCATCCTCTGAAATACAGATCACAGAGCTATTCTTGATGATTAATGTAGTAGGAGATATCATAGGCTAGAGGGAACTTACTAATTGATAGGCAATGTATTACCAAGAATAGTAACACTTACTAATTGATATATTTTTATAACCTCACTCCCTGATTTGCAATGTGCTGAGACACTTTCACTTCTTATTTTACACGACACCGAAGTTTCACTTTCCCAGTGATACGGCTTGAAATGGTGGTTATATTGGCTATCTCAGGTATGTTTGCGATCATTAGTATTTTCCACATATGAAAGGTAAAATGGAGGGAGTAAGCCTTGGACCCTTAGTTTAAGACTCTCATCCTATGTGGTAGGAACAAATAGGTTTCATAGAAGAGGCTCATTGACTAACATGCTTCTGCCTCATTAAAGTCATTTACTATATAATGTAACATGTCCTGAGGTCCTGTTATAACAAAGTATTTTCACATACAATGCCTATTGGCAATTTATGGAGAAGTAAAAAATGTCTTGAAAACAGGATTGCAATGTAAGGACACGTTATAGTGAGATAATTTTATATTTAATATATCTCCAATATTTCCCCGTAAGATCTGTTGTCAATGACCTGAAGTTATGGCTTCAAGTAGCAGAGACAACATTTCTGCAATAGAAGTGGCGAAGTTATGAACTTAAATTTTCTTTTGGAGTTGGCTTTATGGATTTCTCATTTGGTCAAGAAGGAATTGACACCTAATATTAAGAAGTTCGGTTTAAGGAGTTTGGATGTGAAATTTTTCTTGGGAAAATTTGAGCAGGTACTTAATAGAACATAGTAGCATCTGTCGTAAATGTTCAAGGCCTTGCTATGTTAAAAAAAGATTTATATTTTCTTCCTTCACTTTAGTTATCTTTAACAGATATTTTTATGATGATATTTGGCGTAAAGTATTAATAGTATATTGTGGCAATGAAGGCTGTGCCTTAACTGGCTTCTTATTTTTTAACAATTGATGAATTGTTTTGCTGATATTCTTATTTTGTGCTTGTAGAATTCAGGCTGTAATGGTGGATTTATGTATTAGATGTTGATTGATGGATTCTGTTAGCAAGAAGTTCGGAAGAGGTAACATGTTTTTATGATCACCTTTGTGTTTTGAAGTTTTTAATTCTCCCTCTATAGTGCTTCTTTTGACCTAACTATTTTTCACTTTTAGTACTGTCAGTATCAGTTCTATGTATAATATAATTATCATTTACAGTTTCTTTCCTTTTTCATAAAGGAACTCTGCTGAGAGAACTGCCTCATATGTTAGTTTACTTGATGGAATTTGTTGTACCACTTATTTTCTTTCCTGTTGATTCTCTTGTTTTAAAAATTCAAACCATGACCCGGTCCTTCTTTAATCAGATGCATTGGTGCACTTGTGTCGTTTTGTTTTTGTAGTTATTTATGGATGGCACAACACTATAGCGTTAATCATAACCGACAAAATGGCCTTATATGTTAACTTTTTTTTAACTATCTACGCACTTTGAGAAATTTTTATTTTTGTTTGAACTAAGGCTTCTAGCTTGTGATGGATTAGCATGCCAAGTACTTGATTATTTTTTAGCAAGGTTGCAACTAGGGGTGCAAATGAACTGAGCCGCTCGTGAACTACTCGTGAGCAGCTCGATCAAAAGTTTGGCTCGAGTTCGAGTTCGGCTTGACTAGTAACGAGCCAAGCTTGAGCCTCGAAGGTAGAGGCTCGGTAGGCTCGTTAAATATTTTTTAGTCCATTTTTTCAAATCTCTCTGTTGAATTTTAGTTTGTTTTGCTAGTTGTCTGAAATCTTTGGGTGTGAAAGTATTGGGAAGAGACGGACATTTTTTTGTTGTATTTCTTGAGTTTTTTTTTTTTTTGGGTATGTGTTTGTCTATGTTTTGTTGATTAAATTTGAGTGTTTTCTATCATTTCTAGTATTTTGTTTTACAGCAGAAAGATATAATTTGTTTTAACTAGTTGTTGTATAATTTTTTTTGGACTTTTTTCTAGAATTTGTACAGGAGAAGTAAAGTTCGACATAAAGCTCGAGCTCGATTTGAGTTCGAATCAAGCCAAACTTGAGCTCAAGATATTAGGCTCGAGCCTCGAGCTCGAACTCAAGTTTGTCTATTTCAAGACAAGCTGAAGGCAAAGCTCGAGCTCGGCTCATTTACACCCTTAGTTGCAACTGCTAAAATTATGCAATAAAAGTATATAATGAAATTGAAGAAACTTGAATGTAAGAAAAGTTCAGTTAGTTACTTATTGGCCTGCTGAAATGAGAGAGATTGAAGAAATGTTGTTGGTGATATCTGGCCAAGCTAACGTGTAAATAGAGGAAAATTCATTAAAAAGTTGAGACTGTGGGAGAAAGCTAAGTCATGCTTTTGGAATTCAAAGCTCATTTGACATTGCGAACGAGTGAAACACTAAGCTGTGTTTTTGGTGCTTCAATCTTTCTCACATCCAAAATTCAATAAACAACTAATAATGTATAGATAGAGGACAAAAGAGGGGTGAACTGTTGAGGTAGCAAGAGAAAGTTAAGTTGTGACTTTTGGGAATTAAAACTCCTTTAATATGGTGACATTGCAAAAATGGCAAGCAGGCAAAGTATGTTTGTGGTGCGCAAAGAACTACACCTTCAATAGTTGCAAGAATCTTCCACCGCCAACTACTTATATAGCTATGCAAGTTAAGTGTTTCAAGCTTAATGGGGGATAATGGGCTCTTTGCTTGTTTCTTTCCCTCCCCCCCTTTTTCCGATCAGTTTGATAATACATAATCATCCTTCTTCAAAATTAGTGTGTTCTGTGGTTATGGTACTTGAAGAATGCTTGACTTATGCGTTCTTCAACGCATTGCATTATGCAAAGTATTTTATACAGTGTTTGTAAATAAATGTAATTCTGTCTACTTTCTGCAAATTGTAAAATTGATACCCTTTGTTATAACTTCTCTCTTGTGCTATTACAGAACCAGGTCCACGAGAGCTTACTGGTGCTGTGAATCTTATAAGTCATTACAAATTGTTGCCTCAGCATGAGTACTTCTGTAAGAAGACACTTCCGCTGTCCATTTCCGATTCACACTATCTTCACAATGTGGTGGGAGATGCAGAAATCAGGAAAGGTCAAGGAATGCAATTGGATCAGCTCATCCAAGACGGTTCATTTTCAAGAGAGACAAATGTACGGATACAGCCTTTTGACCTAGATGTGCTTAGAGAAGCATTTCAATTCAGGGAAACAGCTCCAGTCGATCTACCTTCAGTAAGATGATCTTATTTGTATTTCTTGATTTGATCATGTCCATGTTTTTTACATCCACGATTAGCTTGATGTTTTAAGCCAGTTTCCTATACCGTTTTATTTTGCTGCACTGTTTCCGATTTTTGAAGTAATGATCTGTTGCTTTCTGGTGGCATATTGAAGTCTGAGAAGGGCATTCCCACAATAGCTGGGAAGTCTAAAAGTGAGTCTAAAGACAAGGATAAGAAGCATAAAAAACACAGGGACAAGGACAAGGACAAGGACAAGGACAAGGATAAAGAGCATAAAAAGCACAAACACCGGCATAAAGATCGGAGTAAAGATAAAGATAAGGAGAAAAAGAAAGATAAAAGTGGCCATAACGACTCAGGCACTGAGCGTTCTAAGAAACATAATGAGAAGGTAAAGGACATTGTGCTCTGTTTCGGCTGCTTCTTTACATGCAAGATTGTTTTGGTAACTATATTACAAATCATTTTGCCTCAATGGTTTGGTTCTTCTTGAAAGACCCTTTTATTTGAACTTTGATTTCAAGGTAATAAATTTTGTAACGTATAAGACCCAAATCAGTTCTTTTGACTTGAGACCGCAAAGGTGGTGCACTTTCCCTATGGTTCAACAAGTTCCGTTGTAGTTTTTTTGAATTTTAGTGAATGCATGTCCCATATCTCTCATCCTTCAAATGTTCATTACGTATTAAAAATTTCCCTAATTGATGATTTTAGAAAAGGAAGCATGATGGTGATGAAGACATTAATGATATTCACAAGCACAAGAAAAGTAAGGTACATGAGTAATTGTCTTCTTTTCACTTGGTTCTCTCTATTATGGTGGAACGTTCTTTTTCACCATCTTGTTCTCTTGTGTGGCTGTTCTGTGAATACTCCTGGTTGGGCTATTTTCTGATAAATTTGACAAATGCAGCATAAGAGCTCAAAGATTGATGAGATGGGTGCAATAAAGGTAGCAGGGTGATTAAGGCAGGTGTTCTTTGTAATTTTTGAAGTCCTCAGATGTTGCAGTTGAAAATTTGCAGGTGTCTTTTACTTTTGCTCAACTCCAATTATCTGAGGTAAGGATATTGTTTTGTGCAATGTTTCATCTAGAAATTCTTGTCACAATAGTTTAGCTTTTTTTACCCAATAATCTTTTAAGGGCTTGGGGCTTGTTAGAAGTTTGAACGATTTATGTGCATCCTTGTGTGCATACTAGGTTTATTTAATTAAATTTGGTTATAGTTTTTCCTCGGATAATTGGAATAGTATTGTAAACAATTCTCTTTGCCTCCCTGGTTCAGTGATAGCAAGCAACACAACTACATGGTTTGCTTAAGTTACCATTATTCCCTGTACTGCTTTCTCCAGTTTAGAGGGCCGGAAAATGATGTCACTCTTCCCTTTTACAAGTTTATCAGAAAGGGAGTCCTTGTATTGCCTTTTAATTTGAACTTAGGGATGCTTTCTCCAGTTTAGATGGCTGGAAAGTGATGCTGCCCTTCCCTTTTTACAAGTTCTATCAGAAAGGATTGTATTGCCTTTTAATTGGAAAGGATTGTATCGGAAAGAATTGTTATTGGGCGACTAACCTTACTAATCTCAACTGAATTGGAAACTAGACATTACTCAATCATAATTGTACAATGATTTTAACCATTTCGATGGAAGATGTAATTATGTGTCCTAAGTTTTTGGTTAATGGTGGTCAGCTGGCTTTATATACTGCAGTATTTGTACAATCCGTTTAATCTTCATTAAGTTCTGAATTTGACAAGTAATTTATTTTCCCTTTCTTCCCTTGTTGGTAGGTCTAATATTCAAGGGCTACCCTGTAGTTGGATATCACAATCGTCTCCAGGCATCAGGAAGCTGCATTGATGGGATTGAAGACGCATTATTCACAGCATGCCCATGGGACCCTAGAGTTAAAGGCTTGTTTTATTTCCAAACTGCATTTACCATTAGCCTCTCAAAAGTCAAGGGGTTCATTGAAGACATCCAAAGTCTAGTGTCCTTGGAGCCTAAGGCCTGGTGTGGAGTGGAGATTTACAATGGCATCCTAATGAGGTATGTCACAGCTTCAAGTGCTTATTTGGGGAAGCAAGAAGATGGGATAGACTTTGATATTACCTATTATAGAAGCAAAGATCCAAGCAGGCCTATGGGGGTTTACCACATTGGGGAAAGAATAGGAATGTTGCTTTTATTGGGTCCATCAAGAAGTATGCCAAAGCTGATGAATTCTTGCGTGTAAAAGAGAGGGTTTTGATCCAGATGGGCTGTTTTCCAGTGATTGGACTGACCAAATTCTTGGATTGAAAGTTAAAAGGGTGTGCTTTGGAGGGGCTTTGTATATGTGCCCAAGATATCCACTGTGCCCCTGAATTGGGCTATTTTTGTAGGCCAGGAAGAATTTACGAGGATGCCAAGGTTTGTAGGTTTTCATCATCCTAGATTATACTTAATTCTTAAAGAAAGGGAAATCTAAATTTGGATGTAGATTAACAATTGATTTGTTCAAAATTATGAACCTTTTCGTCACTGGTTAGCCAATGGAATACTTAAACCGATCTACAATTTGTATTTTATTATTTGTAACCTTACTTTTGAAGCATGCTTCCATAACACACACTCTCTCTCTAGCACAAAAATAAGGCATTTTCATAGTCGGTCACGTTAAAATGCACTTCTACAATAGTTCGACCACGTAAACATACATAGTTCACCCAAAAAAAAAAAAAAAATAACGAAACTATTGTTAGAATGTAATATATTGCGTCTCAACCATGGTTAAGGCGCAACACAATGCGCCACAACCAAGGTTCAGAACCATTATGTTGTACCCTAACCATGATTGAGGCACAATTTTGTGCCTCAACTATAGTGAGAGTGTATTTTGATGCACCCTTACCGTGGAGAAGAGTGAAAAATTGACCTCGACCATGTTGCAAGCACCTTTTAATGGGTGTTTTACGTGATTATCACACATTTGCATAGCTCATCAACCATGTCACTTTCCCGTTTTCATGCATGTCTGTTACTCGCATGTTTTCATGTGGGTCAACCGTGACATTCTCACGTTTTTATGTGTATAACACATGGAATAGGCGTTTGTTTATGTGATTGAACAATGAATCGTAATTAATTAATCAATCTCTAATTTTATATATATTTGATTAAAAGCGACAAATAATAACCAATCAGTGCATGTTATAGTACACAACTCTCATTGTTGTAGTTAACAAATATGGTTTAATACATTTGAACATAGTTCTTCTCAATTTAATTGTTGTTTAATAAAGTTCTAATAGTATTTTGTAACAATTAGTTGGTTTATCTATATATGGTACGCTTCAAATATGACAAGTGGTATGGTGTTCAAGCTATTTATAAATCCGAATTTGTAACTAGGTACCAATAGTAATCAAAATCAATTACCTAACAAAATAATATACCGAAATATGATTTCACCTAGTACGAGTCATTGTTTACTATTTATTTTCAACATAAATCTATCATTCATCGAAACTTTTTATATTATAATTATGTGTATATATAAAAAATTAGGAGACATATATTACATATGTATGTATAACATTGGCATATTCAGATAACTCATAAATAAATAACATATATGGTAGGGTTATTTGGTGACGTGCATATCAACGTTTATCTAAAGTTGTATTTGATAAATCAATTGAACGCTTAATTTTAATTGATTAAATAATTAATTAATTTTCATTGTCAGATAATTCAATTTAATACCGTTTGATAACTATAATTTTTTATGAAATTATGATTAATATATATTTTTTTAACTATTACATTTGTTATTAAATAATAATAATATTAAAAATTATAATAAATATTCTTATTATTTGAAATTAAAAAATATTTTTTAATATTTTTTTGAAAATTATAATTAATATATGAGGTTTATTTTATGGCAAAAATGTTTTTTTGGTCCCTTATAATTGGCTATGTCTCAGTTTTGGTCCCTTATAACTTTACGGAGGCCTTTTTAGTCCCCAACCTTTAATTTATTAGGTCTTTTGGTCCATTTCAACGGAAATTTTGGTCAACTAACAGTTTGACAATGTTTGACCGTTAATTAGGGACCATTTTATTAAAAAAAAAAATTCAAGAGCCTTTATATAAATATTTTTTTTTCTTACTTATTCTCATTCCTCTTGATTTTACAGAAATACATCTCTTCTTAAGGTGACAAATTTTGTCAAGCAACACCGAATCTCCGTTAGCATATCCCAATTTTGGTTTTGGACAGTATAATTTCAAACCCATTACCACCACCAGATCTCTTATCCTCCTCTCTTCTCCTTCTTCTTATTCCTCCTCCCTAAACCAATCAATCCCACCTCAAAGCTCCATCCCACCTCCCTCCTCCCTCCTCCCTCATCGTCGATCTTCCCACCGTGCGCTCGAGACCAAAGTTCGAGGCCTCCGTCTCCCTCCTCCTCGTCGTCTCGGAGTCTCCCGTTCCAGTCGGCCTCATTGAAGCCTCGTCCGAGTCTCCAGTTATTTTCTGAATTTTGATTTCGATGACCTGAATTGTTTTGGTTTTGTTTTTTGGTTTTTGGTTTTCTTACCGGAAATGTCCCAAACGCCGAAAAACCGTGACTGATAAAAAATCTTGGTTTTGGTTTGAAAATGATTTCTTGCTACTAGGTAGTTCGCCGAAAAATCAATTTTAATAGTGATGTTTAATTTATGATTGATTTTAACTAGTATAAATAAAAACGTATATGGAATACATTGGAATAAATTAAAGGTTGAGCTGATTCTAATATTTAAGATTGATGAACATGAATAAATTGAAGGTTGGGCTTCGCCGGAAAACCGTTTGTATATATATGTTCTCTCACAATGGTTTCAAAAATTTTGGTTCTGGGTTTTCCAAAATGGGATTCCATAGAAGAGTTCCATGATTGATTGGTTTTCAAAGTGTTTTCTGAATATTTTCTGGGCCGCTGTTTGTTTATGTTTTCGCAGGGTTTTCATCGCCGATAAAACGCGAAAATGTAAAAGGGTTTCTTGGCTTCTCGTCAGAAAATTTGTTTGGGGGGGGGGGGGGGGGGGGGGGGAGGCGGCGGCGGTTACTGAAAGGAGAAAAGGAGAATAGGGTTGAGGGAAGGAGGGGAGGGCTTTTTTTTTGGCAGGAGGCAACTAAAAAGTATTTTTTTACTCAATAACCCCAATACTAACAACCAATTTTGGTCAATTAAAATTTCTGGTAAGAGGGACCAGAACATCTAATAAATTAAAGGTTGGGGACGAAAAAGGCTCCCGTAAAGTTATAAGGGACCAAAACTGAGACAGTGCCAATTAAAAGGGACCAAAAAAGTATTTTCGCCTTATTTTAATTATTATACTTGTTATAAAATAATAATAATAATAGTAAAAATTATTATAAAATATTTTATTATTCGTATGTGACATAATTTTTGTAATTTTTTTGAAATCGTGACTAATATTGCCAAGGCTCACATTGGTTTGTAGTTTAATTCACGGTTGCTCACGTTGGTTTGCCACTCAATCTGCGGCTGCCCACGTTGGTTTATCACGCAAGCCATGCCCGCCCACATTTGTGTGTGTCATTGCCATGGGTGAGCTATCTTTTTATCTGTCCGAACCATGGTTCAAGTACTCTTTTATGTGCTTGAGCCATAGTCAAGGCATGTCTTTATGCGCTCTGATCTTGATTCACTTGTATTCATTTGTCACGCCTTCATTGTCATTGGTTTTGTGAGTTTTAATCACGACACTCTATTCACTTATAATTTTTTATTTTTAATATGCATAAATTGATAAATAATAATACTTTTATAATATTTTAAAAATAATTTTAGGTCAAAAATTTGTTCGTTATTATATATATATTTGTTTGATTGAATTTTGAATAAATTGTTCAAAAATTAATTAAAAGTAATTTAGAAAGTTCATTTCAAAAAGAGAGTTACAAATAATAAAAAAATACTACAATAATAATACACTTTTTTTTTTATGTAACCCAGTAGTAACACTCACCTGATAATAGGTCTTGAGTTCTTCTCGTTTAAGATAATAAATTTGATTTCGAGTCATGGAATGAAAAAGTAAAGAAATTATTATGCTTAAAAAAAAAACAAATTATTAGGCATCACAAAAAGTCCATAGGCATTGCCCTAACTAAATTTATTGGGTTTTTGGACGGGTTTTAGGTTACACAAAACCCGTTAATTGGGCTACCGGTATCCGAGTCCCGAACATTCGTCTCGTCTTGGTTCTACCGTTCCACCTCTCTCTCACGGTTGTCTCTCTCCGTCATCACAGCCCTCCTGACTACCAATCGGAGTCACGAACCTACCGGACCTATTCCCTCCAGAGCTTTGGGAACCTCTCCAGCATAACGAGTAAGAAACCATATTTGTTTTTATATCCTATTTATTTGTTATTTATGAGGTTCGGAACCCTTATTATCGAGTTGTATTGGTGGATTCTGCTTGGGGTTGTTCTATTAACTGCAAGTCGGCCTATGAGTAAATGCAAGACCGGAATTTTGATTCATTTTGTGTTTGGATATCAAATTGCAATAGGATTTACATTCTATTATGGTGAATCACGAGTGTTGTCCGAGTGAGGATATGTTTGCGTTTCTTGGTTAACCGGTGCATACGTTAATTAGAGGTTATACTTTCTCTTACTTAAAAGATTATAGAATGGCAGTGGTGTTTCACGATCCAAATTCAATCTTTGTGAATTTGAATAATGATTGGGGATGAGTGGTTCCGTGTGTTTGAGTGAACTCGCTTTTGGTTAGGTATTGGAATATGATGATTTGCCGATGGGAATCTCTATGGATGCACTACCTTTTCGAAAGATTTTTACTTGGTTTCAGTTTAAAATTAAAATTTGGTGTCAAAGCAGATAGTTTCTATCTAGTATTGTTTCATATATATATATATGTTTTAACCTTGTGTTCTTGATAAATATGAATATAGAACACAGCTAAGTTTGTGAGCAAAGTATCCTGTTTGTTACCTCATTCTGCCAATAACTTATGGCCTAGTATTTAATTAGTCAATTGTGAATTGACTGAAGTATCAAGATATAACTTTTTGCTTATAAGTTGATGTATACTTTTGTTTCAGTCAATGTGGTTCCTCAATTTTTTTTCAGTTTCCCAAAAGAAAAAAAAAATTTTCCACTCCTGTATTTGCATTTTGTGGGTATAACTTGATCAGCATTTTTTGGGCTTTTTTCAGAGTTTTGAAATTATGTTTGCCTGTGATGATCACAAATGTTATTTATTATCATAAATAAGAATGATGATAAGTTCATTTTGTCACTACCTCTGAGGCAAACTGGTTTTTCTTTGTGAATTATTTTGGCTGTGTTTTTTCACCTTTCTTTTGGATCCTATTCTTGGAAAGTTTATGAGAAATTAAGAATAACTTTAAGATAACTTGTGTAGTTTTTTTTTTAAAATTTTTATTTTGCAACTCTTTGGTTTCCTATAAAATGCAGTTGCAGTTGAAGAGAATACTTTTTTTTTTTCCATCTCTTACTTATGTAATTCTAATCTCTGGTTTGTCTATGATGCAATTAATTAATTGCACGTATTAGCTGAAATGAGAATGGTGATGTCGTTGTCACTACCGCTGAGACAAACCTTTGATATATTAGAATGTTGCAAGGTCATTTTTGTAGACAGGGTTACCTTGAGTGCGGTGTCTATATTTCTATTTCCCTTTGTTCCCATAGTTAGTTCTGAAATTTACATTAGCTATATATCTCTATGGAGTTAAATGAGAATCATTTCTTTTCCTCCACTGCCTGCATTGTGGGTAGTCCTTTATATAAATTTGAACCCCTCTGGAGAATCATTATCTCCAGAAAAGATGTATTTATACAGCTCATTTGAGGCTATTGAGTCTGCATTGTACAAGAGTGTGATCTGAGCCTGATGATTGCTTCTTAAGAACGGAGATTTGCATGGTGCTATTTGTTGTAGTCTAGTTCTAAACTGGGCTCCAAAGGCATCAAATGTAATAAACTGCTCCTGAACAAGGATGAGGGCTCCAACATTGATGTTCTACTATTCTTTCTGGTTTTCTCAGGTGGCCTAGAAACTTGCCATTTTTCTCATCCTCTGAAATACCGGATCAAGTAGCTATTCTTGATGATTAATGTTGTAGGAGATATCATAGGCTAGAGGGAAGTTACTAATTGATAGGCAATGTATTACCACGAATGGTAACACTTACTAATTGATATATTTTTATAACCTCACCCTCTGATTTGCAATGTGCTGAGACAATATTTCACTTCTTATTTTACAGGACACCGAAGTTTCACTTTCCCAGTGATACGGCTTTAAATGGTGGATACGTTGGCTATCTCGGGAATGAATTACTGAATTGCGATCATTAGTATTTTCCACGTATGAAAGGTAAAATAGAGAGAGTAAGCCTTGGACCCTTAGTTTAAGACTCTGATCCTATGTGGTAGGAACAAATAGGTTTCATAGAAGAAGCTCTTTGACTCACATGCTTCTGTCTCATTAAAGTCATTTACTATATAATGTAACGTCCTGAAGTCCTGTTATAACAAAGTATTTTCACGTAAAATGCCTATTGGGCAATTTATGGAGAAAGTAAGAAATGGCTTGAAAACAGGATTGCAATGTAAGGACACGTTATAGTGAGATAATTTTATATTTAATATATCTCCAATATTTCCAAGTAAGATCTGTTGTCAATGACCTGAAGTTATGGCTTCAAGTAGCAGAGAACATTTCTGCAATAGAAGTGGCGAAGTTATGAACTTAAATTTTCTTTTGGAGTTGGCTTTATGGATGTTCTCATTTGGTCAAGAAGGAACTGGCATCTAATATTAAGAAGTTCGGTTTAAGGAGTTTGGATGTGAAATTTTTCTTGGGAAAATTTGAGCAGGTACTTAATAGAACATAGGAGCATCTGTCGTAAATGTTCAAGGCTTTGCTATGTTAAAAAAAGATTTATATTTTCTTCCTCGCTTTAGTTATCTTTAACAGATATTTTTGTGATGATAGTTGGCGTAAAGTATTAATAGTATATTGTGGCAATGAAGGCTGTGCCTTAACTTGCTTCCTATCTTTTAACAATTGATGAATTGTTTTGCTGATATTCATATTTTGTGCTTGTAGAATTTCAGGCTGTAATGGTGGATTTATGTATTAGATGTTGATTGATGGATTCTGATAGCAAGAAGTTCGGAAGAGGTAACATGTTTTTATGATCACCTTTGTGTTTTGAACCTTTTCATTCTCCCTCTATAGTGCTTCTTTTGACCTTCCTATTTTTCACTTTTAGTACTGTCAGTATGAGTTCTATGTATAATATAATTATCATTTACAGTTTCTTCTCTTTTTCGTAAAAGAACTCTGCTGTGAGAACTGCCCGATATGTTAGTTTACTCGATGGAATTTGTTGTACCACTTATTTTCTTTCCTGTTGATTCTCTTGGTTTTTTCAAAATTCAACCCATGATCCGGTACTTCCTTAATCATATGCATTTGGTGCACTTGTTTAGTTTTGTTTTTGTAGTTATTATTTATGGATCAAAAGAGGAGTTAGAGCGCAACACTATAGTGTCAATCATAACACACAAAATGGCCTTATATGTTAACCTTTTTTTAACTATTTACGCACTTTGAGAAATTGTTATTTTTGTTTGAACTAAGGCTTCTAGCTTGTGATGGATTAGCATGCCAAGTAGCTGATTATTTTTTAGCATGGGTTGCAACTGCTAAAATTACGTAATAAAAGTATATAATGAAATTGAAGATACTTGATTGTAAGAAAAGTTCAGTTAGTTACTTATTGGCCTGCTGAAATGAGAGAGATGAAGAAAAGTTCAGGTGGGGTGGGGGGTTCTATCCCCCCCCCCCCCTCTCTTTCGATCAGTTTGATAATACATAATCATCCTTCTTCAAAATTAGTGTGTTCTGTGGTTATGGTACTTGGGGAATGCTTGCCTTGTGCGATCTTCAACGCATTGCATTATGCAAAGTATTTTATATAGTGTCTGTAAATAAATGTAATTCTCTTTACTTTCTGCAAATTGTAAAATTGATTCCCTTTGTTATAACTTCTCTCTTGTGCTATTACAAAACCAGGCCCACGAGAGCTTACTGGTGCTGTGGATCTTATAAGTCATTACAAATTGTTACCTCAGCGTGAGTACTTCTGTAAGAAGACACTTCCACTGTCCATTTCCGATTCACACTATCTTCACAATGTGGTGGGAGACACAGAAATCAGGAAAGGTGACGGAATGCAATTGGATCAGCTCATCCAAGACGGTTCATTTTCAAGAGAGACAAATGTACGGATACAGCCTTTTGACCTAGATGTTCTTAGAGAAGCCTTTCAATTCAGGGAAACAGCTCCAGTCGATCTACCATCAGTAAGATGATCTTATTTGTATTTCTTGATTTGATCATGTCCATGTTTTTTACATCCACGATTAGCTTGATGTTTTAAGCCAGTTTCCTATACTGTTCTATTTTGCTGCACTGTTTCCAATTTTTGAAGTAATGATCTGTTGCTTTCTGGTGGCATATTGAAGTCTGAGAAGGGCATTCCTACAATAGCTGGGAAGTCTAAAAGTGAGTCTAAAGACAAGGATAAGAAGCATAAAAAACACAAGGACAAAGATAAAGAGCATAAAAAGCACAAACATCGGCATAAAGATCGCAGTAAAGATAAAGATAAGGAGAAAAAGAAAGATAAAAGTGGCAACCATGACTCAGGCGCTGAGCATTCTAAGAAACATCATGAGAAGGTAAGGACATTGTGCTCTGTTTCGGCTGCTTCTTTAGATACAAGATTGTTTTGGTAACTATATTACAAATCAATTTGCCTCAATGGTTTGGCTCTTCTTGATTTTCACGAGAAAGACCCTTTTATTTGAACTTTGACTTCAAGGTAATAAATTTTGTAACGTATTAAACCCAAATCAGCTCTTTTGACTTGAGACCGCAAAGGTGGTGCACTTTCCCTATGGTTCAACAAGTTCCGTTGTAATTTTTTTGAGTTTTGCTGAATGCATGTCTCATATCTCTCATCCTTCAAATGTTCATTACATATTAAAAATTTTCCTAATTGATGATTTTAGAAAAGGAAGCATGATGGTGATGAAGACATTAATGATATTCACAAGCACAAGAAAAGTAAGGTACATGAGTAACTGTCTTCTTTCACTTGGTTCTCTCTATTTTGGTGGAACGTTCTTTTTCACCATCTTGTTCTCGTGTGTCTGTTCTGTGAATACTCCTGTTTGGGCTGTTTTCTGATAAAATTTTCAATTGCAGCATAAGAGCTCAAAGATAGATGAGATGGGTGCAATAAAGGTAGCAGGGTGATTAAGGCAGGTGTTCTTTGTAATTTTTCAAGTCCTCAGATGTTGCAGTTGAGAATTTGCAGGTGTCTTTTACTTTTTCTCAACTCCAATTATCTGAGGTAAGGATATTGTTTTGTGCAATGTTTTATGTTGAAATTATTGTCATAATAGTTTAGCTTTTTTGACCCAATAATCTTTTATGGGCTTGGGGCTTGTTACAAGTTTGAACGATTTATGTGCATCCTTGTGTGCATACTAGGTTTATTTAATGAAGTTTGGTTATAGTTTTTCCTCGGGTGATTGGAATAGTATTGTAAACAATTCTCTTTGCCTCCCTGCTTCAGTGATAGCAAGCAACACAACTACATGGTTTGCTTAAGTTACCATTAGTCCCTGTCCTGCTTTCTCCAGTTTAGAGGGCCAGAAAATGATGTCACTCTTCCCATTTTACAAGTTTATCCGAAAGGCAGGCCTTGTATTGCCTTTTAATTTGAACTTAGGAATGCTTTCTCCAGTGTAGATGGCTGGAAAGTGATGCTGCCCTTCCCTTTTTACAAGTTTATCCGAAAGGGAGGCCTTGTATTGCCTTTTAATTTGAACTTAGGGATGCTTTCTCCGGTGTAGATGGCTGGAAAGTAATGCTGCCCTTCCCTTTTTACAAGTTCTATCAGAAAGGATTGTATTGCCTTTTAATTGGAAAGGATTATTGGGTGACTCTAATCACAACTGAATTGGAGACATTACTCCATCATAATTGTACCATGTTTTAAACCATTTCGGTGGAAGATTGTTGTCCTAAGTTTTTGATTAATGGTTTTGACCAATAATTCATTTTGCTTTTGTTCCCTTGTTCTTGGTAGGTCTAATATTCAAGGGGTACCCTATAGTTGGATATCACAATCGTCTCCAGGCATCAGGAAGCCGCCTTAATGGGATTGAAGACGCATTATTCACAGCATGGCCATGGGACCCTAGAGTTAAAGGCTTGTTTTATTTCCAAACTGCATTTACCATTAGCCTCTCAAAAGTCAAGGGCTTCATTGAAGACATCGAAAGTCTAGTGTCCTTGGAGCCTAAGGCGTTGTGTGGAGTGGAGATTTACAATAGCATCCTGATGAGGTATGTGACAGCTTCAAGTGCTTATTTTGGAAAGCAAGAAGATGGGATAAACTTTGATGTTACCTATTATAGAAGCAAAGATCCAAACAGGCCCTAGGGTTTATGAAGACATTCTTGAAGAGATTCCTTGCGTATTTGTATTTGTGTTTGTGATGGTGAATTGCATGGCTAGGGAAAAGATTCCATGTTCGTTTAACTCTTGAGCAAAGGCATCAAAATGGAAGGCAATCCTTTGTCATTGTAGTTTTACATTTGGAACTTCCTGATCCTTAAGTAGACCACCTAAAAGGGACAATTTCAGAGGAAGCATTCATAGACGAAGACAATGTTTTGGTTAGATTCTTGAGCCTCAAAAGTAACAACGTACCTTTCCATTTTGTTCGGTTTCTGCCATTTTATCTAGCACCTCCCACGCATCATGTACCAAATTCCAATAACTAATTTTTCTGGTTGAAGGTGAATATTCTGAGTCCGTTTACGGTGGGGCTATAGGAGTAGGATGAATTTTACTCCTACCTACTGTAACGCGCTACAGTAACGCGCTACAGTTGCGCTACAGTTTTTTTTTTTTTTTTTGACGCACTGCCTTTTTAAAAAAAAATACTTAACAAGGGAGATCACATCAGGATTATATAGACATCAGATCAGCGAATAATATACATCAGATCAACAGACAATAGATATCAGATCAAGAAAATAGAAGAAATCATATAGTAGAACTAAAACATAGTTAACAAGGGAGATCAGATCATGATTGTATAGACATCAGATCATAGAATAATAGACATCAGATCAAGAAAATAGAAGAAATCATATAGTAGAATTAAAACATAGATAAAAAAGTGAGATCAGATCATGATTGTATAGACATCAGATCAGAGAATAATAGACATCAGATCAACAGACAATAGATATCAGATCAAGAAAATAGAAGAAATCATATAGTAGAACTAAAACATAGTTAACAAGGGAGATCAGATCATGATTGTATAGACATCAGATCAGAGAATAATAGACATCAGATCAACAGACAATAGATATCAGATCAAGAAAATAGAAGAAATCATATAGTAGAATTAAAACATAGTTAAAAAGTGAGATCAGATCATGATTGTATAGACATCAGATCAGAGAATAATAGACATCAGATCAACAGACAATAGATATCAGATCAAGAAAATAGAAGAAATCATATAGTAGAATTAAAACATATTTAAAAAGTGAGATCAGATCATGATTGTATAGACATCAGATCAGAGAATAATTGACATCAGATCAACAGACAATAGATATCAGATCATGAAAATAGAAGAAATCAGATAGTAGAACTAAAACATAGTTAACAAGCGAGATCAGATCATGATTGTATAGACATCAGATCAGAGAATAATAGACATCAGATCAACAGACAATAGATATCAGATCATGAAAATAGAAGAAATCAGATAGTAGAACTAAAACATAGTTAACAAGGGAGATCAGATCATGATTGTATAGACATCAGATCAGAGAATAATAGACATCAGATCAACAGACAATAGATATCAGATCAAGAATATAAAAAGAAATCATACAATAAAATAAAAAAATAGCAAAAAATAACAAAAAAAAGGAAAGCACTGTAGCGCGCTTTTGAAGCGCGACTTAATTAAATCCCAAAACCCTTCCTTCCTTTCTCCCGCTCTGAAACTGAAAACCCAAAACCCTTCATTCCTTCGTGGCTCTCAAACCGATTTCATCCCCACGATCTTCATCGTTCCATTAACAACATCAGATCTAAATTTCTAACCTCAAATACGTTCAGAGATCACTGCATTTCGATTTTCTGCTCTTCTTCCGGTTCAGAAAACACCATAGCCATCATCTGCGCGAAGAAAAAGCTTGCTATTCAACTCAAACGCTAAAAAAAGTCTCCAAATCGGACGAAAAACTTGCTGTTTTTCTCAAACCAACGTTTTTCCTGCTTCGACATTTATCTACAGGTACAAAAACCTAATTTTATAACCGTTATTTTCTTTGAATAATTAGGGTTCTGATGTCTGTATTGTTTTAATCTGATATATGTTTTCGATTGATCTGATGTCTGTTTATGCTTTTAATTTTTTTATCTGATATAATTAGGGTTCGTTGATCTGATGTATATTATATGTTGCTCTGATCTCTGTATTATCGTAATATGATGTCTATTTTAGTTCATTGAAATATTTGCCTTCAATATTTTGTGACCTGATGTCTGTATTCTTTTTGTCTGATATATATTTTCAATTGACCTGATGTCTCTTATATGCTTTTAATTTTGTTTTAGTTCTTTGAAAAAAGTTTCTATCAAAATTACTAATCTGTTGACTGTATTATTTTGATCTGATATCTGTTTTGTTTTGATATGATGTATGTATTTAGTTGATCTGATGTCTTCATTTTCTTTGATCTGATATAAGTTATATCCTGATTTGATTTATTTGTTCAATTTGTTTTCTTTCTGTGAAATGTTTTTCTTATAAAATAGTGATCTGATGTCCATTTTTTGTTGATCTGATGCGTGTTTTTGCTTGATCTGATGTGTGTATTCAGTTGATCTGATCTCTGTGTTTTCATGATCTGGTGTCTGCCATATGCTGATCTGATGTGTTCATGTTGCGATCTGATGTCTTATATCTGCTGATCTGATATCTGCTTTCTTCTAATATGATATCAACTTATTTTTGCTTACATACTCTTACTGACATATTACAGGAAACAACAATTTAAACATAATGGCTGATAAAACCAACCAAGATAAACAAGTTATTCAAGCACAAGATGAGAGTTCAGATTTTCAAGAAACCCCTAGCAAGTCGTTACAACATACCTACAAACATAAATCAGAAAAGAAAAGAAAAGAACAGGAAGTAGTTCAACCATCCCAAAAGGAGCAAACAAGTAAAAGGATGAAACTACCTCTAAAGAAGAAGAAGACAAATGAAGAAATTCTTCAACAATTGCAGAAGAAGGATCTGCAGCAGAAGCAACAACAGAAAAAGACCAATGTTATGGTCAATAAGGAAAAGAAACAGGGCGATGTGGATGTCCACATCACAAAAAAACAGAAAAAAGATGATGATGATGACGGTGATGATGAGATGAGCAAAAGATTCAGTTGCAGTACATCTCCAAACGGTATAAGTTTCGTGGTTTCTAGACTCTCAGAACCACAAAGAAATGCCGTGAGAGATATAGGCTTTGGCAGCTTCCTCAGTATCAACTACACCAGGATGCCAAACAAACTGGGACAATACCTGCTCAAAAAATTCAACTGTATCAAGTTGAGGCTGGAGCTGGAGCAAGATACAGTTATTCCCATTGCTGAAGAAGATGTGGAATTGGTTCTTGGCTTCCCAAGAGGCCCAATTGAAGTTGAAGAATACACAGCTGCTGAGTCAAAGGGTGAAGATTATGAGCAGCATGTCGAACAATACTGTCAAAGATTTGGCATGCCACCCACAAAAAGACCGACCATCAAGCAGCTTGAGCAGTACATTGTAAACCATCAGGATTACAGTGACATCAACTTCGTCCAGGATTTCCTTATCTACCTGGCCACCACGTTTCTTTACCATCATGGGAGCATCAACAACATCAGATATCGGCTCCTCAAATCCCTGAACAGCATTGATCAAATAAGGCAGCTGAACTGGTGTAGCTACACATTCAGGGCCTTAGTGGAATGCCAAGAGAAGTATTTCCACAAAGATGGCACAACATCAACAGCCTACAATGGACCACTCTCTTTTCTGATTGTAAGTCTCTCATCTTTCTTTTCTGTATTCATTTGATTACTGATCTGATGTCTGTATTGTTGTGATCTGATGTCTTTTATATGTTGATCTGATGTGTATATTTTCTGATCTGATGTCTGTTTTAGTTCAGTTAAATATTTCCTTTCAATAACTTGTGATCTGATGTTTGTATTCATATAATCTGATATTTGTTTCCTGTTGATCTGATGTCTGTTATATACTGTTAATTTTGTTTTATTTGTTTCAAATAATTTTCTATCAAAATTACTGATCTGATGTGGGTATTACTGTGATCTGATGTATGTTATATGCTGATCTGATGTGGGTATTATCTTGATCTGATGTTTTTTTTAGTTTGTGAAATGCTTTGCTAAAAATTTTATTTTCTTAACTCACAACTAACATATTTTCTTCAGCTATTCTATGTTGATAGGGTTGTGTATGGAATTCACAAAGATATTCCAAGAAACCTACCAACATTCACAAACTGGAGTCAGACTCAACTCTTTGAAAGAGCAAAACTCGAAGAGAAAAAGGGAGGACATGGTCAAGGCTGGATAAGAGAAAGGGCTACAGCCGAGGTGCATGTGGAAAAACAACAACATGCACATGCATCTGAAAAGCCTAGCAAATCAAAACAAGCTCCAACCACATCAAAAAGCAATGTAAACTCTCTGATCTGATATCTTTCATTTGATGATCTGATGTATTTTTTTTTTTTTTTTGATCTGATGTCTGATTGTTAAGTACATTTCATTTCTATAGTATGCTTTCTTTTATAGTTGTGATCTGATATGTGTTATATTATGATCTGATATCTGTTTTTTCATGATCTGATGTCTCTATAATGATTCTTTAATCACCCATTTTTTAATTATGTTTTCGTTCTGTAGTATACTTTCTTTCATAGTTCTGATCTGATATGTATTATATGCTGATCTGATGTCTATTTTACCGTAATCTGATTTATCTTTTTTATACTAATATGAAACAATCTAACTATAACAATTATCTTCCGCAACAGGATTTTGAAAATGCTGATGAAATGACTCAAACAGTGGTTGATTTGGCAAAGTCCATGATGGCTTTCATCAAAGCATGGCACAATGTTGGGGCAGCAAACAATCGAGAAGGTGCTGCAGCATTTGCCACAATAACAAGCACAGTGGAGGGGATTATCCGTGACTTGAGGGAGAAAAATACAACTCCTGAGCAACAAGGTCAATCCTCAAAATCCGCAACCGAAGAAAATGAACCAACACCATCACAGGATGCAAGGTTCTATGCGGCATGTGCCGAAATTGCGGATAAACTACAAGAGGATTACAACAAAATGCAGAAGAAATCCGCCGTACGCTTCGAAGATGATATGCAAATGCCAAATTTCAACCTCATAACACCTTCAGGAGACAGCATTCATGAAGAAGAAGGAGAACAAACACAAGAAAATGTGGTGGAGCAAAAGGAAAAAGAACCTCAGACACCACATATCTCTCCAATAACCCTGGAACAAAAAGAAGTTGAACCAGAAGAAATGGAAATGGAAGAGAGCAGAACAAAGCTTAAGGAAGATCCAATTGCAAAGCAATTGGTGTATAGAATGTTACGAAAGGAGAATGAAAAACTGGATGTAGATGCAGAGAGTGGAAACAAGAAGAATGAAAAAGAAAAAGATAGGGAGGAAGAGAAGCCTGAAGAAACAGAAGCTACCAAAGAGAAAGAGAATGAGAAAGGGAAAGCTTCTCTACAAGATATAAATATTGAAAGAATGATGGAGGATGCAGTACTGCTTGCTACAAACCTCAATGCAATGATTTCAGAAGCAGATCAACCTCCAAAACAAGCCATGACTTCAAAAGATAATCAAGACATAGCAGAGCTCAAAACGTAAGTAAAAACACACTACAATCTGATATGATATCTTTAATTGAATAATTTGATATGTTATATCTACTGATGAACTTTATTTCCAGCATGATCAATGAAGAGCCAGACAATGCTGAGGAAGATGTCATCTTGTCACCAAACTCAAGACATCGAGATAGACAACTCCCTGTACGTTTGAGATCAGAATTTTGGCTCAAGAAGCCTAAAACATTTTTGATGATCTCAAGGAGAGAGAAACTGTTCACTGATTTTGCTTACCTAACAGGGACAAAAGAAAATAAAATCAATCAGCAGTAAGTTCTAATCTTGCCTTTTTGATCTGATATCTAATATCCAATGATGTGATGCCTACTGTCTTTTGATATGATATGTGTAAAATGCATGATTTGATTCGTTCTAAAAAATGTATGATTTTTTTTATATTATTGATCTGATATAAATAGTCTTATGATCTGATGTCTATAGTCCTCTGATCTGATATAAATATTCTTCTGATCTGATGTCTATAGTCTTCTGATCTGATATCTACTGTCTTGTCATCTGATATCTGTTGGATAAATTGATCTGATATCTGTTATATGCTGACCTGCTGTTTACATTTTGTGATCTGATTTCTATTATATGCTGTAAATTTTGGGATTTCAACATACTTTTGTTAACATTATTTTGATTTACGCATACAGAGAAGTACTCTACTCCGATGGAAAATTTGCATTAGTGGATCGATCGGACTTCCTATCCATGCTTCCAGGAGTATGGATAACAAATTCGGTACTAAATGCATGGATCACGCATATGAACTTCAAAGATCCAACAAGGCTGTTCATATCTGAACAATTTTGTGTAAGATATGAATCCCTTATAATTTTAATATGAAATTCATTTTCAAAAATATATACATGTTATTCCATCTGATATGAATTAAATTCATTATGTTTTCAGTATGCAATAATGGAAGATACAAAAGAACAACGTCTGAAGTTCGTTGCTTCAATGGATGATTACAACAATTTAAAGAAAAAACATGATGCTTCCAAGAAGTTAGGCATCACAATACCAAAACCAGCATTTCCTCACTATGAGGTTAAACCAGAGATTCTGGACAACATGAAATATCAATTCATAGAAGATGTCACAAAAGCCAAAAGAAACATGGACACATTAAATGTAAAAATGGTAAGTGCAATTTTAATTCCTCTATTCAGTGAATTCAATATATAAAAATATCAACTTCTAATTAGTATTATACTTTGTGCAGATCTTTATCCCAATATTACAGCATGATCATTACTATACTTTGTGTATAAATGCAACGGCAAGAAAAGTAGTCGTACTTAATAACAAAATCCCAGAAAACACTTGGTACACTGCAATTCCCGAACTTATGGTAAGTACATGTCCCTTGATCTGATATCTTCTTTACCTTGATCTGATATATTCTTTACCTTGTTCTGATGTCTTCTTTCCGATGATCTGATGTCTTTTTTACACTGATCTGATATGATTTTACACTAATCTGATATCTTCTTTCCCATGATCTGATATCTTCTTTACCTTGATCTGATATATTCTTTACCTTGATCTGATGTCTTCTTTCCGATGATCTGATGTCTTTTTTACACTGATCTGATATGATTTGACACTAATCTGATATCTTCTTTCCCATGATCTGATGTATTCTTTCCCTTGATCTGATGTATTTCTTACATTGATCTGATAATGTTTTACACTAATCTGATATCATCTTTTCAATAGTCTGATATATATGTTTTCTTCATTAATGCAGCTGCGGTATATTGTTGAGATAATAAAAGGGACATCAGCAGAAAAAATTTTTGGAAATCCCAAAGAATATAAAGTGGAGTATCCAAAACTGGACTGGCAAGATAACAAGAACGCCAATGATTGTGGCATTCTTACAATGAGACACATGGAGCTCTACAAAGGACAAACAACTCATACTTGGGATACAGAGCTCACAAGAGAAGCACGCAAGAGCAAAACTGCTCTCAACAGGGCTCTACAGATTCTTAGGGTCAAGTATTCTTATAATATACTGGCTTCTCAAACAAATACAATGAAGGATGAGGTCAAATCCAAAATTGAGGAGTTTTATAGTACAAAATTGTAAAAAATACTAGAGTCTAGTCTTATAGGACAATATTGATTCTAAATGAAAATGTACAGTTTTTTCTTAGATATTCTGAAACTGCAGAAATGATCTGATCTCAGCTTGTGGTTGATCTGATGTGCGCGGCATCTGATCTGATGTCGCGTTTCCTGAGATCTGTACAGAAACAGTTTGAAGCGGTTATTAGTCTTGGTATATATATACTTGTACAGAAACAGTTGTAAGTAGTTTTGATAATAAAATTCAGAGAAAAGCTTTCACAAAATCTTTTGCTCCTTCTTCTTCTGGAAACCGCTTTTCATGTAGTTTTTGCTACTTGTATGACATGTACTTTTCCTTCTCAAACTCCCGAGTGTATTGTCGAGAAATACCTTCAGTAGTGGTGGAAAAATACATATCATACAAGAGAGCAAAAACTACAGCAAAACTGTAATCTGAACTCTTATCCGATGACTACAGTAGTGGAGGAAATTTTGGGCTTGGTTTTTTTGCAAGGGAAGAAGAAAAGCAGAGGAAATGTTGTATGGACGTTGCCAGACATGGGTCTTGTTTATAGTAGAATTTTTGAAAGAGTTTATGTTGAAAGTACAAGGTTGGTTGGGCAATTAATATGAATGTAGTTGAAACAATTAATAAGTGGTTGAGGAAATTGAATGAAGTGATGGAGTGTTGTACCTTGGCGGGAGTTGTTTTTCAGAAGTGGCAGGAAGTTGTACGCTTACTCTGAACACAATAATGTATCAACTAACAACTAACACCTAATATAGTATCGCATTATTGATCTGATATCTATATTACTCTGATCTGATCTCCATATAATTCTGATCTGATGTCTTTTATATGTTGATCTGATATTTATATTTTCTGATCTGATGTCTGTTTTAGTTCAGTTAAATAATTTCATTCTATCACTTGTGATCTGATGTTTGTATTCATTTGATCTGATATCTGTTTCCTGTTGATCTGATGTCTGTTATAATTCTGATCTGATGTATATATTCCTCTTATCCGATGACTACATTCCTCTAATCTGATCTCTATACACATGTGATCTGATGTCTGTAACACTCTGATCTGATGTCTATATTTCTGTGATCTGATATCTTCTAGACATTGTAATGAAACAACTAAGTACAGCAAGTCTTTTAATGTTTTGTATCAACTAAATAAAAGAATTCATATAAACTACAACTACAACTACAACTTCTCCACAACAGGATTTACAAAATTACCATCAACAACAGGATTTTCAATCCCCATTGATGCGACCCGTTCTCTAGTACGCAATGCAAATGCTTCTGCTTTCTTCTTCTTCCCTCTTGCCCTATTGCACATTTTCTCCACAACGCTTTTTGGACGAATGTTTCTAACACCCTTTTCTCTTCTTCTCTTCGGATCTCTAATTTCAGCAATGTTTGAACCTTCTGCTTTTTCACCAACATAGGATGGACCAACCTCTGATTTAATAGAATCTCTAGCCAAATTGAAGTGCCTGTCAAGAATAGAACGTGCAACAGAACTAGACTGTGCATGTCTAATTAAATCCAAATATTTTCTGCTTGCTTCAACTCTCCAAACAGAATCTGAATGTTTCTCAATTCTACTTGATGGCAACAAACAATCTTCTTTCGAATAATAATCACAGCAACTTGCACTCTTAGTCCACCTTTTCAATACATACTTCTCAGGGATTCTCTACAGTATATAACAAATATAAAGTTAAACATATCAGATCAACTAGCAACTAATATCAGATCAACTAGCAACTAATATCAGATCAACCACATTACATAAAAAAAAAACATACTTAAAAAGGCAATAGATATCAGATCAACAGACAATAGATATCAGATCAAGAATATGAAAGAAATCATTCAGTAGAACTAAAACATACTTAAAAAGGCAGATCAGATCAGGATTATATAGACATCAGATCAGCGAATACTTGACATCAGATCAACAGACTATAGATATCAGATCAAGAATATAATAGAAATCATACAATAGAACTAAAACATATAATATCATATCAACTAGCAACTAATATCATATCAACTAGCAACTAATATCAGATCAACCATATTACATAAAAAAAAAACTCTGAAGTTGCAATAAATACGTACCGAGTAATTATTCAGATTTAGCACACGAAGAGCATGCGAGCATAACAACCCAGCCTCAGAAAAAAGATTACAAGTGCAGCTCACTGTATACTCATTCTCATCAAAACGAACTACGTGTCGAAACAAATCAAGTTTGGTACGCCAAACCTGATATTCATAAACACCATTTTCGCTACTCGTCTGCAGGTGATTATAAGATAACATCTTGATATACAGCTCCTGAAATCTTACAAACACCTCTATCGTATAAACCTCAGCAGCATGTTGAAGCATTAATGAATCTCCAACAATAGGATCAACCCTTCCTCTACATCTAAAATCTTCTGCAATGCCATTGTTTCTCCACTCCGTCACCACATCAAGAAACTGCTGATAGAATTCACACAAAGTAGACGTTTTCGACAACTTCATTGAAACCGAACGATTGGTTGTCTCACATCTTTGGGAAGAAACTGCCCCTCCAGAAAAATATTGTTTACTGAATGCAGGGCACCACTTCTCTTTTATCTCATCTAATTTCTTCAACCAAGTGTTGTCTTTGCAATTGTAATCCTTCAACAAACTGATGAAATAAAAATGTAACTGATTAATATATCAGATCAATTCATAACTAATATCAGATCAATTCATAACTAATATCAGATCAGCTTACAGCAAAAAAAAAGAATAAAGTAGTATAATAATAATATATCAGATCAACACAAACTTCATATCAGATCAATACATAAAAAATATCAGATCACCTAACAACTAATACAGAAAGAAAACACACACCTGTTCCAGAAGTGGTTAAATTCAGCTTCTGTGCAAACTTGATTAAGCAAGAATTGAAAGGCATCTGAAAATCCTTCTTTACTCATCAAATGAGGTATATTACTACGAGCATTCTTTGCAATGTGCCAAACACAAAGACGATGACGAACATTTGGAAAAACCACACGCACAGCAGCTGCCATCGAAAAATCCTGGTCTGTCATAAATGTCATTGGTTGCTTGTTCCCCATCGATCTCAAAAATGTACTAAACAACCAAATAAATGACTCCACCTTCTCATTTTTTATGAAACCTATACCAAACATAACATTACGACAATGGTTGTCCATACCAACAAAAGGTCCACAGATCATGTCGTATTTGTTTGTCCGATAAGTCGTATCATGAACCAATAAATCCCCAAATCTACTATAATCCTCCTTCATCTTCTGATCTCTCCAAAATACACTACATAATGAAGACTCCTCATCCAAATCAAAATCATAATAAAAGTCCTTCTCATCAGTAAATCTCTGTTTTAACATATTGATCAGTGCATTACTATCACACCCTTCAATCTTCCTCCTCTTCTCTTGTTCCAAATGATTATATACATCTCGCATGGTATAACCAACATTTGATGAACCTCCAGACTGAAAAATAATATCAGATCAAACAGAAAAATAATATCAGATCAACAGGAACATAATATCAGATCAACAGAAAAGAAATATCAGATCAACTCAAACGTAATATCAGATCAACTCGAACGTAATATCAGATCATAACAAGTATCACATTTATGTAGATTCATAAAAAATAATCTGAAAGTATAACTAACCTCTTTGGACAATATATGATAACCATCCGTTACACGAACACCTGAACTTTTCAATTCCTCAAAATACTGCAATGCAGAATCATCAAACTTCCTCTGAGAACGTAAAAACTGCCTCTCAGCTACAGGACACAATTCATGATTATGCTTCCTGAAATGCTTTTGGACAATCCAACTCCCATCTTCTCTTTTCTTAAATTCAATAAAAGCTTTACATCTAGATCGCATATCAATTTTCGTATAAATCTTCTTCAAATTCTCCTTGCATTGTTTAGCTCCTTCTCTATTACAAAGATATCTTCTCAAATACCTGATTCCAGTAGTTTTGTTTTTACGATCTTTACCTTTCCTCACACTAAATCCTAACCTAAAAGCATAATCATTATATAAATTGTATGCTGCATCTTCATTTTCAACCACTGATTTACACAAAGATTCCATAGATTCATCATCTGAACCTGTATAAAAAATGATAATATCATATTAGTTTAAACATAGTTGATCAGATCAGGATTATATAGACATCAGATCAGAGAATACTTGACATCAGATCAACAGACTACAGATATCAGATCAAGAATATAAAAGAAATCATACAATAGCACTGAAACATACTTAACAAGGGAGATCAGATCAGGATTATATATACATCAGATCAGCTGATACTTGACATCAGATCAACAGACTATAGATATCAGATCAAGAATATAAAAGAAAACATACAACAGCACTGAAACATATTTTACAAGGGAGATCAGATCAGGATTATATAGACATCAGATCAACGAATACTTGACATCAGATCAACAGACTATAGATATCAGATCAAGAATATAAAAGAAATCACACAGCAGAACTGAAACATACTTAACAAGGGAGATCAGATCAGGATTATATAGACATCAGATCAACTCATACTTGACATCAGATCAACAGACTATAGACATCAGATCAAGAATATGAAAATATCATACTGTAAAACTAATATCAGATCAACATAGAACTAATATCAGATCAATGAATAACTAATATCAGATCAATTCATAACTAATATCTCATCATGACTTACATTCCAACAGAGATACCGTTGATTCTTGCTGTTTATCAAAATCAAACAATTCAGGAGCATCTTCTTCGCGAATGAAATCAACTATACCACCCACTGTATCTTCCATTGAAATTTCTCCAATCCACAATGATCTATCAACAATTTTCGATCAAAAACAAAACGGTAAGAAGAACAGAACCGTAGAAACAACAAATTCAAACACATAAATCAATCGAAAGGATCAAAACACAGGAATAAATATCTTAATTATCAAATTCGAAGCAAAAACTCCACAGAAAGATAAACAGAGCACAAACGGAAACAAAATAAGCGAAAAACGAAGACGAAAAACAGATAAACAACACATTTGTAAACATAAATCAATCACAATCATACCGTAATCAAAATTGGAAGCAAAAGAATTCAAGCGAAAGACGAAGACGAAAAACGGCAACAAAAGACGAAGAAGAATATCGGCAACAAACTCCTGAAAAAAAGAAAAAGAAGAACCTTATATAGCTTAGGGTGGGAGTAAGGCGCGTGTCCAATTTTTTTAAAAAAAGAAACTACTAATAAAATTGGGAGGCTAAAATAGAAACTACTACTATATTAGGGGTAGGAGTAAAATTGCATGGTGGTCCTATAGGACCACCATATAAATTACCGAATATTCTATGATATATAATTAATAAATATTATTCCTTATTCAATTATATTCAAAAGACACTCTCACTTTTACGTAATTTATTTCATTGATCATTATATTATGAAAATTGTCTTTCATTAAAAGGATAGATGGATGATGGGTTGAGATTTATATATAATTTGTAATTTGTGGATTTGTTCATTACATAAGATTAGTATTTACATGTTCGACTAATGAGCAGAATAGGGCGTTGGATGCAAAATAGACGACTACATGTAAAAACTAATAAGCGCCATGAATGATTGACAAAACTTGTGTCTAGAATTCTTGTATAAGTTTGTGATTTTAAAACTAAAGGAAACTTGTGTTTAAATTCTTATATACTGTATAGTTTGTGATGGTAAATTTGCAATTTTTTGTCAAATGAAAACAAAAAGGTAGTTGCTGCAGTTTGATTATTTTGATATTTAACCCAATAACAAAATCGGGTTAGATTGTATCAAATGTGACAAAGTAAATTTCTATTATTTCTTGAAACATCTTATTTATAAACGGAAAAAGAAACACAACAAAAGTTTAGAAACGTTATTGTAATTTCAGTGTAAGATTTCGTTTTTTTCCATATTTAACCGTTGATGACAATGCAAAGTTGGGGTGTGCGTTGTCAAAAGGACGGTTTGATGCGTGTGGCGGGCACGTGCCATGTGTAGGAAAGTAGTATGATTTTCAACTAACTTTGGATTTTTCTTCCTTGGATCAATCCCTTCCCTATGTCTTTCAGTGAATCATTGTCTGATTTTAGGCTCTCTAAAAATTTCACACTTTTCCATCAATGGATCCCACGCGCTGATGTAGACGAAAGAGTGTGTTGCATCATTGCCTGATTTCAAGTTCATCGTTATACAACCGTTTCCATCACTATAAGAATTAGGTTCAACCGTTCCCGTCCCTTCTCATCAATGGATCTATGGCCCCTGAAAGAGTGCGGTTCGAGAAATTTTTATCTTTTTCTTTATGTGCGTCAATGCCTGATTTCAGGCATGAGTACGCTTAGCATTTGGTTCGTTTGAGAAGTTCCTACCTCTTTCTTCATGTGCATTCGTGCCTAATTTCAGGCATGAGTACGCTCATCTTTTCTAAGCATCAGTGCCTGATTTTAGATTCATCGTTATACGGCTACAAAACATACAGGCGCAAAATAAAAAGATAGATTACGCGTTCTATAAGCATTTCAAAAGTTTTGTTCTCTTTCTACTTCCATCCCAAAAATAAACCTACATTTATTATATTATTTTTATTTAACAAATAAATTAAAATTTATTTAACATTTTTTATAAGTAATTTTAGACTCATTTAATTTATTATTTATCTAAATTACTAGTTTATCCTTAATACTCAATTAAGTGTCGTTCTACGTATTTTATCAAATTTAAAAAACAACTAGCACCGCGTCTAGAAATGTCTACATCTATGCATATGAATTTAAGCTATTTTTTTTTTAACAAATACAACTAGCACCACGTCAAAAACAACTAGCACCACGTCCAGAATCGTCTACATCCATGCATGTGAATTTAAGCTATTTTTTTCACAAATACAACTAGCACCACGTCTCAGAACAACTAGAACCACGTCAAAAACAACTAGCACCACGTCTAGAATTGTCTACATCCAAACATGTGAATTTTAGCTGAATTTTTCACAGAACATAGTCTACCACGTCTTACCACGTCCAAAAAAAGTAGCATTACGTCCAGATACGTCCGGCAACATCCAGCTACGTCCCTCCACAACGTCTCATCCAGAAACATCCAGAAACGTCTCAGAATAACTAGAACCACGTCAAAAACAACTATCACATGTACAAAAACGTTTACATCCATGCGTGTAAATTTAAACTGATTTTTTTTTCACAAATACAACTAGCACCACGTCTCAGAACAACTAGAATCACGTCAAAAACAACTAGCACCACTTCTAGAATCGTCTACATCCAAACATATGAATTTTAGCTGAATTTTTCACAGAACATAGTCTACAACGTCTTGCCACGTCCAAAAAAAGTAGCACTACGCCCAGATACGTCCCGTAACATCCGACAACGTCCAGCTACATCCCTCCACAACGTCTCGTCCAGAAACGTTTCAGAACAACTAGAACCACGTCAAAAACAATTATCACCACATCCAGAAACGTTTACATCCATGCGTGTGAATTTAAACTGATTTTTTTCACAAATACAGCTAGCATCACGTCTCAGAATAACAAGCACCATGTCAAAAATAACTAGCACCACGTCCAGAAACGTCTACATCCATGCATGTGAATTTAAGTTATTTTTTTCACAAAGATAGTCCACCTTGTCTCAGAACAACTAGCACCACGTCCAGAATCATCTACATCCATGCGTGTGAATTTAAACTAATATTTTTTCACAAATTGGAGGTAATACTTGAAGATATTTTGGTACAAATTGCGTTGTGTAAAATTGTTATTCTAAAATTTTCTTGACAAATTTGGCAGCCAGAATCACAACTTGCCACTACCACACAATGTATACATCCAAACATATGAATTTTAGCTAAATTTTTCACAGAACATAGTCTACCACATCTAGCTACGTCCATAAAAACTAGCACCACGTTCAGCTACGTCCAGCAACATCCCGCAATGTCCTGTTACGTCCCTCTACGTCCAAAATACAAAGCAGCAACATCCCGTTATGCCCCGCAATGTCCAGCTACGTCTAGTTACGTCCCATAACACGTTCTACTAAGTCCAGTAGTGGGGAAGAATCAGAAGCAACCCATTTCACATGAAAGTGCCAATACTTCACGAAAACCATTTATATATCATATTTCGGAGTAATAGAGCATTATTTGAATAAGAAAACATGAATATAACATCATTAATACATTACCCAACATCAAATCTCGAAAATAAGGTTCCGTAAATCCATCAAATACAGTTCATACTTTATGATGTGGTGATTTTTTAAGAATAATAAGTTATTTTTGAAGAAGAAGAAGAGATTTTTTAACGGGAAGAAGTGATTTTTCGGTTGTATTTGGTTTGTTCATCGGAAAATACAATCGTCGATCTCCATTAAATCTATGTTTGGATGAAAATTTTGATTAAATGCGGTTTCGAATGGAGTACGACGAAGATGAATAACTGATTTTTGAAGAAGAAGAAGTGATTTTTGAAAAAGAAGGAACTGGATTTTTGGAGAAGAAGAAGAAGAAGAGAAGAGCGTGTATTTCACTCTCTTATAGTGAGAGTGGTGATGTATTATTAGGTACATATACCTACTAGATACAGGATATAATTTGCGGAGTTATAGTGTGTATTGCTAATTTGGCTGGAGCAAATAAGCTTGTATCTAGTAATGTAAATAATGATAAAGTTACTAGAAGTGTAGGATATAAATAATCACATATAGTGGAATAATATTTTTTTGTAATAATAATAATTTTATTATTCTTCTACATATAAGACTCATATCTATTAACAAGATTTTCGATAATGTTATTTTGTAACTCATCAATTACAATAAAATTTAAATTATATCAATGCATGAATGCATAAATCCATAAGAATGCAGGTATGTATAAGACAATAAAAATTTATATCTATACCACCATTTAAGTTTATATATATCACTATTCGAATACATGTTTTATCATTATAATACACATGCATGTATATCACTATTTAAATACATATATCACCATAAAAATGCAATTTGACAGTTAAAATGGGTCAAAGAGGGCATTTTATATATATATTATCATGCAAAATACTCTATTATATAGTATTTATAATCACTTTAATATTGTAGGTCTCTCTGAATGGTCAATATAATTGTATCATTTGTCAATTGACTATTCTACAATGTAGTTTTTGAACTACCACTTACGGATTGAATCAAGAACATGTGGTAGGGACAAGGTAAAAAAGATGCAACAGATGGCCGCTACAGACGTGAGGATAAGAATTCACATGTTATCAATTAATTTGACTGATAATAAAAACGTAATGGTGATAAAAAAAAAAAAAAGAATAATTGTGGATAACAAATTCATAAAATTTTAATTTTAATTTTAAGTACACATCCGGTACACAAATTATATAATAAACCTCTAAAAATTGACTCGATAGGGTGACAAAATATATCTTATACCTAAGAGTGTTACTCTTAAATGTGTTGGTCTAATAGAAATAATTCATTTAATGCATTGGTCCTCCTAAATTTGTCTCGTTTCTTCCCATAACTAATGCTCCCTTATTATTTGTCAAAAAGATACATTATAATTGTCCTTCTAACTGTATCATATAAGAATTGCGATAGGGTACCATCACCGTATAAATGACTTAACTCAATAGTAGGATTAAATATGTATTAAAATTGATAAGTTTTCTTAATACCAATTAAAAAAAAATGATGTGTATACAATTTATTTTGCTTAAGGCATGTGTTATATATGTTGGAATTTAGTATATCCACCCCAATCAATTAAAAAAAAAAAAAATTACCGTAGAAAGAACCAAAAAAAGAAGGTAGGAAAGGTAAAACACAAAAGTTGATTAAAGTTCACATGATCCAAAAACTGAAACCGAGATATTCCTTTTCTTCTTCTTCTTCTTACCCTATTAAAACCCAGAGATCACCTCGGCTGTGTGCCACCCAAATCACAAATCCCATTTTTACCAAGTTTTCTTTGTTTACGTTACAAATTTCCTTCATTAATGGCGGACGATCAGCAACAGCAGCAGCAGCAACAACAGAAGCTTTTGTTGGATAAACACACAGAGAAGCATTTCACCGCCGGAGAAATTGTCCGTGACATAATCATTGGTGTTTCTGATGGGCTAACCGTCCCTTTTGCCCTTGCTGCCGGCTTGTCTGGGGCTAACGCTTCTTCGTCCATTATACTCACTGCTGGAATTGCTGAGGTTGCTGCTGGTGCCATTTCCATGGGGCTTGGAGGGTCTGCTCTGTATCTCTGTTTTTAGTAAAAATTTTTTGCCAATGAGAGCTGAAAAGAACTCAAATTAGGACCCATTCTTCCCTGCATATTCGCTATTAGATTCTTCAACTAACAATGTGTTTCAAACACATCCTTTTTCCTTTTCTCAGAAATTATATTTCGAATTAGGATACATAAACAATTTACAATCCAATTTGTGATGAGTTTTGGTCTTTTTCTTTTATTTTTGTGCATTTTTTCTGCTTAATTTTGCATCTTCCTACAGCTACCTAGCTGCAAAAAGTGAAGCTGATCACTATATGAATGAACTGAAGAGGGAACAGGAAGAAATCGTAACTGTACCCGATACAGGTTTTCAATTTCTCCCTCTCTCACAAACACTCAGAATTGAATTTTGGAATAATGGGTCGTTCCTTGTTTTTCTCTTTGAGATTTTATGAATAATTTGGCGAAATGCAGAGGCTGCTGAGGTTGCAGAGATATTGTCGCAGTATGGAATTGATCAGCGGGAATATATGCCAGTGGTGAATGCTCTGAGGAAAAACCCACAGGCCTGGCTTGACTTTATGATGAAGTTAGCCCATGTTTTCCCATAGTTTTTCCTCTGGAATTTGTCCAAACTTAAAGATATCAACAGCAAAAATTTCTACCATTAATTTGTTCTTACATTTTTGTGCAGATTTGAACTTGGATTGGAGAAGCCAGACCCAAAAAGAGCACTGCAAAGTGCATTCACCATTGCAATTGCATACATAATTGGTGGCTTGGTTCCTCTGTTTCCTTACATGTTTATCCCAGAAGCAGCAAGGGCTGTTGTGGCATCAATTGGCCTCACATTAGTAGCTTTGTTTATCTTTGGGTATGCTAAAGGATACTTTACAGGGCATAAGCCATTCAGAAGTGCCTTGCAAACTGCTTTCATTGGAGCCCTTGCTTCTGCTGCTGCATTTGGCATGGCCAAGATTGTTCAAAGATAGAGATAGGAGAGATTCCTTCCTTTTCTTGCCGTTAAGTTTGTATTATTCCTCCAAAAGTGCTATATAATAAAGTGCCACCATCGTCTTTTCATTCACTTTACATTGTTCCCTTTGTCGAGTGTGTCATTATAATACGTTTTAGCGATGAGAAAAGTAGGGGCAGACATATTGAATGGCGAGGAAGGGCGTCGGCCTCTTGAAACGGCAAAGATTTTCCCTAATAGCTTATTTTAAGTAAGCTCCGGCCGATGCCGTCCACTATGCACTGCAATTTCGCCCCTCAAAAATTTAATTTTAAAATCTTAGTCTGCTAGTCTGCCTTGGCAAAAAGTGGCGGAAAATTTATCCAAATACACCCTATGAAGGAGCACATTGAATATTTGAATTAGATTAACTTCAGAGAACCGATCGATTAAGTTTGTTTTGTAGAGTTTCAAAGTGCCTAAGCACCAGATGGCTATTCTTTTCTTTTCTTTCCAAATGTCAAAATATATAACTGCTCATTCTCAACATCTTCAAAGTAATTGGCCATATATTCGACGGGCAACACCACCACACTAGCATTCCCTGGTATGGTTAACGATGAAATAACGCCTCCTTATTCCGCCACCATCTGCAAAGTTTACAAGAAGGAGATCATCACTAAGGGGGCAGATGAAAAATGGAAATGAAGGAAGAAGAATGTTAATAGAACACAGAAATAACAGCAAAACATGTGAAGTTGCGGTTTCCAACTGTGCTTACCATATAGGAACAAATACATCTCACTCAAAGATGAACTCCAACGCAACGAAAGCCCACTAAGAGCTACTTTATAACAAGTATAGATGGAATGCGAAAGGGGGATACAAGGGGAGGTTGAAGAGAGGTTCATTTAAGCATGTTTGGTGCTGATTCATGGGAGTGTATAATCAAGAACGCATCAAGACTCGCACTAATTTCAACAATAGGTGAGGAATTGCGGAATTAGGAAAAGAAATGTCAAAAATTCACCAGAACACAGAGAAGATAAAGCATAGAAGTAATGCTTACATTCACACTGCTATCAGGAGTTGAGAAAGCCCATTTGTGCAGCCAAAGTGTCCATGGTTTTAGAGCTAGTAAGTTCTTCCTCAACTCCTCCCATTGGATGTCTGGACTCACATGATTCTTGTGCCAGGAATGTCCACTGTGTCACCGATCCAGTATCCGAACAATCCCTGGAATCAAGCTCCTCAGTGTCTGTAGGCTCTGATAGTGGACTTGATAGAAGAAGTTGATCCCATGTAAAATCACCATCAGGAGAATCCGGAAGAACAAGAGGGCCATGGTTTTCAACAGAAAGCAGCTTCTCATCACAAAGCCCTGGCGTGAAGTCAATATTCATAAGGAGATCTCTCACATCATCTGAGATCTCAAAATCCATTGGTTGTTCAAGATTAGAACTTGGAGGGTTGCTGGGAGGCTCTGAAGCTTCAGTCATGGGAAGCTGATATGGTACTATCGCTCCGTCTACAACTCTGCTTATCGCATTTGTACCCTTTTCAGCAGCTCGCCAGCTATTTTCTTTTGGCTGAAGCAACTGTATGAAAATCCCAGGGTTCTGCATAGCCAATACTATAAATGAAAGCATTTGCTGCTGATTCTTCTCAACACCTTTTAGTTGTTCTCTGAGGAGTATCAACTTACTCTGAGAGGTCTGCTGGAGTTGCCTCAACTTCATCAGCTCTTGCATGAGAACGTTCTTATCCACCTTCAAACTTTCAACTTCCTTGCTGAGTGCAGCTCTCTTATCTTCTTTAGTTGGAATGGGATCACTACCCTTCTGCTCAGGCAATCTCTTCTGCTCTTGGGCAGGAGGTTGTTTTCGTCTCACAATATTCTTCAAAAGATGCTTTTGGCCTCTGACAAATTCATCATTTGAAAACTCCCAACGATCTGTATCAGTTTTCCTGAATCCCTAAATCCAATAGGTATAAGTTAATAATGGATATACGGAATTCCAGTGAGAAGAGGAGTCACATGCATACACAAGAAGTTTCAACTTTGGACTGTCCATTCAAAAAGACACATTTTTTCACCGAGGCGTACTCTCCTATATTCCTACTCCACCTCTTCCATCAAAAGTTAATTGACAGACATGTTCATGAAATTCCGCATTTAAATCTTTCCACTTTCAAAAAAATAAATAGCACCGGTCACAGCCAATGGCAAGATTATAAAAGATCAAATAGCAAATTATTTGCAGATAAAGCACAAAACTAACAGCACAAATCTTGTAGCTATAAGCCTCATTCAAGCAAGAAATAGGTGTAACATTCACCTACTAGTGAGAAAAAAATAACAAGAAAAGAAGAGCTCTTTGGCAGGAAAAAATTCTATGCATCTTCAGTCTCCAACATGCAGTATGGAAGAACCAGAACTCATAACTCATTTCTTGAAAACATTGAGGAACATGCTGACCTCAAGAAGATCTATATCAAATGAAATCAGCCAGATATTCCTTTTTCCTTGGGAAGAAGTGTAATTCTTTGTATAAGCACATGCATTAGCAAGCATTCAAACTAAATTGCTTCAGCCAGACATAATAAGAAACACAATCAGAACGAAAATTCAAATTGGAAATGACTAGATGGCTACATGCAAATGTTAGAAACTTCTTTGCAGTCTGACAAAAACATCATTCTTAAACATGTCAGAAGCTTCTTGGCAGTCTGTGTTGAAGATAAAAAAACATGGAGCTTAAAACATAATTTACCTTCTCTACTAGCATGTAAAAAACTAAATACACAGCTTAATAAGAATTTGAAGGATCAAAGGCAGAGACTCAGCAGATAATGGTCAATGTAGAATTTTGGTTCAGATATATAACTTTTCCACTCTACGGAAAAAACCTTTTATAAGCAGAAGAAGCAATCTTCATAGGACAGATTGAAAACCATCAAATTCGATGAGAAGAGATTTTAACCATATAATGGACGTTCAGACACATTAACCATAAAAATCATATAGAATGCAAATGAAGTTGATCAACAGAACAATCAACAGAAAAAATTCTGAGAAAATTTTAGAATAAAAATAAATAAATTTAAAGTTAATACATATATTACCTAAACTTAAAGTCCTGTGAACGAAAACCAAAACTACTCAGTAATAACTGGCAAGTTATGATAAAACAAAATTTGTCTAATTTCACTCAAAATTAAGTACATCAAGGGAATGGTATTCTTACACAAAATACATTATTAATATGCCAACATCTGTAAAACAAATGAATTGGCATTTTAAAAATATTTTAGGTAGTAAAGGCAGCTAAAGATGGTTACCTTAAAAGTTCACAAATAACTTCCTGGTAAATAAACTTGAAGGAGTCATGTGTTCCAATAAATAAAGTTATGTATAACTAACAGTTTGTTTTCCAGACTAAGTGATTCGAAGAGAAACACAGGTTGAATGAAAGGAATCTAAAGCACAAAATCCAGTGACTCCTATAAACTATAATTACTAGCGTACGACCACATGCATCCCATTTTGAGCTTTAACATGTAGGTATCAATTGCCAATCAAGTCATGGGTGGCACAATCATTAATCTTTTAATTTCAAATGATTATAAGAGGCAACTGAAACAGTCTCATCAGGATTGCCAGAGAAGGCTCCAGGAATCCAATGTAACACCCTGGGATCGAGAACCCTTCACCTCCCTTTGGTGACATTCCAGGAAAGAGTAACCAGAAATATAAAGCATGATGTCATGCAACTAAATAGTTCATACCGGCCAGAAAGACATTGGGGACTCCTAGTTCCTCCAACACGTGTTGCTATAAAACTAATAGATAACTATCCGACTAATTGTTGTATGACAGTATTCGTTGTAAAGGAAAAATTTTCACTTGAAGATATGAACGTTCTCATCTTATTTCCTTCAAACTAAAGAAGGTTACAAATTACATTAGCATGAAAGATCATCCCCAACTGCATTCAGTTCAAAACTTACTGCTCTGCGAAGCAATTGTTTTGGACAGTTCTTGAAAAGCAATTACACAAATCCTTCTCCATCTCAACTCTTTCTTGAGCTTTTAGGGGAACATAGCTATGCAAGAAACCAGTTTATCTCACATTTCTCTATCATAATCCAAACGAACCTTGAAATAAAAGGAGATCTCCTCATCCAGTATAATTATCCAACAAGAAATTAGGTAAGCAAGATTCGAACGACTTAATGAAATACCAAAGCTTCGCAAACCAAATCACAAACAATAAAACTACAAACACATCATAATCCCAAAAATAATCACCAAGATTAAAATAACACAGCAATCCGACCAACCCCTAAAGCATTCAAAAGTTCAAATAGTCCTCCATACGATCACTGAGAAGGAGGGGGACGCCAAGCACAGCAAAAACAGAGCTACAGACTGAATCTCCAGGCAAAAAGTAACCAACAATTTAAAAACCAGAAAAAAAAAATGCATTATGGAAATGTGCAAGGGGAAACTCTCACATATATGTTGAGTTGGCGTATAAAGCTTGATAAATTGCTGTGTTTGAAGTACTTTGGCAGCAATTCAGAAGAGAATTTAGAGACATCCCATATAATAAAGCTATTGCTATGTGTTGCACTCCAAGAAATTAAGGCGTCGGTTGATTCATCATCCACCATATCATAGCATTTTAAAAGAAACGGAGCCACTGATGACCCATTCTCCAATGATTTCACCATAATCCAAATCAAACAAAAAAGGGTTTAGCAAGAAAACAGAAAAAAATTCAAAACCCACCTCAATTACAATCCCAAAAATCCAATTTTGGGCTGTTAAGAACAGAATCCCTATAAATCAAAAACTCAAAACCCACTTCAATAATCACCCCAAAATTCAATTCTTTTCCAAATATGGGGCTGTCAGCCTTACTGACATTACTGAAACAAGGCTGAAGGAAAACCGAGTAAGATAGATTTGCGTCGGAAAAATGAACCCATCCAACAATCCAAGTGGGAAAGTAGGATTTTACAATTGAATCCTGAACCCTTAATTGTGTCAAGAGACTTAAGGGAGGGGTAAGGAATGGACTTTGTGTCTTGATTTGAGGTCGGTCTTACAGTGTGGGGTCGGCAGGAGTCTTTTTTTGGGACAAGGAAGTCTTCGCCCTGACCACTGTTTCCAGGAATGTGCTTAATATTACTCCTATCGTGTTGGCATCATTGGTGAATAATCGCCGCTACAACCATCAAAATATCTAATACGCCTACCTTTACGTATTCTCAAAAGGAAATAAATAGGAATGAACCGACTATAGCTGTCTATGAATCACCCGTACGAATGTAGGACGACAAGGAATATATGAGTAAGCAACCATTATTTAATTTTAAAATATAAGTTTTTTTTAAAAATTGTATGTTTCCATGGTAACCAAATTTTATTATTTTTTAAAATAAAATATATATATTAATCTACTATAAAATAAAGAAACACAAATTACAAGTTTTGTGTGTTACTACGGATAAATTTATATAGATCTACCTTATCAAACGTACACCTCTTGTCGAAATTTTAATCCGAATAATAATACATCACTAATTATCAAATGAAAACTCAAAACCATAAATCTAATAAATAGATCTATGATGACTGAATTCTCTATGACCAAATCAGCGAACATCATTGATGTTACCAATCCAACAAACTTTATCAACAAATTGTCGTCACAACAACAAACACCATCAATAAAATCGCAATCAGACATTACCAGTAGATTTGAATACTGAAGGAAAAAGACACTCTACTATTTTATACATCATCTATTGAAAAACCGAAAAAATAAAGGTTGATGATAGCCCATTTATTGAATGACGAAACTAAAACAAGAAAATGAAAACGGAGAACAAATTTATTTATCTCATTCTCCCATGATGATGGGAAGATGGGGAAAGAAAATATTTTTGAAAATTAATAAAATTTTATTATTAAATAAAATAATTTACGATTAAACAAATAAAAATTTTAAAAAAATCTAAAAAATTTTATTAAAAAAAATCTTAACTTTTAAAATATTTTATTAAAAAATAAGAATAAATTAATCTAATAGTATGCAATAAATGAGTGTGAAAATTTGAATTCAGGTCTGACCAAAAATTGATTAATAAGCATGATCGTAAACCTTGCACGTTTGGTTACCTCTTTTAGACAGCCAGTTCGATCACTTTGGTTGGTGTCACACCCTCAAAACGCTAGTCAAAGATTAGCGGAAATTTCTCTAAGGCATCACTAGAAATGAACCCAAAATCCCACAAACGAGAACAATATCTAGGACGCAAGTGTTTAACGGGCAAAAGCCCCAAAATTCAGTGCAACTTTTATTGAAACTCTAAATTGGCTACAAAGAATTTTCCCGTTCAAAACTTCAACCTCACACTTAGCCAAAGCTTGAACCAACTAGTCTAACTCCCTCCCAAAGCTAAACTAGCCCGGCTCTATTCTGGAATTCCTTTGCCAAAAACGAGCTCCCAACCAACCACCCTCAAATGATTGAGGTTTCACCTATTTATAGGCAACAATTGCGTGCTTGACAGCCCCAAGCACTTAGGCCCGACTAAAGCTTTAAGAAACGGTTACAGCCCACTTTTGCAGCAACTACCCGCACTTTCCGGTCGACCATCCCACGATCTTGGCCAACTCCGCACATTTCCAGCAAGTTCAGCCCACGTTCTCAACCGCTCAACCGTCCATCCAGCCTTAGCTCCACTTCGGCTCGATCGTGTTGCAACATTCCCACTTTGCCGCAACTGAAGACCAGCCCGTTCGAAGTTGTGCGCAACTTCTCGCAACGCCTCGCAACTGAAAGCCAGCCCGCCCAGCCGTGCATGCATTTCTCGCAACTGAAGACCAGCCCGCTCAGCCGTGTGCGCATTTTTCCGCACATCTCGAACCATCTCTCGAACATGCCCACAAATTCTCGACATCCAATGCCTTTGTACGCATATCCCTCGGCCATGAACGTAGAAACTCGCCCTCAAGCCCCTCCGTTCATTTTCTCTCGGCCAACATGAATTAATTCTCAGCCAATCCACCAAAGCCAAGCTAACTATGCATCCACATGAACACACAAGTTAGTAAAAACAAGGAGATAATCAGCCCACAATTTTACCCGCTAACACACCTCCCCCACTTAAAGATTTGATGCCCCCATCAAACTTCAAGCCAGTCCAGCAACTCTCGAACTACTGAACTCCGTTTGATCCCACCTGGAACCAAAACTTAACATTTCTTCGACCATCTTGAAGAAGAAACCGGTAATTCAGCATCTGAATTGCTCCACACCCATCGGGTCTCGAGGACGTTGAACATAATTTTTCAATTCAACAACATTTCTCCAACTCTGCTTGAAGAAATCGGTCATACTAGTTTCCTCGAACAAACTAGCACAACTCCAAGGCAACTTTCACTTCCCCACTTCCTGCATCCCATAACTACTGGAAAATGGACTCAATGGTTAGCGGCCTCCCATAACGACCCCAATGATAGAAATGAAAGCAACCTTACCCACGCCCGAAGGCTACTCGAGCAACTGAATTGCTCCAATACGTACAATCTCATCCGAGGCTTCCTCTACTCGAACTGAGTTTGCACCAACGACTTGATCTCTCATTGGACAGTCTCGAACCCGATGCCCCTGTTTGCCACACTTGAAACAACTCGTTCCCTTCGGTTTCTCACTTGTAGCCGGAGTAAGGATGTTGCCTTTGCTTGGATTCTCAGCAACAACTTTCTCTTTCGCTCATGCCTTGTCTTTCTTAGGCATATTGGCCGCATCACCACCCATTGGTGCCTGCAATTCAACCAACCCATCCGCCACCTGAAGGGCTTGGGTTAGGTTCCTCACATTGGAGCGACGCAACTCCGCTTGCGCCCACGGTTGCAATCCCGCCACGAAGTTGAAGATCTTGTCCTCCTCCGACATGCCTTCAACATCCAACATTAAAGAAGAGAATTCTTTAACATAAGCACGAAGGGAACTTACTTGTCTGAGTCTTCTCAAAGACTCCCGAGCCATCCAACCCGAATTCGATGGTAAGAATTGAGCCTGCAACTCTTTCTTCAACCCACCCCAAGTCTGGATTTCCGGCCGACTAGGATCTTTAGCCCGTGTCCTCCACCAGAGCTTTGCATCCCCCTCGAGGTACATGCTAGCGATCATCACCCGTTCCATTTCCGGCACGTGAGCAGTAACAAAATACTGCTCCATATCCCACACGAAATTCTCAAGCTCCTTGGTGTTTCGAACTCCTCCAAAGCCCTTTGGTTCTGGAACTTTAAATTTCCGACCGAACAAAGAAGTTCCACCGTCAGTTGAACCAGATCCGACAGCCTTCTTCAACAAACTTACATCTTCTGTCACCCCACGTAACTCGGAAAGATCATCCTCTAGTTCTTCCCTTGAAACCGTGACCTCCAGCCTTCTCGTCAAGACCACTATGTCCTACTTAACAGACTCCAACGCATAAACAAACGATGGAGACTGAGAAGAACTTGATGAAGCAACACCGACCGAAAATTTTCTTTCAAGCTCCCGAGTTCTAGTCTCCAAAGACTCAAGAGACCTTCACAACTCGTTGAACGAAGAAAGAAATTCACCGTCTCGTCCTCAGTGCCAAGAAGACGAAGCAAGCTCTCAATTTGAGACTCAATTCGGCCCACACGATCCCCCAGCGGATTCACCATGTTGAAAACTTCAACACGCACACTGCACTTGCAACAGCAACGAAGGTAGCACAATCGAACGAACCAACCTAGGCTTTGATACCAAACTTGTCACATCCCCAAAACGCTAGCCAAAGATTAGCGGAAATTTCTCTAAGGCAGCACTAGAAATGAACCCAAAATCCCACAAACGAGAACAATATCTAGGACGCAAGTGTTTAATGGGCAAAAGCCCCAAAATTCAGTGCAACTTTTATTGAAACTCTCAATTGGCTACAAAGAATTTTCCCGTTCAAACTTCAGCCTCACACTTAGCCAAAGCTTGAACCAACTAGTCTAACTCCCTCCCAAAGCTAAACTAGCCCGGCTCTATTCTGGAATTCCTTTACCAAAAATGAGCTCCTAACCAACCACCCTCAAATGAGTGAGGTTTCACCTATTTATAGGCAACAATTGCGTGCTTGACAGCCCCAAGCACTTAGGCCCGACTAAAGCTTTAAGAAACGGTTATAGCCCACGTTTGCAGCAACTGCCAGCACTTTTCGGTCGACCATCCCACGATCTTGGCCAACTCCGCACGTTTCCAGCAAGTTCAGCCCACGTTCTCAACCGCTCAACCGTCCATCCAGCCTTAGCTCCACTTCGGCTCGATCATGTTGCAACATTCCCACTTTGCCGCAACTGAAGACCAACCAGTTCGAAGTTGTGCGCAACTTCTCGCAACGCCTCGCAACTGAAAGCCAGCTCGCCTAGCCGTGCATGCATTTCTCACAACTGAAGACCAGCCCGCTCAGCCGTGTGCGCATTTTGCCGCACATCTCGAACCATTTCTCGAACATGCCCACAAATTCTCGACATCCAATGCCTTTGTACGCAAATCCCTCGGCCAATCCACCAAAGCCAAGCTAACTATGCATCCACATGAACACACAAGTTAGTAAAAATAAGGAGATAATCAGCCCACAATTTTACCCGCTAACAGTTGGGGTTTCTTGCTTGGATAATTTTCTGTTTTGACAAAAAAAAAAAAATTCTTTTTAGGAAAAACTTGTTCATGAGGCGGTACTAATAAAAAAATAGGGTAAATAATAATGGTAATATTAACTACTGTTTCTATTTTCTTATTTACTGTTCCCATTTTTACCAAAATGTCATTGTTATTTTTTAACTTAAAAAATAATAAGGAATTTTTTATAAAAAAAAAAATTAGAGACAAAATAGTACTAATTCATTGGCAATAAAAAAAAAAAACGGAATTTAAGAATTCTATAATTATCCGATAAAAAAAAAAAAAAAGGAATTCCAAAATAATAATACCTTTAGGTTTTTTTCCATATCCACCTCTGGCCCATGGATCGATAATGTCCAAATGTGGGCAACTCCAAGTCCAACCTTGAAAGGCAATAAAAATTAGATGGGTATGTATACCCACAAATAAGTCAAAGCGGCCGATTAGCTTTTAGCCCAAAGTCGTATATTCAATTAGGCCGGTTTTAACGTGCCCAGAAATAATTAGGCTTGGACGATTTTTGGGCCTCAATTCCCCCAACCCCAATTCTAAGGAAGGAAAAAATTGCAATTTTGGTCTAACTTGCAAATCTATTTTTTTAACATATTTAAACTCTCCAAAAAATACTTATTGTATTTAAAATTTTACACACTTTTAGTTCATAAAAATAAATATTTTGAACTAAAAATATGTAAAATTTCAAACGTAATGGGTATTTTTAGTATGTACAAATATGTTAGATTAAAAGAGCAAATTCGTGAAATATAATAGACCAAAATTATATTTTTTCCTAAAAATTATCTTCATATGTTTTACCCTCCTCTGCAAAAAATAAAAAATAAAATAATAATAAAGATCCTTCATAATCTTTTTACTTTTTTTACACTTTAATATTACCATTTTTCTTATTTACGGTCCATGAATTAATTAAAAAATAATCTATATATATATAATAAAAAATGAGATAAATTTAAAAAAAAAGAGTGATATTTAATAACACTCTTTTCCCCATAATTTATCTCTTTTAAATAATCTTCAACGGATATTTTAGCATTAAATCAACCACGGTTGATCTAAATCAAGAATCTATACGGTTTTATGAAGCCAATATAGGGGAAAAAAGAATATACCCCTTATAATGTTCTACCAAAATGTAGTACGTAGCTATCTATCTACTTATATGCATCATATATTATCTTTTTCACATACTTTTTGAGCTTGAAATATATTTCAACTAGATTTTTATTAGAAGATGATGCAAATGACGTCATTCAAAATATATAAATACATATATATTTATTAGAGACTATGTAAACTAATAAAATTGAAAATTTATTTTTACCAAGTCAGAATGTGAATGATGCCATCGAGATTGTTGTGTCCAATGAAAATCCCATACTGTCAACAATGGAAAGTTCAAAATAAAATCTACACCAATTTTTATTTGTATTGTCTTTTTTTTTTTTTTTTAAATGAGACTAATGCCCGACTAATTACGAGTTACATATCGAAACCTATTAATTTATTTTCAGTGTGATTTGGATTCAAGAGTCCATGCCTCTAAGTACCTCCGGTATGATTTGTTATCATCGGTGTGAACTCAAACTTATAATCGCCATACTCTTAAGTGTCTCCGATGTGATTTACTTTTCGTGTGACTCGAATTTAAAATCTCTATATTTTTAAATATCTCCGATATGATTCGTGAGAAGTGACAAATCACAAAGTTAAAAAAAAAAAAAACACACACACACACACATGAATCCATTTGGCTCGGCTGAAAACACACACATAATCCGATAAGGAATGCAGGAAAGTACTGTGGTTCGCCACGTACAAAGTCGAAACTCCATCTGTATACAGGATAACCTTGCCACGTCTTCACCTTGAGTTGTACCGTAGGGTACAATCATTCAGCGACAAATTAAAGAGTTAAAGTGAAAAAAGAAAATAAGAAAAAGGAGTAATTGGGGAATGGCCAATGTTTCGATGTGGGACCCATTTTCCCTCACCTCACTTTCGAGACCTCCACGGACCCCAATTGGATAAGATCTTTCTCAGTTTTAATCCCCTGCACCCTCACCCCACTCCCCACATGGACCATACTTTGACGAATTAAATTAATTTTTTTCCATTTTATAATAAATCATTTCGTTTAAATATAATATTTATTATTTTTCACTTATAATTTTAATTATAAATTATATTTTTATTTTAAAAATAAAATAATAAATATTGATAATAAAATATAAAAGATAAATATTTTCATGAGATAAAAGAATTTTAAAATGAGAACATTATTATGAGATTGAAACAGTAATCTTTTAGAGAGTGTTTAGTTTAATCCTAGCATGGCTGAAGATATGTTGTTATTATTATAATTATATTTATTAAAAAAATTTCAATACATTTTTCAGTCATTTTGCATAATTTAAATAAAATTTTTTACTAGACAAAATTAATGTTGATGAAAATAATTAAGTTAAATTTATATTTTGAATTAAAAAATATTTAGGAAATAAATGATGATTAAAAAATTATTTAGAGGAAATTAATTAGTATATTTTAATTAATTAAAAAAATCATAAAAACCTAAGAAAAAAATACATTAAATTTTGCTTAAATACCATTTTAAAAATTATTTTAAATATCCATTTCTTTTGGTTGTATTTTAGTATTAGTTAGTTATATGGATAGGGTTATGAATATCGCCTAGCCTGCAAATAGAAAAGCTTAAAAAATGCAGCTGTTTCTGCAAAGCCCAGTGATAATTGCTTCTTAATTATCATGTCTTTTGAAGATTAGCTGTCAAATATTTGTCTTTTAGGGTTTCTTAATTCTGCTTTGGAATTGGAAAAATGGGTAATTAGGATTTAGAGTTTCTTTAGACGGCATCTTATAGTTAGTATAGCTTAGCATCAAATTTATTAATTCCAGTAATTAATACCGATTTAATAACATTACTAATCCCTTGTAATATTATTTTTAAGATTTGTGATTGATATTTTATCTTTAATTAAGTATTAAGAAAATTTTTCGTATAAGGAGAGTGGGATAACTGTTAAAAATCTGAGGTAATTAGCCTCTCTAGCATCATTATCTAGCCATTTGAGAATATTATCGGGCAGATAAGGCAAATTAATGTTCTGAACAATTTGACAACTGACAAAAGATATATTTTAAATTATATTATGTTTAGATATATTTTTATTTATCTCATAGAAAACAGAAAATATTTTATTTATTTATTTATGTAAAATAGAAAATAGTGCAAAATCCTTTGCAGGCCAGTTATCAGAAATACAGAATGAAAACAGACAAGGAAAGAAAGTATAGAAAAAATAGAGAAGGCCAGGGAGTAAACAACTAGAGTAAGTAACAAATGGAGTTATTAATTAAGCATGTTTAAGTCACACTTTTTTTAGAAAGTCGGCAATTCCCACCCCCCAAAACCCCACCCCTTTCTTTTTAATTTTTTTTTTAATTTTTTTGTATCCTTTTAAAAAAGACTGGTTAATCTGTAAAGTTTGGAAATGAAAGAATTAGAATGGAAATGATTATGAATATTTAATTTGCAGTATGAGAATGAGGAAGGTGTTTAATTTCTAAATATTTGAGTTTTTGATTTCGTTAAATCTGAGATAGGTTTATTAAGACAAATAATAATTATTTATAATATTATTATATTCTAATTTTAATTTTTTAATAAATTAAATATAAAAAAATATTAATTTCATAAAATAAATTCATACTCATCCCCACCACGTACCCATCCAAATTTCAATTTTCTAATTCAACCAAATGCCACCTAAATATGCACCTTCCAATGACTAATAAGGGAAAATGTCATTATTATTTTTTTTTTTTGAAATAAGGTAAATGTCATACTAGTTACTATTGTCAAATTATTTAATACTTTTTTTACAAAAATAATATTATAAATCCTTATCTAAAATTTCACAGATCATCTTGGGTAAAAAAATTTGAAAGTCAGATGTTATGTTTGAGTTGACAATGAACCTATGTTTGCCCATTGATTTCATGCCCTGTTGGAGAGTAGAAAATATATTGGAAGCTAAAAATGGATGGTCTCCTTCAAATTTGAATGAAAAACCCTAGATATTTCTTAGGAAAACCACTCAAACTTTCCTAGTCTGACAAATCTACTAAGGCCTTATGGGATTATCTTTTCTGTCACTCATGTTGCCATCTATAAAAAAAAAAAAAAAAAAAAAAAAATCAAGTCAACCTTAACCCACCCTCTACTTGCTCTAGTTCAAGAGCTAAAAAAGAAATGCTCATGATTCTATTTTTCCTTTGATGTTGATGATTCTCAAATGTTTTCTTGCATCTTACTTTATCATTTTCTCCTCTAAGATTAATTAGGAAAAACAATACATATTTCTTTTATTATTTTTTACCATAAATTGATGTGTATGATATCGAATATGCATTTATATAAATAATGTATTTCGATGTAATTTTTAAAATTTTATATTTTCCTAATTTTGATAATTAATTGGATCATATTTTATAATTAATCAAACAAAATAACTTAGAATTTAGAGTGAGAGAGTTTGGGGAAATGATTAGGTAGGGTTGGGAATTCGAATTTAAGACTTATATAAAAAAAAATCTAATCTAGAATTTAAAAATCACATAAGAGGAATTTGTCTTTTATGGTGGTGGAAATTTTTTTTTTAATGGAGTTGTTAATCCTTAACTCAAGTGGCAATGATCATTGGTTGTGGAGTACAAATTGGCATCCTCAAAGGCCAAAGCTATACATAGATAGGTCAAGGCACCATTGGCCATATATGAAAGTGCTTTCCTCTGTATCATTCTTTATTTAATTTGACTAAGGTATCTATGCAATTTATTACATTATCCATGCAATTAGAAACACTTTTTTTTTTTTTTTTTTTCTCCCCCTTCAAATCATGGGCCTATCCTATGGCTTCTAAAAGCTTATCTACAATGGTGCTTAAAAAATTTGTGAATTATTTAGGCTGCAGGAAAGATCCAATTAAAATACGAAATATAATATATGTTTCACCAGTTACAGTGGACACTGAGCATAGTGGGGTGGGGGCAGGCAGTGTATCTGTATATAGCAAGCTTTGAGCCAACTCCAGTACTCCACCCATAATAAAGATAACAAAAAGAATAGTTTGTTTAGCTGTCTTCTTCTCTCAGAATTTTTTCTTCACCTTTTCTGCCTAAGGGGTCTTCTCCTTTTGGGATTCAAGTGTCAAAAACTGGTAAAATTTGTTATCCCAACTGTTTTTTGAATTAAATTTGTCTGTTGCCCAATTCATGGCGTTACAATCTTTCATTTAATTCTTACTGTTGTTTGGTTGTTGCAATTATCAGTCCTCCTCTGGAAACAGCTTATAGCTTTGTTTTGATCTGAAGCCTGTTTTGTTCCTTTCCATGTTTATGTGTGTATTCAAGAAGGGCTTTTTGTTTTAGGTGGGCAAATATTCCATATATAGCTTGATTCATTTGTCAAAGATTAGTACTTTCAGTTAACTTCTTCTACCCTTTTGACGCTCTACTTCTTCTTTATTATTGATTGCTTTCGGAATTGGAAAGATGTAAAGTTTGTAATTTTATGAGTGAATTGTTTATGCTTTAGGAAGCTTTTAGGTTCCAGGTAGATTTTCATCTATGTATGTGTTTTGGGATAGAAAAATAAGGTATTGGTTTGGTTCTTGGTGTGGTTAGTGAGTTGGGAAAGTGAAAGAGGGTGCAAAAAAAAGATGGTTTCGAGGTCATATTCAAACCTGTTGGAATTGGCCTCCGGGGAGGCTCCGGCACCGTCATTCGGTGCTATGAGCCGGAGAATTCCTCGTATTATGACAGTTGCAGGCATTATGTCTGATTTGGATGATGATGCTTCAGACAGTGTATGTTCTGATCCATCATCATCGTCAGCCCAGAAGGATAGGATAATTATAGTGGCCAACCAGCTTCCTATAAGGGTTCAGAGAAAAACTGATAGTAGTAAGGGTTGGACTTTCAATTGGGATGATAATTCTTTACTTCTTCAATTAAGAGATGGCCTTGGAGATGATGATCTTGAGGTTATATATGTGGGGTGTCTCAAGGAAGAAATTCACCCGAATGAACAGGATGAGGTTTCCCAGATACTTCTTGAGACATTCAAGTGTGTTCCCACTTTTATACCTCCTGATCTGTTTAGCAGATACTACCATGGGTTCTGTAAACAGCAGCTATGGCCATTGTTCCACTACATGCTGCCTTTATCCCCAGATCTTGGTGGCAGGTTCAACCGCTCGTTATGGCAGGCTTATGTGTCTGTGAATAAGATTTTCGCCGATAGAATCATGGAGGTGATTAATCCTGAAGACGATTTTGTTTGGGTCCATGATTATCATTTGATGGTGCTGCCTACCTTCTTGAGGAAAAGGTTCAACAGAGTCAAACTTGGGTTCTTTCTACATAGCCCATTTCCTTCTTCAGAGATTTATAAAACCCTGCCAATTAGGGAAGAGCTTTTGAGAGCTCTTTTGAACTCTGATTTGATTGGGTTTCATACTTTTGACTATGCAAGACATTTCCTTTCGTGTTGCAGCCGAATGTTAGGACTATCTTACGAGTCGAAACGGGGTTATATTAGCCTCGAGTATTATGGGAGAACTGTAAGTATCAAAATTCTTCCAGTTGGTATCCATTTGGCCCAGCTTGAGTCAGTCTTGAGCTTAACTGAGACCGAGACAAAGGTCGCGGAGCTCATTAAACAGTTTAGAGACAAAGGGAGGACAATGTTGCTTGGGGTTGATGATATGGACATATTTAAGGGCATTAGTTTGAAGTTGTTGGCAATGGAACAACTGTTGCTGCAGCATCCGGAGAAGCAAGGCAAGGTTGTTTTGGTGCAGATAGCAAATCCTGCAAGGGGCAAAGGGAAAGATGTAAAGGAAGTGCAAGAAGAAACATACTCGACCGTGAAGAGAATAAATGAAACATTTGGTCAACCAGGTTATCAACCGGTAATCTTGATTGACCAACCATTGAAGTTCTATGAAAGGGTGGCTTATTATGTCGTGGCCGAGTGTTGTTTGGTCACAGCAGTTAGGGATGGGATGAATCTCATACCGTATGAGTATGTTATTAGTCGACAAGGAAATGAAAAACTAGATGAAGTTTTGGGATTGAAAGCTTCGTCTCCAAAGAAAAGCATGCTAGTTGTTTCTGAGTTCATTGGTTGCTCCCCTTCTCTGAGTGGGGCAATCAGAGTTAACCCTTGGAATATCGATGCCGTGTCCGATGCAATGGATTCTGCTCTTGTGATGGCTGAGCCAGAAAAGCAACTAAGGCACGAGAAACACTACAAGTATGTCAGCACCCACCATGTCGGGTACTGGGCTCACAGTTTTCTGCAGGATTTGGATAGAACGTGCAAGGATCACGTTAGATGTAGATGCTGGGGTATTGGTTTTGGCTTGAGTTTCAGGGTGGTGGCACTTGATCCAAATTTCAGGAAGCTGGCAATGGAACATATTGTTTCAGCTTACAAAAGGACAAGGATTAGAGCTATCCTTCTGGATTATGATGGCACTTTGATGCCTCAGAATTCGATTGACAAGAAGCCTAGCTCCAAAACATTAGACATCTTGAATTCATTGTGCAGAGACAAAAACAACACGGTCTTTGTTGTCAGCGCTAAAAGCCGAGACCAGTTAGAAGAATGGTTTTCATCCTGTGACAAGCTTGGACTAGCTGCTGAGCACGGTCATTTCTTACGGTATTTATTAGAGTGTGTGTGTGTGTGTTTTTATGTTTTCTTGTTGCCCGTTTCTCGTTGCTCTAAACCATGTAGTTGATGAATTTTCTGATCATGTTTCCAGGATTAAGCAAGATGAAGAATGGGAAACATGTGTACCACCAGTGGAGTGCGGGTGGAAACAGATTGCAGAGCCTGTGATGCAACTCTACACTGAAACAACTGATGGATCAGTAATTGAGACAAAGGAAACTGCAATGGTGTGGTCTTATGAGGATGCAGATCCTGATTTCGGATCTTGTCAAGCAAAAGAACTTCTTGACCATCTCGAAAGTGTTCTTGCCAATGAACCTGTCACTGTCAAGAGTGGTCAGAACACTGTTGAAGTAAAGCCACAGGTAAAAAATGTAGCTTTATATTTGATTCTACAGATGTTTTAGTATCTTACATCTTATCCTCACCGATTAACATCGGTTATAATGTAGAAATTTAAAATATTTGGAAGTTCTTGATTCATTTCTAGCTTTCAGGAATAAGCAACTTTTTAGAATGGTTCATCAATGCTTACTTAGGTGTGTGTGAGGCACTGAAAACAAACATAGTTCCTACATTTTTGTCCCTTCACTTTTATCTTTAGTACTGTTAGATGATTTGTTTGTGTTTCACTAACCTTAGCCGAAACAAGTTAGCAGTTATTTCGTCGTACTTGTCAAGTTTTCATTATTGAAATAAGGGAAAAGTTGCGATTGTTGCTCGTTCTGTTTGAATTGCTGTGGGTGATGGTAGAGTCCTCTGTAGATCCTCTTTCAGAAAACTAGAATAGGAAAAGGCAAATTTAGTTGGAATAGCAATTATTTGAAGTCAAAAGTGCCAAAGCTTCTCCTCTCATTACATCTTTTTTGGTTTCCAAAGTGAAATTAGAGCTTTAATGGTGGTGATCATGGGGTTTTTGCAGTTTAATTAATGCATCTTGATATCCATTCAGCTGTACTGCAATGTATACATCTTAAAATTTCAAGTATTACAGCCATGTTTGATATCAGCATTGAACCCTCATAAAATCCCTTCCAATGGGCTGAAATCTGAGGGCAGGAAAGGGAACAAACAAAATGATACATAACATGGTCCAATCTGGAGATTCTTTTTCATCTAATTTTCATATGTAAAAAATGTGACTTTGACATTTAAGCAACTCTGTCAGGTGATGATTGTTTCTGTCTGTTGAAGAAAATGTGAGTCTGAAAATGGGCTGAAATCTTAAGGTTTTTATGATTGACATTTGCAGGGTGTAAGCAAGGGACTGGTGGCGAAGCGGCTACTGTCTTCGTTGCAGGAGAGAGGAATATCGCCAGATTTCGTGCTCTGCATAGGAGATGATCGATCCGATGAAGACATGTTTGAGGTGATTACAAACTCCCTGGCCGGAACATCGATTGCTCCGGCTGCAGAAGTATTCGCATGCACGGTTGGTCGAAAACCAAGCAAGGCCAAATACTACCTGGATGATACAGCTGAAATTGTTAGATTAATGCAGGGTTTGGCCTCTGTGGCAGACCAGATGGTACCTCTATAGTTTCTTGTTCTCTTCCCTTTTTTAGCTGTAAATTTGAACTAGACAGAACAGTGCCTTTTTTGCGCCACTTTTTGCTTGTTTTCTTCAGTGTTTACCTTGGCCAGGGCGATGTATAGTTTGGTATAGTTTTGTGAGGGAGGGCATCCGTCTTCCGAAACGGCCAAAATTTTTTCTAATAGGGTTATTCTGGCCGAGTTTCGGTCGATGTTCGTCCTCCCTCTATAATTTCACCCCCTGAAATGCATCTGTCCCTGACCTTGGCCCAAGCTGTGCATATGCGAGCAAAACCTGCATTCGTTTAGTTGCGTTTGGTGGTAAACAATTGTGTGTGTTACAAATTTTCGTTTTTGTTGCTTTGTTTGACTGCCTAAACTCTTATTATATATCACAGTTTCACTCCTATTCTAGTAGCTCTACATATTAAGAAAATTACTATTAGTTAATTAATTAGAGTTTTTTTTTATTGAAATTAAAAGGTTAAATGCGAAATAAAGCTTAACTTTATCCACTCTTTTCATTTGAAAAGATTACTATCCTAAGAAGGAAGAATAAAATTCCTACCAGCCCTTTACTCAAAGTCCTTTGAAAAAGTGCTCTAATTCCCCTATCTTGTAATCATTATCGCCAATCTTTCCTCAGTCGAGTGACTTTGCTCCTTATAGGTGAACTAATATGAAACCCCAAAACAGGCTCACGTTTTTAGAACCACTTATTTAAACTGTTCCATCCACTATGGAAAAAAGTTGGAAAATTGTTTCTGAATAAGTTTCTGGACAGAAACTTATGGTTCCCAGCAGTTTTTCTATATCAACTTTGTCACTGGGCGGTGTAGTGATCAACTTTGTCACTCGACGATGTAGTGATCAGTAGCGAAACTAGAATATTTTATAATATTTTATATGAGGGGGTTAATTTTGGGGTAGAAAAGAGAATGAATGCTAGAGGAATTGAAGAGGAGGGACACAATATATTGGGACAAAATTGTTGAAGAAAGAGAAGGATGATAGAACTTCCACTTACATTGTCCAACACTTAGTTTTTAACACCTTGATGATGTTGAAAAGATGTTTCAACAATTGGGTTACTATTTTTTTAAAATAATCACTCGTTGAAACCACGTCATTAAGTAAATAATTATTTTAAAAAAATAAACCAATAGCTGAAACGAATTTCAGTAGAACGTTAAAAAAATATCCTAATATATATACTCATTTCAGCACTGCGGTATTAAAAAAAATGCTCCGACTCCACGCAAGGCAAAGCAGCCATAGAGATGTTCATTGGTGAAACCACCAGCGAGAAAACTCTATTCAAAATTTTCTCCGATGAGGTATTATTGCATAACAATCGGTGCACACTAATTTTATTGAGAACATTTGACTAGGATTGAAAAACACTAATATTATTTTGGGCTGTAACCCAAATAAATATATGAAATTAGGGCTGAGAATTTGGACTGCAAATTAAACCGGACTTACTATTTGTCTAACAAATTTACTATTTGTCTAACAAAAAGTGGGATAAAATTACATTTATGTCCTTTGAACTAAAAGACTTCAAAATTTCATAAACAAAAAGGGTAAAATACGCAATGAATTAGCGTTGGGTATAGCCAAAAAGGTCAAAACATGACTTTTATCCATGACTCGGTCGTTAATTTATAGTTTTTTTGACATGCTGAATATGAAAAGTGTAGCGTTTTTGACATGCTGGATGTGAAATTTGTAGCGTTTTTGACATGCTGGATGTGAAATTTGTAGTATGTTTTACATGCTGAATACGAAAAATGTAGCATTTTTAACATGCTGAATATGAAAAATATATCGTTTTTTACATGCTGGATGTGAAATTTGTAGCGGATTTGACGTGTTAGATGTGAAATTTGTTGCGTTTTTGACATGCTAAATATGAAAAATGTAGCGTTTTTGACATGCTGAATATGAAAAATGTAGCTTTTTTGACATGCTGTATGTGAAATTTGTAGTGTTTTTTACAAGTTGTGAAATAATAATTTAATTGCGTTTATATCATTTTGAATATAATATTATGAGTGGTTTAATTATTTATATAAACTTTCTTTATTTTTATTTTTTCCTCAATGTAAAAATTTTCTAACTTGATAATCATTGAATCAATAATAGAATACGGTAGAAAATGTAATGAATTGACATCAACAAACAGACAACCACAAATTGACAAATGAACATGATGAAAAACTAGTAAAAATAAGAAAAGTCATTTCCAGATTGGCCATGGAAATGTAGAGTACTGGACGTGGTTGGACATGGAAATGACAATGTAGTAAAAATAATAAAAGCCATTTCCAGGTTAGACGTGGTTCTAGTTGTTCTGGACGTGGTTCAAGTTGTTTTGAGATGTGGTGCTAGTTGTCCTGGACGTTATTCAAGTTGTTCTGAGACGTGGTGCATGTTGTTCTGGACGTGGTGCTAGTTGTTTTGGACGTGGTGCTAGTTGTTCTGAGACGTGGTGCATGTTGTTCTGGACGTGGTGCATGTTGTTTTGAACGTGGTGCTAATTGTTCTGGACGTGGTTCTAATTGTTCTAGACGTGGTTCTAGTTGTTCTGAGAAATGAATTTGACAAAATATTAATGTTGAAGGAATTTTTACCCGAATATACATTGGATCTTTGTCCGCGCCATGACCTCTCGAAGATTCACCACCTCCCGCGTCCATTTTGCTAATTTCGTTCGGATTGTGTAAAACATTTCGTGTTTTTCAAATTTTTTTAGGGTTCTTGCGTTTGATTTGGGCAAAATATGAATTGTGCGGCGTTTTGAGTTCGTTTTATTTTTTTAACCATTAAATTCAATAACGCTACACTTTAACGAGCGAGACATACCTTACTCGCTACTCTTTAGCGTTTTGGACTCCTCTATCGCTACGTTTTAGCATTTTGGTTTCAGTCAAACGCCACACTTTAACGTTTACATTCCATAATAACGTCATGGTTTGGCATTTTTGCTACGGTGTTTTTTTATACTTTAACGTTTTTTTGTTTATTTTCATTACTGTTTAGCCTTTCTTGCCCTTTACATTCACAATTCGCAGCGTTTTCTACTCAAATTTACCAACAAATTAGTATTTTTTAGCTTCCAAGGTTATTTTAAACATTTTTTGTTATAAAAAAATAATTTTATTATACAAATAGCAATTCATAATTAAAAATCATATGGTCCATTCAAAGCCCCCTGCCCAAATAGACTTCAAGCCAGAACGCCTAAATTATTTACAATTGATTCAAGTACAAAGAATAGACTCAACTCAATTATATTACATATATAATTGAGTGAGAGAGAGATTTGAATATTCAGTTGTACTCTTATGTACTAGTTTTGTACAAATGTAAAGGAATTGACTATAGTTTCTCGGTCTGCTTACAAATAACTTCAATTTTTATAATTAATTGGCATTCGTTCATATAAGTTCTATTTCAATAATATGTTTGTTATCATTATTACTTTTCCTGCTTTACAGATTGATTAATTTGTAACTGTTTATCTCAAATTATGACTTTCAACTACTATAAAATGAAGAAGCAAACATATACAAAAAAATTTCTTATAAATCGAGTCGTACTATCATAACAAGTTGTTAAATGTTTGATCAGGAGATTGAGGGTTTAATTTATATTTAAAATAATAAATAATTAATTAATGAAAATACGTAATTAAAATTTTTGAAAGTTATTAGAAATACGGCAGGTATCATATCGCATGTTTATAGGGCGTTTTGTCAAAATTAATATAAATTAATTTATTAACAATTTGACACATTCTCCTTGTGTAGTTATGCAGCTTCCACGTAAGAAAGTTTTCAGTTTGTTGTAGACCGGAAGATTAGCCTACGAGCCTGGTTAGACCGGTCTAAGTCGAATTCTATATCCGCCGCCAATTCGCTTCCAGAAAATTGGGAAAAAACAGAACGCAATTTAAAAGACTAGAAATATAACCAGAATTTATTCCTCGTTATTTAAATTGTATTTGGATTTACATTTTTCCCATTTAAAATTTGAAAAATGTTATATTTTTTTCTGATTTTTTATGTAAAGTATGTCAAAAAAAAAAAAGAGAAATATACTTTTAATATAACTTTTTATTTTTTTTAATCGTTAAATGTTTTTTTTATTCTCGAGTTTAAATAGAGTAAAAGAGAGTTTTTAAGAGAAAAAAAATTATACATAAAATATAGTAGTATTTAAATAATGTAAATAATTTTTAACATTTTATTAAAAAAAATCTAGAGAAAGTATTAAAATTTGAAAAAAATTGCATTTAGAAATATAAAAGAATACTCTAGAAAGGGTGCAAAATTCGAATCATGTTTAGAAATAGCTAATCATAACTTATAACCCTCATTTTTTTACCCTGTCATCCTTCTCAACAATTAAAACTCCTTTACGAATAATTATAATTCCTTTACAAGTGATGTTAGTTCGGGGAAGTTTCAAACGACAATCACTAGCCGGTAAAATCGTTAAAAATAACAAATTTACCGTACATATATAAAAAGAAAATTGAATAAAAAAGTCACGTTCACATTGAACACACCTCAACTCAAACAGCTACAATTTTATAAACAAATTAACTTAGAAGTCATAGCTTTTACTTTTTCAACTCAGTGTGTGTGTGTGTGTGTGTGAAGACAAGAATGCTAATAGAATCCCACTCTCACACATAAAAAATAAAATAAAACAAAATGACAAAAAATAGCAGTCAAAGTTTGGTGCTAAGCCCAACGTTTCTTTTCTTTTCTTTTTTTTTTTTTTTTTGCGTATTAAAACCTATTTTAGATGGTATAACAATCACTAATCACTCCTATTAAATAGTAGACTCTTTAAACGGTTAGATAATTAGTTTATCTATTTTTGATAACAATAATTAATCACTTTTGTTGAATTATACTATTTCTAAAGGTGACACATTTTGGCTCCTATTAATCACACTCATTTCTTTCTTTAAATTATAAGTATTTCAAAAAGTAAAAAATAATTGTCAATCTATCTACCATGAGTAACAATGACTAATTTCTTGTTAATTTTTAAAAAATTATTCGACAGTTAACCCCAGATTAACAGCCTCAAAAATGAATTAGCCAAACTATTCACCTACACCCCTAGCTTTGAACCCTAACTTTGATATTATAGAGTTGTAGTATAAAAACGAGAAAGAGAATGAAATTTCCTAAAATTAAAATTTCCAACATAGTTGTACAAAGTCTGAGCCTCTTACCAAGTCTTTGTTCTCTTATTCCGCTCTTTCATTTTCCAGCTTACTTACTACTTCAAAATAAATACAATTAACAAACTTATCCATATAAATACAAGTTATACCAACCATTTCTTCATTTCATCCCCCCACAAATGCTTGGACTATTGACCCAAAACTCCATGCCCACATAGCTCAAGAAAAATCAAAATCAAAAGTTTAGGAAATTGAAGATGAGTGAAGGAATTATCCGAAAGGCTATCAATAGTCTTGGCAAAGGGTTTGATATAACCAATGATTTCAGACTGAAATATTGCAAGGGAGAAGACAGATTGATCTGGCTCAATGAAACTGAGACAAGAGATCTTGTCGTCCCTGGATTCGGATCCTGCCCCAACATCTCCACTGATATCAAGTGTGATAAAGGTGATCGAACCCGATACCAATCCGACATCCTCGATTTTACCCAGGTACTATGTTAATACTGCCCCAGTTCCACGACACCTATATTTAATACAAATAATTCAAGAACTCTCTAGTTATTCTCAATTAATTTTGGATTGGATGCTCGTTTGGATTAGTATATGATCAACACTCCGACAAAGGGTAGGGTTAGGGAGGGAGGGAGGGAGGGAGGGGGATTTTCTATACAGTTGTTGCTAACGGTGGTTGTTTGTGCAGATGTCGGAGTTTTTCAACCAGAAAAGTTCGGTTCCTGGGAAAATCCCATCTGGGGTGTTCAATTCCATGTTTGGATTCCAGAGCGGTTCGTGGGCTGCGGATGCATCCAACACAAAGTACTTAGGATTGGATGGTTATTTCATAATACTGTTTAATGTCCACATTGATCGGTATCCTCTTGTTCTTGCCGATGAAGTTCGGAATGCTGTTCCTTCCACTTGGGATCCAGCGGCTCTTGCCAGGTATAATAATAATAATAATAATTCATCAGTGCATTTCCTGAAAAAAATAAATAAATAAAACCAAGAATCGATCAAAGTTATTAATGCTATCAATTTGTATACGTAAGCTACAGCTATGGTTAATACATGTGGGGTTATGCTTTGGGATGATTGAATTTCATGGTCATTCAACTATTTTTATCGAAATATTCAACTATTAATTTCTTAGCATAAATGACTTAAAGTGTGCTGTTATAAATGTTAATTTGAGCAATCATCTCAAATTTTACTTACTATTTGTGTTTTGAAAATGCATTTTAAATAGGTGTTTAAGTTACCCTTTAAAACGTTTTTTGAGTTGTAAATTATTATATGATATGTTTGAAATTATGTATACAATTTAGAAAGCAATTATTGTTTGATTTGAAGATAATGTAATTTTCGTTTTCTTTTATTACAATTTTTTGGAAAAATTATATTTTTTTAATTTATTAAAACTCTACTATCATATCAAATATATGGATAATTTTAAACTAAAAAAATTTAAAATTTATTACAAATGTAGAATAACTTATTAAAATAATTCGTTACATTCATAAAGTTCAAAGTGTAAAATGAAATATTTTGAAATACGTTTGGATTAATGGAATCCAAATAGCAGCATTTTCTATTTTGAATATAAGATGATGAAGAGAATAAGAAAACGCAAATGAGGTCAATATTATGTGTATTCTTAATTGCTTCTTCGAAAATTTTGTTGCTTGTGTGATTGATATAGTTTTCATATGATAAATGTGATCATCAAACATTACTCATTTTCTTGACATTTTTATGTGAGGTTAAAATTTAGATTATATTTCGATTTTTAGTCCAAATTCTTATGCTATTTCTTCGTGTCCAAATACAACTTCGGAATACTTATATTATAGATATTAAAGAACGATATCAATATTTCAAAATAGAAAATCTCTCTAAAACAAATATAATGTTTTTTCTTGTTATTTTAGTCCAAATCTCCACGCTATCTCTTCGTGTCTGAACAGAAGCTTTGGAAGACTTGTACCATGAGTACACAAAACACAAATATTAAGAATGTAATTAATTTTTAAAATGTTTCATAACTTTTATTCCCTCCATTTCAATATATAAGTCGTTTTAACCAAAACATAAATATTAAGGCTGTAATTAATTTTTAAAAAGTCCCATGACTTTTAATGGTTAAACCTGTTATACTCCTATTTAATGTATTTTTTATATTAGTACTATAACTTGAAATAGTCATGACAAAAACAAGTCCCAATGAAACAAATTAAATAAGGGTAATAGAGTAAAAACAATAGATTGTTTTTTAGAAGTAGACAAGTGACTTATATTTTGACCGGTTTTTTAATGAGTGAAAATGACTTATATTTTGAAATGGAGGGAGTAATGGTTAAACATGTTATACCCCTATTTAATGTATTTTTGATAATAGTGCTATAACTTAGAATAGTCATGACAAAAACAAGTTCCAATAAAATTATAAATTAAATAAGGGTAATAGAGTAAAAATAATGGATTATTTCTTAGAAGTAAACAAGTGACTTATATTTTGACGGGTGACTAATAAGTGAAGACGACTTATATTTTGAAATGAAGGGAGTAAATACGAAGGAGTTGACCACTAAATTATTTATATTATAAGTCGTGGTGCATATAGGAAGCCTGGTAGCTAGAGAGATGACCGAGTCCACTAATCAATACTCAACCAATACTGTCCTTTGTCTTTCACAATCTCATTGCTTTAGTATTTTTCCCCCCGAATTCTTCCATTACACACTACTACATAATTCCCCTTTTATATTTTACAATTTATAAAATTCATAAAATTTCAAATAATCCCATAAAAAAACTCATATTTATTATGTTAAAAAAATAGTTTATTTTTTATAATTAAACTATAAAATTTGTAACATCTAAACAATTGATATAAAATTGATAAGTAAACGTATCAATTTTTAGAAATTAAATCATTTTAATAATACAAAATAGTTTCCAGCTATATATGACCTAGAATTTGAGGATGTTGTATGAGCTTAATTATTTCATTCATACGAAGATCTAAAGGAGAAAATAATTAATTTTTAATTCTTTGATTTTAGTATTAGCTAGCTATGAGCCGAGGCAACCTTTATCAATTGGTCAATTTTAAGAATTTGTGACAATGTCAACATATTTGACATTTGAGTCCTTTGGCTAATTCTACAGACTTCTTTTTTTTTTTTTTTCCATAAAAAAATATTAAAAAGTAGTTTGAAAAAATTGTTACTCTTTGAATCTCAATGAAAGGTTTCATATTTTTTTAGTTTTTTTTCTTTGTTTCAGAAAAAAAAAAAGAAAAAGTTAAATTTTTTTTTTCCCCTTTGCCTTCGTGAAGTTAAATCTAAGGTGTAGGGTTTTTTTTTTTTTTTTTTTCTTTAAACAAATTTCTGATGTGGTTCAATATACTCTTTGTGATTTTTAATAAAATATTTTATTCTTTTAGAGTAATTTTTTATTTTTTAATATTTAATTATTCTCATTTAATAAACAAGTTTTAATTTAGGAAAAAAAAGATTTTTTGATATATTAATTGTAATAAAAAAGTAAAGTTAATATTCTATTTTAAATTAAATAATGATGACTATATAAACAGTTTAAAATATTTTATATAAACACAAGAGGTTGTACTACTTCATTTACTTATAAAAATAATTTTATTCGAATAAGATATAACTTTTTAAAAAAGTAACTAAAAAAAATGGATTACTATATTTATGAAATATTAACTATACATTTTACTTATAAAAAACGTAAAATTATATTAATTTGTATGCTAAAATTAATTAATTATAAATATTAAAATTAAAAATATAAAAATTGAACCCTTTTTTTTAAATAAAGATAATTTTGAATTTTATATTTTTTTTTTGTGAGAGGGAAAGTGTCATGGTTAGTTGTAGTAATTAAGTAGAGAAAGTAATGAGGGAAGAGGGCATTGAGTTAGTGTCAAAATCATAATGCGATTGATTGAATTTTTTTTTTTTTTTTTTTATACTCTCTCTATCCCAAATTAATAGAAGTTTTGGAGATTTGACTGTTATAAAAAAAAATAGTAATTAATAATTTAGTTAAGTAAGTTTTTTTCTTTTACTCCAATTTGAAAAGAAAATTACTGATCAAATAGAGAGTTCAATACACTCACAAATTTTAAGTCAACTAATAAGAGAACCTTTCAACTCCTAAAACGTCTATTAATTTGAGACGGAGAGGGTACAACGTTATCCAAATTCGAAATTAAGCGAAAAGTATTTATCACTGAATTATTACCCTCTTGTCAATTGTGATTGATGGATTAGTTATTATTTAATTTAACCATAATATTATTTTGGACAGATTCATAGAGAAATATGGGACTCATATTATAGTTGGACTAAGCATTGGAGGCCAAGATGTGGTATTGGTAAGACAAGACAAATCTTCCAATATTCAGCCTTCTCAGCTCAAGAGCCATCTCGATGAACTTGGCGACCAGCTCTTCACTGGCTCCTGCTCCTTCTCTCCACATCACCTCAGAACCAAAGACCTCAAGCATAAGGTCTTTTCAATATTTATGATCTTCATTCTAATTATTATGAAACTGAAGGACAAAAGATAATCAGGACAAACACACGTAGATTTTAAATTTTTGTGGACAGAATTACAACGATATAGAGGACAATCATCAGCCGAACTATAGCTAAAATTATCTTATAAGAGAAAATTATGACCGTTTTGAGGGTGGACGCCATCCTCGTCATACTAGACGTCCGTGCTTAAAAATAATTGATTTATAAAATAGAAAAAATGACTTTATAAATTACCGACTTCTGAAATAAACACATGTTATTGCAGATTTTCGACCTAATCGGTGCATACCTAATTTGACACATGAATTGTTTTTGTTGATTTATTAATATAGTAATTTACTTTCTCAATGTTCCATGTTTGCAGGTACCACAGGCTTTCAATGTTTTTGATCCACACCCTAACGCCTTCAATAGCTTTTCATCAATCTCTACAAGAGATGTAAGTGTTCGATTATTAATTGTCCTACCCAATTTCATGTTTACTTTAATTATTATAATTATATTGTTATTCTCCAAATTATAAAACAGTATTACATTTTTTAAATACTAAAATAGTATTAAAAATAATATAATAAACTATATTTATCTCTCAACAGTTTTTTTTAAATTATCAATATTTTTCACATTTCTGACCGATAAAATTTCTCTTTAATAAGGGAATGAGTAGATTATTTGCAGTTATTCCTCCGTCTATAATTAATAGACGTTTTAGAGATTTTAATGTTATTAAAGAAAAGTAATAATTAATAATTTAGTCAGGTAAATTTTCTTTTTTTATTCCAATTTAGAGAGAAAATTACTAATAAAATAGGTAGTTGGGTGGTAGAGTTAAATATACTTACAAATTTTAAGGAAAAGTAAAATAAAAAAATTACTTTAATAATAATAAAATATCTTTCAACACTTAAAATATCTATTAATTATAGACAGAGTACGTCCCTTTCTGGAACATTTATAGAATTTCTCCATTCTTGAAATTAATTAATTAGTAGTATTTGAGGGAAATAATTAGTTTGACATTTATGACAGTTTGGAAATAAAAAAATATATGGGGATGTCGATATTTTATTATTCACTTCAATAATTGATTACTACAACTATTGATTGGTCAACTGAGTAGTTGTGAAGCTTCGAGGAATGCAGGGGCACCGTGTCCTAGAACTTGTGGGATCCATGTGAAAATTTGACCCTAGTAATTCTTTTCCTGAATTTCAAGATTTCTCATAGTAAACTGCCTTTTGAGTTTGGGAGGTGTGAATGGTTTTTTTTTTTTTTTTTTTTTTTTTTTTTTTTTTTTTCTTCTAAGTTCTTATTAGGGCACTTATTGTAAACCCTAATTTGTATTATGGTGATGCAGGGCATAACAGTAATATGTTCAAAAAGAGGAGGCGAAACTAGTACTTCTTCTCATTGCGAATGGCTTTTAACAGTTCCGTTAAAACCCGACGCTATTCATTTCAATTTCATACCTATTACTTCTCTCCTTAATGGTGTACCGGGCAAGGGCTTCTTGTCACATGCTATTAATCTCTACCTTCGTTGTGAGTTCAACAAATTCATTTTCTTCTTTTGATTAAATCACATTTCTGCTCCTTTACGTATCATCAAATAATTTTATTTTATTTTTTGATATTTTTACATTTTAAAATTTTATTTGTAATCCTAAAAAACACCATTATGGACGTTTTTGTTCCACGGATTAAAAAAAGAGCCGTTCTAATGTTAAAATTTGCTCACTCTTGGATTTTACAGATAAACCTCCCATAAGTGATCTGCAGTACTTTCTGGACTTCCAAGCCCATAAGCTTTGGGCTCCAGTGCACAATGATCTTCCACTTGGGCTGAAAACAAACAAGGCCTTGCGGAATCCAACTCTTCATTTCAATCTAATGGGTCCTAAGCTATACGTTAACAGCACCCAGGTAAAATCCATTCCTCCCATTTTATGGCTAAAGCAAAGAACCACGAGCCTGTTGGAAATGAATGAAAAATACTCATTGTCCCAAAATGAAGATTTTATTTTCTGTTAAAATATTATTAAAATTTAGAATGTATAACTATTATTGTAAAAAGAATGTAAAAATGTGAATATGTATTGAAAAGAGTAAATTATCAAATTATTTAGAAAAAACATTAAAAAAAAAAGAATTGACAATCATTTTTTTTTTTGGGTTAAAATTGTTTAGATATTGTCCAATTAGTTAAAAAAAATAAAATACCATCCACTTTTCTTGTTATTTATTCTAAAAAGCATAATCATTGAACTAATTATAAGAAAATCAAAATTATGATGTGAATATGTAATGAAAGCATAGACTTGTCTTCTCAATTGTCGATATATTATGATATTTGATTGCCAATTTTGCCCTTGTAGGTTGTGGTTGGAAAGACACCCGTCACAGGAATGAGATTATACCTAGAGGGAATGAAATGCGACAGGTAATTCATTACTATAAAAAAAAAAAAATTTATTAGTTACCGGCTCAATTTGGATTAAAATATCCTCTACAATATTCTCTTTTTTCCCCTTTTAAGTAAAAAGATAATTTTGTCAAAATTTATAGATTACCATGCAAAAAATCCCATGAAAAAAACATTCATATAATTCACATAATTATTAATTCAATAAATTACCAAATGATCTTGTCTTTGTACCAAAAATAATTTGTAAACGATGAGTAAGAATTGCTTATATTTTTAATATTAGAAACAACGTGATTGGAATAAAACAAGATTGAAATAATGGGATAGATGAATTTAAATTTGGATTTTTATTTTGTCAAGCAACATGCATGCAAGATTTGGAGTGTTAAATGTTTACTAATTAAGGATTGAATTGATTGTTTCAGGTTAGCAGTACATCTGCAGCACCTATCAAATACACCGGTATTACTCCAAGACAAGATCAGTGAGCCTTTAAGCTGGAGAGGAACCGAAGAAATTGGAGATGATCGATACTTGGAAGCCGTACAAGGCAAAAAATTCTCACATATATCCACAGCCCCTGTAAGATACGATCCTAAATGGTCTACAAAATCCGGCGAAGCCTTCATCGTCACCGGTGCACAAATCCACGCCAAGAAGGACGCATCAAGAACGGTGCTACATCTCCGGTTATTATTCTCCAAAGTCTCCAATTTCTGCGTCGTTCAATCCAACTGGATGCAGTGTCCCTCCGACCAATATTCCATAAAATCCAGCATTTTCTCGGCCATAAGTATGTCCATTTCGGGTACTTTGGAGAAGGAGAAGATGCCGGCGGTGGTGGTGGATTCCGGGGTTTATCCGACAGGACCGCCGGTGCCGGTGCAAACGCCCAAGTTGTTGAAGTTTGTGGATACAACGGAGTTGTGTAGAGGGCCTCAGGATAATCCAGGGCATTGGTTGGTTACGGGGGCTAAGTTGGAGTTAGAGAAAGGGAAAATTTGCCTGAATGTCAAGTTTTCCTTGTTGAATATTTGTTCTTGAGACCACCATATATAGGAATTAATCTGCAGCAATGTAAGAATCTGATCGATGTAATTCTTGTATATATATGTATATTTAGATTAATGTTCACCAGAAAATATGCAGTGAACTCCATTAATGTCGTAGGAGCTTGGTCCATCACCTTTTGAAGATTATGTATAAAGAAGAGAAGTAATTGATAAAAATTCGCAAATTATACATTATTTACGACTATATTTAATAACTTTCCCTAAATATATAATTAATGGTACGTGTACTTATTACTATAATTTCTATTAAAATTGAAAGAATTTTTGTATTCGAGAGGAAGAAGGTGGAGGAAAGTTTAAAATTTTATGAATTAAAGATGAAGATGACTATTGATATAATATTGGATATCATATCATAATTTCTCATTATGAACAAAGAACAAAAAAAAAAAAAAAAAGAAAGCTAGTGGACCGCTAGGAGATCCTAGATCTAAGCCACCCTCCCCGATGTAGCCCAGAATGCATCCTAGGATTAGAAAATTGTTATGGTACACTTACTTTCAACTTTGAAGTCTTAGAATAAGCAAAGGTTTCCTTACTAGCTCCGGTTCTTACCTCGTCATCATCCCCGAAGAGATGGAAGCTCTGCTGATAAAGAATGGATGCTTTTAACATTGTGATATCCAAGTTGCTAGAGTATGACACAGAAGTGAACAGACCAGTTGACACAGGTAAACATGTTGCACACATCAGAGCAGCCATGGAAGGCAGGATAACGGCACACTTTGGAGCTGAGATAGTTGATGAACTGTTTCAGCGATTTGAAAAGAAAGCTGCTGTTTACAGAAACATTGATGCAAGCTGCAGTAAAGGAGTTGTGTTGTTCCTGGCTTTGCAGCGCAAATGAAAAACCTCAACTTCCCTCCTTGATGATTGATGACGATGATCATTCTTATGTCAATCATCTTCCATGAACCAAACCTGTTGAAAATAATCTGATGAATGTTTTATGAAAAGAACTTTATACTCAAATTACTCATCAAAGAAGCTGGAGATAAAATAAGCGCTAAGTCACTGCGTCCATACATGACTCCAATACGAATATATGCACACAAGTATTCCAAACTGATTTACTACAGATGTCACATAAAACCCTTGTAATCAACACAAGAAAGGGCGCATCTAGGCATGAGTTTGTACGATAATCAAACTGTCTTCCATGCTGAAATTTTTCCCAAATCAAGCTCAAACTACGATCTAAACTGCAGATCCAGCAAGGAGATTTACAGAGAGAGCTCCTGAGATGATTCTAGATATTAGTCAATCAATGTTTAAAACATTTTTGAACTGCGGATCCAATGAGGAGATTGCTTGAGACATCATTATGCGTTCTTTTTTGATCTGAACCAGCTTATCATAGACACACCACGGGAAACTAATGTAGTGAGGCCGCTTCAGTCCCTCATTGTAGGCGCCCCAGTATGTAGGATGATATGTGACATGATACCAAGCAGATGCCTTTGCATATGGATTGTCTGATGGACTTCCTTTCTTGAAACGGGTTCTAGCTTCCTTCCTCAAAGACCTCACTGCCATACTAACAGCCTCTGCATCTCTTTTTTTGTCAAAAGATCTGGACATTTTCATGATACCACCACTGAGTATCTCAGCTTCAGTTTTTATGCCATAGTAATCCATCAAATTACCCAACTTAAGGTCATACTCGGTTTTGTATTCAAATGCTTCATCAAGATATTCTTCAAATCCATCTACTTCCATGTCAGGGTCATAAGATTGTCTTGCTGCTTCCCGTGTGAACGATTTGATCAAGCATGTTTCAGGTGCAATGTCTTTTACCTCTCTAAAAAGCTTCCCAATCACATGCTTCGACTCATATGTGGGCTTGTCAGCCTTTTCCATGAAATCTGGATACTCTTTGACACGTAATTTAGATGGTATCTCAGCAGGCACCCCAGTCTTTGGGAAATCAACGGCGATGGAAAACAGCTTTGCCAAATCCAAACATGGTCGACTCATTGCCTTCAATGGTTCCCGGTCAGCAAAGACAGTATGAGCATTTGCAATGATCCCTAACCTATCATTCACTGTATAGTTTGTGAAATATTCTTCAATTTCCTGTGGTGCAACACAGAACAAAGTAAAATCATGACTGAGAAGGTAATGAAGCATCTCATTTTGTTAAAAAAGAAAGCATTTTTTACCAACCTTAGACAATCACACTTTTGAACTTGGAGAGTACATTACATATTCACACACGGAAGCATTAATTGTCAATAGAAGCAGTTAGGCTATGGAAGAAACATACATTGAACAAAGCTCAACTGTGAAAACGAGGTTATTGGTTTTCAACTTGGATTCTCAACTTTTCTTACAGTCAAGTCAGTTGCCACTTAGTAACTTAAGGAATTTGCGATTGTAATTTTCACTGCCCTTTCTCTTTGATCCAATCTATAAGAAAATGAAGACACGAGAAAAATCCATGCCAAACATCGATTGAGAGTTGGAAGAAACCGATTACAGAAAATTTCCTAAAAGATTTACATATAGAGGAACAGAAAAAAAGCCTCTACAGCCATTTTAAAGCAAAGTGGTTTTCAGTTCCTCAAATCTTTTGTCCTCCTATAAAATAAAATCTAACCATTTCTCTACAGCAAATCCGTCTATCTACGGCAAAGGCAGTTCATGTCCGTGGAAAGGGTGGGCAGATAGACAAGTCAAGAACGATATTTCCTGTCTTGCACCCTACTAACTATTGGTCGACAAAGTGATTTTATAAGATACTATAACATTTTTCGCCCACTGCCCGAAGCAATGTGCAAAAGATACAAGGCCATATGACTGAAGAAGAAACAATCCATGACAATCAAGCAGGATTCCACATTGTTAGGGGGAGAAAACCACAATAGAATACACAAACATTCCAATGTGAACACACAAAGATGATGATGGTGTAGCCAGAAAAACAAGAAAATAAAAGAAGAGAAACCTCACTAAACCATCCATATGACATTAATCACATTTTAAAACACATGGGAGCTGCATCATTAAAATCTAATGAACATAAACTGCTATGCATGATTGGAAATAAGAGAGAAGGTAGTATTACTACCTCAATAGTGACCTCATGGTCCAATTGCACAGTTGGAGCAGGAGTGTAATCCATAGGTGCCATTTGACTTGGCGGAATCAGGTCACGGTCCCAACAGACAAAGTAAATGTCACCATCTAAATCGCTACCAGAACATTCATTTGGATGAGGTCTGCAGTTGCAATTTGATTATCTTAGTACCAAAGCACACAAAGACTACCATAAAACCATGCAATCGGCCTCAAAAAGAACAAAGATGCCATTTAAAAATGCCAATTAGGTTTTGAAAGAAACTGTTAGTGTTTTTGATAATTTTCTTATTTTTTTATTATTGGGATAAGTAAAAGGATGGTGTTCCTTGTTTTAAGGATAAAATGATGGTGTTCCTTGTTTTGTGGAATTTGCTTTCTGAAAAGCAAGATATATGTACTGTTTATGTCATTTTGTGTACTATAAATATTCAGCAACATGAATGCAGAAAATATGTCTTTCTAGAAGAAATTTACCTCTAATTTTATTATTCTGTATTTTTTAGAATGCTTTGTTTTTAACTTTGTTCATGGTATCAGAGCTTAAAAAGATCTTAAAGGACTGTGAGTGTTGAAAAAAAAAAAAAAAAAAAAACCCAGCAAGGCTTCCTTCACAAACCAAACAATTTTTTCTCTTAAACTTCTTATGGCTTCAAGTAATTCTTCAAGCCTTTCACCCCCAACCTTTAATGGTGAGAACTATCAAGTTTGGGCTGTCAAGATGAAAGCTCACTTGAGAGGTCTCGGTTTATGGCAATGGGTTGAGACGGAAAGGGAAGTTCCACTTTTGGGAAACAATCCAACCCTCAATCAAATTAGAGCTCATGAAAAAGAAGAAGCCAAAGCTCCAAGAGCTTTGTCATTCATTCATGCTGCTGTTTCCGATGCAATTTTCACAAGGATTATGGCCTGTGAAACTCCAAAAGAAGCTTGGGATAAGCTTAAGGAGATGTACATGGGGAGTGATCGTACAAGCCAGATGCAAATTCTGAATTTGAAAAGAGAATTCGAAGTTTTGAATATGAAAGACAATGAGTCCATTAAGGAGTATGCTGATCGACTCATGGAAGTTGTTAACAAAATCAGGCTTCTTGGAGAAGACTTGACTGACCAAAGGATTGTAGAGAAGGTGCTGGTGAGTTTGTCAGAAAGATTTGAGTATAAGATCTCTTCTCTTGAAGACTCAAAAGACTTAACCAAAATTTCCTTGGCTGAGCTTGTTCATGCCTTTCAAGCTCAAGAGCAAAGGAGATTAATGAGGCAAGAGGGTAGCAGCGAAGGAGCTCTATTTGCAAAACAAAAAGTTTTCCAAGGAGAGAAGAAGTAGCTTGGTGAGAAGAAAGGTATGGAGAAAATTGATGGCCAAAACTCTAAAAGTGATGGCAAAAGAAAATATCCTCCATGCCCTCATTGCAAGAAAACCAGCCATTCTGAAAATTTTTGCTGGTTCAGACCAGGTGTGCAATGTAGATCTTGCAAACAATATGGCCATGTGGAGAAGGTGTGCAAGAACAAAAACAACCAGGCAAGACAACAACCTCAAGGACAGCAAGCAAAAGTTGCCAAAAATCAGCAACAAGAGAAGCAATTGTTCATGGCTACAAACCTTGCAACAAGAAGCACGGATGATACTTGGCTTATTGACAGTGGTTGTACAAACCACATGACGCCTGAACTTAGAAAATTCAGGGAGCTAGATCAGTCATACAAGTCAAAAGTCAGAATTGGAAATGGAGAATTAGTTGACGTTGAAGGCAAGGGAATTGTGGCTGTTGAAACTCCCTCAGGTATCAAATACATTTATGATGTTTTATTTGTACCTGAAATTGATCAAAGCTTGCTAAGTGTTGGTCAAATGCTTGAGAATGATTACTCTTTGCAGTTCAAAATAAATCTTGTATCATCTTTGATAGAGCTGGTAGTGAATGCTTAGAGTAAAAATGATAAACAAAAGCTTTCCGGTTATGTGGAAAGATAGAAATTTGCAAGCACATAGAGTTGTAGTTGATGATTCTGAATTATGGCACAAAAGATTTGGCCATTTTCATTATGCAGCACTTAGGCACTTGCACAACAAAGGTTTGGCTCAAGGCCTACCTATTATTTGTGATGAAAAAAATGTGTGTCAAGCTTGCCAATTTGGTAAGCAATGCAGATTGTCATTTCCTGTTAATACAGCTTGGAGGGCTTCAGAAAGGCTGCAACTAATTCACACAGATGTGTGTGGACCAATGAAGACGCCGCCGCTGAATGGAAGTGTATATTCATCTTGTTCATAGATGATTATACAAGAATGTGTTGGGTTTATTTTCTGAAGCAAAAATCTGAAGTGGCTGATGTATTTCAAAATTTCAAAGCCTTGGTGGAAAATCAAGCTAACTGCAACATAAAGGTGATAAGATCGGACAATGGGACTGAATACACCTCAAACAAATTTCAGCAATTTTGTGCTGAATCTAGAATTCATCATCAGCTCACCGTCACTTATTCTCCTCAGCAAAATGGTGTTAGCGAGAGGAAGAATAGGACAGTCATGGAGATGGCAAGGTGTTTGCTGTTTGAGAAGAAGATGCCGCTGGTTTTTGGGCAGAAGCTGTCAACACATCAGTCTATTTGCTGAATAGACTTCCTACCAAGGCGGTGAAGGACAAAACTCCATTTGAAGCATGGTTTGGAATTAAACCAGCTGTGGATCACCTCAGAATATTTGGGAGTTTGTGCTACACTCTTGTTCCAGATGTGAAAAGGGGAAAATTGGATCGAAAAGCTGATATTGGAGTTTTCGTGGGTTATAGCTCTTTCTCTAAGGGCTATAGAGTCTTCAACTTGAAAACCAACAAGGTGGTGGTGAGTAGAGATGTCCAGTTCAATGAAGCAGCTGTATGGGAGTGGGAAAAGGCTGAAATTGGAGTTCCAGATGCCAATCAAATTGGGAAATCCATACCTCAATTAGAAGTTGAAATAGAAGATGATCTTGGTGCTGAAAATTTTGATCATATTCCCACAAGAGGAACAAGGTCGCTTGCTGAAATTTATAAAAGATGCGATGTTGCAATGCTGGAGCCAAAATCTTATGATGAAGCAGCTAGAGAAGCTGGTTGGAAGGTTGCAATGGACGAGGAGCTGAAGATGATAAATAAAAATTGCACTTGGGAGCTGGTAGATAGGCCTCAACACCAAAAAATTATTGGCGTTAAGTGGGTTTATAGGACCAAATTTAATCCTGATGGTTCTGTAAACAAACTTAAGGCCAGATTGGTGGTTAAAGGCTACTTTCAGGAGTATGGAGTTGATTATTCAGAAACCTTTGCTCCGGTGGCCAGACATGATGCTATAAGGCTTTTAATCGCCTTGGCAGCAAAGATGGGGTGGAAAATTCACCATCTTCATGTGAAATCAGCTTTTCTAAATGGAATTCTTAAGGAGGATGTTTATGTTGAGCAGCCAGAAGGTTTTCAGGTTTCAGGAGCTGAAAACAAAGTTTACAAGCTTCACAAAGCACTTTATGGCTTGAAGCAAGCGCCTCGAGCTTGGTACAGCAGAATTGACACTTATTTTCTGTAGCAAGGTTTTACAAGAAGTCAAAGTGAAGCTACTCTCTATGTATCAAAACATGGAGAAGAAGTTCAGCTTATTGTTTCTTTGTATGTTGATGATATGTTTGTTACAGGTTGTGCTTCAAGGTTTTTGGAGAATTTTTTGCTGCAGATGGAAAGTGAGTTTGAAATGTCTGATTTGGGGGAAATGAAGTACTTTTTGGGCATGGAAATTCACCAATTTGAAGATAAGAACTTCATCTCTCAAGAGAAGTATGCTTTGGAGGTTTTGAAGAAGTTTCACATGGAAAGATGCAAATCAGTGGCAACTCCATTGTTGTGAATGAGAAATTATCAAAAGATGAAGCAGGTCATAAGGTAGATGCCTCTACATACAGGAGTCTCATTGGAAGCTTGCTTTATTTATGTGCTTCAAGACCAGATTTGATGTATTCAGTTGGTTTGCTTTCAAGGTTTATGCATTCGCCTACTCAAACTCATCTTGGTGCAGCTAAAAGGGTGCTAAGGTACATCAAAGGCACCTATGATTATGGTTTGTGTTTTTTCAGGAATGAAAGCAATGAGCTTCAAGGATATTCAGATAGTGACTATGTAGGAGATCATGATTTTAGAAGCACATCTGACTACGTTTTTTCATTCGACAGTGGAGTTTTTTCTTGGAATTCTAGAAAGCAAGATGTGGTGGCTCAATCCTCAGCTGAAGCTGAGTATATTTTTGCAGCGGCAACAGCCAACCAATCAATTTGGTTGAGGAAATTACTTTCAGATTTTGGTCATAATCAAAATAATCCTACTGTGATTTGGGTGGACAACAAATCAGCCATTGACATTGCTGAAAACCCAGTGCAACATGGAAGAACAAAGCACATCAACGTCAAATTTCATGCAATCAGAGAAGCAATGAATAATGGTGAAATCACTTTAAGGCATTGTTACTCAGAAAATCAGATGACGGATATCTTAACCAAGGCTCTTACGAAGGGCAAGTTTGAAGAATTAAGATCAAGGCTTGGAGTCTCCAAGAAAATTCTCAAGGAGGAGTGTTAGTGTTTTTGATAATTTTCTTTTTTTTTTAATTATTGAGATAACTAAAAGGATGGTGTTCTTTGTTTTGTGGAATTTGCTTTCTGAAAAGTAAGATATGTGTACTGTTTATGTCATTTTGTGTACTATAAATATTCAGCAACATGAATGCAGGAAATATTTCTTTCTAGAAGAAATTTACCTCTGGTTTTATTATTCTGCATTTTTTAGAATGCTTTGTTTTTAACTTTGTTCAGAAACCACTCATAGTCTCTCATCTGGAGCCCTAAAAATTTCATTCAGAAACAGAAATTCTCCGAGGAAAATAAAATCTATAACAATCAAAGCAGCATTTAAAGTGCAAGAGAGTGATTCTTTATATTTTTATTTGGAGCAATTGAGAAACTGGAAAGATGTAAACAATATAAGTGGTAGATAACCTAATATTTTCCTCCATGGTGGAAAGAAGCTCTAAATGGATTTAGTGAACAACGACAGCTTAACCTATGGTTGCAACAGGACTCATATTACTAGAAGTCTAGAACTCAAGCCAACTATTGAACACGGTCATCTTCAAGAAGTTCATTTCAATTTTTCAAAATTTGTGACATTATTTCCAAGGATCACACATAAAAAAACATTAAAGATTCAAAAACATTTACCTCCTCCCTTTCTGGGGGAAAACCACACAATCCACCATATGATCCAAAGCAGGTGAATTAACAGCTGTTAAAATGCGGATATCACCAGGATGTAAGCATGGGTTTTTGGCAACAATAACCTTCCCCTCAATGATGAAATGATAATCAGAGGATGAATAGTACAAATCAGAATCCCCATAAAATTGGCTACGGCCAACACTCGATAACTGAACAAAAACTTGTCCATACTCCAAGGTTCTTGTTTCATCAAGACATCCCATCATCGACCGTCCAGAAGGTACAAATATCCTTGACTTAGTCCGCAAATCAAGTAATTTTGATGCCCTAAATGTTTGCAGCATCATTGAAAGAAATGGTTCAGAGTCAGGCTTATACCCACACTTCAATATTTCCTTGAGAATATTGGTGTTTGACATCAATTCTAACGCTTCTTGTGCTTTCAGTGGATCAGTTAGAATACCGTCCAGCTGGGAAACTGCTTCTCTTTGTTTCTTCTCAAACGCATGATCCATGACCCCAAGGGTTGATAAAAGAGATATCACTTGGCGGTTCAAAAAACAAGGTTGATATTTACTCCATGCAAGAACATCTAACTTGTTGTTGTCAGAGTCATATTTCTTCATGCTTTGTCTCAATGACAACTTCTTTGATGAAATGCGATCAACAGCCACAACACCTTTGAATCCACCATATCGAATTTGGAATGCAGATGGAGTAGATCCTTTAAGCTTACATTTTAAGGCAACTTCCCGGGCAAAGTCAGGCGATATTTTCCCAATTCCATCAGAAAAGACATAATCTGGTGCTGCTTTTATGTCTGGAATCATTTCAATCTCATCCCTACCAACAGTTAATGTTTCTGTCGACGAACTGAAAGATTGACCAAGTCTGGCAGCATATTTGGCCACATTTCTTATATTGCTAAAATCACCCATCCAGGCTCTTATATCAGCAGCACAAAGCCCAGGCCTTGATGCAAACATCCAGACTGAATTATCCCTCAATTGACTTGAGGAGAATGCAAGAAACTCAAACTTCTTGGCCCCAATAACTATACCCCTTTCCAGTGTTGACAATATTCTGTAGTAAATTTCTGTTCTCCCATTTGTAGCATTACGAGGCAGTAAGTCTGTAGAGAACATTTTATTCCACTCCTCATCAATAAAGGAAACACGAAGAAAATTATCAATGTCTTCAGAAAAGTTGCGCAGCACTCGATTAGACATGTTGACCTCTGGACCACAGAAATACACTTTGCATGGTGTAACCTGCACCCTGCGGATGTACACCAAACCAGCATCAAGAGCAATAGTTGGTGATTTTGGAAGTTTCTGAAGTTTGTAGTACTTAGCATACTGTTCGGTGAGCCACTTCACGGGTTCATAACAGCACTCTTTTAAAGCAAACATATTTTCTAAGGCATGTTCAATGAATCTGATATCTTTTCTCTGTGGATCAACCAACCGAAAGAAATTTTCATCAACTGATGGTCCTGGAAGACATCCATTCTGTACCAAACAACAGACCTTGAACAAAATTTCATATGGCAGCTGTAGTCGTTGAGGAGGACTCAAAATGGGAACTAAAGCCGAGTTGTTAGAATATGGGGAACACATTTCCAGAATGAATTGACTTGCACTTTCTTTGTACGGAGCAAAATAGTCACTGAAATGAGGGAGGTGAACACCACGAGGAAGCTCCAAACATATACCAGATGATTGCCCAATGCAAAATGGGGAGAAGTCAATTGTCCTAACCCACTGATCATCGGTAGTTTCCTTAAAGTAGCTACTAGAGGTGGAACCTTCAATTTGTTTGAAAATCCGAGGAGCACCATATAACTATGTTTCCAGAAAAGAAGATAAATGTCAAACCTTAAACCAATTAAACAGAAAATCAATGATTGATCAACAGTCCACAACCTAAGAACAAGATGCTAGTACTCAACATAAATGGCAATTTTATCACCAAATGATCCTTCATCATACATTGCTTTTGGGGTTCAAAGTTAAGAACATAGCAGTAACAGAACTTAAGAAAGGAATTATCCACAAAGGCTTTTGAGAAAGTATGGAATTGGGAAGACTAAGTTTCTAATGAGGAAATTTTAAGTTAAAAAAGGGTCAAATGTTTGCTGTTCAAGCAACCCTCTGTGTAGATGGTCTTAAGTTATGCATGGCAATAACTGGATTTTTCCATAGAACCATTCTATGAGGAAATGCAAACATTACTGTGATTTGCAATGCCTCTTATTTCTCTGTTATTAAGGCATGAGGATTGTACATCCCTCCCCCCTCCACATTTATTCATAAATGATAGCAAATCCATGTCAATTTTCAAGTGCAAGGGTATGATAGTTTCCAGTTCAGGAAATGTAATAAATACAATCCTCACGCCTTAATCACACGAAATAAGAGGCATTGCAAATCATAGTAACCTATGCATTTCCACATGGAATGGCTCAATGGAAGAATCCAGTAATGGATTCATTTTCATTCTATAATTTAGGCTCAAACCCCACCCATTTTTTCCTGAAAACTCATATTCGCATGATAGCATGTTTGTTGCATATCATATGACAGTAACCATCATATAATATGACAGAAGAAATCTTGTAATGGTTTCAAACAATTTTAATGCATCCAACAAAATATGAAATCAATCCACAATGCAACCATAAGATTTATATTCTAGCAAAAGGCCATCAACCATAAGCTTAACTTATTGCCTTAGTAGTTACACCGTATCAAGTATTTCTCACTCCATTCAGCCAGGGATACCATGGAAATCATTCAACAATGAAGACAAAATATCAACACAGTATCCATCATAAAGGTGTATCAAAATCGCAGAGGTCTGCTGATCATGATCAGTAAGAACGAGTGAATCTCTTTTCTAATTGAGTAGCATACAAAAATAAGCCTCTACAGGCTTATAGTGGTGACAACAAAAGAGGAAAGTGATAGAAATAATAGTATGCTATAGAAGTAGTTAGTAGTGCAATACATTAGTACAGCACAAGTTATACAGTCAAACCACTTCTATGCTTGATGGTATCATGATTGAAAATGGATTCCCTAGCCATGTAACAGTTCAAGGCCCTAATATTTATCAAGTACAATTCAGGGGAGTTAAATAACAAAACCAAAAAAGAGGGGAAACCAAATCACCATAATTGCAAAAGGACAATATATCCAAGTCATGCTGTGAAACCTAGATTAACTCACACTGAAAGAGTAGAAACCCTAAGAATCCAGAAATTTTACATTTCAATAAGCAAACCTGTATAAGCAGAAATTTTGAAGCTTGACCACGTGGATAATGCAATACGATCTGCCAGATGCTTTCGTAGGAGAGTTCAAGCTTGTAGTAAACAGAATCATGTTGCAACATGAAGTACATTTTCCTCATTCCGCTTCCAAATTTGATAGAAACATTTGTCTTCTTCCATAGCACTGCAAACTTTTTTTCTGACACGTGACACCCAAAATTTAAAACTATTTGGTCCATCTCATGCACATAGGCTCTAGGCCCTGGCACCATATCAAGATTCACTTCATAAGCCTTCAAAAATGAAGTACCATAATAAAGGCGTTTCGCTTTTGCCAATGAGATTATAAGTTCAGCACTTCCGTTATTAACAAATTGGACTTCTGCATATGCTCGTACATTTCCTCTGCATGGTCTCACTTCTAGAGCATATACAGTTCCTTCACCCGTATACCGTTCAAGAAACTCTGTGACTTTTTTTGCAGCTAGAACATAATGGAAACCAGACACCTGAATAGTCTTTCCCATACAGCTGATTGCCACCACCAACAATTTATAGACTGAATTGTGTACAGAGTACGCTTCTAATACGTCCTACAGATAACAAAGGTAAAAGAGTAAGACATTTATAAAGCCATTTATAACATTGATAACTCAGAACTTACAAAAAAAAAAAAAATTTTAACTCGGAACCTACAATATGTAAATACAAGAAACATAGATAGATAGAAGTGCTCATAAACATGTATTTCCAAACCAAAGGCATAAGCCTGAGCCAATGCAAAGAATGCTGAGATCAATTATGATCATGCCAAAACATACAGAAAAAGTTCATTTTTGCATCACCAGGGCCACATCTACATTTTCCCAAGCGAAGTGTTTTTCATATTTACATTCTATCAACCACAAGTCCTTCTTTTGAGACGAGCATGAATTTCCCAACACCCAACATGAGTTCTATTTGATGTAAACATTCTCATGGCCTACACAAGTTCTGGAAAGACCAGGCTAATGGAATAAGGTACATTCAGTAACAGAAAATCAATATTCTTAGCATGCAGATTGAAGGGTTCCCAAACTTGACAATATATTGCTAAACATCCTCCCATTAATCTGTAAAGCAACCTTTCTCACAGAATCAGTAAAACATACTCTCTTGCTTGTTGCCAAGGCAATAACATAACCAAAATTTAGTGAATGATGCTGATTCCAGGCATGAAACGTTCTGAGACGCAAAAGAAATATGGCAGACCTACTAATCAAGTAAAAACTTAATCCCAATAGAAATAAATTTAAGAAATTACTGGTATAAAATCCCAGAATTCTGTTTTCACTTCACAGGAGAAGCACAAAAAAAAAAAAAAAAAAAAACAAGAAAAACAAACAAACAAACAAAATTTCCCAAAAAGCATCCAACTGAAACACACCAAACAACTATAACTCATGAAGATAAATGCATATCACAAAATCAAAATGCACTTAACAAAGAAAATCAAAAAGGGTTTACCAGTAGCAGTCCAAATGATGCTCAAAGTAAAAACATGTAGTAGAGATAAAAGCTTTAATCAAAACTAAAACAAAGAGGGTCTGTTAGTATGAGTGTGATCACTGCTGGAAAGAGGAAGGGAAACTTACAAGCAAACCCAAGATTCTAGTTCAACTCAGCAAGAAAGGAATCACACATTGTCACATACTGATTGAAGCAAATTGCAGTGATGTAAAGCAGTCATTGGGGACTGTGTGTGAGTGAGACTGATCAAAGAAGAAAATGGAATGCGTCAATGCCAAGTCAATCATACTATGTACGGAGGACTACTTCAGCTTTCCTAGGAAGGAGCCGATGATTGCGTCGTTTTTTCTTTATTAAAGGGAGTGGATTCTTAATTATGCTCTCTTTTTATTTTTTGTCGACTGATCCAAAAATCCAGATAGTCTATGCAATAAGCACACTGCAACTCAGAGTATCAAAAGTGGCTATCCACAGACTATTAAGAATGTGCCTAGATATCGCATGATCCATATGGAGGCTGATATCCTCATCTCTTTCTCCTTTCACACATAATACAAAGTATCAGTTTCGATTCTAAAATGTTTCCATCTCTTAGCTCACATTTTCCTTAAGCAAAAATTCAGAAATCATGTTTCCCTTCGCATTTCTGATAAAATCAACTCCTACACAATCCCATCAAGAAATAAACAGCAAGCCAAAAGCACACACAAAAAAAAAAAGCAATAAATGTCAAAGATATTTGCAAACGCCAATGGAAGTTTGAAATCATAAAGTTATTTCGTATCTCATGACATTGGCTTGTTACTCTCTTTTGAGTTGCAAGCTACTAGAACTCAAACCCATTGATCGGCTACGTTAACAGCACCCAGGTAAAATCCATTCCTCCCATTTTATGGCTAAAGCAAAGAACAATGAGCCTGTTGGAAATGAATGAAAAATACTCATTGTCCCAAAATGAAGATTTTATTTTTTGTTAAAATATTATTAAAATTTAGAAAGTATAACTATTATTGTAAAAATGTGAATATGTATTGAAAAGAGTAAATTATCAAATTATTTAGAAAAAACATTAAAAAAAAAGAATTGACAATCATTTTTTTTTTGGGTTAAAATTGTTTAGATATTGTCCAATTAGTTAAGAAAAATAAAATACCATCCACTTTTCTTGTTATTTATTCTAAAAAGCATAATCATTGAACTAATTATAAGAAAATCAAAATTATGATGTGAATATGTAATGAAAGCATATACTTGTCTTCTCAATTGTGGATATATTATTATATTTGATTGCCAATTTTGCCCTTGTAGGTTGTGGTTGGAAAGACACCCGTCACAGGAATGAGATTATACCTAGAGGGAATGAAATGCGACAGGTAATTTATTACTATAAAAAAAAAAAAAATTTATTAGTTACCGTCTTAATTTGGACTAAAATATTCTTTTCAATATCCTTTTTTTCTCCTTTTAAGTAAAAAGATAATTTTGTCAAAATCTATAGACCACCATGCCAAAAATCCCAGGAAAAAAACATTCATATAATTCACATAATTATTAATTCAATAAATTACCAAATTATCAAAATTATTAAGAAATGTAAAATAATTATTTAAATTTTTACTGCACATATTCCTTTCCTACCGTTAGAAGCGCGAAAATGAGAATGGGGCAATATGTATTTGATTAATCGAATATTTATTAAAGTAATTTGATTACCTTTTATTTGTTTGGTAAATTAAAGAGGAATGAAATTGCTTTTAACTTATTTAATTTTTGTATTAAAAGATAAATTATATAGTATTAGATTATCAAATTGCATTTGACTTTACTTTACTGACAGCAAAAAAAAAATGCAACAATCAAAATTAAATACCAATTATTTCATTCTCATTCCTGCGCGTCAAACGCAGCTTACTCATTAATCTTAACTCCATTTTCTCATACTACTTGATATGATTAAAGTAGTAATTATAAGCTATATTTTTTTAAGCAGTTATGAGTTATATTGGAAAAGCAATGAAGGTAGAAATTGTGAAATTTGAATTAAAACTTTATTAAAATTTGTAAACCGAGGCTTGTAACACGGTGATTGGCACTCAATGTTTAAAATCAATAGGTCGAGTCATCTAGCATTAAAAATTCTTTGTACCAAAAATAATTTGTAAACAATGAGTAAGAATTGCGTATATTTTTAATATTAGAAACAACGTGATTTGAAATAAAACAAGATTGAAATAATGAGATAGATGAATTTAAATTTGGATTTTTATTTTGTCAAGCAACATGCATGCAAGATTTGGAGTGTTAAATGTTTACTAATTAAGGATTGAATTGATTGTTTCAGGTTAGCAGTACATCTGCAGCACCTATCAAATACACCGGTATTACTCCAAGACAAGATCAGTGAGCCTTTAAGCTGGAGAGGAACCGAAGAAATTGGAGATGATCGATACTTGGAAGCCGTACAAGGCAAAAAATTCTCACATATATCCACAGCCCCTGTAAGATACGATCCTAAATGGTCTACAAAATCTGGCGAAGCCTTCATCGTCACCGGTGCACAAATCCACGCCAAGAAGGACGCATCAAGAACGGTGCTACATCTCCAGTTATTATTCTCCAAAGTCTCCAATTTCTGCGTCGTTCAATCCAACTGGATGCAGTGTCCCTCCGACCAATATTCCATAAAATCCAGCATTTTCTCGGCCATAAGTATGTCCATTTCGGGTACTTTGGAGAAGGAGAAGATGCCGGCGGTGGTGGTGGATTCCGGGGTTTATCCGACTAGACCGCCGGTGCCGGTGCAAACGCCCAAGTTGTTGAAGTTTGTGGATACAACGGAGTTGTGTAGAGGGCCTCAGGATAATCCAGGGCATTGGTTGGTTAGAGAAAGGGAAAATTTGCCTGAATGTCAAGTTTTCCTTGTTGAATATTTGTTCTTGAGACCACCATATATAGGAATTAATCTGCAGCAATGTAAGAATCTGATCGATGTAATTCTTGTATATATATGTATATTTAGATTAATGTTCACCAGAAAATATGCAGTGAACTCCATTAATGTCGTAGGAGCTTGGTCCATCACCTTTTGAAGATTATGTATAAAGAAGAGAAGTAATTGATAAAAATCCGCAAATTATACATTATTTACGACTATATTTAATAACTTTTCCTAAACATATAATTAATAGTACGTGTACTTATTACTATAATTTCTGCTAAAATTGAAGGAATTTTTGTATTCGAGAGGAAGAAGGTGGAGGAAAGTTTAAAATTTTATGAACTAAAGATGAAGATGACTATTGATATAATATTGGATATCAAATCATAATTTCTCATTATGAACAAAGAAAAAAAAAAAAAAAAAAAAGCTAGTGGACCGCTAGGAGATCCTAGATCTAGCAACCCTCCCCGATGTAGCCCAGAATGCATCCTAGGATTAGAAAATTGTTATGGTACACTTCCTTCCAACTTTGAAGTCTTAGAATAAGCAAAGGTTTCCTTACTAGCTCCGGTTCTTAACTCGTCATCATCCCCGAATAGGGCATATTATAAATTTTTGTCGACAGAATTGCAGTGATACGAGGACCAACATCGACCGGAGTTCGATCAGAATAACTCTACTAAAAAAAATTCTGCCGTTTTCGGGTGTGAGCACTCGCGGAAGCCAAAGTGGCCGCCCCTGTCCCCGAATATTGTGAACAAGAAGGAAACTAGCCATTGGACTTTTAAAAAGGTGCAAGATTCGTACGCAGATGCAATAGGTCAAGTTGCATGTATTTTTTTATTAAATAGATCATCAAGCTCGCAAGCAAGATATCAAGAAAGGTACAGTGTCCCTGGTTACTGAAAGCTTAATTAGTTCAATCTCCTGGCAATTTCGGCACATTGTTTCTGTATTTGGTCCATTCTTTACTAAGAACTTAATTCCCACATTACATCTTTTAGTTTTAGGTTGAAGAAAGGAGGGCTATGGCTCCTGACAGCACAGCTGCAACGCCGAAATCTTTTCCTATGAATGGAGGAAATGGCACTTATAGCTACTCAAACAACTCCAGTGTACAGGTATTTAATAGGGACCGATTGTTTCTTCCATTTATTTCAGAAATGATTCTAGTATTATTCTGAAATTGAAACTATAGTTCTTAAGTTCTGGAATCTTAACATTTTGAATAGAGGAGCATATTATGATTGTGGAAAATGGACTTCTCTTCATGATTGCAGAGAAAAGCATGGATGAATGCAAAAGAAATAATGGAAGAGATAATTGTGGAAATCCTTGACATTGAAATGTTTTCTTCTTCTTCTAACACATTCCGGATAGCAGATTTGGGATGTTCAGTTGGTCCAAACACCTACATTTCCATGCAACAAATAGTAGATGCATTAGAAAAGCGTCTCAAGCTGCAAGGCGTCCGCCCTCCTCATTCGCCCGAATTGCAAGTGTTTTTCAATGATCAAACTACAAATGATTTCAATACTTTGTTTGCCTCACTCCCTCCAGAAATGCACTACTTTGTTGCAGGTGTTCCGGGGTCGTTTCATGGCCGGTGATTCCCTAAATCCTCAATTCACATAGTGCATTCGGCATTCGCACTGCAGTGGCTTTCTGAGGTACCAAAAGAGGTGCTGATTGAAGACTCTCCCTTATGGAACAAGGGGAAAGTTCTGTATGTTACGGCTTCAGATAAAGTAGTTGAAGCTTATGCTGCACAATTCGCCGGGGACATTGATTCTTTCCTGAATGCCAGAGCAACTGAGATTGTTAGCGGTGGAATGATGCTTGTTCTCATCCCAGCATTCCCAGATGTGTATGATCGTTTAAAAGATGTTTTTGGTTTGTTTTATGATGCCCTTGCCTCCTGTCTCCTGGAAATGGCTCGTGAGGTAAGTTCAGGAATCTCCAGATCACTTTCACTTGGAAGCCTGTCAATTATTTTAGTCCCTTGAACTCAAAAAATGGGAATAATGCATCAGGTTAGGTAATATATAATGCTAGCTTAAATGACTCTAATTCAAGACCTATTGATTTTAAATGGGGAGTGTCAATCACTGGGCTACAACCCTCTTGTTTCATCTCCCTCATGGTTAATCTACTTTGATTGCAGGGATTCATAGATGAAGCCCTGGTGGATTCTTTCAATATTCCACTTTATATTACCTGCCCCAAAGAGATGGAAGCTCTGCTGATAAAGAATGGATGCTTTGACATTGTGATATCCAAGTTGCTAGAGTATGACACAGAAGTGAACAGACCAGTTGACACAGGTAAACATGTTGCACACATCAGAGCAGCCATGGCAGGCAGGATAACGGCACACTTTGGAGCTGAGATAGTTGATGAACTGTTTCAGCGATTTGACAAGAAAGCTGCTGTTTACAGAAACATTGATGCAAGCTGCAGTAAAGGAGTTGTGTTGTTCCTGGCTTTGCAGCGCAAATGAAAGACCTCAACTTCCCTCCTTGATGATTGATGACGATGATCATTCTTATGTCAATCATCTTCCATGAATCAAACCTATTGAAAATAATCTGATGAATGTTTTATGAAAAGAACTTTCTACTCAAATTACTCATCAAAGAAGCTGTAGATAAAATAAGCGCTAAGTCAATGCGTCCATACATGACTCCAATACAAATATATGCACACAAGTATTCCAAACTGATTTACTACAGATGTCACATAAAACCCTTGTAATCAACACAAGAAAGGGCGCATCTAGGCATGAGTTTGTACGATAATCAAACTGTCTTCCATGCTGAAATTTTTCCCAAATCAAGCTCAAACTACGATCGAATCTGCAGATCCAGCAAGGAGATTTACAGAGAGAGCTCCTGAGATGATTCTAGATATTAGTCAATCAATGTTAAAAACATTTTTGAACTGCTGATCCAATGAGGAAATTGCTTGAGACATCCTTATGCGTTCTTTTTTGATCTGAACCAGCTTATCATAGACACACCACGGGAAACTAATGTAGTGAGGCCGCTTCAGTCCCTCATTGTAGGCGCCCCAGTATGTAGGATGATATGTGACATGATACCAAGCAGATGCCTTTGCATATGGATTGTCTGATGGACTTCCTTTCTTGAAACGGGTTCTAGCTTCCTTCCTCAAAGACCTCACTGCCATACTAACAGCCTCTGCATCTTTTCTTTTGTCAAAAGATCTGGACATTTTCATGATACCACCACTGAGTATCTCAGCTTCAGTTTTTATGCCATAGTAATCCATCAAATTACCCAACTTAAGGTCATACTCGGTTTTGTATTCAAATGCTTCATCAAGATATTCTTCAAATCCATCTACTTCCATGTCAGGGTCATAAGATTGTCTTGCTGCTTCCCTTGTGAACGATTTGATCAAGCATGTTTCAGGTGCAATGTCTTTTACCTCTCTAAAAAGCTTCCCAATCACATGCTTCGACTCATATGTGGGCTTGTCAGCCTTTTCCATGAAATCTGGATACTCTTTGACACGTAACTTAGATGGTATCTCAGCAGGCACCCCAGTCTTTGGGAAATCAACGGCGATGGAAAACAGCTTTGCCAAATCCAAACATGGTTCACTCATTGCCTTCAATGGTTCCCGGTCAGCAAAGACAGTATGAGCATTTGCAATCATCCCTAAACTATCATTCACTATATAGTTGGTGAAATATTCTTCAACTTCCTGTGGTGCAACACAGAACAAAGTAAACTAACATGAGAGGAATTTGAATTGTTGGAATGGTATGCTGCAATGGCAATAATCATGACTGAGAAGGCAATGAAGCATCTCATTTTATTAAAAAAGAAAGCATTTTTTACCAACCTTAGACAATCCACACTTATGAACTTGGAGAGTACACTACATATTCACACACGGAAGCATTAATTTTCAATAGAAGCAGTTAGGCTATGGAAGAAACATACTGTGAACAAAGCTCAACTGTGAAAACGAGGTTATTGGTTTTCAACTTGGATTCTCAACTTTTCTTACAGTCAAGTCAGTTGCCACTTAGTAACTTAAGGAATTTGCGATTGTAATTTTCACTGCCCTTTCTCTTTGATCCAATCTATAAGAAAATGAAGACACGAGAAAAATCCATGCCAAACATCGATTGAGAGTTGGAAGAAACCGATTACAGAAAATTTCCTAAAAGATTTACATATAGAGGAACAGAAAAAAAGCCTCTACAGCCATTTTAAAGCAAAGTGGTTTTCAGTTTCTCAAATCTTTTGTCCTACTATAAAATAAAATCTAACCATTTCTCTACAGCAAATCCGTCTATCTACGGCAAAGGCAGTTCATGTCCGTGGAAAGGGTGGGCAGATAGGCAAGTCAAGAACGATATTTCCTGTCTTGCCCCCTACTAACTATAGGTCGACAAAGTGATTTTAAAAGATACTATAACATTTTTTCGCCCACTGCCCGAAGCAATGTGCAAAAGATGCAAGGCCATATGACAGAAGAAGAAACAATCCATGATAATCACGCAGGATTCCACATTGTTAGGGGGAGAAAAGCACAATAGAATACACAAACATTCCAATGTGAACAAACAAAGATGATGATGGTGTAGCCAGAAAAACAAAAAAATAAAAGAAGAGAAACCTCACTAACCCATCCATATGACATTAATCACATTTTAAAACACATGGGAGCTGCATCATTAAAATCTAATGAACATAAACTGCTATGCATGATTGGAAATAAGAGAGAAGGTAGTATTACTACCTCAATAGTGACCTCATGGTCCAATTGCACAGTTGGAGCAGGAGTGTAATCCATAGGTGCCATTTGACGTGGCGGAATCAGGTCACGGTCCCAACAAACAAAGTAAATGTCACCATCTAAATCGCTACCAGAACATTCATTTGGATGAGGTCTGTAGTTGCAATTTGATTATCTTAGTACCAATGCACACAAAGACTACCATAAAACCATGCAATCGGCCTCAAAAAGAACAAAGATGCCATTTAAAAATGCCAAATAGGTTTTCAAAGAAACCACTCAGTCTCTCATCTGGAGACCCTAAAAATTTCATTCAGAAACAGAAATTCTCCGAGGAAAATAAAATCTATAACAATCAAAGCAGCATTTAAAGTGCAAGAGAGTGATTCTTTATATTTTTATTTGGAGCAATTGAGAAACTGGAAAGATGTAAACAATATAAGTGGTAGATAACCTAATATTTTCCTCCATGGTGGAAAGAAGCTCTAAATGGATTTAGTGAACAACGACAGCTTAACCTATGGTTGCAACAGGACTCATATTACTAGAAGTCTAGAACTCAAGCCAACTATTGAACACGGTCATCTTCAAGAAGTTCATTTCAATTTTTCAAAATTTGTGACATTATTTCCAAGGATCACACATAAAAAACATTAAAGATTCAAAATCATTTACCTCCTCCCTTTCTGGGGGAAAACCACACAATCCACCATATGATCTAAATAAGGTGAATTAACAGCTGTTAAAATGCGGATATCACCAGGATGTAAGCATGGGTTTTTGGCAACAATAACCTTCCCCTCAATGATGAAATTATAATCAGAGGATGAATAGTACAAATCAGAATCCCCATAAAATTTTCTACGCCCAACACTCGATAACTGAACAAAAACTTGCCCATACTCCAAGGTTCTTGTTTCATCAAGACATCCCATCATTGACCGTCCAGAAGGTACAAATATCCTTGACTTAGTCCGCAAATCAAGTAATTTTGATGCCCTGAATGTTTGCAGCATCATTGAAAGAAATGGTTCAGAGTCAGGCTTATACCCACACTTCAATATTTCCTTGAGAATATTGGTGTTTTCTCCAGGAGACATCAATTCTAACGCTTCTTGTGCTTTCAGTGGATCAGTTAGAATACTGTCCAGCTGGGAAACTGCTTCTCTTTGTTTCTTCTCAAACGCATGATCCATGACCCCAAGGGTTGATAAAAGAGATATCACTTGGCGGTTCAAAAAACAAGGTTGATATTTACTCCATGCAAGAACATCTAACTTGTTGTTATCAGAGTCATATTTCTTCATGCTTTGTCTCAATGACAACTTCTTTGATGAAATGCGATCAACAGCCACAACACCTTTGAATCCACCATATCGAATTTGGAATGCAGATGGAGTAGATCCTTTAAGCTTACATTTTAAGGCAACTTCCCGGGCAAAGTCAGGCGATATTTTCCCAATTCCATCAGAAAAGACATAATCTGGTGCTGCTTTTATGTCTGGAATCATTTCAATCTCATCCCGACCAACAGTTAATGTTTCTGTCGACGAACTGAAAGATTGACCAAGTCTGGCAGCATATTTGGCCACATTTCTTATATTGCTAAAATCACCCATCCAGGCTCTTATATCAGCAGCACAAAGCCCAGGCCTTGATGCAAACATCCAGACTGAATTATCCCTCAATTGACTTGAGGAGAATGCAAGAAACTCAAACTTCTTGGCCCCAATAACTATACCCCTTTCCAGTGTTGACAATATTCTGTAGTAAATTTCTGTTCTCCCATTTGTAGCATTACGAGGCAGTAAGTCTGTAGAGAACATTTTATTCCACTCCTCATCAATAAAGGAAACACGAAGAAAATTATCAATGTCTTCAGAAAAGTTGCGCAGCACTCGATTAGACATGTTGACCTCTGGACCACAGAAATACACTTTGCATGGTGTAACCTGCACCCTGCGGATGTACACCAAACCAGCATCAAGAGCAATAGTTGGTGATTTTGGAAGTTTCTGAAGTTTGTAGTACTTAGCATACTGTTCGGTGAGCCACTTCACGGGTTCATAACAGCACTCTTTTAAAGCAAACATATTTTCTAAGGCATGTTCAATGAATCTGATATCTTTTCTCTGTGGATCAACCAACCGAAAGAAATTTTCATCAACTGATGGTCCTGGAAGACATCCATTCTGTACCAAACAACAGACCTTGAACAAAATTTCATATGGCAGTTGTAGTCGTTGAGGAGGACTCAAAATGGGAACTAAAGCTGAGTTGTTAGAATATGGGGAACACATTTCCAGAATGAATTGACTTGCACTTTCTTTGTACCAAGCAAAATAGTCGCTGAAATGAGGGAGGTGAACACCATGAGGAAGCTCCAAACATATACCAGATGATTGCCCAATGCAAAATGGGGAGAAGTCAATTGTCCTAACCCACTGATCATCGGTAGTTTCCTTATAGTAGCTACTATAGGTGGATCCTTCAATTTGTTTGAAAATCCGAGGAGCACCAAATAACTATGTTTCCAGAAAAGAAGATAAATGTCAAACCTTAAGCCAATTAAACAGAAAATCAATGATTGATCAACAGTCCACAACCTAAGAACAAGATGCTAGTACTCAACATAAATGGCAATTTTATCACCAAATGATCCTTCATCATACATTGCTTTTGGGGTTCAAAGTTAAGAACATAGCAGTAACAGAACTTAAGAAAGGAATTATCCAGAAAGGCTTTTGAGAAAGTATGGAATTGGGAAGACTAAGTTTCTAATGAGGGAATTTTAAGTTAAAAAAGGGTCAAATGTTTGCTGTTCAAGGAACCCTCTGTGTAGATGGTCTTAAGTTATGCATGGCAATAACTGGATTCTTCCATAGAACCATTCTATGAGGAAATGCAAACATTACTGTGATTTGCAATGCCTCTTATTTCTCTGTTATTAAGGCATGAGGATTGTACATCCCTCCCCCCTCCACATAATGTTATTCATAAATGATAGCAAATCCATGTCAATTTTCAAGTGCAAGGGTATGATAGTTTTCAGTTCAGGAAATGTAATAAATACAATCCTCACGCCTTAATCACACGAAATAAGAGGCATTGCAAATCATAGTAACTTATGCATTTCCACATGGAATGGCTCAATGGAAGAATCCAGTAATGGATTCATTTTCATTCTATAATTTAGGCTCAAACCCCACCCATTTTTTCCTGAAAACTCGTATTCGCATGATAGCATGTTTGTTGCATATCATATGACAGTAATCATCATATAATATGACAGAAGAAATCTTGTAATGGCTTCAAACAATTTTCATGCATCCAACAAAATATGAAATCAATCCACAATGCAACCATAAGATTTATATTCTAGCAAAAGGCCATCAACCATAAGCTTAACTTATTGCCTTAGTAGTTACACCGTATCAAGTATTTCTCACTCCATTCAGCCAGGGATACCATGGAAACCATTCAACAATGAAGACAAAATATCAACACAGTATCCATCATAAAGGTGTGTCAAGATCGCAGAGGTCTGCTGATCATGATCAGTAAGAACGAGTGAATCTCATTTCTAATTAATTAGCATACAAAAATAAGCCTCTATAGGCTTAGTGGTGACAACAAAAGAGGAAAGTGATAGAACTAATAGTATGCTATAGTAGTAGTTAGTAGTGCAATACATTAGTACAGCACAAGTTATACAGTCAAACCACTTCTATGCTTGATGGTATCATGATTGAAAATGGACTCCCTAGCCATGTAACAGTTCAAGGCCCTAATATTTATCAAGTACGATTCAGGGGAGTTAAATAACAAAACCAAAAAAGAGGGGAAACCAAATCACCATTATTGCAAAAGGACAATTTATCCAAGTCATGCTGTGAAACCTAGATTAACTCACAATGAAAGAGTAGAAACCCTAAGAATCCAGAAATTTTACATTTCAATAAGCAAACCTGTATAAGCAGAAATTTTGAAGCTTGACCACGTGGATAATGCAATACGATCTGCCAGATGTTTTCGTAGGAGAGTTCAAGCTTGTAGTAAACAGAATCATGTTGCAACATGAAGTACATTTTCCTCATTCCGCTTCCAAATTTGATAGAAACATTTGTCTTCTTCCATAGCACTGCAAACTTTTTTTCTGACACGTGACACCCAAAATTTAAAACTATTTGGTCCATCTCATGCACATAGGCTCTAGGCCTTGGCACCATATCAAGATTCACTTCATAAGCCCTCAAATATGAAGTACCATAATAAAGGCGTGTCGCTGCCAATGAGATTATAAGTTCAGCACTTCTGTTATTAACAAATTGGACTTTTGCATATGCTCGTGCATTTCCTCTGCATGGTCTCACTTCTAGAGCATATACAGTTCCTTCACCCGTATACCGTTCAAGAAACTCTGCGACTGTTTTTGCAGCTAGAACATAAGGGAAACCAGACACCTGAATAGTCTTTCCCATACAGCTGATTGCCACCACCAACAATTTATAGACTGAATTGTGTACAGAGTACGCTTCTAATACGTCCTACAGATAACAAAGGTAAAAGAGTAAGACATTTATAAAGCCATTTATAACATTGATAACTCAGAACTTACAAAAAAAAATTTTAACTTGGAACCTACAATATGTAAATACAAGAAACATAGATAGATAGAAGTACTCATAAACATGTATTTCCAAACCAAAGGCATAAGCCTGAGCCAATGCAAAGAATGCTGAGATCAATTATGATCATGCCAAAACATACAGAAAAAGTTCATTTTTGCATCACCAGGGCCACATCTACATTTTCCCAATCGAAGTGTTTTTCATATTTACATTCTATCAACCACAAGTCCTTCTTTTGAGACGAGCATGAATTTCCCAACACTCAACATGAGTTCTATTTGATGTAAACATTCCCATGGCCTACCCAAGTTCTGGAAAGACCAGGCTAATGGAATAAGGTACATTCAGTAACAGAAAATCAATATTCTTAGCATGCAGATTGAAGGGTTCCCAAACTTGACAATATATTGCTAAACATCCTCCCATTAATCTGTAAAGCAACCTTTCTCACAGAATCAGTAAGACATACTCTCTTGCTTGTTGCCAAGGCAATAACATAACCAAAATTTAGTGAATGATGCTGATTCCAGTCATGAAACGTTCTGAGACGCAAAAGAAATATGGCAGACCTACTAATCAAGTAAAAACTTAATCCCAATAGAAATAAATTTAAGAAATTACTGGTATAAAATCCCAGAATTCTGTTTTCACTTCACAGGAGAAGCACAAAAAAAAAAAAAACAAACAAACAAACAAACAAACAAAATTTCCCAAAAAGCATCCAACTGAATCACACCAAACAACTATAACTCATGAAGATAAACGCATATCACAAAATCAAAAAGCACTTAACAAAGAAAATCAAAAAGGGTTTACCAGTAGCAGTCCAAATGATGCTCAAAAGTAAAAACATGTGGTAAAGATAAAAGCTTTAATCAAAACTAAAACGAAGAGGGTCTGTTAGTATGAGTGTGATCACTGCTGGAAAGAGAAAGGGAAACTTACAAACAAAGGGTTTACCAGTAGCAGTCCAAATGCTGCTCAAAAGTAAAAACATGTGGTAAAGATAAAAGCTTTAATCAAAACTAAAACGAAGAGGGTCTGTTAGTATGAGTGTGATCACTGCTGGAAAGAGAAAGGGAAACTTACAAACAAACCCAGATTCTAGTTCAACTCAGCAAGAAGAGGAATCACACATTGACACATACTGATTGAAGCAAATTGCAGTGATGTAAAGCAGTCATTGGGGACTGTGTGTGAGTGAGACTGATCAAAGAAGAAAATGGAATGCAGAGGGTCAATGCCAAGTCAATCATATTATGTACGGAGGACTCCTTCCGCTTTCCTAGGAAGGAACCGATGATTGCGTCATTTTTTCTTTATTAAAGTGAGTGGATTCTTAATTATGCTCCCTTTTTATTTATTATTATTATTTTTTTCTTTATAGGCTAATAATCAGAATTATTTGATTGTTCCATTATCATTCCTACACTCAAATACATTAAGGATATTTTAATAAAAATAAGGACGATACAAAAAAAATTTGAAGGATATTTAGCACTAGAGTCCAGATCTGCACAGACTTCGAGGAAAAAGTTCCCACCTATCTTTCTATGAAAAAGTATACAGGAACTCAATTATATGAATTTTGCCCAAAAAACTAATTATGCTATAATTTATCCAATATTATAATAGTTTTAATTATATCTAAAATTCTTTCCATATATGTACCAAAAATAAATTATTTCCATATAATTTGACAAAAACTCCTTTTTTTAATAATTTTTTCTCCTTTTCCCATAAAATTTTTTACTGAAAAAAATAAATTTCTAATAAAAAAACCTTTAAAAAACGTACCCTCTTTAGCCTTCCCCCTCAAACGGTTTGGAATTGGGACTCTTGAACTGCAAAATAACTAGGTGGTATTAAATAGGCCAATTTTCTTATTTATATCTATTTTTATCAAAATATTATTTTTAATTTAAAAAATAAAGGCAAAATGATAATTTCAAAATAATAAATAAGAAAAAAACAATATTTAAAAAATCTAATGAATAAATACTCCTCATGTCCCATATTATATAATAATATTTTAAACCACGTACAATTAAAATATATATTATTATATTTTTCTCTCGCAAAGTTATATTTTAATAATTAATCATATAAAAATATAACCATATTAATTTAAATTTTTTTAAAATTAAAATAATATTTATTGATAATAAAAAAATAAAATATAACAATATAACAATATTTATATAAAAATATAAAATAGTATACAATTTAAAAAAAAAAGAAAATAAGAGGTAATTCTCACATCTAAGAATCTAGTTATTCCTTCCACTTAATTCAAGCATGTGAACAGGCTATGCACACTTATTTAGGCAAAAATGAGTTTAATGATTCACACTAAATTCTAAAAAATACATTCTTCACTAAGATCAGCCAAATTGAATTGGATTCTTGGAAAATAACAAAAATGCTGAGAATTGGTACACACACACACATAAAAAGGGCTAATTCAACATGCAGAACTGTTAATGCTACAAAAATCCACAGGTTGACTCTCTCACTTTGATCTCCTGCTGGAGCAAATGCAGCTTCCAACCACCTTACCCGCCATTGTTGGTAGCTTGAAATAAACCTCAGCAGTAAACAAAACCTTTTTGTTCTTCACTTGAGTAACATTTCTGCAATTTGGACAGCATTCAGAGCAGCTCCCTTGCGTATTTGATCACCACAAACAAAGATATCCAACCTGTCACAGAATAAGGCGATTTAGTTTTCTGGGAAGCTCTGAATTTCGGAAAGCAAAAACTTCTGTACAATGTAATTTACCCGTAATCTCCATCTTGAGAGACATCACGGCGTATTCTCCCAACAGCCACGGCGTCTTTGTTGGAAACTTCAAGGGGAGTTGGGAAGTGATTCTGTGCGCGATCATCAATAACCACTACACCAGCTGCATTCTTTAGAATATCTCTGGCAGTGTCCTGGCCAAAACAAAATGAATGTCACGATTGCCCTCTGAGGCTCTGACTATGGAGATAGTGAGATCAATGCTACACCAAGGTTCAAATGTTGCATACTTCCATATTTTTCAAGGAACGGTACATGAAACACTTTTGACCAAGACAGATGTTTTTGTCGACTGATCCAAAATTCCAGATAGTCTATACAATAAGCACACTGCAACTCAGAGTATCAAAAGTGGCTATCGACAGACTATTACTCGCCATGCAGTTTTCTATCTTCTCAGTTGTAAGATGAACATGGTACAAACTGTAGTTTCTTTTGAGGTGCTAACTCAAAGGAGCTCTATGTTTGGAATTTTGTGGGTTCAAGTGACCAGGTCTGAGTATAAACTATAAAATGAATAAAGATCAAAGCATGAAGGGAATCCAACTAGAAGCAAGAAGGTTTTATAAAGTCAAACACTCTGGTAGACATAAGAAATGCACTAATAATAACTTGAAATGATGATAAATGGATAAACAAAAAAATAGAGGAACATAGCAAGAAATGCACTAGTAATATTTTACAGGTTCCCTGTTAAACTTTAATTTATTTTTTACGAAAAAAGCATGAGCATACACTTGTGAAGCCTGAAATTTGATGTTGAAGACCAACATGGCAAAATTAGTCCCTACCACAGACATAATTTTCCTATACTTAGAAAAGAGAGGTTTTTGTTTCTATACATCTTGAGCTAAGTTTTTTGTCATACTTAGTTCCATTACTTTGTTCTCTGAATCTCTCCTTTATATATACCCTAAAACAGTTTCCATTGAAAACCTAATTCATATTCGAATTCAAGAACTTGCTGGACATGACAAAAAAAAAAAAAAAATCAGACAAACTTGTTTCTTCGTGCAGTACGGAAACTACAAAATTCATAGCGCCAGCAGTATTACCTCATGTAAAGGCTTCTCAAATTGAAGATTTACACTCTCAGCATGTGCACGCATAACAGGAACCCGTATGCATGTTGCAGTCACTTTCACATTCTGGTCATTCTACAAAAGAAAAGATGAAAAAACAGAATTCATTTCAGATAACTAATTATTTTTCAGCAGCCCCTTCCTACAGTGGTAAATGAGGATGAACTAAACATGGAGTGAAATACTAACCCATATTTTTCTTGTCTCTTTGACTAATTTCATTTCCTCTTCATTGTAGCCATTCGAAAGAATAGGCGCATTGTGTGAGAAAAGATTAAATGCATACTGCATGAGAATATTAAAAATTAATATTCAGAAAGCAGATATGATCTGTATTGCTCTTTCCATTGTGACAGGAGGACAGTCAACAAACCTGTTCCCTAAAGATTTTACAGGTTGGCTCTTTTCCTGCTAGAACCTATCGCCCACAAAAAAGAAAAGCAGGTAAATCCAATGCAAAAATGCTATAGTTATTATTGTGTGTAGATGAGCTCAGAACCTCACGAGTTTGAAGTTCAAGCTCTTCCATTGCTGCAGCACCTGCTCCACTAGCTGCCTGGTATGTACTAACCACCATGCGCTTTACCTGAAAAATTAAAATTCAAATAAATACTTTTATAGCTGATGGAAAGAGAGAAAGGTAGTATCAAACTTGAGAAAAGCTATGGGAATGAGTCCACTAGTATAGAGGGCAAGACAAGTACTAATGAAAACTAGCATCATATTCTATTTCTGAATTTTCTTTGTAAAATAAGATCAACAAAATGGATTCAATGAGTTCTTCATGATGTGAAGTTGTCCCTTTCCAAAACATTTACCACATCCATTTCTTTTACTTTTTCCTACCACCTTGCATTCTAGAAATCCTACTCTTTAATAGATGGTTAAAAATGACCTGCAGGACCATGCTACTAACAGTATATCACCAATATGCCCTATGACCCTATCAATCATTTTCAGTCAACCAAAAATGTCTGAGAAACCATCAATCGTAAATTACTACGACTAGAGCCATTAAGACAGGAAAAACCAATTTCCACAGTCTTCCCAAATTTATTTAAAGAAAGTGTAGCAACTCTCATGTCCATGGTTACAATAAGCATGATACACACCATCTCTCAAGTCTTGCACAATTTTTGCATCCCATCATGCGCCTAATAGATTATTAGTAAACTACAGACGTCCACTAACTTTTGGCTCGCAATGAACTACATCAAAAATATGCCTAGATATCGCATGATCCATATGGAGGCTGATATCCTCATCTCTTTCTCCTTTCACACATAATACAAAGTATCAGTTTCGATTCTAAAATGTTTCCATCTCTTAGCTCACATTTTCCTTTAGCAAAAATTCAGAAATCATGTTTCCCTTCGCATTTCTGATGAAAATCAACTCCTACACAATCCCATCAAGAAATAAACAGCAAGCCAAAAGCACACACAAAAAAAAAAAAAAAAAAGCAATAAATGTCAAAGATATTTGCAAACACCAATGGAAGTTTGAAATCATAAAGTTGTTTCGTATCTCATGACATTGGCTTGTTACTCTCTTTTGAGTTGCAAGCCTCAAGAACTAAAACCCATTGATCGGCTCACCTACCCCCTACCCCTCTTCAAAGTTCAAAATTTTCTTTTTTGATCCCTAAAAATTTGAAATCATAACGGGATGAAACTAAAAATTTGAACTTTAGCACTGAAAGTGGCTTCCTTTTCTACCTTCATTTTATTCACATGACAAACTGAATTTGAACACCAGAAAGAACACACATAACCACCATAGAGTCACCCAAACACATTTTTACGTCAATTTGAACCAAATACGCATAAATATTCCCTCACCTTAGCATGACGATGCAACGGTGTTGCGGCCATCAAACAAATAATAGTGGAACAGTTGGGGTTCGCAATCAAGGCCCCTTTCCCAGTCCCAATCTTAATGTGCGCCATAGCCTCTGGATTAACCTCAGGAACAACCAGAGGCACCCCTTCATCCATCCGAAAAGCGGAGCTATTATCAACTACAACAGCCCCATTTTGGACCGCAATAGGGCCGAATTTCTTACTTATAGAACCACCAGCGCTAAACAGGGCAATATCCACATCCTTGAAGCTATCTTCAGTCAATTCTTCGACAGTGTACGCCTTCTCCTCAAAGTTTATTTGTTTCCCAGCCGACCGTTTGCTGGCGAGGAGTTTAATTGATCGGTAGGGAAAATTCAGATCGGATAAAACAGAAAGGAATTCTTGGCCTACAGCCCCTGTGACACCTACAACGGCCAGGGAAGGAGCGTTTTCTGTGAGTGTCATCTTAATTGGGGAAAATGAGAGATGGGTTTTGATGGGAAGTGGCTTGTGGGTGGGGAGGCGGGTGGATATGGGGCAATGGTGGCGGAGGGAGATGGAAGAGGGATTCATTTTGGCGGCTGTGGCTATGGGCGATGGCGGCCAAAGAGGTTTAGGGTTTAACCGTTTAAGGTGGGAAAGTTTAAAATAGAAAAAACTACATTAGTCGTCGTAGTCATAATAGAATAATTTTTTTAATTAAGCTTTTCTTGTAGTATTGAAGAAACTACGTTCGTTTCGTTGCTTGAATTATAAATTTTTATTGGTCAAATGTTTTTGGCGGCGAAAACAAACGCTCCTTTTGCTTCCTTCCTCATTAGTACCAACGTTTCTGTTTCTGGTGAGCATGCCCACGGTTCCAGACAGCAAACGGAACCACATTTGCAGAAGATTTTCACTTTTTCAAATTCATTTTAACAAATAAATCAATTCTTTAAACACTAAAATAATGCACTTTTATGAAGAAAACAAAATGTTGTTAAGTCAAAATCAACTTATTCTATTCATGAAATTATTAGGTTTGAGTTTTTTAAATAGTACTTTCTACATATTAAGAATTAATCGTGATTTTGTTTAAATTAGAAATAAAATTGATAGATTAATTGATAAAATTTATAAAACGTGTTATCAATATACTTATACGTGTAAATATTGTATTCTGTGGATTATATATAAATTAACGATTAATAATTGCTATTTGTATCATGAAATTGCTATTTGTATCACAAAAAAAATAAAAATAATAATAAAAAGACCAAAATGCCCTTATGATGGAACATTTGTAGAAAATACTAAGTACTGGACAAAAACGCACCAAAAATGCGTTTTTACCACACACATAAACGCATGAAAAAACGTTTTTTACATGTAAAAATTAAGTAAAATGACGTTGTTGATGATTGAAAACGTCAAAACTGAATGATTTTCGCTACACAAAACGCACCAAAAGTACGTTTTTTCTTCACAAAAACGCCAAAATGGTGCGTTTATACCATGGATGAAACGTCAAAATGGGAAGTTTCCACCATGGTTCGCTCGTTAAAATGATGTGTTTTTGACTGTCAAAAACGTCAAAATGATGTGTTTTTGACTGTCAAAAACGTCAAAATGTTGTGTTTTTGACTGTCAAAAACGCCAAAATGATGTGTTTTTGACTGTCAAAAACGTCAAAATGTTGTGTTTTTTACTGTCAAAAACGCCAAAATGATGTGTTTTTGACTGTCAAAAACGTCAAAATGTTGTGTTTTTGACTGTCAAAAACGTCAAAATGATGTGTTTTTGACTGTCAAAAACGTCAAAATGATGTGTTTCCACCATGGTTCGCTCATTAAAATGATGTGTTTTTGACTGTCAAAAACGTCAAAATGGGAAGTTTCCACCAAGGTTCGCTCGTAAAAATGATGTATTTTTGACTGTCAAAAATGTCAAAATGGGAAGTTTCCACCACGGTTCGCTCGTAAAAATAATGTATTTTTTACTGTCAAAAACGTCAAAATGGGAAGTTTTCACCATGGTTCGCTCGTAAAAATGATGTGTTTTTGACATGTACAGAAGTTCAAAAACGTTTACATACATTCATGTGAATTGGAGGAAACACTTATACACAACAACTATCCAAAAAACAAATCCACACAAATTCTTAACTTAAAAAACATTCGTTATATGAAGTTATGCGGGAGTGGAGTTCACGAGAAAGAGCGACACGTGGCCGACGTAGCAGGTGCCGTTCAGGTTCATCCGGCCGCTCGACAGGTCGATCACACCGCATTCATACAGGTTTTGATGGTGGATCTCCATTAAGGACAGGTAAATAATTCCTGTTAAGTTTTTCAAATAAATAAATTATGAAGGTTTGTTTATTTAATGAAACATATAATTACAATTTAAGCTACATCCATGCTTGTGAATTTAAGCTGATTTTTTTCACAAAGACAGTCTACCACGTCCCATAATACTAGCACCACGTCAAATAACACTAGCACCACGTCCAGATACGTCTACATCCATGTTTGTGAATTTAAGCTGATTTTTTTCACAAAAACAGTCTACCACGTCCCATAACACAAGCACCACGTCAAATAACACTAGCACCACGTCCAGATACGTCTACATCCATGCTTGTGAATTTAAGCTGATTTTTTTCACAAAGACAGTCTACCACGTCCCATAGCACTAGCACCACGTGTCCAGATACGTCTACATCCATGTTTGTGAATTTAAGCTGATTTTTTTCACAAAGACAGTCTACCACGTCCCATAGCACTAGCACCACGTCAAATAACACTAGCACCACGCCCAGATACGTCTACATCCATGTTTGTGAATTTAAGCTGATTTTTTTCACAAAGACAGTCTACTACGTCCCATAACACTAGCACCACGTCAAATAACACTAGCACCACGTCCAGATACGTCTACATCCATGCTTGTGAATTTAAGCTGATTTTTTTCACAAAGACAGTCTACCACGTCCCATAGCACTAGCACCACATCAAATAACACTAGCACCACGTCCAGATACGTCTACATCCATGTTTGTGAATTTAAGCTGATTTTTTTCACAAAGACAGTCTACCACGTCCCATAACACTAGCACCACGTCAAATAACACTAGCACCACGTCCAGATACGTCTACATCCATGCTTGTGAATTTAAGCTGATTTTTTTCACAAAGACAGTCTACCACGTCCCATAACACTAGCACCACGTCAAATAACACTAGCACCACGTCCAGATACGTCTACATTCATGCTTGTGAATTTAAGCTGATTTTTTTCACAAAGACAGTCTACCACGTCCCATAACACTAGCACCACGTCAAATAACACTAGCACCACGTCCAGATACATAAAATGACAGTCAAAAACACATCATTTTAACGAGCGAACCATGGTGGAAACTTCCCATTTTGACAGTCAAAAACACATCATTTTGACGTTTTTGACAGTCAAAAACACATCATTTTGACGTTTTTGACAGTCAAAAACACAACATTTTGACGTTTTTGACAGTCAAAAACACATCATTTTGACGTTTTTGACAGTAAAAAACACATCATTTTGGCATTTTTGACAGTCAAAAACACATCATTTTGGCGTTTTTGACAGTCAAAAACACATCATTTTGACGTTTTTGACAGTCAAAAACACATCATTTTGGCGTTTTTGACAGTCAAAAACACATCATTTTGACGTTTTTGACAGTCAAAAACACAACATTTTGACGTTTTTGACAGTCAAAAACACAACATTTTGACGTTTTTGACAGTCAAAAACACATCATTTTAACGAGCGAACCATGGTGAAAACTTCCCATTTTGACGTTTTTGACAGCCAAAAACGCTCTCATTCAGCGTTTTTAACATAGGAAAACGCAATTTTGGCTAAATTTTGTATGTCCAAAACGTTTTTCCATTGCGTTTTGGAAGAGAAAAAAACGCAATTTTGCCCCGTTTTTTGATATAAAATCTGTCAATTTATCAAAAATTTTGTTCATAAGGGCATTTTGGTATTTTTATTATTATTTTTATTTTTTTTGTGATACAAATAGCAAATTTGTGATACAAATAGCAAGTCCCTTTTTATAAAGAGACTTACTAATGGAATTACGCTTGGTCCTATAGACCAGTAATGCTAGCTCTAAAGCTGTTGTTTCCAAGAAATCAATAATTTCAGTCATAGCTATGAGTTTTGGGTAAGAAGATGCAAAGTAGAAGGGCTCTTCTGTGAACAAAGTGCATAGTAGATGAGGTGCATCCCAAAATATAATATTATTACTCATTGCTTATCCTTTAATTGAATTTGTTGTCTCCCTGCTATCTTTCTTTCTCCGTCAACATGGTTCCATAGAACCAATCTCACTAGTGAATCAATCAAAAAAACTAAATAAAATTTTGTAATTGGGCCAACAAATAATATCATACTCACCCAACGGAATCGAGGCAATAAAAGTCATCGAAAGTATCAGCAAAGTGACTCGGCAGAGAATAAAAAAATAGATCAAGAAAGTAACGACATCAAACACCACCCTACATATCATTAAGTGAACTATATTTTAGTCATTAATGTATACCAGCAATAAAAATTTGCTAAAATAACAAACTAAAACAACAATATTGGAAACAAGATTCGACGGTACAAGTGGGTTCAAAAGAGAGAAAGAATTTTATTTTGTTTTACAAATACAAACCAAACTTGTTTTAAAATTGATTCGGTTCTAACCATCAAGAACTTCAAATTTGAAACTGAACAATAGTACCACCGGAGGTCTAATTTCCGGTACAGTGCTAGCTAGTGACGGACCAAAAAATTATAATGAAGGTGCTAGGGGGAGGAGGAGGAGAGCGAGAAGGAGGAGGAGGGAGAATAAGGAAGAATGAGAAGGATCTTGAAGCTGATGGTGCAACACCCATCAGCCCAATGCTAATTCTGCCACTGGTGCTAGCAACATCTAATAGGACTCAAGCCTTGGTGAAGAAGTGCAATTGGTTGTAAGATTGGGTAACTCACCCAATCTAAACATATGAGAGAACAACCACACTTCCTCTCACTTATTGTTTTTCTTCCTCTTTTTTCCTTTTGGCTACAAACAAACCTAATAACAACAGCAGTCACGTGAGATCAGATATGATAGCATATATTAAATATGAGGGTATTTTAGTTTGAAAATGTATTCAAGAATATATTAAGGGTATTATTGTTCATTTATTTAATAAATTAAATGACATAATTACTAAGAGGACGAAAAGAGACTATTAGATAATACACGAGACTTTTTATAATTTTTAAAATTTTTAGAGAATTTTTGTATTTTGACCAAAGTTTAAGGGAGAAAATATAATTCACCCTTAAAAGTTTAATGGCTAATTACGAAGCATTCATTTAGATCTAAAATTTTGAAAGAAAAAAAATTAACATTTTTCGATAGCGGTATAAATGCAATTCACCCTTGATTATTCTAAGATTTACCCATTTTAAAATTTGGTTCCGTGTAAACTTCCAAACATGAAGACTCTTGACCCGACCCTGCCACTCATTCTTCATTCTTAAAGTCGAGGGTTGTGCCTAACTTCTAGACTGACTTGTGTGGAAAAATAAGGAGAATGAGATGTAGATTTGTGCCCCCATTAATAGTCTATGGCGGTGTTTGTTAACAATTTTTTCCTGAGAAAAGTTAATTTTTTTATTATAAATTATATTATATTAATTTTAATTTCTTTCAAAATTCTTCTCTCACCATTTAAAAAAAAAAATCCGTCAAATATTTTTTTCTTTCCTCCATATAAAAACATTTACCAAAAGAGTTAAATTTCTAGTAAAAAATAACTTAAGGAAAAAATGCAAACAAACGCAACCTAGAAGTAAGAAGTTCCAACGAAAGACCTTAATTTGTCTCAACATTAATGTCGTCGTCGCCGGTCTACTATCCGGTAATTTATATGGTGGTCCTATAGGACCACCATGAATTTTACTCCTACCCCGCTACAGTAGCGCGCTACAGTTCCCCGCGCGCGCTACAGTAACGCGCTACAGTTCCGCGCGCTACAGTAAACGCGCTACAGTACCTTCGTTTCTTTTGTTATTTTTGGCTATTATGATACATATTATGGACGTTTTTGTTGTATGATATGATTTCTTTTATATTTTTGATCTGATATCTAAATTCTGTTGATCTGATGTCTGCTATTTTGTGATATGATGTCTATATAATCATGATTTGATCTACTTTGTTAAGTATATTTTAGTTCTACTGTATGATTTCTTTTATATTTTTGATCTGATATCTATAGTCTGTTGATCTGATGTTAAGTATGAGTTGATCTGATGTCTATATAATCATGATTTGATCTACCTTGTTAAGTATATTTTAGTTCTACTGTATGATTTCTTTTATATTTTTGATCTGATATCTATAGTCTGTTGATCTGATGTTAAGTATGAGTTGATCTGATGTCTATATAATCCTGATCTGATCTCCTTTGTTAAGTATGTTTTAGTTCTGCTGTGTGATTTCTTTTAAAATCTTGATCTGATGTCTATAGTCTGTTGATCTGATGTCAAGTATACGCTGATCTGATGTCTATAGTCTGTTGATCTGATCTCCCTTTTTAAGTATGTTTTAGTTCTACTGTATGATTTCTTTTAAAATCTTGATCTGATGTCTATAGTATGTTGATCTGATGTCAGTTATGAGTTGATCTGATGTCTATATAATCCTGATCTGATCTCCTTTGTTAAGTATGTTTTAGTTCTGCTGTGTGATTTCTTTTAAAATCTTGATCTGATGTCTATAGTCTGTTGATCTGATGTCAAGTATGAGTTGATCTGATGTCTATATAATCCTGATCTGATCTCCTTTGTTAAGTATGTTTTAGTTCTGCTGTGTGATTTCTTTTAACATCTTGATCTGATGTCTATAGTCTGTTGATCTGATGTCAAGTATACACTGATCTGATGTCTATAGTCTGTTGATCTGATCTCCCTTTTTAAGTATGTTTTAGTTCTACTGTATGATTTCTTTTATATTCTTGATCTGATATCTATAGTCTGTTGATCTGATGTCAAGTATTCGCTGATCTGATGTCTATATAATCCTGATCTGATCTCTCTTGTTAATTATATTTTAGTTCTACTGTATGATTTCTTTTATATTCTTGATCTGATATCTATAGTCTGTTGATCTGATCTCTTGTATTCTCTCATCTGATGTCTATATAATCCTGATCTGATTTCCCTTGTTAAAAAAAGTATTTTTTTTAAAAAGAATTTTTTATAAAAAAAGGTATTTTTTTTAAAAGTTTGTGCGTCAAAAAAAAAAAAAACTGTAGCGCGTTACTGTAGCGCGAAACTATAGCGCGTCACTGTAGCGCTACTGTAGCGCGCGCGCTTACTGTAGCAAGTAGGAGTAAAATTCATCCTACTCCTATAGCCCCACCGTAAACGGACTCCTACTATCCCCCTCCCTAAATAATAAACACCTCAAAAATTATATAATTATTAAGAATATAATTAAATTCCCTCAAAAAAAGAATATAATTAAATGATAATATCTATTAGTGAATTTATGTTATTTATCCTTAATTAATAAATAAATTCATACTTTAAACGATAAATATTTATGTTTTTAATGGACAAAGAAAAAGATAAAAAGGGAAAATGTTATTAATAATATCTAGAAAAGTGAAAAGAAATTATTTTAAAATATATAAATTTAAATATCTAAGGGAGTAATATTTTCCCTTATATTAATTATTTTTGTGAGGGTATATGTCTTATTGCATCAAGTTACTATATTAATACAGGTTCAGATTTACAAAAAGATAAAAAAAAAAAAAATGGTTTATTGAAGAAAACATGTCCAATAATTTTAAAGACATGAGAATATGTACAAAAGAAAATACAAGAAATTAACTATTTCTATCCACCATTCATTTTTTAAAAATTATTTTACAATTTGAATGATGTGATAAATTATCAACAAACAACAGAAGACACTAACATCAACGTCTATGAAAATTCTTTGCAGAAATTAAGAAAGATTTACATGAACACAGAAACACCATACCTCGGCCAGTCCCCTATATATTAACCTCTGCCTTCCATTGATCTTCAAAGCCACAACAACAAAAGAGAATCCCATTAATTTCAATATGAATTTCTCCAAAACCTTGTTCATCTGGGCTCTTTTCGCCACCCTATATCTCATCACCTTAACCACTGCTGCAAATTTCAACATTGTAAACCAATGTCCCTACACAGTGTGGGCTGCCGCCTCTCCCGGCGGCGGTAGGCAACTCAGCCCAGGCCAGGCCTGGAGTCTAAACGTGGCTCCCGGAACCACAGGAGCTCGTATCTGGGGCCGCACAAATTGCAACTTCGACGCCAACGGTAATGGCAACTGCCAAAGCGGTGATTGCCGACGCCTGGAATGTCAAGGATACGGTAGTCCTCCCAATACCTTAGCTGAATTCTCCTTGAACCAGAACAATCTGGACTTCATTGACATTTCCAATGTGGATGGGTTCAATATCCCGATGCAATTTGCCTCGGTGACTCCATGCCGAACCATTACATGTTCAGGGGATATTGTTGGGCAATGCCCGGCTGAGCTAAGAACTCAGGGCGGATGCAACAATCCCTGCACTGTTTATAAGACAAATCAGTATTGTTGCACCGATGGACCTGGAAGTTGCGGACCGACGCCGTTGTCCAGGTTCTTTAAGGATCGTTGTCCTGATGCTTACAGTTATCCTCAGGATGATCCCACTAGTTTGTTCACCTGCCCAAGTGGGACCAATTATAGAGTTGTCTTCTGCCCATGAACATATTATATATTATTTGTTACTGGTGAAATAATGAACAATGGTTCAAATGATAATACTTTATAGCATACGTGTTATTTGATTAGGAGGTGGAATTACATATGGGTTTGTATTGTACTTCTTACCTAGTATTAGGGCTTTCTACAATTACCCTCTACCTTACTAAGAAAAAAACGTATAGCCTGGAATAAGAAATAATGGAATGTATTATGTATTCATCCATCTCTTGTTTAGTTTTTGTTGGTTCGGTGGACGAATGGAGTAATCTTTTTGTGCTCCCTAAGTTTGGCGATTAATTATGATTGTTAATGGGTTCTGTTATTATTATTCTTATTTTGTGCTGTTATTATCATCGTCACCACTTTTCTTTGCGGGTCATTGATTCAAAATGGAGAAGAAGAAGAAAGTTGTGGACGGTTTGTGATAAATTAGCTTTGGATTAATAGTTTTTAACTTATTTGCCGACTCAGTACATAGATTTAACTCATTTGACAACTCGAATATCAAACATTTTTTAGATTTTGTTTTCTTTTCAACTTTTCTGATTAAAGGAACCAAACGATCATATTTTTAAAAAGGGACTAAAATTGATATTACTTTTATTACGATAGGACAAGAAAGTATTTAAGTTTTAAAACAATTGCCTATATGGCTATAATTATGAGGAAAGTTTGAGTTGTATTAGTCAATTAACTGTCTTATAAATTGATTATTACAAAACCTGTAAGCATTTGATAATTTAGAACCATGGTGATCATTACATTTCCTTCCTGCCAGCCTTCTTCTACCTCCCATCTGAATAGTCCTTTCATCATAAGGGAGCCAGCTTTCAGAGATAAAAATGTGCTCCCTGCAATGGAACATGAAGAGCTTGACAGTTGAGTTTGAGAGACTAATAGCTCCATGAAACCGCGGAAACATCTTGCATGGTGACAAGCTTTGCTCGTCCTCCATACTCTTCCGTCAAAGCTTCTTCGCCAACTTCGCTAACGAACTTCCTCTTCTCCTCTTCGTTCGTTACAATTATTATCTTCTCAAGAGTAGCTTTCTCCAGGAAGTAAGAAACCATCCTCCAGACACTCACAAAGAATCCAGGCATATGTAGAAAGTAAAGCTTGGCTAAGCGTTCAGGGTAGTAAGCCTATATATGAAAACAAGAATGTTAACAACTGAAAATATGCCAAAAAGATCAAGTTTTGTTCCATGACATTGGCTAACATGCAAGGATCATGGCATAGAGTAGTGATCAATGGATTTATAAATACCTGTAGTAATTGGAAACCAGTGATTAGAGCTCGAGCATCGACATTTTTGTAAGTTATATTGCTTAGATCAATAATGAAAACCACCTTTTCATTTCCAATTTCTCCATCTTTGAAAGAGCTGAAATGACCAACATCTAATTCACATCACAAATTCAAGAAAACAGGTATACTGCAACATGGTAGTAAAAACAGCAAATGCTGAGGGAAAACACGTTGAATGAAAAACCCAAGAAGACATTTAAGAAACGAGAATGATAGAAGGATTAGCAAAGCTTCTATTTTACATTTTCACTATTCTTTCTCTCTTCCCCTTTCTTGATCTAATCATCCCATTTTCCCTCTTTTCTACTGCTTTCCCCCTATCTCTTCCCTCTACTTTAATAGAGTGTTACATTTGTTTGTTATACGGGCCGAAAAGATCATGAAATTAAAATTTAACCAAACAGGTATTAGTTTTGATAATGCTGAATACCAATATCCATTAAACATTTCACTCTATTATCATATCTGTTGATAAATATTTCAATTCCTGTCAACAAACTAACCAAACTCCCCTTTATTCTTTCAGTATCTCAAGTGTAAGCTTTATAGCCTCATCTTAATCTTGTCAGTAGGGTAAGGTATTTGATCCTAAGGTTCACAATTCCAATATGCTATATCACATCACCCAGCCAACTCAAATTCCTCTTCTTTTATTTGGAGGCAGATCACACTTGAGAAACGAAATTACATCTTAATTAAACCCATTGTTTTGATCAATTCAAACAAGTTTGCGAGGTCGGATTAAAATTACCTTGCAATGGCTTTGTCCAGTAGGTGAACCACAAATTCTGCACCAACAGGCAAAGATTTCAGTTACAGATGGACACCTACTATAGTAATAGCAAAATATACAGCAAATCAATATTTTTAACACAAAATGTGAGATTTAAGTACACATTAGCTGATTGCTTTCATTAACTAACTCAATGAGCAAGACTTAAAAAAGAATTGAGCTAAGCACATGATATCTTAGAATGGTTTTAATCAGTTTAAGTCGACAAAAAGGAAGATAATCTCGTATACATCTTAACTTCAACAATCCAGAGGTTTCTTTTGATGGTCATCATATATAAATAACATTACAGCCAATAATAATTACCATAAAAGCTGAGTTCAGTTTGTTGTTTCCCTGAAGTTAGGTTATTCTATGAGATTTGATCCAAAACAAGAAATCAAGAAACAGATTTAGTCAACACCAAGCATGAAATGCTCCAACTATTCGAAAAATTAAAGGTTTGAAAACCAACTTGCAGATTGATCCACTTAGTCACTTAGACAAAGTCGTAATTGTTGACCTCTATAATAATATGAGCCACATTAAGTATTCTCACTAAGTCACCACAACCAATAAACAAATCAAAAATAAGATGCTTTAAGGAGACAAGCATCACATGTGGCAGCACAAGTTCAGCTTCTTGAACCTCCAGTCATCCAGTAACCAATGCATAACTTACAGTTCCAAAATCAGATACATATTGTTTAGTCATTTATATGCAGTCAACAAGGAAACTAGCCATGGTTTCAATGAAACTTATGATAAACAAATACACCACTACAGGAACATATATTAAAAAAAACATATTTAAGAAATAACAAAAAACGCTGTTCTTATTACTTAGAGAGATTGAAGTCAAAGTATAATCTTCAACGTGGGTGATTTCTATAGCCCAAGAGAAATCTAAAAGCCGTGGATAATATAAAAACGGGAAGAAGTTCCTAAACTATGAATGCCAACTAATTTAGAATAGTTATATATTCACCAGCTCAAATTTTGGATTTGAAAGTTAAGTACAGAATAAGATATTCCAAATTTTTTTTTTTTTTTTTTTGTATGGCAAATATTTTATGTGGTCCATAATCGAACCACCAAAGGCTGATGCAATAGCCCAATAATGAAGACAAAGAATCACAAGAGAATCATTCTAACAATGAAAATGGAATATTTAGATGTCAACACAACAAACAATGATACAAGACTAAGACAGAAAAAGGTTAAACAGGTAATCCCAAGCAAAGAAATTCACTTTTGAATTGGAGTTGATCCTTAGACGCAAAATGCTTCTTGGTTTTCACAACCACAATAGGGAATCCTTGCTTTGACAAGCCCTGCAAGTAAACTTTTTCAGCTCCAAGTTCATCCTGAACTTCAGAGTCTGGAATGAATCCCAACGGGACAAATGATTTCCTCCACTTGTGCCACTGCACAATCATCTTTGCAGCTTTATCAGTGTCCATTGATCTTGCAATCAAGAACCGCATCAAAGTGGGGTCTCCAAACTTCTGCAAGTGACAAAATGCCGCATCAAGAACTGAACTTTATCTGAAAACTGAATCCTGCATAAAAGGGAAAACACGCTGAAAGGGAAAACTCTGAAGTTACCTCGGTTGAAATACCAAGCTTTTCAACTGCTTTCCTCAATTGGGATACAGAGAATTCTTCATTTCTCTCCATTTGAGGATTCTGGGGTGTCAAAAAAGGGGGGAAGAAGGTGGTTTTTGCTCTGCAATTGGCTAGAACTTAGAACTGCTCATTTTAGTTTTACACATATAGAGAATAGAGGAGAACATGGACCAGTGGTGGTTGGGGATGTTTGATTTTCAGGGCTATATATAAATGTTCGTTTCTGTATCAGAATAAAATCTTACAATTATTTTTGTTAAAAAAAATGTAAGAGAAAATTGACAAGTAGATCCTGGTGTCCCATTTTTCAAAAATATAAGTGATTTTTAATTTTAAAAAAAAATTACATGTACATGTATTTTTCATTCTTATACATATGACATTTATTTATTGGCAGCTTCACTCCCATAACTCCTCCTCTGACATATAATATAATATAATATAATATAATATAATATGATGGTCAGTTAACTCATCATCACAGATTAAAAAAAAAAACTAATATATTAATTAGATATTTTTTAATATTTTATATATATCATACAATACAAACAAATTGTTAAAAGTTTTGATATTTAGAAATAAGAAAATACTTCATGCTAAATAATATGGAAAAGAAGCAAATTTTTTGTTTAAAAATAAAAAACAGAGTTCCATATATTGAGGGGCAATGAACCAAACATCCAAAAATTGTACACTTTCCACCACAATAACTACAGTATATACAACCAATGACAAGGGCTGAATCTCCAATCCAATGTACTCTTCCAGTAACTACACAATTATGTGGGCAAGTTGCCATTAAGATGAATCATCCACAAATGTAATGTGGTTTCATATACTAAATTTATTCTTAAGCTTTCAAATCAAAAGCTTAAGAGAATTCCCTCACCTAGGTGGCCACTGCCCTAAATACTCATCAACTAACATGGCAAATTCTGCAATTGATCCACAGAGCTAAATGAAACTAACCAACTTTTCTAATCATTTCTTTATACAAGCAACTGAATCCAGCTCCGGAATCGACTCCACTAGTCACTTCTGCACACACGAATGGTTTTAGCCACACCATGAGCTTCCTTTTCATCAATTGCCAGAAACAGCAAGATATTCCTCCTTCAGAACAGAGCCGAATCTTGAGCACATTGAAATTCACTCGGTATAAATTCAGTTTTCTATAGAAACCATGCTATCAAATAATGAGCAAATTTGTAAATAAGCGAATAGAATACAAGGGAACCAAAGTATGCATAATCAAGCATTAACTTTCCAAGATTGAAAAAAGGTGATTGTATGTACTTACACAAGTAGTGAAAATATTGAAAGGTGTCAGAAGCATTAGAATAGAAACTTTTTACCATAAAATGAAGTTGAAACTGAATATATGGGTTGCTTTAAAAAGTAGATAAGTATTGTGGCAAACATTAACCAGAAGCATAAAAAAGTTTCGAGTATTTTGGAACTTTCTTTTTAAAAAAAACGGTAAGGGAATGGTAACGTTACGCAGAATTCAGGTAGGTAAAACAAATGAAAAAATACATCTTACATGCCCTGTAATTTGTATATAGAGCTGAAATTGAACGAGAATTTCATTAAAATAGACATAAGAGGAAAAATATTTCATGGACCAGCATGAGGCAGCAAAATACTACATGAACCAAAAGAGAGAGCAAAAATTGGTTTATATAGTGGAGTGAAGTAGGAATAAGGTTCAGCTACTGTTGTATGTGAGTTTAACTTCTACGGCCAAATCTCCATGGACTCTTTACCAAACATGTGGCGGCACCTAAACATTAAATGACTCCATTGGTCTATGCTTCTATCCTCATTCTAACTAGCCATTTACCAAGTGCCAACACACATGTCAGACACAAAATGATTACTCTCCTACCTACTCTCTTTATTTTGAAACGCTATTTCACTGAGTAGACAACACACACTTACAGACTCACAAGACACGTGGTTATATCTCCCTTCTTTCAATAGGCTATAAGCTGAGTAGACAACAAACAGACCCCGACACAGATGATTACTCTTTTATAATCCAATTCCAAACAGATACGCTAAGTATGTTAAGCATTAGCAGCACAAAAGAATTGGAACTTTATCAGTAGACATCATAAACCAAGAACCTTGAAAATCATTGGTGCATGAACGTAATCAGCATATCAAACATACCTACTCAGAGAAAACACTCATAAATTCACTAGGAGAGAGACGCTGTAACATGGGAACTCCTCCTTTGGCATTTTCACAGAAGTTCATACTTGGCTCCTGCTTCACTTTGTTTCCGGTATTATCTCCGTACATCTTTCCTTGATTTCCATTGGTAATTGCCACCATTGTTTCATCCAAAGAAAAAGGGTCAGGAGTCGACGATCCCCTACCAAGAAAGGCAGTATTCTTAAGCATTCCTTGGTCTAGCAAATGCCCTGAAGTAGGATGATAAGAATCCCGCAACATGGACACATTAGGAACTAGGGCTGACAACTGTCTGACCCCAGCAAATCTTGAGGCCGCAACTTGCATACTCACGCCATTATTAGCATTTAAAGAACCAGATGACAAGGTTGTGGGAGACAATGAACCTACACCAGATAACCCACCAAGCATAGATGCAGGCTTAGGTTCTACAGCCTGCACTCTTCCAGTAACCATTGGAGGATTATTTGATTGAGGCAAACGCATGCCATAATCTATAATGGAGCTTCCACTAAAATTGCAACTTTGATTAGCCAAAGCAGCATTATTTCCAGCTTGGAAATTTGCAGATGAGTGGGAGGGAACAAGACAAGAAGGTTGTACATTTATCGTTCGACTGGGCTCTGGAATAGTAGCTTGTTTCTGTTGCTGTTCATGCGGCGGTCGAAGCTGCTGAGTCTGAGGATGCATAATATTCATCATCACACTTCCACTTTGATCACCCAAGCCAATAAGGTTGTCACAAGCAACCACATTAACGAGATTTTTAGGTGACCAGGTTCCATGTCCTGAATGGACATTATCAGCAGTAGTAAAATTCTGAGAAAAATGTTTCGGAACATTGGATGAGCATTTCACCAATTGTTGACCATATGCAACATCCTGGTCAAGCGTTGTGCACTTGGACATGGGTAAAGATGCTTGTAGTAGAGCTGACTGGTCCAGTGCTGGCAATATTACAGTACCCGTCGGTTGATTTAGAAGTTCAGCATGCAGTGCGGCCAAAGTTTGAGGTGGAATTTGGCCAGACGCTGCCAATGCTTGAATATCAAACCTTCCCAGCGTACCAACTTTTGAATTCGGCTCCAGAGGAGCACAATAGGAACTAGGAAGGCCACCATGCGGTTGTGACACTCCACTTAACCTTTTCAAATACAGTCTAAATTTCTGCAAGTAGATATGACAAAATGTCAAACATGGCAATGCTGAAAGCTAATCAGAACAGCTGATTAGCAATAACACAATTATACACGTCTACTGAAAAAGATACAAGAAAAGTGATCAACACTAATTGGAGCACGTGACAGCAAACCTAGCATTGCACTTGACTTAGCAATCAAATTGCTCAATGCTACACAAACTAACATTCATCTCAGTAACAAAATTCCACGGCAGGCTCCATCTGATGTTGATAGAAGAAGGCAAGAAAAGGAAAAACATAAAGTTGGCTTATAAGAAAGAAATTCACAAATTCATGCTTGTTGAGGAGTAAAATGTGTCTTCAAGGCAGGCACAATCCCAGGAAAATGAGAAAAAAATCTTGATTAGTTAAGAGTTGCCATTCTATTCTCTTCTGCTGTTAACATGAGGGGAAATCTTCTCCATCAATGCACAACAACTCACATTCACATATTCAAATAGATACCATTTTACTCATCTAACACAAGGAAAAATACTTGATGTATATACCATCATAAAAAAATTTATATCATTAGTAATTCCAACCTGCAAATGGCTAGCTACGTTTTCTCTCGTCAAACCTGGTACATTCATTAGTTCAAGAATCCTCTTTGGCACAGCCTCTGCAAAGAAAAACCAAAGTCAGAAAAAGAAATAAACATAGCAATAAGAGAATAACTTCAAATATACCAAATATGACTCTGTATGGTATGAATCACATCACCAAAAATTATAAACGGTAAGAATCAGAAAAGGGGAAAGGAATTCCATACTATCAATTCCGAGTTGGTTTACGGCACTAACAAATTGTTGATGAAGCTCCACAGACCAAACAACACGTGGCTTCTTTGAGGTACTAGGGTCATCATTTTCTATTTCAGTATCATCTTCTTCTTTGCTATCTTTCCTTTTTCTCAGCGTTCTTAATGTTCCATCAGCTCCTTCGTTAACAGAAGAAGCATATTCAGGCTCGTCATTTCCATGTTTCTGCTGATCATTATCTTCAAGACTACCAGAAAGCTCATGCTCTTTACTCACATTACATCTCTTCCTCACTACGTGCTGCCAAATGTTTTTTAACTCTTCTGTTCGTATAGGTTTAATTAAATAATCGCAAGCCCCATGCCTAATTCCCCTCATAACAAGGCTGGTTCTGTCATCTCCAGACATCACTAGAAGGAGGAAATATAAATCATAAAAATTTATTCAAAGTATCTGATCAAACAAATTCATAAGAGAAAGCGCTGATACTTACTTATAACGGGAAGGTCCATTTCCAAACCAACAAGCTCAAGAAGGTTAAACCCATCCATATCAGGCATATGGACATCACTCAGCACAATATCAAAGAAACCTTTCCTTTCCCTTAAGAGATTTAAAGCAGCAGTAGCCTGAGAACAAGTTGTAACTGCAAGAATTCCCAATCATCAATCAAATGAGGACATAGAAGGCACAGTGCATTTAATGAAAGTTTCACAGAACAGTCCATAAGTCAATAACTGCAACAGATTTAGTTATCCTATCCTATTTACAGAAATCAAAACTTTGCCAATACAAGTCAGGGTTCACTTCCGAGTAGGAAAAAATATCATTTATCAGAAATTCTTCTAGACAATATTTCCCATTCAAAGACATCCAAGCAAGTCCCCTGACAGAAATAATTTAGATTGTAGGTTATATGCATAACAGTATAACAAATAAGAGAATAAAATAATGAAATTATCAATGGCAAAAAAAAACTGCCATTTTCTTAAACACTAGGTTTGGACCAGTAAATCGTCACCAGATAAGCAAACCAAACCTTCTATAACCTTTCAGAAGATCCATTTATGCAATAAGGATCGAGAAAGCTAAAAACACTTCATTTGCAATTTATAGTCCCAGAAACAAACTAGAAATTTTGTAACCCTCAGTACCTATGATTTCATATATAATGAGAATATTACTATGACACAGAAGGAGTACTTAATATGTATTACAGTACAGAACAGAATTATCTTGTTTACCCAAAACCAGAAAGGATGACAATATGAAATAACGGAACAGATTTGATTGCTTCAAGAACCTAATTCAAAAGGCTAAGTGCAGTAATAACAATAATTAAGTCACCATCCCGCTATGAGAGGCCAACTATATAAATCATCTCTCACCATTGTGTTCCGTCAAAACACATCTTCTCATTAACATCAAATACATTGGATCTTTTCAATAATTTCTTTTCAAGTCTTTTTAGGCATTATACTTTCTACATGCTATATTGGATATATAGAAGTCTCTGACACACATGTCCAAACCAACTTAAGCGTTTTTCTATAAGTTCCATCTATTGGAGCTGGCGACAAGTTTCTAATGCCTTTATTACTCTTCCTATCTCGTCTAGTGTGTCCTCAGATCAATTTCAACATTCTGAGAATTTTGCATCTATCCTATTACCAAGACAAAAAGGTGTATGCTAAAAACTGATCTCAGATGAAAATTTAGTATGAGAATTCTCTGAAATATCCAAACAAACATCTTTACAATGTTAGTCTACATCTCTTATAATATACAGTGAGCAAATAGATTGGAAGCTGAAAATTATTTTCCATTTTTTGCCCTTTTAACACCCAAAGGATCAGAGCCGAACACCCAGAACATACTTCTGACAAGTACACATGGCCAAATTAACACATCCATCCATATTGGTGTTTGCAAAACACCCAGTAACAAACAGTGTTCAAATAAAAAAGACGACAATTATAGTATGCTTTTTCAAGCCTTCTTATAGTTTTCTTGCTCATCTTCCTTACACCCGTCATCAGAAAGTTCATCTTAATTGATTTATATGAACTTCTGCCCTTTTCATGCCCAATTATGTGAGACTAAATTTCAACCCTCCTAAAGGTCTATTCTTCTTAATGCCTATAGTCAAACTTTCACCTATCTTAATCTTCAACTACACTTAAGCAAGATGCTACAAACTCCGACAATTTTTTAGAAAAATGGAAAAAAAACAGAAGAATTCTGGCTGTATGAGAATACCCTCACCCTGCAATTCCATGTAATTTATTTTCCAAAATATGCATAAATCAATAGCAGGTCTAACTAATAAAAAAATAGAGTATAACCAAACTGAAATTGAACGAAATACAAATATAACCGCACCCCACTTCAGAAAACAGGTCAAGTAATTTCTAACTAAAATATCACTCAGTTACTCAATTAAAGATTAAAAAAAAAACACCCAGGTAGAAACACATACGATTAACTACAAAATAACTTAAACTCGCAAGGGAAAAATATTACTAACAAATCATCCAAAGAACAAAAAAAAAAAAAAAAGGATGAAATACTCGCCTGAGTACTTGCATTTTCGAAGCATTTGCTCAAGAATCCTCAAACAAGGGACGTCGTCATCCACAACTAACACCTTCAACCCAACTGGGAACTGCTCGGGCACCGGCGCGGCCTCCTTAGAAGCACTCGCCATTATACAATCAAAATCAACAAAATTATTGAAGAAAATACAACTTTATCATAAACCCTTGTGAGAAGTCAACGAATTGGGCTCGGAAGAAAGAAACAGCCCTGGAACGGCAGAGAATTACTATAGAAAAAACGGATATTAATAGTACAAAAACAACAGTAAGGCATAGCTGGGGGGGTGGGTGATCGGGGGGGAGTGGCAGTAATCACTGGATTGGCCTCGGGAGAAGTATGGGAAACTGGAAAGGCCAAAATGAAGTGAGGAGGGCGAGGTTTTTGAGTGGGATTTGGAGGGAGCAGGAAGGGGGGATTTAGGAAAGAGCAAAATTAGGGTTTAAAGTTGGAGTGACTGGAGAAACAGAGGAGGAAAAAGAGGGAAAGTTGATGAGGAGGAAGGAAGATAAATAGGGAGAGAGAAAATTGGAAGGAAACTTAGGAAAGTGCGTCGAATACTTTGTCAGTACTTGCCAAGTAATCTGATTGGTCCCTTGGACTGATTTGAAGATAGAAACAAATTGTTCAAATAGTCCTCCAACTACTTCAAAATTCACATTTAGTACGTACATAACCTAGGGCATAACTTACCGCGTTTGTTTGGAGGCAATCGGAATAGGAGCAATCCGATTTTGATAACTCAGCAATTATTAAAAGAATTTAATTATCTTTGACCTGTTTGATAGTAATCATTGAAAGAATCTGATTTCCTTTAACATGTTTAGAAATATAGTAATAAGAATCATTTTACGATTGTTTTATTCTCATTGTCTCCAAACAAATACACACCTAATATAAACATGGGTGAAGTACATTTATTTTCCTGTGGTTTGATCAAACTACTAATTGTCCCCCTGAAATTTTTGACAATTACCAAACCTCACTTAACCAAAGTCAATATCAAAAAATGTCAAAAAATAAAAAAATTTGATGATATTTTGTCAAAATAAGATTATAAAATGATGTTAATTCTATTTTTCAACGCAATAATAATGTATAATGTATATGTCAGTATTTTTGTTTATTTTTTTTTGTCAATCAAAAGGCTAGTTGTTATTAATTTAAATTATCAAGAAGGTACACGTTATTTTTAAAATCTGAAAGGGTATTGATAGTTTGACCAAATTACAGGGAAATAAATGCAATTCACCAACATTTGAGGTCTCCAGAGCTCTTCTGAGTAATATCGGAAAAGATCAAATTATGGCTAATATCATGCCATTCATCCAATTTTATCCTGGGCTTATCCTTTTTTCTCCCTTGGCTCCATAATGCTGAAAATTTTTCTTCAAGTCACTCCATTTACTTCATCGCCATGCTTCTTCCCTCTTTCTCAGAACAATTATAACTCTGTCTCTAAATTTGCGACAACTTGTCACTTCATCAAAACTCCAAAGATAAAAAAGGGTTCTTTTTCGGGCTCAAACTGCAGGGCAAGAAGGAGAATCATATTTGAAGATTTCGGAGGAGAAGAAGAAGAAGAATATGGATATAATGAAGAGATAGCCCTTCTGGAAACATACAGTGAATCTGCAAGAAATGAAGCCCTTATGGTGAAGGCAGTGGTAGATGAAGAGGAAGTAGAAGTGCTCATTTTCAAGGTGAAATTTTTCTTCAAAATTCAGAACAGAACGTAACGATTGTTTTTTCAGTTTTTGCTGTGCTGTTAACAGAGAGCTTATATTCCTCCATTTTTAGGGTTTCTCATCGTGCTTGAGTTCTTTCACATCTCCTGATCCTTCAAAAAGTGTACTTCCAGCAAGAGCAGTGATTAAGTTGATAGACAGGGTAAAAGGGCCTTTTGATCCTTCCAATATTCAATACATTGAACAAGGTTTGACATGGGAAATCTTCAAGAACCGCCTCTCATCAAATCAAAAGTTGAAGGGATATTGAACTTCTTCTCTTCTAATTTTGTTTCCCTTATTATCTCATCCATTTTTTGCCCTCTTATAATCAATGTCCAAAATAAACCTTTGTGCTCCCATTTTGTTTCACTTTTTTTTTTATACAAACATAATTCAAACTCAAAACTTAAAGGGGATGGCTACCAATGGCCACATCCCTCTTGTCCCCATTTTGTTTCACTTAATTCAGTTTTAATTAGGCATGAGCATCCCTATTTTAATATTATAACAATGAAAATGGACGAAACTTTATCGCACAACGTAATATTTATTATATAAATCATATCTTTTCACATATTATATGATATCAGATTTAGTAATAACCGTCCAATATGAGTAGTTTCTATATGAAAAACCACTTCCAGTTCGTCATATATATCAGAACCTACATACTTGCAAACATAAGCAAAAGAGGAAAGAGGCTATGGAAGAGAGTGAAGAAGAAGCAGTAATTCAGAAGAGGAAGAGGGATAAGAGGAACCCCAAGCGTTTGTGAGCTAAATAGAATACCAAAATGACGAAGAAGAAGAGGGCCAGGAAAGTAGTATTGATGATCAAACGTTGTAACAGTGGAGTTCCCCCTACACTGCAGTAGAGGTAATTCTTGGTTGGCTCCTGCTGCACCTTATTTCCATTGTCCTTGCCACACATCTTTTCTTGATTCGTCCCGGAAATCGGAACCCTGATCTCACCCACAGCAAAATGGCTGGGAAGTGGCGATGTCGCTCCACCAAAAAAGGCAGTATTACTCTTCTTTATGCGATCAATCATTTGACCTGAAGCCGAATTATGAGGTTACAGCAACTATCATGATAACTGGTTCCCGGGCTGAGGGCATTATTTGCATTTAGAGAATCAGAAGACAAGGTTGTCGAAATTGAACCTGACAAGCCGCCACCAACCGAAGGTGGAAGTTTAAGTTCCGCGTCCTGCAATCTTCCAGCAAGTAATAGAGGCTCTGTTGATTCAGGTAAGGAAATGTTGCACGAGCATTTCATCAGTTGATTAACATAAGCAACATTCTGGTCAAGAGTTGTGCACTTGGACGACGCGGGTAAAGATGATTGTAGTAGAGCTGACTGGTCCGGTGCTGGTGATATTACAGTGCCCGTCGGTCGATTTAGAAGTTCAGCATGCAGTGCGGCCAAAGTTTGAGGTGGAATTTGTCCAGACGCTGCCAATGCTTGAATATGAAACCTTCCCAGCATACCAACTTTGGAATTCGGCTCCAGAGGAGCACAACAGGAACTAGGAAGGTCACCATGCGGTTGTGACGCTCTACTTAACCTTTTCAAATACAGTCTATATTTCTGCAAGTAGCTATGACAAAATGTCAAACATGGCAATGCTGAAAGTTGATAAGAGCAGCTGATAACCAATAATACAATTATACATATTATATGCTGAAAGCAGAGAACAGACAAACCTAGCATTGCACCTGACTTAGCAACCAAATTGCTCAATGCCACACAAACTTATGTTCACATCTCAAAAACAAATTCCATGGCAGACTCCATCTGATGTTGATGGAAGAAGGCGAGAAAAGAAAAAACATACAGTTGCTTATAAGAAAGAAATTCACAAATACATGCTTGTTGAGGAGTGGAATGTGTCTTCATGGCAGGCACAATCCCATGTAAAACAGGAAAATGATAAAGAATCTTGATCAGTTAAGGGTTGTCATATCTATTCTCTTCTGCTGTTAACATGAGAGGAAAATTGGTGAGAATTCAACGAATTGGGCTCAGAAGAAAGAACAAACCCTCGAACAGCAGAGGATTGTTATAGAGGAAAGTGATATTCATAGTAGAAAAACAACACTGAGGCATAGCTGGGAGTGGGTGATCGGGAGAGTGGCGGTAAAGAATGGTTTGCCCGGGCAAGGGTGTTGAGGATTTTGGAAGAGCAAAATTAGGGTTTCAAGTGCAGTTGAAACTTTCAATTCCAAAGTACAAAAATAGAATCTAGTTCATGTTACATGCCTTATCCTTGTGGCGAAATATCATATACAAGTAAAACCTCATTCTTACTTAGGAAAACTCAATGATAAAGAAGCTGTTTTTTTCCCAAACATCACCACAATATTTCTAAATGTTAACCATGATATTCATCTAGCAGAAAGAAAGCTCTTGCCACCACAAGTTTGGACTGTTCCATGAAATATATAAACACAAACAGGGAAGTTTGTCAGAAAGACAACAAACCTGCAAATGACTTGCCACATTTTCTCTTGTTAAACCTGGTGCATTCATCAGATCAAGAATCCTCTTCGGCGTAACTTCTGTAAAACCAAGCCGAAAATCAGCAAAAAGACATAAAAATTTTGAACAACAAAGCGAACCCGTATATCCAAAAGAAGAACAAACTTCAAGTACTGCAAACACAATTCTGTAAATCATGACATTCATAACCATCAGTAGCAGTAGACATGATGAAAATTAAAAAGTTGCATACTGTCCACCCCGAGTTGGTTAAACGCTCCAACAAATTGTTGATGAAGCTCCACGGTCCATAATCCCGCAGGCTTCTTTGAGGTAACAGGGCCATTACAGCTTTCCCTCTTTGGGATACCGGGTTCACTAAATCTTTTCCTCTCTACATGCAGCCAGATATTCTTTACCGCTTCAATGTGTATAGGCTTGATTAGGTAATCGCAAGCCCCTTGCCTAACCCCTTGCCTAATACTCTTCATGATGAGGCTGACACTGTCATCAACAAACATCACTAGAAAAAAAAGGAAACATGAATCATTTGAATATTAGCTCTCAGGTTATCAAAAGATCAGTACGACGATCTCAGCATCACTTACTAATAACAGGAATGTCCATTTCCAACTTAACAAGCTCAAGAAGTTTAAAGGCGTCCATATCAGGCATGTGAACATCACACAGGAGAACATCAAAGAAGCCTTTCCTTTCTCTTAGGAGATTCAAAGCCACAGCAGCCTTAGAACATGTGGTAACTGCAACGAGTTATAGCTGTCAAGCAAATAAAAGCGCTAACCAGGAAGATCAGAAAGCATTAAATTATACTACATCCATTCCCAAGATTAGAGCTCTGCAGTATTACAAAAAAGGGTTTGATAGAAAACAGAAGGACGAGAAAAATTTAAAGAGAGATCATCTGTTGCACAATGCCTTTTATGAGGGACAAAATCCGTTTGCAATAAACAAAATTAACATCGATCAGATCCTCCCTAAATTTTCAGAGAAGGTAACTTTACTAATTGACCTAAGTATTATATACATATACTCATTAGGGTTTTGAATATCATGGGAAGTCATCATCAATTTTTACTCTAGAACTAAATACAGAACAACAAGAAAAAGAGATGATAAACAATTGTTTATTTTGGAGTTGGTTCCAACTCCAAATTTATAGTTTCCAACCCAATTTAAAGTTGATTGAAGAAGGTATAAGAAAGGAACCGACCAGAGTACATGCATTTCCGAAGCATTTGCTCAAGAATCCTCAGAGAAATGGCATCACCATCGACGATCATCACCTTCAGCCCCACCCCAAAATGACCTAAAACCGGCGGTGCGGCCTCCTCACAAGTACTCGCCATTAGACAGTTAAAAATCACAACTTTGAATCAAACCCCTCTGAAAAATCAATGAAGTGAGCTCAAAGAAAACCAATAGATGAAAAGGGAACCAGCCTTTCAACGGATCAAGAAAATGGACAAAGAACAGTCTTATCTTATTCAACAGGGCTCCGATGATTACTATGATGTTAAAATCAGTATTAAAAGCTTCGAAGTTCAAAATCGTTGTCATAGCCCAAACTGATTGCTTTTACAAAACCTGAACAAAACAGAATACGAAAAGAACGTATTCGTGTTATTTTCTTTCAATTTGTATACAAAAGCCTAATTACTCCCTCTTTTTTTTTTTTTTTAAATTTACGCACTGAAGAGGTGTAATAATTTTAATTTTATTTTTTATTTAACTTTATATTTCATATTTCAAACACGCAGAGTTTCAATACAAAAGTAAACAGTAAAATTAATTTGATTGGTGTTGACAATTTATTTATATTATTTTAATAATATTCAATAATAATAATAATATTATTATTAAATCTATTGATATTTATAGTAGATAATAGTTGTAGATAAATGTAACAAAAAAAATTGATAAAATAACAACCAAATTTGCGTACATTTTATTGTAACAATAACAAAATAACAATCAAAATAAAAATTATAAAATTAATCATTTGAAACAAACAAATAAAAAATAATACAAGAACCCAACAACATACGACTGTTTTTACATTTGGATGGTTAGAAGTGTTATTAAAAACTGTTTGAGAATTTCAGCTAATTACTCTAGTAACTCTTTATTAATTACTCTAGTAACTCTTTATGGGGGTATAACCCATGAGTAAAAGTTATCTTATAATTTTAAACGAACACTTAAATATGTAAAATGTGAAATTTATAGAATCACTCTAACAAAGAAGGAGGGAGTAATTACTAATGAGAATATTCTATGCTAATTACACAACTTAAATATGTACAATATTAAGCCTTAACAAAACCCATGATTTCTTTGAAAAGAAAATTAAAATTTTCAATGACCTTCAAATTTTCATTCCTATTCATTTGAGTGAATCTTTGGCTTATAATTATAATATTATGCATACATCTCATGATTTTGTACTATCAATTATGGTCACGAATCGGCTCAGATCCTCTGTGACACTTTTATGTGATACTCCTTGTGATAAATTCTAATTACTTTGTGTATATATTGTATTTTCTATTGATTTTTATGTAATACATAATCATTTGCACTCTTATATTTTTTAACACTACGAGTTCACTTTTTTTTTAAGGTTAGGGCATATTAAATTATTAAATATAATTTTTATTGTTAACAAATTTTCAAAAATATATAAAAAATAAAATAATGTTAAAAAATAAATTATAAAAATAATCAATTAAAATTATATGTTATGAATGTATATAAATTAACATTAAATACAATATATACATAAAGTATTTGAAATTTATCACAGAGGTATGACAAAGAAGTGTCACAGATGATATGAGGCTCATGAACCTATCCAACTTCTTTGTTTTCTCAAAAGGCTAATTACATTCACTTTCCTCATAGGTTTATTAAATAATAGATTGTATTTTCTAATTTTTAACATAACGTTCCTATAATTCAGTCAATTTATAAATCAGTCTCATATTCGTAAGTAAAGTCACGTAAACATGTGACATAATATTAAAAGAATACTCTTTGTATGATTATATTTTTCTCTTTATAGTTTGGCTAAATTATAAATTGTCTTTTTTTAAAAAAAAAACTTAAAAATACCTCTATTATAGTTTAGATATCTTACAAATTGCCTTTTATGTTTGTCAAAAAGTTAACATAAGTTTGTGACACTGACAAAAGCAAAATTTTTGCGTAACAAGACAAAAATATTTTAATTATAACTATATTTAACTTTTTATTATATTATAAGTGTATTTTTTAGTTTCTGAAATTATAAATTTTTAAAAAAATTTATCTTACTTAACCGACCCTTATAACTAATCTATAAATTTTTGTATTCTTTCATTCTTCTCTACCACACTATGACCTTACCAACCGCCTTTTACTAACCTCTCATATTTCCTCATACTCTGGCCAATCTAGAGTCACATCACTTCTCAATCGTAAATATAAACAATTCAGTTTAATATCAATTTTAATTTATAAAATTATCGAATTGTCGTCACTTTATTTTTGTTCGGTACAAATAATAATGCCTTTGGCCTAATTAATTCACAGCTACATATCGCATGTAAGTCTTTCCTTGATTATCATCATCAAGCCACTTTTACACCTCCAACGGGGGATTTCGAAATTGTGTCACTCTCTTTTGCCTAACTGACGCTAGAGAAGCAAGACAGTCTGTTACCCCATTTATTTTGCGCATAACATATTTGAAGCGAATTGACCAATCCATCGTCATCACTTTATTTTTAAATATAATAATATGTATATACCTAAGATATATATATATATATATATATTATAATTTGCCCTTCTTAATATTTGTTTCCTTCCTCAGTCACCCTTATATTTCCCCAACGTCATTTACACTTTGTAATGATAAATTTGTGTAATGATTTTGCATATGTTTATGCTTGTGTATTTGAATTAAATAAAAATAGACAAGTGGCGTTCTTCCAAATCATTTTTATTTTTCATCTAAACATATGTTATTTTTTGAAGCAATATTTACTATGTTACAATTCTTATATGATAGTCCTGTGGCTATATTGTTTCATATCTGGTGTATAAATTGTCCATATGTTATTAATATATAGACATTACACTTCCCTAAAGATTTAAGGGAAAAAAAAAAAAAATCCTATTTTATATAATTGCATTCTTAAAATGAGAATCTAAAGTAACAACCACTTGTGAATCAATTTACGCCTCTTATATGATAAATATAATTATTATTAATTATAAAACCATTACTATTTTGTTTGAAAATAATAATAATATCTATATTATTTACCGATAATAGCTCTCGAGTCACATTTGTATTAAAAAATGAAAGTATTGGTGGTTGAAATGAGTTGAAGCACCGGTTTTGGGCACATTCCAATGTGCGGGTAAAAATGGCTGGAAATTGGCAAAATGGCTGGAAAAAATCGCCCAACTTAGGCGATTTTTTGTGGAAAGTTTGCCAATTGCATGTGAAATCTGGAGGAAAATTCGCCTGCAATGTGCGAATTTTGCTGTAAAAATCGCATACTGCAGGCGAATTTTCCTGTAAAATTCGCCTGCAGTGTGCGAATTTTGCAGCAAAATTCGCCTGCAGTGTGCGAATTTTGCAGTAAAATTCGCACATTGCAGGCGAATTTTCCCCCGTATTTCACCTGCAATTGGCGAACTTTCCACAAAAAATCACCTAAGCTGGGCGATTTTTTCCAGATATTTCGCCAATTACATGCGATTTTTCCATCAAATTTCGCAAAACATGTGCGATTTTTACACCAGTATGCAAAAAACTATACAAAAGTATTAAATTCGTACCATATTTACGTATATTTTGGAGTAGACGCTGTCCCAAATTAACCAAAATATGTGTTCCAATTTGCTTCGACGATTTTGAACGTTTTTTGGAATGATTTCGAATGGTTTTGTTTGATTTTTGAAGGAGTTTTGTCTGTTTTGATATGTATTTTGAATTGCATGAAGTATATATCTTATTCATATGTTAAGGACAATTTTGTCATTTTACTTTTTTTTTTGAGCTACAAATAGTAAATTTGAGCTACAAATAGTAAGATCCAACCAAGGATGAGAAACAGATAGTGTTCCCGATCCCGGTGATTTCTCTCCACATTCCGGCGCCTAAAATATCTGATGACGTGGACCTTCTCTAGTGGCAGATTTTCCTCCCAGATATTTCCTCCCTCATAAATATCCTATTGACACGTGTTGTCCACTACATATTTCTTCACATTTTCTGCCCCATTTTGCCCTTTTCTCTTCTCCATATACTTACTCCCTCTATTTCAAAGTACAAATAGTTTTCACATATTAAAAAATCGATTAAAATATAAGTCACTTATCTACTTGTATAAAATAATTCATTATTTTTATTTTATTAACCTTATTTAATTTATAATTTCATTAAAATTTGATTTTGTCATAACTATTTCAAGTTATAGTACTATTATATAAATAATCATTGGGCGGCAAAGCTATGAAAAAAGACAAACACACTAACCCCTCTCTCAACATACCAAACCCTACCCTACTTCAAATTCTTAACCTCTAGGTAATTTAATTTTGGGTGAATTATATTTTATCTCCTAAGATTTGATTAAAATATGAAAATCTCTTAATATTTTAAAAATTATAAAAATCTCTTTGTATTATTTAATAGTCTATTTTTATCCCGTAATCAAGATGATGTTATTCAATTTATTAAATAAATAGATAATAATCCCCTTAATAGATCAATGAATAAATTTTCAAATGAAAACATCCTCTTATTCAGTATACATATACCAATATTGTATAAAAACTCTTTCATTTTTTTCTCTTAAACAAATTTTGAAATAATAATTTATTCTATTTTTTCTCATAAATTTTCCTTTTTTTTTTTCACTTTTTCACCTCTTATCATTTTTGTTCTCACTCTTATTAATCTTCTTGCTAACAATAATTTTATCAAATTATCGTTCGAATCAAAATATTTTTTTCGCCCTAACAAAATAACTTCGTTTTGAAATTTTATTTTGACTTATGTATATTAAGATTGAAAAGAGGCTTATAAAATTTTTTATAAATTAATTAAGAATAATTAGATAATAATAGGAATAACGAAAGATAAATATTAAAAAAAAATAAGAATTAAAAAGAAGATCCTTAACAAAATAAATAATTTTTTTAAAAAAATGGGAGGTCCAACAATAACAAAAAAGGCAAGATATACACTACTCAATTTTTAATTTGGCCAACATCCCATCCGCTGGTCGAGTGGCTGTTTAGTAATTTCGTGGTTTAGATTGTCCACTTTCGTTTCTGATTCTCTAACAAAAATATCTCACAGCTTACACAAACAGCACCGAAAGATTTTTTCTGTTTTCTTTCACACATAGGGTGACAGACAAAGAGAGTTTGAATCCAAAACAGGAGGAAAAATAGAAAAAAAGAAAAAAAGATGGGCATGGAAGAGAGCGAGGAAGAGGATGAGGAGGAGTTCGGGAGGGGGACTGGGAAAAGGCTGAAATGTGCTGCCGGTGAGATGAATAAAAGACCAGAAGTTGAAGAAGAAGAAGAAGAAGATGATGATTATTATGTGGAGGAGGAGGACGAGGTGGAGGAGGTAAGTAGTAGTGATGATGGTGAGATTTATGTACCCGCCGGCGAGAAATTCTTTTACCCCATTACGACGCCATCTTCGATCGTGGTTTCTGATGCTTTGGAACCCGATTTCCCAATCATTTATGTCAATACGGTGTTCGAAGTTTCAACTGGGTTTCGAGCTGATGAAGTCCTTGGTCGAAACTGGTAAGGATAAAAATCCCTTCTTTTTTCTGATTGGGGTGTGTTTGCTTGAAGGTGGTATTTTTTTGCTTTATCGAAGTTATTGTTTTTTTTCCTCCTGGTTGAGGAAAAAACGGTATTCGGAAATGATTTGAGAATTTTGTTCAGTTTTAAAATTTAATTTCTCGTGTGTTTTTGTGCGTAATTTGTTGAAACTAATTGAAACTATGGTGCTTTTGGTAGAGTAAAACGAAATGGATTTTGGAATGACTTAGATATTTATTGCATATATATATATATTTGTGGAATTGGGTGGTTGGTTTTTGATTTTGGAGTTGACCAGGGGGACTACCATTCTTTGCCTAAACTCTTGGCTGCATTTCATCATATATAGTGGGTAGTGAAGAGATCTTCTTATCATATAATTTAATTTGCAGCTATGAATTCAGTTTCTGGTTTACACTGATATAAGAGGGCATTGTGTGTCCAGGTTATTCTTCAACGTGTTTAATTAGTTATTTTGACTGAAAAGTATGGGTCACTTTTACAAGCTGAATCTACTTGAAGAAAAAATTTTATTTTCAAGAATGTGATCTTTAGAGGAGGGGAAAAAAATTTGTAATGTTGTCTTGGGCACAAGTACTAGAAAATTATCAGGAATATTAAAAAAGAATTAAGATACTTGCTTTCTTTTTAGCCCCCTTTTGCACTCATTGTATGAAATATGTGTCACAGCCACAACTGAAAAATTGTTCTCCCATGTTATCGGTTAAAAAAACAATCTAAAAATGAGTTCACATATGCGACGTTGTTACCTCCACTTTACTGGTAGTTTGATATAATTAACAATCGCTTGCACTTTCAGCCTATACCGTTTTCTATTGTTTGAAACTTTATTACATCCGCATCATCATTATTCAGTGATTTCATTATTCATATGAATTCTGCCAAATTTTTTCTCAAGGTCTTATATTATTGACCGATTAAGCAACAGCATATCACTAGTGGCAACTTTTTCTTTGAGCGTACTTCTCTCTTGCTGCCTTTACACCATGCATAAGTCTAACTTGTAAATTCAACAGAATAATGTTGTGTTTTAGCACCGGTCACTATGAAGAGAACAATTCCTAAGTTTTTCTAGCTCTTTTCCCAAATTTTTACAAAACCATTTTTAGCCAGCTGGTCCATTACCAAGAATTGTTTCAGTCACCATGTGATGATTTTATTTCGTAGTGTGTCACAAAGTATTTTTAAATGTTAAAATGATGGTGGGATCCTGGTATTTTGCTTGGCTGTGGGTTTGATATAATTGATAATTTTTGTAGTTTGTATAGAGGTGCAGGTCAAGAAAAGAAACAGATGTTTTCAAATCTTATGAGATATTTCTTTTGGTGGCATGACTTCAAATGGATTAGGTATCATAGAGCAGGACAAGAGTGCTGGTTCTGTGTGAGAGTTTTGAAAATGCAATTTCAATACAGCTTGAGGGATGCAGGTGTCTTCACATGTTGGAGAGCTTCTTACTGCAGATCTCTGTTTAAGTTTCTTTCATTTACAGAGTGTGTGTATAGTTGTCTGTGTATGCTGATTGCTGCATCTGCTTGGAAATCAACACGTTAGTGGATGGTGTTGTATGTTCACTCTATATGTTATAGTAACATAAACTCTAGATGTGCACTTTTATTCTTTAATTTCCTTTATTTTTTTCCTTGTGCAAGCTATAATTCATTAATTCTCCCCCAAAAAAAACCCACGACAGACCTTTTGCTGGGAAAATTGGGATACATATAAGTGCATGATATCCAGTTTTTCCCGTTGATGATTTTGAATGAATTAAAACTGTTATATTTTTATTTGACTTATTCCTTTTCAATCCATGGCTTTAGTCGGTTTCTACAATTTAGAGACCCACGCGCTCAAAGAAGGCATCCCTCTGTTGATCCTGTTGTAGTTTCAGAGATCAGAAGATGTCTAGAGGAAGGCATTGAGTTCCAAGGGGAGCTGCTCAACTTCAGGAAGGATGGGACTCCTCTGGTGAACAGGTTAAGACTTGCACCAATACACAGTGATGACGGTACTGTTACACATGTAATCGGAATTCAAATGTTTTGTGAAGCAAACATAGATTTGAAAAGTGTATCATATCCAGTTTTCAAAGAAACTTGTCAGCTTCAGTATGATGAGTCACATGACTCGGCACTGAACAGTGGGCAGTTTCATTACACTCAGCAGCAGGAAGCATGCATGATTCTTCAGCTTTCTGATGAGGTTCTCGCCCAAAACATATTATCACGTTTGACACCAAGGGATGTTGCATCTATTGGATCTGTGTGTAGAAGAATTCGGCAATTAACTAAAAATGAGCATGTAAGGAAAATGGTTTGTCAAAATGCATGGGGAAGAGATGTCACTGGTGCACTGGAACTGATGACAAAGAAGTTAGGATGGGGGCGCCTTGCTAGGGAGCTGACTACCCTTGAAGCTGTTTGCTGGAGGAAGGTGACAGTTGGAGGTTCAGTTGAGCCTTCAAGATGCAATTTCAGTGCGTGTGCTGCTGGAAACCGACTGGTCCTTTTTGGTGGTGAAGGAGTCAACATGCAACCAATGGATGACACATTTGTTCTCAATCTCGATGCTGCCAATCCAGAATGGCGTCGAGTGAGTGTAAAATCTTCCCCACCAGGACGCTGGGGCCATACTCTTTCATGCCTAAACGGTTCCTGGTTGGTAGTATTTGGCGGCTGTGGGAGGGAGGGGTTGCTCAATGATGTGTTTGTCCTTGACTTAGATGCCAAAAACCCAACGTGGAAAGAAGTCTCTGGTGGAACTCCACCGCTTCCTAGATCTTGGCACAGCTCTTGCACATTAGAAGGCTCAAAGTTAGTTGTCTCAGGTGGATGCACCGATGCTGGGGTATTACTAAGTGACACATACTTGCTGGATCTTACTACAGACAAACCCAAATGGAGAGAGATCCCAACTTCGTGGGCACCTCCATCTAGACTGGGCCACTCACTGTCAGTGTATGGTAAGACGAAAATTCTTATGTTTGGGGGGCTTGCCAAGAGTGGACACTTGCGCTTACGGTCAGGTGAGGCATATACTATAGATTTGGAGGATGAGAAGCCACAATGGAGGCAGCTTGAGTGTGGTGCGTTTACCGGTGTAGGAAGTCAGAATGCTATTGTTCCTCCTCCTAGACTCGATCACGTGGCAGTGAGCATGCCTTGTGGTAGAATTATTATTTTTGGTGGTTCGATTGCAGGGTTGCATTCTCCTTCACAGCTTTTCTTGCTAGATCCTGCTGAAGAAAAACCCTCCTGGAGAATTCTCAATGTACCAGGACAGCCACCAAAATTTGCTTGGGGCCACAGTACCTGCGTGGTTGGAGGAACCCGAGTTTTAGTCCTTGGTGGGCACACTGGGGAAGAATGGATTCTTAATGAATTGTATGAGCTGTGCCTAGCCAGCAGACATGATTCTGATCAATAAATCGAGTTGCAAGCGAATACTAAAACTACAGGTTTTCTGCTACCCTGGGTGTCATTCATATGACCCTCGACAATGGTCATGCAATGTATGTAGGATTGCCATATAATCTTTGTACATATTCTCTAGTAAGATCTGCTATTTGTAGTCCCAGGTTTTGTATTGAACAACTTATTGTGCTTATTTAATGTTGTGTCCATCTTATTTGGTGAACCTGGTATCTTTGATATGAAATTTGTCATCAGTCTTTGTTAGTCGCTTTTGATGAGACTCTGTGTTTTGATAGATTACGACAGAGATATTTTTGGTACTATGAAACTTGTAATCGGTATTTGTTTCTGCCTTTGATGAGAATCTGTGTTTTGATAGATCATGACGGAGATATTTTTGGAACTATGAAATTTGTAATCGGTATTTGTTTGTTTCCTTCGATGAGAATTAGTGTTTTGAATGTAAAATTGCAACGGAGGGGTTGATTCATAATGTCATCTCATGCAGGCTTTGATGAGAATTTGTGTTTTGTAAACTTCTGCTCTTCTTTTTTGGCTGATCTTTAGGCTTTTCTGTATAAATGCTGTTTGGCTTTTGTAATTAATGAATCACATGGATAAATGTATAGATAACAGTGGAGAGAAATTCCACAACAGGAGTCATTAAAAGAAGCAAACAATCATTTTACAAATTTTAGGATATGGAAAACAAACTGCTCTTCAGCTGAGAGAGAGTGTTTCAAGACTTGAAGCAACCAGGGGCGGATGACTTTAAATTTTAAATTTCGCCCGAAATTGCAGCGGCATGGAGGGCGGACACCAGCCGGAATAACCCTACTAAGAAAAATTCAGGCCATTTCGGGGGCGGGCGCCTCCCCGCTATCTTGTGGTGTCGCCTGGAAGCAACTCTCCTTTGTCATACTGAAAATAGCATTATAAACACGACTTTTTTTTTTTTATTGGGCGGAGGTAGTACCAACGGATTACGTGGAAAATTAGGCTTTTGCAATGGTTGAAAGTTTGGCTCCATCCCTGCAACTGGATCATTAAGCCTCTAAGAACTCCTGTGGATTACTTCATCATTCTATCAGGAACTACAACAATCCAAACAGCCAAGTGGTTGTTCCAAGTTATACATTGAGATGGTGATTCCAAGTCATGTTCAGAAACTTTTAGAGAAATACAATAAGATTTATACCAGAGATCACTCACCTTGATAGAACCCAGCGCTCGAGTTCAGCTAAGGTCATTCTCTTGTTCATGGAGTTCTTGTTCTAGAACAGAATGTTTTCAGAAGTTTAGTCTGAATTTTAAACAATAAGATCATAATAACGTAGTTCAAACCATGAAACACTGACATTACAGACTCAAGATCTGCCCAGGAAAGTACCAGGATTATCAGATGTAGGATAGTATGGATCTTCAGCTGCTCTTTCCTTAATGGACAACACAAACTGGTCGTTTCCGAGCTCCTGTTGATTAATCTGGATCATCCTTGCTGAAACCCTGGCAGAGGAATTGCAGTACAACAACTCAAGCTTCTGCAATGTTGGAATTTCCCCTAAACAATGAGGTATCTCAAGTTTGTTGCATTCTTCAACCACCAATGTCTCAAGGCAAGGGAGGTTATCTTCCCAGACATTCCAGTGTTTAACATCAAGGGATTGTAATTTCAAGAATTTCAGCCGGCGAAACACTCCTTCCATCATATCCCAGGTATCTCCCTTGAAACAACTGTGTAATAATTTGAGAATTTGTAGATTTGGCAGTTCCATGATGGTTCTAACTTCACTCCAGGGAAGCTCAAGACTCCTCAGAGTCAGTTTTTTAAGATTTCGAGGAAACTTGAACACACATGGATGTTGCACCTTACCCCTCCTCCATTCTACCTTGAGTGATTCAAGTCTGCTTAGGAAATCTAATACTGGAAAGACTTGGCAATGGGAAGAAGAGTCATCTCCTGAGTTCAGAAATATGCAGCTCAATTTTCGAAGGTTGGGAAGGCCTCTCAAGATCTCATGTTCTCCAAAACAGATTGATAATTTTGACAGGGTTTGAAGATTAACAAACTTGAAGGATGTATTATCTTTTGGGAACTTACAAGATGGATATACCTTCAAATGCCTCAGATGCGTCGACTCGCAAAAAGTGTTTGGTAATTGGAATCCATGAGATGAAGAAGTCACTTTCAGCATAAGAGTTTCCAAGTCACTGAGTTTGTTTATTTCATCTGGGATTTCATTTGAATAGTATCTAAGAGACAAGAACCTCAAACGCGTAATGGAGCATATGTCATCTTGAAAATCTTGTAATTCAATGGAACCAAGATCTAACACCCTGAGGAGTTGCATATTCCTGAAGAGCTTTGAAGCCTCATTTAGTGAATTTGAAGGTAAAAAGCGGGATAATAGTAGAGTTCGGATGCGCAGGCTTTGAGGCATTGACAGAGCAGCAAGATCATCCCATCTAGAATTGGCAGATAGACGATATGGAACATGCATTTTAGAGCTATCCAAATCTGAAGAACCAGCTTGCAGAAAGAATTCTTCTTTGGCTTTTCGTGAGGCAAATGCAAGTAGGAGATCATGAAGCCGGCTTGATTTAATACCGCCATCTGATCGTACACTGGTTACTATTACAAGACTTCTAGCAATCAGTTCATTCAACACCTTCTCAGCTGCATCCTCCAAGGTTCCATTTGCATCTTCTGGTAACTGAATAAATCCTTCTGCTATCCATAACCATGACAATTTTGTCGTCATAACTTCTTTGTCCTCAGGAAATGCTCCAAAATAGAGAAAGCACGGCTTCAAATGATCTGGTAAATGGTTGTAACTGAGTTCTAGAACATCCATGCACCGTCCTTGTTGATCTTCAAGAAGTTGTTTGCTTAAACTGTTTTCGACTTGCTGCCAACAGTTCTGTTTCCTCCCTATGTTTCTGAGGATACCAGCTACCAAATCCAGGGCAAGCGGGAGGCCATTGCATTTGGATGCAATTTGCTTACCAACTTGCAAAAGTTCTTCTGGACAGCTCTCAGTTTGAAAAAGTTTCACTTGCAATAGTTCCCAACTTTTTGCATCTGATAATTGACGAAGAGGAAAAGTCAGGCTTTTGCAGCCAACTCGGGAAGTAATGTTACGAAACCGGCTTGTTAACAGAATGCGACTGCCTTTATAATCATCTGGGAAAGAAGCCCTGATATCATTCCACTGCCAATCATCCCATAGATCATCAATGAGGATGAGATACCTTTTCCCCTTTAGACATTGATACAATTTTCTTGCTAAATCATCATCATCACTCCCATGTACTTTATCAGTAGTTCTCCCACTAACTTGCTGCAGAAGATTAAGCAGCAATCTTCTCTTCTGATATGCCTGAGAGACACAACAGCTTGCACAAACATGGAACTGGAATTGAACCGAATGATTATTGTATATTGCATTGGCTAGTGTGGTCTTCCCGATTCCAGGCATTCCAACAATGGAGAGAATGTTCAACTGTTTCATATTGTTGGTAAGTTGCTCTATTATCCTTTTGACTTCATCCTCAAAAAGCTCCATATAGTTACTTGGCTTATCTGACACATTTACAGCTGGAATAAGATTGGAACTAAGCTGCAATGATACATTATTATCAGTGACTGCATTGCCATCCGTGCTCCGGTCCCTTTTGCGATCGATCTCTTTCATCATATCCTTCATTTCCATTATCAGCACAAACACCTCCAACTTATGAAACCAAAGATGCCGCTTGTGGATCATAAACGAGTCAATAACATATTCAGTTTGGTAGACAATGTCTACGAAACGTTTCCAATGATCTCCGAGTTCTTCACTTTCGCTGGGACGTTCAGTGATTTCCAAGAACATCATTCTGAGTTGCATAATGTTGGAACAAAGGTCTCTAGTATGATAACGGAGTTGTTCAACTTTATAGCTCTTTAGATGCTGCAATACGAACTCTATGAAGGCAAGTTGGTTTGTCTGGGGAAAATTACATCTCATTGATGTTGGAAACATTTTTCCAGAGAGATATTTAGCCTCTTCCTTGATAAAATTGCATTCTTGATACAATTTTGATACCCCAAGCTTCAGTCTTGTGAGCTGATTTTGAGCCCAGCTTTTTCCATAAGAGTAAATAATACATGCTGCTTCAGAGGCAACAACTTTGATATGAAAGAACAGATTTTTCAGGTTTTGACGGGAGTCATCAGAGTTCCATTCGTTGATTGATGGATCAGCGAAATAATGTTTCAGGATTTGTAATACCCAATGAACATAATTTACATAAGGCTTCACAGATTCAGTGGAATTTACCTTGATATGAGCTATTGCAAGAAGGAGAGAATCAAGAAAGTCCTCAAAGTGGTCAGCTATCAAGACATCACTGCAATTTTGTTGACATGATTTTGAGGCATCCAGGGCTTCGATGAATATCTCCCAGGAATCATCATGAAAAGGCGTAGACTTCAGAACTTGGCTCTTCAATTCATCTATCATGCCTGCAGCCATTTTGTTGTCATGGAGATATAGGAACAGGAGGCAGGAAGTGGACTCAATCATAGCATAACTATAAACATGCAAAGACTTGAGTTTCTCATGATCAGGGCACCAGTTCTTTGTTAACTCAAGAAACTTCCTCAAGAACCTGAAATTATCTTTAAGGAATTCAATTGCCCGTTTCTTCCCAGACGAAACCATGGAATCATCAAGCGTCCATTGAAGTAGTTCCTCCATATTCTCCAGAAGACCATCCATGTATTTTAAGACGTGAAAACACTCCTCCCTGGTGGCGAATGATACATCCGGCAGCAGCCCTGATGAACTGGAAATTGCACCGTAAACTTCCTCCATTGGTTGCTCCATCTCTTCAATTTTCTTCTCGGAATTTGAAATCAAACGTTTCAAGTTTTCTGGGTTCCTTCGGCCTAATAACACACTCTCCTTCTGTATCTTCTGGAGATGATGATGTTCTTTAGCTGCCTTTTGAGCCAAACGGCTTATATTTGACAGAATTGGTTTCAAATTCTTGTCATCAACCCGCAACTTCATTGAACAGCCAAGGAAAATTTCGACCAAGTTTGCTCTGAATGATAGAATCTGAATATTCTGCTTGATGCTTAATTCCAGCATCATCTGTTGGTATAAGCTCCCCATCTTTTGTAATCTCTCTAAATTTCTTCAGCTCTAGTTTTCTGCTAATTCAGAAGTGGCATAGACTGGTTATAGTCTTCACAGAAAGGAGTGTGGATCTCTGGAAGATATCATTATAGTGACCAAAAATGTATTTTTATGGCATGTTGGGTTCACTTTATCCCCCACTAAATCAATTATCAGGTGCACTTTGTATATTTTATGGCACATTATTGCAACCATTCTGTCATTAATCATTTGGTCCCCAATTTTGTTAGTAATAGTCTCTAGAGAGGTTAAGGAAACTTGAGAACCCAAGGACTTAATTGAAAGAAATAAGGATTTTAGGATGAAGTTAAGGAAACTTAAGAACCCAAGGACTTAAACATCACTTTTAAGATTTAAAACTAAAACCCCTTTCTTTCCTTTTCTTCCCCAAACCCCAGCCGCCCATCTTTGCTGTGCTTGGCTGACAGGTGAGTGATTTTCTCTCTTTTTTTGTGCTTGTTGTTATACCTAGGATTGTAAGTATATGTCCTAACAACATATATGTATAGCTTGGTTTACATTCAGAGTTTATTTATGCATGTTGATGTTTATTTCTGTTTATATCTATAAGATTATGGCCGCCTGCTGTTTGGTCTGTGGCAAACCCCGCAAAGACTGTTTGGTTTGTGGCAAAAGGCTGCTGACCACCTTGTTCCTCAGTTTTGCAGATAAATTTCGCAACTTTTGATCAACCCATCAAATACAGAAATCAATAAATGGAAATGAATGGCACAAACAACAACATTATGTGCCAATTATCGGACCCAGAAGGCACACATTTAGGTCCTGCTTTGTATCTTCCCCAGAATGCTGGCCCTCAGGAGCTTACTCAAATGGTGAATAAGCTACTTAATAATGTAAGCTCAAAGATAACGCAACCTTTAGACATTTCTTCTTTAATTTGTGGCTGAGTTGTTTACTTATCTATATATATATATATATATATATTTTCGCTACGTAAATGCTTTGCTTGTTCTGATTGTATTTGAACTTAATTCGTGGAATTTCCATTATGAGTTTGGAGCTAAGTATTGAGCTCTACTAATTTTGACTGCACATTATTCCTTAAAGGCTGCTCCTTTAAATATTTAGGATTTTGGGTTGACAAATGTGCGGGCTAAACCTAGCATGACCAGAATTGTAATTAGTTAAAGATTTCTGGAGAATTATGCTGGCTTTGTTCAAATATGGTTCAAAAGTTTGTTTAAGTTTAAAAAGTTTTGTCTTCCCTTTCATTTTGAGAAGGGAAACCTTTAACTTTGTGTTCTAAAGGTGCTGTGCTTCTGTGCTTGGTGCTGTTAGTAATGGAATGAGCTTGTTTCATTAGGGCTTACTTTGGGTTCTTAGTAGTAATTTACATTTTTAACACTTTAAAGGGGGAGTGACGTGATTGCTGTTTTCTTTTTCTTTTCTCTTCAGGAAGAGAAGTACCCATATGCATTTTATATATCAGACCAAGAGCTTTTGGTGGATCTTGGATCCTACTTAAAAAAAAAGAATTGTACTATATCTGGATCATCTAATTCCGTTGCTAAATTGAGCTATCCTTGTGTCACATCTTATACTGGGTAAATACTTCTTGAATTTATTTGCAGTATCGGTGGAAAAGGTCCTTACCGTTGTATATCAGGCTCAAGCAGTTTTTCGCATTCGGCCAGTTTGTCGTTGTTCTGCAACAATTGCTGGTACATTTCACTTTGTTATATTTAAAGTAATTTTGTTTATGTTCTGTGATTCCACTGAGGCAATTGCAACATGTTGCTCAGTCTTCTTTGTTATTACTTTATGCCATCGTGTTCTCTTTAGTGTTTTATGAAAGGTTGCGTTCCCTTTTTGCCCTGTCATGCTTTCCATTGTATTGCTTGATTCAGGTGGGTGGTTCATCTTTGAAGTTCGAGCTAAAAACATGTTGCTCTGGCTTAGAGTTTGAATATGAACTCTTTATTAGAATCCGGAATCGAATACATATATTCTCATATCAGTTCTCTGATATGTGATAGTTAAGTAGTTTCATTTACTTCGGATGTTTGGCCTTTCTTAAGGAACATCTTTGAAACATGTTGACAAATCTTGTGTATTCACTCTTCATTTAAATGCATGGTTAAATGCTAAGCTTCTGTGGAAGAGAGTGCCTTTGATCGTGTTGCAGGACCAACCCTGTTTGTTATTATGAAATTCTTATTCGCTAAATTTTGATGTCACAAGATAATTGAAAGGCGTTAGTGGATGTCTTTCTTTTCAATATGTGATAAAAGAAAACTAAAAACTTTACCTTGCCACAATGATATGCACATACAGTATACCTTGTGTGTTAAAGAAGCAGTTGGACATATTTGTGCTGAGCAGTTTGGGATTGATGAAGTTTAGGTTTCTGTGCTAAAAAAATGGTCAGCATATTTCTTGCTGAAGGCTTTTTGATACAACTTTCATATGCTTTAACAAAAGACCAAAACACTATGCAAATGAACACTATTCATTAAAGCCTCTTCTGAAGGAACACAATCGACTAAGCGAATATGTCAGATGAAACTTCGTACAGTCCATTAATGGTTGGTGAATCAAAACAGGATCATGCATATTTTCATCACTCTCAAGAGTGGTCTTAAGTAAAATTTGTCAGTCAGCTAGATGGTGAATAGTAATAATGAGAAGTAGCAGTGAACAGCTTCATCTGTCATTATAATCTTTGGCTCCAAAATGGTTGATTTCGATGTTGGAAGTATTAGGCAATAAGTACAAAAAATTTGCTGGCAATGTTTGTAGTGTTTCTGATAGCTTGTTTTCATTTTTGAGGTAAAAGAGTGGGTGCAAGTTTAGGTCCAGAGAGGAGAAAACTGACAAATGTTTGAGATTGTTCTCTGTTAAATTTCAAGAATATATTAATTTTTGTACAGCATCCTTGTAAAAGATTTTAGAGTTCCTTCAACAGTTAGCATCTTGTAGACGTGTCAAATCATTTTCATGTTTCGTCTTATTTTTGGGCTGTTCAAATGCTATGGGCAATGACAAGACAATGATATTCAGTATTTTCGACGGTTTCTTTGCGTTTAGATGTACAAAATATTTTTGTACTTTCTCCCTATTTGCAGGGATTGGTTGGTTGGTGTAGGTGCACGAGATTTGTTCATCAGTTATGCTTGTTTTATGCATGAAATTTGCTCTGGTTCTGATTCTTAGAATATTGTTGTTTCTATTGCTGCTGCCAGGCCATGCTTCTATTTTCACGTCTCTTTTCAATCATTTCCCTGTAAAGTGTTACACATATATATATATATTTGTGATGTTTGAACTTTGAAATTAATCCATACAGGTCATACAGAAGCAGTACTTTCAGTTGCCTTTAGTCCTGATGGACAGAATCTTGCAAGTGGTTCTGGTGATACAACTGTTCGTCTATGGGATCTAAGTACTCAGATGCCTTTATTCAAATGTGAAGGTTAGCTAACCTATTTGGTGGTATTGACAGTTTCTTTTTCTTGTTCTTTTCCACTGAACATTTTTTAGGTCACTTACTAAAGTGGTTGAACTTGCCTGAGATAAGTTCTTGTGAGTGAAGTCAAGCTGTGAGGCTGATGAGAATTTTATGGAACGAGTTGATTAACTATATTCTATGTCAATCAACTATTTTAAATATGTAGACTCTGCTGAATTGTGAAGTATTCATTTTGCATCCACCTGGACATTCATAGGCTGAGGAAGTGAAGAGATTAAAAAAAATTTATGGTCAAATTTTGTATCCAAGGAGTACCTGCAAGTTTTGCTTTTTTAAGATAATCTATTAATGGGATATACCAGTTCTAATCATTAATTTGTGGCAAATACGTTGATTGTTTTTTAGTGTTAGTATGAAATTGCTTTTTCTACTCTTGGTAGGGCACAAGAATTGGGTACTCTGTATTGCATGGTCACCTGATGGTAAACATCTTGTCAGCGGCAGCAAGACTGGAGAATTGCAATGCTGGGACCCTAAGACTGGGACGCCATCTGGGAATCAACTTATCGTATGTCTTCATTTTTTACCTATTTGTTTTAAAATTTATTGAATGTTTTCCATTCCTTGCTGGACTAAAGAGAGAGAATTAAAAGAGGATGACTTCTATTGCTTGAATTCTTTTACATGGTATTCTTAATGGCCGTGTGTATGTTGGAGTTGACCACTTGACAAGTGATGTATGGAAATCACATGAACTCAGAATTTATCATGTTGTCCATTTCTTTTTGGAATGGGTTTTTTCAAAGCATTATAATTTGGAGAAAACCCCGCTGGTCTTGCATAGCACTAATGCTTAATTAAAAAATTCCTGCAAGAGAAAGAAAGTAAAGCTTCTATTGTTGCTAGGTGGACATTTGATTTACTCAGCATCCCTAGCTTACATGTGTTGTTCAAGGGAAACAATTAGAGGTATACAGGTCAAAAAATTTTTCTCTTGAACCTACTCTTTTTCAATCCTTTCCTTCCATTTTTCATTGAATTTGATACTTCTGATCACAGAGTGGTTTATCTACATTTGGAGGCTTCATGCTTTTGAGATGTCTTAGAAACAGTTTCACCAGTCCCTTCTATAATGTGGTTTCTCGATCATTATATTTGGCAAAAGCTTTCATAAATATAGGTGGCCAATGTGTCTGTGGCCATCTCTCCTTGATCTGTTTCCTGAAGCTTGTATTCTGTGGAGGCATTGTTTTCCAAGGATCTGCATGTCTGACTTATGTTTCTCTTTTCTTCTGGCTTTTACTCGTTTTGTTGAGGTTGGACGAGGACGATAAAAAAAGATGTGTCCATTTCAGTTGTGGTTGACATTTCATTTGTCTAATGCTCCAGGGCCATAAGAAATGGATAACAGGAATATCTTGGGAGCCAGTGCATCTAAATGCTCCATGTCGTCGGTTTGTCAGTGCTAGTAAAGATGGCGATGCACGAATATGGGATGTTGCCTTGAGGAAATGTGTGACTGTTCTTACTGGACACACCCTCGCAGTAACTTGTGTCAAATGGGGTGGGGATGGTGTGATATATACTGGGTATATTTTCTTTATTTTTCTTATCTATGAGTTCTCTTTAGTTCATTATTTTGCAGAAGTACTGATTTACTCTGGAGGAAATGCTGTTCTGTAACGAAGATATCGAATCATTAATTGTTAAATGAGTTTCTTGTTCACATGTACAGCTCTGAAGATTGCACAATCAAAGTATGGGAGACTTCCCAGGGAAAGCTTATACGTGAATTGAAGGTAAAGGAAGCTTACCTTTTCTCTGCCATGAATTAATTTACTTTCATTTAGTGGTTAAGGAAGTTATGCTATTTTATTTTCCCTGCTTTTCTTCGTCTCTCAATCATTGCAAGTCTTTTTTCTATGAGCCTATAACCAAAAAAGTACGGTTTAAAGTTTGTGTAGTTTGACTCAGCCACAAAGCATTGCAAGAAAACTGAAAGAAAGCTACAAATCACTCCTAGACCCCGTAGATGTTTCACCTAGGTACCCTGAGGCGTCACACCCAAGACTGTTGCGTCATGTAAGTATGGAAAACGAAGATTCATTTGCAGTAAAGTATGAATTTTCCTCCTGTAGAGGTATGTTATTTTTTGGTTTAAAACTAAAAGGAATCTTTTTTGGAAGTCCAGATCAGTTTGAAACATCTTCTCCCTTCTTAAAACTACTTTCTTCAGCCTAAACCAAATAAGGAAGGGTAAGAACTACGTTAAACAACTAAAGAAGAAAAATACAAAGCTTGATTTCCAAAATTCCTGCAATGCAGCCAATTTACTGAAATATACCCTTATTGACTAAAAACCTGAAAACGGTAAATAATATTCCTGCCAACTACATCTTCTTGGCATCTGTTATTTTGGCACAAATCTTTTTGGTTTTTAAAAAGAAACAGTTGGAGAAGGTTCAATTGGCTGAAATGAATTTCTAGTTTACCACTCGTAAAAGACTTGTAAGACATTTTTGAAGTTCCCAAATGCATTCTTTTTCATCCAATGCATGCCAGATAGACGGTGGGCCCTTGAATCCCTTTACCCCTTCGTTTATATGCCTTATTAGTTACTTTTTGTCATTTATCCCCATCATTAAAGTAATCCATTATTGCAGAACTGCTACTCGCACCTCTACAAATAAATACAGATTGCTCTGAGAATAGTATGCTTACCTAAGACTCAATGGTGTCTGTTGTTTCTGCTACTCATCAGTTTCTCCTTATCCTAGGTCAAGTCTATTCTTCAACTCTTCTTAAGTCTTAAGACGAGTAATTCCTTTAGGCTACTCAATGGGAACCTGGGAATTTGTCTGTAATCGTAGCCTTTCCTTCCCAGATATGAATTAGTCTCGTTCTCATCTGCCTAAACTTTTCCTTTATACATCTATGATCATTCTCGACCTCTCCCACACCTAAAGTAGGGTCACGTACCATCTGTTTAAGTTGACTCTGTAGTAATATGTTCAGCTAGAGCCTTATTTGGGCACCCACAGAGCAACAGTTCATTGCAATTATGGGCAAAACCTTTACAAAGGAGATATATTAGTTACATCTATATATGAAAAATCGAGATCTGGTGATATAACACAGGGTTTCCGAACGGTGAGGAGCTTAGCTTGTACAACACAGTAAGCATATCAGCATTGATGTCTTAATTTTCTGCCAACTTTTGGTTTGAGACAAATGAGTTTCTTTCTTTTAGTTTTTCTCGTTATAATTTACTAGGTACTATTTAAATGTAGGGTCATGGACATTGGGTAAATTCTCTTGCATTGAGCACAGAGTACGTTCTGCGAACTGGTGCTTTTGATCACACTCGTACGCAGTTTTCATCTCCTGATGAAATGAAGAAGGTAATCATGGCTTTCTGTTGTACTTGGTTCATATGGTTTGCCGCTTTTATTTTTACTACTACTTGAAATTTTGCACTTTGCATTGGAGAAATTTAGTTCTCTAAATTCGTTGGAAATACATTTTAATGTTTGAGGTAGTGTTTCTGTGTGGGTTTAATATGAGAATGTACCATTTCTTATCAAACGAGCACTACATCAGGACCATGTTCACTCTTATGTGCCGAGTTATTTGGCAAAGCTGTCTAAAGTAATTAACTGTTTAGAAACTTTTGTTGACATATCAAGACTGCCCTGTAAAATTGTTTTAGGAGGATTTTTTTTGTTGTGAAGTGAAATATACTTGCTATAAATCACCAAGGATTTGTTTTGTTGGTATAATTTTATTTCCTTCTGTCAAAAGTAAAGAATATGTTTTAGTCAATTGTTGAATTCCCGAGTTTTGGGAAAAGTGTCTTTTAGTAAGGGTTGGATGTACTAATTTTCAGATGAAGGCTGTTATAATTGTTCATAAATTTGTTTCTGTATTGTATTTTTAGCTTTTGCCCCAATGTTTTCTTTTCCCATGATAACTTGTTGAAACACTCTGGTAGAATGTTAGGTTAACAGAACCAATTTTTCTATTATCTTTTTTAAAAAGAAAATAGATGTGGGTAAAGAAATGGCTCAATGAAAGTTGTCTTCTGCACATTGATATCATCTATAATTGTTTAAGAAGTTGATTTTCAGCTTATCAACTGCTCAGAGTTCTTGATTATCTAATATGCTTTCAACTTTGCATGGTTCTAAGCTGGAAGTTGGAAAGTCAAATTTCTTCTTTGAAGCAGTCTTTCCTACCTTAATTGTTGTATTATTTGTATAATTCGCTTTGTCCTGACAAAGATATGAGTGCATTATGGGCTATGGTATCAGATTGAGTCCAAAGGGGCTTTTTTATTTGGTGATCAAGTAGTTCATTACTTGTTTAACTCTAAAATTGTGGATGCATTTTGGCCTGGAGGAATAAAAAGAGAATAAAGGGAAAAATATATTTATATATTGTTTTCTGTGATTAACTTCTACTTTGTTCCTCTTTAGAGACACTGGTCTTTCTTGTTTGCAAAAGCTTAGTTGTATGCTTTCATTTTAATCCAGGTAGCTTTAGAAAGGTACAACAAACTGAGGGGTAATGCTCCAGAAAGATTGGTCTCCGGTTCTGATGATTTCACTTTGTTTCTGTGGGAGCCTGCTGTTAGTAAACATCCTATAACTCGTATGAAAGGACATCAACAGGTATGAGTTTTAATTCAGCATGGTTCTTTATTTGTCTTTATGTTCTCTAACTGAAATACATGCACTGTACAAACGTTTAGTGACCCATTTAAGTTATTCCTCTTTAGGCAGTATTAAACGCATAACTTAAATTTTTTGCAGCTTGTAAATCATGTTTACTTTTCACCTGATGGAAAATGGATTGCAAGTGCCTCTTTTGATAATTCCATCAGACTCTGGAATGGTACCACAGGGAACTGGATCGCAACTTTCCGGGGTCATGTAGGACCTGTCTATCAAATAAGGTTGGAATACTTTTTCTAAGTAATTATCTAGTTGGAGGAAACATGGGTAATCACTATTAAATCCTGTTGCAGCTGGTCCGCTGACAGTCGGCTGCTTCTAAGCGGGAGCAAAGATTCAACTTTGAAGGTAGGTAACTTGGTCTTACTCTTGTTTGGGGTCAAAAAACACGAATCGGAAATTTGGCAGAGTACATGGATTCATTCTACGAAGTGGTGAACCTGTGCACTGTAGGTTTACTGTACTTGAGTTACTGTTGTATTCCTTTGCTTGTTTATATGTTAGAAAAATTTGTTCACAGTTTGCTGCAAGTGTTTTTATTTTCCTTGTTACGATTTTTATACGCTTACCTTGAGTAAATGTGGAAAAATTATTTTGTTTACGAATTTGACTTGTTAGCTCTTGGTACTTAGGTGTGGGATATCCGGACAAAAAAGCTAAAACAAGACCTTCCTGGACATGCAGATGAGGTTAGGTTCCCCAGTGTGGTTTATTGGTTTTGTTTGTTGAGATTACAAGGATTATAATTTCATGTTTTTGGTTTTTGGCAAATTCTAAAGGTTTATGCAGTTGATTGGAGTCCAGATGGTGAGAAAGTAGCTTCTGGTGGTAAAGATAGAGTCTTGAAGTTGTGGATGGGCTAAAATAGGTAAGTTTTGCAACATCCATACAATGTAAAATAGCAAAATTAAAAAAAGGACAAAGCGTCATCAATTGGTAGATTTCCTTTTCTTGAATCTCATACGAAATACTGATGAAGTTTGTCGTGATTACAACTGCGTAGACTCAGTTTATAACGTTAATAAGCAGCCCAACAAGGTCAAAGATTGATAGAATTGTTTTGATAATTTTAAGGTGCAGTGGTTCTAATGGGAATGGCTTTGAGAGGGATGGCCTTTTCCACAGTAAGTCCAAAAGTTTCAGCCATGTCCAGATCTTCCGGCTGCATCCCATTTTCAAGCTCCCAATCATAGTTTTGAAGAAATGAAGCCAACATGACATGCACCGTCCGATTAGCTAGAGGCATCCCTACGCAAATTCTTCTCCCCGTCCCAAAAGGAAGTAGCTCAAAATATTGGCCTTTTGCATCGATTTCTTTATCCAAGAATCGTTCAGGAAGAAATGAACTAGGATTTGACCATGTGTTTGAATCTCTGCCAATAGCCCATGTGTTAACTATAATTCGACAATCTTTAGGGAATACATAGCCGCCGATCTCCATGTCAATTTCAGACTGGCGGCCGTTCACGGCGGCCGGAGGATGAAGTCGAAATGTCTCCTTAATAACTGCCTGTAGATAAGGAAGTTTTGAAATGTCTGATTCTTTTATTTTCTTTTGTCGGCCGATAACTTCTTGAATCTCCGTTCTGGCTTTCTTCATCTTTTCTGGGTTTTTCAGTAGCTCTGCCATTGCCCATTCCACTACTGATGAACTTGTATCGGTTCCTGCAGTGAATAAATCCTAAAACGAAAGAATTAATTAGGTTACTGCCATATCCTCCTTCCTTCCCAAATATATAAACTCACCTTCTATTTTAGATAATAAGAGTATTTTCTAAATTTTTCCTAGTTACAAATGTAACAATTAATGGAAAACATGCAATTTTGATACAAATCTTTTGGTCATTTCTCTCTTTTGGTCAAATATGTTTAGTCTCTGTTATATTTTTAAGCGATTTTGATTTATTAACCTATTATAACATATTTTTGTATTAAGTCAAAACAAGTTAAAGGTAAAAATAGTCATTTTAAAAATATTTAAATCTATTTTTAGTAATATGAGTTATTCTGATTTTTGGTCCTTATTTTTATTTCGTCAATAAAACTAGTCTTACTTAATATTTTTTATAATTATAGTCATTTTTGACAAAAATACAATTTGACTAACGGTTGACTAATCTTTCGTCACCTCGTTAGTCAAATTGTTAGTAAAATGATTAGTCAAAGAGTATTTTTGTCAAAAATGATTATAATTATCAATTTTTTTTAAGTGGGACTTGTATTAGTGACGAAATAAAAAGAGGGATCAAAATCGAAATAACTCCTATTTGGGGGGACCAAAAATGGATTTAAACCTTTTTAAAATGAGTCTTTTTACCTTTGACTTGTTTTGACTAATACAAAAATTTGTAGCACATTAATATATTAAAATCGCTTAAAAATATAAACGTAATGGGTATTTTTGACGGAGGCCAAACATATTAGACTAAAAGAGTTAAATGACGTAACTTATTGGACTAAAATTGTATTTTTTCCCACAATTAATTGAAAACATAATTCGTATGTGAGATAATAATTAATTTTGAAATATAATTATTATAATATAAAGAAGAGCGAGTGCACACAATTTCTTAAAAGATATGAAATTTCTCTGTTTTGAAATCACATGCCCTTGAAATTAGGATTGATAATTTCTAACACGACACGAAAACTAGACACAGAATCGATACGAAATAGATCGAGTTAGGGTTGGAATTTTGGACTCGAAAAAATTGGGTTGGATCCAAAAAGTTCCGATCAGAATCAGGTTAATTCGTCGGGTCAACGATTTACTTAATGATCCGAAATATTTTTAAAATATTGTTTGGAAAAAAAATTGAGTTGTCGGTTGAGGTTATGGTTGGTCGATCACAACCCAAACTGGTCAACCGTTGAGGATCGATTTTGGGTCAGGTTGGAGGGTCAACCAACCCATGGGGGTTTATCAACTCGTTCGGTTGAAGGTAAAATCATAATTTTTCTAGCTCGACACGAATTAACAGCCCTACTCCGGCACATGGGATGCAGGGCAAATAATCAGCAAATAAATAAGAATCAATTTTCTTTTTCAAAATGTCCAGACTGATTTCTTGTATTTTCTTTGTCTAAATATTGATGATTTAAAGTTTGTTTGCTAATATTAATATTTAAATTAATAGTTTAAGTGGAAAATAGTCATGGTATGCAGTAATTCAGAGAGGAGTAAAACAGTTTGTAGAAAACTCACCAAAAGCAAATGCCTTATGAGCTTGAAGCTCCATTCAGATTCATCCTGCTCACAAAGATCAATCAGGACTTCCAGCAAGTCATTTCTCCTGGCGTTGACGAGGGATTTGGCTCTTTCCTCCGATCTCTGACTGATAATAGCATCAAAATTGTCAAACAGCTTCCCCATATAAAATCTGGTTTTCCGCCTAATCCCTTGTGGATCTACACCTCTCAGAACCGGGAAAAAATCTGAAACATTCGGGGTGCCCATTATTTCCAGCAATCTTGATACCGTTTCTTTGATTTCGTGACTCGATTCGGAGCCGTAATTCCCAAAATCCACCGAAAACATAGTGTTGGACATGAAGTTTAAAGAAGTTGTGAAGGCGGCGGCGCCGATGTCGACCGCCGCCCGGTTAATGCAACACTCCTCCAGGTAATTGCAAAGCTCTCTCACCTTCTCTTGACGGAGTTGTTCACTCGCATTGATTCTTTCTGCGCAAAATAGCTGTTCCTTGCAAAGTTTCCGAAGAATACGCCATTGGGTTTCGGCCGGCGACCAAGCCAGAGAGACCTTGTGGTGATCCAGTGCCCGGGCTGCATCAACCACTGCTCTTTGGATGAAGGTATGGTCATAGCTTTGAAGAACTTCCTTGGCAAATTTTGGTGAGGAGACAACGATGTTTGTTTGTGAGCCTAGCTTAATTGTCATCAACGGCCCATATTTTTGAGAGAGTTTTGCTAATGTTTCGTGGAAGTTTCCTCCTCCGATCTGGAAGATATTGCCAATAAGAGGAAGGGGGTAAGGTCCCGGCGGAAGCTTGGTGGGCTTCCGGCGGTTCCGGCGGCGAATATTGTATGCTATGAAAACTAGGAATCCGGCCACTATAGACAGCAAAATGTTGGGATTTGCAGGTGATGTCTCCATGATTTTCAATAACTGGGAAAGTGTACACTTGGAAGTAGTTAAATAATTATTTTAGAAATACTATAAATTATAGTCAACGATGAGTATTTACAGTTTACTTAAATTTACATTTTACTTTTATGATTTTTCCAGTTTCACTCAAGGGTTCATTTTATATCTATCCATATCATTAGAAATAATAAATTTTCACTATAAATTTTTATTAAAAGTATCATTATTCATACATATCTGATATATCGTGAATTATTTGTTGAAAAGTTATTAGGATTATGACGATGTTATTTATAGATTAAATGTTATCATACAAATACAAAAGTAGGTAAAATGATTTTTTAATTAATTAACTAGATTATAAACTCATGTTATTCACGAGTAGTATATATTATGTTATAAAATTTTTATTTATACATTTATACATTTTTATATTTTTAAATCTTTAATATTTCATTATAAATACAATATCAAAATTATAATATCAGAATAGAACAGTAAAAAAAAAAAAAAAAAAAAAACTGGAGGATGCAATCAAAGGGATAACCTGAGTAATGCCGGGAAATTTATACCATAAGTTTATTACTGTCATGCATGGTTAATTGTATAAATTTAGAATCACTTTAATATTACGTTCTTTAAATATTTATAATTTTTTATTGTAACCAACATAGTTATGTTATTTATCAATGAATTATCGTACATTATTATGTTAAAACTATCATTTTAATTGGTGATGTTGGTTAAGAAAGGAATAATAATTATAAAATTAGAATGATAACGATGTTATAATAAAAAAAAAGATTTGAAAGGTACTAAAGATTCTGATAGAAATAACTTTTTAATTTAATTTTAATTTTGAGTAACATTAACCTACTTTATAAGTCAATTTTGTTAGAAATGAAACTAAATAGAAAACAAAAAATTTTTATTGGTAGGTCGATGAGATGGAGCTATCTGGTAAAAGATTATTTTTTTGGTCAATTATTTATATGATGCTGAAATTTTCTTCCTTTGTTTACCTAGATCCGGCCTCTTTTGTTATAGGGAATTACTAGTTACGATAGACCAAATTAAACAGTAAAAAATAAAAAGTGAGGTAATAATTAATAAAACTTTTTATTTGACCGCAGTCTTGTTTATTTACTGGCCCTTGAAAGACACTATTAAAATTTGGTCCTTTCACCGCACATATTTTATAACACTAAATTATAAATATATCTATTAATATCTATAATTACATCAAATATTAATTTATTTATATCTATTAAAACACTACAAGAGTAGTGCTGTTATAATTATTTTAATGTGTTACCCAATAAAATTCTACCATGACATTAGAAATAAGTATTATAATAAAATTTCAATCAAAACACTAATAAGTGTAATTAAAATTTTATAAGTATAGAAACACTATCAAGTGTTATTTTATTTGTTAATATATTAACTTAATGTATTAATAGATTATAATGTATAGTGTAATTGTAATACATATACAATTACATTATTAAGTGTGGTTTAAAATCGTCTGGTGCTGTCCCATATCGGAAATGAAGAGAATGATTGGGTATTAACTGTAGTATTAAAAGAGAAGGATTGAGTTTGGATACCTATAGGCCAGAATTTCAATAGCCTAAGATTATTTGTATATTTACTTACAAATGACGTTATATACTATCTATTTAAAAATATTTTTATATTTTCAATTATATAATATAATGACAATAATTTTATGATATTATGGTATTTGTATGAACATTAAAATTGTCATAATAGATTTTCTATCCAAACAATTTATTATGTACTTACATGTTAACATATATAAAACTGTATAGCCAACAACCGTGTCATAATAGATGATTTATCATGGTATAAGTGTATTTTCATATATATTATAACTCCACATTTTTCATATGTATATTCACATTAAAAAAGTGTCGAGTTATTCAATATCTCTTTGACTACACCTACTTAGACTACGCAAAAAGATTCGTGTCGCTATAGATAAAATGTGATAAATTTTATCTATTATAATATTTTCAAGTGTTTTAGAATCTCCTTTTTTTGTTGTAGTGAGAAGACCGGTTTATCATGCTTTTTTGTGAAGTTTTCATCAGCAAAAGTGATGTCCCAGGCAAGAGTTGCCACTCTCACTTTGCTCTTCTTTTTTGGTGCTTCATTCCTCTGCTTCCAGTTATTACTCTGTGGGAGGACCAAAGGTTTGGGACTTCAATGTTACTTGTTGGCCCAGAGGGAAGAAGTTCGCCGTTGTCCAGGCCACTGCCATGGTGGAATGATGATTTTGCCATCAACGCTTGATTTGATCAGCTTCTGAAACAGTATATATTAGTAGTAAGGGGTTTACTAGTTATCGCCTCAATTTTTTGGGCGGTAGTCCTTAATTTTGATAAAATTATCTTTTTATTTAAGGGGAGAGTGGAAAGAGACAGGGTATTGTAGGAGGTATTTTAGTCCAAATTAAGACACTAGAAGGTAAGAAGTGGGGCGATAACTAATAAACTTTTTTTAAAATCACTTTTTTCTCTTTCACTTCATCCTCGAGTTGATTCGAATTTAAGAACTATTGGTTTTAAGTGAGAAGTGTAAACCACTAGACTGCTACCTTCTCGTCATTAAAAAAAAATTATTTATTATGTTATATCAACAACATTTATTGGTGTCTCCGCGTTTTTGTATCTTGTGTATTCGATTTTATATGATAAAATATATATAATGCATGAGAACCGATCATGTTAATTATCTTTTACTTTGATAATATTTAAGTTTTTAAAATTTTTTTGAACAATTTGATATCTCACATTGAGTTGTCCGTATTTTTGTATCTTGTGTAATTGATTTTAAATGGTAAAATGCGTAATGTAACATCCCGCCCTAATGGTTACGAAACAGGATGTCTTTCTCAACTCGCGCTGAGATTTATTTATTAAAAATAGCAATAAAATTCTACAAATCCTTCATAAATCATACATTATAAAATGAGTAACTGAAATTTGCCCTAATAACCTAGAGCTCTCAAATGCCTTATTCCTTGACACGTGTCACGATCTCCGGAAGTCACGCATCTTTATGTAAAATATAACTGAAATGGTAGTATATAAAGGGATGAGCCACAGCCCAGTGAGAGAATTTAATAGTGTTTAACATGCAAGCAAAACAAGGGTAAATTATAACCGAAAATTATTTCAAAAAAATGAGTATCAAAAGATTTTAAAAATAGAGGCACAGCGGAAGACAATTAAAATTGGTTAGAAGTTCAAAAAAATTTCCAATAGCACGTATGAACCGTTAAAATATATCAGAAATATAAAATAACAAATAGTGCCCGAAGGCCAGTACCAAAAGGCAAATAACAGTACCCGAAGGCCAGTACCCGAAGGCTAATAACAGTACCCGAAGGCCAGTACCCGAAGGCTAATAACAGTACCCGAAGGCTAATAACAGTACCCAAAGGCTAATAATAGTGCCCGAAGGCTAGTAATAATGCCCGAAGGCCAGTACCCGAAGGCTAGTAACAGTACCCGAAGGCTAATAATAGTGCCCGAAGGCTAGTAATAGTGCCCGAAGGCCAGTACCTATAGGCTAAAAATAATCAGTCATATAACAAGTCTTACATATAGTGAAAAATCATACAACGAATGGTTATCATTTCAGTCAAATCAGTAGTCAAAATTTCAGTACAAGTAACAAACTGCCAACTGATTTCGGTGTAAAAATCAAAAGTCAAATTATCTCATTACGATAGTAGGCAAAACAAGTTTCATTATAACCATAAAAAAAAAATCAAACAAATTTTTGGTACAAAAGTCAAAATCAATATTTGCCGTCACGAAAACAAGTGATACACGTTTTAATAAAATAGTCAAAATCAAATGGGTTTTCGTTATGAAAGTCAAAATCAATATCAATCGTTTTTTTTCTTTAAAAAAAAAAAAAAACTAGTGATACAAGTTTTAGTATAACAGTCAAATTCAAATGGGTTTTCGATATGGAAGTCAAAAATCAAAACGATAGTCAAAATTAACACGTAGATAATCGAATAGCCAAATCAAATCTAACCATGCAAGGTAATAATATAATAATATAAAATTATGGGTTGGTTAGACCCGACAAATTTATGAAAATTCCCTACTAAATCCCTCACCTTGATTTTGTTTAAAACCGTCTTGCACTTGAGATGACTCTTTAATTTTCGTCATCTTCTCTTTCAATCCACCTACTTCTTCATCCATATATCTCTTTTCTTTCTCTACTCTCTCTCAGTTGGGCCAGGGAAAAGTTAACCCTTAATCCCCATAATATAAGAAAAAAGTTGGGTGATGGATTAGCTCCTAGGTTTGCAGCAAATCTTTACTGGTCACATTCAAAATATAAAAAATGAACAAAGGTTTAGAAAGAAAAAAAAAAAAAAAAATCAAACCGTAGGACAAGAGTGATGGCGTGGGCAATGTTGGGTAGATCTGGTACTGTAGAATGAAGGGCAAGAAATAGTTGATGGCATGGAATTTGTAAAGAAGGGAGTGAAGTAAAGAGGTTTGAACCTAATTTATGGAGGAAACTCTAATTAATTATGACACTAATTATGACATATACAAATTTACCTAAAGTTGATTGATCCTTATCATATTTACAAAGATGCTAATGAGGACCCGATTGATACGTTACATTTAATTTGATTTGCTTGATCGTTGGGGATAATGTTTCACTTGATTTTATTTCACTACGTTTATTCTAAAAATTAGATTAATGTAAATTGGAAAAAAAAAAAAATTTTGTTCGAATTTTCGGATCCTTACATTCTCCCCCCCTTATGAGAATTTCGTCCCGAAATTCTTTTTTCGATTCTTAAGATGAATTACGAAGGTTGTCATTTACAAACCTAGTTTATAACTAATTTGCCTATTCAACTTATCATGTTTTGTTATATTTCCCCAAATCAACAGTCGATCATCATCCCTTCCTAAGAAATTTCAAACTCACAATACCTCCAAAATTCATAATAATATCCTCTAAAATTGTAACTAGCCCATTTGCATTTTATTTTCAAAGGTTGCACGTCAATAAATGTTATCCTTAATCTTTTTCTTATAAACAATGAAACATCTAAGCACTAGTATTAAGAGTCATCAATACTCGCTAGGGTGTAAGTAAAATTTATGTCCATTAAGAGCTCGCCAGGTATGGATAAGTTAACACACTTATATATCATCCCATAAGTACGTGTGAAAGGATTCAATAACTAAATTGTTATTCCTACATGGTTTAAAAGAATTTCATTCCTAGAGCGACAACAACCAAAAGATTCACAGCCCAATCATAAAATCCATAAGCACATCTAACTCTTAATTATATGAGATCGAGACCTATCAGGAACATCACCCAATATGACAACTTTAAAAGGGATGTAACTTTATATACATCAAAATCCTTCACGTTTAAGTAACCAGTGGGTTTATAAGACATATATCAAGGACGACATTGTTGAGGAGAAAATGTAAGTGAATGAAAATGCTCAAGGAAATTGATATCATAGTTTTGATGAACAAAATTCAAACTTAATTCGTAAATTTCAATATCATCGTGATCCATGACTTAGTCCAAATTTTTAATATCCTTGCTATCCCTAAACTTATTTGGTCCCAAAATCTGAGTTGCCCTTGTTGAAAATCCTAATATAACGATTATCTGATTCATTATTTATTTATTTAGTTATGATAAATTTTTTTTTACTTTAACGTGTACTCAACTCCAAATATACTCTAAGAAAGTCGTGGATTTGTCAAGCATGAACCTTTAAAATATTCATTTATATAAGGTTGTATGGGTGTACTCGTGTTCACCTTAAGATCATTTCCTATATATGCTAATTTTTATTTTGTGACATCATGATCAAAATTAAAATGTTCCGTCATGATGTCCCTTTAGTAATTCAATTTGTATATCATACCTCCAAGTACTTCTACTTAAAAATTTTCAAGCAAGTATTATATTCACCAATTAAATCTCAAGTTATGACCTAACCTCAAATATTTTATTCTAATCCTCTGATTGCTCCTTTAAATATTAAATCTCTAGTCTCAATTTATATATTCCTTTATTATGATACAAATTTCAGCCTTTTAAGTTAAAAGTATCTCTCTAAAGTTAGGGCCCTTATTTCCCCTGTAGTCAGTTTCATATTTATGTTGGACTTGTTCTCGTAATCGATTCATAAATAATATTAGTCAATTTGTATTTCCTTTTGGATGATTAAAATCCATACTTAAATACTAAATGTTTTGCTATTGTTAGCTAAATTCCATAATCCCTTGTTCACTTATTCCCAATCTACAATTAACAACATCACTGGATGTTTGTTAAAATTATTATCACTAAAAGTTTTCATTAGACCTCTTGATCGTGAAATTAGTGTAATTTATTACTAGTATTTATAAATCATCCGAACTAGACGAGTAACGGTTGTTTTGATACAACTCTGCACAATCTACAAATTCTAAGGTTTTGGCAATCCATTCACTTACCTATAAGGTTAAGATGACTCTTTTCTTATGCCAACTACACTATAAAATCTTTAATAGGACAATAACTCAATTATGGGCGTCTTGTCACTTATTCCTTCCCAAGTTAACTCAATTGTTAATAGAATAATATAAATGATGTCATTAGTTAAAATAACGTAAGAATATTTTTAGGAAAGTTATAAATATCATTCTCATAACTAACTAAAATATTCAATTAATCCATGTGGTAAGAGTCTTAAAGTAAGTGAGAAAGTTATAATAATAATAATATAGAGATGTGATATGTGTTCTTAAATAAATTTTAAAAAAAATAACTAATAACATAACAAGGACATAATTTTAAATTGTTTTTTTTTTTTAATTCATGAGATGTATAGAAGGTAAAATAAGTTAGAAGTATAGATGTATTGTCCTTTTTTTCTTTATATATATACATATACGTATATATATAAATGTATTACTGATGATAATGATTGAAACAAAATTTTTTTTTTAATCATATATATTCAAAGCAATAAAACAAGCTGCTTAAAAAAAAAAAATCAATAAAACAAGCCATTAGAAAAATTACCATCCTTGGTCGTTTTCAAAGGGGAAAAATATATATAATAATAATAAATAAATATAGAAAGTTCTATACATAGTTTATAAAATTTAATAGTAAAGTAATATTCGGTTTTTTAAAAAAAAAATTATGAATTATAAATTTATATTAGAAAATAAGAAATATAAAAAAATAATCAGGAGAGTTGTCAATTCATGTTACCTCGAGATTCAAGTTTAACTTCAAAATACCCATCTCCTTCCTCACCATTCCCAATTCCAAATATAAGCAAACCTCACAATTTAAACTCTAACCATCCCATCTTTTATTTTCATTAAATCTTTTTCTTAAATTTGTTGTTTCCTTTCTTATTTTCATTAAATCCTTTCCTGAATTTATTTTCAGTTGAAACTATACTGCTTAGAACTATTATTTACTATCAATAAGTGAAGACTATAGATATAAGTAGCATACCTGCATGTTGTCCACAAGAGTTAAAAATGAATTTCCATTCATCATATGCTTGTTAGTTCTAAAGGGATTGAGTACTTAAACTAACTACACATCACATCAAAACTCTTGCTAGACAAATAACTTAAAATATAAGCAACTCTCACCCTTGTTTCTTTCGTATCATCTCGGATATAGAAAATTTAAAATCAATTACCAACTTTTTTTTTTTTTTTACGACTAACTATAATTAAGGAAAATAAATTAAAAACCAATTAACACTCAATGTGGAACAGAATTTTTAGGGACCAATTATTACCATTTTCCTAGTTAAGGAGGTCAATGGGTGTAATGTTTTTTTTTGAAATTTATGAAATCCATATCCATCGTTTTGATAATTAAAATTTCAACATGAAATTACTGTGATCCAATTTTAAGTATAGTAAAGAGAAAATATTTCAAAAAGTTAGAAAAGAAATACATATAAGAACAGTTACATAAATTTTTATTATTTATGGTTAATAATACAATTGTGATAATAACATTGATGGTATACCAAAAGGAATTTTATGGATTACTCCAAAAGAAAAAAAATTGTGAAATAAAATGGAATAATATCAAATATTATATGTATATATTTAAAGTAAATAAATAAATCAGAGTCTTAAGGAAAATCCAATATACGTCTTAGGACAGAAAAATGGTAAGCTATAAATTCATATATGTTTATTAGAAAGATAATTACATGAAATTAATTAAGAAAATTGTCAATATATATCATTCTAAGTCATGCAGGTTAACTTCAAAACTTATTTCTCCACTATCATTCTCTGAATTTTTCTTAAACTTTCCAAAGAATTCAATGAAAACTTCCATCTGTAATATTATCTTTCAAATCTTACTCAAAACTCCCTAAATCTTGCCATTGTAATTAGCCAATCATTCCCCAAAGTACAACTATCCATTTATTCCAAAATAACACCCAAATCAATCAATTAATCCCAAATTTTAAGTAATCAATCACTCCGAACTAATGTAACCTATTCTTTCGTGATATCATTTACTAGTTCCCACAAATAACTTTAAATTTTCAAATACTACTAACCGAATCATTCTTAATTCACTTCAAGATTTTTCTTACTTTATTTTGAATTTTTAAATCATTCCACAAATCATATCCTCATTAATTCAATTCAAACTTTTCATAAATAATTTTGAATGCTCTAATCCACTATTAACTATACCCCACTCAATTCAATTCAAGTTTCTAGAGAGGTCCTTAGAGCGTTGCTCTGATACCAATTGTAACATCCCGCCCTAATGGTTACGAAACAGGATGTCTTTCTCAACTCGCGCTGAGATTTATTTATTAAAAATAGCAATAAAATTCTACAAATCCTTCATAAATCATACATTATAAAATGAGTAACTGAAATTTGCCCTAATAACCTAGAGCTCTCAAATGCCTTATTCCTTGACACGTGTCACGATCTCCGGAAGTCACGCATCTTTATGTAAAATATAACTGAAATGGTAGTATATAAAGGGATGAGCCACAGGCCAGTGAGAGAATTTAATAGTGTTTAACATGCAAGCAAAACAAGGGTAAATTATAACCGAAAATTATTTCAAAAAAATGAGTATCAAAAGATTTTAAAAATAGAGGCACAGCGGAAGACAATTAAAATTGGTTAGAAGTTCAAAAAAATTTCCAATAGCACGTATGAACCGTTAAAATATATCAGAAATATAAAATAACAAATAGTGCCCGAAGGCCAGTACCAAAAGGCAAATAACAGTACCCGAAGGCCAGTACCCGAAGGCTAATAACAGTACCCGAAGGCCAGTACCCGAAGGCTAATAACAGTACCCGAAGGCTAATAACAGTACCCAAAGGCTAATAATAGTGCCCGAAGGCTAGTAATAATGCCCGAAGGCCAGTACCCGAAGGCTAGTAACAGTACCCGAAGGCTAATAATAGTGCCCGAAGGCTAGTAATAGTGCCCGAAGGCCAGTACCTATAGGCTAAAAATAATCAGTCATATAACAAGTCTTACATATAGTGAAAAATCATACAACGAATGGTTATCATTTCAGTCAAATCAGTAGTCAAAATTTCAGTACAAGTAACAAACTGCCAACTGATTTCGGTGTAAAAATCAAAAGTCAAATTATCTCATTACGATAGTAGGCAAAACAAGTTTCATTATAACCATAAAAAAAAATCAAACAAATTTTTGGTACAAAAGTCAAAATCAATATTTGCCGTCACGAAAACAAGTGATACACGTTTTAATAAAATAGTCAAAATCAAATGGGTTTTCGTTATGAAAGTCAAAATCAATATCAATCGTTTTTTTTCTTTAAAAAAAAAAAAAAACTAGTGATACAAGTTTTAGTATAACCTTCAAATTCAAATGGGTTTTCGATATGGAAGTCAAAAATCAAAACGATAGTCAAAATTAACACGTAGATAATCGAATAGCCAAATCAAATCTAACCATGCAAGGTAATAATATAATAATATAAAATTATGGGTTGGTTAGACCCGACAAATTTATGAAAATTCCCTACTAAATCCCTCACCTTGATTTTGTTTAAAACCGTCTTGCACTTGAGATGACTCTTTAATTTTCGTCATCTTCTCTTTCAATCCACCTACTTCTTCATCCATATATCTCTTTTCTTTCTCTACTCTCTCTCAGTTGGGCCAGGGAAAAGTTAACCCTTAATCCCCATAATATAAGAAAAAAGTTGGGTGATGGATTAGCTCCTAGGTTTGCAGCAAATCTTTACTGGTCACATTCAAAATATAAAAAATGAACAAAGGTTTAGAAAGAAAAAAAAAAAAAAAAATCAAACCGTAGGACAAGAGTGATGGCGTGGGCAATGTTGGGTAGATCTGGTACTGTAGAATGAAGGGCAAGAAATAGTTGATGGCATGGAATTTGTAAAGAAGGGAGTGAAGTAAAGAGGTTTGAACCTAATTTATGGAGGAAACTCTAATTAATTATGACACTAATTATGACATATACAAATTTACCTAAAGTTGATTGATCCTTATCATATTTACAAAGATGCTAATGAGGACCCGATTGATACGTTACATTTAATTTGATTTGCTTGATCGTTGGGGATAATGTTTCACTTGATTTTATTTCACTACGTTTATTCTAAAAATTAGATTAATGTAAATTGGAAAAAAAAAAAAATTTTGTTCGAATTTTCGGATCCTTACACGTAATGCATGAGAAGTGCTCTTATTAATGATCTTTTACTTTGATAATATTTAAGATTTTCTTTTACCAATTTGATATCTCATAGTGGGGTGTCCATATTTTTTATCTTGTGTAATCGATTTTATATGATAAAATGTGTACGCATGAAAACCGCTCTTATTAATGATCTTTTACTTTGATAATATTTAAGATTTTCTTTTGACCAATTTGATATCTCATATTGGAGTGTCCGTATTTTTGTATCTTGTGCAGTCGGCTTTATATGGTAAAACGCATAACGTATAAGAAATACTCTTATTAATAATTTTTTATTGTGATAATATTTAAGATTTTTTTTTACCCATTTGATATCTCATAGTGGGGTGCCTGTGTTTTTTTTTAATAATTAAAGAACACCTTTCATTGGGTGGAAAGATTTGGAAAAGTGGTAAGAGTGAGGGATTATAATTTTGAGATCTTCGGTCCGATTATCAGGGTTGTAATTAAAAAAAAAAAAAACCTTTCATTATAAAACAGATCAACATTCTGTCTTAGTTTTTCAACTTTAATAATAAAATCATATAATTACTAATACTATATCTTAAAATAACTAATTTTTTTATTCGCGATAATAAAGATACAATTTAATTCATACCAATCTATTGCTTGATGGGCGGCGGCAATGTGGAGGTGGAGGATTTGGATGGGGTGGACAATAGTCGTCGATGAATTCTTCTGGAATTAACAACTCCTTTGCAACTGGAACCTCTGCAACAGCTGCATTCTTTCATCATCATGCACCTTTGATGTCTTCAAACTCCTTTTCATTGCCAGAGCATGACATATTTTAATAACAAGACCAATTAGTAGAGAGATGAAAAACGAAGAGACTCAGAAATTTTGGTTGACATTGCTATAATTCTTAGGAAGCAATACCTTAAGAGTGATCGATTGAAAATAGTGGTGAGATTCTTTATTTTAGAGTTGCTCCGTCTAATCGGTTTTATACGGTAAAATATGTAACGCATAAAAATCGTTCCTATTAATGATCTTTTACTTTCATAATATTTTAATTTTTTTTGACTAATTTAATATCTCATATACCGCTTTTATTGATGATTTTTTACTTTGATAATATTTAATATTTTGTTTAACCAATTTGATATATCATATTGGGGTATCCGTATTTATTTATTTATTTATTTATTTTGAGTAATCAATTTTATATGGAAAAATGTGTAACGCATGAGAACCACTCTTATTAATGATTTTTTACTTTGATAATATTTTAGATTTTTTTTTACCAATTCGATATCGCATATTGGGGTGTTCATATTTTTGTATATTGTGTAATCGATTTTAGATGGTAACATGTGTAACGCATGAGAACTACTCTTATTAATGATCTTTTACTTTGATAATATTTAATTTTTTTTGGAACATTTTATATCACATATTGGGGTGTCTGTGTTCTTGTATCTTGTGTAATCAATTATACAAGGTAAAATGAGTAACACATGAGAACCTCTTTTATTAATTATCTTTTACCTTGATAATATTTAAGTTTTTTTTGGACCAATTTGATATCTCATATTGGGGCAGTTTTATATGGCATATTGGGGCGATTTTATATGATAAAATGTGTAACACATGAGAACTGCTCTTATTAATGATCTTTTTACCTTGATAATATTTAAGAATTTTTTTTACCAATTTGATATCTCATATTGGGGCGATTTTATATATGGTAAAATGGGTAACGCACGAGAACCACTCTTACTAATGATAGTTTACTTTGACAATATTTAAAATTTTTTTTGACCAATTTGATATCTCATATTGAGGTGTCTATGTTTTTGTATCTTGTGTAATCGGTTTTATATGGTAAAATGTGTAATGCATGAGAGCTGCTCTTATTGATGATCTTTCATCTTCATAATATTTAAGAAGTTTTTTGACCAATTTGATATCTCATGGTGGGGTGTCCGTGTTTTGTATATTGTGTAATCAGTTTTATATGGTAAAACGCGTAACACATTATAACCGTTCTTATTAATAATCTTTAACTTTGATAATATTTAAGATTTTTTTTGACCAATTTGATATCTCATAGTGGGGTGTCCGTGTATTTGTATCTTGTGCAATCGGTTTATATGTAGAATGTGTAATACATGAGATCCGCTCTTAGTAATGATCATTTACTTTGATAATATTTAAGAGTTTTTTTGACCAAATAGTAGGGTGTTGGTGTTTTTTAACCTTGTGTAATCGATTTTATATGGTAAAACGCGTAACGTATGAGATTGGTTCTTATTAATGATAATTTATTTTGATAACATTTAAGATTTTTTTTAAACAATTTGATATCTCAGTGTTTGTGTAATTTTGTGTAATCAGTTTTATATGGTAAAACGTGTAACGGATGAGAACCGCTCATATTAATGATCATTTACTTTGATAATATTTAAGATTTTTTTGACCAATTTGATATCTCATAGTGGGGTGTTCGTGTATTTGTATCTTGTGTAAACTGTTTTATATGGTAAAACGTGTAATGCATGAGATCCGCTCTTAGTAATGATCATTTACTTTGATAATATTTAAGATTCTTTTTTTACCAAATAGTAGGGTGTTGGTGTTTTTGTATATTGTGTAATTGATTTTATATGGTAAAACGTGTAACGTATGAGATTCGTTCTTATTAATGATCATTTATTTTGATAACATTTAATTTTTTTTTGAACAATTTGATATCTTAGTGTTCGTGTATTTGTATATTGTGTAATCGGTTTTATATGGTAAAACACGTAACGGATGAGAATCGCTCTTATTAATATTCATTTACTTTGATAATACTTAAGATGTTTTTTTTGACCAATTTGATATCTCATAGTGGGGTGTCCATGTATTTGTATCTGGTGTAATTGGTTTTATATGGTAAAACGCGTAACAAATGAAATCCGCTTAATGATCATTTATTTTGATAACATTTAAGTTTTTTTTTTTAACAATTTGATATCTCATCAGGGCCGTCTTAGACATTTTCGGGGACCGAAATAAATTAAAAAATGTGTCCCTTATAAATACACAAATATGTTGCTAATATTATTATTGTTAAATAAAAATTTATTTATGAACTCAATAATAAAATGATATAACTACAATCGGCTCAAAATAAAAATAAAAAATTTGTCATTATCACATCCATTTATCCAAGAAAATATTAAATAAATATTTTAAAGATTTTAACATCAACATGGTTCCTAACAAGTTAGCGATGACTTTTGAAATCACCAATATATTTATATATATATATATATAAAGCCTTCAATTTAATATATTTTTGTTTTTCTCTAATTACTTGTTGATTGAATTTATAGTTTTAAAATAATTATGTAAAGATGAAGATACAACTATTAAGAAATTAAGAGATAATTAAGGAGAATTAAATAGTAAAAATCTAAAAAAATGAGAAAAAATGAAAATTAGTAAGGTAAGTTTTTTTTTAATTAAAATCATTGTGGGCCCCACAGAATTGGGAGGCCTCAATCAATTGTATATGGTGCTTCTCGTCAAAACCGGGCTTGTATCTCATAGTGGAGTGTCCGTTTATTTGTATCTTATGTAATTGGTTTTATATGGTAAAACGTGTAATGGATGAGAACCGCTCTTATTAATGATCATTGACTTTTATCATATTGAAGAGTTTTTTGACTAATTTGATATCTCATAGTGGGTCGTTTGTATTTTTGTATCTTGTGTTACAACTGGCATCCATCTTATGTGTAATTGTAAAATTTGCATGTGTTACAAGTGGCATTCATCCTATGTGTAATTGTAAAATTTGCATGTGTTACAACTGGCATCCATCCTATGTGTACAAATAAGTGTGTATAACGTTTGTAGACACTATGTGTAATTGTGAAATTTACGTATCTTATCACTAGTATCAATTTCTAGCGGTATAGATAAGTGTGTATAACGTCTGTAGATCATATCTATAACCGTTAATTTATATGCCTTACAACTGTCATTAATCCAAAATTATACATTTAATAATTTACAGGCAAAATGTAAGGTGTGACAGGAGTAATTCCATTTTTGGTTTGTTGGATAAGATCTCAAAACTTAAAATGTAAATTTGTTTGGGTATAGTATGAGAATATGAAGTGTAGCTAAGTCACCCTCCCTCTCTCTCCTACCAAAGGAAACGCCTAAAAATACCATCGGGAAACGCTAGCATTCCTTGTCAACACCATAGAAGCCGATAATAATATATTGGACCAACAGTGTAAATATGAACAATTACAAGCCCTCTTTCAACAATTATGAATTTACCAAGAGGCCCTTTTGTGGCAAGCCTTGTTTTTTAAATAGTGTACCCTGCTTTATGTATAAATAGTTGCAAGCTGAAGAGAGCAAAACAAAGAAGAGGAACACAATTCTCATTTTCCCTCACATTTTGAAACGGCCCTTTTGGCTTTTCTTTCATCATAAACCAAACCCCTCCTCAAATCCTTATCTTAATTACGAGTCATTCCTGTGTTTTTCACTGTTTCAGCTCCAATGGCTATTGATTATATGGTCGCCACCATACCTTCTGTCGTGCCCGAAATGTCTCAAGATGAGCAAAGTGCGCCGCCGCCCCTGGTTTTCGACGCCACCGTTCTGCAGCACCAAAGTAAGATACCCGATGAATTCATATGGCCAGAGCACGAGAAGCCATCCCTTGATACCCCGGAACTTGCGGTTCCTGTTGTGGACTTGGGTGGTTTACTGTCTGGGAACCCCGAGGCAGTCATGGAGGCGTCGAGAGTCGTAGGGGAAGCATGCCGGAAACATGGCTTCTTCTTTGTAGTGAATCACGGTGTGGATTGGAGCCTGATTGCCGATGCTCATCGGTACATGGACGACTTCTTCCTGCAGCCACTTTCCGACAAGGAAAAGGCCCACCGGAAACTCGGTGAGCATTGTGGTTACGCCAGTAGTTTCACTGGCCGCTTCTCCTCCAAACTGCCCTGGAAAGAGACCCTTTCTTTTCGGTTCTCAGCCGAACCAAATTCATCCCGCGTCGTGGAAGAGTATCTTCACACCACATTGGGCGACGATTTCCAGAAATTCGGGTTAGTAGCTATGTATTGTCATGATCGATTCATTCTTATTTATTTCATATTTTTTTTCTCGATTTGTGGTCATCCTTAAACACTGGTTATGCTATGCTAATTTTCTCTTTATCATTCCAATTTTATCAGATATCTATGACTTGAGTTTTAAGTATTATCATCCTAATTTTGATAAAATTGAAAAAATAAGGTATTGTAAAAAAGTATTTTAATTCAAATTAGGACTATAGAAGATAAAAACTGAGACGTAACAAATAAAATTTTATTTATTTCATATATGTGATAATGATCTACTTAATAATTATATTGAAACAGGGAATTTTACCAAGAATATTGCAATGTGATGAGTAGAGTGTCGCTAGGAATCATGGAACTGTTGGGCATCAGCCTTGGGTTGAAGAAAGAGGTGTTTAAGCAATTCTTTGAGGACAATGAATCCGTAATGAGATTGAACCATTACCCGCCATGCCAAAAACCAGAGCTCACATTAGGAACAGGCCCACACTGTGATCCAACCTCACTAACCATCCTCCACCAAGACTCCGTTGGCGGCCTCGAAGTGTTTGTTGATGGAGAATGGCGGTCCATCCGTCCCAACGTCGAGGCATTTGTTGTCAACATAGGCGACACTTTCATGGTAAATTAAATTAAATTCGCTTTCATCGAATTCAAGGCCTCTTATTCCTAAGTGTCCAGTGTGACTCGAACTCAGATTCTGATGATCCTAAGTGAGGAGTGCCAACCACCAAACCAACTCTTGCATGTCATTTAATACTTTTTGTTTTTATCTGTGATTTCATCTGACCATTTTAATTTTGTTTTTGGATTATTACAGGCACTGTCGAATGGAAGATATAAAAGTTGCCTACACAGAGCGGTGGTAAACAACAAAACCACTAGGAAATCCCTTGCATTTTTTCTGTGTCCCAAGGGGGATAAGGTGGTGAGCCCGCCGCCTGAATTGGTGGATTCCGATAACCCTAGAATGTATCCGGACTTCACATGGCCAGAGTTTCTGGAGTTCACTCAATTGCATTATAGGTCTGACATGGACACACTGCAAAACTTCTCCAAATGGCTTCAACAGAAAAACACCTGAAAGTGCTGCCGCATAAACCCCTCTATCCACCGCCAAAGACTTAGGCTTCAACAACTTTAAAAATGTTTTAAGTGTTTTAAGGGTGACGTGTTGTTTTTTAAATTTATTTATACTTTTTCTCCAAAAAAAACGTTTGTTTCCTTAGGCTATAAAAGAGCCCTTCAAATTCATTACGTCCTCCCGATGTTTTGAATTTTTATTATTTATATTATGAACTACCATAAATATTTTTAATTTATAATACCGAAAATATTATTATTTTTTCATTTTTATATACCGTATATTATTTTATTTTTATTTTTATTATTCAATTAATTAGTAGTATTTTTTATATTTGATAATTGCGTAATGGAAAATTTATAATTATATTAATATATTTATAATTTTTTTAATTAAATTATTATAAAGATATATTAGTAATTAAAGGGGGACGGAAGTTAAGAAAGAAAAGGATTATATTATAATAATTAATGGGGACATAAAATAAGAATTATGGACAATAATTAAGAAATTTAAAAACTTTTTGGATAAACTAACGATATTACTGTAACATCCACTCTGAGACAAAAACTTTTAAGTTTCGTCTTTGTTAACCCAAAATGGTTAATCTAAATGATTAGTAACTTATTGAAAATTATATACAAGTCACTTAGATAGTAAAGTAACGATGTGCACGAAGTTACATACTCCCTCCCCTCCTTTTACAAAAAGGAATGGTACTTCCATTATAACAATATAGTAAATATGAGTCATTTTTGCTTCTGAGATCAAGGTGGCTTGTAATAGTTTGATTATTATGGTTTGATTCTAACGGGAATGGCTTTGAGACGGATAAGCTTTTGGGACGCAAATCCAAAGAAATCATCGGTGCCAATATTTTCCGGTAGCATCCCTTTCTCCAGCTTCCAATCATAGTTTTGAATCAATGAAGCCAACAAGACATACACCATCCGATGGGCAAGGGGCATTCCTATACAAATCCTTCTTCCTGTCCCAAAAGGAAGCAGCTCAAAACTCCTGCCTTTGACATCAATGTGTTGTTTTTCCAGGGACAAGAATCGTTCAGGCTGGAATGAATTAGGGTTTTCCCAGGTGTTTGAATCCCTACCAATAGCCCACATGTTCACAATGATTTGAGAATGTTTAGGAAATGTGTAGCCATCGATTTCGATGCTTTCGTCTTCGAGTTGGCGAAGAAGTATTGAGGCAGTGGGATGAAGTCGGAAAGTTTCTTTAACAACTGCTTGCAGGTAAGGAAGACTGAAGATGTCGGATTCCGTCAAAAGTTTTTTTTCTCTAAATGCTTCCTGGATCTCAGTTCTGACTTTGTTCATTTCTTCCGGGTTTTTCAGTAATTCAGTCATTGCCCATTCCACTGTCACTGGAGCTAAATTGGTTCCTGCAAGGAATAAATCCTACAAAGGAAAAATGGAAGGATTTAGACAAGTATGTTGAAGATTAACCTAATCCCATATCGAAAACCCACAATACTCGTGTATAATATAAATAATCCAAAAGTCTGTTTACCCATTGTCAATTAGTTTGAATGTTATTGTTGGATCAATAAACTTAACATCGTATTAAAGCGGCGGCGTGGCTCACGAGAGGTATTGGAGATTGACTCAATCCCACATCGAAAAACGACCACCTTGGTTTTGGATTGGATCAATAAACTTAAGTATCAATCAGTGTCAAATTTGAGTAACTTACTTTCATTTTATTCCCAAGCTTATTTTATTCTGAATTCAAGATTAGGTTTTGGATTTAACAATTCCTCCCCATCACCCCTAGGATCAAAATTAAGTACTCACCAGAAGCAAATGCCTAATGATGTCGAAGCTCCACTCAGAATCATTCTGCTGACACAGGTCAATTAGGACTTCCAGCAAGTCAGGTTTCCTGGGAGAGTCCGGGGACGTGGTTCTTTCCTCCAATCTTTGACTAAAAATAGCGTAAAAAGTATCAAACAGCTTCCCAACATAAACCTCGGTTTGCCGACGAATCCCTTGTGGATCTAAAAAACTCAGAAACGGAAGAAAATCTGAAATATTTGGTGTGCCCATTAGTCTCATAGTTCCTGATACCCATTCCCTTATTTGATCATTGACCTTGGAGTCGAAATCCCCGAAATCCAGTGAAAACATAGTTTGAGATAGAAAATTGAGGGAAGTTGTGAAGGCAGCAGCAAATATGTCGACGGCTGCACCGTCGACGCTGCAACCGTCCAAGTAGTTGATGAGATCCTTGGCCTTCTCTAGACGGAGTTCTTCACTGCCATTCATCCTTGCTAAAGAAAACAATTGATCCTTGCAAAGCTTGCGAAGATTTCGCCATCGGTCTTCAACCGGTACGAAAGCTAAAGAGAACTTATGGTGGTTGTAGACTCGGGTTGCATCCACCACTGTTCTTTGGATGAAGTTTTGATCATGAGCTCGAAGCACTTCTTTGGCGTATTTTGGTGAGGACACAACGATCGTTGTTGTTACTCCCCCTAGCTTAAGTGTCATTAATGGTCCATATTTTTGGGAGAGTTTTGTTAATGTTGAGTGCAGAGGACCACCTCTGATCTGGAAGATATTTCCCAAGAATGGAAGTGAATAAGGTCCCGGAGGAAGCTTTTTGGGCTGCCGGTTCCGGTGCCGGCAGAAGTATGCAACAATGACTAGGACTCCTCCGGCTACTATAGAGAGGAAAATGTTACTGAAAGGAGTAGTTGGTGGGATCTCCATGATTGTCTGATATGCTTCCGCACCGGTTTGGAAATTGTTTATATACAAGAAGCTACTAACTCAAGTGTCCTAATTCTATGTTTGCTAAAGAATAAGGGCATTTTAATAAAAAAGAGAAAAAAAAAAAAAAAAAAAGGGGACAAAATTAAAGTTAAAAAAGAGAGATGAGATATTTAAGAATCCCCATCAATTTTTTAGGACAAATTGACAAATTGCACCGTTGATTCCGTAAAGTTGGTTATCTATAAATTTTAATCAAATTTAAATAAATAAAAGTTGTAGTAATTAAATTTCTAAATGGCGTCTAAAAATTTTATTTTCATTTAAATCTGACTCATTCAATGTGATATTAATAAAAATAATTAAACATTTTTAACAAATTTAATTTCATTTTCATCTCACCAACTATTCATCTCACCCCCTCCATGCTGATGAGGGAGGGTGCTACCTTTGGATCAAATTTTGGCCGATGCCCGTCTTCGATACTGTGTAATTTGGCCCAAAAAACTTAAATTCTGCGTTTGCCCCCGACTTCCTGGATCATTGAAAGTTTGCCCTGAATAACTCATTCGGTTAGCATTCTTTAGCAATATAGTTACCTCCTTCTCAACGTCCACCCTGTATTTCACCACCGGCCACTTTTCTCCGCCGTGTTCTTTGGCCGCCTCCTTCTCCTTCGTCTCCCCCGTAATGTCTAATGGATGCGTAAGCTTATCCTTGATTGCTCCTGTCAAACTCCCAATCATTGCTATTATTTACTGCCATTCCCCTGTAATTAATTTAATCACACGCACAAAAGTAAATTTAGATGAATCATCAATATTTGTGTCAATTTCAAGCCCGGTATTTTAGTAAGCGACACAAACTATGACCGATCAGATCATTCAAACGGCGGCACAGAAGGTAAAATTGACGTGTCGGCGGCGGTTTCACATGCTGCCTCTGCCCTCTGTTTATCCTCATTCCGGACACCCTCATCTTCATTTTCCTTCTAGCTTCATCCTGCGTTAACTCATACTTCTCCTTTACGCAAATTGTGATTTGAAGAACTCATTATCCGCACGGCTCCAATGATCAAGAAAGCAATAATTTTTCAAGAATGAAAGATATATATTTCATTTTTCATCCTATGGCGGCTGTGATTAGCTTCAGTGGCGCGGCGCCGGAACGGCAGTGGCGTTGGTGGCTGCCATGTGGGTTTTTTATTTTATTTTTTGTTTCCAATTTATTTGTCTTTGTGCCGTTGTCTGAATCAAGACGAAGATGATAAACGGATTCAGACGGAGATAACCGCCATTTTCTCCGGAACCCGAATCGTGACCTTTTTTTTTTTTTTTTTTTTAAGATAATTACTTATTATAAATTTTATTTATATGAATTTGAACAATTAAATAATTTATCCAATTAAATATTATATGGTTAATATAAAAAAAAACTCCACTAGTAAGAGAGATTTACAAAATATCGAAAACCTCTCAATATGTCAGTTAACTATTTTTCTGTGTCAACAAAATTACTATTACTGTAGACGCATAATTTTAGTCTAATTTTTGTAATTTATAGAAATTGTTCAAATAAATATTTTATAATAAAAATTTTAGGATAATTTTATTGGCGTTTAAAGTTTTTTTTTTTTTTTTTTGGTTAGAAATAGCCATTTCATTTCATTGAATCCAAAGACATTGATGATTAATATATCAACATACAGTAGAAGAAAGTACCCTGTATGGATAAAAATAAAATATCAAATAATAAAAGACAATCATCATCTCCTAAAACGTCTATTATATGTGGAAAGTATACAAGAACTAATATAATAATTAACTGATAAATTAACATAGTTTTTTTAAAATTTAAAAAGGTGTTTGATATATTATAAATCTCAATGGAGTTGTTTTTATTAACCCTAAATACGAAGTAAAATTCAAGGTAGACTGTTAACACTGCGAAAGCTTCAAACAAACCCACGCAATCAAAGGACCAGGTCATGCTTGCCAGGGTAGTCCCACGAAACTTACCTATCAAAATGTGTTGTATTATATATTTTTCTCTCAAAATAATAATAATATATAATACTATTTATGATATCATTTTAAACCAAAGATAATTATTTTACGGGACAAAAGAATATTATATTAATTAAACAGGCATCCATCTCAAAATTTATTAATTATAAAGAAAAGGGCTAAAAATTGTTGTCAACTACCACTCCCTCCAAAAATAATAGTTATTGGATAGTTGACATTGTTGTACACCGACAGGGATAAAGATGTAAATTGCGTAGGTTCTGTTGATATTTGAAAAAAAAAAAAAAACTGTACAAACTAATGTGGGCTTATTTTTTGAATATAGCAAGTTGGCAAAATAATTATTAGAGATGTGCTTAGAGCAATAACTACGAAATTAAAATATATTAATTTGGCAACAAAATTCCAATTGTATGACGGAATATATGACTGCGATATCAATAAAAGAATTCCACTCATGTAGTGGCAATTAGGGTTGCATTAGACTTATCAATTGTTTTTTCTTTTTTAAATTTAGAAGCAACTAAAGTTACATTCGTCATTCAAAAAAAAAAAAGTCTGCTTTAAAAAATTATTGTAGATGTAAGGGCTGATGTGTGGCATTAGGAGAAAAAGAATTCAATAAAATTTGGTTAAATATATAGGGATATATCTTGTGGCTTAAAGAGAAAAGGGAAAAAGAAATTTTGATGCCATTATATTGTTGACAATGAGATTGAGAATGAATAGAAATGGAGAGTGGCTCCATTCTTAGTAAGATGATTTTTTTTTTTTTAATACAAAGACAGAGGCATAAATTTTATTAAACTACGTATGATTTGAATTTAGATTTTCATACTTCTAAATATTCCTGATGTGATTCGAATTAGGATTTCTATGATTTTAAGTGATGTGGGTACATGATTTTTAGCGTGCGTCACATTGGAGGTATGGTTCCATGATTTTTAGCGTCTCATTTCTACAACTTCCTTGGCAATGCTTGGTGTTTGTTTGTGACTCTAGCTTAGCTTAATTGTCATCAACGGCCCATATTTTTGAGAGAGTTTTGCTAATGTTTCGTGGAAGTTTCCTCCTCCGATCTGGAAGATATTGCCAGGGAGAGGAAGCGGGTAAGGTCCCGGCGGGAGTTTGGTGGCCTTCTGGCGGTTCGGCAAATATTGTATAAATTCTATTAATTATATTTTACTCTCTATAGTTTCAATTTGGACTAAAAAACTCCCTTACAATATCATTTCTCTTTCATCCATTTTTAAGTAAAATGACAATTTTATCTAAATTGAGACGGTAATATTTAAAATTGAGACGATAATGTTTAAAATTGATAATACCATGCTATCAAAACCAGGACTCCGGCTACTATAGAGAGCAAAATATTGGAATTCGCACTTGATCTCTCCATGATTGTCAAGAAACTGAGCCAAATTCAAGACATAATTAACAAGGAACTATTGAGATTTCAGATAAGGATACCCCGTCTCAGAAAACACAACACTCATCAGACATAACAGTAATCTTATCTCTCAAGACATATTTCGACTTTTCTTAAAATGATATCCTGTAAAACCACATTCTCCAACTCCTGCTTGTGAATTTATCATTACATCATTCAATTCTTTTACATAATACAAACTTCCAAAGGCACGTAAAGTGCGTACAACGTGGGCTCATAGGATGTCTTTGTTAATTTTGAATACTAGAAAGCTATTTGCTTGTATCAAAAACTAATATCTAGTTGACATATCATTTTGTTTCAGTATTAAATTTAGTCAATTATATCATAGAACTAGATAATGAGGTGTGGAAAGACACGGTAGGTCTCGTTATTAGTTAAAATATTAATATATAAAAAGTATGCTCGTAACTGAGATAGTCTGAACATACTATCGGTATAGGTTATCGTGTGATTTGGAAATTAGTTTGTCTAGACTAATTAAATCATATGGATATGCCCGAGGCATATTGAACACGACCAGTTTGGATTGAATAAACTTGTACTGATCAGCGTAGTTAATTCGATCCTAGTATTCTAATCTCTTAATCCCGAGATTGGGACGGGCATGAGAGTTAGATATCATATCTTTGATTTGCCAAAGGGTGCGGTCAATTGAGGCCTAAATCTCGGTAATTGGGTATGCGGTGTCTAGCTTCTTTGTGTGTCGTTGCTAGTCGGAGGAATCCACGTACCGGTTCGCCGGGTTGATGGTGCTCCCGAGATGAACTCGTAAGGTTTATTATGCTAAACCCAGCCGGTGGACTTTATGTCCGGTATAATAAGAAAGTCGAGTGAGACTAATCTCGGATACCAAAAAGTCGGTGAATTAATTTGTTAGTAAATTGATGAACCGATGAGCACTAGATCTTTGATGTGGAGAGATAGAAGAATAATAAAGTGAGAGCGATGTAAAGTCGTTTTTGAGCTGTAGTTCCATAATTGGTTCGTTAGTGGTACGACTAATTATGCGTTTGACTAATCGACAAAATGAATTAATTAATCATAAAGGTTTAATTAATATTTAATTGACTAAGTAGATTAATAAATTAATTCTAATTGAATTAATTAATCATAAGGGTTCGATTAAATTAAATTAACAAAGTGGGTTAAGAAATTAATTCGAAAAGCTCGATTGGAGTTGACTAGTCTAGGGAAGACTAAAGGGTCAACGAAAGTCAAACACTAAGGCTCAACTCAAAAGGCCACTTGGTCTCCTAAGACGCTCCCTATAAATAGTTAATGTTAGGCATTAGTAATACATTAGAAACCTTAGAGGCTTTTGCCTAGTGAGAGAAAGTTAAGCCTAGAAAGAGAAGCTCTCCACTTTCATTGAAGCTTTTCTTTCGAAGTCGACTTTGGAGCTTTTTTCTTCGAGAATACTCAATCCCGTGATTCTAGAAAACCCAGCCCACCGTCTGTCCGCCGGAGTTGCTTGATCGTCGGCCATTTTTCCGGTCAAACGCCAGCCGCCAGCGATTTGGTGTTTCCAGCGCCTTTTGGTGCGATTTTTGTTGTGGGCTTTGATTATTTGTTGTGTTGATCCTTTGGCTCTTTCCTTTTGGTTCGCCAAAGTCTAGATCTACGAGCAAATAGATAACCCACTAAGTTTTATTGAGGCGGTGTGGGTTTTCAGATTAGAATCAAGTTTCCGGGCTAAATCTGTTTTTCAGATCTACGAGTTTCTTGAAGTGGGTTTCTTTGAATTTCTTCGCCAGTGCCTTTAGCCACCTCGTAGTTACTTGCCCACCCAAGCTTGATGTTGTTTGGAGTTATCCTTGGGATTTTGAGTGGATTTCGCTTTCCCGGATATTTGGTTTTCTATATTGCTTGGGACTTCGCTTTAAATGTATAATCTTTAGTCCTTCTGCTTTAATTAAAGATTTAATCTTTGAGCGTCGTTTTAATAAATTAAACTAGTATAAGCCTAGATCCGTTCAGGGGAAATGAATTTGAGTCTGAGCCGAGTCGAAAGTCTCTAATTCTGGAATACATAGCACGAAAGTGAAATTTTCGATTTAGCCCGAGCTTGTTCTGTTTCCTTCAATCTTTCTATTTAGAACAGTATTAGGTATGCAATTTATCCAATACCAATAATAGTCAAGACACATCCTCCCCACAACTCAATAGGCAAATTTTCTTCGAATCTCAAGGCCCTGGGAATATTGAGGATGTGTCTTTTTTTTTTTTTTTTTTTTTGGTCAAACAGCCAAAGCCAAAGGGGCTATGGCCGACGGGTTAGCAACCCTATATTACTGGCATAGAGTTACTTTACAAACGAGGAGCATTGCCTATGACGAAAAGAGGACCCGCCTAAGCTATACAAGCTTACAAAAAAAAAAAAAAAAAAAAACCATGATAAAAAAAATGCTCCTATACAGAGAGTTAGGGTGAGATTAATCTAAGGCTTGGTATTCTTAGGTTACCTCTTATGTTACCTCTTAGGTTTTCAAAAAAAATTTTTTTTTTGGTACAAAAAAGGAGTTCGAGACCACGATGGCTCAAACTCAAGATTTACTGGTTTTAAACGGGAAATGACAATCACTAGGTTACAACCTTTTTGTCTAGATTTTCCATTTTATTATTTTGTTCTTACACAAGAAATTTTATTTCAAGCATTGACTTTTAGTCAAAGAAGTCAAATACTTAAGGGTGCGTTTGTTTAGCGGCAATCAGAATTTGATAACTCAATAATTATTAAAGCAATCTGATTGTCTTTGACTTGTTTGGTAAATTAAGAAGTAATTCATTAAAGCAATGTGATTATCTTTGAGATGTTTAGTAACACAAAATTATCACCTTTACTAATTAAGGGTCTGTTTGATAAACTAATTCAGTACTTATTCTAAATAGATTAAGTACTTAATTAATTAAGGGCGTTTGATAACTCAACTTGTTTCTAACTTAATTAATTAAGAACTTTTTTAATTAAGTACTTAATAATTAAGTGCGTTTGATAACTATAATTCAAAGTTTTAAGAGATTAAGTGGGTCTGAATTGCAAGTACAATTGTTAGCCTAAAAATAAGTGATTGGTGAATCACTTATTGCTGAACTGAATTGCTTGCAAATTTTTTCTTATTTCCAATATTTATTATTCTTTTTAGTTTTTTCTTTAAATAATTTTTATTTTATTAAATATTTTTAAAAAAAATATTTTATCATTTAAATAAATAAAAAATATATTTATGACATGGATTTTTTTTATATAATTTTAATTAATATGTGATATTTATTTAATTAATATTTTAGTTTAAAAATAATAATAACATTCTAATTTATTATTAAAAGTTTTTAAAATATTTTTATTAGTAGAATTTCACATTATTATGTAAAAAATTACACATCTTAAAAATTATGTTATATATTAAAAAAATATGTTTCTAACATTTTTTTAAAAAATAAGGTGATTTAATTTAAAATTTAAATATATTTAATTTTATAAACTTATTTTATAATTCATACTTCATAATTCACACTTCATAATTCAGACTTCAGATTTCAGACTTCAGACTTCAGATTCAGACATATTTTCTAATTTTATCAAACAGAGCTAACTTAATGGATTCAGACTTCAGAATTCAGACTTCAGACTTCAGACTTCAGACCTCAGATTAAGTTTTATCAAACGGAGCCTAAGATATGTATGAATTTTTTTTTAAAAAAAGTTAATCAATCAGTTTAATCCATTTGCTAATAAGATATTTTCACTGAATTATTAAGTTATCAGATTTCCTTTGCCTTTGATTTATCGTTTGAAAAAGTAATAATCAGAATTATTTTCTCATTGATTCAATCTCATTCCCGCGAAACAAACGCATCCTAAGGGTAGTTTGATCAAACCATATGAGATGTAAGGGGGCGTTTGGTTGAATTCAAGGGAATCAGAATCAGTATGGGTTTCGTTTAAGTCTAAATGGATTTTATTTAAGTCTGAATGAATATGAGTTTTGAAAATTAAAATGGGTATATGATAAAATTCATTTGGATGGTTGGGTGGGTCTAGTATTATTAGGGTTTAAAATCTTGTGAAATTACATATTTGTCCTTAGGTAAATTAAAATGTAAAATTATAAAAAAATACCATTTCACCCCAATTTCCAAACCCTAGCTGCCCTTTTCTTTTCTCCTCTCTCTCCCCGCCTTCCCCTTCCCCTTCCCCTCTTCCCCGCGCCTCCCTTCCCTTCTCCTCCCGCCCTTCGCCCTACCCCCGCCCACCTTCTCCGCTGCTACCACCGCGAGCCCTACTTCCGGCAGATCTATCCCTCCTTCTCGATCGTCATCATCACCTCCGCGAATCTACTCCGAATTTCCAATTCGTCACCCCTCCCTCTTCTTGCTTCTTACGATCTCGATTTGCCGTCAACCACCCACCATCCCGATTCGCCATTTTTGCTGGTTAGGTATGTACTATTGGAAGTTCGATTTTTTGGGAGATCCCCAAAAAGGGATTTGATTCTTATGTGTAAAAATGGTAAGCCCAAATGATTGATTTATCGGTTCATCATCTGCGATTCGTCCTTGTTCTTCTCTCATCGAAGGCATCTCGAAGGGTAGTTGAGGAAAACAGCAAAGCTGCAAGGGAATGAAAATCTAAACCCACCCCCTCCCCCAGGTTTACTAAAATCCATATCCATGGGTTTTGTTTCAATTCTCTTATTCCCTTTTTTATCAACCAAAAACAAGAAATGGGATGAGAAATGAAGTTCATTCTATTCCTGCATTCCAAATTTATTAACCAAACGCCCCCTAAATATAATTTGTCCAAAATATTGTTTATAACTATTAATTCTCATTAATGTATACAAACAAAGGAATCCGTGAACCCCACCAACATATGCCGAACATTTTGTTTCTGGAAGGAGGGAATTAACACAGTGAAAGTGATTTCAGAATGGCAGATCGATGAGGGCTGCTTCTTTAAAGCAACCAAGGTAGAGCCCAGAAAGGTGGTCCTCCTCCATATTTTCTTCAAAAAACCACCATTCCATTTATTTACGCCCACCCATTTATCATTACGAGTTTGCAGCTCAATCCAGTCCCAACCACCAAGTATAAAACAAACAAATCAAAGCTTCGTTGCATCCATTTCACTTCCTCCATCTTCACTCGACCCATATTCTTATTCTTCGTCATCCACCAGGTACAGTAATACAAACGTAAATTCTCATGTCTCACGCAGCCATAACCTAGAACATTATAGTATTTCTCCGAAGAAAGACGAGGATATTACATATGTCCATGCATTTATATTCGATGAAACAGTGATTAACTAATAAAAAATACAGAATTTATTAACAGAGATATGTGGAGACTCGAAGTTGGAGGCGAAGGTGATGGGGCTTTGGCGATGAATGGCGGGGAAGACGGTGATAACTACTACGGAAGACGACTGTGGAAGTTTGATCCGGAGGCCGGAACTCCAGAAGAGCGAGAGCGGGTTGAGAGGCTACGTCAAGAATTTAGGCGCAATCGATTCCGGGTGAAGCAGAGCGCTAATCTTCTGATGAGAATGCAGGTTAATTATTATTAATTTTGGTATCATATCATAATAACACATAATAAACATTTTTTATTATATTTTCTCTTACTTAGACTTTTACATTTTAACCGTATATAATATATAAATAATGGTAATTTATATCCTACTCCTATAGGACCACCATGAATTTTACTCCTACCCCGCGCTACAGTAAACGCGCTACAGTTCCGCCCGCTACAGTAAACGCGCTACAGTACCTTAATTTCTTTTGTTATTTTTGGTTTTTTTTTTTTTTTTTTTGCCTTCCTCTTTGAAATTTTTTTTCGTCCGTTTTTTTTCTAAACAATTTAGTTTTTTTTTTTAATGTTTTTGAATTTTATAAAAAAAATTATTTTTATAAATCTTGATCTGATGTCTATAGTCTGTTGATCTGATGTCAATTATGAGTTGATCTGATGTCTATATAATCCTGATCTGATCTCCTTTGTTAAGTATGTTTTAGTTCTGCTGTGTGATTTCTTTTAAAATCTTGATCTGATGTCTATAGTCTGTTGATCTGATGTCAAGTATACGCTGATCTGATGTCTATAGTCTGTTGATCTGATCTCCCTTTTTAAGTATGTTTTAGTTCTACTGTATGATTTCTTTTAAAATTTTGTTCTGATGTCTATAGTCTGTTGATCTGATGTCAAGTATGAGTTGATCTGATGTCTATATAATCCTGATCTGATCTCCTTTGTTAAGTATGTTTTAGTTCTTCTGTGTGATTTCTTTTAAAATCTTGATCTGATGTCTATAGTCTGTTGATCTGATGTCAAGTATACGCTGATCTGATGTCTATAGTCTGTTGATCTGATCTCCCTTTTTAAGTATGTTTTAGTTCTACTGTATGATTTCTTTTAAAATCTTGATCTGATGTCTATAGTCTGTTGATCTGATGTTAAGTATGAGTTGATCTGATGTCTATATAATCCTGATCTGATCTCCTTTGTTAAGTATGTTTTAGTTCTGCTGTGTTAAGTATGTTTTAGTTCTGCTGTGTGATTTCTTTTAAAATCTTGATCTGATGTCTATAGTCTGTTGATCTGATGTCAAGTATGAGTTGATCTGATGTCTATATAATCCTGATCTGATCTCCTTTGTTAAGTATGTTTTAGTTCTGCTGTGTGATTTCTTTTAAAATCTTGATCTGATGTCTATAGTCTGTTGATCTGATGTCAAGTATACGCTGATCTGATGTCTATAGTCAGTTGATCTGATCTCCCTTTTTAAGTATGTTTTAGTTCTACTGTATGATTTCTTTTATATTCTTGATCTGATATCTATAGTCTGTTGATCTGATGTCAAGTATTCGCTGATCTGATGTCTATATAATCCTGATCTGATCTCTCTTGTTAATTATATTTTAGTTCTACTGTATGATTTCTTTTATATTCTTGATCTGATATCTATAGTCTGTTGATCTGATCTCTTGTATTCTCTAATCTGATGTCTATATAATCCTGATTTGATTTCCCTTGTTAAAAAAAGTATTTTTTTAAAAAAAATAGCGCGTCACTGTAGCGCGAAAATATAACGCGTCACTGTAGCGCGCGCGCTACTGTAGCGCGCTACAGTAAGTAGGAGTAAATTCATCCTACTCCTATAGTACCACCGTAAACGGACTCATAAATAATCTATAATTATACCAATTAGGATGTTAAAAGTATAAATAATAAGGAATTTATATGGTAAAGTTTAGGAATAAAGATATTTTTTGCACGAAAAATAATTTTAAAACAATATTATTTTTGTAACATCCCAATTATAAAGACTAATCCCATAACGAAATAAATTCGAGTTATTAGTAACTTATAAAATTAAAACTTATATATAAGTCACTTTATTAGTACACTGATAATATAAGGCCAGACTTTACTATTTTTATACCCCTTCAGTATTTTTACAAAGTATTTAAATTTATAGAGAATTTAAGAGTTAATCATTATTTAATTTAGAAGACAATACTATTTTTATTTTTCTTTTATTATAATTATTTTTCAAAAATTATCTCTCTTATACCATTAAATAAAATCACTTAATACCATAACATCAAAAATCACATTAAAAATAAAAAATATCTTATAAAAAAATACCCTTTTATTTATTTATTTATTTTTACAATCGTGAGGTCCTTGAGATTCGATCCCGACCTCTCAATTATAAACCCCACCCTTATCATCTCCCGAAACCATCTCACCTTTACCTACTTTTTAATATATTTTTCATAAAAAATAGACCCGTTCAATTAAAGTCTCATCATCTTGTATAGTTATCAGAGGTAAAACCTCTCACAAATCATTTTTTTTTAACAGTCCTCAATGAGGGCCGATGGAATTATTTTCCCTTTTAATTAATTAGTTATAACAACAGACCTGGTGGTGGGCTGAGATTAGGCGTCAGCTAATCATCCTATACAAAAGAAAAACTCTATAAATCATTTGTTTATATTTATTGTTTGACGATTGATAATAATTTTAACTATCTCCTTATGCTAAATATGCAAACTATATTATACGCTCTAAGTATATATACCTATTATTATATTTAGAAAGGATTTAATTGACAGCTGGATATTTTCTAAATATAGAGCTGGGCGCTTGTATGTAATGCTGAGTGGTGAGAGTAATACTGTGTTGCAAAAATAGTGGATATATATAGTAGGGTATACAGTATAAAAATTGTGATAAACACTTATTTTGGTGAATTATATTTATTTTTCTAATGATTTGATCAAATTATCGATACCTCTTTTAGATGTCTGATAATTATATTTACCTCTTAACCATCTAAACTATATTAACTAAACTTAAGTTCACGGGAAAAAAAGAAGTAAAATTGTTAAAATAAATATTTTTATTGAGTCAAAATATCCGAAAAATTTGAAACTCATAAATAACCAAACTCATTTTGATCGAAAATCGTTAAGTGTTTTAAATTTTTGACCTTTTTTGGCATTTAATTTTGATCAAAATAATACTCCCTCCGTCCTTATTTATCTGTCACTTATCAAGGAAAAGTAATTAGTATTGATTTAGTTGATTAAGTCTTCTTTTTTAGCCCCAATTAATTTGGAGAGAGTGTGAATTATTTATGAAGAAAGTAGATAATTAAGTGTTAGAATTTAATATACTCATAAATTTCGAAGAATGATAGAAGATGAAAAATTAAAAAAAAATACCTAGATAATTGTAAAACGTCAAGTAATAAGGACAAATCCTATCTCTTAAAGTGACAGATAAATTGGAATCGAAAAGAGTAAATATAATTGTCAAAAAATTCGAAAATATCAAAATATTTTAACCAAATCATCCTCTAATTAATTTTTCTAACTATCCACCCACATGCCATCAAGTCCTAATCTAAACTAATTAGTCTGTATTTTGCACGAGTTGGCAGTTTGTGAGTTAATCACGGTGTCAAGTCAGTTGTTATTACCAAGTGGACAAACGTTAGTCTATTATTTGTCCTGGCCCAAATAAGGAAAATAACCCATTTCCAAGGACCACGGCCTGACTGACGTTGACTCTCACCACCCTAAGCCGATCCTTCTAAATCAATATTCACCTTTTTTAGGGTATTTTTTGTTTTTAAGGTGATGAAATTTTCACTTGGAAACATACTATTGATAACGACAATTGGAAATATCTAGAAGACAATTTTTGCTATAATTTATTATTAAAACTTCAAAAATTATACTATACATATAAAATATCTTGTAGAAAAAAAAATGTCTTCCCCCTTTTTAAAATACCTTAAATAAAGGCGAAATAATATTTTTATAAAATATTATTAATTTTTAATATAAATTTTAATTTTTTAATTGTATATTAAGTGATAAAGGTTAAATAAATATTTTTTTAATTTATATAAATAAAATTAGATTTATTATATTAAAAATTATAAAAAATAATACATTGAAATAAGTATTCACGTTACTTCAAAAATTTTGTTTTCCTTCAAAATTCTTATACTGCTGCACCAAATTTAAACAAACACGTGTCCCCAATCTTGGTTCCCCTCAAATTGATGGCCCTTCAAGCTCCAACGCATGGCTACAGTCTAAGTGTATTTATAAAATTATAAAATTAGTATAAAAGTTTTTTAAAAATACGATATTTATTAAAACACCGCAATATTAAGAATAACTGGGACGGATATGTGCATAATAATAATATATTTGTTAATATAAATTATTAAAATTGATAAGAAAATTGTAGGATGATGATTGACACTCTCAGTTTAAAACTAATAAGTCTTGAGTTTGAATATATAAGTTTCCGTCTTCTCCTTTGTAAAAAAAATATATATAAATAAATTATTAAAATTTATTTAATAATAATAATTTATAATACTAATGATCTTATAAAAAAGTAATAATTTATAACTAATACAAATAAGTCTCACAAAAAAAAAATTAAAACTGATGCGAATTTTCGCCAAGGGTGAAGAGACTAAATTTTAATTTCAGAGAGTGATAAATGTTTTGAAATTAGTTCCAAGAGAGATAGTAATAAATAATTATTTTCACCCGTCTTAATATTTTGTTTATTTTAAAATAATAATTTTAATTGTTAAATTAAAATAATATAATAAATAAAGTTATTATTTTGAGACGGAATAATAATGCAATTCGTATATGTTAGTCCCAAAAATACATTGCAATATGTCTAGTTTACAAATGGGAGATGTGTATTTATTATAGGAAAAAGTAATTAATCATTAGAGACACATTAAAAGTGATTTTAATTATTATATAAAATTTTAATAAGAACACTTTGCGATATATTCATGTAAGAATATAATATAAATTGTCGTAATAATGAGTTTATATTTTCCTCGGTTTTGATGCACATACATATGGATCAGTTCGTGAAGGAGACTCCCGGAGAAAATGGCGATGGGCAACAACAAAAACTAGTGGTGAAAGACATAAATGAACTAAAAGAGGAAGTTGTGACACAGTTTGAGGAGAGGGATTTACTATTACTCCCAACTCCAGGCTCCCGACGGTCACTGGCCCAGTGATCTGTCCGGCCCTTTGTTCCTTGGCCCACAAATGGTGAGCTTTCTTTAATTGATGAAAAATCGTTGGTTTATAGCTATGGTATTACAATTAGAAGAAAACAGTATTAATAAGGGAGGAATAATACATTAAAATGAGTTATTTTTATTGAGTCAATACTGTTAAAACTACATATTTATAGAATCGTCTGAGTAATAGAAAAATATTAAATGCAACATTTGTAAAAGATCACTTGATAAAACATATACCAGACCAGATCAATCATTAATTGCATCCTCATTCTTAGCATATACAAATATATGTATTGTGTAGGGATGTGTTACTAAAATTATTTAATTTGTGGGTTGTGCAGATCTTAATTTTATACACGACACGAGTCATGAATGAGGTTTTGTCATCAGAACATCAGAAAGAAATGAAACGCTATATCTACAATCTGCAGGTTTATATTAATACATAATTGACTATAAATAAAATTGATTGTTGGATTAAATTATCTGGATGCTTTTACCATTTGATTCTAACCCGTAATATGAAAAGGTTTTACTTGAGTTTTCGTACTTGAATTGTTACCCAATGTACATGTGTATTTACTGTATGAACATAGAATGAAGATGGAGGGTGGGGAATGCACTGCGAAGGACACAGTATGATGTTGAGTTCAGTACTCAACTATTTGGCTTTGCGATTGATGGGGGAAAATCTAGATGAGCAAGATGCTGAACGCAGAGTTGCTTTAAAGCTGGCCCAAAAATGGATTCTGGATCACGGCTCTGCTCTGGCAATTCCTGCTTGGGGAAAGTATTGGCTTGCGGTAAATATAATAACCATTCCTTTGTTAATTTATTTCGATTTTTATACAAATCATGAGCTAGTAGTATTCATTTTTCAAAAGTGTCAATTTAGTTTGTCTCTAGATTGCGATGATGATAGCTGAAATTAAAGCTTTTCCAGATTTTAAAAAAAAGATGTTGATTTTGATTACAGATATTAGGAGTTTACGAATGGGGTGGCTGCAATCCTTTGCCGCCTGAATTGTGGCTTCTCCCTTCTTTCGTCCCCATCAATCCAGGTTGCTACTTATTATTATTATTTTTTTTTGGGGTAGTTTCCTTGTGCATGCAAGGTTCTGGTATGGTCAACGTTAAATTTTTTAAATAATAATAATATAGGAAAAAGAAATCATGAAAAATGTTGGTATGCCAGGAAGCGTTCGACAAAATGCTTGAAGGAAATTGCCTAAGAACTTTGCGGTTCGTGAATGGCCTTTCAGTGTAGGTTTGTTCAGAGGATAACAGATAACTTGTGTGAAACCCGGCCCATTTTAGTATACTATAGTGATTAAAGCGGCTAACTTGACTCAAGCATTCAATTACATTAGCATTTGATGGTTCGTTTTGTCACTTGATTCTGCTCAAACTTTCTACCGCTGGGGAGCTGGATAAAACTATCTTCTTGGTACACTTTCAGATGTTCCATGCCTGTTCTTTAATACCACTATACAGAAAAAGTACTGCCCATTAGTCTTTGTTTGAAAAATATAGCAAAGATTGATATTGGAAAGAAGATCCTATATCACATTCCTAAACATTTCTTTCTTCTTCAAGCCTTAATTCAGTTTGTGTCATTTCATAACTTTCTTACTTTTTTTCTTCCTACGTAAAAAACCTTGTACTGATTCACCTCCTCCCTTCACAGGAAAAACGTTATCCTTCTGCCGTTTGGTGTATTTGCCATTGTCATATTTGTATGGAAAGAGGTTTGTTGGTGAGATCACTGGACTAATATGCTCGTTACGCCAAGAACTGTACACTCAACCTTATGACACAATAGACTGGAATGAAGCTCGGGACATGTGCGCCAAGGTTAGTCCATTCTCAACTTATTTGAGTAATTGAGAGAGCAAACGACTTAAACTAAAGAGATATAATCATCCCTTATATTGCATATTTTAAGGACTACATTTGGTGATTATTTCAATACTGCATGGCAAATTCTTTTTTGTATGTCCCATTCTTCGTGAGTTTACTTGACGTTTTTTTCTAGGAAGATCTATTCAATCCAGTGTCCCCTGTTCTAAAATTTGTATGGGGATGTCTTCGAAAAATCGAGTCAGTAATCACAAGGTGGCCTGCTTCTCTTTTGAGGGATAGAGCTCTGAAATTGGTGATGGAGCATGTCCATTATGAGGACAAGAACAGCGATTACCTTTGCATTGGAACAGTGGAGAAGGTAATTTAGTAACTCTGTTAGTTCAACAAGCTCCCCCTGTACCCTTTAAGACAAAATTTGTCTGGGAATCACTAAGAAGGCATCATATGTATGTGATCTTTGACAAGACAAGTATCAGTTGACAAAGTTCAAGTTCAAATGGAACAATATACACTAGCATTATTGCCTAGATCTGAATGCAATAATAATCCCATGTTTGTTTCAGGTTTTATCACTTTTAGCTTGTTGGGTGGAAGATCCAAATTCTGATGCCTACAGATATCATCTTCAGCGAATTCACGATTACCTTTGGATTTCTGAAGATGGCATGACTTTGCAGGTTGTACTAGGGAGAGTACCTAGACTTTCTTTCTACTGGTTTTTGAGTTTAATTTTGCTTTAGAACACCTCTTCTAGGCTTCTTCCTTAGAAGTCTCATTTTACTTCGGCATAATCTACTTCATTGTTCTAAACTCATAAAGATTTGAAATTTATCACTATTATTCAAATTTTTTGCCATTTCTTTTCAGGGCAACACCAGTCAATGTTGGGATCTTGCTTTTTCTGTTCAAGCCATTATCTCAAGTGACTTTGCTAAAGACTATGGAACAACTCTTGCGAGAGCTCATAACTTCTTGAAAAAAGCTCAGGTTTTCATTTGTTTGGCTGTTCTTTTTTTTATCTTCTCAATCATTTTTCTTGCAAAACCAAGTTATAATCAATGTAGGTTCAAGAAAATCCTTCGGGCGACTTTGCCAAAATGTATAGGCATACATCAAAAGGGGGATGGACATTTTCAACCGCCTCTCATAAATGGCAGGTTTCAGATTGCACTGCAGAAGGGTTAAAGGTAGATCCAAATATGGAAAGCTTTAGTTTTTTTTTTTTATCTGTCTCAACTCAATTGATGTTCTTCAATAAAATGTTATGAAATGTGATATATATATTTATCTGGGTGCTAATTTTACAGGCAGCACTCTTGCTCTCACAAATTTCACCCACCATTGTTGGAACAGAATTGGCTAAAACAAACCTATATGATGCTGTGGATATTATTCTTTCTCTGCAGGTACCCAAAGCAATAAAATACTTAGTTTTGACAAGTAAATATGACATAATGTTGCAATTTACTTCTGAAACTACAGTTTTTAATATAATTTTACTTTTCTTCGTTTTCGTTTGTCATCTTTGTCAAAGAACTGCAAAGAATTTTCTTTCTTTTCACCATTATGAATACTTAAGCCTATCCATTATATACATTACCTACAAAAGTAACAAACTCTAAATTGTTGGAATGAAATTAATCTTTGCAGAGATTACCTAGTTCAGAACACAGGATACTTCCTCTCTAGTTTTGTACTGTAATTTTGATTAGCATTGTATGCTTGTAATTGAAAATTTAATGACTCATTAATTATATCCTTAAGCAGAGCTCGAATGGAGGCTTTCCTGCATGGGAACCAGTAAGGGCTCCTCGTTGGCTAGAGGTATGCTTTTATAGTTTCCACAGTTTTAGATGATCAATTGCAGTCCGATATATCTTTACTGCCACTCTAAGTTTTATTTCTAAATCTTTATTGGTAGCCTGATAACGATGATAAAAAACAAAGAAGAGTATACATTTTCATCTGCTATAGTTAGTTGGTTCTTCTTTTGCATAATCACTATAAAGTGTTTCGCTTTCCATTTCAGAGCCTTAATCCGATTGAATTCTTTGAGGATACCTTCATTGAACGCGAGTAAGAATAAATGCTTTTGTTTCTGTTTGATTTCTCTACTATTAGGAGAAACTCTTTTGTGGCCTAATCTAATTCATTCCCACACTTGGCCTAAAATTTTATTCTTTGCTCAATGCAAGATATGTGGAATGTACATCCTCAGCAGTTCAAGCACTGTTATTGTTTTCCAAATTGCATCCTGAATTTCGTAAGAGAGACATAGAGAGGTCTATCTTGAAGGCGCTCCGTTACATTGAAAATACTCAAAATCCAGATGGTTCATGGTAGCTCAACCATTTCTTCCGTTCTTTTTTTTTTTTTTTTTTTTTTATATATATTTAATGGAAAGAACCCTGATTTAATGAAAATTGCAGGTATGGCAGATGGGGAATTTGCTTTACATATGGGACTTGGTTCGCGGTGGAAGCCTTGGTAGCTACCGGTAGAAAGTACAAGGATTGCCTTTCTCTTCAACGAGCTTGCAAATTTTTGTTATCAAAGCAACTTACTTGTGGAGGCTGGGGGGAAAGCTATCTATCCTGTCACAATAAGGTATTTTTACATATATTTCTTCTTACAAAGTGGAATTAGTTGAGACATTGTCATGTTGAAAACTATGGAAGTGTGCATGATACTGAATAAAGGATCATTGAAACATGTTGAATTCCACAAAAGAAAGAGGAAGGAATTCAAAAGCTGATTGAACAGATATGGTTGGAACTTGGATGAAAAGTGAAACTATCATTTTACGAACAGGTATACACGAATCTGGATGGCAATCGGCCACACGCAGTCCATACAGCATGGGCACTCCTTGCTCTCATTAAAGCAGGACAGGTATGACTCAAACTTATCTCCATGTTATACATGAAATGTACGATACATTCAGCAGCACGAAGATAAGCAGAGCGCATTCTCAAATCGCCTCCTTCGACGTCACACAACCCTTATTTGTTCTTGATGTGCATGTTAATAACAGCAGAATATTTATGTGTTGTTCAATTTTTTGCTTGCAAATAGCTTGAAAGGGATGCAAAGCCCATCCATCTAGCCGTGAAGACACTCATCAATCTGCAGATGGCAAATGGCGACTACCCACAACAGGTCCCTTTCTCAATCCTTATAGTACTCATTATTTTATGACAATCTAAGTCTGCTGAGTCGTCATTCAATGGCTTTCCTGACTGCAAAGTGTTATAAATGATTTTTTTTACCCTTTTTTTCTTTTCATCAACTTCAGATGATGAATTGTTAAACATTTTCAGTGTTTTTTTTTTTTTTTTTTTGTATTTTTTAATGTTTTTCATCCCGGTGCTTACTACAGGAGTTTACAGGAGCTTTTATGAGGTACTGCATGCTAAATTATTCTTCCTACAAAAACATCTTTGCAATTTGGGCACTTGGTGAATACAGAAGGCGAGTGTATTGTTCGAACAAAATCAGTTAAAATGTTCATTTGTTAGGTTAAAATAATGTTCATTAGGGTCTCTGTATTTGTTGCTGAACTCTTTCTTCTCGGTATGCATTTCTATTACCAGGACCTGTATGTTTACCGAAAGATTGATGAGATGACATTGGATGAAAATTCTTAATAAATTCTCATAAACCATTGGCGTATCCCATTCACTTATTATTAATTGTCATTCAAGAATCTACTCCTTTTTTACTTGAAAATAATTTTATTTGAATAGTTTTTATGAAATATCTGTTAAGATTGCCATTGGGTAACTCCTGTAACTGTATATTTGTTGGTCTTATGTTTGGAGATAATTGTTGTAGGTCATCTTTCAACCTATTTCTTCTTGGGCTCTTTAGCCCCTGATTGTGGAATGTGTTGATGTAAGGCAAGATGCATGCTTAATAGCAACATACACTTCATGTTTCAGGACACCAATTAGTATACACTAGTTTTAGGAGTATCTAAGACCATAGTCCAAAATAGTATTTTCACCAAATAGGAAAATAGTAAAATGGTAACTTTTTAATCTCATCCCATTTTATCGGCGACAATCGAGCATGACTTGCAGTAGATATCCCACTCCAAATTCAAATTCCCTAGTTCACAATAAAAATGTTGTGATAACCAATTGACACCCAATTAGTATTGATCGTACAAGGTAGGAAGTAATAAATGATAGAGTAAACTCATCTTAATTAAATTGTTATCTATAAGTGAAATTGACTGTCAAAATTGAAATGTTCTCTTGATATGAATAAAATGGAAAGACTATAAATCAATAAAAAATTAACGTAAATACTCAATAAAAAATTAATGTTATACTAACTTGGAGAGATCTATATGATTGGTTCTCTGACCAAAAATCCGAGATCTTGTTCAATAATGACCAAGTTGAGAGCTAATTCTTTTACAATCATCATTTTTTGAAACCAACTTTAGAACCCACACAAGTGGTATGGTGGCCTACAAAACCATAATGGCTCCATCCCAAAAGGAGTTATCAGCTACTAATTCAGCTATTTTTTTTCCTTATGATGTTGAACTCAAACTTGATATCTTCCAAAAAGTTGAAATAAACATTCTCCGAATCATCTTCCTATTATTAACCATGTTTTCAAGGCTCAGAAACGACACAAGAAAGCTGGACTTATATGGTTTTATAAGGCCATGTCCGCAAGGGTCATCTTTCATAAGTTCCTTAAGCAAGCCATGGTTATGTATAAATCTAGCTATTGTTTTGACCGTAGAGAATACTTGTTGGAAGTTGTTCGTCTTTGAAATCTTTGCCAACATGAGTTCAATGCGATCAGAAATTGAAAATCACTTATTGCCCAAAATAGGTAGGTTAATTAATTTGATAATTAATTATTTTTTAAAATAATTTAATTTTAAAAATGGAAGAATTAATATAAATATTATATTATATTTATTTTTCAATTTTGTATAACACAAATTTTAACTTTAATTTCCCTGAAGATGCAAATAATTCCTCAATATTATCGAACATGTAAGAGGCTGCATCTTAATTGCACTGTGTAGAGACCTTGCATGATCAAATATTAATTGGATGCCCAATTCGTCATCACAATAGTTTTTGTGGACTTTTAAATAACGTCTTTTTTTTTTTTTTAATTTATCACCTGAAGATTACTATTTTGCTTCTCATTTATTACCAAAATGCACTTATTAAAAAATAATAAGAGAATTTTGATAATTCACTAGCCATAAAAAAAAATAATGATATATTTAATCATTCTCTTTTTCATTCCATATATTACTTTTTCACTGTAAAACAAAATGCAATGAAATTACGACACATAATTATTCTGAAGCATTTGAATACAAGTATAACTTCAAAGCAGAGCAATTGAATTTGATATTGTGTCCATATTTATTATTCTAATTTAAATTTTAATTTGCTCAATTAAAAAAATTAATAAAATTAGATTAAATTTTGACAAAAATGTGGTTTTGACTACCCTACAAATTTCTAGTAGGTGACGGATTCAAATTTGGGTAAATATATGAAACAAAAACACAAAAAGCAACTAGACATGCACACTCAAACTACCGAGACTATTTGTCACAAATGACTTTAATCTTTGGCAGATCAAAGTATACTATGTTTAATTATCATATTTGCTCAAGTCTAGGAATTAAGAGATAGAATACTATGAACGAATAGTCTATTAAATCAGTATAAGACAATTCATTATAAATGGTCAAGTTCAATATGCCCCCGGGTATATCTATATGATTCAATTAGTCTAAACAAACTAATTTCTGAATCATATAATAACCTAAACCGACAGTGCGTCCAAAACTGTCTCGGTTACAAATCACATTTATATATTATGTCTTTTAACCAATGATGAGATCTACTATGTCACACCAGACACCTCATCATGTAATTACATAATATAAATGGATGACATATGTAAACACATAAACACTTTAACTGAAACATTGAATCGATATATAAAACAGAGAAATAGTTTAATACAAGCAAATCTTTAATGTTCAAACTCAACACATATATTACATCAAATTAAAAATTGATATGAATGAATATAATTGTAATTCAAAACTTATATATGATATTTTCTAACTAATGGCTTGATTAGTTCAAAATAAAATTAATTATAGTCTATAAAAAAATCTACAAAAATTTAAAAAGAAACTCAAAGGTATATAGCTTACAAAGTTTTTATGATGCATTATTATCAAAGTATATTAAACTCTTTTAAATTTGGATTAATTTGTAAACATTCTACTCAATTTCTTTATGACTAATTTATTTTAGTAGTAGATTCGAAAATTATACCACGTAACTACTACTATATTTAGTTACTTATTAAAAGTTATTAATTATAGTAATATGTATATATATATCATGTATCATTAAATTTTTTGCTTTAAATTCAGGCTATATTTTAAATTTGTTCAGCTTGGGAAGAATTTTATTCTATGTTTTACGCTTTTTAGCTTCCATTGAAGATGGGACAAACAAAAAATGGAAAAGCTTTTGTTTTTGGTTTTTGGTGAAAGGGCGGCATGTAGTATAGATACGCCTTCAAAATCCAATTCCAAAAGTCTACAACTTTAGTCGATTTACAGCGACCGCGTCCATCCAACCAAACGGTTCTTATATTTTATTTTCTCAATTCCCCCCCCTGAATCTCTCCGTTTCCGCATTGCGACGATTCTACGTTCCACCATTTCAATATTCTCATTGATCCCATTTTTGTTTGCATTTTCGATCATTCCCCACATTCCAAATATTCAACCTTCATCAAGAATCAGCAACCCATACTACGATTTCTAGGTGGGATTGTTTTATCATTGCCATTTTTGACAGATTAGTAGTCTCTTTGAAAGATGGCAACAATGGAGAGCTTGATTGGACTTGTCAACCGGATCCAAAGAGCCTGCACTGTGTTGGGCGATCATGGCGGTGAAGGGATGTCTCTCTGGGAAGCTCTTCCTTCTGTTGCTGTCGTTGGTGGCCAGGTCAAAATGCTTCTCATTCTGTTCATATTGTGATACGATTCTGTAAATGTTTAACGATTTTGGCTTTTTGTAACTAATATTGATTGTGTTGATGGGTTTTGTTTGTTATCTGTGATTCTTTGAAAATGATCAGAGTTCCGGGAAATCGTCGGTACTTGAAAGCGTGGTTGGAAGAGATTTTTTGCCTCGTGGATCTGGTAATCTTTTGGGAAAACTTATGTTACATTTTAATGTTGTCTTGGGGTTCCCTATGTCTTGAACTGTGCTGATTGATTTAGATTTCTTCTTTATGGATGCATGAATGGTATTTCAAAACTGTTAAGGAAATGATCGGAAGAACCATAGAACTACTGGGAAATGTATGTCAGGGATCACGGACTATTTGAATTGGTAGACTTGTAGGGAAGTTAATATAAACTCAATGGGGTAAGTTTAGTTGCTTGTTGATGTCAAGAGCAAGTTGATGCACTATAAATACTATATCTTTGTGCTATGTAGTTTAGAAAGTGCATCTTTAGACATCTTTTAATGAATCACGAGTAACTGTTTCTTTAGCTGAAGCAGTTAGCATTCGGGAACAGTCGTATGTGAATAATATTTTGTCACCACAATTGATGTATTTATATAAAGTGTTGGTTTTTGGTTCTAAGCAGTTGTATTTTGAATTCTAAGGTATTGTTACTAGAAGGCCTTTGGTACTTCAACTTCATAAGATAGATGGAGGTGCAGAATATGCCGAGTTTCTCCATTCACCGAAGAAGAAATTTACCGACTTTGGTATGTCATAAAGCTAATTCTACTTTTTCTTTTCTTTCCATGATTTTTAGAATTATCACTTACAATGCTGATGAATTGTTTAACACTTGATGAGTGCTTAATTTGCTATGCTGTCTCTTGATTAGCAAATGTTGAAATTGAATTATTAGAGGACTTGAATCCATGTGATATTGTGTCAATAGTTACAGGTTTCGCGTATAACGGACACTGGATATATGATTTTTTATAGAGGAGAGAAACCGAGATCACTCATGGTTCCTTTTCTTAGAAGCTATAGTTATTATGATTCAATTTAAAAGATTTCCTTAGGAAATTCATGTAAACTGACAATTTCTCTTATTACAGCTTCAGTTCGGAAAGAGATTGCTGATGAGACAGACCGTATAACAGGGAAGAGTAAACAAATCTCCAATGTTCCAATCCACCTCAGCATATATTCTCCCAATGGTTCGTCATCAATCCTTCTATTTATTCCTTAAACCCTTTAATACAGAGTAGCTGCTCCTTGCATGCCTTATTATGTACCACGTACTAGTTTATTTAGACTTTCTCAGTGCTTGATTAGGCCTTCCGTTCTACTCTACGATTGATTAGGCCTTCCCATCTTAGGAATACTGAAGTGGTGAAGATCATGTAAAATTTAAGGGACATTGTGTGCTAGGGTTTAACAGATTGCTTGGTTTTTGGGTCAGCACCCTTCTGAATTTCAGAAAACAGGCTTAGCCAGTGTTACTGCAGGGTGAGAAAGTTGAGAAAATTTGACTGTCTGTTCAAGTTCAGCATGCTGGACTATATAATAGCCTCAAGTTACCATCTAACTCATCGTGAGAAGAGTAGCTGTCGTTCTTGTACTATTCAATGGCCAGTGGGCATAAAATGCATCTGCATTGAAGCAAATTTGGTAATAGGATCTTTCGGATTTTCTCAATCTGGATTGCAGTAAGAAAGACGATTAAATAATTATTTTTCCATCTAAAACTAGTTGTGTCTTGTTCTTGTGCTCCAGCAGTTGCATCACTAACTGCTTCTTATTTACAATTCCTTAATGCATGTCCTACAGGATACTTTCTTCTTCTCTCCGTCTCCTCTTCTTTCTTTCTTTGATCGCGTTACTGATACTGCATTCTTCTCCAAGTCAACTTTGTTATGCTGAGTTCTTTGGTAGTTGGGAAAAAAATACTCTAAGATGTGAGTTTCTCTTGCAGTTGTAAACTTAACACTGATAGATCTTCCTGGGCTGACGAAGGTTGCTGTAGGTAAGCACAAATATTGTCCTATTGCTGCATTTTTTTTTTCCCCATTCGTCGCTGTATTCAAACTAAACTGACAAAAATGAGTATTGACAGATTTTGAATCTTGCAGAGGGACAGCCAGAAAGTATTGTCCAAGACATTGAAATGATGGTTCGCTCTTATGTTGAGAAGGTAAGAATACTGTCCAATATCAAAGCTCATCTGTTGGAATATATACTCATCTTCGCTTCTTTTAATCCTTTTCGTCACTGACATTGTCACTCTTATTTATTGTATTTAGCTTAATGATTGCAATAACTGTTACTTATCAAAACCACTGTAGTAGCTCTACAGCCTGTAACCATATATTTCTTCGATTACAGCTTAATAGTATTTCACATTTGTGGCTGCTAAGGTTGACGAGGGTAATCAATTGTTTCACCAATATTTGAGGAAATCAGTAGGAAGTGTAGTGAGTTGGCGAAGTGTCTAGTTAGTGAGGCAAGTGGTGCAAGTTTTCCATGGTACCTTGGAATGGTTTAAACTCTTGGTATATTTTCGAAGTTCTTTTATTTCAATCTGTAAGGAACTGTTTTGCGTCTACTCATTACAGAATAGAAGGAAATTCAACACGCAATGAACTGTTTAAAATTCAAGAATTTAATACTGTACCTTCCTTGCATCTCATTGTCTCATTGTTGTCCGGTTTGGCTGGTTAAACCATTATGATGGAAATTAAAAGCACTATCTGTATGGTAAAGCAGGGAGGATCCTCTGCTTTTCTTTATGAAGGAGTATCTCTGTTTGTATACAAACTTGTATGCAATAGTCTCAAATTAATATGAAGATTGACATATTGTTTTGTCATGGTTATGATACTCTTTCATGGGTAATTTGAAATACGTTATCAGTTATTGTTGCACTAATTCAGAAGCTTTTCTTTAAAGTCTAATTACATCTGACCTGTTCCATCTGCCCCTTGATTTTCAAGACATGGCTTCGGAACTACATCAAGTGTCTCTTAATGATCTCCTTCTCTGCCTTTTTTGGCAGCCAAACTGCATTATATTGGCTATTTCTCCAGCTAATCAAGATATTGCAACTTCTGATGCCATAAAGCTTGCAAGAGAAGTTGATCCTAGTGGTATTGAACTTGTTGTGTGGTATTTTACTAAACAGTTAAATTTTATTTGCATGCTGAACATGAAATAGTTTTGCTAATTTTGTGCCTTTTGTTTTGCTCAGGGGAGAGAACATTTGGAGTTTTGACAAAACTTGACCTGATGGATCAAGGAACAAATGCTCTCGATGTATGAATACCTTCTCTGTTGCTGGGAAGAGTAAAGTCTATTGAGACAATTAAATATTTTGCTTTTCTATCCCTCACAGATAAACAGAAAAAATATTCATCAATTTCTTACCTCAAATTCTTTAACAATTTGATTTCTTTTTCACAAATGTTTAAGGTACTTGAGGGTAGATCATACAGGCTGCAACATCCATGGGTGGGAATTGTGAACCGTTCACAAGCTGATATAAACAAGAATGTTGACATGTCAAATGCTCGTCGGAAAGAGCAGGAATATTTTGAGTCCAGCCCAGAGTATGGACATCTGGCTCACAAAATGGGATCAGAGTATCTTGCCAAACTCCTTTCTAAGGTCTGTCCTGGTTTCTGATGTTCACAACCATATCAAATGTTAAAAGCTATTCTAAAGATTCTAATCTATTTTCTTATAATTATTTATCAGCATTTGGAGACTGTCATTCGTCAGAGAATTCCAAGCATTATTGCTCTAATTAATAAGACAATTGATGAGCTTAATGCTGAGTTGGATCGCATTGGAAGGCCTATCGGTGTAGACGGTGGGGTAATGAAAAGGATTGACACAAAGCTCTATAACTACGATAGATTTAAATGCTTTTATTTAATTATAACTGTGAAATTTCTGTTCCCATTAACAGGCACAGCTATACACTATTTTGGAACTATGTCGTGCATTTGATCGCATATTTAAGGAACACCTAGATGGAGGGTAAATTTTTTTATAAATTCAATTTACCTTGTAAAGTCTGCAAGCATCCAAAGTCGTAACTTGTCATTTGTTGTTCTTAAACTTATGTGGATTGCTTTGCAGTTTCAATTGTAACAGGTCTTGAATTAAAATTCTCATTTGTTGTTCTTAAACTTATGTGGATTGCTTTGCAGTTTCAATTGTGACAGGCCTTGAATTAAAATTCTCATGAGTGTTATAATTCCAAGACTTGGTTTGAAGCATACTTTTGAACAACAATGAAAATCATTACATATTGGTCAATGTCACGATGACATGTAAACATCCTATTTCAACCATTCCAGTTGCCTGTGATCAGCTATAGTGGTTCAAAGGCTTTTAGCTAACTTTTTCCATTTTGAGTTTATACGTACAGTGTGTTTTTCATTTGAGTTAAATTTCCACTCATCGAGCATCTCATAATTGAGAGGCACTCCAAATGAATGGATCATTTCCTGCATTTTCGTTTCCCCATCTGTTGCTTGTTTCTACAGTGCATGATAGTGGTTAACAGATTACTCTCACAGGAGGCCTGGTGGAGATAGAATTTATGGTGTATTTGATCATCAACTACCAGCAGCAATGAAAAAGCTTCCCCTGGATCGTCATCTTTCCACAAGTAATGTCAAAAAAGTCATCTCCGAAGCAGATGGTTATCAGCCTCATTTAATAGCTCCTGAGCAAGGATACAGAAGACTTATTGATGGATCTCTTGGATATTTCAAGGGGCCTGCAGAAGCTTCAGTTGATGCTGTATTCTTTTCTTCTCCTTTCTGCATTCAAATTTGGAGTGCTATTTTGGTGTTTCTTAATGACTGTTGGAGAGATTATATCTTACCGTGGTTGAGTAATTGATCTCTTCGAATCAAGTTCTTTTAGTACTGAGAAGTTAGTAGTCCATAGTAAATATTGTCATCCAAGGGCATTGGGAAGATAGCTATACAAGTAAACACGGTGGGATGTTGGTCCAATTTTCAGAGAAGAACTAATTATTGGATTATTGCTTTCTTTGAATAGTGGACTCTGTTGAAAAAAGGAGTTTTTATATTTCCTTTTGAAATATTGTCCATTCTTTGTGCAGGTACATTTTGTCCTGAAGGAACTTGTAAGGAAGTCGATTGCAGAAACCCAGGTAAGCAAATATAGTTTGTCGAAAATGGTTTTAACATTACTTGTTATTATGTTGTATTTGTTCTCCAAAAAATATTTGTCCCTCTATAAGATACTTCCTCAGGTCAAATTCTTTTCTATGGTTCTACCTCTTTTGTTCAATTGTAACTGGATATCTGCTTTATATTCTAAATAAGGTTGCTCTACTAGGGGATTGCATATGGTGATACAATATATCTATTCATAAGACATTACGAGAACTGTTCTTGATACTAACATCAGTAAACTGATGCATGCAGGAGTTGAAACGATTTCCTTCACTTCAATCCGACATTGCAAATGCTGCAAATGAAGCACTTGAAAGATTTCGTGATGAAGGCCGTAAGACAGTGACAAGATTGGTAGAAATGGAGTCCACTTACTTGACTGTTGAATTTTTTCGGAAACTGCAAACAGAACCAGAGAAATCCCCAAACAATCCAAATGGCCCCAATCCAAACTCAAATCCAAATGTTGATCGATATACTGACCTTCATTTCAGGAGAATAGGTTCGATTTTTTAGGCATTATACCTCCATCAATATTAAATTTCTTTCATTTAAATGATATTTTCTCTCCGGTATTATGGTATATCAAGCATGAAAGAAATTGGGTTAAAATCTGTTATCTAAACTGACAGGAGCAAATGTGACTGCTTATATAAATATGGTTGGTGAGACCTTGAAGCTTACCATTCCCAAAGCTGTAGTTTATTGCCAAGTCTTACAGGCAAAGAAAGCACTGCTAAACCAATTCTATGCTCAAATTGGAAGGAGGGAGGTAAGTTGCAAATTTTTTTTGTTCTCATTATGCATTAAGTATAGCAAGCCATTCGTGGGCGATTTGACTCGTTTGCAGCCCTAATATAGACTGCCTTGTAGTAGTAACTTTGTGATGGGGGATTCAAATCAAACTGATATTTCATATTCCTTTACTCACTAACGTTATTGGCACTTACAATGTGGCCCTTGGATATGTTTCTCCCACATCCATCTTTTTTGAATGCTGCATTATTTGTTGTATGTGCAGAAAGAGCAATTGGGAAAAATGTTGGATGAAGATCCTTCATTGATGCACAAAAGAGAGACTATAGCAAAGAGGCTTGAGCTTTACAAGTCAGCTAGAGATGAAATTGACTCAGTAGCATGGAAATGAAAATACGACGAACATTTCGTACCGAGGTTGTGATGATGCTGGTGAGATTGACTTAGTGGCATGGAGAGTGAACATCTAAAAATGTTTGCATTCTAGGTTGCTCCAATGGAGGTGTGAAGCCAGGAATAGATGGAATTGGCTCAGGTAATATGGAAGCGAAATTTGAAGAGCATTTTGCATGTGGATTTGCAGAATGTAGTTACTTCACCAAATAAAACAGAAACACAAACTGAATTCAATTCTTTTACTTGCTGATAACTAAGTGGGCTCCAGGATTTGTCTCCAGGATTTGTCTTCCATTCTTTCATTGTTTTTGTTAGTTCCAAATAGAGAGGTCTTACTTAGAACACCCTATTGGGTTTATGTTGTCCCCTTTCCAACCATTTTGGAAAGTTTTGGGAATTTAACTTGATAAAATTTATTTTGTATGAACAGCAAGACTTTTCTTTTTTATTTTTGATTTCAAGATATTTCGACTGTTATATAATACTCGATAAAATAAACTCGTTATATAAATAAAAATTTAAAACACTTATTTTGAATATAATGAGGGCGAGAGATTGATTTGAATGTTATTTGAGCATATTGCATTCGTATAACAATTTAGGTGTCTGATATAATTATGTTTATTTTTTAAAATTAATAGTTTATTTAAATATTTGATTTGTTTTTTAATAATTTATTTTACTTTTTTAATACTTTTTTCTTCTTATCTTTTTTTTTTCTTATTGCAAACATAAATATTTATTATTTCAAATTTGAATTCATTTATTCATTAAGAATAAGTAAAATAAATTTATTAATATATATAATTATTTACTTATATATTTAATAATATGCCGCCTCCTAAAATCTAATTATTTGGAGATGGAAGGGGTAATAGGTTAAGTATATAATATAATTGTGCCCCGCGTTCTAGAAATCTAGTAAGTCAACTTATTTCTAAACTTTTTGTCCATTCATGAAAAGAATATATATATATATATATGAAAAATACGAGTAATAATATATTTCCTCTATTTCAAAATTTTATATATTTTTTAAAATTATTTTAATATAATCAAATAATAAAATTCTTTTTTAATAGGATAAAAAGAATAATATACTCTATTATTGTGTATTATCGCATCAAAACTCTTTTTATAAGACCAAACCAACATATTAAAATGCTTCAAAAATCAACATATTAAAATAAAATTAATATATATATGAGGATTAAGAATTTATTAATTATTCTATTAATGAAGGATTAACTTGCAATTAGGGAAGAACATTGATTATTTCAAGCCAGCCAATCTCTCATTCTATGACGTCAAACAAATTCCCTTAATCATGATTTAAGTTGAATTCTGTAATATATGCAAGTTCTAGGGTGTTTTCTCACGGGAATTAGATAGTGTGGAGTCATGTTGAATATTTGACGATATATTTCGTACCTTACTAAAAAAATCAATCTTGTTTACTAACCACAAATTTTTTAACCAAATCAAATTCTCCCTCCATACATTCCTCATAAAATCTGATTCGTGTAGATTGAAAAAGGCATAGGGCTCGGGCAATTTGTCGAAAAAAAATATGTAAATATAGGTCGAATTAAGAAGTGATTGAATTTTTTTCAATTTTTTTAACGTAATTGTATTTTGATTGAATTATTGATATAAGGAATTGGGGAAATAGAAGTGAGGTATTTATATTAAATTTATGCTTGAAAAAAAGATATTTTGGACTAGATGAAAGCATTCCTCTATTGCTATATGTAGTACGCAAATATAAATATAAATGATGTAATCATTCTAAAGTTAAAAGTTTTATTCGATTATAAATATGTAACATTTTATATCTGATTTTTTGTATTTAAAAAAATAAATAACTAGTTCAAAATTTTGAAATTATTTTATATATAATGTGACATTTGAACACTATAAAATAAGCTTCACAATTCAACGAGTGGACTTGCAAGGTAGTTCCCCATTTTGACTGGTACAAAGACTAGCAATAATGAACAAGAAAGATTTGAAAGAGTCTACTTCTTCAAGCACTGCAGCTGTTTGTTATATATTCCAACTGAAATCACCAAGTAAATATGTGCCCATTTGTTTACTTTTATAGAATTTCATCATTGCATCAAAATGGGATGTCCTGATGGTGTCATTCTGCTGTTCTTTTTGGCTCTCCTGTTGACCATCCAACTTGAACTTGGCTGCTGCACAAGCACAAGTGTGAGTTACTTGAACATCAGCTGCATTGCAAATGAGAGGGAAGCTCTTCTGAATCTCAAGAAAGGTCTTAGCGACGAAGCGAATCGCCTTTCTTCATGGTATGGTGATGATTGTTGTGCATGGGAAGGAGTTGGCTGCAACAACACAACTGGCCATGTCATAAAGCTCAACTTGAGGAATCCTGTGTCATTTGATCTTGATAGTTACTTTGATGAGAAAGATTATTTTGCGAATTTCAGCCGTAATCGCTTGGGAGGTCAGATAAGCCCATCATTGCTCAGTCTTAGCCATTTACTGCATCTGGATTTGAGCATGAACAACTTTTCAGGTACACAAATTCCAGCATTTTTTGGTTCCTTCAAAAACCTGGAATATCTGAACCTCTCTAGTGCTGGTTTTGGAGGAAAAGTCCCTGAAGATCTAGGAAATATCTCTAGCTTGCAGCATCTTCACATTGGATATGCACCTAGTGTGTCGTATTCTTTCCATTTCGCCATCGGGGACTATGGACTGACTGTAGATAGCCTCAGCTGGATACCACAACTTTCTTCTTTGAAAACATTAGACCTATCTGGGGTGGAACTTCATGGGGTTCATGATTGGTTACATTCAGTTAACATGGTTCCTTCTTTGATGTCATTGAGCTTAGCCGGCTGTGGACTCGATGCATTTTCGCCTATTTCATCGAGTAATTTCACCTCTCTTTCTTCCCTCAATCTTCAGTGGAACAGTTTCAGCTCCACTGTCCCTCTTTGGATTTACAATATCACCAGTCTTGAGAAACTGTATCTTGATCATAACAACTTTGACAGCTTGATTCCTGAAAACTTCCAAAGGTTACCTTCTCTGTTTGTGCTCGATCTGTCTTCCAATTTGTTAAGAATCCCCCTGTCGAATTCTTTCTGTAAGCTGAAAAATCTAGTTCATATGGATTTGAGTTTCAACAATTTTCAAGGTGTGCTACCTAACTGCCTGAATAACCTGACTTCCCTTGCCTTCCTTAATCTGGAAGGGAATTCGATGGAGGGTCCGATCCCGGATTCCATGATGAATCTCTGCAATTTGCAAGTTCTTGATGTATCTCTCAACCAATTCAGTTCAGTTCTACCTGCAGCCCCAACTGGCTGCCTCTGTAACAGTTTAAAAGAGCTCTATTTCATATCCAATGACTTCCATGGTGGCTTTCCTAGTGAGCTAGAGAACTACACTAGTCTGGAGGTTATCCAGCTTTCTTTTAACTCATTCTCTGGTGCAATACCATTTGAAATTGGAAGGCTATCAAATCTGAGAGAGCTGGATCTCAGCAACAATGAATTCAATGGAACTCTTGCATCAAGTCTTGGACAACTTTCACAGCTTCAAAAGCTTGACATCTCCTATAATTCATTCACTGGTATCCTGTCTGAAATCCACTTTGAGAAGCTCACAAAATTAACAGATTTGTCTCTTTCTCTGAATCCATTCCTTCTCAGACTAAGCCCTTTGTGGGTTCCTGTTTTTCAGCTTCAAACTATTGAGCTAGCATCAATAAATGTAGGTCCCCAGTTTCCTCCATGGCTGCAAACTCAAAAACATGTGAAACGACTAATCATGTCGAATGCAAGCATTTCAGACTCCATGCCTGCTTGGTTTGAGAATGTATGTTCTCAAATCAATGACTTAGATTTATCGCGAAACAATATAAGCGGAAGATTGCCGGCCTTCGGAGAATCTCACACCTCCCTGAGAGTGATAAAGCTGAATACCAACAAATTTGAGGGTGCAATAACAGCTATTCCCCTGCAACTTTATTTGTTGGATCTTTCAGAAAATTCATTGGAAGGACCTTTACCCCAGTTTGCCACTTACTTGAATATGTCACTGAATCAACTTATACTCTCCCACAATTTCTTGACTGGCGACATACCGCAGCATTTATGCGATATTCAGAGCCTCATACTCATTGATTTATCAGGGAACAACTTTTCAGGAACGATCCCTTCATGCTTCGCCAACCTCAAGAACTTGGAGGTTCTTGATCTGTCTAAGAACAGTCTCACTGGTGAAATTCCAAGTTCTTTGGGCTTTCTTGTTGGTCTCAATGCTCTGCACTTGCAGCAGAACAACCTTAATGGAAAAATCCCCTCATCTTTTAGAAACTTGAGAGGGTTGCACATTATTGATCTTGGCGATAATCGATTTCAAGACACCATCCCTTCATGGATTGGAGAAGAGGCACAAGCTCTTGTGTATCTGAGATTTCACTCAAACTACTTCTATGGTGGCATTCCATTGCAGCTGTGCCAGCTCAAATCCCTCAGATTATTGGACTTGGGGAACAATAGTTTGTCAGGAAGCATCCCTCATTGCTTCAACAAGCTGAGTTCCATGATTTCAGATCCTCCAGAAAGGTCCATTGGCATGAGAGCTTTATATTATTTTGACAGGACAATACAAGAGTCCACGAAAGGCGTGGATCGCGAGTATTCGACGCCCTTGCCTTATCTTATATCAATAGAGCTTTCAGACAACCAGCTTTCAGGAGAGATACCTGAAGAGATAATGGATCTCAAAGGATTGATAAATCTAAACCTTTCAGGCAATCATCTTTCGGGGACGATCCCCGGGGACATTGGCAACTTGCAACAACTTGATTCTCTTGATTTGTCAAGGAATGAACTCTCTGGCCAGATTCCAACCAGCTTGTCCACCATATCTCGTCTGAGCTACCTAAACCTCTCCTTCAATAGTTTATCAGGCTGTATACCTACAGGGGATCAACTCCGGACCTTCGATGAAACAAGTTACAAAGGGAACACTGGACTTAATGGAGCACCACTTTCAAAGAGCTGTCCTGATGATGAAAAGTCGCCTACTACTGATGATCAACATGAGCAGAACAATGACGGTGTAAAGAAGTTCGAGTACTCATGGTTTTATGCTGGAATGGGACCTGGATTCAGCTTTGGATTCATTGCTGTTGTTGCATTCTTCTCAGGGAGGCATTATTTCCATTGGGATAGAGGCTCGCTAACTTCTTCAAGTGGAGGATTCCCACTTGGTTTTGGTTTCCACAAGGAACACACAACACCTTGAAGTTCATCATGCACTGACATACAAAGTCGTTTCAGCAGGTGGAGGGTTTTTTTTTTTTTTTTTTATAAAAAGAGAGGCATAACGCGTATTAAAGCTTATTAATTTAAGTAACTCTAATTCATCTCCATGCTCCACTGTGCCTCCGGTGTGATCTATGTAAATTTTTAAATTTTTCCTACTCTTTATTTCCTCAAAATTTGTGAGTTCATTGAATTCTATTACTCCTTCCATTTCATATTATAGGTCGTTTTCTCAAATTAGGTGGCATGTCAAAATATAGGTCGTTTTTTTACTGATAGAGTGTGTTTACTACAATACCCTTATTTATTAATTTCACTGGGATGTGTGTTTGTTAATTCTCTCCTTAATAGTTAATAGTTAAGAATATACTTGTTCCCAAGACTGCATTAATTAGGGGTAAAATAGGTTTAACTAGTAAAATTTATGGAAATGTTAAAAAATTAATTATTATCTTAATATTCGTGTTTGGTAAAAAACGACCTATAATATGAAATGGAGGGAGTACTCAACTACCTACTTTCTTCCATAAACAAGTAATAATTTTCTTTCAAGTTAGGGGTAAAAAAGAAAAGTTACTAACTAATAAATCAATAATTATTACTCTTCTTGATAACAGTGAAACGTACAAAGCGACTATTATATATAAAAATCAAACATTCCCCATTTAAGAGGACGGCCCTGCACTTTAGCTTCCAAGGGCGCCCGTCCTCCGAAACGGTCAGAAATTTCTTAGTAGGAGGGTTATTCTGGGCGATGGCCGTTCCTCATGTCGCTGTAATTTCGGCCCCAAAAATTTAAATCTGCTTTGGCCCTGTCCTCTTCCGAACATCAATTCAGAGGTCAGAGAATGTAGTCAAATTCTCTTTAACCATTATCTACGTTCAAATATTGCTCAGATTCGCTTTCTTAACCACTATCTATTACCCAACAAGTCAAGCTCATGCAAGTTGAAGTCTTCCGAAGCCATCTTTGATAGCCACACATAATTTTCTCAAAGAAGTTAGCAAACAAAACTAAAGAACCACAAGGTATTCGGTTGCCATATCCTGCTATCTGTGAGGTTTCTAAGACCAGGTCCTTCAAATATCTGAAAATGATAGCCAAATGCAACAATGGCATCCTGCATTCATTACAAAATGCTCCAAGTCTTCTGTAGAGTTTACTCAAGAAGTAAATGAAGTTGACATCCCCGTTTACCTTTCCAAGTAATGCGGAGTGCAAACATGATATAGACTTCGAAAAACATTAAACCATGGCTTCTATACAAAGTCTCAGAAGCCACATTGGACATACACATAAGGAAGAAAACATAGTTTAGTTCAATAGTTTTACATTAAGCCATGTCACATCTGAATGGTGTAAGTCTAGTTCTTCTCTATAGCTTTCTTTTTGTTGGGCAAATTCAGCAGAGTTTTTGCAGTAAAACTCACTCAAATATAACCTGCATTTCTACTGAAAGGAAAGCCCTTTTCAAGCTAAGGGAGAGCTTAATAGACAAATCAAGTCGTTTGTCATCTTGGGTTGGAGAGGAATGTTGTTCATGGGACGGAGTTGGTTGCAGCAAGTTCACCGGTAACATTGTGAAGCTTGATCTCCGTAATCAGCTCCCTTTTGATCCTTCCAGGTACTTTTACGATCCATCATATGCGGAAAACTACAGCAGCACATGCTTGGGTGGTGAAATAAGTGATTCCTTGGTCAATCTGGAGCATTTGCATTACCTGGACTTGAGCATGAACAACTTTTCAGGGATTAAGATTCCAACTTTTTTTGGATCCTTAAGAAACTTGAGATATCTCGATCTCTCTGGTGCAGGTTTTGCAGGAATGATCCCCCGTGATCTTGGAAATCTCACAAGATTACGGTACCTCAATCTTGGAGATTCACCTCAAGGTTGGAGTCTTGGCTTGGATTATGTATTGACTGCAGAAAATCTCTGGTGGGCAGCCAAGCTTTCTTCTCTAGAAAGTTTAGACTTGTCTGGGGTACGCATCGATGACCCTACGGACTGGTTGAATGCAATTAACACGCTCCCTACTTTGTCATCAGTTGCTTTGGCAGGCTGTCATCTTAAATCTGTGCCTCCATTTTCACACATCAATATCACCTATCTTCATTCCCTTGATCTCAGAGGGAATGATTTTAACTCACCAATTCCTCTCTGGCTGTCTAATATGACTTCACTTGTGAATCTTCATCTTGAAGGTAATTACTTGTATGGCCCGATACCCGATTCCTTTTCACGAATGCGCTCTCTTGCTTTCCTTGATCTTTCTTCCAACAGCTTCAGAACTTCATTGCCTACTTCAGTCTGCAACTTGAGTAGTCTGATTAACCTGCATCTCAGTTTTAATCACTTTCAGGGCTCACTTCCCCTTTGCCTTGGGGAGCTATCTTCTCTTAATGTCCTCCACCTTCAGTTTAATGAGTTTTCTGGAAATGTTCCCAGTAGCCTTGGGCAGCTTACAAGGCTACAAAGGTTACGCCTTTCGTACAATCCTCTGGACGGCGTGCTGTCTGAAATCCACTTTGTCAAAGTCACAGAACTGAAAGTTCTTGATATTGCTTCAACTTTGCTCATTTGGAATGTAAGTTCCAAGTGGATTCCCCCATTTCAACTCCAGTACATTCATATGGATTCCACCAAAGTAGGGTCTCTATTCCCTGCATGGTTTCAAACACAAAACGCGGTTAATACGCTAGTCATGTCTAATGCAAGCATCTCAGATATCATCCCTGATTGGTTTCAAACTGTGTTTTCTCAGATCCATTACTTGGATCTCAGCAACAATAACATAACTGGAAAGCTGCCAGACTTTGAAGAAATTAATGCTTTCGATCGAAGCATAATTTTGTACGGCAACAAATTCCAGGGCGCCATGAATTCATTTCCACCAAATGCTATTGCATTTGATGCTTCGACCAACTTGCTGACAGGCAACATTCCTTCATTTGATGGAAAGACAAAGATTCCACCACCGCTGCTGTATCTTCATCTCAATGACAACTTGTTCAGCGGCGTGATCCCTGATTCCATATGCAGCATTCAGACACTGTTCAACATAGATCTCTCTAACAACCAGTTAACAGGGAGAATCCCACTATGTCTAGGGAATCTGCAGCAGTTGAAGACTCTAAACTTGAGAAATAACAGTTTTTCAGGTTCTATTCCAGGTTCGTTAGGAAGAATGGAAGCTCTTGTGTATTTGCTCTTGAGCAGAAATGAATTTCAAGGGGAGCTCCCACGGGGAATGCAGAATCTGAAAAATCTACAAGTTCTTGATATTGGTGAAAATGAATTGACAGGCTCTGTACCTGCATGGATTGGCAAGGGATTATCAAACCTGAGAATTCTCAGACTTCAATCAAACAAATTATACGGTGAAATCCCCGTGAAATTCTGCCACCTTCAAAACCTTCAAGTCCTAAACTTGGCTCAAAATACATTCGCAGGCAAAGTTCCTCCCTGTTTTGGCAATCTGAGTGCAATGATATCTACTGACGTTGATATTACACCATTTTCTTTTTATTTAACTCGCCACCCTCAAAAACTCTCAAACTTCATGAAAGGGAGGGATCTTGAATTTTCTTCCAACCTTCCATACCTCAGATCTCTGGAGCTTTCAGGAAATTACTTCTCTGGAGAGATTCCTGATGAGCTAATGGACCTCATAGGACTACAGAATTTGGCTTTATCCAATAACCAATTTAGTGGAAGAATCCCAGAAAACATTGGCCAGTTGAAACAACTTGAATCTCTTGATCTGTCACAGAACAAACTTTCTGGCCAAATCCCCCAATCCTTGTCCACTGTAACCTCTCTCAGTTATCTAAACCTGTCATTCAATAGGCTATCAGGGCCAATACCATCTGGGGATCAACTCCAAACGATAAATACCCCAGAATCCTACGAAGGCAACAGTGGCCTTTGTGGTAAACCACTTCCCAACATTTGTCCTGGAGAAAAATCATCAGACAGAGGAAGGTCAATTCATGAACATGATGAAGCTGCCAAAGATTCAAATGCCCTATGGTTCTACGCTGGGATAGGACCTGGTTTTGCAGTTGGATTTTCTGCAGTTTGTGGGATCCTTACCTTCAAGAATTCATGGCGACGTGCTTACTTTCAGTTTGCAGAAAATGCCTCCAACAGACTCTGGGTAGCAGTTCAACTGACCATTCCAACCGGAATACTATGACCAACAGTTACTGCAGAAAAGTTGACTCCAACCGGAAATAAGATATTACAATGTAAACTATTGCTGAGGGAAATTATTTACTCAACAGTAAAAAAGAGTGTGACTCCACAAATTGTAACTTGTTTAAATTGAGTTGATCAACACATTGTTACATAACAGCTCTGGTCATTGCAAGTTCCTTTTTACCTCACTATATTACTGTTCCCTTTCTTGCCTCAGAAGGTGCCACTGTTGAGAGAGCTTAATGGGAATTAATATCTTATAAACTTCGCAGCGATGTACCATTTTCTGAAAGTTACTGAACAAAGTTAAAAACAAAGCATTCTAAAAAATGCAGAATAATAAAACCAGAGGTAAATTTCTTCTAGAAAGACATATTTCCTGCATTCATGTTGTTGAATATTTATAGTACACAAAATGACATAAACAGTACACATATCTTGCTTTTCAGAAAGCAAATTCCACAAAACAAGGAACACCATCCTTTTATCCTTAAAACAAGGAATACCATCCTTTTAGTTATCTCAATAAAAAAAACAAGAAAATTCTCAAAAACACTAACAGTTACTAACAGATTCCAAGAAAATAAGATGGTTTGTGAAATACAAGTTGACTGAAATAGCAGAATGCTTTTGACCCTTTAGTGAGATGTCATGCTTCTACCATCAGTATTCTTTACAGATTTAACCATATCTTACAAATCTATCTGCTGATCGAGATGGATGACAAGTAACAGGAATGAAGTTTTAAGCAGAAAGATTCAAGAAACAAACTCACTAATTGCAATGCTTGTACAAAGCCATACTAAAACAGATCACACAAACCACCACTGAGTCAAGCGTTCTTATCTTTTTCTCCTGCTGATGAAGTGAACCACGGTATCCATACTGATGTCCTCTTCTGATACAACCTGTATGCTTCAGCTCTGTAGTCTTGCTTCAGCATCCGTTTCTCCACAAGGATAGTGACGTACGCTAAACAAAGGGTATTGGTGAGTGCACCCACAAACATCCATCCATAACCCAGGTTCCATGCGAATATGACTAGACCCCACCACCACAACTGCTCGCCAACATAGTTCGGGTGTCGGGAGTATTGCCATAGACCTTTATCAAGGGTGGGTACTGGTGGCTTGCCCAGTTCTCTCAGCTTGCTATTTTCACTCACAAAATCATAAAGTTGAGTATCAGCATAGTATGCAATCACTATACCAGAAAAGCATGTGGCTACCCCAACAAAATCCCAGATATTCAATTGCTTGTTCTCTAAGTGAACAGCATACATTGGCATGCATATTCCCATGAGAAAAACCTGCCAAACCAGAGAGAAAGGCCATAAATAGCCAAAAAAAAACACAGACACATGCACAAGAATAGCAGCATACAAAGTGTGGCAAAAGGAACTGCTTGGTTAAAATAAATCACATCAGAGCGGTTTCAAGAATACATGCTAATACATCTGGATTGAACGGATAAAGAGCATCTGGAGGAGTATATTTGAGTGCTTCAAATTGAGCAAAAGTTTACATTGTCTCAGTGCTAACTGCTAAATACCGTTGTTGAGACTATTACAAAGCCAAGAGAGCCACTCGCACCATTTCACTTTCTAAATAATCTTTTAAGAGTACTGAACAGGTTTCTGCATTCAAACTTGTGTATGTTCCATGGCATAAATAATTGATGTGTCTTGCAGTACTGGTTATAATGTCACTGATATGTACTTAAACTACAGAATCAGTATCACTCTAACAAGTTTTACACAGTGAACCATCTAAATGCACTGGCACGATGATGAAAGAACCATAGTGCTGCAGATTATTTATATAACAAAGACTACATTTGGGTCAAAGACCTCTATTTTAGCATTAAACACAAAAACCAACTTTATCAAGTCAATCTTGCTGAAGTAAGGTTGATTAATTTCTCAAGTATACAATGATCTTATTAGCTTCTTAGGATTAACTCCAACATAGTAAAACAGAATCTTGATGTGTTTTTAGTCCCCTAAAAATCCCAGGAGCAACAAAGAAATTCAGACCGGCATCAAGGAGCGCAATTACTTGGACACTATACATAGTTCATTACTTGTTATCTTTACAGTGGCCGTAAATCCATATAGACATTTCATAGAGCGCTTGCATTGCAAAAACAGCACTTCATCACTGTACTAACACATGGTCTAAACAACTTGCGAAAAAGGACAAGAGATCTTTCCAAGATCGAAACTTTTACCTGTTGAGATAGGTAAACGGCAAAAAATGAAACCCACCACCAGCATTTGCCATACTGCTGCTTCATATCAGTAAACCTCCAATCCTCCCTAATACCCCATTGCCAATTTTCACGGCGAAAATAGTTATGGGAGAGTCTAATACTCCAAACCCAGGTCAAAAGAATCACAATCTTCGACCTCCAAACATTGTACTTGGGATCTTGCCCAAATGGATGACTAGCATAGTAATGCACCAACAGAACTGGTATCACTGTCCAATAGGGATCAATCATCTGCAATTTCACAAATCATTCCAATTAATCAGATAAACAAAGTAGTCCCACAAAATTTATTTCACAGATCAAGTAATAGACACCCAAACCAACCCAGATGAGCTAAAGATTGAGAATTACCCAATGGCTGGATTGGATTGTGCCAATGAGCCAGAAAAGGACGTTGACATTGAAGAAAAATAAGACATGGGCTAGAAGAAGAGGGTGGTCATAGCACCATTTCCACAAAGGGGAGAGAGAATCGATGTTATCACGATGATCACTGTTTTGTTTGAGGAAGGTCAAGTAGAAAAGTATGGAAGGAAGGGGAACTAGAAATGCTATCACAGCATTCTTGAAGTTACTCTTACTACTCTGAGTAATGCTGCTCTCCCCCATGTTTCGGGTTTGATATTGGCGGCCTAATGCCTCAAAGAAAGCACCTTTTATATAGCTATAGCCCTGAGAGTGGCAGAAAATTGGATTCTTGATTGGTAGGGGAAGGCAGATGTCCCCACTCTGATCGGCGGTGCAAATCTTCCTTTTGAAAAGTGAGTTGATTTTAATCTCCAATTTTTCCTCTCAACACTGTGTTTTTCCCCCCTTAAATTAGTGGGATTTCATTATTGAATTCTTCAACTGTTGAGATCGCAACACTAATTAATGGCACCTGTGTTTGAAACAAGACATTGCAAGTATTCTCTCGCTCACTCTAGCCAGTGATTTATACTGAATCCTTTGCACTATAGAACAAATTTGTGTTGGAATTTTGTAGGTGAGTTCTTGTAAATATGTCAATCCTTCTCACCATTAACTTTACACTATAAACTCTACTCTGTCTCCTCAATATGTAATAGTCAGATTACATCCTAGCCCAAAAAAAGGAAATCCAATATTAACCATATTAAGGCAAAAATTAAAGTGGCTGAAACCCACATTTCCAATCTTTTAATGATATAATTTTATCTTATAACTAATTAATTATACCTTATGACTAATTAATTTGAATTTTTTTGTATTAATTTTTATGTAGGTAAGTGCAGTGGCGGAATCATAAATTTTGGGATGATTGTGTTAATTTTAGAGAATAAAATAAAATATTAGTGCTAGAAATGGAGAAATAAATTATGGAGAAGAATGAGGAGTTTTGCTACTACTATGAAGGAATCAATGTGCATGAGGGTGTTGTTACACCCTCTTGCACCTAGCTATATCTGTTACTGGGTAAGTAATTATACAACCATCAAATAATTAAGTCATGTTAATACAGAACTTAAGACAAGAGATAATATTAAAACAACGTATACATTTCTTTTGGTTGATCATTTGGCAAAGTTGAGCTTCAGCATTAGAGGGTTTACCAGACTCGATTACTGTCCGGAGGAACCCTCACAACATATTTATGATGATAAAAAGGATCGCAAATGGTCACGTCTAATCTACTCTAGTTAACTCAGGTTTAACCGGCCCTTATACACCAAAAAAGAAAAAACTATAAATCTGAGTTAAGGTAAGAGAACCAATATTAATCCCTTTATTATGATTCAATGCAATAATAGAAAAGATAATCACTAATCTCATGCTTAATCATTGTGCAGGTATGTAATGATAGCTGCTATATCAATCATGGTGTGTCTAATTATATGATTTAGATCATTCTCACATGGAAACCCACACACTATATAAATATATACAACATATCAAAGCAGATTGAACCTTTTGGTCCCCTCCCTCCATTTCCAATCCTCTGAAAAAATTCCCATATTCATTTCCAGCTTGTTTCCAGTACTCATCATTCAAATATACTTCATGCGCAGCGCCAAAAGCAACCCTCTTTGTCAACTACAGAGATGCTCATTTCCATTCTCTCCCCCAAGGTGGTGGGTTATGGCTGCCCCATGCTCCTTTATTTCAAAGCTTTTAATTAAAGGGGGATAAAATATTACCCTTCTGGTCATCTTTTTTTCTTTTTTGTTCTCTTTTGGCAGCCCATAATCATTGATGTCTTGATTCCCTTGTACATGCATGTATAGGCTGCATCAAGGTTTATGATAAGAAGCTCAGGGAGGGAAGGTGTACCCGGTTGCAGACGAGTATGGTGACGATGGTGTCATGCCATGCATTTAGGTCATCTTTAGTGCTTGGTGTCAATATTGTTTTTATGGCTGATCATTTCTGACACAATACGAAAATTGGATACGGAATCGACACGAAATAAGTTGGGTTAGTGTTAGAATTTTGGGCTCAAAAAAATCGAGTCTGATCCGAGACGGGTCCAAAAGTCCAGTTCATATCAGGTCAACCATCGGGTCAACGGTTAACTTGATGCCTGAAATATTTTTTAAAAAATTGGGTTCGAGGGTCAGGTTACCCGACCTAGTCAACCTGTTGATGGTCGGGTTTGGGTAGACCTAGTGAACACTATGTTGGGTTAGAGTTGGGGTTCTCCAATCCGGTCGGGTTCATGTCGATGGTAAAATCATAATTTTCTCTTCAACCCGACACGAAACCGACACAGCGACCTAAATTAACAGCCTAATTGTTTCATCAATAAAGTATCACGATTTTAGAAGTCACATGATTTCCTATGTATTGTATTTTTAATTACTTGTAAAAAAATTAAATTAAATCATTCATATCCGTATAACATTACTTGAGACATTTAATTTTAAATATTATGATGCAATTTATACCATGGTCCTATATAATCATGAGTTATTATGTCCATTAGTTTGTGTTTATGTGTTAATTATTCATGATTTTTGTATTATGTATTTATAATTTTTTAGTGGTTGTCCATGTTTAGAGTACAGTCGCAGACCATGGTTTAGGATTGAAAATCCGTGGGACTCAACCATTGGTTGGCAGTTTGAAACCATAATATAGTAACATGTTCTATACCACTTGAGAGAAGCTAATTGAAGTGTTTATTTTTTGGCTAAATTGGGATACACAACAAACACATTGTTACTTTTGCTAATCAATCTTACTTTTGCAAAGAGCTCTTTGATAACTCAAAGTGTGAGATTGAGGGGGTAAAAACTTCGCATTTCTAAACTAAAATTGAATATTTAGATGTCCGAATCTTGTTTTGAGTGATGTTTTAAATTTTTGAGTCAGTTGTGTCACTTAATGAGATACCTACAATTCAACGAGAGAATTAGCTACTGTTATATTGTCAAACAGCGGCTAATTTGTTAGTTGAACCCATCAAATTAATCCATCTAATTCAAAAGTTTGACAACACTGTTAGAATCTCTTTACTCAAAATTTACATTTTAACCTAGCTAAGGGGTAAGGATAAAGGTTAGTTTTTGTGAAGGAAACTAATTTACAAATACATATATGATAACAAACCAACTTATCCAGGCTTTCAGCGGGGCCTTGCGAATGATCCAAATGTCCTTAAAGCAATTCCCACCTGGACGAATCAACCATCCACTCTTGGGCCATGGGCGGCCTTGCAAGAAACAGCAATGGTGAATGGACCACAGCAGTCTTGGGCTGGATTAGAAGCGGCCTATCATCTCTCCTCACTCATAACCTCCATAAGAGATCTCCTTCAATACCTTCGGCTACTTCAGCTTTCTTCGTGTTTTCTTGAGGCAAATATCCTACAACTATTATACGTGAAAAAAATATAATAATAATAATAATAATAATAATAATGAATTATATTTTACTCGGAATAAAAGTTGTGTCATTTCTAATTAGAATTATTATTTTTAAATAAATGGAGTATTAATATTAGTTTCATTCATCAATGGTTAATTAAGAGATATTTTTATTTCAAAAAGAAAAAAAATTAAGAGATAGTTTTAAAAAATATTGGGATTTGTTAATTAGTTATATAATACCACCCCCATTAAAATATGTATCTTTTTACACATTTTTGGTATATTAAGAAAGCAATAATTTAATGAAAAACTCTAATAGATTTAAACAATTTAAAAGGAATATTATTTAAATTTATGGCGGCGGAGATGCAACGTGCATGATGGGGTGTATTTTTTTGTATTTACTCTCAAAAAATTATGACCGTTAGAGATTTAATAGAATATTTAAACGAAATGACCAAAATTAAATAAAAAATAAAAATTTGATAACTTCAAATATAATTTTTAAAGTTAATATGGCCAAAAGAGAGATTTTAGAAAAGTATGATGACTAAATTCAGAGTTTACTCTTTTTATAATTTAAGGAGTCAATGAAAAGACGAAAATAATCTTAAAAAATTGACTGTTAATGAGTTAACGGCTCAACTTGACGGATTGACCATTTTTAAAAAAAAATAAAGTATAATAATATTAATAATAGTTTTTAAGGTATGATGACCAAAATTATAAATTAAATATAGTATAGTGACAAATTTTGAAATTTATTCTTTAATTAATTATGTAAATGTATTGAATAGATAAGGCATTTTTGGCATATTGTAAACTTAGAGGTTACTTGTGTAATTTTGATTAATAATTAAATGTAAAAAATGGGGGGTATGGTATCATATCCGTTACTTCGGAAACGAGTTGATATGCACGTGAAGCCGCGTGCGGAAAGCCCAGATTATCTGACACTGCACAAATGGGAACCCTTCATTGCATTTTTATGACCCAGCAGCAGGCAACAACATGTGGCACGAACCACTTTTAAGGGCTCACCCAATGCTATCATACTATTAGGACACACGCACGCCTCCTCGTTGTCTTTCGTCTTGCTTCCTCTCAAAAGTTCTAATTATTCAATTTATTAAAAGAAAAAATACACAATTGATCCTATATAATAACTTTATTACATAATTAATCCTACATGTTTAAATTTCAACAAATTTAATCTTAAACGTTTTTAAAATTTATATATTTGATCCAATTTAATTTGTTTTAATACGATTTAACGACTAACTCATCAGCCGTTAAAATTCATGCAACATAATAACCACGAAATACCAACATGACCATCATGTGACATGCACATAAGGTATAAAATCCATTAAATTCATATAAAATACATTAATTGAAACGTTTATGACCAAATTTATCAAATTTCAAACGTATAAAACTAATTATATAACGAGACCATTATATAAGATTAATTATGTATTTTTTTTCCTTATTTTTATCAATTATTCATTATTATAAATATTAATGAAACTTTGAAACTCACAATTTCATTATTAAACATTGGACAACCTAATATTATCCATTTTGAATTAAAATTTTTGTTTTTCATTTCCAAAACCTAATGGCTAAAAACTAAATTTCACCCGTGGAAAGATTACAAATTTTAAAATAAGCAAAATAATAATAATAATAACTTTAATCATAAATTTTGCTATTCACCCTTGAGTAACACCTTGTCATGGAGTTTACTTGACTAACACCATGTGATGGAATAGAAACTCCAGAAGAAAATATGGTCATGAAAAAGTAACGTGAAATGACAATAAAATGCACCCTTTTAATATTTGGGAAGCATGAAAGTTACAACAGCCAGTCTTAGATAAACCCAGAAAAGTGTGGTAAATTTGGAAGGAAGGAAGGAAGTAAGGACAAGGCAAAATATGATTTCATCTGATAACAAGAATATTGACAAACCTGAACCGAACCAATAACAATCACACTAACTGCAGATTACAAATATAGACTGCAAACAAGTAGAAAGAGTTAAAAAAAAAAAGATGAGGCAAAGTAAATGCCAATGTTCTACACCTATACAACCACACAACCACTGTCACTCAAATAATTCCTGCCAAAAGGTTAGCTCAACTCCAAAGGGTTCCTCAGTATTATCTTTCATCATCTAAGCAAGAGGGTGGGGGGGCTCATAGTCTAAAGGTCAGAACATACCAAAACTCATTCCTCCCAAGCTCATGTGTTTCATCTTTTTTATGTGTGTATTTCTTTACTTGCCATGGCCAAGCAGGAAAGGGGTGCAATTGGCATGCTTGTTACAATTTTACAAATACCCATCATCATGGTAAAGATTTCAAAACCAAAACAAAAGAGACGAGAAGGATTTATCAAATCGATATCTTTCTACGCAGACCTGCTCTTTGATGTCCAGCTTCACGTTGTGTTATTGATTGCTGCGTGTTAACCCACTTCGACCCACACTTCTGCAAGGATATAAAAGTGAATTAGGTTATATAAGTTCTCAAATGACAAAACCCAGAGAGCATACAAAATGGAATGCTGGTTATGCATGCATAGTCATATACATCTACATTATGCCCAACAAGTCCAACCCTTTACTCATAACCTGAAGGGCGAACATCGCTACAAGTAATAAGATTTTCTTATAAAGGAAGTTTGAACATAGGTATTGAGAAGGTTCTGATTAGTGGCACACACAATTTTTAAAAAACAAGAAACAATGTAGTAATGCTTCCAAGAAATATAAGGGCCGAGAGATTATTAAATCATGCTAGCATATACTTGAAAACACTACCCTACTCAGAAAATTTTGCTATAGCTCGAGACTAAAATGTTTACAACCAGAGCTCCAGCAAATCTAGAACTTTTACTATCAACAAAGTTCAAACAAGCAGAAATCTAAAATGTTACAAACAAGCAGGGAAAATATCACCAAAGAACTCCAAATTACGCTAATAAATGGATTTCAATATCTGAAGCCTGAACCAATTAACAGTTAGAATCATAGTAATGCTTTCGTGGATTCTCAAGCTCAAAATTATAGCTTCATCTACTCTACAAAATCATATCAGATGTTGCAAAGTTGAAGAAGAGATTATGTAATTTATTGCACACTACTACTTGGTCCTCTCAAATGCAAGATGTAGCATCACAAATTTATACAATTTACTACAGATTAAATATTCAATTATCCTAAAAGTAAATAGCTCAATTTCTTCAACTAGTAAAAGATGTAGTCTATCCAGGATATCAAAAATCAGTTTGGAACTAAAGGTCCAAATCTAAGAGCAATATATGAAGCAAATTACTTGGCTTAAATGATTTTAACTATAACTTTGGGCATGCATTAGCTCAAGGTATTACGCATCAACTTATAGGGCACCAAAAACATATTTATAAAGGCACATACAATAAGAAGCTTCATGCACAAGTTATTCCTTGAAAACACAAGCAATTCCGTATATTTTGAAGAAAACCATTTCAACAAAAGGAAGATCAATCAGTAATGTAGCATACAGAGCTGACATGTCCAATATCACCACCATCTTAATTCCTTCAAACAAGAAGGTAGCACCAAATTTCCTTAGGGGTAGCACCAATTTTTTGCCCATAGTATGTCTCCACTGTATTACTACACTAACGCATACAATATCCAAGAAAATTTTCATCAACTAGAACTAAGATATGCTGCCTACCTTCCCGGTACTGATTGAGAACTGCTAACTGATCCCTTAGGATTTGAGAATCGTTTTGCCCTATTCTCATGCTCTTTCTCCACGCGCATAGCAGCCACCTCTTTTTCCATGGCAGCCACTTCTCTTCTCATTTTCTTTGCCTCAACCTCCATTGCTTTTGTTAAAGTTTCTACTTTCTTCGCCAACATCTGAACAGCAGAATATCCAACTTAGCAAATTGACAGTTTCAAGGCAAACATAAAATCAGAAGGCAAAGAAATTGACCTCAATGGCATCATCTTTATCTTTCAGGCTTTGATCCTTTTCATGACCAGCTTTCCTCAAAGTAATCACCTCTTTTTGCAACAAATCATATAGTAAGCCAGGAACTGTATCATCTGTATCTGTTACTTGTAAGTCAGTTGGTTTTTCATCTTGACTCTCTTTCCAGGTACTTTTTTCAGGCTCACTATCCTTGGTTACATCAAAAGAATGACTTTGTTTAAAGTTGGGACCTGTTCCATTCAGGAGGATTTTACTCCTGTCTAATGATCGAGAACCACCATCAAAAGACTTTGATGTTCCTTTTGCATGCTTCAAAACAGAACTACTTCCCGAAGATCTAAGCTGAAAAGATGGAGACCTCTTGGGTAAAAATCCATTGGATGTTAACTTAGATATGTTTTCTGCCCCACCAAGTGATTGGCGACGTGAAAGACCATTGCTAGAACTTCTTCCATCTGGTGCACTGCGAATAGTTGAACCTGGTGATCGTAAAGTTTCCTCCAGAACTTTCAAACGCAGTAGATATTTTTCCTGGATTACAAAAGAATGTCAGAAACTCATTAATGTAGAGAAATTAATCACTCCTCGCACAATTTTTGGATAAAGCAAATGCCAACCTTCAATTGCGCTTCAGACTTTGCAGTTCTCTCAGTTATGGCAAGCTTGTCTCTCAGTTGCTGCATTTCACCCTATAAAAGCAAAATATGGTTTTAGCCACAATATGGTAAGAGACAAAAATGCAAACAGCACCAAAAAAAGGAGGTTGAGTGCAGAGGGAGGATGATGAGACCAGAACATAGATGAAATGGAAAAGGCTTCATCAGATTTTTGCTATAGGCAATAAACTGAAAGTAAATATACCTGCAAGAACCTTCTTTCCTCAAGCCATTGCTTTACAGGCATCACCTTGTCATTAGCATCTTTCCACTCATTAGCAACCACTGTTGCCACCCTATTTGCGGTTACTTTTGCCCTTGCCAGCTCCCGGTCAAGAGTTTTCCTTTCCTCCTGATATAACAAGAAACATAAATACCTTGATTACTAGACATTGTTAGCAGGAGATCCATCAGAGGATACACATAGAAAGCCAAACAACAGCATATTACATTCATCTCTTGAACTTTCCGCTGGTAATCCCTAACAGCATTAGCAGCTGCACCACCAGCAAGAACTGCCTCTTCAAGTTCACGAACCGTTTGGGTAAGCTTTTCAACCTCTGCAACCTTTTGGCGATGCAATTTATCCAAGATTTTATTCTCCTCCTGTGGTTAATGTTTTTGAGAAGAGTCAACTTTGAGAAGGAAAATAATCTACCTAAGTTATTAGGGTAAGTATGTAAGAAGTACTAAAATTGAAACCTGGCAAATCTCTATTTGCTTCATCAATTCTTGGTTTTTGTTCTGTAGATCATCCACCATAGACGCCTTTGCCAATGCAACTTGCACAGTCCTCTCAGCCTCGAGTAAAGCAGCTTCTTTTGACTTCGTAAGGCGATCTAATGCTTTGTTATCATCTTGAAGCTTCGCTATCTAGCAAAACAGCAAACAGATTAACGAGTAAATCTTTTCGTGTTTGAAGATCTCAATAAGGCAACCACGAAAAAATAAACAGCATACCTCCTGCCGAGCAAGTTTAAGCTCAGCCTCCAAGGGTGCAAGGATGGCTTCAATGGGAGGCATATCATCATCTTTTTGAGCAGCATGCACCCTCCGAAGGGTAGCTTCTGCAGCAAACTGAGCTGCCATGGAGGCCTTCTTTTCATCATTAATTTTCTTTATTTCAAGATTCTGCAGGGTATATTTTCTCACTCAGTCAATAGTAGCTCAACAAATGAAAAGCAAAGGAGCTGAAAATATTAAGGTTAAAAATGAACCTTGCTCTCCAGAAGTGATTCTGTTAACTTTAGTTTCTCTTCCACCCTTGACAATTCATCAGTAAGCTACAAAATAAAACGGAAGGTAATAAAATGTTAGGGAAAGAAAATTAAAATGCCATTCGAGCCAAAGTATAAAGTCTGATAGTAGTAGAAATTCATGATTGTGGAGGAAAAAGGGAACCTATTAGGGAAATGACCAAGTAATGTATTTTTGCACTCAAGGTTTTAATCCCAAGTTCAGAAAGAGACTCGTTATATGTCATCATTTTATTGCTTATTATAAGTTAAAATTTGACTACAGTTCAGAATATTGTAGTAATGTTAAAAACATATCATACTCTAAAAGCTTGGCAGATCGACAATCATTTATAACTCAGAAGGAAGCAAATGAAAATAAAGATATAGACCATTGATCTTTTTCTATTTCCAAGAATGTCTTAGAGATGCTGCATGCCTCATATTAAGTGCAAATAATCATTAGGAACATCAAAATCAGCAATTTCCTCCTATAAGTTTAGATATAGTGTTTCTTTAACCTCCAAACATAAAAGGTAGGGAGTTTCAAGGTTCAAACAAGTGCCATATAGGGAAGAGAGCTGCTAAGTTCTCAAGTATAAAAAAAGACAATAAAGTTTCTTATCTCTAGTTCTAAAAGCTATCCAGATTATCTTAAGTAATCATGCAATTCCAAGTATGAAAAGAAACTATCAGGACCAATGATATCCAATGGTCTAAAAGAACACCAAATTAAAAAGATGAATTTTCTGCACATCATACTGCTTGTTTGATTCGATTAAGACAGCAAAAAGTAAGAGGTCCCCATCACCCGGTCTTGCGCGCAAAGGACTACCTAGTACGACTAAATAGGAGTCAATCTTGAATCCCAGTAACAAATTCAAGGATTTCGAATAGTCCATAAATGCAAGTCAAACAAGGATTCCATTCCATAAAATAAGGGTGGAAAAGTTGGACAGGTATAGAAGAAAAAGCACAAGAACAAGCCAAAGCGACATGTAGGGAATGACTTGGCACAACCAATATTTATCCTCCCTCCTTTTGTCTAGATCTTGTACTGGAAAGGGTTTCTTTATGAGAAGGTCATACAGTAATTCAACAAGAACTTTCCAAAAGCTTTATTATAGATATGTCCAAAAGTAATCGCCCCGACCATAACGATAACCAGTGCAGCTACAAACCATTTCATACTTTCATCCTTGGATTCAACTTTTTTTATCAGTTACATTGTATAGCAAGGCATTTATAAAGAATCACAATTTCACCAATTTAAAGTTCATCAAAACATGTTGGCAGTGGCTTTCCGTGATGGCTAAAGCTTTTTCCTTATTTACCCGCTCTTAAAATAAGAACCAAATGTATCCGACATGACACTTTTGCAAAAATAACCACACAAATAGATGAATTGGGAAACAGAGTAATTCCAACCTCTTCATTAAACAATCACCACTATAACGGCATCCAGCATAGTGTAACTAGATTTAGTAAAACGGTTTTACATCCCCCAAAATGAATGAAATTCCATCTTCTAGTATTCAGTTTATTTAGAACCCTCATACATAATTGGAAAGGTAATGTAAAGGGATATTTAAATGAAATTTCTAGCCTCTTGGCTTACTTATAGAATATAACTTCAGCTGTAAAGTTTTCCAATAGAACGAGAGTTAATGAAAAACATTGGATGACATCATATTAATACAATTCCTTGTCCCTCTAAATCCATTTAAAAGACTGCAACTAGAACTAACAAGACTAAGAGGGAAAGACAGCTAAACATAGCAAATATCCACAAATAGCGGTGCTCAAAATTCCCATATTTGGCAAACGACATCACAAAATTTATAAAAGCTCCGCACTTCCATTTCATTTCAAAATAAATTAATGGAAGATAAAGTAACACTAACAGACAGAAAGTGGGAAAGTTCAAATACATAAATGGAAAAAAAGAAACAAATTTAAAAATAGATACCTCTTCAACTGCTTTTTCTTTCTGTCTATCAGAGAACCGTAAACCCTTGATCTCGGCCAGTGCTTCAGCCAATTCCCTATCCTTATCTGCGGTTTACCAAAAAAAAAACACATAACACACAATACAAAAATGAAAAACAACACAGAAAAAGGGAAAAGGAATTAAAACTTCAAATATATAAACATTAAAACAAACAGCATTCAGGCTAAATCAAGTAAGATCCAGCTGGCATTACACACCTCTGACTTCATTCTCAAGTCGATTAAGCTCCACCTTCACCGGATCCGAACCGTGAAGTAGATTTATGAACTCGTCTGCATCAAGACTCGGCCTAACCGACGCCCTCCTCCTAGACGTCGAACCTTTCCCTTCCTTAAACGACGCCGACACAGACAAGGGTGTCACATTCGCCTCACTCATTATCCTCGCATTGCCGTAACTGTTCTCGCCGGAACTCAACTCCGCCGCCGGCGCCATTCCTCCATCTCCGGTCAGCTCCGCCATCTCCGATCTACTAATCCTCCGTCCTCTCACCCTCTCTCCCTCTCTCACATCAAACACTCAAAAACCTAAGCATTTAGATGAGGAATTCGGACAATGGAGCTAGAAATGTGGGGAGACTTTTCACTCGGGGATTTGTAGGGTTCTAATGGTGAAATCAAAAACCAGTGTGTGACTGTGTGAGAGAGAGAGAAGTGATTGAGCGAGTTCAAATTGAAGTAAACAGTAGTAGTATTTTAGTCTACTAGAGCGATTTGTGATTTGTTTCTTTTAAGATTTTTTCTTTTTTATCATTTTGTTCTCCTTTTGGTAGAAAAATGTTTTTTTCATTTTTCTTTTTATTTTTACTTTGTCTAAATAAGACAGGAAAGAGAGTGACGTGTCGGAAGCTTATAATCCCGAACCCCTGGTTACAATAGATAACCCCGGATTATAATGCTTTAAATGCTTGTACCTTTTCCATAGTAATTTTCCTAATATGAAAATGGAGTATGTAGTAATTAATAATTAATAATTAATTAACTTTTACCGGTTCTAACTTTCCTTTAATATCTTTATTAATATGCTTATGTGTAAATTTTACAATGATAATGTAAATGACTAAATTCATTTTTGTCTCTCATAATATAGGTTATTCTATTTTTTGTTATCTTTAAATTTTAGTTATTAATTTTAGTTTCACTTAATTTTTTTAATTCTATTCATTTTTTTATAAAAATACCATTGACTAAGGGGTGAACAAATAGGGTTAGTCAAGAGTATTTCGTAAAAAAAATTAAATGGGACCAAATTTTGTGAGTAAAACTTAAAGAGGATCAAAAATGAAATAACTCATATTATTATGAGGAAATAAAAATGAATTTAAGCCTAATATAAAATTTAAAGTGAATAAAAGAGTTTGTTAATGTGCTTGACTTTGTAATATAAATAAGAATTATCCCATGTTAATAGTTTACAATTGTATCTTGAATATTTTAATTAACATAATTTTAATAACCAAAAATAAATTTTATAAGTTATTAAAAAATTAATTTTTTTATTTGGACCCAAAAAAAACTAATATTACTCTTTCAAAAATAATACTTGTGTTTGTTATATCATTTTAGTTCAATAAATAAATAAAACTATTATTTTATGACATGAATTATGTATTGATATAATTTCTTTATTTTATATTCAGAATCATTTTTTGTAATATTAGAAATATAATTTTTTTTTTCTAAGTTTGAAGGTAGTAACGTTTAAGATTGAATTATCGTATAAAAGGGGGAAAAAAAAAAAACTCAATAACAAAGTTTTGGCCTTTATGTGCTTAATCTCTAAGCAAAGGCGTGAAAAATGTAACAAATAAAGATTAATAAAATATAAAATTCATGACAAACATCATTCATATAGTGCTTCGAATAGGAGAAAATCACCTTTTACACCTAACTTTGATCTTTTACCACGTTAATTTTAATCGGAGGAAAATATTTTTGTTAATTTTACACCCAAATTCATGTCGGAAGTTTTGGATTGAAGGTAATTAAATCGAAGAAAATTATGCTTGATAATGCTATTTTGGATTAATTTCAAAATGAATTGGATTAAGCATTTTTTTAAAATTATTTTATGCAAATAAGTATGAAGACAAAATCCAAAAAGGCTATAAATCGGAAGGGTTGAAACTTTAATTTAAACATTTAAAACACTAAAATTAATATTAATTTGGTCTCAGGTTAGTAAAAATTAATATCCACGAGTTTAAACATTTTTCTAAATATGAGATAATAATAGCATTCAGATAAAAGAGTTTTTTTTTTTAAATTTATCAATTTATAGATCGTGAGGCTTCTCACTAACTTTAGGTCACTTAATCCGAATACTATTTTGGTATTAACATTTAAATGTCTTTATTAATTTTTAGAAAAAATAATTATTTGATCTCTACTATCATTTCAAAGTAAACAACAACTCGTGCTTTCATTTTGAGTGTATTTTTAAATTTTCCATTATAGGTAAAAACCCATTTTTAAAGGTAATATGATAACAATGAAAAAATCGATTGAAAAATGAAAAAAAATTAATGTATACGTATTTCAAATGATTCTTACCATTTTAAACATACAGTAACATTATATTTTTTTATAGTAAAAAGAAAAATTATAAAACTAATTAACACTACTAAAATGTTTTTTTTTTTAATATCGCAATCTTCTCTTTCAAATGTAACTTATTGTATCATCAAAGTGATAATCCAAATTTACTATCCTCTCCATTGTTTGAGGATCCATGATGCTAATTGGTGAAAATTAATTGATTTGGATCATACAAAAATATAAAATTTTTAGCCAAGAATCAAAGGATACATTTCGATTAGAATGTGAATACCAACAAAATAAAAATATATTCTATCAATTTAATTTAGAATAGAGTGATGTTTTATTCGTTAATATATAAACTTATATGATAAGATACTCACATAAATAAATTTCAGCGATTTAATACATGTGAATTCACTAGATTGATTCATCAAAGTTAAGAATCAAATATATATTTATATTTTATAATAATAGTTTATAACCGTAAAGTCGAAAGTTCAAACCTCACATGTGTAAGCTAAATATATATATATTTTAATTTTAAAATATGAAAGTCGTAAAAAAATTTTATTTATAACGTAAATTACTTAGTATCGTAAAATTTGACAGTAAATTATCAAAATAGAAACGATCGAGATTTATCCCATACTATCAATGATACTCCGTAAAACTTTTGGCATGGAGGGGAATGTGTAGCGCCCACAACACGCAAGAGGAAAAGAAAGGAAATGATGGTGGCTTTGGTGGTGAGCAGCGCCTATCCCGGCGGGTTTTGGTGGTAATTTCGGTTTTAGGTTGGGGCAGTGGCTTCGCTGTTGCTGGGATCCTGCCGACGTTTCGTGTCACTTTGCAGAGTTCGGAGCCCCATTTGGATGATTAATATTGTTTATATATATCCATATATCCTACTAAGTGCTGTAATGGGTTTGTTGTGTCTTTGCTTTGAAGAGTTCGATGAATGGAACAACCTTATTTCTTTGTTTTTTGTTTGGTCGAAAAAGATACGGATCGCATTTGAAAAATAAAGAGCATGCCGAGAATGTTCAACTGGAGATGTCAAATGTGCATGAGTTAATCATTTTTATGTTGAATTGAGGGATGAGTGATATTAAATAGATGTTAATTTAATTTTATTTATATTTGTGGAGTTTTAATTATAAGTTGAGTTGATTTTAGAATCACTCGTTATTATTTTTTTGCAACAAATAAATATCTTTTAAATCTTTCAAGATTATCATTACGACGGATCCCATCTAAGCCATTAACATGGCCTCATATTAGTTTCTTGCTGCTAATCTAATCCTTTTGATTCGGAGTATGTTATTGGCATTGTCTCGCATGCAATTGTTGATTGTTACAATCAATCTGATCATTTTTTTTAAATAATCAATTTAATTATTTAATTGATGATCATCGAGAAATTTTGAAATTTAGTATTGAGAATTTATAAGGTTTAATTGTTAGTGAGAAACCTCTGCTGCATGTCTCTGATAACAAAGATATTCGAAAATAGCATTATTAAATTTAATCCAGTAAATCCAAGTTTAACCTGATAAATTATATAGTATACTTACGGGATATTGAGTATTACCATTTAATGAGGTGACCCTCTTTGAATACCCATTATTTATCTCTTTAGTCAATGTTGTCCTGTAATTTATCAAATAATCACATTATCATGTAAGTTTAGTACTATTATATAACGATTGGTTTAATTTATTATCAAAAATAAAGTTTCATATTTTTCCCCGCTATTTACATACAGTTTATCTATTTCAACTAGGTTGACCTATATTAACATAAATAGATCCATTTAATTTTTTCATTTTTAAAAATTCTATTTTGTTCTTTTTAATATAAATTGTAAAATTGTATTTTCTCGTGATTTAACAATTTAATTATAGCTAATTAATTTTGACATGGTCAGTCCATTTTCACTTTGGTCAACCTTTTGACATTTAAATTTTTTATTTTGGTATTGTATATGTAAAATAAAAATATTTTTACCTTATTTGATTTTGGTCGACCAATTTTGATACGTATGAAATTATTATTTTCGTCTTTGATTTTTTTCTTTTGTTTCTCTAAATGTAAATTTTTTTCATAATTTAGTAAATTTGACATTGTCGACCTATTGTGATTCGGGTTTACTCTTTTCAACATGGATCTACCTATTTAAATTATTTAATCTTAAAATTTTTATTTAGTTATTCATAATATAAAATTACTTTTTCCCGATTTAGCATATTTAACCCAATAATTAATTTTGACGGACCTCGTCTTATAGGAATAACAATAGAAAGTTGAGATGGAAGAATGAAGTAATTAGATTCATAATTACTGATTTTCAGATCTTTAGAATTTGAATGTCGAATGAGAATAAAGATGGTTGAGTCTGAAAAGAGCTTTCTTCATCAACTTGCATGTGGCAATGGAGTTCATTATGCATTAGTTTCCTATCACGTTTGCAAGTACTAGAGTAGATAAGTTATAGTAATTTATTTTTATCGTTTTGGACTAAAATATTCCCCTACAATATCCTTTTTCTCATCTCCTTTCTTTTATATAAAATGACAGTTTTGTCAAAACCTATGGATTATCGTCTCAAAAAATAAGACGGTAACTAATAAAGTTATTTATATATCTAATTCCATCCCACAATAATAATCTTGTTTAATGTATTATTCTAACGTCGCAAAAATGACATGTTATTAACAATAAGTAATAAAAATTAATCATTAATCAAGTAATCAATTTTTACCTAGACTTTGATGAGAGTGTAAATTTAAAAAAAAATCATTATTTACCTAAAAATGTATATTATTTGAAGAAAGAAGAGTACTATTTTAATATAACAAATAAAATTATTATTTATCCCCGTGTGACTCGAACTCTGAACTCCATGCTCCTAAATATCTCTGGTATGACTCGAACTCAGAATCATCATACTCCTAAGTGATCCCGGTGTCGGTATGATTTACTCTCAGTGTGAATCGAACTCAGGCCTCCGTGTTACAAAATGTTTTCGGTATGATTCGAATTTAGTACCTCCTGATATTAAGTGAGGAGGTCAACCATTAAGCCAATTCCCTCTTGTCAATAAGATTATTATTTTGAAACGTGAATATGGTATATAAAAAGGGATTTTTTTCTAATTTTAAAAAAATATATCAAACTTGCATCCATCCAGCAAACTGGATTAATTAATATATATATGTTTGGTCTTTGGTCGAACTAATCATGTATGAATCCTAGGATCCTATAACGTATTGACCAAGAAATGCATATTGTCATTTGTTACAATTTTGATACCAAAAGGAAAAAAAAAAAAAAAAAAGAAATGAAATCGAAGCAAAGAGACAAATAAATACATAACAAAAGGCTGCAATCTTTACCTTTTGCCAACCTTACTATTCCTTCAAGCATTCCCATACGTATATGCCTCCACCACCCTGCCAGAAAAATAAAAAGAATATTCCTTAATATAATCATATTTGTAATATTAAAATTAAAAAAAAATATTATAAAACGAATGAAGTATATATTTTATTTTAGAAAATCCTAATTATGGGACAAATGGCCTGATCCAATATTACAATATTGGAAATAGAGATAAAGGGAAAATAGTTTTTGATGATTATAAAACGACAAATAAAAAAAAAATTGGTAGTTAAAAAAGGGAGGGATTAATTAATTGATTGAAGTGGATTATGTGGATATAATCAAGTGATAAGGAAAGAAAAGAAAGTGATTAAATGGAAGGATGGGCCATTGTTCCCTCAACCAACCTCAAATTTTTTGAGCTTTTTGCCTTTTTAGTTTCCTTCCAACAATGAAAAGGATTTGATGTTTAGAATTTTTCTTTTTCATCTCTATTCTGCAACTACTCGAACTCAAAACCTCATTGATATTATGTGAAAAGTGCCAATCACTAAACTATTATTACTGATCAGATGTATTTTTTCGTGATGTTTTTTATAATGAGATGTTTTATTTGATTTATTAAAAAAACTTAATATTAAAGGAGTATTTTATTAAAAGGGGAGGTGAATGTGATAATAATAATAGTTATAGAGAATGAAAATGGATTTTTATTCATCGTTAATGAGTTTATTAATTGAAATGAATGATTTTTTTTTTATTACTTTTAATAGTACATTTTGTATATAAAGAATATCTCATATCTAGATCAATATAGACGATATTGATCACCAAAAATTTTTTTTTTTTGGGACTGACTTTTAGGTCCTAGGTAACTAAGGATACAAAATCAAATTAACCTCAAAACCTTAGCAATCATCCCAAAATAGTTGTACTATAGAAGCAGTATCCAAATTCACATAAAAATTTTGGAATATTGATGATGAAACGCTCTTCTATTTGCTTCCAGCTCAAACACTTTTTCATCTTTGAACCCACAACCGCAATCACTCCAATCCGATGCGACAATACAAGGAATGGAAACCACCAAAATCTTGATGCTACATATTACACCAATCCTGCTTTCTTGAGGGTATCTAGAAAATCTTTATCTTCGTTCCGCTTAGGCACCTACAGATTGGAAGACAAAATGTCAAACCAGTACTCTTCTAATGTTCATTCAATTTCACCGGAATATGCATGCAATACTACTTCATGCAGCTCCAAATGTATAGATAAGAGAAGTAATTGAAAAGTTGCGAAATACCTCATCTATTTCACAGTTGAAATACTTCTCAATCTTTTGCATCAATCGCAGATCATTATCAGTGCAAAGTAGATTAAACACAGCGCCTGCATAAAGTTTAAGAAAGATCAGAACCCTATTCATCATCGCCAGCCTCATGTATCTAAACTAAAAGAGGAATGGGAAATTCACAAAACTTGCCTTTGCATCCAAATCGACCAGCTCTACCAACTCGATGAAGGTACACCTCATAGTCAGGTTCTGATTGATTGTTGAAATCAACCGGAAGGTCATAATTGATAACCAAGTTTACCTATCCAGAAAAAAAAAAAACAATTTTCATGGGGATCAGAGAGAGGAAAAACCATGCATAACTGCAAAAAGAAACATGAAACAAATAAAGCAATGAGAACCTGTGCTTGGTCAAAACCCTGAGCAAGAACATCAGTTGATATAAGAACTGCAGTTAATCCTTCCCTAAACTCTTTAATGATCAAGTCACGCTCTTCTTGCTTTTGAGCCCCTTGAATAGTTGTCACTTCATAACCGAGAGCAATTAAATTGTTATGCAAATCAATAGCACTTTTCCGAGTTCGAACAAATATTATCGTTTGCCCCACTCTGTCGCCTAGTTCGAGGATTTTGTCTCTCACCACCTTCACCTTGACAAGCTCATCTGGACAATTGACCTTATACTGTTTTACAGAAGCTAGCGATAGTTCTTCCTTTTTAACAAACATTTGATTGTAATCGTTGTTAAAGATGTCTTTGATTGTCTGATCAACAAAAGCTCTGACAACATCGCTAAAAGTGGCTGAAAAGAGAATAACCTGTTGTAGAAAAAGGAATAATCAACTAAAAGTCTACATTGAAACATTTTCAGGAAAGGATAAAAAGAAAGATTGTTCCTTTGTAACTTTTAATGAGAACCTAAGAAAGAAAACTACACATAGTTCGCAAACCTGGCAGTCAGGACTGCTTTGAACAATGGTTTTCATTATCTTCCTAGAATCATCTCTGAAACCACCCTGCACCCACAAGCAAAGGAGGGAAAAGACCATCGGTATAAAAGAGATAAAAGAAAAGACATAAACATATAACTTTCAAGATCAGAAAATACTTCCCTTTATTTCCTTATTGAACTAAAAGACACGAAAAGGAGCTATTAGTTAGAAGACTCCAAACCCCCATCCAACAGATAAAGTTCTACTCTATGCAACATTCCAAACACATAAGAGTCATACCTAATAACAGAATGACAATTCATACAAGATATCTGTCTATGTATTATTTAACCAACTAAATTTTTGTACCTGAAAAGGCACATCCTTCCGGGGGATAATCCTGACTTCATAAAAGAAAACATGAAGATAATGAAAATAAGCTATCTACCTCTGCTAGAATGTGATCAGCCTCATCAAACACGAGTATCTTCATGAAAGCCATGCTCAGTTTCTTCAGTGTAATCAAATTACTTATTGTGCCAGGGGTTCCAATCACCACTTGCGCTGTGATAACTGCCCGCTTCCTTACAGGCGTGTAGTTAGTACTGCTGGCTGGGATAGCTAATTCTGACTTTATTTCTGTGAACTTCCTCATCCTCGAAAGCACTTCCATATTCAGCAAACGCATTGGATAATACATAATAAAAGTCAATTAAATTATTCAGGATAGAACACTAAGCAACAATTTGAATACCCTTGAAAAGGGTAGGAAGTAACCCAACCTGAATTGCCAATTCACGGGTGGGACAGATACAAAATGCCTGAGGCAGGAACCGTTATGCGCTTGAGCCACCAAATTCTTGAATGGTGGAGTCAGAATCATTGGAAAACTTACAGCTTGGATTTTACTAGGCTTTTCAAATTTCATCTCAACGTATAAACCCTTCAACAACTCTGGGTATAAATTCAAATCTTCAAACTTTTTGGCGGATGCATATATTGCATCACCAGTTGAAACCTAAATCATCACATACAAGTTCAGGAATAAAGAGTTAAACAGCGTATCTATAAACTCACAACGAAATTCAATTCAAATTACCCATTGACTAAACAGTTATCAAGAACTATAATAACGTAAATTAAAGTAGAATAACACTACCTAGTTTGGAATAGCCGACATTATAACCAGCACAAAGGCCACTAATTACCCCGCAAATCGCCAAATACCCAAAAACAAGCCCAAAAGCCATCCGGGTTCGGCCCTTAGGCAACTCATAGCTCTTCTTCATAGCATCAAAGCCATAAACAGGCTCAAGAACAGACACCACACTAGCCAAATGCCACAATGCACTTATATAAACATGAACCATGAGAAACAGCACAAACACAACCGTCAAAGAAAACAGAAACAAGATCGTATTCTGGGTATCCACTGCTATGATCAGAAGCACAAGGAAAACAATAAACACCATATTATAAATCTCACTGCTTATTAGATAATTACAGAGAAACTAAAGAACTCATCATGTTTAGTACGGAGAAACAGAGTACGTAGTAGTGAATATTCAAATTTTAAGGTGGATTTTGTCATACGATTGAACGCTTAAATAGGGAAAATATATGCAGCATCAAATCCACCTGATTATCAGAACACAAAACTCAGAACAAAGGGTTTGGTGGGCCGGCCAAGAAGCAAGACGGTGGTGTGAAGTGTGAAGACTGGAGAAGAGAGGCAGTCTTGGGGTCCGGAATGGAGTCATTAATTCCGGTAGTTGAAAGACCCGGCTGTCATCACTTCAAAAACACAACCGTCAAAGAAAACAGAAACAAGATCACATTCTTGATCAGAAGCACAAGGAAAACAATAAACACCATATTATAAATCACCATAGTGAGCTGGTTACACAACGAAATTCAATTCAAATTAACCATGGACTAAACAGTTATCAAGAACTATAATAACGTAAATTAAAGTAGAATAACACTACCTAGTTTGGAAAAGCTGACATTATAACCAGAACAAGTAAATAAAAAAGAGTAAAAAGAGACATACAGGTTCGATGCGGCTATCGTCGGGATCAGATATTTCTTGCTTCGCCTTCCTCGCCTCTTCAAGGGTTAATAAATCGAGTTCAGCCTCCGCTACAGACGACTGTGCTTCGGTATCGGCTTCGTCAGCCCACCGCCCTGTAACTTTCGACTCCGGGACAGTTTCCGAAGAGTTGGCCATTGATAATTCTGGGTTCGGAGGTGGAGAGTTAATAAACGCAAAACCCAAATCCAAAACAACAGAAAGAGTGAAGGGTTTGAGAGATGTGGTAAAAATTCAAATTTCAGCAGGGAGTGATGAAGACGCAGATATAGCTTGATGAAGACGCAGCACCATAGATGCTACTAATAACCGTTACCGTTTTCCTTTTCCAACACTGGTTCCCGCTTCACCGGCTATGCCCTAGTAAAATATATATAATTCAAAAGATTTAGGACTAAAATAATATAATAATGTTGTACAAAAAAAATATATATACATATATAATAATGTTAAATTAATAAATAAACCCACGAATAAAGAGTTTTGCAGGGGAAGATTTGAGAAAGAAATCTGAGTGAAAAAGAAACCGAGGAGAAAAAGCCCTTCCTCCGAGGAATTTCGCGGTAACCATTTAGGAACTTCAATTAAATTCCAGCCATGAATTTATGTAAATTCATAGAACTCCATGTTTGTTTTGGTAGAGAAGAATCACTTAGGACCTCATTTTAAACTCAGGGGAAGCAAGATTGGTCAAGAGTTGGACCAATAACCTTTGGGCTGTGCATTTTGGTTTGAAGGAACATAAATCCAGCAATAAGGAACTACCTCTCCACCTTACATTCTAGGTGCTAAAGAGGTGTACCTTCTAAGCTTTGAAATTAATTGTGCAGTTGTGGATGTTATTTGGTGGTTGATTGTTGTGCTGCTGTAATGGTTGTAGTGTCTCTGGCATGACCTGGTTATTTATTGTTATTCTCATGTTTAGAATATTATGGCCTTGCCGGCTGATAGAATATTGGTTTATGCTAGCTGTGCTGTTGTGGATGTTATTTGGTGGTTGATTGTTGTGCTACTGTGATGGTTGTAGTGTTTATGGCATGATTGTATTATATTTTTGAACTAGTTGTTTGCTTTACTTTAGAGTTCTAGGTGTGTTTGTATTTTTTGGGGATCTCGTCCTTGTGTGCCTCCCCATTTGCCAGGAGTGTAGACCGGCAGTGGGGGTGGAGGCTGACTGCGACTGTCCTTTTCGACCTCCCCATGGCCAAAGGGATAGCCTGGAATGGGGGTGGAGACCGGATTGTGACTTAGTTTAGGTATGGCTTGGGGTACCTTGTGGATCGGAGATAGTTGATGAGATGGTTTCATACGGGCTGCGATGGCCCGCCTGTCAAAGGCATGCGAAAAGCATAACTTATATTTTATTTTATGTCTTAGTGTAATCCAGGTTAGACTCGAGAGAGGGCAAACATAGGAGAAGCTTGGGGATGGCTTTGGATGACGATAAACTTGTTTATTTGTAATTTTGAAGTTCATAAATTACTCAAACTAGCTTAATTAAGCTTTGTTATCAATTTAGGAAATTAGGTGTTTCTGGTCCTGACAGAGGTAGAATTATAGAATGATGGTATTATTGGTCATCTACCATTGCGAAAACTAATTGATGGTTATCCAATTGAAATTTCAATTTTTTGATATAATTTATCTATATTTTTAGTTTTAATTTGTTTATACAATAAAGGAAATTTTGTAATCAGTTGTGCTTCCACAACCCTCAGAGATTGTATTCGCTTCTGGAGTAGAGAACAACAAATTGGTTGATTTGGGTTATCCATTAGTTCATCAGCAGGGTTTCAGGGGTTGAAATGGCAATTGAATGTCTCATTTTAGGTACTTTTCTAACTCAACTGTGACCTACCAACGCCATTCTGTTTTTTATTTTGGTTCTTTTGTGCACTATCTGTTTGACAAAACACCGAAGAAAGCATGAATGTAAATGACTGTTTGATGCTAGAATACCTTTTGTGGGTTATTTTTTTGGTGAGTTGGGATTTGTGGTGATGATCAGGGGCAGGGCAGGAAGTAGGAAAGAGTTGCGCCGTGGTGACTATAAATGGGAAGAGAATTATGTTTGATTGTGGGATGCATATGGGTTACACGGATCATCGGCGATATCCAGACTTTTCCCATATCCCTCGCTCTGCTGATCAAGACTTTACCAGCTCCCTCAGTTGCCTCATTATCACCCATTTGTATGACTTTGTTGAAATGCTTATTTCTTTATTGTTTGTATCTCTATGGAATGGTGTTTAATGACTATATCAGTTTGGATAATGCAGCCACTTGGATCATATTGGAGCTCTTCCTTATTTCACCGAAGTATGTGGATATAATGGACCCATTTACATGACGGTAATATTGTTGATTTGAAAGCAAAGTTTCTTTTATGTTGTAGGATTTCTTAGTCATATAGTATCATTTCCATATTGTCAGCTATTCAATCAATCAGTGAACATTAAATTTTTAGGAAATGATATTTATTTCATCATTTTACCCTCGAGTGTAATATCTCAAATGCACATAAGTTAAAGCTTTTTTCATTTTCAGTTTCTTAAATTTTGATAGTATCAAATTTTTTTTTACACTTAATCATGTTTCAGTATCCTACAAAGGCTTTGGCTCCGCTTATGTTAGAGGACTATTGTAAAGTGATGGTTGAGAGAAGGGGAGAGGAAGAACAATTTACCTCTGAGCATATTGTGGAGTGCCTAAGGAAAGGTAGATATCATGTACTTCCTGGATTTTCTATTAATGCAGAGTTTCAGATATTTATGTAAAGTGTTTCGTATGCTTACAACTCAAACACCAATCCATGATAGTTTAATCAAATGCATACTTTTGATGATATTACTTGTTTGTGCTTTGTTTGCAGTTACTGCTGTAGATTTAAAGCAGACTGTACAAGTTGACAAAGACCTCCAGATTCGTGCATACTATGCAGGGCATGTAAGATTTAGAAACTGATTTTCATTGCCCACACACACTTCTAACATTCTTGAGTGGGGTCGGGATTTTTTTCCTGTTTCTATTTTGGTTCTATTTGGATATGTTACTGTATAATAATTAAGGAAAAAATTGGCAGTGACTTTTGGTTTATTCTGCTAATTATTCTTCACTATAACTGCCTCTATGAAACTTCTTCAATGTTTAAAATGGAAATAATTACGTGGCCTGGAAATTTTACTGTTTTGAAGGTCGTTAGAGATTTGAAAATCATGTCTTTTTATACATCTCTCTTTTAGCTTTTATCGTTTGTACATGTGCTTAATGGAACTTGTTTTGATATGTATTTTTCCCTCTACTCTATACTGGGATGTCCTAATGGTTTTGTTATAATTCTCAGTGATCCCTCAGTGAGAAATTAATATGTATCTTTATATGTTACTATGTTAGGACATGCAATGTAATGATTTCTTTGGAAGTGGTACAACTATGTTTGGGTTCTAACAGCTAATACATAATTTTTGCTCTGTTATCATGTTATCTGCAGAAGATAGTCGAGGTAGAACAGATATTGACTCTTAGTTTTCTACTGTATTCTTGTTTTGTTAAAGTTACTTCCTGTGCCTGTAAATGAATTATCTGATGCAGCAATGATTCTCTAGGTTCTTGGAGCAGCAATGTTTTATGCAAAGGTTGGAGATGCCGCCATTGTATACACTGGAGATTACAACATGACACCAGATAGACATCTTGGAGCTGCTCAAATTGATAGGCTGCAATTGGACCTTGTTATAACAGAGTAGGCCATTAGCTTTAATAAATGTACATATGTTTCGTGTGCTTACGATTTCTTACATATTTAAACCAGTTTATAGATCTCTAACTCAAAATTCTTCGTAACTTATTCTGAATTTTCCATTTCCTAGAAAGAATTCTAGCATGTTTCAAAGACAGTAAACTCTAAAGAGTGTTTAGTTCATTGTGGGTGGGAAAAAAATTACAACCTCAAACCCATTGGTTATTGCCTGTACACTCAAACTCAAGGTTTGATGCAGTATCTTGTTGTTTATTCTTTAATAAGGTACCCGTACATTCTTGGTAGTCAGGTGGAACAATCAATACATAGGACCAAGAAACTTTCCTGCCTTTAACGGTGGGACGTAATTGACTATGATTCTACAACAAATGGATTAATTGTGCCCAGTATAAATCTGGTAAAATACAAAATAAACTGTTTTGCCCAGTCAGCATCAGGGATTTATGTCGTTTGTGGCTGTTTCAATATTGCTTTGCCCTATAGATGTTGCTTTATGGATTCGAAACTAAATTGCCTGTTGTAACCACAGTGAATGAAATTATTCGTTGTTTCCTTACCGTCAAAATTTTTGCAGGTCAACTTATGCAACAACTTTTCGAGATTCTAAGTATGTTCGAGAGCGAGAATTTCTTAAAGCTGTAAGATCTGCTAGTTTGCAACCTTCTTCCCCTATTATTTTATCTTGGTGCACATTTAAATTGCTGTTATCAATATACATGCCCCTTTTTGCTCTAAAAAAACAAAAATTTCATATCTTATATATTTTAAGGGTAGATCACTTAATGACTCCTTATTAAGTATCTACTCTTAAGGTGTGACTTCAAAGAGTTAGGGCTTGAGAGTTGACACCATTTCAATAAGACAGCCATTCCTATTTTGTTTTCCTTTTATATCACATCTGCTGCCATTGATTATGACACTTCCCGCTGGATATCACTCTGCAGTTTTTCTTTGTAGATTTCAATAGAGTGAAAGGTATGATAACAAGGATATGATTGGCTTTTGGAGGTTGGTGTTCTGTTTCTAGAGGATGAATGGGCAATTCTACAACTATTGATACTATACAATACATATTTGTAATCACAACTTGAGAACTTTTTGGAATGGTTGATCTTTGCCATATTCTCATTATTAGTCCAGATGATATGATATTAATCAGGAGACTCAGTTTAATTAATTTATTTCTCTCTTTAGGACTATGTGTCTGTTTACCATGCACAAACTAATGGAAAAATAAGATGGGACTGGAGAAAGAGATGTTTTCCTTCATGTTGTAGTCTCTGTTGAAATCTACCTGAGGAATCATTGGGAATGTTTCATACTATTTTTTGTTGATATTTTCTAATTTTACTTTTACAGGTCCATAATTGTGTTGCTGTTGGAGGAAAAGTGTTGATTCCTTCATTTGCCCTAGGAAGAGCTCAGGTATTTTCCATCAATCTCATTTCATTCGGACTACACTTTCTTAGCTTGTAACATGTTCTAGTTGCCACACTTATGGGCATGGAAGTTATGTCAAAATACTTCTAGAACTGTCTCTTCTTCTTCATTGACATACTTCTAGAACTGTCTCATATTCTTTGAAACAATTGGGCCTTCCATCAAATCTATGTGAACAAATCCGAAGTTATTTTGCACTATCCTTTATTATAGTTGTCAACTTAATGACCATTTGAAGTAAAGATGACATCAGGTGCCTTTACGCATGTAGTGTCCATAATCCAGGTGCCTTTAAAAGGTAACAGCTACCATTAAACAGCTTTGAAACTTTGAACACATTCAAAAAATTTTGTGTAAAGTAGGAGCATGTGGCCCGTCAAGACATTAGATGATGTCGATGAAATTGTCTTTTGATCTTTAAATTAATAAACTTACCGACTTCAGAGAAAACATTGTATTGATGAACAGCTAAAGCTGGAAATGCACATTAGCCATTGTTAATCACCTTGATCTTTTGCTGTAATATAATGGTTTCAGCATGATGTCATTGCTGGTGTCTATTAATTGGGGTTTTATGGTATTCTACCTCTCTAAATGCTTTGAAAATATGGTTTATTGGAAAATGATGTTTCTCTGGGTGATCATCGCATCTCTTAAGTTACATTTAGTCCAACTTCCAGATGCATAGAATATGGCTTTCAGATGTTATGTGAAAATCTCATATTTTAATGATGTGGAGCTATGTGGCATGGGATCTCTCCTTTCTTGGTGACAGCAAATAACAAGAATGTGAGTTCTGGAAGAGAAAAATACAGTCTTGACCCATGTCATCTTTGGACAAAATGTGATGTTGGTTAATCAGAGTGTTTCTCAAGGTCGCACATGTACTGACTTATATTCTTTTGGTGGAAAAGCCATCAAATTGGAGCACAGTATGTTTATTTTGGGAAATTTTTTTTTTTATTGGCTTGTGTGATATGGTTGTTGCGGCCTTAGTGCTAGCACCGGTGCTATGACACTATTGTAACCTATGCCAACTGGTCTCCAGATTCGGTTTTTGCATAAAATCTGCATTTGACTGTTCCTAACTTTCTGATTAGAAAATGTCCAGTAAAGTAAACTACTTCCCTTACAATAAGTCCAAAGAGATCAAATAATTATTTCCCAAGTTTTTTCCCCTATCTCATACATACAAGTTTCAGAAAAATTTTGAGTAGGAATCTGTGCTTCATTTAACTTGGAAAACTTGTGAGCTCTGCAGCATTAATTTAAGTATTCTGATGGATGATGCTTTTTTAAAGGAAAACTTTATATCCCTAGCCTTCGTTTTAGTCTTTTTTGGTGGCAAATTGGTTCATACTGATCAGCCATTCACTTTACTTTTGTAAACTTCAAAATAGGAGCTGTGCATGCTGTTGGATGACTTCTGGGAGCGGATGAATCTTAAAGTTCCTATTTACTTCTCTGCAGGTTTGCTTTAATTACCTATTCTTAAAATTGGTATTGGTGCATTTAACTTGTTGCATTTATTGTCCTGCTCTAATCTACCAATCGAGTGAATATTGTTTCTTGAGGGTCTAGATTTTGTTTCTCAAGGGTGTAGACTTTCGAGGAAAGATAACCTTTTCAGCTTGTGGTAATTGGTTTTGTTCTTAGCTTTAGCTTCTTTGGCGACTGAACCAGATATTTAAGTGCTGTTATACTGACGCGTGCTTGACAAAGTCTAGCTTAGACAGTTTTTCATTTGCTGGCATCCTCCTACGCTTAACCTGCTCCATTTTGATCAATCACGTTTTTTATTCTTTGTAGTGCAGATGATCTTCTAGTGATTCTGAGATGGGTTAACCTTGTAAAATTGAGGATGCATCACATTTGAAAGTCATACTGAAAATACACTTTCTATAAACTTTTAAATCTGCTTCTTTGTCAGGTTTGACTATTCAAGCCAACATCTACTACAAAACACTTATCAATTGGACAAGCCAAAAGGTGAAGGATTCATATGCAACTCGCAATCCTTTTGATTTTAAACATGGTACTGCCCTTATTAGCTATTGTCTTAGAAATATAGTCTGAGTGCCTACAGTCTTTGAGCACTGTCAATTTCTTCTCCACTATATCTCTGCACATCATTTTTTCTTTTTTTAATTTTGGATTTCTTTTAGTCAAGACTATTTTAAATTTTTGATTTTTTTTCATACATATTGGTTTACGTTTTATACATCTGATTCAAGCTGATCTGCATAACACTTAATTACACAGATCAAACAAGTGCGTGCTTGTGCCTACTATCTATGTGTATAATGAACTTCCACGAATTGGTAAAAATAACTGAAAAGAAGCTGAAGACTTTAAATGATTTGTCTTATTCTTATTTATCTGGAAACAGTTATAACTTAAATGCTCATTAATTAGATTTTGTGAAAGGCCCCCAAGTATTTTTCTTTTCTGCTTGCAACATGCTCACATAACTCAAACTTCTTTACGTCCTTCACATATTGAATGATGAAGGGATTGTTTTGCTCTTTTTCATGCTTCCAAAGGTTGCTTAACCAACTATATAGTTAGATTTTTTTTTTTTTTGTCTGAATTAACACCATAATTGAAGCACATAACTATCAATTCAAGATGATAATGAAGTCCTGTTGACTTGCTTTTTGAGTTCTAACTTCACCAGGCAAGATGTTGAGTCTGTTTCTTATCATAAGATGTCCATTTGGGCAGTATGGGTTATTTATTAATTACTGGTATCAACATTTGAATCTTACAGTCCGCAAATTTGAACGTTCTCTGATAAATGCTCCTGGACCTTGTGTACTTTTTGCAACTCCGGGAATGATAAGTGGAGGATTTTCTTTGGAGGTTTTCAAGCAATGGGCTCCGCATGAAGGGAACCTTATTACACTTCCAGGGTATGAGAAGTCCAGTTTGTAAATTCTGTTATTTTTGGCCTTTTTAGTGAGATCGAATAATAATTGTTTCTCATTAACTTTGATTTTTGTGCAAATTTTAATTTTCTTGTCTGATCATTAGAAAAAAGTTATATATGGTCATTGCCTAGCCATTTGATTTAGCATTTGGAAAAGAAATTTTCAACGGTGCTTCCAAAAAGTTGAGTTTATTTTCATTGTCTGTTTAAGTTTGCAAGATCATATTTGATTAATGAATGGAACAAGTTTGTTCCCTCTCATATTATTGGATACAACTTTCTAACAGGAGACTTTCTACTTACTTGATAACAGTATAGAATTAGTTTCATTTTAATTTAATAGAAGAGAGCTTTGTTTCTCATTATAACACTTGAGTAGTCCTGATCTGATTTGGTTTTCTTGGATTGCTCCAGGTATTGTGTAGCTGGGACTGTTGGACATAGGTTGATGTCAGCTAAAACACCGACCCAAGTCAGCGTAGATCAGAACACCCAAATTGATGTGCGGTGTCAGGTTGTTGTGCTTCCATGTAATTCCTTTCTTCATTCTTACACTTTCTATACATTCCTGTGCTGTATTTCACTATTTAAATGCATTGTTGCAATGATAGGATATAAATCATGTTTTATGGTTATTTTTCTGAATCCCGTTAGTACCATTTGTCTAGTTCATTTTATTGTTACAAGTTTATACCCATAACCATATTGCATTGTATTTCCCCTGAAATGATTCCTAGAAGAATGCAGAATTGTTGAGTTTTGGAACTTTTGTCACTGTGTAAGTCCTATCCAAATAATCCTGATCTTTACCAGTAAATTTAGTTTCTGGTTAAATGTGATAGTTCTACTCACACTTATTCACTCTGGTAGCAGTACAAGCACCATCTGTGGAGAATCAATTGCATATAGTATATACGGTATTTGATAAGCACATATAGGAATTGTATTTGCTTATACCTGAATATTCTCTTCTGGGAAGATTCCCCCATTTAGTTGCATTACACTCTTGTTTTTTTGTCAATTTGCCTGCTACACCTCAAAGTCATTAGAAACATGTTGATTAATACAAATAGAGAACCTCCTTGCTGTACTTTCTACACTATGAGCAATGAGATATATGAACTAATTGAGGAAGTGTTTTTTTTGGTAGTTCTTTACAGAATGAATTGGACAATAGGCACACATCTAAACACAAACTCTTTTAGGACATTGTCTTTATTTTCGTGTATTGCTTCTAGTTTCGACCATTTCCCTGAGGAAAACAATGGTAATTCTAAAAGAAAAAAGGTGATTCTTTTTCATAGAGAATTATAGAGCTACTTTGAAGAATTAAATTTCCCTGTTATTAACAACTGTTTGAAGTTAGGGAAAAACTCCTCTTTTACACACGTACATGCTTATGTATTATCTTGCAGTGTCAAATTTGTAAGTGTTTTTTTATTGTTAATTTGTACTAATATATAGAATAAATCTCTCTAATGTCATCAACTTATTTGTCGAGATAATCCAGATTCATCAATTGTCTTTTAGTCCTCACACTGATGCCAAGGGAATTATGGATCTCATCAAGTTTCTTTCCCCAAAGCATGTGATTCTAGTACATGGGGAAAAACCTAAGATGGAATCACTTAAAGCAAGAATTGAGTCTGATTTTGCTATTCGGTGTTATGCTCCTGCAAATAATGAGAGTTTGATCATCCCTTCAACTCACTATGTAAAAGCTGACGCATCAAAAACTTTTCTTCAAAGTACACTGAGTCCACACTTCAAGTTTCTCCGACATAGTTCAAGTGACAAGGATGCAGCGAAGCCGCTGCTGCAGATACGTGATGACAGAGCAGCTGAAGGAATTCTGGCGACTAGGAAAAACCAGAATCCCAAGGTCTTACACCTGCAAGAGCTTTTGCTCATGTCAGGAGAGGGAATTCATGAAGCCCAGTTTGCTCTCTGTCTTCCTGTACAAATTTCCAAGATGATTGAGAAAGAGAACCTGCAAGAGGAACAGGTGCCTTGGCTACATCAATTATTTCTGAAACTTGTTGACGAGTTTTCTGAAGCAACCATCCAGGAATCTGACCAGAGCCTTCAAATTGAGTCAATTGTTGTCTCTGTCTGTAACACCGACGACTGTCCTTACAGAAGCTGCAGTGGTCCTCGCATTATATCCGAAGAAGCCGTGTATTTTTGCTGCAAGTGGTCAGAAGTAGATCAGAAGATAGCTTGGAAAGTCATATCAGTTATCCAGAACATGGAGTTGAGCAATGTCTAAAGGTATTTCAAAGTTTGTTTCAATATCAACTGAGGTTCCTCTTACAGAATCAGTGGGAATCTTTGTCCTAGGACAAGTGAGTGTTTGATGGAGAACAACAATAGAACATTAGTTATACTTCTTCTTCTTGGTTATTTCTTATTGATTTGAAGATATATTATGGTAGATAAATGGTGTATTATGATCTTGTTTTGAGTTGTAAGTGGTGAAGACATGACTTGGGAGTTAATAGACCATTTAGCTATAGCCCACGCGTATAAAAGAGTCGTAACATGTTCATATAAACGCGTATAGGACTCAAAAGACTAATAAATTGTGTTCTCTGATAAACGCGTCTTCGCCCAGACCACCGCGCCTTTGGTTATTTTAAATTTTTTTAAAAAATAAAAAATGAAATAATAATTTCTTCATTTTAGTGTTAAATTTCTTTAGTTTGGTATTCAAAAAAGTTTTAAAATTTGCTATTAAAAATATATTTAGTTTTAGTAACAGTTTTTTTAAAACATTTTAAATGGTTGAATTGTAATTTTATTTCGAGACTGATTTTATGTTATATGACATATTGTCTGCCATTTTCTCCCTTGTTATTTTTAAATTGTCAATGAGAGTTTTTTTTTTTATTGTTTAATTTGGTTAAAAAATGTAAAGGGGATTCACAATCAAGCAATTTAATTGTTAAGTATTTAAAAAAATAGTTTAAAGTGTGTTTGTTTAGAGGTAATGAGAATGGAGTAATCGTAAAATAATTTTGATTATTACATATTTAAATATATCAAAAGCAATGAGATTTTTTTAATAAATATTACTAAAACGTAAAAGATAATCAAATTTTTTTAATAAATATTAAAGTAATCACTTTTCTATAGGCTTTAATGATTGTTAAGTTATAAATTTGAATTGCTTCCAAACAAAAATAAATTTGACATTATATCTTTGAACTATTTATGCATTTTTTTCTTTAAAAAATAAATCAGTAATGGCAAAAAAAAAAAAAAAAAGTCAAAATGGGGACCATTTCCCCTAAATAAATTTGTGGACAAAAAATAAAAAAATAGAAAGGTGTGGCCTAAAAGATGCCTTTCGAATTTTGAAAATCTGAAATAAGATAAAAACAGATTTTAGAAATCCGAATTCATCAATTTTCAAATTTTGAAAATTCGAAATATCAATAACTCTAATTAAATTAAAATTAATAAGAGAGATTAATTAAATTAATTAAATTCAGATTCCAAAAATCCAAAATAAATGGAATTCGGATTTCCAAAATTCGAATCATTAAATTGTTAAACAAATTTTTTCAACAAAGAAAGTCCACAACGTCTCAGACAATATGCACCACGTCAAAAACAAATAGGACCACGTCCAGAAACGTCTACATCTATGCATGTGAATTTAAACTATTTTTTTCACAAAGACAGTCCATCACGTCCCAGAACAACATGCACCACGTCAAAAACAACTAGTACCACGTCAAGAAGCGTCTACATCCATTCGTGTGAATTTAAATTGATGTTTTCAACAAAGACAGTCCACCACGTAAAAAACAACTAGGACCACGTCCAGAAATGTCTACATCCATGCATGTGAATTTAAGCTATTTTTTTCACAAAGACAGTCCACCACGTCTCAGAACACTAGCACCACGTCCATAAACGTCTACATCCATGTGTGTGAATTTAAACTGATTTTTTCACAAAGACAGTCCACCACGTCTCAGAACACTAGCACCACGTCAAAAATAACTCGCACCACGTCCAGAAACGTCTACATCCATGCGTGTGAATTTAAGCTGATTTTTTCAACAAAGACAGTCCACCACGTCTCAGAACATTAACACCACGTCAAAAACAACAAGCACCACGTCCATAAACGTCTACATCCATGCATGTAAATTTAAGCTGATTTTTTCAACAAAGACAGTCCACCACGTCTCAGAACACTAGCACCACGTCAAAAACAACTAGCACCACGTCCATAAACGTCTACATCCATGTGTGTGAATTTAAACTGATTTTTTTTACAAAGACAGTCAATCACGTCTTAGAACACTAGAACCACGTCAAAAACAACTAACACCACATCCATAAACGTCTACATCCATGCATGTGAATTTAAGCTGATTTTTCAATACAGACAGTCCACCACGTCTCAGAACACTAGCACCACGTCCATAAATGTCTACATCCATGTGTGTGAATTTAAACTGATTTTTTCACAAAGATAGTCCACCACGTCTTAGAACACTAGCCCCACGTCAAAAACAACTAGCACCATGTCCAGAAACGTCTACATCCATGCATGTGAATTTAAGCTGATTTTTTTTACAAAGACAGTCCACCACGTCTCAGAACACTGGCACCACGTCAAAAACAACTTGCACCACGTCCAGAAACGTCTACATCCATGTGTGTGAATTTAAACTGATTTTTTTTTACAAAGACAGTCCACCATGTCCAGAAACGTCTACACCCATGTGTGTGAATTTAAACTGACTTTTTTCACAAAGACAGTCCACCACGTCTCAGAACACTAGCACCACGTCAAAAACAACTAGAACCTCGTCCAGAAACGTCTACATCTATGCATGTGAATTTAAGCTGATTTTTTCAACAAAGACAGTCGACCACGTCTACATCTATTCATTTGAATTTAAACTGATTTTGAAATATTATAAATATTATAAAATATGAATATCAAAACATGCAATGAAAAAATAAAAATTCGGCGAGGGAATAATTTCGCGAGGTAGAAGAAAGAAGAAAGAAGAAGAAAAAAATTAGGGTGGGGTTTTATAATTCGGGTAGAATTCGGATTTTGAAAATCAGAATTGAATGAATTTGGATTTTGCAAATCCGAATTTTTGCGGGATTTGGACGAAAAAAAAATCCTCTTTTGGATTTTCAAAATCCAAAACTAGATTGGATGGATATTCGAATTAATACTAATTCGGATTTGTGAACCGAAATTCTATTGTTCGAATTGAATTGAATTCGGATTTTCTAAATCCGAATTCAATTTTAATTCAAATTTTCATTATAAGAGTAAAAAAAAAAAAAAAAAAAAACACAATTCTACCTATTCCATATATCAAAACATCAATTAATAACTCATCAAAACACAATTATGAACTTCAAAATCACAATTCTACGTATTCCATATACCAAAACATCAATAACTCATCAAAACACAAATATGAACTTCAAAACACAATTCTATCTATTCCATATACCAAAACATCAATAACTCATCAAAACACAAATATGAACTTCAAAATCACAATTCTATCTATTCCATATACCAAAACATCAAATAACTCATCAAAACACAAATATTAACTTCAAAACACAATTCTATCTATTTCATATACCAAAACATAAATAACTCATCAAAACACAAATTTGAACTTCAAAATCACAATTCTATTTATTCCATATACCAAAACATCAATAAATAACTCATCAATTCTACCTACCAAGCCTTGTTCGATCTGCTCTGGGATGTGAGACGGGACACATTCCACACCGCTCCATGTGATCTACTTCCACACTACGTCCTGACTGTATTCATACAACTCCGTATGAATGGATGTAGACGTTTTTGGACATGGTGCTCGTCATTTTTGACGTGGTTTTAGTGTTCTGAGACGTGGTAGACTGTCTTTGTGAAAAAAGTCAGCTTAAATTCACATGCATGGATGTAGATGTTTCTGGACGTAGTGCTAGTTGTTTTTGACCTGGTGCTAGTGTTCTGAGATATGGTGGACTGTCTTTGTAAAAAAATCAGTTTAAATTCACACACATGGATGTAGACGTTTATGGACGTGGTGCTAGTTGTTTTTGACGTGGTGCTAGTGTTCTGAGACGTGGTGGACTGTCTTTGTGAAAAAAATCAGTTTAAATTCACACACATGGATGTAGACGTTTATGAACGTGGTTCTAGTTGTTCTGAGACATGGTGGACTATCTTTGTGAAAAAAATTAGTTTAAATTCACACGATGGATGTAGACGTTTCTGGACGTGGTTCTAGTTGTTTTTGACGTGGTGCTAGTTGTTCTGAGACGTGGTGGGTTGTCTTTGTGAAAAAAAAAAGCTTGAATTTACATACATGGATGTAGACGTTTCTGGACGTGGTGCTAGTTGTTCTAGACACTACTTTTTTTTTTTTTTTAGAAATCGGATTTCTAAAATTCGAATTCTTTTTGGAATAAGAAATCGGATTTGTGAAATTCGAATTTCAAATTGATTAAGAGACTCGAATTTCAAAAATTCGAGAGGTCTAAAAATGGTCAGCACATTTCAAATTCTCAATATTTCTGTTCACACTCCCAAATTTTGTATTAATTTGGACCGGACCCCATGAAAAAAGAGGGCTGTGTTCAGAAAAGTTTTTTTTTTTTTTTTTGGGTGTGGTAGGGAGGGAGAACCCCTTCCTTCCAAATATATATCTGCGCTTCTCTAACTACTACTAACAACTGCTTTCTTCAGGAAAAACTTGCAGCTAGTTACTTGTAAAATTCTTCCTCTACATCCATGGCCGCTCCTCCTCTTTCTGATTCCATAACCTTCAGCAAAGTTCTCTCTGAATCAAGACGCATAATCAAACTTCATTCACGCCATTTCTTTGCTCTTTCACTCCTCTTTCTTCTCCCTCTTTCCTCGTTTTCCCTTTTCTCCCTTATCCTCCAAAGAAACCTTCACCCCTACGATCAACCTGATCATGATTCTGATCCAAGCTCTAGCCTCCAAACCCATAAAAATTTTCAGGCCTTCTCATCAACTAACGCCTTAAATTTGAATCTAAACCCATATAATTACCTCCTTTTATCCCTCCTCATCTCCCTTTTGACTACCCTCTTCTCCATATTTGCCTCCGCCTCAATTTCATACTCCGTTAACTGCATATCTCAGGACAAACCGGTCGATCTCGTTTCTTCCCTGAAATCCATATTACGGTCTTTTTGGCCACTCGTCACAACCGCCATCATTATCGGCCTAATTGGGATTTTGATATTCATCCCATTTTTTGGTTTGATGTTTTTGGCCTACAAATGGCTCTCTCATTACACCCCTTACTCCCTCGTTTTAGTTTTAGTAATCGACGTGATATTGTTCGCGGTGGCGATATTCGTTCAAACGAATTGGATCTTGGCTTACGTTGTTGTGGTGGTGGAATCCAAGCGGGGCTTTGCAGCGTTGAAGAGGGGTGCGTATTTAATTAAGGGAAACAGGGGAGTAGCCCTCTCGATGATACTCTATATTTTCATATTGACTGCGGGAATGATGTGGACTTTTTCCGGCGTAAATTTTGGCGGATGGGGGCTTCTGCTGTACTTTGTTTGCTGTTCTTTTTTTGCGAGTCAGATTATGCTTCTGGGTTATGTGGGTACGGCGGTGCTGTATGGATTTTGCAGGGAATCGCATGAAGGGCTTCCGATATCCGAGGATCCCACTAAGGTCCCTCTGCTGAAGTGAAAATTTGAGGATTGTATATAGATAATATGGCCATGAATTTTTCTTTTGCGATTTGCCATGGAGATTGATCTTTGATAGAAGAAAGTCAAGACCATTGAGAAAAGTCAGATTGTGTATGTGTGTTTTTCTTTGCTTCATCAAGATCCGGTCAAAGCCCAATTTGTTTTATAGGTGTACACATTTTTAGTCTATGCTCAAGTATTTTTATATTTAAACAATCATTCAATTTCATCCTATTATTTTTACCGTATTAAAGTAGATTTGGTCCTCAATACTCTGGTAAAAATTCGTTGATTGAAAGAGAAAATTTTGCAAGAATTTTGATTTTAATGAATTTCTTTTCCTCAATATTTATATGGTCCCTCTTATATTTTGAGTAACCATATTAGTTTTTATCTATTTTTTTTAGCAAATTTAGTCATTTTTTACCAAATTTTTTTGAAGATAATGGATTAGTTTATTTAATTGCTAGTCAAACCTAATTTTTTCTTTAAAATAATTTGTACCATGATGTTTTCAACAAAATTTATGATCCGGATCCTCATGAATGTTCAACCGATTTAGAATTTCGGCCTTCATTTTAGATTGTGAGTCGATCTAAATGGATTGAATATTTATGAGCAACCGAGTAATTACATTTACTCAAATTTTGTTTTAGGTTTAAAATGAATAGGTCCTCCAAAACTATTCATTTTCATTTTCATACAATAGAATTAAAACATACTTAACAAGGGAGTCAAATCATAATTATATAGACATCAGATCACAAAATAGTATACATCAGATCATCGAAAAACAGATATCATATCACAACTATAAAATAAATCATTTCATAAAACTAAAACGTACTTAACAAGGGGGATCAAATCATGATTATATAGACATCAGATCACAAAATAGTAGACATCACATCAACGGACAACATATATCAGATAAAAAATATGAAAGAAATAATATCATATAACAAAAACGCTATGTATTCGTAACTGCAGACTTCACATATCATATCAGAAGACAAAAGAAACCATATCACAATATATAAAATTATTTAATTATAAAATAAATAATAATAATAATTAAAAAATATTTTTTAATAATTTTTTGAAAAAATCTAAAAATATTTAAAAAATATTGAATTGTTTATAAAAAAATAAACAAAAAAAGGTCTCAGTAAAGAAGGGAAAAAAATTATTTAAATAATAAGAAAATAAAGAGCTGGGCGAACAACTAGCAAACCACCTCACAGTAACAAAGTTAGGCGAAAGGGCAAAAGTTGAAAAAAATTAAAACTGCGCACGTAGCCTCTTAAAAAAATAAAAATTTTAAAAAAAAAACTCCTCCCAACAATAGTAGTCGTGCTTGAATTCATTAATATTTTTATCCTTAAAAAATTACTATTTTTAAAGTGAGAATAAAATTATACAATAATTCATAGAACCATTATATAATTTACCGTAAAATCAAGGGTATTATGGGACAAAATAGGAGCACAAAGTGTTCGGAGGTGGTTTCTTGCTTTGGCTATTAAAATATTTTTTTTATCTCTCATAAGAAAATCTTGTTCCAAAAGATAACCAGCAGGTCGAGATGGTTGTTGTTTTAAATGTTGTTTTCGCATTTAAAATATATAAAAAAAATTGTCTTAAAAATAATGTAATTCATAACATAATAATATAACAGTAAAATATTAAAAATATAAAAATCCTTATAAAAAAAAAAACTTGACTAAACTCTTAAAATGGTAGCAAAAATATCATTTTGATAAAAAAAAAAATACTTTTTTAGTCTATTACATCATATTTTTTTAAAATTTTGATCCAAAACCAACTTTTATCTGTCTTGATTAAGGACATTTTGGTCTTAATAAAAAATATTTTTTTAATCACTAAAAATAATAAAATATTAAAAAAAAAAGATTAAAATATAATTTTTTATAGACTAAATCTAATACCCTAAAATTTTAAAAAATTCCCAACCGGCTCCTCTCTTTCTTCTTTTCCTTTTCCTCCCTTTTCTTTTTTCTTTTCTTTTCTTTCTTCTTCTTCCTTTTTCTTACTCTCTCCCAACCCCACCCCGCCGGACGTCCATTTTTCTAATGCTCTCTCCTTTCAGTTTTTCTGCTATCTACTTTCTCCTCTCATCTCTCTCCCCTCTGCCTGCCGCCCCGCACCGGCCCCCGCCGCCATAAAATGTAGCTGTTCTACTTCGAGCTTTCTGCTCAGTTCAGCCCTCATCACCACGGCCAAAGGTAAGTTCTTCTCCAATGGATACGATCTCGTATGGGCTCAATCCCAAAAGCCCATGATGATCGATTTGGGTTTGGAAAGCGGGCTGAAATTTTCAGTTGCACAGCAACCCACGCGGCCACTCGAAGCTGATAAACGCCCAATAAATAAAATGGATCTCGGCCCCCCTCCCCCAAATCAACTCCATCATGACTAGTAGAAGACGCACGACACCACCGCTATAGCTTGAAGGCGTGGAAGTGAATATATACTACAACTTGCCGCTACGAAGGTGACTCAGAAACATGCAGTGGCGAAGAACCCATCAAGAAATTGTAATTAGCAGGAATCCCAAAGCTGGAGAAATAACCATCTGACAAAAATTCTGCAAGTGAGCTGTTCTGCCGAAGCAACCCAGTAAGGCCACCACCACCACTCCCCACCGAGTCCAACAACCCCAGAATATCTACTGGTCGTAGAACTAGGCTCAGTTGACTGAGCTTAAGAGTGAGAGGGAGGATGCAACGGCGGCTTAGCACTACTCGCTGGAGCTACGATCGGAGAATCAAGAACCACGTCGTTGTTATCGTCGTTCTCCAAAAGGGCCTCTAACCAATTTTCCAGAGCAGAGCGAAACCGAGCAAGCCCACCTCCACCACCACCACCACCGACAACCGAGCAGAACAGCTCGAAGCAGAACAACTGCGTTTTCAAGGCAGAGGGGAGAGAGAGAATAGGAGAAAGGAGAGATGAGAGAGGAGAGGGAAGAGAGAGGGGGAAGGGAAAAACTGAAAAGAGAGAGCATCAGAAAATGAACGTCCGGCAGGGTTGGGGGAGAGAGGAAGAAGAAGAAGAAGAAGAAGAAGAAGAAGAAAGAAAAGAAAAGAAAAGAAAAGAAAAAGAACAGAAAGGAAAACGAAAAGGAAAAGAAGAAATGAGAGGGGCGGTTTGAAATTTCTTAAAATTTTAGGGTATTAGATTTAGTCTATAGAAAATTATATTTTAATTTTTTTTTAATATTTTAATATTTTTAGTGATTAAAAGAAATATACTTTCATTAAGATAAAAATGCCCCTGATCAAGACAGTCAAAAGTGAATTTTGGATCAAAATTTTTTTAAAAATATGATGTAATAGATTAAGAAAATAGTTTTTTTTATTATTTTGGATCAAAATAATAATTTCGCTATATATAATAGACTATTTTTTTATTTTACTCAACAAACTTTTTCCACACAATTTCTATACATATTACATAAATAATCTAACGGTCAATGTACGTATGAGATAGAATCAACATCAACATCAACTAAAAATTTGAAGATTACCACTAAAGGAGAAATAGTCAAAGACTAGAAGGAGCAGCTCATGTTTTGAAGACAGGGAAAATCACGAAAGGAGAAAGGGACTTGCTATTTGTATCATGAATTTGCTATTTGTATCACAAAAAAAAATAAAAATAATAATAAAATGACCAAAATACCCTTATGAACAAAAAAACTAAAAAATTGACAGATTTTATGTCAAAAAAAGGGCGAAAATTGCGTTTTAATCTCAAAAAAACGCAATGAAAAAACGTTTTGGACATACAAAATGTACCATAAATTGCGTTTTTATATTAAAAAAACGCCAATCGGGTGCGTTTTTGTATGTAAAAAACGCCAAATGAATGCGTTTCTTTATGAAAAAAACGCAAAAATGTAATGTTTCCGCCATGGTTCGCTCGTTAAAATGTTGCGTTTTTTACAGTCAAAAACGTGAAAATGTGAAGTTTCCACCATGGTTCGCTCGTTAAAATGCTGCGTTTTTGCCATGTACAGAAGTTAAAAAACGTTTACATACATTCATGTGAATTGGATGAAAAACTCATACACAACAACTATCCTAAAATCAAATCCAGATAAATTCTTAACGTAAAAACATTGTTGGATCATTCAATTGACGGCGAAAGAATATTTAGCAAGCGAATCATCACGATATGGTAAGTTTCCGTACCTTAAACTTATATAAGTTTTTTTAAAAATATTGTATGTCGAAACACGCTAAAATGACGTTTAGGAAGCGGTCAAACGTCCCTTTTTAGCGTTTCTGATTGTAGAAAAAGTCGCTTTTTAGTGTTTCCGACATGCATTATATAAAAAGTGTTGCGTTTTTGACATGCATTATATGAAAAGTGTTGCGTTTTTGACATGCCTTATGTAAAAAGTGTTGCGTTTTTTACATGCATTATATAAAAAGTGTTGCGTTTTTGACATGCATTATATAAAAAGTTCTGCGTTTTAGGTTGCTGAAACCACATCTGGGTGCGTTTTTTAATGATTGAAACGCACCATTCTTGCGTTTTTTCAGATGAAAACGCACATTTGTAGCGTTTTTATATGAAAAAACGCAAAAAAGGTGCGTTTCATGCATTAAAAAACTCCAAACTGTTGCGTTTTTTTTTATTGCAAGAATCATAACTGTGCTGTAATTTTAATTAATCTGTGTATTCATCTACAGGCTGACAATGATGATTACGATGAGGATGAGTTGTATGATGATGATGAGGAGGCGGAGAACGAAGAGGAGGATGACGATGAAGATGAGGATGTAGATGACAATGAGGCGGATAATACTCATGGGGAGCCGGTGGAACTTGAACCTGGCGCAGATTTGAGTGGATATTTCAAGATTGACAGAGAGTTTCGAACTATTGGCAAGGCTTTGAAATATTGCCAGAAAATAGCTAAGAGGCTGAAGTTTGTGATTACAAAGAGGGGAGGCAACCAAGGATTTGCGACGTACTACTTCTCGTGCAAGCGATGGAGAGATCCTGCCAAAGCCCCTCTCCCAGCTAGACGGAAGAATACACGAAGGAGCGGCACTAATTGCCCCTTTAGGTTGACTTGTAAGCGGATTGATTTGGGACGGCACAAGGTTTATACAAACCCAGGAGCAGCGTCAACTCACAACCACACTGGTATTTCATTATTTTCGCATAATATTAATTAAGTTGATTGATGTGTTGTATGTATTAATTGCTATTATAATTACATGTGATTTACAGGCATAATGCATCCATATGGTCACAGACAGTTGAGCCATTTTACAAAGGATTCAAAGGCTGTTGCTGAATTTATGCTGCGTTCGAATGTAAAGCCAAAGTGTGTTTGGGAAGCTGTTAATAAACAGTTTCCCGATTCCCAGGTACCAATAAAATCTGTGTACAATTTGAAAGGAGAGATGAAGACCGCCGGATTGGAAGGTAGGAATATTGGGCAGCAATTTATTCATTTGGCTGAGGAGAAGCAGTACTATCTGAAGATTCTGAAGGATGCGAACACAGATGAGATCACACATGTGTTCTTTGCACATCCAACATCAATCCAGATGTTCAACAGATGGTATTGGGTGGTTGGGATTGATTCTACCTACAAGACGAACAAGTACCAAATGCCTGTCGTGGAGATGGTAGGTATGACTCCTACAAATAAGAATTTCAATATTGCATTTGCTATTGTCAGGAATGAGAAACAGGATACATATGACTGGGTTATGAGGAACTTGAGATTTTTGCTGCCGGCTAGTTTGTCACCTAGTGTGATTGTGACAGATAGGGAGTTGGGCTTGTTACAGCCGATTAAGGCTCATTTTCCCGCTTCACATCACTTGTTATGTTTGTGGCATATTGGGCGTGATGTGAACGCGTGGTTGGAAAAAAATGTTGGGAGGAGGAACAAAAATTTGGCATGTGATATTCATGACAATTGGTGGAAGAAAATCATTAAGGCTCCGACAGTGGAGGAATTTAATCGTTTATTGCAGAATTTCAAGGTTAAGTACACTCTCCTTGAGCCGTTGGCTGTTGAATATCTAGAGACTACATGGCTCATTCACAAGGAGAAATTTGTTCGAGCCTGGACCAATCAATTTCTCCACTTTGGTAATACTTCCACTAATAGAGTAGAGGCTTCGCATGCGGCTATGAAAGATTGGCTTAATTCTTCAACCAATTCCCTTGACACTTTGTTCACAAAGATTGACTCTCACCTCAGCCACTTGTACCCTCACATCGGGTTAGTTTTCTTATTTAATTATTTATAGCAAATGTTGTTTACTGTCTTTGAATTTCATTTGTTGGTATGCTTCTATTTATTTAGATATTTCGATTAATTTTATTTTTAATTGACATTTTTATAGAGGCTCCCTTGAGGCTTCCATCTCCACGACTCAAACAAGTATGCAGGGATATCCATACTGTTATTTGAACAAGTACGTGTCACACCATTGTTTGAAGTTGGTTAGGAAAGAAGTTCGGCGGAAGGATAAGTTGGGAGGCCTTGTACTTGAGCGATGTGGATGTGTGCCCAAGGTGACACGTGGGATTCCCTGTGCGTGCGACATATTCAAGGCACAGTCATTGCCTGAATATCCCTTACTTCCACACGTGCATGAGTTTTGGAAGAGGCTGACCATTGTGCCATCACATGGGGATGCGAATTACATTGATGAGGACATCAGGTGCATTTTTCAATTATGACATTTAATATTATGCAATTGAATTGACAATTTTTTTTTGATTTGAAGAAATATTTGGAGTTGATATATATGTTTGTTAAGGTATTTCAACGAGGAAGTAGTCCCCACCGTATCTACCAGTCCGTCTTTTTTGGCCCGGCTGTTGAATAGGGCGTACGTAGAGCAGATGTACCCTGACATGGCCAGTGTTGGAGAGCCAGGTACATCGGGACCCCAAAGGGGGCGGCCACCAAATAGATTACATCATTCTGTTATGCGCGAGTGGAGCTCACGAGAAAGAGCGACACGTGGCCGGCGTGGCAGGTGCCGTTCAGGGTCATCTGGTCGATCAACAGGTAGATCACACCGCATTCATACAGGTTTTGATGGTGAGTCTCCATTAAAGGACATGTAAATACGCCCTTTAATTTAGTCAATTAATTAAATAAATGATGAAGGTTTGTTTATTTAATGTAACATAATTACTTAACAGGGTCTGGTGGAGACATTCAGTGTGTGCCAGCATTTTTTCAGCCTTATTGTACAGGGTGGTCAGATGTAGATGGGGATGGCCATTGTGGTTTCCGAGTAATTTCTACGTACCTTTTTGGCCACGAGAAATATTGGAGGTTAGCTCGCAGGTCATTGAGTGGAGAGATTACGAGCCACCCGGACAGGTATAGGGGTGTCTTCGAAGCATTGGAGCTGCGTCCGGCCGATGGTGATTTTGTGGCCATGGTACTTAGGCGAATAACTTTCGAAGGCACTGATTGTGGTGAGCAGCATTGGATGGCTACACCTACGGATTTGTTCCCTCTCGCCACTTATGCAAATGCACTGGTAATACAGTTTGACCGTACTCGTTCAGATGGAAATTATTCTGTACTACCTTTGTATTGCTCGACTGGCGACACCCAACCGGAAAGGGTTATAGCGCTTGCCCTTGTGAATGGGAATCATTATGTACGCGTAGATGTGGTCGATGACTGCCCTATCCCGCCGCTGAGCTTCGTTTGGCACCATCAGCGTCATGCTGAAAGTGTAGGTGAGTGGCCACAAAATTTAGAAGCTAGATTTAATGCTTGGAATGCACTACGTGATGGCTAGGATGTATATTGTAAGGAGTCTATTGAAAGGAGTCTATTCTGATTGATGGATATTAATGCATTGATAAGCAAATCTACTCCATAGTTAATGCTGCATCTGTTTCACAGTATCCCCATTTTTTCTTCTTTTTCATTTCCCGAGTTATTGTTACTTCAGATTCCAACGTTTCAAACTAGGGGAAAGTTGGAAGGATTTAGTCAACAACAATATAAGTAGGGTCTAATGAATATTAATGCTTGGAATGCACTCCGTGATGGATAGGACGTTTATTGCCATGTGACATATGTTTTATTATTATTATCTTGTGCCTACCACCACTTATTTTGGGTTTTGAAGAAATATACGTAACAAAATACAACATATATATGAAGAAGACAATAAAATATAATCAGCGTAATAATAATACAATATTCAGAAAATGTATACAAAAATAGTCCAATCCAAAGATCATATGGAACGCTCGAACTCATCCTCTAGCTCTGCAGTACGAGGTGCGAACTGATCGTACAAATCAGGAACGCTCTCCCGCACTACATCTAATAATGCATGATGTAGCGCTCCATACTGACCCATCCACTGCAAACATATAAACAATATATTAGATTCCTCTGAACATAATTTAACATATAAACTATATTACATTAATTAATATGAATACTTACAAACTCTGAGGCCGCGCGACGTGGTCGAGGTGGCTCGATAGCAGCATGGGGATCCGGGGGAAGCACGCGCGGACGTGATCGGGGACGAAACCAATCTAAGTAGCCGTCGACCGCAGCACTCCGAGGAACAGCGCCACCTGTCCGCTGGCGGCCAGCTAGGGAAATACCCATGGAAGCCGTGCCGAACTCCTCCCACGCAGACTCTGCATACTCGACGGCGTGTCGGACCACGTATGATCTCCCTGAGTATCCGCGGTAGGTGTCCCGGCCCGGACGGATGAAGCGCGAGGGAATCCACTGTACATACCCAATCTGGCGGACGCATCGGTCTGGCATGTACGGCTCGATGTAGTCCCTGTACGCAATAAGTCCACGGTACAGGGTCCTCGGCGTCCGCGAAACGGCGTCCCGTCCGTAAGGCATCCAAGTAACCTTTGAAACGTAGTTAAAGATTATGAATAATAATTTATATAAAATAATTTAAATCAAAATATATTTGAAGAAGACATTTATAACTATTTACTAACCATGTCGGCTGTCATCTCGTCCAGCGCATGTCGTATGGCGGCCAAGCGCTGCTCTGTGGTAGCGTGGTGGTCGATGGCCCATCTCGCAGCACGTGGCTGAGCGGCGTGCAATGGTAGGGGCCGAGGGTGGGGTCTGAAATCCGGAAAGTGCTCGTAGATCCATGACTGTAGTAGAGTCATGCATCCAGCAACCGCAGCACTCCCATGACGACTCGCGCACCCTAGATGGTAATACAAGTACGCGAGTGTCGCGGTACCCCAAGCCTCCTGGCCAATCTGATCCAGCCCATGCCTAACCTGTACAACAGGGGCTGGCATAAACTTATTGGAACTTTTGTCTGTAAACAGACAAGTCCCAATAAGGCTCCATACTAACACAGCAACGTCCGAATCATCCCTCCGCCGCGCCATACACCGCTCGATCACCCGCTGCGTAGAAAACCCGCCATTCCTGTACAGCTCCCCCTCTATCCGCTCCTCAGGAGGAATCTCTAGCAAACCCCTCGACCATGACAGTACGGTAGACGACGGTGTCACCTCGGTGATGAGTCGACCATCGACCGGAATCCTCAAAATCTCCCACACATCGTGTAGGAGGATGGTCATCTCGCCGAAGGGGAGGTGGAACGAATTCGTATCCGGCTGCCACCTCTCCAAAAATGCATTGATGAGAGGCTCATCAATGCTCCGGTGCATAATACGGGGCAGGTGTCCAAGGCCTGTCCCGCTCAGTATCTGCGCACCCTCGACCGTCATCGAGCCGATCCACCTCTCAAAAAGGTCGTACGAGCTACCTCTATTGTGGACTCTAATGTGGTATCTAGTAGGCACACCCTCCTGCCAATATCTAGATACCACGTGCCCTAAAAAGCTAGGGATAAGGCTATCATCTATAGGGCCCCCCTCAATGGGCCCTGTAACTATCCAACTACGATCATCCCGCGGGCGCTTCCTAGGGGGAGCTATATCGACAATATATACATATAAAAATATATAAGTAAATTAATTGTAAAACGTAAAAAAAACACGTAATTAAATAAAGCTAATTAAAAATAAGTACACATAATTAAAAAAAATAAAGAAAAACATACATAAGTAAAGAACATACGTATATGAATTAGAATAATTACTGAACTACATAAAAAGTGCACAATTTTAATATAAGTCAATCAATACCAAATTCTCATAATATGAACAAATAAAATAAATCAATTATTTATTAGAAATAATAATACAATTAAATTAAAACGCGTACCTGCAGAAGGATCCACCTCCTCGAACTGTCCGCGGTCCGGATTCCTATACCGGATCGTCCGCTCAGCATGTGGGTGAGAAGGGTCACCTCCGTAGGTATACCCCTCACCCTGGTCCTCTAGTGGCCGTCCACTCCCACTAGCGTCCCCCTGCCGTGACTGCTCATGGGGATGCCCAGACTCATCCTCATGGCCAAACTGCTCCCCCTCACTCGAATCAGTGTCATCGGAATCAGTACTATCGTAATACTCATCCCTCAACTGAAATGAGGAGTCACGACCTCCCCGTCCTCCCTCGGATATAACAATCCCGCCTCCCCGTCTACCTCCACCTCCTCGTCTACCACCACCCCTAACAACTGGCACCTTCTGCCTCCTAGCAGAAGCTGTGGGAGCCGGCCTCTCGCCTCGTGGCTTTAACTTAGCGCCACCCTAAATAAATAAACGAATAATTACATAAATAAATAAATAACTACATAAAACGAAACAATAATATTGTAACATACGATAAATCAATTTAAATCAAAATATGGGTGGGGGTGGTCTTCGATACCCAAAACGCCGATCGCCGGCGTTTTTCATACTCAAAACGCCGGCGGCCGGCGGTTTGAGTATCGAAAACGCCGGCGATCGGCGTTTTCGATACCCAAAACGCCGGGCGATGGCGTTTTGGGTATCGAAAACGCCTCGGCAGGCGGTTTCGGTATCGAAAACGCCGGCAGAGGCGTTTTCGATACCCAAAACGCCGGCCGATGGCGTTTTGGGTTACCGAAACGCCGCCGGTCGGCGTTTTCGGGCCGAAAAATGCCAGATCTGGCCGGAAAAATAGCTCAAAGAATGCTAAAAAACTCAAATTCAAAACGATTTTTACCCTGTTTATCAGTGGACCTTTGCCCGCTCCGTGCCTTCGTGATTGTTCGCCATCTCCTCCGTCCATGATTTGCGTTTTTGGCCGGCAAAATCTGCTCCCTTTTGCGTTTTTTGGGTTGATTTTTTTGAGAAAAATTGCCCTAATGAAGATGCTGCCGATTTGGGGGTTTTATGTTTTTTCTGTGTCGAAAACGCCCCAAATCGGCGAGCGAGCCGCGGTTAAAACGCCGAATTTTGGCGTTTTCTCCGCGGTGGTAACGCAGCGTTTTTGCGTTTTTAACTGGTCAAAAACGTATTTTTGCTGCGTTTTATGTGGTTAAAAAATTATTGTTTTGACGTTTTTAGGCATCAAAAACGGCATTTTACTTAATTTTTACATTAAAAAACGTTTTTCCTTGCGTTTGTGTATATGGTGAAAACGCATTTTTGCTGCGTTTTTACACAATACTTAGTATTTTCTACTCATTTTTCATCATAAGGGCATTTTGGTCATTTTATTATTATTTTTATTTTTTTTTGTGATACAAATAGCAAATTCATGATACAAATAGCAATTCAGAAGGAGAAATTGTCAAGCTATTATTATTATTTTTTTTTGACGGAAAGCTATTATTAATTAACTATGTATTAAATTTTCTTTGCTAACGTAGAGTCTCTCAGTCCTAAAATTAAAATATGTTTATAATATTATTTTAATAAAATAAATTATTAAGACTCTAATTGTTAAAAAAAACTCTATTTATTAATAGGCCAATTTTTTTTTGTCCCTATTAATAGGAGTAGTTGCGTTTTTAGTCTCAAATAATAGTACGACTGCACTATTAGTTCCTTAATATTTTTAATTAGTATTTTTAGTTATTTTTTATAAAAAAGTTTAGAAGATAATGGATTCATTCATTTGATCGCTAGTCAAACATAATTTTTTTCTTCAAAATGATTTGTACCATGATGTTTTCAATCCATTTTATGACTCGATTCCTCATGAATGTTCAATCTATTTAGATCTATTCACAATCTAAAATAGCGGCCGAAATCATAAATGAGTTGAATATTCATAAGCATGCGGATCATAAAATTGGTTGAAAATATCATAGTTCAAATTATTTTGAAGAAAAAAATTAAATTTAACTAGCAATCAAATGAGTTAAAGTGTCGTGTCACTTATCACTAAATTATGAACAAATTAATATAAATACTAGGTAGTTGTACTTAATCAAACAAAACCTGTCTGCCCTGCTGCCGTATTGAAAACGGGACTTGGAGATCAAGAGACATTTTTTATTTTTCCTAACTTTATTTTTTTATTTTAGAAATATAAAAAAATATTTCAAGAAGAAGAGAAATTATCTTTAAAAATAAGAAAATTTTACTGTCTAATCTTCAAAATGGTTCAGTCAATTAAAAAATTAAAGTAATTCCCTAAAAGAAATATGAAAAGTATTAAAAATTGGTAAAAATACAAACAGAAATTTACAAAACCTCATGGATCCAAATTTTATCCTAAACCATTTCTAACTTCTCCCACAAAATTTATTTATAATATTATAAATAATATTAAATAAAATAAAACTTTTTGGGACAAACACTATATAATAATATTTTCATTCTAATAATCATATATTTTAACGTGATATTTCTCTCGTCCCTTATAAGAAAAATATTCATATTTGTAATTTTACTTTTTTCAATATTATAAATATAACATTTTTACCTTACAAGGTATCATTAACACTTTAATAGAAAAATCTTTTGTCATTTAATGGATCCTAAATGTCCATTATTTTCCTTATTAACCAGTGTTATTCTGTCATTTATTTAATGATAGTTGCAATATAACATTGTTAATAAAAGATATAAGGATTCAAGAATGAATATAATAAAGGGGGTTACTAGTTATCGCCTCAATTTTGGGGCAGTAGTCCATAAGTTTTGATAAAAGTGTTTTTTTACATAAAAGAGAGAAAAAAGAAAGAGTATTATAAGAAGATATTTTAGTCTAAATTAGGACGATAAAAGAAAAGTATTGAGCATGTAGAACTTGTATGTTACTTAATCTTATGTGTTATACACTATAAGGAAAGCGTCGAGAGGACAAATTGTCCTTTTCTCTTATAAATTTTCGTCATATATCTTCGTCTACTCCTCCAATTTCTGAGAACTGCCATGGCAGCTGCGTCTGGCGAAACCCTAGGCCTATGCAACATCATATCCGAGTCAAAAACCATCATCAACTCCCATTCATTATGGACTCACTTTCCCTTCTGTATCTGCATCTACACTTCCTTCCTAATAATCCTTAAAGATTTTCATGTCTTCTCTTCATTCACCCTCCCATTCCTCACCAACAACCAAGCCCAAACCCTCCTCCAAACCTCCATCCATGCACTACTTTTCATCTTCCTATATCTATATGCAGCTGCCACAGTTTCATTCAACACTTATCAACGATACATCGCTCAACCGGTCGTTGACCATACCACGACGATCGAATCCGCCCTCAAATCATTCCTCCCCCTCCTCGCCACCGGTGCCGTTTCCCTCCTCGTTGTGGCTTTGACATCAACCCCTTTTGTTCTTTTGGTGTTCCTTGATTCCAAATGGCTCCATTACTCTTACCTCTCGGGATTTGTCGCGCTTTTTATCGGCTTGGTTCTTGTTGTGTTGCTAGTGTTCCTACAAGTGAACTGGATATTGGTTTATGTGGTTGTGGTGGTTGAGTCAAAATGGGGCTATGAGGCATTCAGAAGGAGTGGGTATTTAGTCAAAGGGCATAGAGGAACTGCCTTGTCAATGGTGTTGTTTTTTGGGGTTGTCCATGGATTTGTATTTTGGGCAAGTAGCTGGGGAGATTACATTTTCAGAATCTATAACTCAATTTATCAGTGTGTATTTGTGTTTTCAAATTGTGTGGCAAATGTTGTATTCTATATGTATTGCAAGAAGTTGCATGAAGGAGTGGCATTTGATCATGCCGGAAGTATTAATGTTCCCTTGCTTGTTTAAAAGTTGTAAGTGTTTTAGATCAATTTGTTGTCTATGAAATGTAGCATTTGATAATTCCGGTGTTTTTTTTTTGGAAGTTAAGTTTCAGTTTAGTTATACAAAATTTTTTTTATATATTGGTGACTCGAAATCAAAACATATTAAACGAGAAATTAGTTTAGTTATACAGAATTAATCATTTGAATTATTTCTAAATTTTTTTATATATTTGATTTCTTTTTTAAAATTTAAATACTTTTAATTTCATTTTTCGTATTTTAATTCTAATTATTATCAATCAAATTGATGAAATATGACAAAACCACTAGATTATTGGGCCCAAAACAAAATATTATAAAAAATAAAAAGAAATATTATTATCCACATTAAAGTCCCACTACTATCATTTGGGTGATATTTATGAAAAAAAATTTACTTATTCAGAAGAATTCTTATATTAAAAAATATTATAAAACAATATCACATCATCTGCCCTCCGTAACAATTACGGGATCACCCTAAGGACGTCTTTGGTATTTAAGAGTCATGGACCGATTATAAAACTCTGTTCAATAAATAGAATACATCAACTGTCTACTCTCGGGAGTCACAGACCAATTATAAAACTCTGTTCAATAAATGAAATATATCAATTGTCCACTATAAGATTTGACAGTAAGAGTCGGAAAAGACAATCACTCATTCTTAAAATTAACATTTTAAAATCGTGTAAAAGATCGAACTCGTATATAAGCCCAACCATCTGGGCATGGACTCGTATGTAAGCCCAATCATCTAGGCATGATTCGTACTCGTATGTAAGCCCAATCATTCAATCTCTCGAACACTCTCCCACACTCCCACAAGAAGTGACTGGCTAGTTCGCCGAAGAAACTCCAAGAACTTTCTATGGCTTCCACCTTTTTCCAAAATTCTTTAAACCATAAATAATTGTAAATTCTAGATTTATTAATAATTATAAGCTCCAATTGATGATTATATTTAAAGAGTCATACACCATAGCATCACGAAAACGTAGTAAGAAGATCATATAAATCATCAGAATTAATAGGAAGCTTTTGTTTGTTTGTCTTTTGAACTCTGCAAATAGTTAGCAATGGCGTTGGCTCGTTTAGTTTTGAAGAATTTGCAGCATAAGATAGCAACCACTTCTTCTTCACCCTCACCTGCTGCTTTATTTTCTTGTCAAAGGTTTTTTGCTGAAAGAATTACTCTCAACTCTGCCCAGAAACAGAGCTGGTGGGGTACTGGCTCTGAATTCCAGAGATGGATATCGTCGGCCGCCGGTGGAGAAACCCTGCCGGAGGAGGGTAAAGAGGTGGAGGTAGCTTCCCATCGTGAAAAGAAACCAAAACTTTTCTCTAGGAGCAAGCGGCCGGCCGGAAGAAGAAGCTTGTGGAGGAGGGACCCTGATGATAATGACTTCCGTCCGGCCCTTTCCGGTAAGTAATAGAGAATTCACAAACATGGCTTTTGTTTCGGGACCTGAATCCATCGCCAGAAACCAATAAACCGATTAAGACTGTCAATTCGTGTCAATTTTGTGTCGGTTGAAAAAAATTAACCCGACCCAAACTCGAACGGGTCTCAACTCGAACTCAATTTGATTTTTACCATATTAACGCGAAATTGATCTGGTCAACTCGTTGGTTGGTTGACCCGTTAACCCGAATTCAGTCGATCCAAACGGAATGAACATGTCGGGTTAGGGACCAATCTAACATGACCTGCCAACGCTTGAACTCGACCCGTTTTGTGTACAAATTTTACAGATGAATGTATTGCCTTTTGTTTTTAATCTTTCAGGACTAGGAAATGCACTAATGCAAGCAACAGAGAACATCAACAGAATACTGGGGAAACTGTCCCCGTCCAGGCTTCTTAAGGGAAGAGTGAAGGAGCAAGATGACTGCTACAAACTGAAGTACTACGTTCCGGGACTAAGCAAAGAGGATGTAAAGGTTATGGTTGAAGATGGAATTCTGAGGATAAAGGGAACCCGAGTGGAAGAGGAGACTACGGAAGATCGATCTGATGACGATGATGATGAAAAGTACTGGTCGGGCCTCAACTATTTTCAATACTATGATGCCGGTATAATGTTGCCTGAAGATGCCAAGGTTGATGAAATCAAAGCTGAGATGAAAAACGGTGTTCTTAACATCGTAATTCCAAGAGATGAAAAGGCCAAGAAAGATGTTAAAGAAATCCATGTCAGCTCATGATTTTGGTTTCTGTTCTTGTTAGTTTGGTTATGGACCTTTTTTTCTTTTATTTTGGGTCATTTCTTTAAGGTATGGCCTTGATGTATATGCCGCTTGCGAGGGGACACTCGATCAATAAAGAGTTTGCATTTTGTAAAACGGGATTGAGAGTGTTTTGGCGGTAGAAATTTGAACATTTCCAACACTGAAATAGCTCCAAAGGTTAAAAATAGTGTTTATCAAACCGATGGTTCTGACCAATTCAATCGGAACGATGAGCCTTGTTCAATTCATGTATCTATCTGATTCAATCAAATTTAATTAAATATTTAGATATTAGAATAAAATTGATATTTGATTTGATGTTCAATTTGATTTTTACAATTAAATTACACAGTTTAAAATATGAAAATTTATATATAAAAGTGTATTGAGGTGTGTAAATAAACATTTTGACCAGAATAGTGAAAAATAAAACCTACAGAGAATTAAACCCATCAAATTTAGGAATAATCCCAACTGAATAAATGGCCAAGCACTACGAGATTGGCTTCTTCATTACCAGAATCCGAGTCAAATTTTTTGTAAGTATAAGTTCTAACTCAATTTTGTTAGTTAATTATTCAAATTCAAATTCATAGTTTTTTTTTTTTTTTTTTGTTCTTTAGAGTCTCCGAACCTGCATGGAAACCTGCGAGTCTTCTTGTTCAGCAACTTCCTTTTCCTCCTCTTTTCCATCATGCCGCTGCACATTTTCCGCCGCCGCATCCTTAATCTCCGCCTCCACTTTCTTAGTTTTCTTGGCTTCTTCCTTTTCTTTGATCTTGAAATGCAGAAAATCAACCAACCCATGAAGTGTAACGTCAACTTCATCACCCTTCAACAATTGCTCTGCAACTTCAGCCGGAGTTACCTCGGCAGCCACGATCAATTCCTCAATTTCAGTAAAGAGGAAATTATCCTTGATATCGTCGAGGTAATTTCCAGCCAAGATTCTGAACCCACAAGGTGTGCAATATGACATGTGGACGTGAACATCCATCCTTCCAGGTCTCAGCAAAGCGGGGTCTAATTTTTCTCTGTGATTTGTGGTGAAAATTATGATTCTTTCATCCCCACAACTTGACCATAATCCATCTATGAAGTTGAGGAAACCAGACAACGTCACCTGCGTGGAAAAATTAAAACACCCTCTGTAAGTCATTAATTCTTGTTCAAGTACTAAATTGGAAAAAACATATGAATCAAGAAATAGGAATTGTCTTACTTTTTCAAAGGTCACTTTCTACTTTCTACTAACTCCAAGACAAGAACATATTTGAAAATTTGTCATCATCTCTTATAAAATGACAGACATCATGTGCAAAAATTCAGCAGAAAAAGACAATTGACTCAATTCAAGCCCCATGTTTGATTCTTCCCCCCTCCCCTGTGGAGGGTCATAATCAATGACTTGTTTTCTTACACTTGATGTAGAATAATCTAAATTAGGAAAAACAATATATTGAAGTCACAGACTAAAGATGAAATAAATCTCAAAAGGGTTGAGATATTATTGAATTAAAAAGTAGGGAAAGGAAAGGGTACCTTGCTTTCATCTTGATGAATTTCTGGGTCTGAATTGGTAGCTGCAGATTTGTTGGGAGATAATCTGTCCTGGAATTCAATAGTGCAATCGATATCCTCTACAACTAAGACAGACTTGTTGGCTGTGGCCACCAATAGTTTCCTCAAATCAGAGTTCTTCCTCACCTCAGTTAACTCCAGATCATAGACATCAAAGTTCAAGAAATTGGCAATGGCAGCAATCAAGCTTGATTTTCCAGTTCCTGGAGGACCATACAACAAATAGCCTCTCTTCCAAGCCTTCCCAACTTTCCTATAAAAATCCCTTCTCTTCGCAAACCTTTTAAGATCATTGAGAATCATATCTTTCATCTCTGTATCCATTGCCAATGTATCAAAAGTAGCAGGGTGATCAAGATTTGCAGAAATCCAGGCGCTATTCATGTCATACATCTGTTCATAATCCACCGTAAGGATCTTGATGGTCTTTTTCTCATGTTTCCTCAATTTTGCCTCATTTACAACAAATGGCAAGTAAGTATTCATCACAAAGTCCTGATTTTTCTTGTGAAATGTAAGTTCAAAACACCTCACCTCTGACCTCAACGTGGAATTCAAATCCCTAGGATTGTAAAAGTGCCGGGACGATTCAACTTTCCTAGCAATCCAAACCCAGTTCAGCTTCACCCCATCATAAATATCAGTAATTTCTTCACCCTTTTCCATGGCTAAGTTGAAATGCTTCTCTTTTTCTTGCTTGCTGATTTTGAGCCTGCGAGTTGATGGCGTAATCTTGGGGCCTAAATAAATTTCGGCGGCCTCATAGAATTCATTTTTCTCCAACCCATCAAATTCGTCGATCACCAAGGTGAGCTGATTCGAAAACCTGCCGAGGAGTCTCCAGAGGCCGGAGGAGAGGTAGTTTTGAAGCTCTTCCGGGACGCATTCTCGGACCACCGTACGGGCAACCATGGCGGTTGCGGCAACAGAGCCAATAGTGGTTAAAATGGTCTTGGCTGTGGCCAAATTGGATTCGAATGATTCAGACATTTTGAGATTTTTCTGGATCTGGAATGGATTAATGCACGAAATGGGCTATCTTTTTTCTTTTTTGCTCTTCAAATGAAGATGAGAGTTGGAATACTTTGAGTGACATTTGGTTTAAAAGAGCCTTAGAGAGAGACTGTGGCAAAGGACAAGAAAGTCAACCTACGGGTCAACTCCTACTTGGGCGCCAAGGACGGACTGACGCGTTCACATGGAAAAGTTTTAATACAAAGTTTCCATGCTATTTCCCCAAGGGATTGTTTCTTAATTAATGGACCAACCAACTTATTAGACTATTATTCATTTGATCTAATCTAATCCTTCCATACAATACTTTCATGTACGTGGGTACTTTTTTAAAACAAAACTATTTTTATCTTAAAAGAATAGTATTACATACAAATTACGTTATAAACAATTCAGATACTAGAATAAATAATGATAGATCGCCATAAAAGTATAAATAACGGCTGTGTTGATAGGGGCAAAGTATCGTATATAAACAAAAGTGCTCGCAACTCGACATCGTTTGGTAATGAAAATAGCCCGCGTAGGACTTCATCTCTATGGTTTAAAAATTACGCCAGTCAATATTATGGTTGTTTTGTTTGCATGCTATCGGGTGAATAGAATTTCACATGGCGATACTTAGCATATTTACTGGAAATACAAGCTACCTTGGCTGAGTTAGGCATGTCAGTAATACATATTCGTAGGGAAGGGAATGCTGTAACTAATTTTTCAGTTTATATGTGGTTGAATGACATTACTTGTGACTTTGACTTGATTTAGGATCTTCTAGTTCGCTTAAAAAGTTTCATTGCACTTGATTCTCTAGAGAATTCAGGACTTAAGGGTAATTTCACATTAGATAGTTATTTTGTAATAGATTAATTACTTTTTCGGAGTATTGGTGGATGTACAAATTAGGAGGGTTGAGAGGGTTTACTTTGTTTAGATCGGGTTTGGGTTTAGTCCAGACACTGTCCTTGTATCTTTCTTTTTTAAAAATTTACTATTTTAAGAAGAGGGTAGTCAAGTTCACTGATCTACCTTGCCTTGTGAGACTGTTTTTCTAATAATAATAATAATAATAATAATAATAATAATAATCCTCACATCATAGTAGCAATATGTTAAAAAACTCAAACTTAAATTATCCCTATAATAAAAGTAAATAAATTGTTAATTCTTTTATTTTTTATATATGATCACCTATGACATATAACATGTGTACCTCTCACATCGAAATAAATGTTTCACTATATGTTTATTTTTTTTTTTATTTGTAATGGGAGTATGTCACTCTTGCACCTTTTAAATTTTAATCGACTAAAATAGTTCGCTTAATTATTTTTGTTGTCATTTTTAGTGAAAATATTGTAAAAATAACAATTGAATTCATTTTATCACTAATTAAACTTATTTTTTATTTAACCATCGTTTGTTTAACTTATTTTACGACCTGAATCATCCTTAATGTTGAACTTATTTAAGATTTCGACCGTTGTTTCATGCTGGAGTCAATCTACATGAGTTAAATATTAAGAAATATCCGATTTATATAATATGTTAAATAACCATGGTAACATGGTTAAATAAAATAATAGATTTAGATTTGTCTAGCTGACAAATGAATTAAACGGTTATCTCTCTCATTTTTCAATTGAAAATGACTAAAAAAATAATAATAATAATTAAGTTGGACTATTTTCATCAACCATAATAAAAAAGAAAAAATGACACATCTCTCATGAGGAGAAAAGAAAATACATTTAAACTTTCAATATACTCTTGATACTAGGGGTTCACCATCGTATATCTACTCGTTTTGACCATGGTGGACTTGCATTCCACCACCATCCTCCATTATTGTAGCAATTTCTTTTCATACTCAAAGTTACAATTAAGAATAAGTATTTTAGGAATTGAGTCGTAGCTTTAAGAGACTAGGGTCAACACATTTTTAACTTCTTGGAAATTCACCCCACCTTTTAAATAAAGGAATTACTCTCACCATTTCAAAATATAAATCATTTTCACCAATTAAGAAATTGGTCAAAATATAAATCACTTATCTATTTATAGAAAATAATTCATTGTTTTTACTCTATTACCCTTATTTAATTTGCAATTTCATTGAAACTTATTTTTATCATGAGTATTTAAAGTTATAGTACTAATGTCAAAAATATATTAAATAGGGATATAACAGGTTTAACCATTAAAAGTTATGAGACTTTTCAAAAATTAATTACAATCTTAATATCTGTGTTTTGATCAAAATAACTTATATATTAAAATAGAGAGAATACTAGTTATCGCCCAAATACTTTTCCTTTATCGTTATAATTTGAACTAAAATGCCCTTACAATACTCTCTCTCTTTCATTCCTTTTATGTAAAAATATATTTTTGTCAAAACCTATGAACTACTGTCCAAAAAATGAGGCGATAACTAGTAATCCCTTTAAAAAAAATAAGGGCATCAATTGAAGAAGACGACTTTTTGAACTATTATTAGTATTGTATTGTATCTAACTTGATTCCAAAATTGTTCACATAATGGGATCAAGGGCTAATAACTTAAAACTCTAATTTTGGTTTCTCATATTTAGTCAAATACTCTCTTTATTCTAAAATATAACATTTTTTGAAAAAATAATATCACTTGTGGAATTCATATTTTGTGCGAAATCTTACTTTTAAATATGCCCTAAATAAAAGACATTATTATGAAGCAATTCAGATAGAAAATATATTGTGAGTGCCAGATAATATATTTTTGAAATGCAAATAACCAAAAAAGCCATTTCAAATTATAAGAAAAAAAAAAAAAAGAGTTCTGTCACAATAGAAACAGTGTAACTTATATATCATGGCTATTGTCCCATCTCTTTCATTCGGAAAAAAGCTCGCCAATCAATTTTTTAAAAAACAAAAAATACATTTTTCGAACCACCTTTTTTATTTTTGGTGAGGACAGCATAGATCAATTTGTGATCGAAACGTAACATTTGAAATAAGTTAAAAGTGAATTTTAAATACGATCATAATACTTTTAAAATATTATTATATTTTAAAAATTATTTTTATAGTCATTAACTTTAAAAATATACTAAAGCAGATAAGAAAAAAATTTTCTAGTGGTTAACATTTGAAAGTCATTGTTTAATTTTTGAACGTTCTTTCATCATAAGAAACATATATTTATATATGTATTTACTATTCATAATTATTTTACACAAATTATGAAAAAAAATTATTTGAATATGATGAGAAGATATTTTTTAACTCAGACAATATCCACGAAAATGCAGACTTGACCTCAGATTTAAAAATAAAGAGATTTTATATGGTTGGGGGTTGGGGGGGGGGGGGGGGGGGGGTACGGAAAAAGCTTAAAAAGAGGCCGTATATGGGCCTAAATATCGGATCCAACCCAGTGACTAATTGGTTCTACACTATTATTTGTAGCTATTTTTTATTATTTATAATTCTATTTTTAAAGTTTATTATCTAAAATGTCCATTTAACAAAAAAAATTCATAATTCTTTCTTATTTATTTTTCTTCTTTTTCAAACTCCACCACTAACACATTACCCTCACATTAGTAGTTTTTCTGAAATTTTTTATTAAAAAAAATTTGATTATTTTTCTCCCCTATTTTCTCATTTTTTTATTTTTTAAAAAATATTGTATGTGTAAAAATTATTCTTATAATTGATTATCATAAAATTAAATATGTTTAAAATAATTAAAATAAAATTCATTTTGTTAGAATAAAAAAAAATATATTTATTTTATTGAATTTTGATAAATTATTTAAAAATTAATAAAAAACAATTAAGAAGATTATTTCAAAAATAAGATTATAAATAATAAAAAATATACTACAAATAAAACTACCCTAATTGATTTCTAGTACGGGGATCTCTCACCACGTGAGAAACACCCCAAACAAAAACAAAAACTATCCTCTTCAGTCCACGATTCCAAGAAAATTAACAACCCAAAATGGGCCCATCCATTTATTTCTTTTGTTCCATATTTACCCCTATGCCTTCTTCTCATCCACCGTTCAAACTCAGTATCTCCTCCACAACCAGCTCCAGAAAGAAACACACACTCACACAGTGCTCATGTCAGTCACCGCCAAGATCAATCCAAACCTTTTTTTCTGAACCGAATTTTGAATTATAAGGGAAACCCTTTACAGTTCTGCACTAGATTCTCTCTTCTCACAGATGGCCTCCGCGAATGATTCCAATCCCGATGCTTCCGCACCGCTCCTCCGTCCCCGCCAACCCGAAACCAACCAAAACCGACCCGGAACGGCTCCTCTGGCCGTCCTTTTGGGCAGGGTCACGGGGCGCCGCGGCGCGTCCATGCTCGTTCGGGAGACTGCAGCTCGGGAGCTGGAAGAGCGCCGGGCTGATTGGGGATACTCCAAGCCCGTGGTGGCGCTTGATATCATGTGGAATTTAGCGTTTGTGATCGTTTCGGTTGTCATGGTGAGCTGCACGATGGATGAGAAACCTACTGTGCCGATCAGGGTGTGGGTTTGTGGGTATGGGTTGCAGTGTTTGGTGCATGTGGTGTTGGTTTGGGTGGAGTACAGGAGGAGGAATGGGAGGGGTGAAGGGAGTGGAGACAATGTGGGGAGGGGTAACAGTGGTGGGAGAGGCGGGTGGGATTTGGACACTGATGGAGGGAATGAGGAGAATGTGAGGGATGAAAATGAAACTGAGGAGGCGGGAATTGGAATTTTGGGGGTTTCAAATCGATCAAGGTTTGTTTATTTCTGCGATTTTGAATTTCTTTTAATTAATATTTGGACCTATGTGATTGTACTACTATCTTATTTTCTCTATTATTTGGCTGGCGTGTGTGTTGGTTCTCTGCTGTTTATGCTTGTACAACAATATGAAATTGGAATTTGGTTCAATTGCAATTCGAAGTTTCGAACTTATTTAATAGGGGTTTTGGTTTTGATTTGATGATAAAATTTCGAGCTAGAATTCGTTTTGTGCATGACATGAGTAGATATGCTTGTATTTTGTTGCTTTGAGGATGTATCCCTTGGGAAATTTGTCATTTAGGTAATTTAAAACTGAATTTGGGGTGCTTGTGTGTTATCCTCAATTTGTTTATCTTTTCCTTTATGTGTGGATGGACCAGGATATATTAGGGGGTGACAGCCTTGAGTTTTATTGAGAAATCAAACTTTAATGGTCACATCTTATTGTCCTTGTTTGGAATGTAAACATTTCCCTCAATTTTGATGGCCATAGTGTTATTAATTGGTTATGTTGAGCTCAATATAGTTTCTGAAAATTACTCTAGGGGCTTGGGTAGTAGAAATTGATGATTGTTATCTGTGGGTGAGTTTTGACACGATACATGTCGCGAACGTGTCATATCTATATGACGTTTTCTTTGTCGTTATTTTTTTCCCATGTCTTGCACCTTTCCTAACTTTGCATGATTTTGTTTCTTTCTCACCTTTTATCGACACCGTTACCAACACCGATAGTACCACCATTATCGCTGCCATTAATACTACCGGTACACTCTAAATACCATCAATACACCAAAATAATTCACCATGACATCTTTCGTAAAGAAAGATGGACAATAAGGGTATGCCTTGATTGGAAAACAGAACTGATCCTGTACCGAGTGGAAGGAAAATTGACAGTAGTGATGAAATGAAAACATGAAAGGAGATATCTATGATGCTGTGGATTGGAAGATTCAGTGATGCATCTGAGGATAGAGAACTCAGATTTCATTAGTGTTTTGGTTTATGGTACCTGATTCCTTTGCAATTCGCATTTTTAGTTCTTGCAAAAGTATCATTTCTGTGGTAACAGACTCAACCGACAATACAAGTGAGTTAATTAAAGAATCTGGGATAATTTTTTGTGTGTAAGTTTTATTTTGGGAATGGTTATGGAATTTTTTCAGATAGACTGATCAAAAATTTTTTTTTTTAAGTTAAAATATTCTAGAGCTAAGCCCATTGGCTGGAGAAGCCATACTACGAATGAGTTAAGTATATCAATTAGTAGATAAAAGTATAGCAGCTTTGGAGTTTGATAGCTAGTTGGTTCAACACTACGGATGGGGTTTTCTCTCTGCAATTTCTTTAAGATGAACCCTGTATTTTGTAGTTTCCAAAAAAAAAAAAACTGTCTTTTGTATGCTTTTGTGGAGTAGTATCTTGTGGTTCCTTTTGAAGAATTCCAAAACTGGAGCTCTTTCCTTTTTTGCTTTCACTTTAAGGAACCAAACTGATGTGAATTCTTGACAAAGGTCAAAAGAAACGCTTGTCTGACATAATACAAATCATACATAAGTTAGGTTCTATATAATAATACCTTGCTGTGTCTATGTATGAGTGAGTGTATTGTTTGCCTAATAATTCTGAGAATGTAATGAATGAATCTCAGTGAATATGCCTTTTGGTATGGCCTCATGAGCTGATAATAAAAATTGTTAATTTCACTTTTCAAATTGATACTTTCAGGCCTTGAGGAAATACCATGTCTTTTTATCCCCCAAAAAGCTCAAAAATTTGGTTCCAACAAACTTTTCTTTACAACATTGTTAATTAATGCTGTATCTCAAGTCTGACTATCAGTTTCCATCAAACGTATATTGATGATTTTTTCTATTGTTTAGTTATTTTGATCATGTACGAAAGCAATTCTTGACTAGTTTCTGTTATTCTTATATTCCAGTTGTGTCAAACGATGTGAATCTGTTAACACAATGGCATCATTCATTTGGTGGATAGTTGGCTTTTATTGGGTTGTCTCTGGAGGTGAACTACTTTTGTTAGGGGCTCCACGCCTCTACTGGTATGTTCTCATCCCATCTATTTATTCATAGTCATGCACTTTAAGATCTTGCTGACTCTGACAAGTTTGTTTTATTTATCCTTTTCACTTCAAGCCTAGGACTCATAGGATTGAAATTATCTAGTATAATGCTTGACAATTTTGATTATCTGTATTATGGAGATCATTTTATTTCTTATAACTAGTTAATTATTTAGATATATATATATATATATGAAAAGGTTGATATAAATTTAATATTAAGCATCCATGTGTTTGTCTGTATAATTGGTGAAAGTAGGAGTCTGTTTCAGCATATAGATTCATAGGGCAACCCCTTGTCAGCCAATAATGATGGGGAAAGAATCCAAGAACTATTATTAGATAAAGCATGCACTTTTTTTCACTCCCAATATATAAAGGGTAGTTGAAAATTTTATAATAAGAAAATCAAGTCTTGACCAACATGTTTTAATCCATGTGAATTATGTTAATTATTTTGGCCTGGAAGAAAAAGAATGACTTATTTGTTATATAATTTCTATGGGAGCTTCAGTTTTTCTTTTTGGTTTTTTTTCTTTCGTTGAACTTCTTATCTTTTTTTTTTTTAATTGTTTACCATGCTTTTATGCATTATTGATTTTAGTTTTAATTTTGTTTCCTTAAATGATTTTTTGTTTTGATGGTTTTCATGGATTACATCAGTTTTATTATTTGAACTGGCTTGTAAATGAGGATGTGAGGAAATCACGGGTTCTAAAACAAGGAATGAGGACATTTGATAATCTGGATGTATTCAATTCCTGATTGGACTGGCTTGATGCTTGGAGTAATTGGTTGTCTATATAAGAACTTCTGTTACTGGAAGCATTTTAAAGTGCTGAACATCATTATAAAGGAGTTGGTTCCTCTTGTATTTCATAAGGTGTTAAAAGTTCTACTGTTCACCAAAAAACATTTTTCAGTTCTTGCCCTCCCTGGTTATGTAAAATTGATTTGATTATGGTTGTCGGCTTGTGTACTGTATAAACCTTTTAAAAAAATGAATATTGATAATTAAGGTCATTTTCTACTGGAAGGGAGAGATTCATCTGATAGTTATTTTGAGCATTGCAGGTTGGCTGTGGTATTCCTGGCATTCGATGTATTCTTTGCAATCTTTTGTGTTGTTTTGGCATGTCTGATAGGGATCGCTCTGTGTTGCTGCTTGCCTTGCATAATAGCAATTCTTTACGCTGTTGCAGGCCAGGTAATTCTGAAAATCTTTTTGCTCTATTTGCTGGTCAGGATACATGATAGTTGTACTATTGACTGCAATCTCATTCTCTCTCTCTCTCTCTCTCACACACACACACACAATTAGGCCACTGAATTATTAGCTTTATCCCTTGTAACAGGAAGGGGCATCAGAGGCAGATCTGAGTGCCCTTCCGAAGTACAGGTTCGAAATTTCTGAGGTTGAAGAGAAGTCTAATGGTGGATTTGGTAAGATGGTCCCTATTGAAACAAGTGGTGGATACTTGGCTCTTGAACGCGTTCTTTTACCTGAGGATGCAGTAAGTTACCTATCTATTATGATATCTAAATTTAGGGCTAGTCCTCCAGCAGATCCTTTAGCAAACTGTCATAGCTCCCTCAGTAGTAGTGTATTTCTCCCGCTTTTTCTCTTTCCTCTGCCTTTAATACCTGACCAAGAAAAGGTTTTCAAATATATAATCCTTATGTGCTATTACAAAGAAGGATTCCATTATTTTGTTTAATTTTACCTTGCCTGAGTGAGCAAGTGATGGTTTAGAACGGGAATCCTCTATTCCAAGACTCAGGGCCTGTTTCATCTTCTGAGTTCTTATTGCTCTGAAAACTCCATTTATTTCTTCTGCTTCTATCAAGGAACCCTAATACAGGGTTTTTGTCCTGCTTTTCTCACAGGAATGCTGTATTTGTCTTACCTCATATGAAGATGGAGCAGAGCTTCATGCGCTACCATGTAATCATCATTTTCATGCCCCTTGTATTGTGAAATGGCTCAAGATGAATGCAACTTGCCCCCTCTGCAAGTACAACATTCTGAAGGGGAGTGAACAGGTTTAGAGGAAGACAAAAGAATTAAAGAAAATCGACTAAGTTGATATATAGTTGCCAGTGTTCTGTGTTTATGTGTACAGGAAAACCTTGGCTGGAAGAAACAGCTTCTGATACATATGGCAAAATAAGATGTACTTTTTGTTTGTTGAGTTTCCTTGTGTGTTTGATGCGGCCGATTAAGAGATATCTCTAGATTACCTGTGTAGCCTCTCCTGTATTGGGTTTATGCCAGATGTAGAAATGAACTAAGAAAGTCTCCAGCCTTGTATATATACCATCAAGTTGCCTCCCCAGATGATCAAATTATTCCAAAAGGTTAGATTTTTGTGTTAGTATTTGTTTGAATAGCTTAGTATAGTGTTGTGAAGCTGTAGTGTACTGCTAGATGAACTGAATTGTATATTCCTGCACAGGAAAAAAAAGTCATTGTTGGGTGTTTCGCCTTTGTTAAAAAGGTGTGCTGATTGCTTAGTATTTGTGATTTCCCATGTTTGAAGTCTTGGGCGAATGGTGTTCTTCTTGATTTGTAGAAATTTGGTAGAAGGTTATATTTTTGTCCTATCATTTACCTGTTTGGTTAGCATTATATTGTCATTATAGATAGAATCGTAGTGATTATGTGCAACTTGGCCTGGTTGATGCTTACAGGCAAAAGGAGATGATCTAAATGGTAAAGTCATAGAATACCTTAGAAATGGAATGAAGGGTTCATACTTGAAATTTCAGTTGATCTGAAGTTCATGTGTCGAAAATCTCAACCTTAACCTGTTTTTTTTTTCGTGTCGAATTTGTATTGGGTTGTTGTGTCGTGTCAGTAATTACCAACCCTAAATAATTACCAACCCTAAGTATTGCCATCCAAAAGGGACAGGAATTCAAACAGAGAATTGGCATCCCGACAGTTGTGATGGTACTGAATGTTGTATTCTTTTTCGGCTGGCTTGTTTCCAGCTCAAGTTTTATGGCTTGGTTTGGCATGGGAGTGTTGCATACTTTTATACTGCTGTGTTTCCACAAGGACCACAAATGGTGCAGAAATAGAATATTGTACTCCCCCTCAAGCTCCTCCTCCTGGTCATAGACAGTAATCTTAGCCATAAATATGAGCATTGAGCAAGGAGTACATGTGCTGGGAATTTTATCAGCCATATTTAAGTAGGGTTATGATCTTTATACAGAAAAGAAAGCATGGTTCATCCTTCCCCCACCCCCAAGAGAATGCCCAATTGTTGGTACAATTAGAAGTACATTGCAAGATCTATTTTTGACAAATCATATGAGAGTATTAGTTAAGGGGGCAAAACAAGGCAAATTTAGGAAACCATTACATTAAATGACTTTACTAATAGTACATACTCCTAGTTGTACAATATAATTTGCCGAAATTCCCAGTTGAATTATCAAAAGCTTGTATATGAACTTTCATGGTTTTGCTGTGTATGTAATTCCACACTCAATGTTCTGAGAAATCAGCTCAACTTACCTGCCTCCTCTCGGCTTTTGGTTAGCTCTCTGAAGCTATCTCCGTCCCAGAACTCGTGTTTTACTGGGAGAACATATTGGTCGAATTGGATTCCGGCAATCTACCAAAATCATTTAAGTCCTACCAAAACTGGATGCCTTGTGTACAAGCCATATTTTGTGTTAATCTCTTCCCTTCAATTGTCGTACAAATTCAGCATGGAGTGCATGTCCACCCTGTGTGACCCAAACCAACTTCATTAGAACTGAAATTATTGTCATTTCCAGCAAAGACTTAACACACAAATGGAAGCTAAATTGCTTTAAGAGGCACATGCATCACCATAGTTTTTCCGAAAAAGGTATCAAGATCTGATAGTGCTAATTCTACAACCTATGAAATCTCACAAGCAAGGATGCCAAGCTGTCTTCACGAACACATCCGTGAAAGATCGATTCAAAAACTTAAAAAATGAAAGAAAGAAGAGTAAGAAGAACAATAGAATACTTGAAGGAGAAAGACAGACCTTATAAGCAACTAGATCAGCCACTGGCATCCCTTGATTACCAGCCTGAGCAAGAAGGGATACATCGCCAATCAGATCTAACACCTTGTGTCTGCATGGTTCATTATCAAAGCGTAAAGGTGGATTCAACCACCCTCTAGTTTCACTGATTAGCAGGATTGAATCGAGTCAATTAGATTGCAGGTAACCATCAGCAAAAGGAACAGTATAGCACATTGTAAACAGTAATAAACAATACCATAAAGCATAAAGATGAAGCTATCATCCCATCAAATAACTTAAACTATTGCTTTATTAAATGAAGCAACTTTTTTCCGAAAGATTATCTAATTTGGTTTCGTCAGGATTTAGAAGACTTCCGGAGAACTTTTGAAAGTTACAGGCTTTAGGAAGACCGTGGCTCTAAAGCCTCACACTTTGACTAAAATATCAGGCATGACAGCTACTTTCAGACTTTTAAGACTCTTCACACTGTTTTGTCATGCACATCTATTGCTAGCAGGAAAAGTTACAGATAAGTTATGATGATTAGAATAACTTTACATCTGTAAGAAATAAAACAGAGAGTAAAAAACCATAGGATCAAATATTCTTTTGCCCGAAGTTCTTTTTACCATTGCAAAACTAAGCAAAATTCATGATCATGCCTTTGTAATAAGTCAGAACTCTCTTGAAAACGAGACAGACCAGCAGTAGTTTAAAGCTGCAGGTATTGAAGATATTAAAATATTAAGGACAATGCCTAATTACAATATGAATTCTCTTACCTACAAACAATTGCATTTTCTGCTGAACCTCCCGCAATTAGTCCCACTTCACGCAATTTTTCAACCTGAAAATAATTTTGGCATGTATTCAGATGCACCATTATCTATTCAAAACTGCAGAAAGGTTAAACTAAAATGTATATCATTAGCTCCAGAAATTCAAACCCAACAATGCCTTGATGTTCTTAAAGTCCCTTGTACATTACTAAAGTTGTAAAACATGTCAGGTTTTCGTGTTCAAATTGAAAGCAAAATTAACAATTTATGGCCCAAGAACAACACCGATGAATTATCTAGTGGTAATAATTCTTGTTGCATTAAGAACACTAAAAAATTTCCATTCTGAACATTTTAGGGGAAAAAAAAGGAGTTAAAGGCTATCTTTCCAATTGGGGCAATGGTCAAGGGTAAAGGAAACTATTCTAGGTTGAAAAACTAAAACTTTGAAGACTTGCCTCTACATGCCTATTCAGATGCAGGATGCTTAGGAACCATATGCATCAAGTAGAACTAAGCAGGTTCAATTCAGAAAGCTGTACAAATGAAGTCCAAAATTGAAACACAACAATCAAAATAAAAGTGTTTCATCATCACATTAGGTACTAAGATTCTGACTTGCAAGAGTATCTATGGTAGCCAATATATAAGCACCAAGCGTGAGAACCAACCTGTTCATAAATGCAAAAGGTTCTAGAAGGTGCAATGTCCTTGGTGAAGATGTGTTCCACCCCAAGTTCAGAATAGAACCATTGACGGCCAATGGCTGATACCTGCAGAAACAAAGTTTCACAATTACATACAACCTTTTCCAGCTTTATTATTTATTTATTTAATCTTTTGTAATCTAAGTTTTGCATAATAAATCAACATGCCCTTCTTTTGTATGCACAGGTGGTTTTAGCAGTAAAGCCAATGTCACTAAAGCTAATAAGTTCCAAGACAAAATGTTTATTATAGTGAAGATTCTATTTATATCTTTGGCAGTTCTACAGTGTAGATTATGATAGGTTAAGCTTTAGAGCTTAATTGTAAATGTACTGGAAAAAGCATAGGATCAACTTAGGAAAAAATTGAGCTATGAACTTAGTATCACAACCCCCTATAGCTGTTCTTCTGAGGACTGGAGTTTAGATGCTTCATTTTTTTTAAATTTGCACTGCTATAATAACAACTTCAGGCATGAATCCTGATCATCAAGAATGCAGTGAAACCTAGTAACGGTGCTACTCTATCACTGCCAGAAAACAAGAACAAAAATTTGAGCTTCATCTAAATCAATCCCATTTTCACGACCTGATCAAGAAGGAAAAACTGAGAACAAAGAATACCTTTGGAAAGTCAATTCCATATCTAATCTTAGTCCTCGAGCAAGGAAATGCCATTAGATGAGAATCATTCTTTGATACACAAACAGGTTCATTAAGATAAGGTGCCAATTTTTCGTGGCTTTTACCGTCACGATCTATAGCCACCTTTAGACCTACTTCTTGAATTCCATCAACCCATTCCTTTGCAGACCCATCAAATATAGGAACCTGTATAAGCTTTGTCATTAATAGCTACTCGTTTTAATCAAATCACCAACATTATATATTTAGTTATAATCACATTCAAACCACCAAGCACAGAAAAAAAATGCCTGCATGCATATGTAGACCCAACCAAGTACCTATAAATGCACCCATCAACAATAGCCCTTATGCATTTATCAGTGAGGGAGAATCTTTTTGCATCAATTAACCAACGCCCCGTAACCATTTATATTTAGCCATGGAAAAATATAACTTTGCCAATAAAAACCAAATATTTCGCATCAAACCCAGGAACCCCAAATATTTCAACCGAACTTCCATCACCTAATTCGACTATCACACAATGCAAGACATGTAAACAATAAACGAAATGAACAGTTCATCAAAATTTTCTAATAATCGAAATCCAAACAGAAAAATAACCTCAACAGATGCATCATCAGAATCCCGGCTGTGAATTTCAATGCGGCAATTATCAACACCTGCACCCTCCAGAGCAGAGAGCAAATGCTCAACAGTCCTCACGCTGTACCCATCCTTACAAAGCGTAGTGCATAAAGGCGTCTCTTTTACATTATCAATCGAAGCGCAGATAATATTGGACTGGAAGTCGAAGTATCTTCCTTTCCCAGCAAGCTCCGGCCATATCTTTACAGTCGAAAGCTTGCCGGAATGCAGTCCCACCCCGGTTCTCTCTACACAGTTACCCACTGTTTGCTGCAACTTTCCTGTCTGCAATATTTCATAAACGCTTCAGTATCGCACAATTTGAATATTGAAAACGTGGGTTTTGAATGTATAAACTCTAAAGACTAAGGAAAGACTATGTACGGGTTTCCAGGAGATCACCGCCGAGGCCTTCACGGTGGTTTTCAAGACTCCGGCCAGCGTCATGCGGGTCGTTGTCACTTCTTTTGACTTTTTTTTATTAGAGTTTGAAAATTCAGAATTTAGACGACCGAAAAACAAAGTAAAGAAAAGTCACAATTACCAAAACGGCCCCGATGATAATCATATTATTTGACTAAATTGAAACACTAAATACGGTCCATTTTTTACTAAATATGCTCACATTTTTAGTAAATTTTACCATTTAATTTTTTAAATAAATATAAAAATTTCTGGACGCAAAATAATTTTGCCATAATGTATATATTTTTACTATTTTTAAATATTTTATTACATTTATCACGTTCAAAAACTTTTTTAAGATCAAACTAGATATACTATCGATGAAAAATTCAATTTAAAAAATTTGTCCTCGTATGAGATTAAATTACTATTATTTAGTATGAATTTTTCTAAAATCAAACTATGTAAATAAGGTATATAGATATTTAGACTAATTTTAAAAAATAAAATATTTATATGTTAATTGTCAATCAAATCAATCAATCAGTAGTATAAATGAAGATTTTATATTTCAAAATTAATATAATTTGATTTAAGAAATATAAATTTGAATAAATGATTGATTTTGTTGATACCAAAAGAATATAAACCAGAACAAACTCCAAAGATTAAAAAAAGAAAAAAAACCTAAAAAATAATATTACTAAAAATTCAACCCTTCCCCTCATTTCCCAATCATGAAATTTCTTCCTTCTTGCCTGGTTTTCTAATTTTTATATATATTAAATAAATAAATATTGCAAGCAATATTTAAAACCCTTCAAAAGAGCAAAGCACAAAAAAGATTAACGTTTAAATTAATTAAATCAAGTTATTTTAAATTCAAAAAACTATCTAATATTTGTATCTCTCAAATTGTAAATTATTTCCTAACTTTATTCTTTATTATTTATTTTAATTTGATTTCTATATATTTTTGGTTTTCCATTTCCAGTTTTCGATTCCTTCTTCTTACAGTCTAGTACTTGTCGACCCACACGCGCGCCCCACACACAGCTGTATCTCTCTATCCGTCAATAAATATATGTATATATATACATGTAATTCCGTCTTTCTTTTGGAGGGGTCAGTTTCTTGAAAATGTTCCGATTACAGCCGGAGAAGATCAGAAAAAGAACACCTTAATTCCATATATTTAACAAAAAATAATTTTGGGATTTTTATTCTAGGCATTTATAGTGGAGTCGAGAGGGAAAGAGTCTTGTTTGATTTCTGTACTTAGGGTTCTGAGATTTTGGGTTTCTGTAAACTTTTGTTTACCTATGGCGGACGTGTTTTCGATTGTTCCGGCGTCGGTTTTGCGGAATTTGTCCGATAAGCTTTACGAGAAACGAAAAAATGCGGCTCTTGAGGTTCTTGATTTTCCTTTTGTTGTTTGTATTTCTGGGAAATTGTGTGCTTTATATATCTTTTTTTCTTGGGGATGGGGATGGGGAAGGGGATTTGGGGATTTAGGGTTTAATGAGGGGATCTGTGGGTGATGAATGTTGTAGGTGGAAGGAATAGTGAAGCAATTGGCAATGGCGGGGGATCATGAAAAGATTACGGCGGTGATTAATTTATTGGTGAATGAGTTTACGTACTCGCCCCAAGCAAATCATCGGAAAGTGAGTTCGATTAGTTGGTTTAATTTCTTTGTTGTCTAGTTGTTGAATTTGGATAAGAGAATCATGAATGTGGAATGCAGGGAGGTTTGATAGGATTGGCTGCTGCAACTGTGGGTTTGACTTCCGAGGCTGCACAGCATCTTGAGGTGAGGGTTTTTATTTTTTTGGTAGTTGAAAGAAATGTTTTTTCAATTTTGTACTTCGTGTACGTTCTTTTGAGCTGTTTTATTGTTCTTGACTTTGAAAGCACTCGGAACAGAGGGTTAGAAAACTAATACTGCTATCTTATGGAGGAGGGGAAATTATAATTTTGCTTGGGATGAAATTCTAAACAAAGGGTTTCCGTGGGAACTAATTGACGGGAACCCCTTCTGGCTTCTTCTCCGAACTAGGGAGACATGATGTGTGGAGTTTCATTTACTGTGTCAATAGAGAATGATAATTTGAGCTATAAATATAATGGTCCGAAGAAATCTTTATGGTTGCACTGGAAAGTTATCTACAAGTTTATTGAGATTCATGAAGCTTAAATTGTAAACTAAACAGGTTGGCTGAAATTTATGTCTTCGGCTGTTAGGAATATCATACTAAGCAAGGCACTTTGTTGGTCATTTCGGGGGCCCCTTATTTTGTGTGTCTACATTTATAAGTACCATATATAGATGACCATTCATGATCATGCAATATAATGTTTATCGTTGTAAGTGGAACTTCTAAATTTATGGATTAGTATGATCTGTTCACAAAGCTGTTGGCGTAGTCATATGATTTCTTGATGTAGTCTGTCAAATTTATGATCTCTTATGTTTGATGGGACTTAAATGCTGCCAGTCTGTAGCTAAACATCTCTCTGTCTAGATTTAACTAAGTTTTTGGTCTGCATTTGTTAGCACTGGATGTTCCTCTAGCTGATATGTGTTACCATGTGAGATATTACTATCTTTATGTTTTTACTAACTGTTTATCTTATCTGGCAGCAAATTGTACCTCCAGTTCTGAATTCATTCTCAGATCAAGATAGTAGAGTTCGCTATTATGCATGTGAAGCTTTGTATAACATAGCAAAGGTGGGCATAGAACATTGAACCTGCTATTTTACTGATTTTCTCTTTGTATGGGCTTCATTTACTGATAAGTTTTTCTTTTGCAGGTTGTCAGGGGAGATTTTATCGTGTTCTTCAATCAAATATTTGATGCGTTATGCAAGCTTTCCGCTGATTCAGATGCCAATGTACAGAGTGCTGCTCATCTTTTAGACAGACTGGTGAAGGTGATGATAAAGCGTTTCCCCGATTTGGATCTATGAGCATTGTTTCCTTTTTATATTCAAATTATTGTTACAAAGGAATTATAGTATTTGTTTGGTTTGGTTCGGTTGCAGGACATAGTTACAGAGAGTGATCAATTCAGGTTTGTTACATTTGCTGAAGGCTCCATATTTTAATTGCTTGAGATTTGCATCCAGAGTTGAGCAATTGATCATTTGCAGATTAACACTTCAGTATATTTTGACTTTCTCAGTATTGAAGAATTTATCCCATTGTTGAGAGAACGTATGAATGTCCTCAATCCTTATGTTCGACAATTCTTAGTTGGATGGATTACTGTTTTGGACAGTGTCCCAGATATAGATATGCTGGGTTTCCTCCCTGATTTTCTCGATGGTAAGTTTCTCATGGATATGAACCTTTTTTTATACCCTATTATTTGTGTTATGTCTGCATACTGTACTCCACATCTTTCCTTCACTCTTAAAAATCCATATTCGAGAAGAATTTCATTATGCCAGTGTACCTAGAGTATTTGTTTTATTCAAGTGATGAAAACGAGGAGAGCCTGGTGGAGGCGCATTGCTTGTGTCTACCGTTTTGTGGATTTCTTTGGGGTTGGTGGAGAAAGGGGGAGAGGTTCGTAGACAATTCAGGGGGTTAACAATGGACAGCTTATTTGATAGGATTTTATCTAATCGCAGGTTTGTTCAATATGCTAAGTGATTCTAGTCATGAGATACGTCAGCAAGCTGATTCAGCACTTTCAGAATTTCTGCAAGAAATTAAAAATTCTCCAGTAAGGACCCTATTTTTAACCAACTTTTGACTTTGTTTTAAGTGATATACTATTTGTTTCCGAGCCAAATGGCAACTGTCACTATCCTTGGATTTCAAGGAAGGCCACATTTTACATTGTTATTGTGCCTTGACTCTTCACTATTTAGAAGTGATAATTCCATGTCTACTTTCCATGGAGGGCACATGTTTTTGCATGGGATATGCGACCACTTAATTTTTTACTATTACACAAATGATATCTTGCACTATGATCTCATTTAGTGAATGTGATTGTGCTGTTAAAACTGATATTGTTTTACTTTAGCTGTGTAACATACTTGTGTTCTGAAAAACTTAAGAACATTTGTTGTTCATATGAAGAGCGCTTTAGTATTCTAGTGTAAATTTCTGACTAGATGATTACTTCTTTGGAAGTCGGTAGATTATGGTCGCATGGCTGAAATATTGGTACAGAGAGCAGCTTCTCAGGATGAGTTTACTCGGTTAACTGCTATAACTTGGGTACGAATTGACGCTCATTTCTAGTGCTGCTTTGGTGCTTAAGAAAGTACATAGGTGTTTTGAAATTGATATCATCTTGTTGAAACTAAGTATTGGTGCGCTTTTTTTTTTTTTGGCAGATAAATGAGTTTGTGAAGCTTGGTGGGGATCAACTTGTTCCCTACTATGCTGCTATCCTGGGAGCTATCCTGCCTTGCATCTCGGATAAGGAAGAGAAAATAAGAGTTGTGAGTAATTTATTTGTATGATTGCTGTTTAGTCTTGCCCGTCTTCTGCTGTACATTTCAATCCTTCTTGTACTTGCCAGTTCCATTGATCTGCCTAATGCCTTTTCTTCTCCTTCCACTATTCTGTAGAGTAATATTCCATTGTTATGAATATTATTGCAGGTTGCCCGTGAGACAAATGAGGAGCTTCGTGCTATCAAGGCTGATCCAGCAGAAGGATTTGAAGTTGGATCAATCCTCTCTGTTGCAAGAAGGTATATTTACTAGTCTTTAGATCCTAGGTTTTGAGAATGCTTGCAGTATGCCGCTGTGGATGCCTTATGATACTTTAGCTAAAATTTGATAGCCAAATTTATTGATGCAGTTTTCTTTTACATCATGATTAGCATACCCTCCTTAGTAGACTGTTGAATAATACTTGGTCGTCCTTTTTACCAGGCACTTATCTAGTGAATGGGAGGCAACACGTATTGAAGCATTGCATTGGATTGACACCCTCTTAAATAGACACCGGACAGAGGTAATTAGGATTATGGCTAGTTTTTCTTTTCTCGAATTTTTTTTTTTTTGTATTGGAACTGTTGCTTGACTTCGTTATGTGCACTTTAGTTCTTACTTTGTTTTGAGAAACTTTGAAGAATTAAAAGCAACTGAAACTTCTTTCTTGCATCTAGTGCCTGCTTTTGAAGAGTACCTCCAATGGTCATTTATTTTGAATTAGCATCCAATTCATTATTGCCCATGACAATGTGGTCTTATTTTGCACATGTTTTCTTGGAATTTATTCTGTTGTTTTTAGTGTTGCTGAGCTCTCTCTACATATGATAGTTTAAGACCTTGAAAGTGTGTAGTGTTACCCTGGAATAGTTTGTCCCTTTCTGTTTTGTTACCTTGTGGTGATATAACAGCATACATATCTTTATTTACCTATTTCATCCTTTTGCCGATGATATCTTATTTTCTATTATGCGTGAAACAGGTGTTGTCTTTTCTGAATGATATCTTTGATACACTTTTGAAGGGGTTATCTGATCCATCAGATGAGGTATTCACTTTATACTCTATTAAAAGTTGTTTAATTGGTCCAGCTTATATTGATTGCTGAAATTGGCACAGATGCTAAGGATTTGGTGTTCTTTTTCATTTTGGATGCTATTGTATTCATCTGCAATCTATGTTCTTTTTTAACATCTACTACAGAAGCTTTGCCTAGTAAAGAATTGCATGAATAGGAAAACAGTTTAATTAAAGTCCACAAGTTTCTGGTGGAGTGAACATGACTTCCTTAAGGTTTCCTGACTTTGTTGGTTAATATTCAATGGACTTTAAGTGTGCACATTGTTCTCACAGGTGGTCCTTCTGGTGCTTGAAGTACATGCTTGCATAGCTAAAGATCCACAACATTTTCGCCAGCTTGTTGTGTTCTTAGTTCATAATTTTCGAGTTGATAATTCACTTCTTGAGAGGTGAACATCTGTACTTTAGTAAATACTGGTGTACTTTTAAGTTGGGTATTGTTTTTGGGTTTCAGTTACATTTTTAACGCTTTTTTGTTTAGGCGTGGTGCTTTGATAATACGCCGGCTGTGTGTTCTTTTAGATGCTGAAAGAGTTTACCTGGAACTTTCCAGGATTCTTGAAGGAGAATCTGATTTAGATTTTGCATCTATTATGGTGCAGGTGGGTAGAATTAGCTTTAGATTGTACATGAGTTATAATTTTATCACCTTTCAGTAAAAGAAAGGAAAGAGCAGAAGTTGGCTGGATTTATTATTTTTGCAATAGAAGGTTTATGAACTATAATTGACCTATAATTAGATATTTCAATCTGATAGTCGGTTTTACTAGTGCTCTTGTTTCTCTTGCAGGCTCTGAATTTGATTCTGCTTACATCCTCTGAGTTAGCTGATCTTAGAGATCTTTTGAAACAATCCTTGGTAAATGCCGCTGGGAAAGACTTGTTTCTTTCTTTATATGCCTCGTGGTGCCACTCACCAATGGCAATTATAAGCCTTTGCTTATTGGCTCAGGTAAGCGTCTTTCTCGGTAGCTAACTATTGTTTTACAATCGCCACCTACTATTCTCCTTGGCCTCCTCTGAGTAGTAAATGTTTGGGTGTTCGCTTTTTGGTTCTAATGGTTTGAATTTATTTCCTAATTACTTTACAGACTTACCAGCATGCTAGTTCTGTAATCCAGTCTCTGGTTGAGGAAGACATCAATGTTAAGTTTTTGGTTCAGCTGGACAAATTAATCCATTTACTGGAAACTCCGACCTTTGCTTATCTCAGACTACAGGTGATGAACATTTTAATAATTTGGGAGTTCTTTTGTTTTTTTTTTTGCTGGTGTGTTATTTATTCGTGGTTATTTGAATTTCATGTGGCTGAATCGTAGTTGATATCTACTAATTGTTGGTTTCATGCCTTGGTGTTTATAAATTTCATATGCAGCTAAATTTTTTTAATCACTTGGTAAATAATTTTTACATGAACTGGTTTTGGAACTATTGATGTGGGCTGGTTTGAAAGCTAAAAAATATGTTATTGTTGTTAATGGGAAGATAGCTCTTGTAATATTTTTCGTCAAGGACGTGGAGCTTGATTTCTTCTTTTGTCTGATTGCATAGAATAAATGTAGATAAATTGGTGCTAGCAATTACAATTTTGTCTCCTTTTATTTGCTAAGGGTATGTAACAGACTGTGGTTGGTTTACTTGCCCTAAGTTATGTTAACATCATTTTCTGTTGCAGCTTCTTGAACCTGGAAGGTATATATGGCTTTTGAAAGCTCTTTATGGTCTTCTGATGCTGCTTCCCCAGGTGTGTCACAGAACAAGGATTTCAAAGTTCTACATTTTTGGAGTTGCTTGTCTGTGCTGTCAGCCTGTTTTGTTTTATCATCAAACATTTATGCTACATTTATCTTGTTTTGTTGGTGCAGCAAAGTGCAGCCTTCAAGATTCTCCGGACCCGATTGAAAACTGTACCTTCATACTCCTTCAGTGGCGGACAGCTGAGAAGAACAACTTCAGGGAGCCTGTTTTCACCAATGAATTATGTGGGAATCGGGTCTCAAATTTCTGAGGATGGTGACATTAATGACGAGTCAGAAAATGTGCATAATGGGATAAATTTTGCCTCTAAACTGCAGCAATTTGATCAAATGCAGCAGCAGCATCGGATGCACGTGAGATTTCAGTCTCAGTCACGCTACAGTTCTACTTGTTCAACAAAGGTTAGTATTTTGCAAGATGGTATCTTTCTGGGAAACAAAAAGGAAGAGCAGTTGATTAATTATTAGTGACTTGTGGGCGTATTGTTGTGTTCAGGACGTTCAAAGACCTGAAGAACCCAAGAGAACAACGTCAGCGATGGGAGGAGACATGAGCAGGACTCAGTCGACATCGTCGAGAAAAAGTCCAGGACAGTTGCAGCTTTAAGTGTTGTTTTATTTATGTGGCTTAGTTGAGGTGTTACTTATACAGCGTTGTCGGTGGGTTGGGAGAGGGGGGTAAGCTTAGCATAAAGTGTAAATTGTATATCTTAGAAGAAGAGTTGTTTTGGTTAAAAAACCTTACAGAAGGGGGGGGGGGGTTGTTGGAGAAAGAGATGATGTTGGGTTATGGATCAAAAAGCTTGCATATTCTCTCAAGCTATTCTTTTCTAGTGGACACAACCCCAGGTGGTTATGTTGTTTTTATTGAAACCACAGGGGAAAGTGAGGTAGATAATTGGGCAATGTAGGATGAACAAGTGTTTGTTTTTGGGTAAAAATCCACCCCTTTCATTACCAACTTTTTATCATATTTCGAAGCCCCTCCCTTTCATGTCCTTTTATGCAGATCATCATCATGCTGTGTCTTTTATTTTCATTGCCTTTGGATACCAAACTCACCCTAATTTCAAGCGGCAAAATATATTGTATAACTAGGAATATGTACTTTTAGTAGTGTTGGTTCAATAGAAATAATTGATTTAACGCATATTCCTCTAAATTTTTCTCATTTTTCTCTTTAATTAATGCTCCTTTATTATTTGTCAAAATAGTATATTGCATGGTACAGGGTGGCTTTTTGCCCAGTCAACATAAGCCTTAGCAGTACAAGAAGAAGGCATCCAGGAAAAGGAAGACAAATCACAGAACCAAGTACAATCAGATAAATCTTGATGTTATGCTCTGGTAACACAACATATAGCCCAGTCAGGAATGCAATGACCATGAGTGTCATGGCAAGTGCAATGTAGGACTCATTGTTCACCCTGGGGAGACGAAAATCCTTAAACCATGCCATGATGAAGGCTGGAACAATCTCGTTTTTGAATGCAAAATGTTGCAGAACTGCAATAACTGAGAAGAACATTGCTAATGAATCCGAAACAACGAATGCAGTGAATGCCGATTTCTTTGATAGAACTGCCATGCCTTGGTTCCCTTCTGTACTGTCATACCCACCTGGGATTGTAAAGCCTGCTGCAAATGTCACTGTTACTATTAGTGTTGCTACAACCATGTAATCCGCTACATTTTCTTGTTTTCCAGTTTCAGATACAGCATCCAGTTTGGCAGTTATGGTTCGCAGCCCTGGAGTAGCACCTGCTCTGACCAATTCAATTCTGATCGACATCTGAAGTTAAATGGATTGAAAGACAATACATCACAGTTAAACTTCAAACACGTAGTATTATCGAACAGTTAAACTCCATTCAGTATTCAGATTCAAACATGTACATTTTTTATTTTCAGTCGTTTAGATTCAGTCACTTAGTTAATTCAGAATTTAGACTTCATACTTCAGTTTTCAGATCTCAGATTAAGAAGTTTTATTAAACGGAACCTAGTCTTTCCTCGCAAAATTATAGAAATGGACAGAGCAGGCGAAGGAAAACAGGAAATGCCATTCATTACCTTTCTTTCTGTGAGTTGATTAGTATCCTGTTCTATCAAGTCTAATGGAGTCAAGCCGTCGTTGTTGAAGGGATCTCTATCCACATTGGGATCGTTCACAAGATTATACCCTTGTAAATTTTTGGTAGCAACATAAAGATGAAGAGGAGTGTTCCCCATAACATCCCTTTTATTAATGAGTTCAGAAGCCCAATAGCTTCCCAAAATGAAATCCAACACTTGTTTCTGTTCATTCTCAACTGCAAGGTGAAGCATGTTCTGCTTTTTTCGAGTCACCATTTCCCAACAATCCGGACAATGAAGTAGGATCTCTTGTATTACACCTAAATGTCCCTGAGTAACAGCTATATGTAGAGCAGTCTTGAAGTCATCACTTTTCGCCGCTAGATAACCGGTGGATTTGTTTGTAGACAATAACAGTTTTACCTGTTCTGCATGATTGAACTTAGCAGCATAATGCAATGCTGTCCATCCAACGAAATCGGCATCCTTTGCTAAATCGGGCCTTTTCTCCAAGATCAGTGTCATGGTTTCTGCGTAAAGTTTCAGATTAGCCACTTCTGGCAACTTGGTACAGCAAGTAAGGTTACAAAAATATGAAGCAATTTTGTAGAAACGCCTATTTCATTGATGTATGATACGAGGGTATTTATAGAAGAAATAGAATTAGTAAACTACTATAGTTACAACTTATCTAAATATAGTTACAATTCAATCACACCCGTTAAATTTGGAGCATGAAGATCTCAAGTGTCCAAAAGTAACTTATCAAATTGCACATGACCAAGTGCCTTAGTGAAGATATCAACTAACTGATTCTGAGTAGAAACATGTTGAGCAGATATAAGACCCTGACTGATTGCAAAACATGCGAGCAAGCAGAATTCATGGATTATGATGTAAAAGGGGGGTTACCTGGAGAATTCCTTAGAGCTGCAGCATGCAATGCAGTCTTGTTACCAGGGCCGAGATAAGTCATTGATTTGCCAGTGGATAAAACAAAAGACACAATTTCATGATAGCCCTTTTCAACTGCTATGTATAGAGGACCTTCCCGAGCTGAACTATGGCCATTTAAAATCAACGGATCTTCTTCAACCAGAAACTTCACCACGTTGTAACGATTATTTCTAACAGCCTCATGGAGTGCATTATTTCCCATATGGTCAGAAACAGCAAGCATCTTTCTTAGTCCCTTAATTCCAGAGCCTCCATTTGCTTTGGCACAATCAGTAAGTGCCCGAACAACGTTTAAATGTCCTCTTCTTGATGCAATAATAAGCGGGGTTTCACCTAGTGCGTTTTTCCTGAAAACCAGTTCTGGTTTCTGAGCCAGGATCTGTTTGGTTGCATCTGCAGCAGAGTCACCTGATTGAGCCAGAATATGGAGGATGGTGTTCCCATTTGCAGTTTGCTGATTGTATAGATTTGCAGAGAATTTTCTGATAGCTTCCCAATTGCCTGACTGGGCAGCTCTGTATAATTCTGGATCCATTTCAGCTATATTTTCTTTACACTCATTCAACTTATGCTCCTGAGTTGTATACATCATTTAATCCAGGAGCACATGTTCGCAGTATTGCAAGCAAAGAAAAGAATATACTTGTAAAGAATCACCAGTACGTAAGGAAGAAAAAAAAAAAAGAAAAAGAAAGGAACATGAGATTTGTTACTCGTATATTAGGAACGGTAGCTAAGAAAGGGATAATGGATGTTCTAATGAGAATAAATCGCCACAGGATCTGTACACTTTCTGTCAAGTGTTACACATTAGTGTTGGAAAAGATGGGAGCAAACTCTTCAAATACAGGCCTAGATCGTCAGACAGACTTTTTGGGTGCTAAGATCCAAAGTGAAATCCCTAAGTAATCACTTAGTGGAAAAGAAAGGAAGTGATCTAGCGATGACAACTAGGAGGTGGGCTTGGAAGTAGCCATCCTTTGAAGAAAGCGTAATAGCTCACTGGTCTAGCTCCATGACACCGAAAATGTATCAGGGCTCAAGTGATTCACCGAAGGCACGAGACCTTTTGCTTTAGTGAGATTCAGAAATCAATTGGGCCTTTTCTGTTCATTATTAATTGGTAGTGGATTTGATATGATTATATGAAGAGTATCTTGTGAAGAGCTGGGATTTATCTGTTCATCATTAATCTGGGATCAAACTCAATAGCTGTATATTTTAAAAGAAAACAAGGCAGCTATACACATGTATGCATGGCAGCTGCCAAAGCATTTCCATACTAAACAACTGAATCAAATATCTCTGATAATTCAGATTCCAGTTTAGATTCCAGATCGTGCAACCGCGAGAATCCAGCATGCATAAGCTTCAAGTATGATAGAAACAGGCAGACAGGAAATGGGAGACAAGTGACGGAGCCAACAACGATAAGATAAATCTTGATGGCTTGCAATGGTAACACTGCATACAGTCCAGTTAGAAATGCTATCACCATCAATGTCAGGGCAAGTGCAACGTAGTATGAATTGTGAATCCTGGGTAGATCTTTCAACGCAATCATAAACATTCTTGGAACAATTTTGCCTTTGAATACCAGGTGTTCAAGCACAACAACGAACGACAGGACCATTGCTAATGAATCTGCAATAACAAATGCAGTAAATGCTGTCTTTCTTGATAGGACTGCCATGCCTTCGTTCCCTTTTGAGGTATCATAGCCACCTGGTGTTGGAAATTTAGTTTGTATAGTAAAATCAGGTAAGTAACCTTTGAGGTATAATACGAATCACATCTCTTTGTGTAAGATTGTGACTTTTGGCTTCATGCCTTTCTAGAGACTTAGACTTTTGATTCTCAATGGTTTACCAATGGTCTACAAATTTTGCTTATAAATAGAAGGTGTAGTGCAGAATTTTAGACATAGAATATTCAATTAGTTGTAAATTACATGTTCTTATATTTTTAATATCCTAGAGGTAAATTGCCAATTAAGCCCTGTGTTGCAATATAGTGAGGACAAATATTGTCTTAAAAAAAATGTTTACTCTTATAACACTTCTTATTTTCCTAATTTCCTCATTGTATCTATTTGCGTTGATTCTTTACTATTATTTATTCTCACCTGGGAGGGTGAATGCGGCTGCAAATGTAACTGTTACTATCAGTGTAGCAACAACCATGTAATTCTCTCCATTTTGTCTTTCACTAGTTTCAGATGTTTCGTCCAGTTTTTTTGTGCTCAATTTTCGGAAACTTGGAGTAGCGCCCGCTTGGACCAACTCTTCTTTGATTGAACTCTGAAGAACAACAAATACTGATTAATTAGTACTGTTTCTATGATGTTTTTTTCCAAGTATTGTCAAATTTTTGCCTGCATTCCAAAAGGGCTTTCTGAAGCAACTTATCATGCATGAATGAAATATTTGATGTTTAACATTAACCTCCACTCGGAACATTAAGCACAAAGAAATGCATCTAGTGAACAACTCATGTCTGGGCAGGTGGACTTAGAAATTTTGGGATAAGGGTGGTAATTTGAGAGAAAAAATAAGGAATGGATTATGGAGAAGAATGTGAAGGAGGAGAATTTTAAGAGGAAATGGCGGAACCATCGGACATGAGGGTGCTGTTGCACCCTCTTGCTCCATACTGGTTCCGCCAATCTATAAATGTCCTCAGCTATATCGAATCAAAAATGGCATTACCTGTCTTGGCGTGACTCTATCAGCTTTTTGCATTATTATGTCCAGTGGAGACAAGCGTTTGTTGTTTAAGGCTGTCTTATCCACAGAAGGATGATTCACAAGGTTATGGCCTTGTAAGCTGTTAGTTGCAACATAAAGATGAAGAGGAGTGTTACCATCAATGTCCTTCTTATTGATGAGATCAGAAGCCCAAGAACTTGTTAAGATGGATTCCAGGACTTGTTTTTGTTCACTCTCAACTGCAAGGTGAAGCACATTCTGACATTTTTGAGTAACCATCTCCCAAGAATCAGGACAATGCAATAAAATCTCTTGTACTACATCTAGATGTCCATGAGTTACAGCTATAAAAAGAGCAGTCTTGCAATCATCAGCCTTGGCGACGAGATAAGCCATGGATTTGTCAGCAGACAATAATAGTTTTACGAGTTCGCTACGATTGTGCTTTGCAGCATAATGAAGTGCAGTCCATCCGGATATATCCATCTGCTTTGTCAGATCAGCCCTTTTCTCCAGTAACAGTTTCATGCATTCTGTACAAATTTATTAGAGTTGGTTTTAGCTAGAGTCTCAGAAAAAGAACTGAAATGGGCTATTGAATATATAATCAAATCTCAAACACCAAAGCAATGATGATCAAAGTGACCAACTAAGATAGTTTTTACCAGGTGAATTCCTTATTGCTGCTGCATGCAAGGCAGTTTTGTCATTGGGACCAAGAGTAGATGCCCTTTCACAAGCCGAAAGAATCAAACTGACAATCTCATGATTTCCTTTTTCAGCAGCTAAATATAAAGGACTTTCCCTGGAGTAACTGAGCGCATTGCAGGATTCAGGATCTTCTTCAATCAACAACTTGACTAAATCATACCTATTATACCTGATAGCCTCATGTAATGCATTATTTCCAAGCTGATCACAAGCTCTCAGCAGTATTCCCAGTCTCTTGGCACCCGAAATCCAGCGGTCTCCTCCATTCCCCTTCGCGCAATCAATAAGTGATCGAACAATGTTTAAATGCCCTCTTCTTGATGCAATAATAAGAGGGGTTTCCCCTTGTTTATTTTTCTTGAAAACCAAGTTTGGCTTTTGAGCAAGGATTTGTTTGACTGCATATGCAGAAGAGTCATATGACTGTGCAAGTATATGGAGAATAGTGTTCCCATTTGCAGTTTGCTGCTTGTCAAAATCAATGGTGAATATCTTGATACTTTCCCAATTGCCTGACTGGGCAGCTTTGTAGAATTCTGAATTCATTTCTCAACTTTTGTTAACCTTGTTTTGCAGGCAGCGGATTCAACATTGTAAATTTATATAAAGTATGCTGCTCAGCTGCAAAGATTATAGTATGAGCTGAAGAAAATGCATTACAAAACCTGGAAGCTGCCTCAGATGAGGGTTAGTACCTGAAGCAAGGAAAAGAATGTATGATGAGTAACTTGGATCCTAGGGTTCAACACAAAGAAAAGAATAAATTCAATGCTTCATGTTTACCTAATTTGAGGGCCCTTCACCCTAAGTAGGAAAGGCATAGTATTGTGTTCCACATGCGTTTCTTGGTGGCAGTCGGGATGGAAGCAATCAACATTTATTAAAGCAATCTCATTGCCTTTGACATGTTTAATAACACAAAATTATCACTTTACTAATTAAGATATTTATAATTTTTTTTAAAAAAGGTAATCAGTTTAATTCATGTATTAATAAAATGTTTTCACTGAATTATTAAGTTATCAGATTTCATTTGCCTCGTTCGAAAAAGTAGTAATCGAAATCATTTTCCGATTGCTCCATTCTCATTTCTACGAAACAAACGCATCCTAGGTGTAATCATGAGTTGGAATCAACAAAACAATGTAAGAGTATAAGGCAAGGCTGTGTACAAAGTGATCATCAAATACCTTTAGTACTCAACAGCGCTTTGGCAATTGGCATATATACAGAAATCTACATTCTTATTTTCAAAGATACAACCATTGGACAGCAAAATCTCCCAAGTCATTTCACAATCAGAACTGCTCAAGAAGTAGAATTATGCTCCAGTGCTGCCCTCAGTAGCAATTCTGTTAGACATTCACTAATCACCAGTCCTTGGCCATGAAAAACTTCGAGCCGTGTAGGATCTCCAGAACAAAATAACTCTCTTCCCATGCTTATAATCTCATTCTTTCACAAGGCATAGATTTTATCATCAGAATTGTAATCTTCCAAATCAGAAATATTAGCAGAATATGACCATGAGAATGACTTGCTTCCACTAGCCCTTCTAATCCGTCTCTGCGAATCATTTCCAAAAAACCCAAAATGTTGTCGAAACACAAAGTAGCACAAGCTAATCAGAGTTCCAACAAGAATGGGTACGCCAACAACTGTGATTGTGATGGCCATCCAAGTGCTCTTATTTCCAACAACCACAAATGCTATAGCTAAGTATGCTCCACAGGTGCTGATTCCAGCAGCCCACATCAGTTTGTTGACAATCGAAACAATTAGTTTCTGTGATGTTGTGTCCCATGCTACCAAAGTGATCTGAACAACAACTACTGCTAGAGAAATGAAAAGTGAGGTTGCATTTAGGAGACAAAACACTCTGAAGGCAACAGTTCCAGATATTATCGCCTTTCCTGCTTCTGGTCCAACTGTTACATACAAGCCAGGCAAGTTGAACATAGCCAAGAAAGCTATGGAAGCAAACAGAACAGCAATAACCGTCACCGAGTTGATGGTGTTCTGAACGGCTTCTCTATGAATTTTCTTCAGTTCTTTGGCAATGCCAGAAACTCGCCTTTGGGTCTTCTCATTTTGCAGTAGCTGAGAATGCACTTCATGTTTAATATCACTCACAGCCCTTTTGAGTTCCTTTGTCACATCAACTTGGCCAACCTGCCTTGCATTTTTAGCACCAGCCTCTAGTAGAGCCTCCTTAATTTGCAAAGCTGGCACTCCATATTGGAGTTTGTCAGCTATGTCCATTGCAGTTTCATGTTGATTGTTGATCGCATTAACTTCGATGGATGTGTATGACAGCAAAAAGCTTAATATCTGAAATCAGGAGGCATAGTAAATACAAAGAGAAAACAAATAGAGAGGCTAATGAAAGCAAGCAGGGTAAAGGAGATAGGAGAACTACAATGGAACAAAGCACAGTGAATAAATAAAGAATTCTGCAGGCAATCAACAGAGAGAATTAGCTAAAGGTTACCTGAGAGCGGACTTTCCGAGTGGCTATATGGATAGCTGTATTGCCCTTTTTATCACGTTCATTTAAGATGGAATGATCAGCATCCAATAGGTCCTCTAACACTGTAACATCCTGACCTTTTGCAGCCATATGCAGTGCAGTTTGGCCCTTCTTATCCTTTATAGACACAATCCCAGGATCTCTATCAATTAAAATTTTCACAATAGGAGTAAGGCCATATCTTGCAACTGTATGTAATGCAGTTTTTCCATTTTTCCTCACAATCTGAATGGAGCTTATATCAGCATCTAATATGGCATCCACAACATCTAGATGTCCCTGGGCAGCAGCTGCATAAAGGGGGCTTGTGTTTGAAGAGTTGCAAACTCTACAAAGCTCAGGCCACATGCTCAAGAATTTCTTCACAATTCCTGAATGTAACAGCATATCATATCAGATAATCATCATAAAAGTTACAATCTATTTTATTGATTGTTCTAGTCACAAGATTATTGAAGGACAAACCTGAACAGGCTAGGCTAGGCATGAATGATAAAGACAATGAATTTTTGGGACATTCCAGGAAGATTTTGATTTCAATCAACAACTATGAACTTCATAATTTGAAGACTATTTCTAGCATCAAACTACAGAGGCAAATTTCACTCTCTACAAGCATAACAAGGGGGCAAGATGAACAGCCTCTACAATCACCGAGATTTAGTGTGCTAGGACACATTATTGGGAAACATAATCAAATTCTTTTTTGGAGCTATCGAACAAAAGAAAGGTAAAACAATAATCCACCTGATTCCGGGTGAGAAATGACTACATCTTGATTATCTTCTCACACTATATAGTATTCATGCCGCGTTTCCATCATATTCCATGTTAGAGAGGCTTAGATAAGAGGAGATTATTTCTTCTTATTCTTTGGGTATGCAATGTAGTTGCTAGGTAATAGAAGCAAAAAAGAACAGACCCTCAAAAAATAGTGGACTATTTCCATCTTCCAAATTCCACTTAAGTTTTCTGTATCAAGAACCAGTTAGCATCCAAACAAATAAAGATCTTGTTGATGGTAATTAAGGATAGTCCCACACTAAATAAACTTTCCTATCTGTAGCTAAATCTAACAACACAAAAGAGCTAGGTCCATACTACACAAGAGCTGAAATCCAAAAAAGAAAACCCTTACAACCTTTTTATTGCACATCCTTCCCCAATTTCAGCTCTCTTTTTCACACTTAATTAATAACCACCGAGAAAAAAGGAAAAGGAAAACAACATAGATTGAATAATTACTAAATTATACAGAATAAGAACTCAAATTATAAACTAATACCACAATAAACATTAAGTTTATGAAAGTACCCAAATGTCCACGAGCAGCAGCAACATGAAAAGCATTCATATCGGCTTTAGACTTAATAATTACAGTCTCCAGATCATAAAAGTTGAGCAAATAGCTGAAAACCTCAAGAAAATTATTCTCTGCAGCTATATACAGAGCAGTCTCGCCTGCATCATTCTGCAAGGCCATCAAAGAAGATGGATCCGACCCATCATCTTCTATGAGCTTCTTGAGGGCCTCAAGGTCATCTTCCCTGACTGCGGTGAAGAATGATTGGTGGGTTATGAATCTGAAGGACTTGGAGTCCATGAAACACTGTTTTTGAGTACTGAACTCAAGCAAAGCTCAGACTGATGTACAAAAAAGGGTCAAGATTCAGTTTTTTTTCCAGAATTTCTACACAGGGTGAAGATGGGAGCTCAAAGCCTCAAATCTTCTTCTATTTCTTTTCTTCTGTACGGTTGTTTGGACAGTAATAGCGTGTGTTTGTGCGTGTGAGAAATTCCTCGGTGGGAAGACCTGGTGGCAAAGATATCTGGGACTGGTAGTGGTAACTATCTGGTTGACAAAAAACGTAAACTTTATTATTCTACTACTTTTATAACCTCTTCCTTTCTCTCTCACGAAGCAGTGGAGGTAAATAATAATGTCAGATTCTTGACTTTGAAGACAGAATAGTTATTTGGTGCTAGGTGACAATTTGTGACATAAATTTATTCATCTTAGGACATTATTAAATTCTTAATTCTATTAAATTCTTGTTAAGTGTTCAAAACCTTAATTATTCGGACATACACTCAATTCAATTCAGATTTTCTTATAAGTTACACATAATTTCTCAATTTTGATAAGTATAGATGCTTTCATGATGGAAAGACGAATTATAATGTCCAGAATTTGACTTTATAATATCCAAAACCAACATTTGTCAGTTGTCCCCAATTTTGTTGATCTAGTTTTTGTACCTTAATTAATTCATATTCACAAAATTTCAACCAAACACCACTTACTTAGGAGTTTTATGGACCCTACAATTGTTCATTGCAATTAACAGTGTTCTTTTGATTCCATTAAAATAATTTTGTTTATTCCAAAGAAATAATTTACTTGACCAATCCATGATGAGGATTTAGGAGCGCAAAGAATAGTAAATTCCTAGTGGTCCTCTGTACTGTATTTGCTGAGTTTAGAGTCCTTGCTCAGTTTGGCCGAACAATAACCACGGATTTTGATGATAAATTTAGATTATATGCACGTAACAAGAAAAGATTCATAAGTTTGTCAAAGTCCTAAAACCTATTAAAACTATTCTATACAACGAAAAACATCATTAGGAAGCCCCAACTCTTAAACCTTCACTCAGAGCAGCGCTCATCTCCAGATTCAGATTCAGCATTAAGCAAACTTGATAGATACTCCCGTTCTGGGTTATAAACTGGATCAAATTCAGAGGGTGGAACAATCCTTTTTCGCATCATCGTTTCTATCGTTGGCAACTTCCGTTTCCTGCCACCCCTAGGTCTCGATCTAAATTGTTCATCAGCTTCTTCAAAATTACCCTGAAAACAAAAGCCAATGTTACATATTTAATGACAATTGCAATCGGCCACTTCTACATGCATGGTAGTCAGTATAATCATGCAGCCGGCACTATCAGTTTTCCCAAGAAACTTACTGGAGTAAAAACATGGCATCCGGACTTCTCATGTTTATCTCTCACGTGTTTGAATGAGAATCTCTTTCCACAGGATGGGAAACAACAGACGAATGGCTTTATCTCCAAGTGCACAGATTTAATGTGTTGCTGAAGGTTCGACTTCTGCAAGTTTATTGAAATTGAACAGATGAATCAGTACAATCAGAATATAAGCAAATAATGACCTGAATATTTAGTTATTGACAGAAAACATGAAATCAAGGAGTTCCCTTATCACTGGATTTTGTTATTCTGTCAACATAACACAAATAAAACAACATTTTAGAGAAGTTGTCACTTACTTTTGCGAATGTATGAAGGCAGCCATCAACAGTGCATTTCACTCTAGCTTGAGAAAACTCTGCTTCATGTGATCGGAGGTGCCGCTTAATGTTCTTCTTCAGCTGCCTAGTCCCACATGTCTCACAGGTAATATACTGGTGACATGAGCGGATATGCTCCTTCAGACATTTCTCATTTGTGAAGTACTTCATACAATCTGGTTCACAACAAAACGCCTCCACCGCATCTAACTTAACTGCAATTAGGAAAATGCAAGAGGTTAAAAAACATAGTACTTGCTGACTCTCTAAATATATGCATCCAGGAAATCTAGATACCAAGACCTAAATGGCTGAAACAAATTTCCATTCAAAGAGAAATAACCTACCATGGGATTCTTGGTGCTTCTGTAACTTGGAGGCAAACTTAAAAAACTTCCCACACCCAATTTCAGGGCATACATGCTGTTTTGGACTATTGGTAACATCTGAGGAATTGTCATCATGAAATTCTTTAATATGCCGCCTCATGTTACCTTCGAGAGTAAACTTCTTTTCACAAGAAGGGCATTCATATAGCTTCCCTTCATGCAGAATCAAGTGTCTAGTCAAATGGTCCTTTCTTCGGTAGCTAGAGTGGCAGCCATCAACCGGGCATGTAAAAGGCCTCTACATAATCACAAAAGAAGATTGAATCTCGAGTACAAGCAGCAATAAAAATGAACTAGATCAACCACAATATAACAGACAGAATGATAAATCCTCAAACCTCAGCTGATAGTAGCGTGAGAGAGGCATGCTTGAAGGTCTTCTCAGGAGGTCCCCCTACCTGATACTAATCCATTCAAGCCACCATGGTGCCTCTTGCATTTTGGAGTTCTGTAAGTGGGATCCAATGCTTCACGCCTAAACCACCAATCCAGAATCACAAAATAACAAATCAGTTGCAAATTGCTCCTAACAACAAAGCAAGCTGACACATAAAAATCGTAAGCATAACATGCAAGCAGAAAATTTTAAATCGTTACACACTATATCCTTGGCTGAAAAACAAGGCAACATATACGCTGGGATGTCCACACATTGAAAAATGCAAGCAAACATCAGTAGATACTTTAAATCAAATTAGAAATTAGGATTTTAAATAAAATCTAGCGTACACTGATTTCTTTTTATTTCTTTTCACCTGGTACAATTGCCCAACATCCAACAAAATTTTCAATCAATTGGCATATGAAACTATTCAATTTACATAAAAATATAAACATGAAGATTGAAACAAACCTCCATTGAATGACATTGAATATGCTGCTTCAAATAAGCAGGCTTCTTGAAACTAAGACCACACTCTTCACAAATATTCCCCTTTGACACATCTGCTTGGTGCCCATTTTCCACCTCTTTCTGCATCAGCTCATCCTACCAGCACCAAAATCAAAAACAAAACTATTACCCAAATATCTCAAAGAATTTCACAATATACAAAAAATAATAATAATAAATAAATAATAAAAAACCTTATGTTGAGATTGAATATGAGAGGACATGAGGGACTTCTTGGAACGGCCAATTCCACAATATTCACAATAATATCGTCTGATATCTCTAAAAATAACTGGCCTTTTTTTTGGCTCTCCCGTTTCCACCATCGTTTCCACCATTATCGAAGAAGTTCTATACGTAGGAAGGAGGCGGCAGCGTAATCGTCAGATTGGGGGACTTTTTTCGTGCTTTGAGGAGGTAGGGTTTCTTTACTCGCATTACGGATATATAGACATGAACCAAATCGGCCCAAATTTGCTAAAACATATGAAGCCTGCCCAAATTTGTTAAAACAGACTGAAAAATGAAGCCTGCAAAAATGGGTTTTACAGTATCTCAGCCCAACAAGTCTATTTAAGGAGGTTTTTTTTCTTTTTTTCCTTTCATTGTAGGAGAAATTATTTTACAAAATTTTCCTCCTCAAATTTATTTATTTATTTTTAGTTAAAAAAAATTATTAAATGATTCAAATTTAAGATTTATTAATTTCAAGTGAAGTGTGAATCATTAAAGTACATCCCTCTTATCTTTATTTATTTTTTTAAGTTTTGAACTTCCCTTCTAATTTTTGGACATCGAGTACATAACTAATTTCATGGCCCATTTAATTTACGGGAAAGTAAAGTTACGAATTACTATAATTTTGAAAAAAATTAATTATTAGAAAAATAAATTATAAAGAATATTTGGATGAAAATAAATTTTGTTGAGACCCTCAAAATAAATTATTGAAAAAGTATAAAAAAAGTGATGAAATGCTGCATTGACAAAAAGAATAAGAATATGCAATCCCGGTAGGGTTAGTAAGAGATTTACGGCAATTTATATCCTACTCCTATAGGACCACCATGAATTTTACTCCTACCCCGCGCTACAGTAAACGCACGCTACAGTTCCGCGCGCTACAGTAAACTCGCTACAGTACCTTCATTTCTTTTGTTATTTTTGGTTTTTTTTTTTTTTTTTTTTTTGCCTTCCTCTTTGAAATTTTTTTCGTCCGTTTTTTTCTAAATAATTCAGTATTTTTTTTAATGTTTTTGAATTTTATAAAAAAATTATTTTTAAATTATCATTTTATTTGTTTTATAATTAAATAATTTTAGATATTATGATACATATTATGGACGTTTTTGTTGTATGATATGATTTCTTTTATATTTTTTATCTGATATCTAAATTCTGTTGATCTGATGTCTGCTATTTTGTGATCTGATGTCTATATAATCATGATTTGATCTACCTTGTTAAGTATATTTTAGTTCTACTGTATGATTTCTTTTATATTCTTGATCTGATATCTATAGTCTGTTGATCTGATGTTAAGTATGAGTTGATCGGATGTCTATATATCCTGATCTGATCTCCTTTGTTAAGTATGTTTTAGTTCTGCTGTGTGATTTCTTTTAAAATCTTGATCTGATGTCTATAGTCTGTTGATCTGATGTCAATTATGAGTTGATCTGATGTCTATATAATCATGATCTGATCTCCTTTGTTAAGTATGTTTTTAGTTCTGCTGTGTGATTTCTTTTAAAATCTTGATCTGATGTTTATAGTCTGTTGATCTGATGTCAAGTATACGCTGATCTGATGTCTATAGTCTGTTGATCTGATCTCCCTTTTTAAGTATGTTTTAGTTCTACTGTATGATTTCTTTTAAAATATTGATCTGATGTCTATAGTCTGTTGATCTGATGTCAGGTATGAGTTGATCTGATGTCTATATAATCCTGATCTGATCTCATTTGTTAAGTATATTTTAGTTCTGCTGTGTTAAGTATGTTTTAGTTCTGCTGTGTGATTTCTTTTAAAATCTTGATCTGATGTCTATAGTCTGTTGATCTGATGTCAAGTATGAGTTGATCTGATGTCTATATAATCCTGATCTGATCTCCTTTGTTAAGTATGTTTTAGTTCTGCTGTGTGATTTTTTTTAAAATCTTGATCTGATGTCTATAGTCTGTTGATCTGATGTCAAGTATACGCTGATCTGATGTCTATAGTCTGTTGATCTGATCTCCCTTTTTAAGTATGTTTTAGTTCTACTGTATGATTTCTTTTATATTCTTGATCTGATATCTATAGTCTGTTGATCTGATGTCAAGTATTCGCTGATCTGATGTCTATATAATCCTGATCTGATCTCTCTTGTTAATTATATTTTAGTTCTACTGTATGATTTCTTTTATATTCTTGATCTGATATCTATAGTCTGTTGATCTGATCTCTTGTATTCTCTAATCTGATGTCTATATAATCCTGATCTGATTTCCCTTGTTATAAAAAGTATTTTTTTTTTTTAAAAAAAGAATTTTTTTTAAAAAATGTATTTTTTTTTAAAAGTTTGTGCGTAAAAAAAAAAAAAAAAAAAACTGTTGCGCGTTACTGTAGCGCGAAACTATAGCGCGTCACTGTAGCGCGCGCTACTGTAGCGCTACAGTAAGTAGGAGTAAAATTCATCCTACTCCTATAGTACCACCGTAAACGGACTCGAGATTTACAATATAATACCTTTTCTTTTGGTTAAAATCAAAATATCAACTCCTAATTAGGATTTCTTAAAAAAATAGTCACCATTTTATTTGTTTTCTGTAATTTTAATATTTTCTCAATATTTTAAAGAATATATCAAACATAAACATAAATGTTTACTCATGATATTGCATTTCCTTACAATTTCGTCCAAAATTTGAAAGTCTATTTACAGCAAATCAGTTAAAAGAAATAGTAAAATTAATTAAAATTAATTTGATTGCATGCAATTGGATCATACTCGAGAGTTAGTATATTACCTTACAATACTCACCTCTCTTACAATAATAATAAGTATATTTGCACAATATTTATTTATTTTTATTTTTAATAAATACAACCCATATAAAATGTTATAATTTTTTTTTCATTTAAAACATTATATTTTATTGATAAACTACATAAACGTAACGTTTAATCATATGAATTAGGAATTTGAATATAAAATCATTCTCTCTTCATTTTTAAATATAAGATTTTTGAAAAGTAGAAGAAAATGTTGTTTTTATAAGATGTTTTAAGATTTTAATGTAATTTTTAGCTTTTAAAATTTTAAATTATTCATATTTAATAATAAAATTACAATAAATATAAGAGATTTAAGGGAAGAGTCGTAATAAAGAAAATAAAGATAATATTACTTTTTTTGGATAATAATAATTAATTTTTAATTTATGCAAACTATCTTAAACATTTTATAAAAATTATACTATTTTTATTAAAAAAATTAAAACAAGACTATTATTATATACCGTGGAGTATCAATTATATAAAAACGCATACGAATCGGTAACATACAAATACGAGCATTGAGTCGTCGCGAAGAATATAGCTAATTTAACAAGAAAGAAGGAGGTTAAACTAGTCTTAACCACAATTTGTTTATTAAAAATTAAATTAACACATAAAGAATTCTGGAAGCTTCCAGAATTTTCCCAAGTAGGCAAATTTTCTTTAAAAATAAAAAAGAAAAGAGAAAATAGGGGCCAAATTTCCAAACATTTTCAGCAAAATTGCAGAGAAAATTCCATGAAGTTGTAGAGACTTGTCGTTTATTAATTTTTTATGGAGAAAATTACAAAAGCAGGTCTGTTAGAGAAGTATCCAATTATACACATAGCGTGGACTCTTACGTTGACTCACCAAAGGTAGACCCTTACTCACTCCAGCTTCCTCTTAATCCCAAGGGGGGAGAAAATGAACAAAATTAATTATTAAAAATGTGGTTTTTTAATAAATTAAATTATTTTTTTGTACATTTCGCTCATAATTTTATCCTATTTTTGTTCAAAATAATGGCTAAATCAATAAATAGTATTATTATTTCAAACAAGGATGGTAACTTTTAAAAATAACAATACCTTAAATAAGTATATTTTATTTTATTTTATTTTTTCTCTCTTGATCACCACACTTTCTTTTTTCGGTACAAATTTTTATTTTGTAAGTTTCATTCTATTATTTAGATCTGACACTTAAACTTGAATAACATTAAAAGTCATTATTATTAACTCGAATAAATAAACTATTATTATTATTTTGTCATTAAACTCTCAAAATCATTAGAAACAACCTTCCATCAATCATCGATTCAAAATACTCACATTCTGCTTAATTTTTTTCAAATTCATCTATCTCGAAACAAGAATTTTATTCGTCGAACTAAAACAATATAACAATTACGACTATATTATGGAGAAATATAACCGAAACTATATATATATCAACTACTGTAGATAATATATATATATATATAGATAGATAGATGAAAACCTTCCCGGAAAATGGCAAGGATCATCCGGGCATTTGAGGCGGTCCTAGAGAGAAATAGCTGAGAAGAGATGAGGAGTTCTGTGCGCATATTTGTTGCATTGTTCCTCTTGCTAGCTCTTTTCATGGCCTCTGGTACGTACTTTCTTCTTCATCATAAAATATATACATGTTCTTAACAATCTAAATACATAATTTTCTTCTCCCTTCGTCCCATAATCCATCGATGGATCTTGTTTTTATTATTGTTATCAGGAAGAAGAAGAAGAAAGAATTAGTTAGACTCGTCATTTCGTTAGTTCAAAATGATTAATTATGTTTATTATTATACTGATGAGATATTACAGGGCAAATGGGTGTGGCGGAGGCGAAGACGACGAGCAAATCTCAGAGCCAAGGGTTGAAGAAGAAAGGGCTTTGTATGAGCACAAGCTACTGCGCGGCGGCTTGCCGGACAACTAAAGGCTTCAGTTTCCGGAAGAGAACGAAAGGGTTCAAGGGCGGCAAGTGCAGCTGGGCATTCCGTTGCCAATGTTTTTCAACCAAACGTGGCATATCAAAGTTAAGTTGGATTTGGAGACCAATTAGAATGGTATTTGGGATTTGATCATTTGTTTTTAAGAAATATAATAGAGTAAGTTTTTTATTTTTTTTAAATAGGAGCCTATTTATGTTGAACTGTTTTAATTTAACAAGGTTGAAAACTCTTTTTGTAAGATAGAAATGATAGCAATCTGTTCTTAAAAAATAGAGTCCAACAATCTGTTCTTAAATTGGACTTTGTTTTTTTAGGGAAGGAAAAAAGTATTTAGTATATTATATCAAAAGAAATGTTGGGAACTAAAGGGCAGTTCTTTTATCCATCTTTACCAAATACAATATTATCTTTGGTTCAAGATTTAGATCTTCTTTGGTATCTTTTATATATGATTTTAGACGAGTTTTTATTTTCTTGTACAGAGTTCTATTTTCATGCTTATCTCTCTTTTTCATTTTAACAAAAAGGGTAACGAAATTCGTCTGTCAGAATTTGATAGACTGTTTTATTAAAATATGGCAAGGGTCTGATAGACTGTTTTATTAAAATATGTATATATTATCTTTGGTTCCATAAGTAATATCATTTGTTTTTTAGTTGTTTAATTTAGATGTTATATTCTCTTATTTGGTTTAGGTTTAAGGAAAGTAGATTTAGCGGGGGAAAATTGTTCTCCTCGTTTGGATTTTTTTAAAAAATATTTTTTTTGGTATAAAAAATAGATTTTGATATAAATAATGTATTTCTATAGAAAAATTTTTTTAAAAAAAATTGACTTAATAAAATTTACTCCATATGAGATTGTGACAACCCAAACAAAAGCAAGGGCTTGTGGTGGTGGGGAAGTAATTAAAGTTGGACTTGCATAATGTTTAATACCAATTGTATCCATAGTGACTCAATTGGGTTTGGGTCTTTTTGGAATATGGGTTGGGCTCATGAAAACATAGTTTCCGAATGATAGATTACAATCTTATCTTGATATAACATTCTGAATTGCTATTTGTATAACAAAATTACTATTTGTATAACAAAAAATGTCCAAACTACCCCTATTATCAAAGAAATATCAGTTTCATGGCGATTTTGGGATTAAAAACGCTGTATATTGCTAAAATAAAGGTGGAAAAACGTTAAAATGGAGCGAAAATAAAAAATAAAAACGCTAAAACACTACGTTACAATTGGGAAAAAACGCTGAAACGCAGCAATTATATTGTGACAGAACGCTAAAACGTAGCGTTTTTGGGGGTCAAAAACGCTAAACAGTAGCGAAAAAGACCCCCAAAACGCTAAGTTGCAGCGTTTTTGGTTCCTTCGCTCGCTGAACTGCAGCGTTCGAACGCTGCAGTATTTTAAAAAACAAAAAGCAATTCCAAACGCCATTTTCTCCCAACATTGAAGCTGTTTCACGCAAAAACCAAACGAAAAAAACCAAGAACATTAATTTGTTTCAAAATGGAAGAAGGTGGTTCTGGATCTTCGAGAGGTCATGGAGCGGGCAAAGGGTTACTCTATAATCGGGTAAAATTTCTCAATCCTTTCCATATTCATTTGAAGTTTATTCTGCCCGGAAATCGGGTCCGGTCGGCGTTTAAACGCCGCCGATCCGCGTTTGGAATGGTCCAAACGCCGATCGCAAGCGTTTGGAACCGTCCCAAACGCAGATCCGTCGCGTTTTGGACCTGTTCCAAGCGCCACTCAGCGGCGTTTGGAACCCGTTCCAACCGCCGATCGGCGGCAGTTTGGAACCGGTCCAAACGTCGGTCGGCCGCGTTGGACCAGTTCCAAACGCAACCGATCGGCGTTTGGAACGGTTCCAAACGCCGTATGGCAGCGTTTAACATTGAGTCAAACGTTGCTAAGTAACGTTTGACTCAATTTCAAACGCTAGCTCGTAGCGTTTGACTTCGGTCAAACGCTGGATCGTAGCGTTTGACTTCCGGTCAAACGCTACGATTTATTATGATTGCCTAGCGTTTACGTTTTAAAAATATTTACGCAATATGAAATGTATGTGAATTACTATGATTGTTTGTGTATTAATATATATTTGAATTACATTTTTCAGGGTGGCGGTAAGGTTAAACCGCGCGTTCCTCCTTCGATCGTTGAGGAGAGACAGAGGCCCACAGTTTCTGCCAGAAGGCAGAAGATGGCAGCCAGGAGACCTCGAACTCGAGGTGGCCGATCCAGTGGTGGCGGTCGAGGGATTGGCGGGGAGTCGGCGTTCCATCTGAGGGACGAGGACGATGCCTCGCCGAGCGACGAGGACGATCGGTCAGAGGAGGAGGAGGCTCACGAGGAGCCTCCGAGATCGAGCCATCAGCGGCAGTCTGGTATGCAGCAGCAGCAGCGGGCGGAGCCCTCTGCAGGTACGCGATATTGATTTATTAATTACGTTTATTTAATTGATCTATTTGTCTAATTTGTGAATTATGTACATTATGTATTATTTGGTAATACTATTATTAACTAAGTAAATATTTAAATTATTATTTGATTGTTAATTTATTTGGTAATATGATTACTTAGTTAAATTATGTTATATTGTTTTATAAATTGAAATATTTATTGAGTTATTTACTTTATGATGAATTTGTTTATTTATTTGCTAGTTTGGCTAGTTAGTGAAAATATGTTATATTTGTTTATATATGTTCTTAATTTGTCTTTTTTGTTTATTCATTGGGAAATTGTTAAAATATTTATGAATGTTTCATTTATTGTATAACATGAGTAATAATTAAATTATGTTTTATTTGTTTATTTTGTTAATTAGTTAAATTAATTATATATATTATATTTGATAAATATAGCGATTCCTAAAAAGCGGAAGAAGGATGACAAGAGCTGGTTAGTCACTGGACCAGTCGAGGGTGGTCCGATCGATGCGACGGTGATTCCTAGTTTTTTAGGACACGTCGTATCTAGGTTTAGTGAGACGGGGGGTAGAGCCCCTATTAGGTGTCACAATAGGGGGTTGATGTACGATTCCTTAGTCACTTGGGTGCGCGGTATGTCACCCCTAGGGGCTCAGATACTTAGCCAGACAGGGCTGGGACATATTCCCAGCATTTTGTTTAGGCATATAGACGCGCCACTGATATGCGCTTTTTTGGAGAGGTGGCAGCCGGACACCAATACCTTCCATCTACCCTTCGGTGAGATGACGATACTTCTCCACGACGTGTGGGAGATTATGCGTCTACCGATAGAGGGTCGGTTGATTACCCAGTCCGCTGATACCCCCACCCTAGTAGCGTTGGCTAGAGATTTGCTCGAGATACCTCCGGACCAGCACATCGACAAGGAGTTATTCGAGAATGGGGCATTCTCGACCGAGCGGGTGATAGATCTCTGTAGGCGTAGACCCCGGCCCGACTCGGACGTTGCAGTTTTTCTATGGGCTACTATTGGGACCTGTCTGTTTACAGACAAGAGTTCCAATAAGTTCCAGCCAGGCCCTGTTCTGGAGCTGCGGGGCGGGATGGCTCAGGTGGGCGAGTACGCGTGGGGCACGACGACGCTAGCGTTTCTGTATAGACACTTAGGTGCTGCTAGTCGTCATGGCACGTCGAGCGTTGCGGGTTGCTTGACGTTGCTACAGGCCTGGATCTACGAGCATTTTCCATCTTTTAGGAGTAATGCCAGGCCTCTGTCAGTGCACCCCGAGCGGCCGCGGGCCAGCAGATGGACGGTCGACGCACCCCGCAACAAGGATGACAGACTGGCGCTTTTCCGGGAGGCACTGGATGCCTTGTCGCCGGACGATGTAAGTAAATCAAAATTAATTTACTTAAATGTATATATAAAAAACATAGGAAATGTAATTGGAAATTTTTTTTATAGGTTGTATGGATGCCATACGGTCGCGCTGCCGTCACGCGCACTCCGAGGACCCAGTACCGCGGACTCATTGCGTACCGGGAGGATATAGAGCCGTACATGCCAGACCGGTGTGCGCGTCAGTTGGGGTACGTGCAGTGGATCCCCAGACCGTTCATTCCGGCCACAGATGGGACGTACAGGGGATACGGGGGTAGTGGGTACGTAGTTCACCACTCACGGACATATGCGGAGTCCGAGTGGGACGCGTATCCGGCTACCGGGCCTATATATTTTGTGCACCGTGCACAGACAGGGCACGGTGTCCGATATAGTGCCTGCGTGGACGGATATCTGGAGTGGTTCGTACCCCGCTCCCATCCGTACGTCATAGGGCCCCCACCGGATCAGCCACAGCCACGCCGATCGTCATCGGAATACGTAAGTATTTTTGTTTATCAAATGTGTAATATATTTTATTATATTGTTCAACATGAATAATTGATGTAATTGTGTGTATTTTTTGTAGTGGGTTAGCGATGTGCTGGGCGTGCAGCACCGGTTGTTGGATCAGCTGCGAGATCGAGCACCGGACCTGCACGACGAGTATTCTGGTCTGATTGCGGATTTTGAGCATAGATTTGACCTGGCCGATTGAGCCCCTTTGTATTTTTATATGGTTGACATTCTGTTTACATTTGTATAATTTTTTTATGACATCAGCACCATTTCTATAGCAGTATTGTATGCATTACAATTATTGTTTGTGTTTGTTTAGTTATATGTCATGAATGTGAATTCAAGTTAATACAAAGCAAACAATCATATAATACCAAACTTCCTTCCTAGTTTGAAAAGTTAAAATCTGAGCAACTATAACTGGGATAATATAAATGAAGAAAAAGGGAGAGATAAAACAGATGCATCATTAACTATGGAACAGATTTGTTTATCAACTACTGCATTAAAAAATCACAGTACACTAAAGCCGCTAAGCATCACGACGATTTACCCATAGCCTAAAACGCATTCTGAAACTATTAGGCCAACGTCCAACGGTCGCTTGGTTGCAGTGATCGCGCCAAACAACGTGCAGTGGAGGAAGGGGACAATCATCAAGAACATCAACACGAACGTAATGATTACCACCCACGTGAGCAATTGCTATCTGTCTCTCAGGGCGGGTTTCGTCCTCTCCAGCATCCAAGGGTAATATGGTATAATTCGCCATCGGCTCCGAACGGCTGAGGTGCAGTACCACGGCATTAGCATGCGTTGCAAGTGGGAACAAGTCCGTGGGTGTGGCCATCCAGTAGGCTTCAGAACAACTTCTACCTTGATAACGTAAACGCCGGATCACGGCACCCAAATGATCACCGTCAGCAGGTCTCTCCTCCACAACTGCAAACAAACCTGCATACCTTTGTGGATCACGAACGATCTCCCCAACAAGCGCTCTACGCGACAATTTCCAATTGTGCTGTCCGCCTGAAAGGTAACTAGCAATCACTCTGAACCCACAATTTCCATCTCCAATGACATCCGACCATCCAGTACAGTAATACCGAAAAAACACTGGTACGCATGGTACATCTTGTCCAAATCCTAAAGTGTTAAATAAAATAGAATGAACATACTTGAATTAACTTTGTAAATAAATAAATTCGTGCAACATCACTAACAATATTTACCTTCACGTAACGGAGACTCACTAGAGGAGTCCGTCGTATTGTTTGATGTGCGCCCAGTTGATCTTCCACTTGAATTTGACCGACCCCTACCACGTGATCCACGTGTCGCTCTCTCGCGTCCACTCCACTCACGCATAACTGAATGGTGCAGTCTACTCGGCGGCCTTCCCCTATGAGTACCCGCAACCGATGGCTCAGCTGCACTAGACATATCAGCGTGCATCTCTTCCACATACGCCATATTAAGTAGACGAGCCAAGAATGACGGACTTGTGTTAACTGCAGGAATGACTTCCTCATTGAAAAACCTTGATGAAACATTATTTCAATCAGCATCCAAATGTAAAATTACAAAAAATAAAACAAATTTAATATAACTAACAAACATAAGTAAAATGTACCTGATGTCCTCATTCAGATTATTCGAATCCCTTTGGGAGGGTACAATTGTCAATCTCTGCCAGAACTCGTGGACTAATGGGAGCAATTGATATGCGGTCGATTCCTGTGCCTTGTATATATCACATGCACAAGGAATCCCAAGCGTCACCTTGCACACGCATCCAAACCTATCTATAACTTCGCCTGCCAACCTATCCTTTTTTTCAACTTGTTTGCTTACCAAATTCAGGCAGTGATGCGAAACGTATTTGTTCAAGTAACAGTATGGAAACCCCATCCTACTGGTTTGTGTCGTGGCAGTAGAAGACTCGAGCGACCCACTGTTATTGTTTTAACATACAATAAAATTATAATAAAATTATGACATTAAATAAATAATCGAATGCGGTTATTGCACTTACGCGATGTGAGGAAACAGATGCGTGAGATGAGAGTCGATCTTCATGAGCAACGTGTCGAGAGAATTGGTGGAAGAATGAAGCCAATCTTTCAATGCAGCATGGGAAGCCTCAACCCTGTTAGTTGCCGTATTCCCAAAGTGTTGAAATGTGTCCGTCCAGGCCCGGCAGAATTTCTCCTTATGAATGAACCACGTCCCCTCCAAATAATCAACAACTGTAGGCTCAACCATAGAGTATGTAACCTTGAATTGGACTAATAAGAGGTTAAACCTTTCAACTGTGGGAGCCATGATAATTTTCTTCCACCAATTACTATATATATCAGTGGCCGTGTCCACATTCCTCCTGCCAACATTTTTTTCCAACCAAATGGCAACATCACGGTCAATATGCCACCGACATAACAAGTGATTGCAAGATGGAAAGTGATCCTTAATAGGCTGCAACAAACCCAACTCCCTATCTGAGACAACAACACTTGGTTCCACATTACTAGGCAACAATTCCCTCAAGTTTTTCATTACCCAATCATATGTTTCTTTTGTCTCATCCTTAACAATGGCAAAAGCAATATTGAAGTTCTTATTGGTGGGAGTCATACCGATCATCTCAACGACGGGCATTTTGTACTTGTTGGTCTTGTAGGTTGAATCAACCACTACAACCCAATACCACCTGTTGAACATCTGAATTGATGTAGGATGAGCGATGAATGCATGTGTGATCGCATTAGTGGCCTCGTCAGTGATAATCCGAACAAAATATTTCTTCTCGCGAGCCAAATGCAAAAATTGCTGCCCAATATTCCTACCATCCAATCCATCTTTCTTCATATCTTCCTTCAAATTGTAGACCTGCCTTATCTGTACATTGTCTTCGGGAAACTGCTGATGAATAGCTTCCCAAACGCTTTTTGGTCTCACATTGAAAGAAAGCATGCGTTTAGCCTCAGCCTTTGCCTCTTTCGAGAAACCGCTCAACTGCCTGTGCCCATATGGATGCCTTATACCTGCAAAAATTAGTAATAAGAATATAAGAAAATGCTAATTATAGGAAAAATAATATAACATATTCAATAGCGAAACATATTCATACCAGGATGATTATGTGTGGACGATACCCCTGGCGTAACAAGCACACTGTAACGCTCATTAACAACCTTCTTGACAGTCAACTTGAACGGACATTTACATCCGCATCTTTTCGTGTTCAACCGTATGGTGGGGAGAGGCTCCTTCAATGGATCTTTCCATCGACTGCACCTAAAATAATACGTCGAGCCACTTCCGCCTTGCTTCGAAAGCACAAACTGCAGGCTATTAGCTATAGGATAGCAAAACGTAAATGCATCCTCCACACTTGCAAAATCCATATCTATCCTAAAATATTCACTTAGATCTGCCCCAATGTCCTGTTCCTCACCCCCCTCGTCATCCTCATTATCCTGTTCCTGCTCGTAATCATCATGTGTGCTAATATTCGAATCATCGTCCTGTATAGTCAGAAATTCGAATCCATATTGTTACAAACGCTATAAAAAACGCTTCACTTTACATATGCAATCTTAAAAAAACGCAACGTATTTCACGTAACTATACAAACAAACGCTCCATTTCACAAAAAATTTAACTAAAAACGCTACGGATTTCACGTAAATACCCTAATTTCGCAACAATTTTCTTAAATTAAAGGCATAAAATGCCACAATTTGGCGTTTTATCTGACATAAAACGCCACATCTTAGCGTTGATGGTGATTAAAACGCTAATAAGTGGCGTTTTACTTGACACAAAACGCCACATACTTGCGTTGGATGGTGACTAAAACGCTAATAAGTGGCGTTTTACTTGACACAAAACGCCACATACTTGCGTTGGATGGTGACTAAAACGCTAATAAGTGGCGTTTTACTTGAAACAAAACGCCACATATTTGCGTTGATGGTGACTAAAACGCTAATAAGAGGCGTTTTAGGGCAAAATAAACGCTGCAAAATACAAAAATACATAACGGGTAGCAAACTTACCATTTCGTGAAGAATGTCAATCGAAAGTTGTACAATACGAATGGCAGATGGATATGATTCGACGAAACCTTCTTTCGATTGTCGATTTGATTTTGTTGTCAATATTTGTAAGGGAACCTTTTGTACAGAGAATGTACAAAGGTTATGATATGATATGATGTAATTTGTTGTGAATATTTGGTCTGTTCATATTAGTTCGGTCCGTTTTTTAACAAAAACCGTCACAAACGCTACTATTTAACGAGCGAGATATGTTTTTCGGCTACACTTTAGCGTTTTTTATTACATAAAACGCTATGGTTTAGCGTTTTTTTTCCATACAACGCTGCATATTGGCGTTTGGTTTGGAAGAAACGCTACGTTTTGGCGTTTTCAGTACACTTTTTCGCTACGTTTTGGCGTTTTACTCTAATTTCCACATGACATTTCAGCGTTTTTTTCGTTCATTTCCATACAAATTTACGTTTTTTCCCCTTTACTTCAGCAATGCGCAGCGTTTTTTATCCAAGAAAGATCTATTATTTCATATCGGGGGTAATTTGGACATTTTTTGTTATACAAATAGTAATTTTGTTATACAAATAGTAAATCCCTATAACATTTAGGCCAATCCACAAGTTTTACATTCTGGGCCGAACAGAAGTTTTATGTGAAATGGCAAATATTTCAGATGGAAAAGTTTCTGAATTAACCTAGGCATTCAGTTCTTCACTTAAGAGTTTAGACAAGAAAAATCACGGGGGCAAAGAAAACTTTGACTTCCTCTTCAAATCTATAGCATGGTTGTGTTTTTTCCAATCCATTTCGTTCAGTATTAAAGGTAGGTGGGAGTATCTTTTGAACAATTCTGGTGTTGTAGCATGCTTGTGGCTTTAAAACAATTTATCAATTTCAGATTTCTTATTTGACAAAAATAAGAAAAACAATATGTATGTTGATCTATCAAAAATGCGTACGAAGGGAGAGATCCCATTTTGTTGGAGAATTTATGTCAAATATAGATAATTTATCCGTTTATTTATAGATAAAAAATTATATTAATCTCATTGCTCAAAGGAATTTCAATTCTAAATGAAATTGATAATTTATCCCTAATTTCAGCATGATTAAACTCCTAAAATGGTCTATTACATATAGCGAAAATATCATTTTTGTCTAAAAAAAATTACTTTTTTAGTCCACTATATTATGTTTTTTAAAAATTTTGGTCCAAAATTCACTTTTGCCTATAATGATCAGGAGTATTTTTGTCTTAATAAAATATAAAATTTTTTTAATCTTTTAAAAATTATAAAATATTCAAAAAAAAGGACTAAAATATATATTTTTTATAAATTAAACCTAATACCTTAAAGTTTTAAGAAATTCCCAATCGCACCCTTCCCCCCTTCTTCTTTTCCTTTCTTTTATTTTTCTTTTTATTTCTTTCTTTTCTTCTTCTTAATTTTTCTTCCTCTCTCCCCGACAGCCACCCCACCCCGCCCGGACCAACCCTCGCCGACACCACAAAAACATTCACATCATCGCCTATAACAAAACTCATGTCTCAAAACCCTTCTTCCACCTAGTTTTTCTCTCTCTCCCCGCTTCATTCTTGGCCGTCGCTCCTCGTCGCCTCCCTTTTCTCTTCTTCTCCGATGGTCACTAACACCCCCAGCCTCACTTGTCTCCCTTTTCGACGCCATTTCTCCCTTCGATTCTCCGTTATCGCTGCCTCCTCTCCCTCCTCCTCCTCCTCCGTATTGACAAAATCATTAGAAATTGGCAAAGGGTTTTCCAGATCAAATTCAAACTCCATGGATTGACGATGGGCACTCAAACTCCATTGATTGACGATGGGCTCACTGAATTTCTCTTCTTCTTTTTTTTCAATCTATCAAAAAATATCGTCGATTCAGTGTGATTTAGGAAATGGCAAAAATGGGGCAATTGATGACTTGGGGGAATGTCTCGACATTTTTAGATGAAAAGCAGAGAGGGGAAATAAATGAGAAGTGGTAACTTTCGGTTGATATGAACTGGGTCAAAATTCTCATTAATTTTTGTGTATTAGTTTGGTTTTCTTAGATAAAGAAAGGTTAGTAACTTGATAATTTTTGTCATTCTTGCTCTAGAATTTCCGAGTTTTGTTTGGGTTTTTTTTTGGTGGAATAATTTGGGTTGTGAGGTATTACATGGTGAATTTGGAAGAAATGGATTCTTGGCTTTTATCTTGCTATTGTTTGATCGAAGAAATCAGAAATTGTGGGATGGTGGTTTAAGAGAGCACTAGAAAAATTAATTTTCAGAATGATAGATCAAAGATCGAGCTGAAGAAAGGGAGACAAGTGCGGATGCGAGGTGGCAGTGACCACCGGAGAAGAAGAGAAAGGGGAGGGGGCGGTGCTGGCCAACGGGCAGAGGGGGGAGAGAGGGGGAATGGAAGGGTAAAAATTTTATAATTAGATGAAGAAGGTAAAGGGAAATTGGTGGTGGTGGTGGTGTTATGTTTTCCGGCGAGAGGGGTGGTGCGGGACGGCCGCAGAGGGGGGAGAGAGAGGGGGAAGGGAAGAGAGAGTAAAAATATATTTTGTGGTGAGAAAGGAAATATTCGAAAGGAAAAGAAGAAGGAGGTGGGGGGCAATTGAGAATTTCTTAAAACTTTAGGGTATTAAATTTAGTTTATAAAAAATTATATTTTAGTCATTTTCTTTTTTTTTTTGAATATTTTATAATTTTTAAAAGGTTAAAACAAATTTATTTTTATTAAGATAAAAATATCTCTGATCATTACAGGTAAAAGTGAGTTTCGGATCAAAATTTTTAAAAAACGTAATGTAGTGTATTAAAAAAGTAATTTTTTTATTTTGAACCAAAATAATATTTTTGTTATACGTAACGAACCATTTTAGGAGTTTAATCTTTTCAAATAGTTGAATGAGACGTTTTACCTTTGCCTTCCAATTTTGGAGGATTGTCAATCTTTATTTTTGAATTTTGATTGATCACCAGTCTCGTTAATTCTCCATTCTAACAATTTATCAGCTCACGATATTGCTCAATTTAAGTCCTTTTGCTAAATCATATGTTTTTTCCACTATTGAATAGCATGATAAACCAAATCTGTTGTTACAAACGATACTAGATTTTTACTTATAATCATAATACAATTTTTCCTTTTAAAAAAAAAAGAATTAAGAGCAACAAAATTTAATTTAAATTTTGTGGGAAAAAAATAGCAATGAAATTAAATTGGGAAAATGATAATTAATTTATCCAGGTCTCCATTGGCCCCCTTCACCAATCACCTTCTTAGGCCATCCCGAGTCTCCTTCGTTTTTCACCTTCCCATATCTTTAAGTCTGGCTCGAACAATACCCACCTGCATTTTTCGACCTCAAAAATCAGTGTTTAAAAAAAAATTATTTTTAACACCTTTTATTTTCTAGAAATAATAGTAGCTCGTCATAAAATGAGAGTAGTATTGATTAGTTTAACAAATAATGCTTACTGTTTTCGAAGAGAACCCAAGAAATATTATTTTTTTACTATAAACAGGACTATTTTTTATAAGATAGGATTAATATTAATAAATTACATTTATTTCTATTTGATTTGGTCAAGCTGTCCACATCCTACTCATATTCTAAAAATTATGCCTACCTCTTTAACCACCTAAATTAATAATAAAAGAAAAAACTGACCGGAAATCAATGCAAATGATTGTATGGGACTGAAGGGGATGACGGTAATTTTGATTTAATTGAGAATCTACCGCTGCGGCTCAGAGGGCTGTCGTGCTTGATGCGCAACGGGTTCGAGCCGTGCGCTTAGTTCCACTATAGGCATTACTTTGGAATAGTTAGATAGCTCTTTGCGAGTATTGAAGTTTGTATAATTTAAAAAATAGATGAATAATTTTACTAGTTTAGATGGAAGGTTTTGAGTAAGTTATGTCATATTCTTTAATTATTGTCCTACTGTAATAATTCTTGCTAAGAAAAAAAGCTCAACAAGAATAAACAGTCAAAATAACTTTTAATTTATTATTAACCAGAACAAATAAATTCAACTACAACAGTTGAATACAAAAAAATATTTCTATTAACTGCCCTCTTTTACTATTTATCATCCCTCTGAATGTTTTTGCCTTTATAAAAAAAATTTGTAAAAATCAGAGAGATTCAACTGACCGCTGAATGTCTTTCCCGGCCATAACACATATCATGATTGTAAAATGTAAAGGGGGCTGCCGAGTGTAGAATATGCTAGAATATAATTGTAAGCCAAAAGGCCCCAAGACAGAACCCAACAATCGTACTATTCTCCATGTGAACACACAATCCGCATTCACACAACTTTTTATCCTCTTTTTTTAAAAAAATAAAAATAAAAAAACACCTCCATTATCTATAGTTTGAATTAAATTGAAAATTGTTTCCCAAAAAAAAAAAAAAAAGAATTAAATTGAAAAGCAAAAGTATTGTATTGGTACTTTTTACCTACAACTATCATCTGTTTGGCCCAAATTTGGAAATTCTGCGTTTTAATCGCAACTTATAACAACATACCAAGACAAATTATATGAATTTGATCTTCTGTGTATTAATTTTTAAAATATTTTTTTCATATATAAAGATTATAAATTCGCTCTCACTAGCTTAACCTAATTATATATTATATACATATATAATTACACCGATGAAGTTTATGAAGAGAGAACAAATTTTACTTTAGACCACTGAAATATGAACGTTAATTAATCATCTGTTTTTTTTACGGGGATTTTTTTTTTACTATTATAAATAGAAATCTTACTACATTTTGTATATGTTTAATTTGAATAGGGTAAATTATAATTACTTTTCATGTGATTTGATTAAACTATCAATATTTTGTTTAAATTTTAAAAATAACGTATATCATCTAAATTATTCAAATTAATAACATCTATTCATTTAATCGACAGTAAAAATAAGAAAAAATGATAACATAAATATTATTATTGTATTAAAATACAAAATTAACATAAATTTATAATCTTTTTTGACAAAATAATTTTTTTTAGACATTTTTATTTTTGGACATTTTTTGTTGTTTAATTTTGGTCAAAAAAATATTAATAATTATCAAAAATCTTAAAGAGTAATTAATAATTTGACTAAATTACATGAAAAAAATATATAATTCACCGTTTTTAAAAGAGTGAATTGTAAAAAAGGTCATCATACTTTGGTAAAGTTTAGGTTTTGGTCACTAACTTTTAAATATTCAAAAAAGGTCACTAACTTTAGCATTTGAATTTTAGTTTTGGTCATTCCGTTAGAATGAACCGTTAAGTCCACTTACAATCCTATATTTGGAGGGTATTTTTGTCCATTCATTAATGTTGTACACATGCTGCTCGTGCTACAGTGCGCGCTACAGTAACGCGCTACAGTTTTTTTTTTTTTAACGCATAGCCTTTTTTAAAAAATATATACTTTTTAAAAAAAATACTTTTTAAAAAAAATAATTTACTAAAAATACCAAAAAAATTTATTTATAATTCCGCTCATCTATGCTACTTTAAAAATTATAAATAAAGTAGCATAGACGAGCGGAATTATAAATAAAATTTTTTGGTATTTTTAGTAAATTATTTTTTTTAAAAAAAGTATATTTTTTTAAAAAAAGGCTATGCGTTAAAAAAAAATAACTGTAGCGCGTTACTGTAGCGCGAGCAGCATGTGTACAACATTAATGAATGGACAAAAATACCCTCCAAATATAGGATTGTTAGTGGACTTAACGGTTCATTCTAACGGAATGACCAAAATTAAAATTCAAATGCTAAAGTTAGTGACCTTTTTTGAATATTTAAAAGTTAGTGACCAAAACCTAAACTTTACCAAAATATGATGAGCTTTTTTAAAATTCACTCTTTTTAAAATGGAGAAAAAGGTTGGAGGGAACTTATGGAGTATGGACATTTGTATTGTGGTTCATACTCGGGATTTGACAAATCGGTGGCAAAAAGACAAAAGCGTGGGCTAGTGTGGCAGTGGCGCGGAGCGGTCTGCTTTGCTTCTCACTGTTAGTGACCAATCCGTGACTCATTGACGCTACTTTGTTTTTTTCTTTTGGTCCATCGTTTCAGAAAGTATTTCCACAATCTATCTGCTTTTATCATTTTAGGGACACCAAAATTAAAATGGATTTTTAATGGCCAGCTTCCGTCTAAACACAAACTCATCTTTTGACCAAATACGACTTTTATTTTATTTTTTATTTTTTTTTACAAAAAAATACTCACACCAAACACTCCTCAAGTGAACCCCCTTATAAATAAGTAGGCATTCCTAGAATTAGAAAACCATAAGCATCTCCATCTGCCCATTTCCCATCACTCTTTTAGTGTGAAGAGAGAGCTTAGAAGATGAGGAGCTTCGTGCCTTTCTTTGTTACGTTTTTCTTCCCCTTTGTCCTTCTCATTGCATCTGGTAAATTTCTCTACTAATTTCCTTTTTCATAATTCTACATCGTATCACAATAATAATCTCGTTTGTTACATTATTTTAATTTATTAAATATATGAATTACTATAGAACGATAGGATAATAGATAATCTTTCGTACGTTTTAAAGTATTTTATGAAGTAATCGAAATTATTCATGAATGTTATTATTGGTGTAATGATTGGGATCTAGGGCCAATGGGTGGTGGTTTTGTGGAGGCGAGGACATGCGAATCTCAGAGCCATAGATTCAAGGGGCCGTGTTTGAGGGCAAGCAACTGTGCTTCTGTTTGTCAAACTGAAGGCTTCAACGGTGGAAAGTGCCGGGGATTCCGTGCCCGCTGCTTCTGCACCAAGCATTGTTAAGAACAGACACGATCGAGTTCATCGTGCTGCGCGCCCAAGTCACGCTTCAATTTGTTTGGTTTGTGAGTGTGTTTGGTGACATTTCCTTTTGTTCTTGTCACCATATGTATGTGTGTGAGAAAGAATAAAGATGTGGATCTATGAAATAAATGAGAGAAAGATTAAAAAAAAAAAAGTCATGGTCGTGACTTATGAGAGATTCAATTCTCTCCAAATCTCCTCTTCGGTTTGATTGTATTCGGTGAACGTGTTAAGGTGATTTAAGAGAGCTTAGTTCCTTATATTAATTTACGGTCTTAATAATGAAAAAAAAAAAAAAAACTGTACTTATTGAGTAGTTCAATTGTAACATGGAGTTTTTTTAATTACGATATTAGTACTAATTTCGTGATGTTCCTATTTCTGCAGAATTTTTAACCTATTTATTATACCAAATACACTTTTATTAGTAAAGGTGGGAGAGAGAGAATGCATAGAGAATGTGGAAAAAAATAATCTCTTTAACTTTTATGTAAAATATTTTTTTAAAAATAAAAAATTCCTATTAGAAAATATTTTAGACTTTCAACGTAACTTTTGGTTTTTTTAATTATTTTTATTTAATGTTAAAATTTTATGTGATAGAATATATATTTTTTTGGGAGACGACTTATAACAAGAAAAATAAGTTTAAATATTTTATATAGAAAAATTGAGACAGTTGTTCCTTATTAATTGCAAGTGTACCAAATTTGTTCAAAAGAAGAATGGCCCGCTCTTTTTTTATTTGTGTACATTTGCTTGTTGGTTATAATTTTGTAAAACATGTATTACTCTAACTATGGCAACAATTATTTAGTGAACCTCACTTTTATAATAAGGAAAATAAGATACTGAGATAAAAATAAAAGTAATTTTTTCTTTTTAACATTTTCAACACAAAATCAAAATAACAATTCAAACGGAATTATTGAAAAAATACATTCTTCTTTGTTTTTTTTTTTTTTTTGTTTTTGTTTTTTTTTTTTGTCTTCGACTACACCATTTAAGGTGATATAATTGTCGTCTAAAATAATTCCTTTCGGGACATTTACCCTTTCTTCGCCCTTCCTCATATATGTTCCATCTATTTAAGATTTTTGTCGTAATTTTGAATCGTAAGTCGATCTAAATGAGTTAAACATTTATAAAGAATCGAACCATAAAATAAATTAAAAAAATTATGATACAACTAATGATAAAAAAAATTAAATTTAATTAACGATCTAATGAGTTAATCGGTTATCTTTTAAATTTTTTCGTAAAAAATGACTACAATTATAAAAAAAAAAGAAGTAAAACTAATATTGTATTGATCACTAAAATAAAAGTGGGATCAAAACGGAAACAACTCCTATTAAAAAAGACCAAAAAATAAATTTACGTCTTCTTTATATTAAAATGTTAGAAATATCTCTAGTACTACAATGTAATTTGCTGGTTGGTTCATTTTAGGGACATCAAAATTAAAATGGATTTCATTGCCATGTTCCGTCTAATCCTCTAATTAGAGGAATTAAACACAAATTTGTCTTTCCACCAAATACGACTTTTTTTCATTTTTTTAAAAATACTCACACCAAACATTCCTCAATCGAGCCCCTTATAAATAAATGGGCATTCCTAGAATTAGAAAACCATAAGCATCACGATCCTCCCATCACTCTTTGTGTGAAGAGAGAGCTCAGAAGATGAGGAGCTTTTTGCGCTTCTTTGTTACATTTTTCTTCGTCTTTGTCCGTCTCATGGCATCTGGTAAAATTTTCCAACGATTTCCATGTTTATAATCTAATTCTATTAGAATAATAGTTTTATTTGTTATACTATCTCAATTTGTTAAACATATGCATTATTATGGGACGACAGGATAATAGATAATTTATCCGTAGCTTTTAGAACATTTTATGAAGTAATAAAGATTATTCATGAATGTTATTGTTGGTGTAATGATTGAGATATAGGGCCAATGGGTGGTGGTTTTGTTGAGGCAAGGACGTGCGAATCTCCGAGCCAACGATTCAGGGGGCTGTGTTTGAGGAAAAGCAATTGTGCTTCTGTTTGCCAAACTGAAGGGTTCACCGGTGGAAAGTGCCGGGGACTCCTCGCCCGCTGCTACTGCACCGAACCTTGCTAAGAGCATAGACGATCCAGTTCACCGTCCTTTTGTTCTTGTCACTGTGTGTGTGAGAAAATAAATATTTGTATTTATGAAATAAATGGGAGAAAGATAAAAAAAGTAAACATAGCGTCGTGACTTGAGTGGTTTAATTTCATTGAGTTATTTAATAAATAACACGAGTTTTATAAGTACGAAATTATTACTAATTTCATTATGTTTCTATTTCTTATTCATTTTAACCTTTTTGCAGAATTTTTAACTTATTTATTACACCCAAATACACTTTTAATTTGTAAAGGAGGGAGCGAGAATGTCAAAAAACTGTATCTTTTAACATTTTCAAGACAAAATCGAAATAACAACACAAACTAAATTATTAAACAAATATGCTCTTCTTTAAGGTAATATAATTAATTAAAGTCAGAAATAATTGTATCTGCGACATTTTTCCTTTCCTCATTCTTCCTTCCACCAATCTATACCTCCAACTGTTTCCATTTCCTCCTTTTATTATTGATTTATCGTTGTTGTCAATAGGTCAATTCTTACTCCCTAATTTTTTTCGTATTAATGCATATTTAAAATGTTGTAAGTAATATTGTTAAATGCACCAGTCAAATCTCAGTTAATTGTTTGGTGATAGATTATGCGGCAAATAATTCATCATGGTAAAAAAAAATAAAAATGAACGAATGTACGAGGTTTGATGGGTGCATCGTTCACTTGCGAGAAATATCGTATGAAATTGTCCCTTAGTTCAATTTGTGGGCACTAAACACTTAGCGTTGTGAATATTTTTCTTCCTTCACGCCAATTTGATATTTTTTTACTCTGTCAAAACTCTTAACTTTTTTCAAAAAATAGTTAAATCGTGCACTCCGTTCAATCGATTTAATCTTTCCTTTACATTCAAAATACGGACCATTAAATTATAAAATTCATCTAATTATCTTCCAATTTAAACAAAATCCAATTATTAATTTGAGGCTTATTACATTGCCCAGAAATGTCAAGGAAATATTGTGCAAGAATGTGCCTGACATGTAAGAGCGGTGTGAAACATTTGAATTAGAGCGAGGGAAGATGCGCATAACATGCTGGGTGAACGGGTGAAAAAGCTCCGTGTGCGTTTATAAATTTCAGTTATAACAAATACTTAAGGTGTGCACACACAAACCTTTTTTTTAATATAAACAAAAAAAATTAGATTTAACGGGTTTGAAATGGTATGATTCTGAATTTCTTTTGCTACACGGGTAAATTGTTTATATGCACTCCTAAATATCCTTTCTTATTTTTTATTTATTGTTTCCTCCTTATTATTTACTGTTTTTGAATTACCATAATGCCCTTATTATTTGACTGTAAAAAATAATAAATGCATTTTGCTAATCAAATAAGGGCAAAATCTCAAAAAATGAGTGATAAGCTACAAAATATGGGCCATGTTTCCATGTTGGGCTTATTGGGCCGGGTTGAGACCGGGAGCTGTGGCCTAGGATTTTGTAGAGGCAAATTATTATCAGTATCACCCTATTACTATATTTAAAAATTAATACATTGACATTCAATACTGTTAATGTATTAATGAAATGCCTAAGTTATAGAGTATAATTTGCAGCTGAAGGGCCTAGAGTCAACGTGTATTGGTATTCTAATTCTATGAAATTATAATTCAATACCAATTCTTTGTTTGGTAGAATGTATAATTAATCTAAAATTATAATTATAATTCTAAACTAGTTTGTTTGGTAAGATGTAATTAGAATTAATTTTGTATTATTAGATTTCATAATTTTTATTATAATCCATTGTATTAATTTTAAAAATGTATGAATATGTACAAATATTTAAAAAAATAATGACTAAATTTATATAATATTTTAAATATTTAAATTATTTTTAACATCAATTATTTGCATGTATTTTTTTAATTTTCCATATAATTATTTTTGTCATTAATTATTTAATATAATTTTCTCTTTTTTCCTAAGTGTTTTTTTGTACCAGAAAACTTACCTTCTCATACAAAATCCTAGAAAACAAAATTTCAACAAAGACAACCCTTAATAAATGTTGCCCACTTGATTTAAACTTTTGAGTTTCATATTCCCAACATGCCCGTGAAGCCAAAATTTTGAACGTCACGATTTGGCAATTAATGAACATAAATTTAGAATCGAACCAAATTTTTACCTCTCTTAAATTGCCTTTTACGCTATCTCCGCCAATTATTTGTCTTTATAAACGAGAAAGAAGAATAATAAAAACGCATTAAATACAACGCATACAATAAAATCTTTGAAATATAGTCCTATGGACAAAAAAAATAAATTAGCCATTGACCCATTTTCTAAATGAGTCAATACATATTATTTATAATTATACTCCATCAATTTCACCAAAATAAATTATTTTTAATTAAATTATTGTCAATTATGCATATAATTAAGTTAAATAATATATTTTTAAATTAAAAAATCATCTCCTTCATAAAATTTTTTTTTCCTAAAACGAATGTAATTGACTAAACTGGATTGATTATCGGGTATGATTTTATTCATAAAATTAAGAATTTATTTAATATTGTTTTTTCTTTACATATTTGAAGTGTATGTTTATAAATATACGATGTTAAATTTTGGACTATTTATTGAATTATGGAGTCGATTTTATTTTAATATTTTTGAATATTTTTAAGGATGGAATAAAAAAAAAGGAAAAAAAAAAAACCTAATATTACCGAACTGTACGGACGGTCCTCATCCTCCCGTCCCGTTACCCAACCCACCATATACCCGACCTACTTCCTAACTTCTCCTTATTCAATCGTGCAATTACGCAGTCTTTATTCCCAAACGGAATTCCAATTCCAAGATTCTGAGCGATCCCAGATCCTATATCCACCCCACTTTCTCTCTTCTTCCCCATCTTTCAATCTTTTTTTTTTATTATTAAATATTTTGATTAAGAAATCACACAGAAAAAAGATAAAAAGCCCACAAAACCAAACTCCCCAGATTTTTCCATTCTCGTTCTGTTTGTAATAATGGGATTAAGAGAATTGTTCAATCGGAAGAAGAAGAAGCCGCAGCCACCCGCTTCTGAGAATCAGCTGCTCCCAATCCATTCAAGATCGTCGTCAGTTCAATCCAGAGCGAGAATCGAGGAAGAGCTCGAACAAGTTTTCAAGAAATTTGATGTCAATGGCGACGGGAAGATCTCGGCTTCAGAGCTCGGTTCCATCATGGGAAGCCTCGGGCAGCCTTCAACGGACGAGGAATTGAATAGCATGATCAAAGAAGTCGATTCGGATGGAGATGGGTTCATCAATTTGCAGGAATTCATCGAATTGAACACCAAGGATGTGGATTCGAATGAAGCGATGGAGAGTTTGAAGGATGCATTCTCTGTTTTTGATATAGACAAGAACGGATCGATTACTGCCGAGGAATTGCAGAACGTGTTGAAGAGCCTTGGAGAGGAATGTTCATTGGCTGAATGCAAGAAGATGATTTGTGGGGTTGATGCTAATGGCGATGGGATGATCAGTTTCGATGAGTTTAAGGTTATGATGATGATGGGCTCACGTTTTGATTCCTCCGCCGAACCCAAGAATTAAGGAAACTGGGGGGCAACAGGGCATCATTATAGATTCTTTTCCTCTGTTTTTGTTTGATTATTATTGGCACTGTTTACTGTTGTGAACTTTTGATAATATGTTAGGAATTCTTATTGTGGTATGGTATGGGAAGCTTTTTAGTGTAAATCCTTTCTCCTATGGAAAATGTAATGCCTGGGATTCAAATGGACAATATCAGATTGGTTCTTGGTCCTTTCTTCCAAATGCTATTGGGGAAGCCATAACTTATGCTACCTCCATGATTATTATGTGTATGTACTAGATTATCACCTTCTTTACTTGATAGTTTAGATTGGTTTTTTTGTCAGAATATGGCTGTCTGCTGGTTAGTTCCTAATTCTTGAATTTGAACATTTAAATTTGAATGTTTGAGATGCCCTATGTGGTAAGAAATTGGTTTGACTCTGAATCTATCAGTAGAAGTTTGAATATTGAATTTAGCCAATCAGAAGTCAGAACTGCCCCCCCATCTAATGATTCCTTGTGTTGGATTCCAAGCTTGCAGAGAGCACAAGGTTTTGGCGGAAATTCTGCCATTGTCATTTTGCTCAAAATCAGATGGTCAAAAGTCAAAACCACGACTCTCATTGTTATCGGGACATTTTTTATTTTCAGTTTTTGATGCCCAGATGTTTCATGTTCTGTTTGGGACATTTAGAAAATTGCACTAGCGGAAATACCACATTTTTTTTTCATTTGTTTACCATTACATATTCATATTATAAAAGTTTCATTTTTACTCTCTTTTTCTTTAAGACTTTCTGCTTGCACTTGTTTTTGGTTTAAAGTCTACGGTGGTCAAAAAATGTTATAGAAGAACTCAGTTACTTAATATTAATGGATTCCTATGAATATGATTTTAGGATTATAATATAAATGACGTGAATCATGATAAGATAAGGATAGATGAAAATAAAATTGCTCTATACTTCGATTCTATTCTCCCCATATAAAATTTACAAAGTTTATGATATCCTAAATTTTTAAAATCGTGTTTTTACAAGAAATTTACATTGAATTTAATAAAAAACGTTAGATTCAAAATTTATAGGAGTTATTTTGATGAAATACAATATAAGATAAAAAGTAATCAATTTAATTATTCAAAAAATTTATAAAATTTTATTTAAATGTCATTTCAAGAGTTATTTCATATTATTCTCTTCAATTTCCACTAATTAATAGATAAATTATGACTCACTCACTCTATCCCATGTGAGCTATTATTATAATTAGCTCATATGTTTCAATTCAATATATTATTTTGTCCATAAAAAAGTCAAATTCAATAATGAAACTTAAATTAAGGTTGAGATTACTATATTAAACATAAATAGAATCGTGATAAAAGTCAAAGCTGGTAAGAGAGATTACCTCCACAGATTTGACAAAATCAGTGTATAGTTGCTGTCAATCTTCTCTAAAGTGCTTCCTTTTTCATATTGATGGCTCTCATATGGATTAAAGAACTTACCAGGAAGAAGTGTTGTGTTGTATTTATAGTTGATACAATGATGTGTGCTTGATTGTTGGATAGATGAAAGAAAAGGGACATGAAATGTTTTAGAGCAAAACGTTTACAATTTTTATTCACTTACTTAAAAGGTATATAGTATATTTCAGTCTCCTCAGATTTTGGATATATATCAAAATTAAAAATTATTGTTTGTAGATAAATTCAGAGTTTTTCAGAATAAAGAAGATTCGCATACAATAAAAATGTTTTGGGGCAAATGCTATAGAGAATAGTTTGAACAATGGGCATGGGATGAAGCCATTGGGGAGGATGGACTAAGATGCTGTCAAAGTTCATTAGATTGGCACCAATGTGAAGGGACCTATTCCATAAGATCTGGAAGAATCCCTACAATCGCTCGTTACGAAACTCGACATTTTAGATTCTTCAATACCTACTATATTATGAGGTTTGTTCGACACTCGATCGTACCGGGACAATCACGCAGTTGTAGCTCCTGAAGCATCCTTACCCACACCTCCCCTCCCGGATGGTGCGGATTTCAATAGCGACATTTCAAATGCAAATTTTCAAAATTGAATGAGGTAAAGTAAGAAATTGATTAAAACATTATTCAATTTATGAGTTGCAATTTCTTTTTCTTGTCAGGGATTGTAACGACATTAGCGATTCGGAGGATAAGATTCTAATGAAACATTGCAACAAAAAGATTAGTTTCAATACAAAAAGATTAGTTGCAACAAAAACATTTGACAGTATAGACTTACATAAGCATAGAGATATAAGTCGAAAAAAAATCATTTAGAATCTTCAATTGATTTTTGTAATCGGAGACTGCTCTGTTGTACTTACACATTCATTGATTTCAATACAATAATATTTATAGATTTTCTATAAATAGGGTTTCTATGTATCATACAATGACATTTTCCCTGCTCAGCAAGTTATATTTCATTAATTAAATTTGTTTTAATAAAATACTAATTACTATTTTGGAATTTAGGTTGACTTCTTTTATATTTTCTTGTGTAAAAAAAATCCATTTAAATGAATCATAATTTATTATAATAGCTTGACTCAAAAGAGAGAAAAAATTGTTCGAGATGAACTCGAGACGAGTTTTGACCGAGTCGCTCAAAGTGATTAATCACACCCTTTATTTATTTATTAGATTAAACATTAATGAATTTTAGTTATAATAATATCATTTTGTGAAGATTTATTTCGCACCACCTATTTTTTTATTTCACGTTTCTTTTATACCCAGATTATTCCGACAAATTAAAAAATACTAATCATAATATTTAAATATAAAATATAAAACATATTAAATTATTTAATTATCCTTAATTAATTTACTAAAAATAATATTAAAAAATTCATTTATAGTTCCGTTCAACTACTTTTGAGACCCCTAAACTTTCAATTCTTATCACCAAATTCCCAAGTTGTGCTGGGATTGGCTTAACATGTTTGGTATGGGTAATGGAGATTTAATATAAATATGATAAATATGATATATATCTGTTAAATTAGACTCTTGTAAAGGGAGTAGGAAGAAGCGAGTTGAAACCCGCTTCAATTCTGATTTTTTCTTATAACCTATTGAATGGAGTGGGCATTATAACTTATTGAGTGGGCATTTCTCTTGAATGTAAATAGCATGAGAGGTCGATGCCAAGTAAGTAGCTCTTAAAAAAGATAAATTTTCGTCATGTGCTTCCTTTCCCTTGACTTCCAAGATCAAAATTTTATTCAATCAATTGATCTATTTCATTGACTTTCATATGATTATGTGTATTGATAGAAACAATTTAGGACATAAAAATGTTTAAATACTCACATACTCTGCTGTTAAAATATTATTAAAACAGGTTCGTTTCTTGATTGGAAGGAAACCCGAAAAGCATATAACACTTAATATTGCATGGATTCAATATGCTTTTGCAAGGAGAGTGAAAAGGATGGTTTTGGCCTTTAGAACCTATCGCAACGGTAAATATTCTAAAACTTTCCAAATTTTCTTTTTTAACAAAGTTTGACACTTATAAAATTTTGATTCACATGAACACAAGTTCCACATTTGTACTCATTAAAGTTTCAATAGAAGGATAGAGAATGTTTCAAAATTATCCAATAATATTATCCCAAAACCAAAAAAGAAATGACAATCTCATGCCTCTATTCTCCTTCTAAGATACTACTTTGGAAGTTAGAATGGAGGTATAAATCGGGAATTTCAAAATTATAATGCCTATGGGAGTGGACTAAACTATAAAGTTATATTCCTTTTAATTTTTTGTATAAAACAATTTGAAAGAAATATGAGAATTTATTTTAAGGAGATGTTTTAAATTTTTTTTATGTAATTTTAAATTTTTTAGTATTAAATTATTTTTATTTAATAAAAAATATATATATTTCTTAAGAAAAATGATTCATTTTTAATTTCTGTAAATAATTTTAAAATCTTAGCATAAAAGCCGGAGGAATAATTTTTAAACAAGATTTTTTTTTTTTTTTTTCACTTGGACATTTTATTTTGGGCTTTCTTCCAGATTAGTCCAGTGGATTAATATTAATTGGGCCCATTCCAGTTATAATAGGCGGATTCTGAGTCTGAGCCATGAGTGAAACTAGAAGTAAACGTTCACTTTCTATATAGTTTCTTTTCAGTTTATTGTTTTTGTTGTGTATTTTCTTCTTTTTCCAGAAAGAAATGTTCACCACCACCAAGCTTATGCTAATGGCCACCTCAATATCCCAATTCCGGCCCTTGACCTGCGTCGCCGGCGGTGGCCTCTACCCTGGCCGGTTAGTGCCACAGCCACCAGACCTTATAAAATGGGTGAGAAGAGAAGGTGGGTTTGTGCACCCGGCTGTGAAGATAGCACATCAACTGAACTCTTCCTACGGCCTTGGTCTCATGGCGACTGATGAAATTCCAAAAGGGTATAACATTATTGTTCTTCCTGATCACATTCCATTGAAATTCGGGGTTTCTCAAGCTGATTCTGAAAGGGGGTCATACACTACTTTAGTCAATCTCGCTCAACATGTTCCTGGTACGACTTTCTCTTGACAGTCCTTTATGCTTTTACACATTGTTTACCTGTCTAGATTGCAGTTTTATGCTCAATTTTGGTTTTTACATGCAAAAACTTCTTAGGTTTTAATTGGTGCTGGATTAATTTAGTGGTTGTTCGCTTTGAATTTTCCATGTCTTATGTGCCTTTGGCAAATTTGAGGAAAACGTTTTTTTTTTTTTTTCATTGAATGTTTTATGTGTTTTTCTTTTTGAAATTTTGTTTGCCACCTTAAAGCTCATAACTTCCTGTTGTGCATGGCATAAACTCAACACAATTTTTTTGCTCTCGAACTAAAGTGTCACACGCACACAGGCACCAATAGGCAGATAAATATTTTGTTAATGTGTATCAATTGGTTGAGAATGGATAATGGAGATGAATGAGGAATAACAAGTGAGATGGTGAGATTCCTAAACAGTGAACATGCATCATTGATGATTATTTGCTGAACAATTTTTTAGGAGCAGCTTGGGAAGTTTTTTAGATGTCTGAAGTAGGGCCAGCTGTACTGCTATATAGATCAACCAAAAGAAGTACTCTTATTTGAAGTTAGGCATATCATCACTGTTTTATAGTTTCTCACTTGTTCTCATGCCTTGAGTCCACCCCAATGGATTATACTCTTCAAATTGTTTTATAACTGGAAAAAAAAAAAAAAAAAAAAAGAAGCAAAAGTGAGGGCATGGCAAGCGTAGAGGTTGCGGAAAAGATAGTTACACAGTCCCCACTGAGTTTAAGAATAGAAGCTCAAATATCAAGTAGACCATGGTTGACTTCCTGTGAATTTATACCACCTATGTTTGCTATTTAACATGATATTTATTTCCAATACGATGTTCTGGCTAAGCAAGAAATGAGTGGATATTCTATCTCTTTCTAGTTGGTGGAGCTATAGGAATTACAAGCCTCTTTTGACATTTTGGAGCACAAGAACTGTTTTGTATTAATGATGTTACTCATTTGGTCCCCTGTGGAAAACTGCCTAAACATTGTTAGGGTACAGAATATTTTTTGTTTCCTTTTCTAAACCGTTTTATTGGCTTTAGACGAAGATCAAGTGCATGATAATTCTGTCGTTTTCCTGTTTTATGAATTTGTATTTTCTCCTATATGTTCATGTGCTGAATTTGCAAGTGTCCAAAGCTTTCATTTTATTTTCTCTTCTCTTGTCTGGCATGTGGGTTTTCTACCTCTAAGCGTAGGTTAGTGACTTGATTCTTCATAAATTAGGCTTTTGAATTTTGAACATAAGGAGTAAATTGGACTCTTGGAGAATTTGACAGAGGAACTGTGGGCTATGAAACTGGGTTTGAAGCTTTTGCAAGAAAGAGCAAAACAGGGTTCCTTTTGGTGGCCATACATTAGTAATCTCCCAGAAACTTTCACTGTACCCATTTTCTTCCAAGGAGAAGATATCAAAAACCTGCAGTATGCTCCTTTACTTTATCAGGTAAATCTGCTTAAGCTTTTTTTCCATTCTCATCTTTTGATAATTAAGTTTCAATGTAAAAGTTATACTACTCGGGACTTACTATGTGGTAGCAACTAGCAAGATTGAAGCCTCAAATTTTCTCTATTCTGTTTTATATTTAGCATTAAGTCAAAATTGTAAGAGGGTTGAAGTGCTAATACTGATTTAGATTGAGCATAATTTGTCATGCCTTATCTCCGTGGGCTGCCGTAAGATATATTGACAATGCGTGTTGCTAGGTCTGTCAATTTGGACTCTAAATATCTGTTAAGTGCAAGTTATGGTTTTATAATTCCAGGTGAACAAAAGATGTCGTTTTCTTCTTGACTTTGAAAAAGTAGTGAAAGAGCACCTTCACAATCTGAAACCAAATGATCACCCATTTTCAAGCCAAGATGTAGATGCATCTTCACTTGGTTGGGCTATGTCAGCGGTTTCTTCTCGAGCATTCCGCTTGTATGGTGACAAGCTATCAGATGGGACACATGGTAATGTCCCAATGATGCTTCCACTTATTGATATGTGCAACCACAGCTTCTGCCCAAATGCTGAAATTGTGCAGGAACAAGATGTGCCAAACGGGAGTACGCTTGTGAAGGCATGATATTCTTTACTCGTGCTAGCAACTGTTTTGCTGAAAACTAAAGATTAATAGAAAACTTCTTATGGATTTTGTGTCTGTCCTTCTTTACCAGGTTGTTGCTGGAACACAAATAAAGAAAGATGATCTATTACTGCTTAACTATGGGAATTTGAATAATGATCTCTTTCTTTTAGATTATGGATTTGTAGTACCCTCGAATCCTCATGACTGCGTTGAGCTTAAGTATGACTCAGCTCTTCTAGATGCCGCTAGCATGGCTGCTGGGATATCTTCTCCAAACTTCTCTTCACCAAATCCATGGCAACAAAATATTTTATCTTTGCTGAATTTGGACGGAGAAGATTCTCAATCACTAAAGGTTTGTGCTTCACAACAGCCATGTGATATTTCTTTTCTGTTTTTCAAGTGAACTCAAGCCAGATTTCACGTACTCCATATCTATCTGCGTTAATGTATTTTTTAGCTGCATCTACACAAACTCAGTATATGCATTACCAATCATGTTTGGAACATAATTAAGCTTATATCCTTACCAAGTTCAGTCAATTGTTTCAAAGATTAAGAAAAACTTCAGAAAACCAGTATATTTCGAGATTCAGTATCCAAATGTTTCCAATAAGTTGAAACGGTTATCTTCCTGCAAACCCTTGTGCTGATTGGTAATAAGCATTGGAAGTTTGTTATAAATATTGAAAAGAAAACACTATGATGTGTTTCATTTAGCTGATGCATCTATTACTTGTTTTAATTTTAAGTAGTCCAGAAAAGTCTCAGAAAAGAATGTAGCTCTCTATTTCATTTTTGTTAGAGAAGTACAAACTGTGATCGACATGAGATATTGATTCCTTTCATGAATTATGGATCCATTGTCAAGAGACACAAGTCTAATTATTTAAAGTTCCTATTGACAATGAATGTGAAAATGAATATTATTCTGCTAAATATCTCATATTCATCTGCTTTCTGAATGATCTTACACTTGCAAAATTGTCGCTAATTCTATAGTATTATATAAAATTTGAATTTCAAAAGTTACAATTCGTTGTAGCAGCATATGAATTATATGTTAAGGGAAAATAACTGAAATAAGCTTTGACTGTAGAACTCTAACTTGGGGCTCGGTCAATGTTATTTTGAAATGCAAGAGTTAGGAATCACAAGTGATTGATTTTGATTCACATGGCATGAAGTCCTTTTAGTGGATTGCTACCACTGTTAGTTGTAGAAAATGTATCTCCTTCTCATCAATGATTGTTTTATCATGGTTGAAGTTGATTGGCTATGTCTTTTTGATTGATAACTAATTCCTTGTCAAATCATTAATGGACTTGTTTTTAACTATTGAAGGTAAGCTTGGGAGGATCGGAGTTAGTAGAGGGTCGTCTGTTGGCAGCCTTGAGAGTGTTACTATCCGATAACGTGGAAGATGCACGAAAACATGATCTGAATACTCTGAAATCATTATCTGCTGAAGCTCCTCTGGGAACATCAAATGAAATTGCTGCTTTTCGCACCCTTATTGCCCTGTGCGTGATTGCGCTTGGACACTTCCCCACCAAGATCATGGAAGATGAGGCATTGTTGAAAAACGCAGTGTCTGCTTCAACCGAGTTGGCCATCCAGTTCAGAATCGAAAAGAAGTCTCTCATCGTTGATGCCATGCGGAATCTTACTAGGAGAGTGAAACTGCTCTCGGGAAAGGAATCATTATCCTCTCAAACATAGTTTTCCATTTCTAGCATTATCAGGTTTGTTAAATATTCTTTTGCATTACGTACATGGCCAGAGTCTTTAGAACTTAGGTTTTAAAATGTTCTAAACAGATGATAGATGCTGAGTCTTCAGTACTTGCTGCGGTTAAGCCTTTTCGATGAAGCTTGCTTCTTTTGCATCTATTCTTGGAAGAATTTTGGCTATTCTTGAAGCGGATTATATCAGTGGAGAGCTACTTCTTGAAACTTTATGTATTTCCAATCCAAATTGTCATTATATTAAGATATTCTTGTGTTGTTTTCTTTTTGATACTTGAGTTATTCCTATTGAATGTATGAAATATGTGAGAATGGAGAGGTTAATTTGTGACCTATTTCCAAAAAAATTACAAGTTTATAATTATAAATTCGTACAAAATTGAAATTTATAAACTACTGTTTCTAAACTTAACTGATAATTTTCATATATCGACCCATAAAGTTTGAGAAACCCTCACAATTTGGCTGCGTTAACCAATTATGAAGCACATGAACACTATATCTTCTTCTTCGACCAACCTTTATACGAAGGTAGTAAAAGTTTTACCAGTCCAGCCGTAGCCGCCAGTCTCCGGTTCTCCGTTATTTCCGCCATCTAATTTCAGTTTCATAAAAGCATGTTTTCAAGGTTTCTCTGGCCCTTCTTTTCTACGGTACATGGATGGATATTACTGGGCTGGGTGCTTAGCTATTAGTCTGCAGATCATTTCTCTCTGTTGGAATTTGCATCATCGTTAGATCGCACAGCTAACTGTGACTGTATTACTAGTTTGTATCGGTTAAACCGCTGAACCGGCAGCCGATAACACACTCGGCGGTGTAACAGTCTGAATTTTTTTAGGTCGAAAACCAGTTAACAGTAATACAATTGAAGCTGATACGTAGTAACAGTTTACGCACTTTACCCGTTTGAGAAAATGTTGCAGAGAGTGGCATTTAATTATTGCCAAAGGCGGACATTGGTGAACTTGAAGCTGAAATGGGTAAAAGACCGTGTCTTGGATAATGCAGTAGCTGGAGGAAGAGATCTCAAGGCTGCTTGTCTTATAATTTCCATCATTGCCTCCAACCCAAGTGGCTGTATGCCTGTTTATCACGTCTCCCGCCATCGGGGTCAATTCGGCCTCCCAGATGGCCTCAAGGTGTCTACATTTATGAGAAGATACCCGAACGTGTTCCAAGAGTTGCAGTTACCTGATAGCGGTGGCACTTGTGTGCCCTGGTTTAAGCTCTCACCAGAAGCATTAGATGTTCACCAAGATGAAATTAATGCATTTCAGAGTTATGAAGTGGATATTCTTAACAGATTCAAGAAACTGCTGATGCTTTGTGAGGACAGAACGCTCCCTTTACAGACTATTGATCAGCTGAAATGGGACTTCGGTTTGCCGTATGACTACGAGAGCTCGTTGGTTAAGAGGCACTCAGAACTTTTCAAAATGCTTAAACTTGAAGATGGTCGGGATGCTCTGAAGCTTGCAAAATGGGACAAGAGCCTGGCAATGTCCCATCTGGAGAGGAATTCAGTTTCTGATGTCGAAAATAACGGGGCGTTGGCATTTCCTATTGGATTCACGAGGGGTTTTGGTTTAAAGAGGAAATGTATGAAATGGTTAGAAGAGTGGCAAAAGCTACCATATACTTCTCCTTATGTTGATGCCTCGCATTTGGATCCTCGTACCGATGAATCCGAGAAGAGGGTTGTGGGAGTCTTTCACGAGCTTCTGCACTTATTCTTGCAGAAGAAAACTGAGCGCAAAAACGTGAGTAACCTACGCAAGCCATTGAGGTTGCCTCAGAAGTTTACAAAAGCGTTTGAACGGCATCCAGGGATATTCTACATTTCAAGGAAAGATGATACGGACACTGTAGTTCTTAAGGAAGCATACAATCGTAATCAGCTGATTGAGAAACATCCTCTTGTGGACATAAGGCAGAAATATTTCAGCATGTTGAAAGAAGGCTTCTTGGACCGAAGCAGGGGACTATACAAGAAAGAGAAGACAAAAGACCTTGCTGGAGATCATCCTTTCTCGTACCCTTCGGATTGTGCAAAGAAAATGGTCGGAAATCAGTCAGGAGAAGAATTAGAATGCAGTTCTCCTTCAGAATACGACTCCGATGAATCCAACTCAAAGTTGTACTAAACTTTCTTTTTTTTGGTATCATGGAGGCCAAAGGTTTAGATTAACGGGCAGCTACACTTCTAGCGTGTGCCACCCCCCTCACATCGTTATCCAGCTATCTCTGAACCTCTGTAGGTGGTATCGTGAGCCTGGAGTAATCCCGAGATTCCTTGGAAGGTATAATGAAGGAGGCCAAAGGCTTAGATTAACCGGCAGCTACACCCCCCCTCGCATTGTTATCCAGCCATCTCCGAACCTCTGTAGGCGGTATCATGAGGCGGAGTAACCCCGAGATTCCTTGGAAGCTAATTTCGCCAGACAATCTGCAACAAAGTTAACCTCTCTAAACACATGGGATCTTGATAGTTCATTCTTGCTGTAGTAAGCGGTGTACTGAACTTTCTTTACATCCTTTTACTTCACTACTGCATTAGGACATAAAATCTTCCATAGACAGTAGAAATCCCTGACAGGGAAAGCAAGGTCGATTTTGCGTTATTAGCTTGTTAATGCTATCAAAATTTGGATAAAAGTTCCAACTTTCAACTTCATTCATGGTATAGAATTTACAGAGTATGGAAACGTACATTTGAGAAAGAAGCTTCTATAACATTTTCATAGTATTCATAATCAATCATTTCAGGCAAGTAAAGCCTATTGTCAAGACTATGAAACAACCTTACTCTAATATATGCAAGCTCACAGCTCTTCATGAAATTCAAATCTGAGAGCTGTTCAGTTTTCTCCTCCCACATATTAATAAGGTATCGGGCACTTTAAGTTCCGTACTTCAATTCTGCTCCGCTTCTAGAATCTTATGTAGTCATTACCGGGAAGTCTCACTTCTTGTCGTACTCTAAGTCCAGCCATTTCAGAATCAAGTAACTGGAGTTGCTTTCTGAGCCATGGTGGATCATCATGTTGTAGCCAGAGAGCTTCACCGGTGCTCATATTTGCGAAATCTGGATGATTAGGACTTCCCTTGCTCCTCCGGTAGTCCTTCCACTCATAAGGGTTGGCAAAAAACACTTGCCACAAATGAAAACGGATTCTGTCTTTCTCAAAACGATCTTCAATGGAGGCACAAATAAATGCAATTTAGAATGACAGTCATGGTATCCAGATAAGAGCATTACAAGATAAGAACTTGGCACATGAACCAACAAAAGTAAATATTCACATGAATGCAGACAAATCACAGTTAATTAAACAGAATTGTAGCAAATGCAACACATAAGGGCTGAATGACTAGCAGGGTCAAAGGGTTGTTCTTCGTAAGCAAATTAAATTTGGAGATGATAGATTACAGAGAGAAGCTACAAAAAAATTTGGTCTCTGATCTCCGTCAACTAGAGTAAAGGTAAGTCGAAAGACAAAACAGAACATGGCATGTTAGCGGGCCTAAAGAAACTAAAATTTGTACCTTGTATACCCAATTTCTCAGGTTTATGGTATATAGGCTTTTCAACATTCTCTGCAACGTAATTTATTTCTTTTACAACAACCTGCATAATTAAGCAAATGCATAAGAGGGATAAAATTGAAACCCAAAAACACACGAATATATATGATTATAAAGTAAGCACACATAGATATAGAAGCATACAAGCAAGGATAAAGCATGATAATGTATGCATCTGATGTAAAAATAAACAGGGACCCCAGATAACTTTTGGTAGATTAGTAGCAGTGGTCTCATTAGGAAGGATCAATATTCAAATGAGGACAAATGAATGTTCATCCTGAGAATTGCTCAACTAACATAGTCAGATTATAGGTGAGGAAAACAAAGGGCAGAACATCGTAATCCATTTTACTTCAGCCATTTCAAGAAGTTCAAATTTGCAGAGAAGGGCGGCTATATGGACTCCTTTTTGGTTATACACTGTATACCTTTTCTCAAAACAGAAAATACCGCAAACTGTTCAGATAAAAGTATAATAGTTGAGTCAAATTGCCCCCAAACTAAAAGTTATCCACTCATCCTGTCAAATGCAACATTGCGGCCAAAGGGTAAGCAAGCATATGATACACACACAGTGATCACTTATCCTGGCTGCAATGGACATAATAAATATAGGCCGCACAAAAACCATTTCAGATTCACAAGTCAACCAATTACGGCTGTTGCAATATACAGTCCAGAACTAGCTACCCCATTCTAAAATTTGCAATTACAATCATGTAATTTCTATTGATGAGAGAAAATAAAAGCCTACAAGGTTGACGAAGCGTTAATAACAATCAAAACAATAAAATGCTCAACGCTTACACCTGATTACCTAAATATCATTGCTTGAATTGGACATATCATTAATTTAGATTTTCTACCTCATGAGACATCCTGGGATGACCATTTCTGTCAGGTTTCACGTATGATCCCAAATGACCCCAAAGATATACAAAATCATTTGGTTTCAGATGATTTAGCGACATCTCTGCCATTTCGTCCCACATCTTCAACAAAACCCTGTTCAGAAAATGATTTTGAAACAACCATGACTACGAATTCCAGACTCAAACTATAAAAATTAAGAAGAAGAAAACCCACTTCATAAATGACATTGCTGATAAAACTAACTCACATAAAAGAGTGTCTAGATTGAGTAGCGGCCTTGACTTTGAGAATAGTGTAAACCCCGAGACGGGATTCACAATTTACTCTTCTCAATTCAGCAGCAACTGTTCCTATCAAGCTGACAGAGTTCACCGGTTGGCCGTGATATACAACGGTGGATGGGCGCTGGGACTTGAGCGCATGCTTATAAACCGGGCTTTCAGTTTCACTATCAGTATCAAAATAACTCCATATCTTGCGGGTTGCAGCAGGATCAGTCTTATGACAAAAGGGCCGAACTTTATCAAAGGGGTGATGATTTTGAAGTTTCCAGGACTTCTTTATCAGAGAGGCGATAGCTGAAGAAAGGGGCATAACAAATTTGATCGACTTAAAAATTTCGGAGCTAAAATTCTTCAAATCGATTTGCGAACTTGGGGACTGGGTTTATGATCAACCAATCCCGTACAGAATCATCAATATTTTGGGCAATGCTTATGTTATAATGGTGGAAATTAGAAAGAAGGGGGCGGTGGTGGTGGCGGTATTCAAAACTGGGGAGACAAAGAACCAGGCCCTCAGGTCGCTTATGTAATAAGGGTTTGGTGCATTGTTTTAATTTTTTTTGGTGAATTATTAGTGTTATGTGTTTGATTAAACTATCCAATTGCGGTAATTTATATGTTGGTCATGCAAATTTACTCCTACTGCATAGCGCGCTATAGTAGTTTTCTTTTCTTTTGTTATTTTTGGCTTTTTTTTTTTTTTTTGCCTTCCTCTTTGAGACTTTTTTTCGTCCATTTTTTTTCTAAACAATTCAGTATTTTTTTTAATGTTTTTTAATTTAATAAAAAAAATATTTTTAAATTATCATTTTATTTGTTTTATAATTAAATAATTTTAGATATTATGATACATATTATGGACGTTTTTGTTGTATTATATGATTTCTTTTTATATTCTTGATGTGATAACTATAGTCTGTTGATTTGATGTCTACTATTTTGTGATCTGATGTCTATATAATAATGATTTAATTTACCATGTTAAGCATATTTTAGTTCTACTGTATGATTTTTTTTATATTCTTGATCTGATATCTATAGTCTGTTGATCTGATGTCTAGTATTCTCTGATCTGATGTTTATATAATCCTGATCTGATCTCCATTGTTAAGTATGTTTTAGTTCTAGTGTATGATTTCTTTTATATTCTTGATCTGATATCTATAGTCTGTTGATCTGATGTCAAATATTCGCTGATCTGATATCAATATAATCCTGATCTGATCTCCATTGTTAAGTATGTTTTAGTTCTACTGTATGATTTTTTTTATATTCTTGATCTGATATCTATAGTCTGTTGATCTGATGTCTAGTATTCGCTGATCTGATGTATATATAATCCTGATCTGATCTCACTTGTTAAGTATGTTTTAGTTCTAGTGTATGATTTCTTTTATATTCTTGATCTAATATCTATAGTCTGTTGATCTGATGTCAAGTATTCGCTGATCTGATGTCTATATAATCCTGATCTGATCTCACTTGTTAAGTATGTTTTAGTTCGTGTATGATTTCTTTTATATTCTTAATCTGATATCTATAGTCTGTTGATCTGATGTCAAGTATTATCTGATCTGATGTCTATATAATCTTGATCTGATCTCACTTGTTAAGTATGTTTTAGTTCTACTGTATGATTTCTTTTATATTCTTGATCTGATATCTATAGTCTGTTGATCTGATGTCTAGTATTCGCTGATCTGATGTCTATATAATCCTGATCTGATCTCACTTGTTAAGTATGTTTTAGTTCTACTGTATGATTTCTTTTTTATTCTTGATCTGATATCTATAGTCTGTTGATCTGATAAATATTCTCTGATCTGATGTCTATATAATCCTGATCTGATCTCCCTTGTTAAGTATGTTTTAGTTCTAGTATATGATTTCTTTTATATTCTTGATCTGATATCTATAGTCTGTTGATCTGATGTCTAGTATTCCTTGATCTGATCTCACTTGTTAAGTATGTTTTAGTTCTACTGTATGATTTCTTTTATATTCTTGATCTGATATCTATAATCTGTTGATCTGATGTCAAGTATTCTCTGATCTGATGTCTATATAATCCTGATCTGATCTCACTTGTTAAGTATGTTTTAGTTCTACTGTATGATTTCTTTTATATTCTTGATCTGATATCTATAGTCTGTTGATCTGATGTCTAGTATTCGCTGATCTGATGTCTATATAATCCTGATCTGATCTCACTTGTTAAGTATGTTTTAGGTCTACTGTATGATTTCTTTTTTATTCTTGATCTGATATCTATAGTCTGTTGATCTGATGTCAAGTATTCTCTGATCTGATGTCTATATAATCCTGATCTGATCTCCCTTGTTAAGTATGTTTTAGTTCTAGTATATGATTTCTTTTATATTCTTGATCTGATATCTATAGTCTGTTGATCTGATGTCTAGTATTCCCTGATCTGATGTCTATATAATCCTGATCTGATCTCACTTGTTAAGTATGTTTTAGTTCTACTGTATGATTTCTTTTTTATTCTTGATCTGATATCTATAGTCTGTTGATCTGATGTCAAGTATTATCTGATCTGATGTCTATATAATCCTGATCTGATCTCCGTTGTTAAGTATGTTTTAGTTGTAGTATATGATTTCTTTTATATTCTTGATCTGATATGTATAGTCTGTTGATCTGATGTCAATTATTCGCTGATCTGATGTCTATATAATCTTGATCTGATCTCCATTGTTAAGTATTTTTTTTTAAAAAAAAGTATTTTTTTTTTTAAAAAGGATGTGAGTCAAAAAAAAAAAAAAAATGTAGCGCGCTACTGTAGCTTGCTAGTAGGAGTAAAATTCATCCTACTTCTATAGGACCACCGTAAACGGACTCATCCATTGCCGTTTGAAATTTTTGAAAATTATCAATATTATTCTTGACAAAAGTTAAATATCAAAAAATAAAAAATTTTGATAATATTTTATTAAAATAATATTAATTTTATCTTTCAACACAATGATAATGATTACATTAATATTTTTGTTTATTTTTTTCATTGATCAGGGGATTATATGTTGTTAATTTAAATAATTAAGAAGGTATAGGTTATTTTTAAAACCTGATTAAGGTATTGACAGTTTGACTAAATTAAAGAAATTTTTTTTTTTTTAATAATGTGGTGAAATTTTCAAATTTGAAAGTTTGAACTCTATAATTAAATTATGTTTTTTTTTTTTTTGAAAAAGTATTATCTCCATCCTAACTTTTAACTATGTCATTAATATCAAAAGAGTTAATTTTTTTTAAAAAAAAATGCCAAAAACCTAATATCAAAAGAGTTAATTAATCTAGTCTTCTGACTTTCTTATGTAAAATATTTTAAAAAATAAAAAAATTATAAGATATTTTAGATTTTTAATATACTATTATTTCAAAAAAAAAGATTTTTAATATCCTATTTAATTTTTAAAATTTTAAAATTATCTTTAATTATGAAAAACTTTAAATAGATACAAAAAAGATATATATATTAGGAAAAAATTATAATAAAAAATAAAGATAATATTATATTTTTAATTATATAATAAGTAATTGTTAATTTGTGTAATAAAGTTACTGTATTACTTATATAAAATAATGAATTTGGAAAAATATTATATAAATATAAAAACTTAAAAGTTGTTTGAAGGGGTAGAATATTTTAAAACGAAAGTTAAGTTGGTTGATTGGAAGGACGTGGCGTGGAAATCACGGGCAATTAGAAATGGACATTTGGCCATTTGGACATTCTCACCCTCTAACAAATTATTTCTCTATTTACCTAAAATACCCATTAGTTACACCCAATTAGATTGAGTAGCTCAACCAATTTACCCCCCAAAACCCATGGATTGTTGGAGTTTAATATTCCCTTCATTTAAAATTAAATGATTTCTTTTCGCAAATTTTACTTATTTTAAATTATATCACTCTCCATTCTCAATAAACATCTTATCAATTTTGTACAGTTTTACCCTTTTATATTTTTGACAGAGTAAGTAGAATTTTAGTTATTCTAATAATAAATTAGGTTAATATAATAACTAATATTTCTTAATTCTAGCCCAACTACTAAAACCCCGTATAATAAAAAATAGAGGAAATAGTTAAAAAGGATTTTTAAGTTAGGTATTACCGAACGAAAAAATATATAAATAATAAAATCTTGCTAGGTAAGTTTACATCTTGAGAATTGCTCATGATGAACCTAGGGAGCCGTAGTATCACAGTAGAGTTGGGGTATATTTTGCGGGTTGAAATTGGCATGGAAAAAGGGTGAGGGCATAGGTGGATAATGAATGAAAGTGTAATTTCGACTGTTAAAATTATGATAAAGAAGTGCAGGTTTTATGGAAGTTGATAAGGGTATTAAGAGAAATACATAAATCACAAGAGCCTTTATAAAAAAATCGAAAGTGATTATATCATAATATAATTCGAATTTCGAAATATAATTGGTTGAGAGGTAAGAGTAACATTTTTTTTGTATCAAAAAGTAAATTTACGTGTAAAACTAAGAAATATACTACTATAATATTTAAAGAGTTTAAAATTCAAAATATTTAATTTAAACTATTCAATTTGAATGACCATGTAAAATCAGCAAGTTCTCTTCAAATTTTTGTAGATGCATCATTACTAAAGCTTTGTTTGATCCAAAAAATAAACCTCAAAATTGGTTAATCATTATAAAAACTCTGATGAAACAAAATATTACGATTGGCTAATTGTCATTTAACTCGAAACGAATTTTCGCAGGCCCCTCCATTGTTTATATTGATCAACCGGCGGCCATATTATGAATTCCGCAGCCGTCAACCGCAAAACTTGTACTGTTCTATCCATTTGGACAAAAGAAATTAATTTTGCAAGGAAGAAAAAGAAGAGTTTTGAAGGAAATTTTAATACAGCAACTGATTACTGCGTATGTTAATCCCTCTGTCTCTAGAAAATTTCCATATTTTATCATCGGAAAGATTGACATGAAAGAAAAGCGAAATATCTCAGTTCTCAATTTTTTTGATCATCATGTATGCTAAAAAATATGTACAACTGATCAAGAACAGAGAACCCATAAGCCAATCGAAGAACCAGAGCCCAAAAACAGAGAAGCTAAAAAAAACAGGGGGGAAAGGATCTAAACTAGATACAAGAAATCAGGGTCTGATTTTTCCATATTCTAATTCCCAACAGAAATAGGCCTTTTTTCAGCAAAACCCAAAGGGGATCTCGACCTCTGCCTAAAAGGAGTGATTTCTTTAAGAACGGGCCTCATCTCCAACTGCTGCTGCAGCGCCGGATGCTTTATTTTCTCCATTTCTTGCTTGATTTTCTTAACTTGGCTGTGAATTGCAACTCCGAGATACCTATCTTTATCTTCTTTATGACTGTTGCTGCTGCTGTTGTTATTGTTGATCATGTTGCTCTTTCTTGGCTGCTGCTCCGATTCGACTTGCTTAACCATCTTCCAAAAAAGCTTAATTTAAAAAGAAGAAACTGATTGAAGAAGAGAGGCAGGTAGACACAAGTTTCTTGCTTGACACCAACAAATTCCTGCAAAAAGAAGAAGAAACAAGAACAGAGTCTTGTTGTGATGAAGGGAGGCGTAAAAATATGAAGGGATTTTGGAGTATTTATATAAGGAAGGATGAAAAAAGACACACGAGTTGTTCATGAAGGGTAAGAATAGGAGGAGCCTTTGGGCGGGGGGTGGTAATGAAGGGGGTGGTGATGAGGTGTGAAGTGGGGTTGGGTGGGTGGGGGTGGGGGTGGGGGGTTAGGGTTGGTTATTTATTTGATTACGTTCTAGAGTTTTTCATTTACCATTATAGCCTTGATAGTTATCTAGAACTTCTGAATTGACATTTGCTACGTGGCAAATATTTTTGGTATCTCCAAGTGATTTTCCCTTTTGCAACTCACGACACGAAAAGGACTTAGGTTGACCGGCCGGGAAGCTCACTAACTATGGCGGTCGTTGAATTGGATGCAATGGAGGCGATAGGGATGACACTAGAGGGATCGAGTATAATTCAGTGAAGGAGTTAAAAGAAATTATATATGAGTTAGATAATTCTAATAATATTGTAAGTTTTATTATATATTATTTTTAATTAAAATTTTGAGATTTTGGGTAAAAAAAATTATAGTTTAAATTATTGATATTCTTTACCTAAAATAATAAGTTTTGAATTTGTCTCATTTAAGTTACGACCTCATTCTTTATTTATAAGAACCAAATTTATAATTTTTAGGAGAAGAAACAAAAATATGAAATTTTAATATTGATAATTATCAAACTTTCGAATGCTATATATGCTTAAACTAAAATAATGGTATCACTATCCATTTTTAAATATATAAAAATATTTTTTTTAAAGGGCAGAAATAGAAAAAATTACTATTATGTATAAAAATCAAATTCTCAACAAATAGTACTAAAAATGGCTAAAGTAGAATGATTGTAGTAGCCCTATACGTGGCCATGTCTCCACGTTATTGCTTATACCAAAATAAAAAAATTATTGTGGAAATATAGGTTGACCAGATGTTGGAAAATTGGTGGCTTTTGTTTCTATTGTTGTAATTTTTGTCCAAATAATTTGAGTGGAATCAGTCAAACAACTAAGAAGGGTTCGATCAGAGAAGATGGCCTGCGCCTGCTGCTCTATTGCCTCGTTCTTTTCTCTGGTTTTTTCCTCTTCTTTTGTAGGGTGGCCGCCATAGCTAAAGACTTACTCGAAGGATTCCTTAATAATTTGACTATTTTTTATTGAATTAGGATCGATGGCTATGACTATTATTACTTAGGGCTTTCATACAGGATATAATTTGCTTCAATTTTTAGGTTTTTGTTGAATATTTATCTAAAAATAGACAATAATACTCATGTTGTCCCCTAATTATAGTTATGCTTGAAAATTATTTTTTGTCATATAAAAATTATTAAATTTATGGATTCAATGTGAGAATCTAATTTAAAAATGATATAACAAATATTATGGGTTATCGATGTGAGTTGAACAATTTTAACTGGATTTAATGATTAAACAAACTCAGATATATGGTCGGATTAGTTTAACAAGCACAAATCATAACAGATATATAGTTAGATCGGTCAAATAGATCCAAGCTAAATCATGGCAAACAAACCATATATATTGTTTGGTTAGTCAAATAAGTCCAAGTTATGGGCAAACAACAAACGACAAGTTCAAATATTAAAATCTCATTTTAATATCATGTTAAATTTATTGATATAATATAAACGTTCAACTCAAAATTAATAAGTCATGAGTTGAAGGGCTCTTAAATTTTCGTCTTAATGACAAATATTGTGGATTATCAATATGAAAATGGATCAATATTAAAAAATAGTTCAATTTTTATATTTTTATTATCAATAAATCCAAATTAATGTGGTAATAAGTGATTTTGTATGAGTTGAATGGATCAATTTAGTTGGAATTTTACATCCATAGTAAAACTTGCACTTTCTTCCATGGCCCACAAAATATCGAGAACACAATATCTCCTATTATAATACTATAACACAAAGAACACAATGAAGAGCACTTATAAAATTAAAAATAAATTAAAGTCAACTGATGAACTCGTAGCAATTTTTATTCTTAAAAAAAAAAAAAAAAAAACACACATGTCAAACAATTGTTGAATGTCGTGGGTTGAAGCCCTGATATTAATGGTGGAATTCCTCCTACCAAGTAAGCAAAATGCAAAAACCTTAGCCCAAAAACCAACCATGTGTAAAATGACCCACCCCTCCATGTGTTTCTTCATCTCCAAATCTGCCATGTTTTCACGTAACATACTACTACCAGATCTGACCCTTGGGGTTTTTTTTTTTTTTTTTTTTTTTTTTGTCTTTTCTCTTGCGTGTCAGATTCATATACGGCAAGGTGTTAAGTTCTTGCAATCTTAAAATTTCTCATCTCTATCTACCATGAAATATTCATCTATGAACTTTTGATCCATCTCCATCTGCACTTACAGCAGTTTTGATTTCCTTTAGATAAGGTTTCATGAATTTTCTTTCTTCCCCAAGATTATAAAGCTATCATGATTTGTAAAATTTGAATATATCAGTTAGTTTATTTACAACGCTCACCCGGATCCACAACATCCCCTTAAACTTTTCGGCGACAGTGGACTTGCCGGCGACTCCTTCCGCTGCCGCCACTCCAACATACCAAGCCGAACAACATAGTCTGGGTTTTGGTTTCAACATTTTGGACTCTGATATCATGTTAAATTTAGTAATTTAATATGAGCATTCAATCCAAAACCAATTGACAATGGGCGAAGAGATCCTTAGACTATTTATATTATAGTCAAATATTATAAATTTTTGATGTAGAATTGAGAAAATTTTTAACAATTTCATCTCGAGAAATTTCAAATTTTACATTAATATGTTGTCATTTTATTATCGTAAAATGCAACACCTATTAATCCGATTATAAGAGTACCCGTTACAATACCTATTATCCTACATCACTTTGTATTTCATTAAGTGTTCCTACCCAACAATCATAGATATATATCATAATATTTTTAAGCGATTGTATCATCACAGTATATAATTAATTGAGATGGGTTTCTTATTAATAGTTGGTTGAGATGAATTTCTTATTATTATTTGTAGAAATTATGAGATTTGTACCAATGTTTTGTTTTGTAGGAGTGTGATTCAAAACAATGTGTGTAATTTGTGTTTTTCACTTAAAAATAGTTATTCATGTGCTATATATGGATACATCTTATCAAACAATGACCTTAACTACCTAACTACTGACATTACGACTGTGATATATACTTGCTTCCATAAAAATAAGAATAATGTTAAATTAAAATTATTTTAAGTAATAAATAAAACTATTTTTAGATTGATAGAAGGGGAAAGCGTATTATGCCTTGAGCAAGGTTTAACAACTTAGCAAGGCAATGGAACTCCCATGGATTCCTGGGTCTGTATATTGTAGGGCTATAGGAATAAAATACATCATGCTCCTACTGTAGCGCTACAGGTGCCCGCTACAGTAAGGCGCTACTGTTTTTTTTTTTTTTGACGCACAACCTTTTTTTTAAAAAATATTTTTTTAAATAATAATACAGTAGATATCAGATCAATAGACTATAGATACCAGATCAAGAATATAAAAGAAATCATACAATAGAACTAAAACATACTTAACAAGGGAGATCACGTCATGATTATATAGACATAAAATCAGAGAATACTAGACATCAGATCAACAAATTATAGATATCAGATCAAGAATATAAAAGAAATCATGCAACAGAACTAAAACATGCTTAACAATGGAGATCACATCATTATTATATAGACATCAGATCACGGAATACTAGACATCAGATCAATAGACAATAGATATCAGATCAAGAATATAAAAGAAATCATACAATATAACTAAAACATACTTAACAAGGGAGATCACATCATGATTGTATAGAAATTAGATCAGAGAATACTAGACATTAGATCAACAGACTATAGATATTAGATCAAGAATATAAAAAGAAATCATACAATAGAACTAAAACATACTTAACAAGGGAGATCACATCATGATTATATAGACATCAGATCACAGAATACTAGACATCAGATCAACATACTATAGATATCAGATCAAGAATATAAAAAAAATCATACAATAGAACTAAAACATACTTAACAAGGGAGATCACATCATTATTATATAGACATCAGATCAACAGACTATAGATATCAGATCAAGAATATAAAATAAATCATACAATAGAATTAAAACATACTTAGCAAGGGAGATCACATCATTATTATATAGACATCAGATCACATAATATTAGACATCAGATCAACATACTATAGATATCAGATCAAGAATATAAAAGAAATAATACAATAGAACTAAAACATAATTAACAAGGGAGATCACATCATGTTTATATAGACATCAGATCACAAAATACTATACATCATATCAACAGACTATAGATATCAGATCAATAATATAAAATAAATCATAAAATATAACTAACAAGGGAGATCAAATCATGATTATATAAATATCAGATCACAAAATAGTAGATATCAGATCAACAGACTATAGTTATCAGATCAAGAATATAAAAGAAATCATATCATACAATAAAAACGTCCATAACATGTATCATAATATCTAAAATTATTTAATTATAAAAAAATAAAATGATAATTTAAAAATATTTTTTTATAAAATTCAGAAATATTAAAAAAATACTGAATTGTTTAGAAAAAAAGTCTCAAGGATGAAGGCAAAAAAAATAAAATAAAAAATAGCCAAAAATAACAAAAGAAAGGAAAAAGGAATTGTAGCAAAATCTCGTGAATGAATTGTTTAGAAATGGAGATCTCCGCTGAGCGCATCTCATTGGGGGCCAAAAAAAATTACATCCACGCCACTCGTCCGCCTTTTTCTCATAAATAGCCCATCCTAAAAAATTTATTATTTTTTGATAGAAGTAAAATTAAATGATGATCCTATAGGACCAACATATAAATTACCTTCCTGACACACCATTGAGGATTTGAATTTCGTCATATTATTCGTATTTTTTATTTCATAAAAATAATTTATTTTTAAATTTTAAAATAATATGATTATATATAATTTTTATATAATTTAGAACTAAATTTTAAAATTATTAGTAAAAAAAATTTATAATAACAAACGTTATATATGAATTGTACTTATTTAAAATAAAAATATTATTACTGACAGAAAATGTGCATGACAATTATTTAATTTTACGTATTATTATTTTATTCGTCTTAAAATAATTATCTTTTAGCATTTCAAAAGTTAAATTTTTAAATTTAAAATAACTTAATATTTACTTTATTTTTCTAACACAGAGAAGCTTGGAAGTCTGTCCTCATAATTGCATTCTCCTCATAGAAAATAGTATGCAGCTAATTTCAACTCTCCCAAAATTAAAAGTTTATGAATTTGTTCCTTATAAGAAATTAATTGTAAAGATAATTTAATATTGATTTGTATGTCGAATTTTCTTGTTTATTCATGGTTGAACTATTTTCAATAATAAATTTATAATGTTATAAATAAACATAATAATCATTTTTCACAAAGATTTTTATTATTTATTCGATTTACTGTAGTCTGTCTAATAGATTGGGAAGTTTATTAGTTATTGATAAGATTTTCATTCATTATTTTTGAGGGTGTTAATTGTAATATCTTATTTTATTAATAAAATCAAATAAACTCCTGTCAGCTACAGTTTTACATCTGAAAAGAAAAAAATTAGGAATAAACATAAACTAATTTTGTTGGGGTACAAAGAATTAATGAAGATCAAGATTGATTAACAATTAGCCGTCCCCTTTCCCTTTGTTTCGATAAATACTGTGGGCTGAAGATATGAACATATTAGGGACTGTTCTAAGCAGTTATTCTAGAATAAATTACGCCTTTGAATGGGTCAACATTTTACTTCCAATTTCTTATAATTGAATTTTCCATATTGACCACCAAGAGGACCGACCAAGATCCTACGAACCCACACGTGCCCATAGAAATCCAGATACTAATCCTAAATTACTGATTAAATAATGACGATGATGGCATGGTTGTTAATCTCTTTCATAAATAGGGGCAAATGTTAAACTATCTTAAAAATAAGGTCAATTATCAATATTAAATAGTTTGATGCAATATTGAATTGGCCCAGGTTAAGCTAAACATCCGTGTTTATCCAATTTTTATTCAGACAGTTAAGTTTGTTAACGACAGTTTATGAACGACGATTTTTCAAAGATTTTAAAACGTGCCATGTTTACACTATTTACCTTTTCGACCCAACAAACCTAATCTCTTTTTATTAGTTGGGTTTAACTAGGTTTAAGATTCTACCTACCCCATATATTTGTAATTTTCATCAAAGTAAGAACATGAGTCCCAAAGTCTGAATTTTCCCGTCGAATGGCCTGTTCTTTTCGGTCGGAATAGGTAGGTAAATTCCTTCCCTTATAACCGTATTTAAGAGTTTCCTGCCTCATACGGTTCGATAATCGAGTCTTTTGATGTGTTATTTTAATCTATTATACCTAATGAATGACAATCAACGCATTGACATCAAATATAAGAGATAAGGTATTGTCGCCCAACTTCCTTAATCTTCACAACATTTTTACAGTCATAAATTTTGCTCACAACCAACCGAATAGAAATCTCACATTCAGTACCCTTCGTGTTTGAAATGTCTGAAATATAAAATATCTCATGACCAAACACTAGTGATTTTTCTTTTTGTTGAGATGTCGTCTTGAAAATATTTTCTTGTGAAAGAGTTTATTTAAAATTTAATAAATTAATTTTTTTAAAATAAATAAAAATTAATTTAGTACTCAGATATTGTCTAGAGATACTTTCTATCTATTAATGAACTCATTTAAAATATCTTTTAATCCACTAAATAAATAATAGAGCAGGTGGGTCAGTTTTTGTTTTGGTTCACAAATAATGCGCATCCCTTATGCCTTGATTCTAGTCTGGCAAAAATTATTGGCTTCTTGGGGGCAGCCAGCCAGCCAGCCAGCCAGCCAGCCATGTTTCTACTTTACTGATCGTACCTCTCTGCAATATCCTGCAAATACTCAAAAAGTAGTTTAGGTTTGGACAGCATAACCATATGGCCAGCTCCAGTTATGGATTTGACTTCTTCTGGATCCCCATTTTGGATCATATATCTCTGCAAATCTTCATCAAGAATCGGGTCGCTCTCGCATATTACATAAACAGTTTTTATCGATCCGTAACCTTCTTTCGTTAGAAGAGACTCCTTCGCCATATCCTTGATGAACAAATTGCCTGGTCTCAATAACATCTTTGCCAGTTCTATCTCCTGAAATTCAAGAAAAGCTAATGTTAAAGTTGACTCAATCTTATATCGAAACCCACAACGTTTATATATAATATAAATAATCTAAAGTCTTTCTACATATTTTCAATTAGTTTTGGATTAGATACTCATGTTGGATTAATAAATTAACAAATAACTTTTTTTCATAAACAATAATAAATATTTATCTATTTTAATTGTCAAAATCTTGATAAAGTATAATTAATAATCAAGAAGAGTGAGGTAGTAGTACCTCTAATTCACAGTGTTGATACATTTTATCAGTGTAATCCGAGCCCAGGCCAACTGATTTTGGCAAATTTTGATAGCCCTCTTCTTCATGAAATGTCAATTGGCAATCCATAATTGATTCAGCCGACGATCTTTTAAAGAACTTCAATCCAAAATTTTGCCCAATATCACATCAGGATAAACGCAGACTATGACCTTAATAAATGCTGCTCAATTGAGGATGCATAAATATGTGGTATTTTCAAAATTTTCCATTTCTTTATGGTCGATTTATTTATATACACAAATCAATCATTTTCATAGATAAATAAATGAGCGGATAATCAAATAGTAGTATATATAGAAGTGTGAAAGGTTAAAGCACTCCTTCTTTTTAAGAAAAACTGAAATGACCTTAATTAAGGATACAATGAATCTCTTGACCGTAAAAAACAAAGAAAAGTGACTAGCGAAAACTAAATTAAATTTACATCAGATCTCATTTGGTATAATCCGTCAATTCATAAACAATTTTGTGTGCAGAATGGACCCTCTAATTCAATTATTCTACCCTGTTCAAATAGTTAAACTCGATTAATGTTTTAATGTGGGAAAAATACAGGAATAACTCATACATAATGATTTAATGTCAAATTTAGTGATAAACGTTTGGTAGTTGACAAATTTAGTTATAAACTTTATTATTCACATGTAGGTAACAATTTTTGAAGCACTTAAGAATTGAATTATAATTTGAAACCCTTATACTAAGTAAGTGGGTGTTACATGGATGACAAATTTTATAACACATGAACTAATACGTAATTGCGAACTCCATATAGACTAATACGTCATTGCGGACTCCACATATATTTTTATCCAAATTAAACTTTTAATTTAAATAAAAACAAGTATGTAGAGTCCATGATGACATGTTAATCTACATAGCATAAAATTTATCACACGAAAAAATTACTACTCTGATTAAATAATTTGTGAATAACAAAATTTAACACTAAAATTTGTATATATCAAACGTTTAAAATTAAATATAACACTAAAATTATACGGTAAAACTATCCTTATTTTTTTTCCAATAAAAACTTTTGAGGACAGTTTTAATAATTACATACCTCAAGATTTTATAAACCTAGGCCGCCACTCCTTGACCTCCCCTCCTCCACAAAAAAATAGTCATGATGAAACCAATGACCTAATATAGTATGATAGACATCTCATATTTAAGGAATGGTACAGAGGCATCCTTGGCCCAACTGTGGAGCCTCTTACCTATGAACGAAAATTATGAAAGTAACTATTTAATTAATCAAACAAGTTGGATGGATGGCCCGAATCCATTTTGTATATTCGAAAGGGGTTGACCTCTTTGCTCCTCTCTAACAAAAGCAATTTATACAATAAAGCATGGCACATTATTTTTGCTTAATTTGTCCTTCATTAGTTCTTCATAGTGTTAAAAAATTGTTAAATTTATTAATTTAATATAAATACATAATCTAAATTTGATTGAAAAAAAATAGACATATTTTTAAATTATCTATATTAGTGATGAGCATAGTAAGTTACCAGGTAAAATTGGAGTTATTTTAACAAAAATTTGAATTTTATTGTGGTAAGTTGAGATGTTTATGACCTAATGTAATCCTCCGTGACAAACTTTAGTCTATGACCCAAAAAAAATTATATATATTATTAGTTAACGTTTCACTTCTAAGCATTAGTGGGATAAAAAGAAAGAGAAAATGTACTGTGAGAGATATTTTAGTTTAAATTGAGACGATAATAAGTAAAAATTAGGCCGTAATTAATAAAATTTAAGAAAAAAAAAAAAAAAAGGAAGAAAACATATGTAGATAGTAGTCACCTCTAGAATGAGAGCTGATGGTGGCTGCGTGAAATGTGGCAGATAAGCTGAAACGAAAACACCAACTGAAACCTTGTTTGGGAAATTCTCCATGGCCAAAGATATGCAAAGGCCACCATAACTGTGCCCAACCAAAACCACCTTTTCTTCACCTTTTAGAGAAGCCATGAATTTCATCAACGGATTCACATAATCCGCCATTGATACAACCTCTTCAAACTTGCTGGGATTAACCCCACAGGCACCAAGGTCCAACGCAGTAACTCCATGGCCTGCAAGCTTCAGAAGACTCACGAGTTTGTACCAGCACCAAGCTCCATGGCAGATGCCATGAATCAGAACAAAATGATGATGCTTTTTAGTGCTTCTTTGCATAGTTTGTCTTCTTTTAATCAATTTGTTTTTTTGTGAAGAATTGGCCTTTTTGTAGGAACTGAAGATGGGACATGGCCAACTATTGACCTGATTATTTGGCAACTTTTGGGGATGTTTGTCAATGGAGTACAGCTAATTTATACCTAATTACTCATAGTCATACCCAGGTCAATTAGTAAATAGCACTAGACTACTACTGTGCTAGTAACAAATCCAAATATTAATTACTACAATAATAATAAATAATAAAAAATGTGAAACACACGTGCAAATATAATAATAAAAAAACTTTGGACGGTTACTCCGTAGGGTGACGGAACTAGGATTTTACTATAGTGAGCTCTGAACTTATACGATAAATATATTTCACAATAAAATTTATAAATAAAATAATAAAAATATATATTAAATGACTTAATTAAAATAAAAAATACCTTCAAGGAGATCCCCTCTTCAAATGAATGATGATTTTAAAATAGATAGAGAAAGTGAAAATATATATGATTTAAAAATGGGTTGCTTGGGAATAAGAAAGGAATTGAGGCAAGAAAAAAATCATTATAAACGGTTTGGGGACAAATGGGCTTATTTTACATTTAAACTTGGCCCATGAAAAATGCTGAAAGTGGCCCGTCAACAACATTTTCTTTTTTTTAATGCCTAAAACGATATCATTTTACTTAGATATTTTTTAATTAAAAAACTAATATAAGTAAAAAGACATCATTTTACTTAAGTCAATTTTTTTAAAAAAATAAAAGGAAGCAGTCTTCCTCAAGACAACAGCCCCAACCGCGCCTCCGCCCCAAGGGCGCTGCCAGGGCTGCAATACGGCAACCCTTAGCTGTCGGAAATATCCCTAAGAGATTTTTTAGCCTCTGTAGGGTCGATCAATCCCCTGGGACCTTAGCTAGGTCCGTCCCTGCTTCGTAGATATCCCATTTCTTTATATTTATAACAGCTATTGAAAACATAAATGTTGCGGCTACACAAAAATCCAAATGGTATAAACCAAATAGTGTCCAAACTATTTATAGAAATGAAATTATGGTCTACACAATAATTTAGATAACACCGTTATATAGTAGTACGATGGTTATATTATAATGTGTACTTTGATAAATGGTATGACAATATTGGTTAAATGAAGAAATAATAGACATTAGAGGGGCCACACATTAAATGATAAAAATTTTTTTCCTATGGACACCTTGCAAGATGTCTTGCAGGTGTACGACATAATTTACCAAAAAAATATTATGGTTGTAATAGTAAAAATATTATTTTTAATTTTTTTTTGAAAGAGAGAAAGTATGTGATGATTATAAGTTCAACTTTTTGAATTTGAATCTCAAAGATGTAATAAAAATAAATTATATATATATGATTCACAGTTCATGATATTTCTTTTGTGTCAAAAAAATATTTGAATATTTGTTAAATTAAAATATTATAATAAATATAATTATTATTTTGGGAGGATAATAATATTAATCACTGAAAGAAAATAGAATGAATACGCTATTTATTGTGTTATATATTGTAAAAAAATTTTAAAAAAAATTGTGCATAGTGAAATTGTAGATTTGCCTTTGTTTGGACGGACTACTTAAAATGCGTTTTAGTTCAAGTTTACAATGTAATTTTTTTACGCTTTTTTAAATATTATATATATATATTATAAAGCTTTATCCAAACATTTTGCATCTCAAATGAAATAAAAATGCACGATTATAGACAAAAGGATGTAGCCAGCGCCACAATAGATTTTGAGTCGCTTTGTATAAAAAAAAGAAAATTACACATTTATGGATTTGGGCCATGTTTGAAGAAGATGATGGCCCAAGAAAATCTGTCAAGTTTGTGGATATTGGATGGTTCTTAATTTCCGTTTGGTACGGCAGTCTACCCCACTTGGGACTGGATGTTCCTTAATTTTCTGAATCCAATCAGTATGGGCTTATTTTCCCCTCCACAAATTTTTTGAAAAGGATTTTCCCACCTTAAAAGTTCTCCAAAAATGGTATAAAATTTCCTTACAAAAAATGGTATAAAATGGAAGTTGGAACTATTATTATTGTTCAGTCACTGTAGGTCAAACAGTAGTGCGTAGTACTGTTTGGTTCGCATCTCTATAAAAGCTAAAAACAGTGTTCATTACCTTGCACGTTTTGTATATATTACAATAATACATATTAAGTATTTAAAAATATTAATTTCTTTAATAAAATTCAAAATAGATTATCATGTTATTTACAAAATTATATCGTCATGCTTCTAAATACTTTGGTGTGATTCGAATTCATAACCTTCTGATCTAAATGAAAAGGTGAATCCCTCCTCATCAAAATTTAAATTATTTTCATTAATTGGATAGTAAATTTTTATAGATTTTTTTTTTTCTAAAAAGTTACAAACAAACATAGCCAATATTGCCAATGGAGAGATGTCATTCTTGTAAAAATGTATTATCAAAACGTAAAATAATTTATATGGATATCTTAAAATATATTTATTGGACGGAATACTATTCTTATTATTTTATTACGTTAGACACATTCAGAATATTGGATTCACCCACAGAGGTTTAATTTAGTTAATGTGGGAAGATGGACAGTATATTTTCAATATTGAGAAGCTTTAGAGGCCTCCACGGCTCTTCCTGTTAATCTGATTGGGCTTCTGAATCATTTTGCGTGGATTCCACCTTCTCCCACAACTTCTATTTCTTCTCTTCGGATTTTTTTTTTTTTTTTTTTGGGGCCATTTGAATTAAGCAGCCTCCATCCTTAATTAATGACTTCAAACTAATATTTCAAAATTCACAAGTGTGCTATACCAACAAATTTAAAAGAAATTACTTGGAATATTTCATGTCATGTAGAGGACGCTTCATATCCTCCAAGGGTTTTCCCTTCCACAATCCAACAAATGGAGTCAAATTATTATTGAATCTGATTCAGCAGCAGTCATATCCACTATTAATAGAATCACTGCTGAACATTCAGCGGCTAACCCAATCTTTTTTCCATTCAAGATCATTTGAAGTCGAGAACATGTACATTGTGTCTTACTATAATCAATCTAATCATCTAACATATCGTTTAAACTGAATTTAATGTTAGTATTGGAGGTTATACTTTTTTTTTTTTTTTTTTTTTTTTTTTTTTCTTCGGAGGACAAGACTATACCTTTCTAGATCATGCCCGGAGGACCTCATGCAACATTTTTGTGATGATAAGTAGGGGTTTAAATAGGCACACTTAACTTGAAGTTCTAAACTATAAATTTGTTCGGCCACCTGTTATAAAAAAAAAAAAAAAATTACTCGTGATCAAGTAACACCAACTACTAGACCAGATTTTGAGAGTTAACTGAAAAATATATACTAGAAGGAAATCATTCAACACAACTAGGGCGGTTTATTAAACGGGTTGACTCGCATAACCCGCTCGACCCACAACCGTTTAAGAAAGCGGGTTTGCTTATGCTGGTGAACGGGTTATTCGGGCGGGTAACCGAATAACTTACACGGTTTGGTGGGCGGTTTTGGGTATGAGATTCTTTAAACGGGGACCGCCCGCAACCCGTTTAATACATGGGGTATATAAATTAAATTTTAGGGTTTTCATTTCCAAAAAATATTCTGCCTCTCCCTTTCCCTACTTTAACCCTAGCCGACGACGTTTTTGTACGTGTTGCTAGTTGTTTTTGACGTGGTGCTAGTTGTTCTGAGATGTGGTGGACTGTCTTTGTGAAAAAAAATCAGTTTAAATTCACACCCATGGATGTAGACGTTTTTGGACGTGGTGCTAGTTGTTTTTTATGTGGTGCCAGTTGTTCTGAGATGTAGTGCTAGTTGTCTTTGTGAAAAAAATAGCTTATATTCACATACATGGATGTAGATATTTCTGGACGTAGTGCTAATTGTTTTTGACATGGTGCTAGTTGTTCTGAGACGTGGTAATAGTTGTCTTTGTGAAAAAAATAGCTTAAATTCACATGCATGGATGTAGACGTTTCTGGACGCGGTGCTAGTTGTTTTTGGACGTGGTGCTAGTTGTTCTGAGACGTGGTGGGCTATTTTTGTGAAAAAAATCAGTTTAAATTCACACGCATGGATGTAGACGTTTCTGGACATGGTGCTAGTTGTTTCTAGACGTGATGCTAGTTGTTCCGAGACATAGTGGGCTGTTTTTTGTAAAAAAAATCAGTTTAAATTCACACGCATGAATGTAGACGTTTCTGGACGTGGTGCTAGTTGTTTTTGACGTGGTGCTAGTTGTTCTGAGACGTGGTGGACTGTTTTTGTGAAAAAAAATCAGTTCAAAAATCAGTATAATTTCTGGTTATTTGGGCCCCAAACCGCAAAACCGAACAAAAATCGGTGCAGTTTTCTCCTTATGCGGTTCAGTTCTTGGGCATGTGTCGTACTACCAAAAAATCGATTAACCCGTATAACTTGCAAACCGCCCGTTTGAACACCCTTAAACACAACAATTTGTTTCTAAATAACCTAAAAGTAAGTTGCATGACCAAACGGCCCAAACTCCTTAATCAAATTTTGAGGCTCAACACCACAATTATATTCCCAATTTTTGTCCACTGACCTAACAATATTAACCATACATGATATTTCTTTGTTTAGTCATCTTATACATGTAGTAACCTTCCCTCAAAAAATAGAAACTACCGCTCAAATATTTTTAGTAATTCGCATAAATGGACATGAGTATTTTTAATTTATCAAACGAATAAATAATCACATCACTTTAATCAATATTCAATTAATTTCCATTCTCATTATCGTGAAACAAATACATTCTAACTTATAAATGATTTCTCCACAAAGGGATGTCTTTATCATTGATCTAATGTTAAGATTTATGATAAAAATTAACTTAAGAACTTATATTCTCATTAGAGACTTAATTCAAACTTTTAAAAGAGAATTATTGAATATAAATGGTTACACGTCATATTAAGATGAGGACAAAATGGGAGACAGAGTTTTCTCAGGGTGTGGGCTGGACCCTGGAAGATTGTAGATGGATCAGATCCATCCCACTACTTTTCCATCACACGTGAGTTGGACCATTATTCACAAATGTACGACTCTTGTCAGTCATTTGGGCCAATTCCAGGGAAATATATAACCCAGTGGTCCAGTTTGACACTTAAGTCATTCATCAGAGGACACCAGATCAATTTTCACTCATATTATAATAACAGCATTTTTAAATTTCTTTCGACTATTATTATTATTGTTTTTTTTTTTTAAAGTAGTGGACTCCAATTTCATAAAATTTGGGTTGGACCGAGTTGATTCGACCGGTTCAACCATGAACTCTTATTGGTTTGGTACTAATTTTAAAAAAGAAAGATAGAAAAAGAAAGAAAAGGTCAAACCCTCTTTGACCAAAATCTTAAACATTTTATAAATTTTTATTCTATTTTTAAGAATATCTTATATAAAAAACAGAAAAAAACTCATCATTTTTAAGTAATAGAAAAATCTAATTTTCTATTTCTTTTATTCTCCCTAGATTGTAATATTGTGAACTTAAAAAATAAAAATAAAAAATCATCCCCTCTCCTCAAAAGATTAATGAATTTTAGAAAACAAAAACTTCTTAATGGAATCCGAGTCGGAACACACTATGCTAATTGGTAATTAAGTGGGGAATTAAAAAATTCAAAAATGCTCACGTGCTAATATGAATAAAATAGCTTCACTCTTTGAATAGTAAACCTATTACTCCATCAAATAAATTTTTTTAAAAAAACCAAAAACAAAGGAAAATTCTTATTATTATGAATGTTTCTAACCTTTAGGTAAAGAAAAATCTTATGTTCAATTCTCATGAAATGTTACTTGCCACGTTTTTGGTCATGAACACATCATTATGTCTATTACTATTTATTTTTAAATAAAAAAGTTGTATAAAAAAACTCTTCTCCACAAAGGGTTTGTTGCTATTTTTGCTATTTTTGGTAATAAAGAATGGTGTGGGGGGGTGGGGGGGGGGGGGGGGGGGGTGGGTTTATGGTTCAAAATTACGTCAACCATTAATGCCCAAACTCTACCAATAGTGTCTCGAAAGATCCACCATGCATGCTGAATGAGGGTTGTGCTTAATTCACTCTTTTGGTAAACGTTAGCATATCAAAATCAAAATAGATATGATAAAGAGTGAAAACGGTATAAATTTAACTGTTTGAATTCACTATTATTTTTAATATTTTGTTTGTTAAATAATCAAAATCGAAAGATAACAATATATAATTATAATATACATAAATATTACTTATTATAAATATAATATTATAAAAATAATAATTTTTTTTATAGACGTGCAACCAAATATGCGATTAAAATTGCCGCACATTTGGTTACAAATGATAAAGCCCATGGGAACAAATATGACCACTAATTTGGGTATCATACCCATATTCTCATTATCATTATCATTCAACAAACATTCGGTAACATTTTATTTCTATTTCATTCTCATTCCTTAGTTAAACAAACAGTCCCTTGAAATAGGAGGATGTGTGATTCAAGTGTGCGCGCGCGCGAGTGTATGTAGGATCGTAGAACCTAAGTCATTGCAAACACTCCAATTTCAAGAACCATATCTTTGAAAATTTTTTTCCTGTGTGCTCTTCCTTTCTAGAAAAATCGTCCATGTGGTTATTTTGCGTACGTTTTGATTTACAGTGAGTGTGTGAGATTGAACTGATGAATTAACAAGCCAAATTATTGACTAAATACTGATATATCACATCAACCAAGGACTCTAGGTAAAATCAAAATTAATTTCGATAATTTAACTTAGGGTCTTTTAAATTAGATGAAGAGATAACGCGACAACACATATAATTTAATTTGTTATGCTAAAAATGTTGTTAATCTATTCAAGAAATGTTCACCACTTCACTTATTCATTAGCGCGTGATTTATAATGTTTTAATTAATGTTCGAAATAAAAGTAAAACTACTTCTATTATAAACCTACCAAAAAACTATTTGGACTTCCATTCCATAATCTAAGTAATTAGACAAAATCTTATAGTCCAATATATATCTAAACATCCGTTGTCACATACTTGTGCCAATGATAAATTTCAGTTGTAATTGTTGATTTTATGAGTAGTCTTTACTTCGACCAAAAAAATTAAAAAGCCATCAAAATTGTCAAATCACTTATAAATTGAAATTTTGCTAAAAATTTTCCGTAACTTATATTGTAGAATGAATGTAGTAATGCTTTTTTTAATTATTATTATTGGTTATAATGAAATTTGATCTCCAACATGAGTTGGATTATTATATATGATATTCTAAATGATCATAAAGTTTGTCACGAATTAAATTTCAATAGTTCTTCCAAGTTATCTTTGTTTAATATTTATAGCCCAAATATTACAAAATTAAAGATTCAATTCTTTTTTGAAAATAATTCATCCTCTCATCGTAAAATTTGTTCATATATTATAAGCATTGGACACCAATTTCAACGACAAATTCACTTAGATCTCATTTAAGGGTGTCCAGAAAGTTGCTTGGAACATTTGCTTGGAATATAAGAAGTATTTTCGCAGAATAGTAATACATGTGCGGATTAATATTCTACATATAACAAGACTCATTCCACCTTCAAAAGAACAATCAAAATTCATCACTAGGGTTTTGGGTTTCAAATTATTTCAATCTTTGTTTTTGAAAAGGTTAATTTACACTCAATTTTCATTCAAGCGTAAACCAAAAATAAGGGTCTAAAATGGGTTGATATGTTTTTTATATAAAAATGTTAATATGATTTGGACAAATCTTAGCAGACTGGAATAATGTTTTCTTTATCTTAATGGCTCTTTCATCATCATCACTATGTATTTAGTCGCACCAGACTAGCTGTAATTTGAAACCCTAAAAATTGATATTGTATTGGTCTTAAAAAAATATTATTTTTAATTTGATAAAGAAGACGATTATTGTGAATTTTCATATTATTCTTAGATGGAGAAGAAAACCATAACCCAGCCTAAACCAGAGAAGAAACGAAAAAGACGTAGGATATTGATGAAGGAACATTCATATTTGTGACCTCTGACCCGCATATCAGACTGGTGTGAAGTTTCGGTTGTTAAGCTTGGAAACAACTGTGTAAATATCACCAGAGAAGTGTAAGTGTGTGTGTGATTTTTTCGTAAGTATTACTAATTATCGTCTCAATTTTAAATATTATTATTTAAATTTTAATAAAATTAAATATATTGTAAGAGATGTTTTAGTTCAAATTAAGATGATAAAGAATGATAAAAATTGGAGTGATAGAGAGGTCCAAATTAGTCATATTTTCTCAATTTTAACATAATAATGAATTTAACAAACACTAATACTATATATATATATATATATTTTTTTTTTACTTTCACCCTGCAGTAGATCTTAAGCAAGAAATGCAATCATTAAACTATTGTAAAACATAAATATTTAGATTCGATAACAATTTGAAAGTTTTCATATTCAAGAATTTTTGAATTTATATTTATTTTTAACTCTTCGAAGCTTCGCTAACTTTTATCCCCTTCGTATCTTTAAGTGCCTAAGTATTTACAGTAAACTTTTCCTTGTTTGAAATATTACATTTTTTTTCATCCAACATTAATATATTTAGACTTATTTTTTAGTGTTTGTAAATTAGTGTTTCAATAAACAATTTTGGACGGAACAAGTTAAAAAATACATTGGTGATAAAAAATGGGAAATTAGACACGTAATTAAGATGTTAACTTGAGCTGATCATATGAGAACATAGACATGTTTGAGAATTAGAGACCATGTCAACTTTTTAAGGTAATAATCAAATGAAATAATAATAATAATAAGAAACATGGCTAGTTCTATTACTTTATTGATAAACTAATTTAAAAAATTATTACACAACTTAATGGCTTAAATCTATTTTTGGTCATTCATAACATGAGTTATTCCAGTTTTGGTCCCTCATATATTTTAGTAATCAATTTTAGTCTCACTTAAATTTTTTTGACAATTCTAGTCATTTTTAACGGAAAAGTTTAGAAGATAATCGATTAACTCATTTGATCGCTAGTCAAACTTAATTTTTTTCTTCAAAATGATTTGTACCGTGATGTTTTTAACTAATTTTATAATCCGGATTCTCATGAATGTTCAACCCATTTAGGGTTTCGGGCTTCATTTTATATTGTGAGTCGATCTAAATAGGTTGAACATCCATGAGAAATCGAGTCATAAAATAGATTGAAAACATTATGGTACAATGGATTCAACATTCATGAGAAACCGAGTCATAAAATGGATTGAAAATATTATGGTACAAATCATTTTTTTTAAAAAAAGGTTTGACTAGCGCTCAAATGAGTTAATCTGTTATCTTCTAAACTTTTTTGTTAAAAAGGACCAGAATTGGTAAAAAAAATTTAAGTGAGACTAAAATTGATAATTAAAATATATAAGGGACTAAAACTGTAATAACTCATATTATGAGGGACCAAAAATAAATTTAAGCCCAACTTAATTAATAGTACCTAAAAGTCGATTTTAATAAAACAAGGAGTACAACATAGCTTAGGAGATCCTCTGAATTTCGCCGAATTTCAGATTAGCCCACTGCGGCACGATTCCTAGTCCAAAAAATGTTGAAAACTGCACGTTCCAACCTTGATAGTAGACTAATACAATTATAATCCTTCGTCCAAACAATAATTAAATCCCGGACCAAAAAGTAAAGCCCACTTATTATACGTAAATTATATAAATTATTTGTAATATTAAATTATAATTTTAGTCCTTTATGTTTTCCGCTTCCTTCTCCTTTCTTCCAAATGTCACCTCAGCCGCCAATCACCCTTCAACCACTTGTCGGCTGCCATCTTTAGCTGTGGCACCGCCGCACCGGCACGATGGTAGCGGCTGAAAGTGGTGATTTGGATTTAGAGTTTTGGGTTTTGATTTTGTTTGAATTTATATTCTACGGACGAGTTAGGGTTTTGTATTTTTTATATGTTAAAAATTCGCTTTTTAGATTTTCAATGTAGTTGCATTTTGATTTTTAGGAACCAAAACTGGGAATTTTTTTTTTTTAAAAAATTATCCTAACAATAATTTTGATTCATAGTTATTTAATGCAAGTATAAGGCTGAAAGGTTAATTACTTTTTTTAAAATAAAATATATATTAATTTACTGAAAAATATCTGGTAACCATTAACAAAAGAAGATATAGTCAAACAAATACAAATTGTGGATAAACTTATATAGATTTATCCTATCAAGTGGTGGATATACCATATGTCGAAGTTTTAATCCGAACAAAAATACATCACTAATTTTCTGATAAAAGTCCAAAACATAGATCTAATATGATGACTGAATCTTTTTGGACCAAATCAGCGAATATCGTCAACGATGCCGCTACCAATCTAACGAAATTCACCAATGAAACTGCTGGCATAATAACGAACACCATCAATGAAGTCGCGACCAATATACTACTGAAGGATAAAAGAAAATAAAGATTGAGGATAATCCCCCTTTATTTAATGACGAAACTAAAAATAATAAAATGAAAATGAGAAAAAGATTTATTTTTTCCATCCTCCTATGATGGGAAGATGGGGGAATAAATATTTTTTTAAGGTTGAGTTTCGAGAGAAGAGGGAAATGTTAGAGTTGGAGTTTTTTGAAAGGTTAATTACTTGATTTCTACCCTTAAAGAAAATTTTACATTTATGAGAGAAACACTTAGTACTATTATAAGTTTAACATTTATACTACCCATAAAAAAGCTGTTACTCCCATCCATCTCAAAATAAGAATTTTTATTGATCATCATACTGATTTTGAATTTTATTATCTTGAAAATTATTTTTTTTAATCAATCTTTATTTTTCTTTTAAAAAATAGTCATTTCGTCAAATTGGGCAGTTAGTTGGGTTAACAGACCAATTTTAAAAGATATTTTTGTCTAAACATGTTATCGTGTATCCACATGCATCTTTTTACCCAAAATTTTTATCTAAATTAAACGTTTAATTTGAATAAAAGATATATGTGGGATTCATAATGATGTGTTAGATTACGTGACATAAAATTTGTTAATTTATGTGACTTATGAGTTGACAAAATTGTAATTCAATCGTTAGCCGCCCAAAAAAATTGTTACTAGAACTAAATATGTTATAAATAACAAAATTTAAAACTAAATTTAACACAAAATTATCATATATGGATTATTCTTACACTTTTTCCCACATGTTTACTCAAATGTTAAAGGGGAGTGGAGTGCTTATAGAGAGCCAAAGGAGTATTAACGAAACCAGCATGGAGTAAGAGGGTACAACAGCATTTTCATGTCTGATGATTTCGCCATCCTCTTTTAGAATTATCTTCTTTCACCTTCTTCTCCATCATTCATTCTCACATTCCTAACATTCATTTCTAATTTTTTTTCTCTCAAATTAACATGCTAATCTCAAAATGTCTAGATCCGTCATTGCAAAGGAGCATACTCATAACTCCTACCTTGTTTGGCTTTGCCACGGGGTTACTAGTTACTGCCTCAATTTTTAGGACGGTAGTTCATAGGTTTTGATAAAATTATCATTTTATTTAAAAGGAGGGGAAGAGAGAGGTATTATAGAAGGGCATTTTAGTCCAAATTAAAGCGATAAAATAAAAGTACTGGAACGATAACTAGTAATTCTTCTTTGCCAATAAGAGATCTTGTGCTTAGGGCCAATTAAGGGTTTCTCCATTTGGTTAAATGCACGAGTGCTTAGATCTGTTTCTCTTTTTGTTTGAACATGTCCTCTCTTTGGGGGGTTCCCCTCACCTACTTTTCATAATGCTACTATTTTATGTGTTTGGTTTCTATCTCCTTCTTCGTTTTAGGTGTTCACGTGTGTAGATGAACACTTCTTATTGAGGCTCCAAATCTACAAAAATTTAACCATATTTAATTGAAAAGGACAATTAGACTTTGTGTTGTTTGATGTGATGTGTCCAAACAAAACTAATCAAATTAAGTTAAAATAAAACAAGATGAGACAAATTCACCTCACCTGGACTTATAACAATTAGTATATTAAAAAATAATTTATTACTATAAATCAAATTTACAGTAAAAAAAGAAAAGAAAAAAAAGAAAAGAAAATGAAATTAAAAGAAACAACAAAGAAGCATAGGAAAAATATTTTGTACAACTATCAATATGTATTTTTAGTCATTTTAGCTCAATAAAAATAATTCATTTAATGTATTGATCGTTCTGAATTTATCTTATTTTTTCTTTAACTAATGTTCTTATGTTATTTGTCATTGAGGGTTATTAGTTATTGTCTCAGTTTTTGGGACAATAATTCATAAATTTTGATAAAATTGTATTTTTACTTAAAAGAGAGGAAAATAAAGAGTAATGTAGGAGGGACATTTTAATCTAAATTAAAACGATAGAGAGTAAATAGTGAGGCGATAAATAATAAAACTTTTTGTCAAAATAAAACTAGCAGCATAAAATTCCATCAGGGAGTGCGACTTGAGTCATGACGCGTCTGTCTGCTTCCTCTTATTATTATTATTATTATTATCTTTATTACTAATTTGAGGTTAATTAGTTTAGTGTTTTCTCAACATTGAAACAAGAACCCTTTTTGTCTTACTCTTTCAGGTAACAAAAACATTTTAAATTCCGTCCCTCAAAAATTTTTTTTTTGTTTTTAATTACTAGTGTTATAGTCCGTCCAATTGAAACGATTGTTAAAGGTTAGAATCACGATGCGTGTTACGCATTGTTGCGTGATTCTTTGAAGGATCATTTGATGTAACATTTTGAATAAGTATGGTGTCGGTTTGAGTCTATAAAGTATTTGATTAACATTTTAATATTTAAATTAATAGTAAATTCTAAAATTAGTCATTATATTATAGTCACTTTCTGATTTTGGTCATCATGTTTTGAAAACTATTTTTAAGGTCGTCATTCTTTACTTTTCTTTCCAAAAATGGTCACTCCGTCAAGTTTGACCGTTAACCCACTAACAGTCAACTTTTTTTAGGGTTATTTTTGTCTTTTCATTAATTCATTAAATTAAAAAAAGAGTAAACTTTGAATTTGGTAATCATACTTTTCTAAAATTCAATTTTTGGTCTTCTTACTTTAAAAATTATATTTGAGGTCATCATACTTTCATTTTTTATTCAATTTTGGTCATTCTGTCTAAATGTTCTGTTAAGTCTCTAACGATCATAATTTTTTGAGGGTAAATACAGAAAAAACGCACCCCATCATACATGTGGAATTTTTTTTATTAATTATTTTTTCGCATCTTCGCCACGACCACCCACAGTAGGGCTGATAATTTCTGACACGACACGAAAATTGAACACGAAATCGGCACGAAACAGGTAGGGTTCGAGTTCGAATTTTGGACCCGAAAAATTTTCAGGTCGGGTTCTTGTCGGTCCAAGATTTTCAGGTCAAAATTAGGTCAACACACCAGGTCAACGGGTTGACATGATGACCCAAAATATTTTTAAAAAATTATTGTGTGAAAAAAATGGGGTTTGCCTATCGAGTTAGGGTTGGTCGAAACTAAACCGACCCGGTCAACCCGTTTGGCTCTGGTTGGTGGGTCAATCAACGGGTTAACTATGTCGATTTCAGGTTGATCTGGTAAAAATCAGGTCAGGTTTGGGTTGAAGTTTTCCAACCCGTTCGGGTTCGGGTTAGGGCTGGGGGCAAAAATATAATTTTCTCTTTCAACCGACACGAAACCAACACACTGACATGAATTAACAGCCCTAACCCACACCCTTAAGAAGAATAAAACTTTTTAAAGTCGCGTGCATGATGGGGGTGAGGGTGTGGGTGTTGGCGGCGGCGGAGATGCGAAAAAATAATTAATAAATAAAAAAATTTAATGTGCATGATGGAGTGTTTTTTTTTTTATTTACCCTAAAAAATTATGGTTGATTGAGACTTAAAGGAATATTTAGACAGAATTATCAAAATTAAATAAAAAATGAAAGTATGATGACCTCAAATATAATTTTTAAAGTAAGATGACCAAAAATGAGATTTTAGAAAAGTATGATGACCAAATTCAAATTACTCTTTTTTAATTTAATGAGTTAATGAAAAGACAAAAATAACCCTAAAAAAAATTGACCGTTAGTGGGTTAACGGTCAAACTTGACGGAGTGACTATATTTGAAAGAAAAGTAAAGTATGATGACATTAAAAATAGTTTTCAAAGTATGATGACCAAAACCAGAAAGTGACTATAGTATAGTGACCAATTTTATAATTTATTCTTAAATTAAAATCAAATAATATTTGTACATATTAAAAACGTTTAAGACGTACTTATAAGATTAGTATTTATTAAAAATAATTTTTCAAAATTAAAGTTATTTCATATATTACTTCAAAAAAAAAGTTATTTCATATATTGTAAATCAAATAACTCGTAAGATTTACAAAAATTAGTTTTAAAGTTACTAGTACATTTGAACATTTAGTATATAATCTCAAAATGCAATGTTGAATAATAAGGGACATAATGTAAATTTGAGTTTTTATATAATATATAATTCTAACAAAATAAGATTCATTTTATTATAACTCACTGGGAGTTTTCTAAAATGGATCAATTTAATGATATTGTCGAGATGACAGTATATGATTGATTTCCACGCATATCACAATCAAACCTTTTGGATCAATTTATCGTGGAGAGAATATTATATTTTTACTTGTTAGCATTCCACATCTTTAATTTTACTTTTACGAGGTAAAATTAGAAAATTAATCGTGAAATTTAGGTACAAAATTAGAATATTTTCAACATGGAGGGCTAAAACATATTTAATCAAGGAATTTCGTCTCTTTTTCGGCCCTATATATAAGAATAAAGAACTATCCTACATGAGCATATTGCCTTCCACTTGGGGTGGTAGCTTTTAATTTGACATGAATTAATTACAAATAGACTAATGAGTATTATTAGAATAGTTAAATTAAATATTATTTTGAAATGTAAATTCGAAATAATATAAATGTGACATTGGCACAAAAAATTTAAACTAATATGTGTGTGCGTGAGTCGTTATCTATTCTAAGGAGTTAACCTTTATTATATAGAATAGGGTGAATTATATTTTTTTTTGTGATTTGGTGAAATTATTAATATTTCTTTCACGTTTTGAAAATAACGTATATTTTTATTCATTATTCAAATTAATAACAATTAACTCCCCAATTCATGAAAAAAATAAATAAAAATATCAACATAAATATTATTATTGTGATGATAAATAAAATTATTATCATCTTAAAAAATATCGTCAATTTATTTATTTTTTTGATATTTTTTAATATTTAATTTTAATAAAAAAATTATTACATTATCAAAAATTTCGAAAAATAATTAGGAGTTTGATCAAAACAGGGTAGATGTAATTTACGCAATAGAATATAGCAAAAGACTATAGTAGCGAGAGGTTAATATATTTGTGTAGCCCGCCAAACCCTTCCGACAAACTCTTACATATTCCGCCGTGCCGCCCACTCGCCCACCATTTTGATGCTTTCTTCCCCTATTTACCAAATCAAAATCAAAGCCCAACATGACTTGAGTTTCAATTAATCGCAGCTACCGACCCCCCCAAGTCCCAACCCAACTTGGTCAATCTTGTCTTATCCATTCATCTCTTCCTTTTTCTGCATCTTTCTCTCTTCCTGTATATATATATATATATATATATATATACACACCACAATCAAACTCAAAATATAAGCTGTCTCTAGCTTCTTTGTGTGTTGTTTTGTTTCATATTATATATATTGGGCAAGCTAATTAAGTTTTAATTAAGAGGGATTCATTATCAATTAAGATGGTTTGCCTCATTTCTCGTACTGGAAGACATTTGCAGAGGTACAATGAAAATGGCCGTCGACTTGTCGTAGGGTACGTACGTAGTATGATCATTAGCTCTTGTTTTTGTTCGTTTTCTTCTGTGGAGAATTTCTTCAAATGGGTTTTCGTCCATTTTTTGAATGATTAACATTAGTTCATGAACCATATACTAACCGGAAAGAAGTTGGTAATTTCAGGTGCATCCCATATAGATTTAAGGGAGATGAAGACGGAAGCCCGGCACACGATCAAGTAGAGGTTCTTGTTGTCAGCTCTCAGAACGGCCAAGAAATGATGTTTCCTAAGGTGAGATCGATGATAGAATTATAGTTCTTTTAATTTAACCCTTTAATTTTAACAAACAGAATTAAATGAGAAAATCTTGTTCTTGATTAACATATTGATCGTAACGCTAACAAGAAAGTTTATATCTTTAGGGAGGTTGGGAGCTTGATGAATCTCTTATCGAAGCTGCTTCTCGTGAATCACTTGAAGAAGCTGGAGTTCTTGGCAATGTTGAGGTTAGTAACATTTTATTTTAGCATCAAATAATTATGTAATGATCATATGGAGTTCTTGGTACAATGAAATTTTTAATAATTTAGTCATTATAAACTGAGATTACTTGTTAAAAAATGTCCAAACAATGCTTAGAAAACAATGAAATGAAGGTTTGATGATCATAATTAATTTCATAAGTGGTTGGTTTTTGCAGCAAGAATTAGGTAAATGGAGATTCAAGAGCAAAAGCCTTGGAGTATATCATGAAGGTTACATGTTCCCATTGCTTGTTACTCAACAACTTGATCTATGGCCTGAACAAGATGTCAGGAAAAGAGCTTGGGTAAGCTATACAGAGATCGAGCTGCACCTCTTTTTTGACTACCCACCATTTCATACTAGTACTATTTTCCCATTTTTCAAATGTTTTGGAAAAGTACAAGCTACTACCCATATATGGAAACCCTAATGATTTTTTGTCACTAGAAATTAATGATTGTCTTCCATTTTCTCTCGTAATTATAATCTCATTTGTTTTTCTAAAATAAGAATCGTACTGTATAGTATAGCTAAAAAGAGTAATAATTTTAAGAACAAAAGTCACGATCATTAGAACATTCTTCTTTCCTTATTGACTAGTTCTTTGAAATTTGCTTCATTTTTGAGTTAAAACTTCAATAAATTTGCATTGCTTTTATCCCAATTAATTTTGTGCATTTTGATTATAATTTGAGTAGTTAATTTGTACTAAAAAGAAATGATTTTAATGGAAGCAGATGACTGTGGATGAAGCTAGAGAAGTATGCAAACATTGGTGGATGAAAGAAGCATTAGATAAACTAGTTAGTAGGCTCTTTTCTACAGAGGTTGAAGAGAAGAACACCTTCCCGCTGATCTCCAATTCTAATTAAGTTAGAAGTGATAATTTCTCTAATTTTAGAATATTTTTTTCTTTTTCTTTTAACCATTGTAGTTGTAAATAGAAGGACTCAGTATATAGACTCATTCCAATCCCCACTTAGTTAATACCCAAATATTGGTTATTAGAGGGCGGAAAGGAAAAGTGGAGAAAAAACTCAAGATTTTATATATATCTATATATATATATATATATATATATAATGTCAAAATTTTTTAATCAATCAAAAGATTTACTATTATTATTTTCGTGTCTATGAATGTACATATAAATTGGTCCAAGGCTGATTTCATTGTCAGTTGTTCGTGATCGGAGTTGTAATGAATTGGTAAGAAAAAGTAGTAAAATAAGATACAATTTGAATTTAATCAGTGAAACTAAGACCAATCCCTTGAGAACTTTTCTCCGGATATATGATCCACAAACAAATGGATCATAATATTTAGTATAATAACAAATGGATTCTAGGTAGATATATAGTGTAATTATTAATTTCCCTAGTATAAGTTAGGTTTATTCTAAAATTAATAAGTCGTTCAAGTGCTGCAACGACGCACGTGTAGCACTAACTTGAAAAAAAAAAAAAAAAAAATGCACCAGGAAATACTGCTAATCTGTCCATATACATTAAATGGATGATTTGACAAAACTAAGCGTGAATATCAGCTAATAAATCTGCTCAAGCCGCAACTACAATTTCCCTAATGGCCTAAATATATTTTTGGTCCCTCATAATATTAATTATTTCAATAGAAAAAAACACACAGTGCAATACGAACTAGAGAAAAAATATATATAGAAAAAATTTTAAATGAACTAATAAGATTATTATTTAAAAACAAGTGAAATAATAGATAATTTATATTATATATTATGTCTTACGATCTCATAATTAGTCTTATTATCGAATAATATTAAGATGTACTTAAATTGACAATATGTTAAATTTTCTTTTGAAGGTTATTTTTTTTGTTTATCATTCCAGATCCCCTTTTTGTAGAAAAAAGGAAAATTTCAGATGCCATTTAACAGAAGCTGCAATGTTAGCGAATTTTTGATCAAAAGGGAGGTCAAAACAGATATGTGAACTGAAAAGAGGAAAAATTTGAAAATGTGGACATATAGGGCCTTTCGGATTCTTAAAATTTGAATTTCAGAAAATTCAGATTCTAAGAATCCGAAAGAAGAGAAAATCTATTTTAATTAAATACTAATGACGCTAATTAATTAAATTAACAAATTTCGGATTTTAGAAATCCGAATATTAAGGACGGTCTATCACGTCTCAGAACAAGTAGCGCCACGTCTCAAACAACATGCATCACGTCCAAAAACGTCTACATCTAGACATATGAATTTAAACTGATTTTTTCACAATAACATCTCACATCGTCTCAGAACAACTAGCACCACGTCCAAAAACGTATACATCCATGCATGTGAATTTAAACTAATTTTTTTTCACAAAGACAGTCTATCACATCTTAGAACAACTAACACCACGTCTCAAACAACAAGAACCACGTCCAAAAACGTCTACATCCAGGCATGTGAATTTAAACTGATTTTTTTACAAAACATCTCACCTCGTCTCAGAACAATTAGCACTACATTCAAAAACGTTTACATCCATGAATGTGAATTTAAACTGATTTTTTTTCACAATGACAGTCTACCACGTCTCAAACAACTAGCACCACATCCAAAAACAACTAGCACCATGTCCAGAAACGTATACATCCATGCATGTGAATTCAAACTAGCACCACGTCCAGAATATTGCACACCCCTATTCCTAAAGCGCCACGGATGTGGAGTTTTTTTTATTAATGGCCAACAAGATAAAACGTTCGGATTAAGGAAATCCGAAATACATAAAATTTGGATTTAGGAAATCCAAATTTAATTAAAAATTAGGATCTTCTAAATCCGAAATGAATTAAATTCGAATTTAATTAGATTCAGATTTAGAAGATCTGAATTTAAATTCGGATCTTCTAAATCCGAATTTAATTGATAAAACTTCTAACACTTATACCAATATACTAACCATAATGTATTCATAAAACTTCTATCGAATATATAAATACAATATGACCATAATCCAATTCCCAAATTTAATCCATCGAACATCAAATAAGCAATTCTTCCAATTACATATACCATTACATCAATACCTAACCAAATCACCAATGCAACTACACATAATCAACGGCTATACAATGCTTATAAATGATCATGATCTCATATCTAAAACTTGTAATGAGATAAAACAAATAAAATGATCATTCAACTCTTAGAAATCTTCATGATCTCTGATCTATGAGTTTTGTGAAGATAAAACAATTAAAATGACCATATAACATCTCAACTCGTCTCAGAACAACTATCACCACGTCTCAAAAAACGTACCACCACGTCCAAAAAAGTCCACATTCTGACATGTGAATTTAAATTGATTTTTTCACAAAACATCTCACATCGTCTCAAAACAACTAGCACCACTTCAAAAAAGTCAGCATCCATGCATGTGAATTTAAACTGATTTTTTTTTTACAATGACAGTCTACCACGTCTCAAACAACTAGCACCACGTCCAAAAACGTCTACATCCAGACATGTGAATTTAAACTGATTTTTTCACAAAACAACTCACCTCGTCTCAAAACAACTAGCACCACGTCCAAAAACGTCTGAGATGGACCGAAATGTTCATAATCTCTTATTTAAGGGTTTTGATAAGATAAAACAAATAAAACAGCTATACAATTCTTATAAATGATCATGATCTCATATCTAAGACTTGTAATGAGATAAAACAAATAAAATGACCATTCAACTCTTAAAAATCTTCATGATCTCTGATCTAAAAGTTTTGTGAAGATAAAACACTTAAAATGACCATATAACTCTTATAAATGTTCATGATCTTGTAAGTAGGTGTTGTAATAAGATAAAACAAATAAAATGGCCATACAACATCTCAACTCGTCTCATAACAACTAGCACCACGACTAAAAAAGTCTATATCCAGATATGTGAATTTAAACTGATTTTTTCACAAATATCTCACATCGTCTTAGAAAAAAGATCACCACGTTAAAAAACGTCTACATACATGCAAGTGAATTTAAACTCATTTTCTTTCACAAAGACAGTCTATCACGTCTCAGAACAACTAGAACCACGTCCAAAAAGGTCTACATACCGACATGTGAATTTAAATTGATTTTTTCACAAAATATCTCACCTCGTCTCATAAAAACTAACACCACGTCCAAATACGTCAACATACATGCATGTGAATTTAAACTGATTTTTATTCACAAAGACAGTCTACCACGTCTCAAACAACTAGAACCATGTCCAAAAACGTCTATATCCAGACATGTGAATTTAAACTGATTTTTTCACAATAACATCTCACATCGTCTTAGAACAACTAGCACCACGTAAAAAAATATCTAAATCCATGCATGTGAATTTAAACTGATTTTTTTTTTTACAAAGAAAGTCTACCACGTCTCAGAACAACTAGCACCACGTCCAAAAAGTCTACATCCAGACATGTAAATTTAAACTGATTTTTTCACAATAACATCTCACATCGTCTCAGAACAACTAGCATCATGTCCAAATTCACAGTAATGGATGTAGACATTACAAGACGTGGTGCTAGTTTTTTTTGACGTAGTTCTAGTTGTCTGGGACGTGGTGGACTGTCTTTGTGAAAAAATCAGTTTAAATTCACATGCATGAATGTAGACGTTTCTGGACGTGGTGCTAGTTGTTCTTGACGTGGTGCTAGTTGTCTGGGACGTGGTGGACTGTCTTTGTAAAAAAATCAGTTTAAATTCACACACATGAATGTAGACACTTCTGGATGTGGTGCTAGTTTTTTTTGACATGGTGCTAGTTGTTCTGAGACGTGGTGGATTGTCTTGAAGAAGTATTTCAGGAAGAATAAATTCGAATTTTTGAAATCCGAATTTATGCTTCCATTTTTTTTTTTTTTACATTTTACAACTGATTCGAATTTGTAAAATTCGAAACTCTTAATTAATTAGTGTTACGAATTTTACAAATTCGAGAGGTCCCTTTCAGTCCACACACATATTTTTTCAATTTCTTTTAGTCCACACCCTAAATTTCTAAGCCCCTTATGGTCCCGGCCCCCAATGTTATGGATAAGGGAGAAATTATAATTACATCAAAATACGGGGAACTTTTAGTAATAAGTTTAAACTTAAGGGTGTTGCTGTAATTTGGCTAAATAAATGGTTGATGCTTCTTATGCTCAGGAATTCCCCACCGAAACAAACTCACCAACACGTTCATCAATTTCGCGCCAAAATATAGAAGAATCTGTAGAAATATTTCTCTCGAATCTCTGGTGAAACCACCTCCAGAAATCAATATGTTGAAAATTTTCCGACCCGTCAAAGCGGATCTTCAAAACGCCATTTCTTACCTACCAATTTCTCATTTCCACAGAAAACCCACTCCAAAGTACACTCCACTTTCCAATCCTGCAATTGATTTCATCTTAAATGAGGTAACTGAAGACCTGAAACCATCAGACGAACCCTTCTATCCAGATCCTCCGAAACGTCAACAATCTTTAGTGCAAAATGAGGAAAAAGATGGCTCTTTTGGTGTTAGGGTTCACATATCTCATCCTTGGCCTGAATGGGTTGGTCTCATGGAGAAGTTGCTGAGAGGGGGATATTTTGATCAAATTGGACACCCTTTCGGGAGTCATGAGATGGGTCCTAAGGAATTTAATCAGATGAGGACCGCTTGTTTGAATTTTGCTCGTGACCGTTTTGATCTCATAAGGTGAACAGGCTGTATGGTAAATTGTCTTTGTGATTGTTACTTTAATTCTTGTTTATATTGGTGGCTGTTTGTTTACTTTGACGTCCATTTAGATATTATTTATATATTGGATTACTATTCTTTATTGGTTCCGGATAGTCCTGCCGCGGTATGTCTGTTGCTCCCTGTGATTGTGTTGAATGTACAGTATCTGTTCGACAGTGAACCCATGTGAAAAGTTCTGTACTCTATGACTGTGCTGTTGGATTGCAGTTGTGCAATGTATGCAGCCTAGCTGTTCGTGATATCAGCACTTGATGCAATCTTAGGGGCTAGGATTCTTTCTATAAAAGAGAATGTCATTTCTTTGTACATCAGTACTTGAGCTGACATAGCGCTGCTGATGGAACTGCGTTCATCACCAATGAATCATTTAGATATGTACACTTAAAAGCGGAAATTCTGAAGTAGAAGCAGGTTATTTGAATTATGAATCTCTAGGTTCATCTCATGCCTTGTGAAGAATGTGTGTTCGATCGTTATTATCTTGCAAGGTGTCCGTCTCTTAGCCTCTGACTGGTTTCAACAAATCCATGGCATTATGTGTAATTGTGTGTATTCCTTAAGAGTGATGTCACACACCATATATCTTTTCAATTGTCTTATGTTTGCTTGTGTTTCCCTAAATCATTATGGAACTTTGTCAATCTTGTTAGCAAATATCTAATTGAATTGAAACTTGAGGATCTAGGATAGCTGCTATCCAATTGGGACTTATTAGAGGATCAGTGGACATGCAAAATTAAACTGACGGATTCTTTTTGGGTTGAAAGGACATGGTATTTTTGCTACAATGAGAATCATGATTTTCTTATACTATATTATGAATGTGCACATGTGCCAGATTCTTGTCGCGGAAAGATATTCAAACCATTGCAGGATCTGGCTGCCCCAGCCTGGATAGAAAAGTTGTCAATTCAGGAAAACGATTGCGGGCTCATGTTGGCATTGATGAAGGAAATGTATGCACTCAGAATTTCATTATTAGTCATGTCTTTTTCCTTGAATTGCAATTTCAGAACCTGTCTAATACACAGACGATTTTAGTAGGTTTGTAGCTCCTGCACTTTGAGGGGAAATTGCGAGAGGGCTTATGTAAGGGCACGGGAGGATGAAGGTGGTAGGACGGTAGATGTCATGCGATTTTTATTGACTTTTGGACATGATACTGTAACTGGTTCAATGGAGAATGAAGCATGTAGAAGCAGCAAGGTTATTGAATCAGTTAGGGGTTTACTGAAAGAAATTGTAGAATTAAGCTCTGACGAAGTCAATACTGAACCTCTGACTGCATCTACATCTGGAAGAATTTCATCTAAGCTGGAAATGTCAGCTCACCGAGCAAAATCTCAAGTTGATGTTCCAGTGAAACAAGGCGACTGGAGATGCCCCTCGTAAGTTCCAAATCCAATTGTACCTCTTTAACAATAAAATATTGCCTGTTAACGGCCTTCAACTTTACATAGTAAGTTTTGTTTTAATTGAATCTTTTTGGTTTCTCTTTTAGATGTAATTTCGTAAACTTTGCAAGAAACGTCAAGTGCTTAAGTTGTAATGGCTTATTCCAAGAAAGACTACAAAAATTAGGGGAGGATCATCACCAGATGCCACTGAAGAAAGGAGACTGGATATGTGACAAGTAAGTGATTTATCTTTTCTAGATTTATTCTGCTTCATATCATTTGGTTTATGTAGTCACTACATGGACTTTTATTCACTCTTTGTTGGTATATTCTCATTATGAGGCTGGAGTCGTTTACAGATGCAATTTCTTGAACTTTGCAAAAAACACATGGTGTTTACAATGTAAAGAGAAGCCGACAAAGCGACAACTCAATCCTGGAGAATGGGAATGTGAATCGTAAGTTTCAACTTCCAGGAATGTTTCTCGGTGGCATTTAGGATAAATCATACATGACCAGGATATATCTTCAAGGCAGTGTGACCTTAGTTTGTTTTAACTTTGCTTTTTCCCAGGTGTAACTACTTAAATTTCAAAAGGAACATGGTATGCTTGAAGTGTGACCACAGAAGGCCAAAGGCTCTCAATCCTTCACCTTTACGTTCCCAATCTGCCAGTGGCAACATGGCATATCGTCGTACACGCCCTTTTTTTGGCCAAGAGAAGCCGCATCAAGATGAAGGATCCCATGAACACAATTTTGTTGAAACGAAAGGCCAACAGAATTCAAACTCATCGGATGATGCCTCTGAATTCGTAGACTTTCCTGTACGAGGTGGCAAGAGTGACTTATCCCAAAATACTCATAGGCAAGAGAGATGGAGAATGGAAATGGCAGAGCAGAACAAGAGCATGGCGAAGGCCAAGAAGAATGCTGATTTGTTTAAATCGTCCTTTATCCAGACCGGGAGCGACGATGAAGGAATGGCTGAGTGGTTTGGACATAAACCAGATCAGAGTCTTGGAAAAGATCCAAGGCCTATTGATCAAAGTTTTCGACCAGGAAATTAACACAGGTTGGTTTGATTCTTCACACCAGTAGCTGCAGTAAATACTATACAATGTAGGACAGACTTTTCTTATTTATGTAAGGTTCAAATCTTTGTGAAAGCTGGACATTATGATTTTTTTAGTTTCAGTGAAGTTTCCATTAATCATTCTTCGACATTCGAAAGCCCAAATATTGGTAGAGATAATGGTATCAATGTCGCAAAAAGTACAATTACGGTTACACGTACAAAATTAGAAACAATATAGTTGGCATGACGAAACTTACTATATATACTTAGAAATATGTACATGTATCTTACATGGTATAATTCCTGTTTTGGAATCCTCAGGACAAATACAAGTAAGAAAATTCTAGAGCAAAAGGGTGGGAAATTTTAGATCTACTATTTTTGTTTTTGTTTCAAAATAGTAGTTATATTTGTTGTATTGTTTTAACAGGGTGATTATTTTGGGCCGAAAGGGAGTAATATGGTACATCTTTCCACCTGCGATTATCCAGTTTGTCCATTTGGTTTCAGACTCTGTAATAATTTACCAAGGTCTTCCCATCTAGCTCCTTAGAAAAAAATCTGGTCATGTAGTCAGCCAGTGCGAACTGCCGGAAACGAGCTGGTTTTTCAGCTGATATAAGTCCTGGGAAAGGTCCATACAACCTATCTCTAACGCCCGGCTTTAAAAACACGGCAGCAGATACGCGAGACTCGCGCAAAGGGTTTGCAAGAACCCTATGCTCGACGCTGATGTATTCATCGTTCGACATTATCTGCAAAATAGAGTTGCTTACATCACCAGAAATGAGTGCAAGATTCTGTCTGAGAATTGAGATTCTTCTTCTCCAAGAACATGCTAACATCAAATTGTAAATAAAAGAAAATTTATAAGGCGTCCCTTATTCACAAGCAGAATTGAACTCATCTGAACAATGCAGTGACCTAATCTAACATCATAGTTTGCATATCTAGGCAAAAAGGATCACTATCAATCATTAAAGAACCATACAGCAGAACAATGCAAATCAAAACTGAATGAATTCGGGAAATTGTGAAAAGTTTTGGCAAATGTGATACTGCAATCCATGAATCATGCCTGCTTATGTTCCCATTTTAAACCTAAGTTCCAAAGGTATGCTTTCGCAGGTATTATCAGCAACCATGTAAAACCTACCTACCTTAGCATTCCAAAACCAACATTCTTACTACAAATGCATGGAGATGATTATGCATTTGAAACTTAAACCAAGCTGAAATGATATCATCAGTTCATCACTATACCCTAGTTGATACAAGGGCAAGTTCGGCTGTAAAGGGTAGTAGAGGTCCAAAGCTTGAACTTGGAAGATCATGCCAAAAAATATGAATAGCTTTTAAAAGCCAAGAGTTTCTCCCAAGTAAAAAAAATCACGCAACGCATTAGCAATAAATCTTTTTCTAAATACCTTTATAGACCAAAAGAACTTAACAACAGACAACAGAGGTACAAAAGATTACTTAAAAAATACCAGTGGTAATTTGTGATGTGCCTCAAACTTAAACCAAAAATATAGCAAGTTTGTAGTAATAAATATGAATACAGCCAGATTATTTCATAGGTAACATGAATCCGGTACGAAATTGAACCTTAAAAAAACATGTTGAGCTCACTTGTAACAGAAAAATTCTAAAAGTTTGATCTGTGATCAGATTACCAACCCTACCTAAAAGCTCTCAAAAATGCTAAACAACCAAGAAAGCAACATAACACCTACCAGTATGAAAATTCTACTCAGTTTTCTATTCAAATCAAAAGAATGCCCGACCAAGCTTGAGTTGAAGTTCGGGTATCAGTTATTCTTAGTTTAACCTAAATTTCTAACAAAATGTGACCAGAGTTCAGGCAAAACAAAACATCCCGAGGACTTCCTTCCCCAAAAAAAAACAAAAAAAAAAAAAAAAAAAAAAAAATCTTCCTGAAGACTTGTTAATAAACAAAAACAAAGAGATCAAAGGTTAGCCATTGCAACGGAAGCACCATAGATAGCTGTTTTTTTTTTAATTCTTCCTCATTAGATGGCATCGCTGACAAATCCTTTACTAAAAAACCAGCCATAATAAAAAAATCATACGAGAACCTGAAAATCATCAACCTAGTATTACAAACCAAAAAAAACTTAGAATTCAGTTAATTTACAATACCTGAAGAATGTCCCCAACGTTAATGACAATAGCACCCTCCACAGGCTCAACATCCACCCATTTCTCCCCAATTTTGACCTGCAATCCAGGCACCTCATTCTGCAACAACACAGTCACCAGTCCGGGGTCGGTGTGTGACGTCAGTCCCGCAGTCAATTCCGGCTGAGGGCAATACGGGTAGTAATGGGCTGCCATTACCCGCCCATCCAAACAACTCAACTCCTCCATCTTCTTTAAACCGTCTTCCAATCCCAGGCCTTCACACAGAATATCAAAAATTTGTTCAGAGATTTTGACTACTTCTTTGTCCCACTCCGGCACCGCATCCATGCACAACGGTGGCACGTGTTCCGGATTAGCGATTTTAGGAGGCAAACCCATTTGGAGGGTGTCCCTCCAGCTGGCGGCTTTCGAGTGGTAGAGGTCAACATTGGTCGAGTACACAGCGCCCCTTGTAAAGTCTCTGCTATAATACTTCATTTTTATGCTCTCCGGGAGCTCGAAGAATTCTTTGACGGCGTTTAATATTTTTTGGATTGAGCTTAGCGGAACAGAATGGTTGATAATTTGGAAAAATCCCAACGAAGAAGCAGCTCGCCGGACTTCCTCGACGATCGTTGGCCGGGGAGATGAGAAGTCTATAACGGGAATCCTTGGTCCCGGGCCGGACTCCGGCGTGGATGTTGGCGGGTTTTCAGTCGTGTCGGGCGGGTTCGGGTGGACAAATATGGCTGGGATGGCGGTCACCCCGCGATCAACGAGGCCTTTGACGCCAATTTTGGATTCATCGAACTTTTTCACTTCTTGAAGGCGGGTACTTTCAGCAATCGGATCGGGATGCGGGCGTGGGCTTGCTGTTGTGGTGGCCATATGGGTTTTGGGAGATTCGGGTTTGAACGGGGCGGATAGGGGGATATGGAGGGAGAAATGGAGAATCTTGGAGACAGAGTTGGTAGGAAAGTGGGAATGGCTGCAAGGAGGAAGCATTTCAGAAGACATAGTGAAGGAAGAGAGAAGGGTACTTTTGCAATTTTTTTATTATTTAATTTAGTTTAAAAAGTGTTACAAAAGTTATATTCCTGTTATCTTACAGAAAGAGTTTTTGTGTTTTTTTTTTGTAAAAAAGAGTTTAATTTTATTAATTTTAATTTGAAAATTTATTATTTTATCTGTTTTTAATTAAAATACAAGTTATAATTAAAAAATAAAAAATTACTTAATTAAATATAATTATTTTTATAGAACAGATGGATGGACTGTATAAATTTTAAAATCGTCTGCAATATTATACGGATGACCAGTTTCTAAGAAAAAATAATCTCTAATTTGCCTTCCATTGTTTTTTAATACTCCGTCTTATTTGACTTTCGAAATTAATTAATTATAAATTTTAAAGTATTTATTATGGTGTACATTTTTTTATTTATCTTTTTGTCTTTTCCTTTTTAACCATAGCCAATGTAGTATAGTGTTTTTCCTTAATGCGTCATATGATACTTACAGTCAATTAGAAATTACAAATACAACTGGTTTTTCAAACAGATTACATAACAACACCATTTTTCAAACCAGAGCACTCTTTCATTCTCCCCGTCAATCTTTTTCTTATTGTGCCTTTAGGTGGCTTCCATTTTATATTTTTCTCTGATGTTTTTTAAGTTTGAAATCATTTTGTTCTAAGGAGCAACTTCGCAGCTCAGTTTAAAAGCTTGCATATGTTAAAGAAAAATGTTATGATTGGATCAATCTCACGTCAAAAACTCACAATACTTATGTGTGATATAAGCAATCCAATAACTTTTCCATCCATTGTTAATTTATTTTGAATTGAATACTTATGTTGGATCAATAAATTTAACATGGTATTAAAAATGATTTTTGCAGTGGTTGCCAAATGTGGGATGTTTATTTTTACATATCAACAAGTCTCGCCAACAAACAAACAAACAAAGTTTGGAAATTTTATACAAAAGGTAATCTTTCAATATGTGATTTTATCTCTTCGGTTTCAGAATTCAGACTCTGTAATAGTTTACCAAGGTCTTGCCATCCAGGTCGTTCATCCAATATCTGTTCATGAAGTCTCCGAGTGTGAACTGCCGGAAAAGAGCTGGTTTTTCAGCTGATATCAGTTCTGGGAAAGGTCCAAACAACCTTCTAATGCCCAACCTAAAAAACACAGACACAGATACGCGTGCCTCGCGCAAAGGGTTCGCGACAACCCTATGCTCGGCGCTAATGTATTCATCGTTGGACAGTATCTGCAAAATAGAGTTGTTGAAATCACCAGAAATGAGTGCAAGACTCTAAGAATTGAGACTACAGTTTTCCAAGAACATGCTAACTTCAAATTGTAAATAAAAGAAACCTATCTTATTCACAAGCAGAATTGCACTCATCTGAACTATGTAGTGACCTAATCTACATCAGGGCTGGCACATCTAGGCAAAAAGGATCACTATCAATCATTAAAAAACCATACAGCAGAACAATGACAAATCAAAACTAAAATGAATTCGGGAAATTGTGAAAATTTTTGACAATCTGCAATCCATGCATCCTGTTTATGGTACCATTTTAAACCTAAGTTCCAAAGGTATGCTTTCGCAGTTACTTATCATCAATCCATGCAAAAGTCAGTTCAAGAAACCTTGAGCCTCGCCTACCCTCCTTTAGCATTCCAAAACCAATATTCTTACAACAAATGCATTGAGATGATTCTGCATTTGAAACTTAAACCAAGCTGAAACGATACCATCAGTTCATCATTATACCCTAGCGAATACAAGGGCAAGTTCAGCTGTAAAGGGTCGTAAAGGTCCAAAGTTTGAACTTGGAAGATCATACCAAGAAATATAAATGGCTTTTAAAAGCCAAGAATCTCTCCCCATAGTAAAGAATCATGCATCGCGTTAGCAACAAATCTTTTTCGTTATACCTTTATAGATCAAAAGAACTTCACAACAGGTGCAAAAGATCACCTAAAAAATACAGGCGGTAATTTCTGATGTGCCTCAAACTTAAACCAAAAAAGATACCACTTTTGTGGTAATAAATATGAATACAGCCAGATTACTTCACAGGTAACATGAACCTGATATGAAATTGAAATTTTAAATAACATGTTGAATTCTCCTTTAGAAGTGATATGAACACCAACACAAAAATTCTAAACATTTGATCTGTCAACCCTAACATGATCTTGTCACCAACCCTACCTAAAAGCTCAGAAAAATGCTAAACAAGCAAGAAAGCAAGCAGCACTATCTTTGTAACACCTATTAGTATGAAAATTCTACTTAGCTTTTTATTCAAATTAAAAGAATGCCCGACCTAGCCTCAGTTGAACTCTGAAAATCCCGTATTCTTAGTTTAACATAAATCTCTAACAAAATGGAAACAGAGGTCAGGGAAGAACATCTTCCAGGACTTCATTCCCAACCAAAAAAAAAAAAAAAAAAAATCTCTCTGAAGACCATGGAATAAACCTATTGTCTTGTTTATTCTTCCTCATTAGATGGCTTCGCTGACGAATCCTTTAATAAACAATGAGCCCTAATAAAATATCATATGAGAACCTCAAAAAACGTAGAATTCAATAAATTTAGAATACCTGAAGCATGTCCCCAATGTTAATGACAATAGCACCCTCCACAGGCTCAACATCAACCCATTTCTCCCCAACTTTGACCTGCAATCCAGCCACCTCATTCTGCACCAATAGAGTCACCAGTCCGACGTCGGTGTGTGACGGCATTCCCGCAGTCAATTCCGGCTGCGGGCAATACGGGTAGTAATGCGCTTTCATTACCGGCACATCCAAAAATCTCCACTCCTTAATCTTCTTTAAACCGTCTTCCAATCCCAGGCCTTCAAACAGAATATAACAAATTTGTTCAGAGATTTTGGCTACTTCTTTGTCCCACTCCGGCAGCGCCTCCATGCACAACGGTGGCACGTGCTCCGGGTTGGAAATAGGACAAACACCCACTTCGAGGATGTCCCTCCAGCTGGCGGCTTTCGACCGGTAGAGGTGATTACTGGCCTGGTACACATAGCCCCTTCTAAAGTCTTCGTTATAATACTTCTTTCTTGTGCTCTCCGGGAGCTCGAAGAATTCTTTGATGGCGTTCAATGTTTTTTGAATTGAGCTTAGCGGGACAGAATGGTTAATAATTTGGAAAAACCCGAATGAAGAAGCAGCTCGCCGGACTTCCTCAACGATCGTTGACCGGGGAGATGCGAAGTCTATAACGGGTATCGTTGGTCCAGGGCCGGAGGTTGCCGGGTTTTCAGTCGTGTGGAGCGGGTTCGGGTGGACGAATATGGCGGGAATGGTGGTAACCCCGCGATCAACGAGGCCTTTGACGCCGATTTTGGTGTCGTTGAACTTTCTCCATTCTTCGTAGCGGGTATTTTCAGTCATGGGCTCGGGATGCTGTGAAATTCAGAGGAATTGTACAAGAAAAAAATAAAATTGGAAGTTTAGGGTTCGTGAGTGAAAGAAGAGTGAAGAAACGAAGATGCGGGAATTTTCTGTGTATTTTCTTTTCTGTACAGAATGTATTTATATACAAAGTATATCTCAGCTACAAAACTAATTCCTCTCCAGCGCAGCATAACTAACTTTGCTTAACTTAAAAGCTATTAAAGCAACTAACAACAAATCCAGCTCAGCAAGACATTTAGCCTGGATCATTAACTGCTGCCGACAGTTTGAACTTGGAGTTGATCTGATATGCCTTGGAGATGATCTGATCTGCCGTGGAATTGATCTGAACTCCCTTTGAGTTGATCTGATATGCCCTGGAATCAAGACAACAACCCGCTGTTGCTGCTATGCCACCCAAATTTCTAACTGATTCATGCTGTTTCTGCACACAAGATAACACTCCCCCCGCAAGCTCAGCATCAGCAAGCTGAAGCTTGGAAAGCAAAACATGAAAGGTGGAAGCCGGCAAAGACTTAGTAAACAAATCAGCTAATTGCTGCTTAGTACTGACATGCTGCAAAGATATAAGACCATTCTTGTATGCCTCTCGAGTCACATGACAATCAATGTCAATGTGTTTAGTCCTTTCATGAAAAACAGGATTTTCGGCTATATGAATAGCAGCTTGATTATCACAACGGAATGCAACAGGTAGCTGAACTGAAACTTTAAAAGTTTGAAGAATATAAACAATCCACTGGAGTTCACGAACTGTTGAAGCCATTGCTCGGTATTCAGCTTCAGCTGTCGAACAAGACAAAGTAGACTGTTTCTTAGCCTTCCAGGAGATCAAAGCATCACCAAGAAATATACAAAAACCAGTAAGAGATCGTCTAGTAGTACGACATGATCCCCAATCTGCATCTGAATATGCTGTGAGTTGAAAAGAATTATTGCTGGGGAAGAAAAGACCCTTGCTGGGATTCCCAACCAAGTATCTTAAAACATGAACAACTGCTTGCCAATGAGACAAATGAGGATTTTGCATAAATTGACTTAACTGCTGCACAGAATGAGCAATATCCGGCCTTGTAAAACCAAGATACAAAAGCCGCCCTACCAGCCTTCTGAACTTAGCTGGCTCATCCAGAAGAGGCGTTTCATCCTTCACTTCAGACTGAAATTTAAGGCCAGGTGGAAATGGAGTAGCGGCAGGTGTGCAACCCAGTATACCCGCGTCTGTTAAGATATCCAACACATACTTTCGTTGATTGATCAACATTCCATCCTCTGAACGTGCCACTTCCATTCCCAGAAAGAACTTAGCTGGACCTAAGTCTTTGATGGTAAATGCCTGGTCTAAAAACTGCTTGACAGAATCAATTTCTGCCATGCTTGATCCAGTAATCAAAACATCATCAACATATACCAATAAGAATAAACAACAGTTGTCCTTGTATAGGTAAAAAAAACAGTGATCATGACCTGATTGAGAAAAACCATACTCCAGTAATTTAGAAGTGAATTCAATATTCCATTGTCTTGATGCTTGCTTGAGCCCGTATAAAGAACGTTGCAGTTTACAAACTTTCCCTGCACCTGCCTTCAAATATCCCGGTGGTGGAGTCATGTACACATCCTCTTCCAAAAAACCATGCAAGAAAGCATTATTGATGTCAATTTGCCACAATGGCCAATTGTAGCCAGCAGCAATAGCCATAAAGATCCGCACTGTCACAATTTTGGCCACAGGGGAAAAAACTTCAGTAAAATCCTCCCCTTCTTTCTGAGAGTATCCCTTGGCCACCAAGCGTGCTTTGTATCTGTCAACTGTGCCATCAGGTTTATATTTTATCTTGTAAATCCACCTACAACCCACTGGTTTCTTATCGTCAGGAAGATCAGTAATTACCCAAGTGCCATTCTTCTCTAAAGCCTGCAACTCTTGATCCATTGCAGTCATCCATTCATCACTAACACTAGCTTGTTGATATGTAAAAGGCTCTGCAACAGCACACACATTAGCAACAAACAGTCCATGATTAGCATTAAAAGTACATAAAGGAGAACCTGTGTCAGTAACATTGCTTAAGACAAAGTCCTGCATCCATTGTGGTTTAGTTTTGGTTCTAAGACTTCTCCTAAGGTTCGGTTGTTCAATCTGATTAGATGACAAATCAAGTTCACCGATGAGAGGATCTGAAGTCTCAGAGAAATCAAATCTGTCAATTGACGGAGGTGAACTTGAAGTATGAATAACTGGAGAACTAGGATCAGATGAAAATGTATGATCATCACCTGAAGAAGGCAAAACAGGTGATGATATAAGATCATCATCTGGGAATGCTGAAGTATGAGAAGAAAAAGGATTAAGAAGTTGTTCAGAGAAAGATCCTACTGAATTTAAAGAGGGAAATACATCTTCATAGAATATCACATCCCTGGATATTAAGACCCTTTGCAGCTCAGGACAAAATATTTTGTATCCTTTAAAACCTGATGGATACCCAACAAATATGCCTTTGTATGACCTTGCATCAAACTTATCCTTTCCAGGGAATTTGTTCAAGACAAAGCTTAAACAACCAAACACCCGTAAACTAGCATAATCAGGCTGTTTGTGATACAACACTTCATAAGGACTCTTCCAATTCAGCACTGGAGTTGGCAGTCGATTAATCAAAAAAGTAGCTGTTAACACAGCTTCACTCCAGAATTTCTTAGACAATTTGGACTGAAGTAAAAGAGATCTAGCCACATCCAGTAAATGTCTATGTTTTCTCTCCACTAATCCGTTCTGTTGTGGGGTATAAGGACAACTCCTTTGATGAACTATTCCCATATCAGAAAACAATTTCTGACATTCCTTGTTCACAAACTCTGATCCATTATCTGTTTGGACTACTTTGACAGTATGGCCAAATTGTTTTTGTAACTGTAGAATGAGCTGCTGAATTAAGCCAGATGTTTGTGATTTATTTTGCACCAAAATAGTCCAAGTAGCTCTACTGCAATTGTCCACAACAGTAAGAAAATATTGACTGCCATTTAAGCTGGAAATCTTATATGGTCCCCACAAATCCATATGCAACATGTGAAGAACTTCAGAACATTTGGTACTAAGAGAATGAAAAGGAATTCTGTGTTGTTTAGCCAATGGACATATTAAACATTTGCTATTCAAATCATCAGCATCTGTACAATTCAAAAACTTGAATAAATGCTTCATTACATCTTTTGAAGCATGTCCCAATCTACTATGCCAAGGCTGTTTTCCCACTAAAGTCTGATTACAAGATTGTAAAAAATCCGAATGATCTGAAATCAACTTCTTATTGACAGAATTGAAAGCAAATTTATTCTGTTCTCGAAGAATAAACTCTTGATCAAAAGACTGTTTGTTGAACATGTACAATCTATCAATGTTCAATCCAATAGCCATAATTTTCTTAGTCCTCAGGTCCTGCAACCAACATTGACCATCCAGGAAAGTAAAATAGCAATCTGAATCCTTGATCAATTTAGGAACAGATATGAGATTATTTTTAAAAGACGGAGCAAACAACACATCTTTCAGAATGATATCAGGTGACAAGACACGATTTCCTACTGTATGTACGAAACAAAGACTTCCATCAGGAAGAGAAATGGATGCAGGCTTAAGCAAAGTTCTGATTTCAACCAGGGTACTTTTAGTGTTAATCATGTGACTTGTCGCTCCTGTGTCCACTATCCACATTTCCTTATGCACATCATCAAAATTTAACAAGCTAGTATTAGAGCTGAAAGACAAACCTGCATACTCTGCGTAATGAGCAAAGTGTGTACCATTTGCAGCATCAGCTCTTTGTCCTACTTGAAATTTCTCAAACTCCTTTTGCATAGTCTGAAATGTTGTTGTTAATGAGCTATTCCATCCACCATTGGCTTCATAACTATCAAGAGGACAATCTTTAGTTACTGCAGTATGAGCTTTTTCTCCTTTTTTCTTGTAAGCTTCCCACCAGTCTGGCAGACCATGAATTTTGAAGCAAGTGTCCACCAAGTGACCTTTCTTTTTACAATGAGAACACAACAGTTTGCTTTTGTCAATTTTAGCTTGCATCTTTTTACCATTATCTTTGTAATTTCCAGGTCCTTTGATCATCATTGCTGAATTTTCAGACGTAATTCTAACATCTGTGCTCACCTGACGATTCTTCTCTGCTTTTAGCAACATTGAGTAAATCTTGCTAACACTAGGCAGAGAGTCCATAAGCAGAATATGATTCTTTTCTGCTTCAAACTGATCACTTACACCCATAAGAAACTCCATGCTTCTGTCCTCAGCTTCTCTTTCATCTATAGCCTTCATGATCACAGTCCATGTCTCCTTAATCACATGCTTATACGGTGAAAACCTCCTATCATTCAGCATATTTTTCAAAACCTCCTCTGCCACAAAATGCGGCCGCAGTTGATCAATTCGATCTCTGAGTTCCTGTATCGCACCATAAAATTGTGTAACCTGCATATTATTCTGCTTGAGCAATGATACTTCTCTTTTCAGTTGAAACAACAGTGCCAAATTAGACATTCCAAATCGTTCATTCAATTCATTCCACAACTCAAAAGCATCAGTAAAGTACATGAACTGGTTTACCAATTCCTTAGAAATCGCAGACAAAATCCAGGATACTACCATACTATTGACTCTCAACCACCTCCTATAAATCGGTGAATTTATTGACGGCGCCGGATAACTTCCATCAATAAATCCTGATTTGTTTTTAGCTAACAATGCTCTTCGCATAGCGGTTTTCCAAACCATGTAATTACTGTCCGTGAGTAATGATGAAACTAACACCATACTCGGATAGTCAGATCCATGAAGCATCAACTGATCCTCCATTTCTTCAGCCGTGAGAATGCGATTGACATTGATCACATCCTCCGGTTCAACCTCATAATCTTCGTCTTGATCTCCCATGAGATCAATTTGAACCGTTCAAATACACCAGAAAAGAACTCAAATCGAGATGCAAGTCATTCGCAACCTGAATCGCTCTGATACCATGTGAAATTCAGAGGAATTGTACAAGAAAAAAATAAAATTGGAAGTTTAGGGTTCGTGAGTGAAAGAAGAGTGAAGAAACGAAGATGCGGGAATTTTCTGTGTATTTTCTTTTCTGTACAGAATGTATTTATATACAAAGTATATCTCAGCTACAAAACTAATTCCTCTCCAGCGCAGCATAACTAACTTTGCTTAACTTAAAAGCTATTAAAGCAACTAACAACAAATCCAGCTCAGCAAGACATTTAGCCTGGATCATTAACTGCTGCCGACAGTTTGAACTTGGAGTTGATCTGATATGCCTTGGAGATGATCTGATCTGCCGTGGAATTGATCTGAACTCCCTTTGAGTTGATCTGATATGCCCTGGAATCAAGACAACAACCCGCTGTTGCTGCTATGCCACCCAAATTTCTAACTGATTCATGCTGTTTCTGCACACAAGATAACAGATGCGGGTTTGTGCTTGCAGTTGTGGTCGCCATAGATGTTTAAAATTGAGTAGCAAAGTTACTCCTTAGAACAAACTGATTTAAGACGGGATAAAACATCATATATAGTGCAGGCTACTGAAGAAAGAAATCATCAAAACAGAATGGTCAATCACAAATTTTTCCATAATTAAATGTGGATGAATTCATCGGCAGTAGAATTTTCTTGGAGTGGTTATTGAGATGGTCAAAATGCAATTTTGGTCCCGTAATTTCAGTTTTGGTTTTTTTTTTTAATTTTTATTTTGGAGTTTTGCTCATTTTTATCAAAAATTTTAGAAGATAACAGATTAATTTATTTGATTGCTAGTCAAACCTAATTTTTTATTCAAAATAATTTGTACTGTGATGTTTTCAATTTATTTTATGACCTGATTCTTCATGAATGTTAAACCCATTTAGATCTAATCACAATCCAAAACGACGATCGAAACTCTGAATAGGTTGAACATTCATGAGGATTCGGATAATAAAATTTGCTGAAAATATCATGATATAAATTATTTTGAAAAAAATAAATAAATTTGATCAGCGATCAAATGAGTTAATCCGTTATCTTTTAATTTTTTTCGTAAAAATAATAAAAACTCCTAAAAAAAGGTTAGAGAATTAAAAATGTTCCCGTAAAATTAAAAATAACCAAAATTAAAATTACGACTATTATAGAGGACAAAAATTGCATTTAAGCCCATTGAGATTATCTTCCTTTTCCATGTTACTTCTTTTAATCACAGTTGTTCCAGGAATCCGATCTTGAAGAGGTATACAGGCCTATAGACATTGTCAATCCACTTAGACTCGGTATCAGCAAACTATTGCATTTACTTTTCTCTCCCTCACAACTTCCTACTAATTACTACATCACCATTTTAATAAAAAAATGAGCGAGAAAAAAAATAAAGTGGTATTTACTACCCTTTTCTCAAACTATGAAGGAATTTTAAGTACTTACCTTTTTCAAATTTTCTTTTACACGCTTAAGAAATCTTTGAGTTAAATTACAACATGGAAGAGAGAGTGAATTTTTTTTTTTAATTAGGTTTTGAGGGAGAATAAACGGCTTGATTCTTAATTTTTTTTAAAAAAAAGAGTTTAACATATTAAAAAATGTATTTTTTTATATAAAAAAATTAGATATCAAATGCTCATCCCTCACAATCCATAACAATTATAATTATTTTGAAATAAATAAAATAAATTGACAAGTAAAAGATGACTAGTGATTAACATTCCTCATTTAAATTATAATAAAAATATAGATCATACTAAAAATATAAGTTAAAATTATAATGAAATAAATTAGGAATATAGAGTCATACCAAAAAAGAAATTTCTTTATTAAATGTCAATTCACTAAATATCAAATGTCCAATTGTATCATGAATGACCGGAAACAAAGTTTTCTTGTCTAAACAAAATACATCATCCATCCAGGTTTTTATCCTTATTATCCTCACATTTAAAGGCGTCTTTTACTGATTTAATCACTCAAGTCTTGATCAACTTCCAAATATCTTCCTTCCCTTTCCAAAAGGGCTACTACTGCCAACTCTGCCATTGGATCTCTCTCCCCAAGTCCAAAATCTCACCCACTGTCCAACCCACCTTCCCCCATCTCCCAACCCCACCTTCTTCCTTTCCCAACTTAGGGGATAATCTGCACTACTTTGTCAAACTCTAGAATTTCTATCTGGAATATTAAAGTTAGCCCTTTTTTCTATTGAATGCAGCAGGAAATGGGCTCTGAAGGATCATCAAAAGTGGTTGGTGAGCTTCACATCCCCCTGAAATTCTTTCGGGTCAACTTGTGAATTGATAGAAATGAAGTTTTGTCTTGTGTGCTACGGATAATTGGTGAAATTGTTCTTCACTTTCCTCACTCCTATAGCAGCATTTTGATTTTCTATATCAACTTATCCATCTTACTTCCTTGTTTTCGCACTTTCGGGTTATTTAAGTATTTTTTTTTTTTTCATGGGGTTTGCCTAGTTTCGCTGTTTGAGAATTTGTTCTTTTGGATTGGAAGTACTAAGTGTCAAAGTTGAAATCTTTAATTCCAGAGATGCTTGTTCAGTTGAGATTGGATATGTGCTTTTGTTCATGATCTCGAAATGCTCAAAGATTTGTACTTTAGAATTTTGGGCTGATTGCTAGTTAATACTTCCCAAGTTGTCTGGATCAGAAGTTGTGAGTAATTGTTTTAATACTTCACTTCAATCATGTTCGCCTATTTCCCAGGGAATCGGTTAATAAAATCTCACTAAGGGGGCAAAATTGATTGCATAAATCGTTATCAAACTGATAGCCAAAAATGTGCTAGAGTTTGTTTCAAGTTTTCTCGTATAGGTTCCACCTTTAGTCTTGCTTGTTTTTTTTTTTTTCTTTTTTTTTGGAACGATTTGAATATTGAAATTGCTCAAGTGTTATTGCTATAAGATTTGAAGACCAGCAATTAATAAGCTACTTGATTTATGCATTTAGTTGTTTTTTCTTCTTTGGTTACCCGTAGAATTACAGACATTCAGAATGTATACATCAGAATTCAAAATGAATAATGTAGTACATAGCGAACTATTCTACTGTTTTTCTAGGAAGTTTACTTATGGATCAGTGAACTATGTAAGTGATGGTAGCATTACAACTGAATTGACCTAAATTGCCTTGATAAAATGCGCTTCCCATCAGCAAACTTATAATTCTTTTCTTCAATCTAACTGATTTTCACGTGTTTCAAATAAGAAGAATTTATTGGTTTAAATTATCATTGATTGTGAAAATTTGGACTTTCAAAACTTCTGCCATTTTCATCCAATTATAAATGATGGAAATGAATGTGAGTGCTACAATGTTGTGAAATTTAATGGATGATGTGTGCAAGTCTTTCTAGGATTTTTAATATTGTGGTCCAATGAATCCTTGTGTTAAATTCGCTTCATCATTTAAGACGAGAAATTACTGTTTTGTGAAAACCTTTAGGTACGGTTGTCTAATCCTTTGACATTTCTTGTTCTCTTTTTAAGAGTTTCAAAGTTCTTGAGATTCATGCCTTGCTAGACACATTTGGCACTCCTGGTGAAAATTCATTCATGGCAGCAGACAGTGATTGCAGAAAAGCTTCTCTGTTACGATTAAGAAAGACATTAGGCTAGCTTGTGAAAGGATTTGAGATGCTTGCATCAAATTTTTTAAGAAGAATGTAGTAAGACTACGACTGGCTCTTACCCTACTGGACAGGGAACTAATCTTCAAGGTTGCTGATATAGAAAAAGCACTTGGTTTGGTGAATGCTAGACACATATGTAAAAAGCTTGAGTAATTACTTAGCCGATATTAGACGTTCCATTTTCATTTGATAGTAAATGATGAAGGTAGCCTAAATCTACATTTCACAACTGAAGGACAATAGTTCTAACTAATTGATGCATGCTGGATGAGCTAAGTGAACAATTGAATCTTCTGCTCTGTTCTGAAATTAGCGTGGACGTTTGAGTTCTTCTTGTGATGGCTTCAACCATGACATCTAGTCACTTTACATGTAGGAAACTTGTTATCTGTGAACAAGCAGCTCCGTTGCTTGCTTTCAGAAAGTGGGTGGTTTGACTGAATTCACCTTTCTTTGGCCTGGCTTGATAGATGACCACTCATTTAAGATTTAAAATTTTTTTTTTCTCAGCACGAGTCTACCTCCCGTGGCCTTTTGGAATAGGGAGATTAGATAACACTTGTTTGCTCCTTAAGATCAGTTACCAGGTAGAGTTTGCATCCTTATATTGGTGGTAAGATTGCCTTTTAGTTTTGGGAAATAAGTGATTGGTACAGTTGCAACTTCAGATTAGCTAGAGTCTGTATTCGTACTCTTTCGTTTTCCTCATGAATCTCTTTCTATCTGATTGTTTTTCCTTTTGTTTTTAATATTATATCTTCTTATGTTCTTCCTGTTTGTTTATCCCGAGTCGTTTTTGCCTTCATGAATCAGCATTGAATTTAAGATGGTGAATGCAGTTCATCAAGCCCTCCTCAACCATATTTATTTCTAACTGAGCTTTGCCTATCAAATATAATTTGGAGCTTAAGTAGACGGGGAGAACCTGAAGCTTCAAGTGGAAAGGGTTATATTTTTCATATATAATGTAATTTGGGGAAAAAAAATAGTCACTGCCTCCATACATGTCAACATGTGAAAGATATATTTTGATAATTTTTTCTTATTGTGCCTTTAGATGGCTTGCATTTTATATGCTTCTCTGATGTTTTTTTCGTTTGAAATCATTTTTTTCCAAGGAGTAACATCGCAACTCAATTTAAAGACTTTCATATCTTAAGAAAAAACCTTCTACAACACCATACCCAGTATATTTCCAATCTCGTTGGGTTCTAGGGTGAAGAGTATGCAATCCTACCCCTGTATCACAGAGAGGGTGTTTAAGTACAACCCAAGATGCATCGGTGCAATTGATGCATTGATTTCCAGCAACTTCATTATAATTAGAAGCACCAGCATTCTATTGGGCTATTTTGATGTAGTCCCTTATTAGTACTTAGCTAAAAGAATTGTCAGTAATGACTCATCCAGTTCAATTTTCAATGAACATTAAGAAAAAACTTATAGTCCTTCTAAATTTGAATTCATCTCTTGAACGAGGAAGTTTCCAAACTCCTGTAACCAGTGATGTTAGAAGGTGATTTGTTGTTATTGGACCTCTAGACTCAAATTATAGAACTCTTTAACTAGCATTTTGAAACTTTAGTGTCCTGTTAAAGTAGAATATGTGATCTTGTGTTAGCCTTTCTAACAAGGAATGGAAAAATATGAAAGTAGCTTTTGCTTTTGAGTGATATTCTTTTCCTTACTCATACTACATGGTTCGTTTGCTTACCATGGCACTATGTGTATAATTGTTCAATTTCACTCCAACGAATGGTACACATACGTATTATTATTTATTTATTTACTATGTTTTTGTGAATATGTTTTCTGGTTATTACGCAAGTTACCTTGGGCTGTCTGAAAGTTTTTGTCTTTCTATTTTCAGTCCCCAGGAACTTTAGATTATTGGAAGAGCTAGAAAGAGGGGAAAAGGGAATTGGAGATGGAACTGTCAGCTATGGGATGGATGATGGCGATGATGTCTACATGGAGTCATGGACTGGAACAATAATAGGTCCACCTAATGTTGGTTCTCTTTCTACTTCTTATGCCATTATTCTTTTATAGTCTGCATCATTACATTTTGTTTCTTAATGTAACACTGCCTTTATCTCATCTTCCATGTTTTAGTTTTGGTATTATTGTCGTAATGTGATGTGAAAGTTCACTTTCTGAACTTTGAAGGAGTTGCTGCTTGTACTATATCATTACATCTAAGATTTGTTTTCCTTTGAAATTGAAATACAATGGCTCCTATCATATAAATACTTGTGAAACCATCCACTCGTGTCCCTACTGTCTAGGTATAGATGAAATCGTATGAATAACTATCCAAATTCATTGATTTGCATAGGAAGATAAATTCTTTGCTGGCTACTTTTGTGTCCTCCCAATTTCATGGTCTCTTTACTGCCTCCATTGAGTAAAGGAAATAGAGTGAGTTTAACTGATTTCAAATTTTGTTTTTGCCAGACTGTACACGAAGGGCGCATTTACCAGTTAAAATTGTTCTGTGGCAAGAATTACCCAGATGAGCCTCCTAGCGTGAAGTTCCAAACAAGGATAAACATGAGCTGTGTTAGTCAAGAGAGTGGGGTGGTATGGATCAATCATTTACAGCTAGTCTCTTACTCCCCCCTTTGTGGTCTCATACTGCATTCATGGTTAAGCTTATCCAGTTGTTTAACTCTCAGGTTGAACCTAGTCTGTTTCCCATGCTTGCTGATTGGAAAAGGGAGTGCACAATGGAGGATATACTGATTCAATTGAAGAAAGAAATGATGTCCCCTCAAAACCGCAAACTCGCCCAGCCTCCCGAAGGTCAGTCTTGTGTTTATAACTTTTCTTCGCCCTCTTCGTGACGCTCAAGTTTGATTTCTAAAATCTTGAATCGGCTAAATGCTTCCCGAGAATATACTTGTAATTCTATATATGCAGCCTTGTTCAGTACCCCCAGAAAGTTATACAGTTCCCTGTAAACCTCTTGTCTTATTTCTGACATTGATATCTTGAATTTGGCTGCAACAAGATTGGTAATTGTCCCATGGGTATATATACCTATTACTATATTTGAAAATAGAGTGATGATAACTCAGCAATTTTCTAAATTGGAATTGATCCTTTATATTGAGTTGTCATCCCTTTATTTTCAAATATAGTAATAGGTATATATACTTAGAGTATATGGTATAATTTGCGTTGTCGATATAGAATATGCCTTTCAATCCATCTCACAAAAGAAGGCTTTTGTTGGTTGTTCCCAGGCAATGAAGAAGGAGGAAGGATGGATCAAAAAGGCCTGGTGCTCAAGTGTTGTATTCTCTAGTAAGGAGATTGGATGATATGTATATATAACTATATAGATAGAAGTAGGCAAGTAGGTAACTATCCTGCAAGAATAATGTTTTTACCCATATGCTTTTTATGTCCAAAATTTCATCTTTATAATTATGCTATATCTTGAGCAAAGGCATTTTGATTCTGGAAAACCCAACAGGAATGTAAATGCGAAAGAGAAATATTCATCCATGATTAAGGTAATCATAATTATTAGTATTTTATATGTGATAATAAATAATAAATATTTCTAACATGTGTTTTATTTGTGGATTTTATTCGATATAATACATATACATGTTATAATGTCATAAATTTTAAAATTATTTGTTTTATTATTATTTATGAAGATAAATGTGAGTTTACGTAACTATATGTTTGCTTTTTTTTTTTTTTTTTTTTTTTTTGAAGCAACTATATGATTGCTTTTAAATTTGCCAAATTGTCCAATATCCTATTATAAAAAAAAATGTTGGTTTTTCCAATCTGTTAGAAAAGTGATTCTCAAATAAACCACAAAACTGAAGCAAGATTCATCCTCAAATTATTGTGAAAGTGTTTTTTTTTTTCTTTTAAATTTTAAAAGCAAGTTGTTTCAGTAATTGTAAATAATTACACAAAGTAATTAAGGATTAAGGTAATAAATTTATAATCTCATATATTGTTACTGTAACTTTAAAAAAATCTTGGAAGCATGTTTTGATATGGTATAAGGGTCAAATTATATGAGACACTTACCCACACTTAGATGATTTTAATATTTTATTATTTAATTCAGTTTAGTAGTTTCTGAATGTTTATTATTTTTTTAATCTTAATTTAAAAAAAAAAATGAGTAGCGATAAAAACCAGATATTCAATGAATAAAAGTGACGAAAAATGGATATTCAATCACTAAAATGAAATAAACAAAAATTATAAATTATTTAGCGACCACCTTGGAGAGCTATGTTTTAACAACGGTCTGTACAATTATCTGAAGCAAAAACTTGGAGTGACTTGAAAGAATTATAAATCTGGAATCTCCCCCTCTTCCTTTATGTTAAGGATGCTTCGTTTTCATTCTTATTCTTATTATTATTATTATTTTTTTGCTCCTCCTTTTTTTACCCAAAATTAAAAGACATGACGATAACAACTAACATAATTTTGTTTCTTATAAAAGTAAATAAAATTAGAAAAGTTTTATATCATTATTAATTATTGATAAATTATAATTGTTAGTTGACTGGTAAAAGAAAGAAAATGTATAACTATTCATAATGCAATATGCATCCATTCACTAACTAAAGTTTTATAAAATGTTCAAATTGGATACCTTACTATCAATGAATCATAGGTTAATTTTTTTTTAACAAACTGGTCACAAACTCCAATAAATAAGCAATTGATTACCCTTTTATTAATATGAAAATAATTTAAAAAATACGTAAATTAATAATATGTATCTAATCATTTTTAAGTCAATATACTTTTAATAAAACTGATCATTTCTCTATTGCTTTTGAATATAAAACTATCACACCACGTAGAAAATATAGTGCAAAAATATAATCCTTCACTATTTTTATTTAAATTATCTGACTAGCTCCCTTATTATTTTTCTTTTTAAGAAAAAAAGGAAAGCAAGGCAAGATAATAGACAAAAAAGGAAAGAGGTTATAAGAAGTTACATAAAACGTGTGCGTACCACCTATGACAAATTTCCTAAAGCCTCAAACACGAAGCTTCAAAATGGTCCACCCTCCCGTGTTTACTGTTATAAATTACTCTAACTTATATAAAATATTATTATATGTTTTTAATTATAAATTATATAAAAATTATGTATAATACATTAATTTAATTTTTATAAATAAAATAATATATTAATAATAAAAATATAAAATTAAATTATTTTATGAAAAAATTGATCTCAAAATTCGATTATTATTATAAGAGAAAAAGATAAAAATGGACCATATTTTTTAGCAAAAGAAAAGACAAATTAAACACGAAAGACAAGAAAACATTGGATGAATTTTAAATATGTCAGACTCAAGTGGTCTAAAAGCACGTAGAAGAAATTATCCGTTTTTCAGAAAATTTTTTTTCTAATTTCTAGACTCATTTATTAAATATGACTAAATTATGATAAAAAGGAGATAATATAATGATTAGCACTCCTCATTTAACACCAGGAGATCATGAATGCGAGTAATGCAAATTGATATGAACGAAAATTTATATTATTATAGTAGAAAATAAATAAGAGAAAAATAATAATTTGTGTGAATTGAAAAAATTAGAGGAATTGGAGGGAGGAAGATAGACGGGTGAAAGACACAAATATTTTTCTCACTTCAATTTCTCCGTCTAAATTTTACTCTAATAAATAATTATAAAAATAAGTGTTGTTTTGTCGAACTTGTTGTCGATGCGAATATTTTGTATTTGAAAAGGAAAGTGTTTTATTTCTCATAAATATTCAAAAATCCAAGTCAAATGAAAACTCTAAAAATAAAAAATTTGTCTTTACAAAAATACCTTTCATGACAATGATATATTAAAACAATTTCATAAGACTCTCCCTGTCGAGCCATGAATTCTGTTTTAGCTCTTTTGATACTTCTTAATCACCTAATCATCAAATTCTCGACTTTCTTTCTCGTTAGATCCTTATATTTTTTTTATATAAACTGGCTCAAACTCAAGACCTATTATTTTAGACGGGCAGTGCTTACCACTGAGTTACATCCCTCTTATCTGTTAGATACTTATATTAATCTAAGGTCAAAACTTTTTTTTTATAAACAGTCTCACAAGATCCAGCGAGCAATGATCTAACGGGATTGGTTACCATTTTATTTATATCCAAAAATTTATAAATCAAATATACAGTGGACAGTGTTCTGACTTATCCAAAACCCCTCTATAATCAAACATAAACCCTTTCCCTTCCTACGCTATACAGTCACCAATACTCAATGGAGTTCTATCTATTACAAAAAAACTATACTATCACGACTTGAAACGTAGGCCTGGGATGCCTTGCTCATCAAGAACTAGCCAACCTTGCATTCTTTTTGACGACTCATGCTCTTGCTCAAATTGTGTATTAATGCCCCGAATTCCCAACAAAGATTTATAATTTTTATTTTAAATTTTAATTAATGTGATTATATATAATTTATACGTAATTTGTCACTAAGATATTAACCTTTAAACCAAAAATATTTTATTTTTTGCGTTCCCACAACCCAATAATGCTCCTGATAAATGTTCGAAAAGCAGAACGAGGACTTACTAGGGAAGTTTCTAAGCCTCGTAGGAATGCTATGAATTAATAAAGTGTTATATATTAATTTATAAGAAAATTGAACTAAAAGTAGTTAATCATGCAAGTTAAAAGCCAAAAATATATATAATATTCCGTCTTGATATTATTAAATAATAGACTCGATCTGTCACTAATACCCCAAATTCAAAAAATGCTAGAAAAAGAAACTGCCAATTAACTTAGGATTAATTATATCCTCTTACCTTTTTAGCGACAAAAGATGAATCACATACGGTTGTCCGCCACTCTTTCTATTTACGCGCCTTCTTTTGTTACCCAAATTTCTTAAAGATTATGAAATGTGAACTTACTCATTTGGTGACAACAAAAATCAATTTTCATAGTATCCCATGTTGTAGCAACGTAAGTAGTTCGTAATGTCGCATACAAAAAGACAAAATCACTAATCTGAATTTTGACAAATTGTAATGTGAATGATGGGTTTATTTTTATAAGAGGAAATATGTAAAGCTCGCTTGCATTTTGATCTAAAAATAAAAAATAAAAGATTATTTAACGATTTGAGATTATGATGGTCTTTAACCTCTTTATAATCTACAATACATTCTAGACTCAAATTATGAATTAACAAAATCGATTGAATATATGTCAGATCAATCAAATAAGTGCAAAGTGGACAAACAAATACTCCTAACTTGCAACACACCCAAGGTTCAAATTATAACTAAACAAAACCATATATATTGTCAAGTAGCAAGCCCAAAGATTAAAACCTACCCTTGATATAATGTTAAATTTATAAATGTAATATGAGCATTTAAATTAAAACTAATTGAGAATGAGTGAAAAGACACTTGAAATATTTATATTAGTTACAAGTATGGTGGTTATTGTCATTATATCCATATTTAGATACATGTAAATATAGTAAATTGAGGTGTAATAGAATAATTCTACCTCTACAAAATAGGAAACCCTATATGTACCATATAAATACTCTTGCAATACAGTTAATATGAAATACAAGGTTGTACAAAATTCTTTCTGTCTCGTCAGTTATCAATGTAAGATTGAGTAATTTTAACCATGGTTGTCTGCAAAACTTATCCTATTTATAGACAAGATAAGCGTGTTTGAGAGAGAGAGGGAAGATTCCCTATATATAATGAATGGGAATCCAAAGGATTACTATAAATAGAGCATCTTCAAGCTTTAGATTAAGCCCTCAACAGCTGGTTTTGATTTATTCCACCCTCTCAAATTCTTTTCCCTCATTGAGGAAAGAAGCCCACCTGAATCAACCCCTTAATTCTCAACTATATAAATCACCATAACTGTTCTTGTCTCTCTCTCTCTCTCTGTAGTTCTTGCCGCCCTTTTCCTCGTAGCCTTCTCCGTTTCGTAAGCCGACCGCCATGTCCACTCCAAACAACAATAGCAACAATGGTATATATCCCTCACTATCCTTAATTATCTTTCCTGTTTTTTGTTTTAATTAAGGTTCTAGTTGCAGAAACCTGATTTAGAGTTATTAATATATTAGTTAAGGTTCGAATTATGAATGTCCATGCAGGGGAAGTAGAAGGGTTTGAACCTAGCCCTCTGCAGAAGCATGTTATGTTCTTTGATATTAACAAAGATGGTGTTGTTTATCCATCGGAAACTTTTCAAGGTAATTCTTCTTCTTCCTTATCCTTTTTTCTGTTTTCCTTTGGCCTTTTTCACCTTCTGGGATTCAATTTTGTGGTAAATAAATATAGTCTTTCTTACCAGGTTTTCGTAAAATTGGATGTGGACTTCTCTTGTCGGGTGCTGCTGCCATTTTTATTAATGTTGGCCTCAGTAGCAAAACTAGACCTGTAAGTCTCTCTTTCTCTTTCTCTCTCCCTCTCTCTCACACACACAAAGAGTTACAAGCAGTGGCGGCCCTACACAGTGACTTCTCCCGCTCGCTCCCAAAATGGCCGGAATTATTTCGGTCGAAAAGCGAAATCCGCCCTCTATATATGACTGTAATTTCGTCGACTGCTTTTACAAAGCACGAATATATTCTTTAATTTTGATGCTTGCTAGAGTCTTCTGCTTCCCATTATAGTATATGCTTAGATCAGTGGCGGAGTCAGGTGTGGGATGGGCAACGGGGCTTTACAAATCTTAAAATAGCAAAAATAAGTTAATCTTTTAATATAAAACATTTATGAAGTCATTTATTTTTGTGACTCAAAAAATATAAAAGTTTTATAAATTTAATTCAAAAAATTGTAGATTTTATGCTGTTCGGTCTAAATTCCCGATTCTGAGTTATCTACTGAGATATAATTAATTACTATGGCCAAATCTATGCTTTTAAATAAGTACAAAAGTTGACAAGAACAATAGAGTTGGTTCTTGTTACTTAAAATTTAAAAATATTATAAAATTTTAAGAAATATAGTAATTATTTATTTTTTATTCTTTCTTTATAATTATATATAATAGGAGAAAGTAGAGTGAGAATAATAAATTTTAAGATATATAGAATTTTAATTATGATTAAGTTCATTAATTTTTTTGAATTTCGTGTGAATTTTAAAAATATTTTTTATTATGTAAAGAGAAAGTTATTTAATATGTGGATAGAGGAGAATACTAAGTAGGTGGAGTACTAACAATAACAAAAATCCGTTATGATATAAATGTGATTTGTGTTTTGTTTAGTTTGTTACGTGTCCCAATCACGAATGTTACTTAGGAGTCAACAAATTGGCTCTTAGTGTCATCTTTCTTCAATTAAAATGTGCTATATATAGGATGAGTAGTCGTTTTTTTTTTTTCTAATTTTAAAAATTAATAAAAATATCAAAATTAAAACTTATGTATTTTCCACATCACTTAATGAAAATTTTATATTTTTAAATTGAAAAGATCTTTAATATATACATATATATATATATATATGCATATGTATATTTTGTTGGAGAAATGGAAGCCACAAAATTGGATCACCGGTCATTTGGCAGAGAGGTTTGGTTCGTGTTCCCCCATCATTTGGTCCGCCATGATATAAAAGAAATGGGCAATTTTCATAGGGACTGAAGCATAGTTCACCATATAAAGAAAGGAATTATTAGTTATCGCTCTAGTATTTTTTTTATCACGTCAGTTTGAATTAAATGTGTTCATACAATACTTTTTCTCTCTCTTTTATGTAAAAAGATATTTTTATCAAAATTTATGAATTACCATTTCAAAAAGTGAGACTGTAACTAGTAACTCCTATAAAGAAATGAACCATATAAAATTAGGAAAATGGCGATCCAAAGGTAGGTTAGGTGAAGGAATTTATACATAGTACAAAGTAATTCATCACCTTAATCTGGAATCACCATGGTATCTTCACGCATGGTTGTGACTGCATTTTTTTTTTTAAATAAAACATTTTATTTCCGATTAACTGATGTCGAGCAATTGACACAATGGTTATATATATTCTTACGAATTCATTAAAAAAAGTCGACAGTTCAAATATGATCGACCAATTGGAACCAAAAGAAAAGAGGTCAAAAGGGGCATTGATTGAATACAACTATCTCTGTCGTTTGGTGCTTGAAAGAATTTGTTTTCCTCTGGATGAATTAATTATTATGTTCTTGAAGCAACAGCAAGAAATTGAGTGTAGTGAGGATAAAGCTTATGAAAGGGTTATGGTTTGATTTGATTTAGGGAAAGGGCTTTTCTTTTCGGTTCCCAATTGAAGTAAAGAACATCCAAAGGGCCAAGCATACTAGTGATTCTGGCGTTTACGACACTGAAGGAAGGTATACAATTTACTCCTTTACACCTTTCTATTCCTTTTCGTTTTTCTCTTCCTGGCCCTTTAAAAAGACGAACGATACATATCTCATATTTTAACAAAATTAATGTGAATTCATCATGTATAAATCTTAAATTTAGAGAGTCAATCATTAAATTTATGAAAAATTTTGTTTTAAAAAAGTCATGCATGTTCCTTGTAGCATAAAAACATATATTCTTCTTTGATTCTTGATTATGGCTTTTTGGAAAGTCTGGTGAGGATAGATAAGCAAGGTCTGGAAAGCGGAAAAGGGCAGGATAGATTCTAAAAACATGCTTAAGTTTTAATATTTAATTTTTTTCTGGAACGGAAAGGGTTCAAGTATCAGAAGGGTATCATTTGTTAAAGAAAAAGGTGACAAAATGTCATCTTATTTTATATTTTTATTGTTTCAAATATAAAGATCTTTATTTAGATTAAGTGTAGTTTAATAGAATGCGGTTCAGTTACGATAAAATGGAATAACATACTATTAATTAATCAAGTGTGGGGCATGTTTTTATTTTAAGGAAAGAAAAATAAAAACGTCTTGAAATATTATTTGATAATCGATATTTAAAATTATAACTTTAAGGATTTAAAATTTTTAATTCTTTAAATGGCACCTAGTAAAAATTATTTTAATGCGCTGAAATTTATTAAATTTTAATTTTTTTTTTATTTTATTCGTTTCGTCCTGTAACAAATTACTGTTTGTTAAATTAAAATATTATTATTTTATGAGGCGGTATCTGAAATGAAGGAAATCAAAATGGCTTCCACTTCCATAAATAATCATTCCATTTCATGTGTTTTCAAGGTTCGTTCAATCAAAGTTTGAGGAGATGTTTCGAAAGCATGCACACACAAATGCAAACGCCTTAACGTCAAATGAATTGAAGGAATTACTCATTGCAAACAGAGTACCTAAGGACTATGCTGGATGGTACGTACGAATTAGTCCTTTCAACTAAAAATAAATTACGCTATTAGTCCCTTATCTTTGAGCAATAATCTGTTACAATCCTCCATCTTTAAGAAGTTATAATTTCATTCCCCTATTTATTCTAGTCAAATCGAAACAAGTGACAAAAATGGTTCTCACCTCTTAAACAAGTTATGTGTTTTTGAATGTGGAACGAAACTAATTTAAATAATTTGTTTTACAACTAGATTAGATTAATTATTAAAGTTGAAAGGGTACATTAAAACTTTAATTTAATTGACAAGAGGGTTGCACCTCAGTGCTAAACACTCACCGTTTAAGACAATAGATTTTGAGTTCGAGTCAAGTTGTATAAAAAAAACTTTAATTTAATTTTGATGATCCGCTTAATACAATAGATTTTGAGTTCGAATCACGTTGTATAAAAAAAAAAACTTTAATTTAATTTTGATGATAAAAAAAATCTAAAATAAACCTAGCCAAAATTCAAAGATCTATTTCCATAATTTGCCCAATAATTAATGTACTTATTTGCATAATGCCGCAGGATTGCAGCCTACTCGGAATGGAAGATTCTATACATACTTTGTAAGGATAAGCAAGGCTTACTACACAAGGATACTGTCAAAGCCGTTTATGATGGAAGCTTGTTTGAAACAATGGCAAGGGAAAACGCGATCAAGAATAAAATTTCCGTCCCGAAAACATAAATATATACAAATATTACCATCTTCTTCGTTTTTCTTTCTTTCTTTCATTCTTTTATCTGGTTGTGTTCATAATTTTACATACATTTATAGCGATTCATAATGGTACTTCCTTAATTTGTTATAATTTGAATTTTATTCGTAATATTAAAAAAGTAGTATTATAAATAGTATTCAAATAGAAGGATAATCGAGATTGTAATTTGTTTATTTTGTTGTTTTAGTTGAATGTATATTATAGGATGTTGTTGATTTTTTTTTTTTTTTTCCTTTCGTTCTTAATTATTTTATTATTATTTTTTATTTAGAAGTAACGATCTTCTTGACTTATTTATATTTTATATTATAAAATAGTATGAAAAGTAAAATTAACTCTACTACATAGTACAATATTTAATATGGTCAATCTCAATAAATCTGCTGGCAAATCAAAGTCTGCAAATATACCGAGAACATAGCAACTGTTCATCGGAATAGCTGCCGGAAAGTAAGATAAGCCATGATTGGACTCTAAATTGTTTATTACTTTCAGAAAATCGAAACAAAACACATAAAAAAACACACCAAATAATAAGTACCACGATGAAAATGTTTGATTCATCTTCACTAGCTGTCCTTATTAAACTCTTAACCTAAATAGTTTGAATAGTATAATATGAAGAATCAAAGATAAATAAGAGTGAACCACAAAAAAAAAAAAAAAAAAAAAAAAAAACTTCACTAACCTACTAAACAAGTACTACATTTTCGATCTGGTGAAAATTTTGAGTGCTTTAGAGGATAAACAGAGTTTAAACTTATTGGTTGTGTTGATTTTTTTACCTTGTTCAAACTTTAACACCTGACATCTCCAGAGGAAGTCACCGAGGATTAGTGGAGTGAAGTGTCACTTATTGGAGGCTAGTAATTTCTGCAAACCATGTGAAACAGTTTGAATAATAATGTGCAGGTGAAGATCTACTGAAACGGGTAGTTTCGAGACTTTTCAATTTTGAGGAATGATCATTTGCATTTTTATATTTTTTAACACGATAAGTTAATTTTTTTTTTAAGGTTATGACATATTAAATTATTAAATATAATTTTTATAATTAAAAAATTCTTAAAAATATATAAAAAATAAAATAATACTTAAAAAATAAATTATAAAAATAAAATAATCAATTAAAACTATATGTTATGAATGTGTATAAATTAACATCAAATACATAATATACACAAAGTAATTAAAATTTATCACAGAAAATCTCACATAGAAATAGGATCCTGAGCGGTAATAAGCAGCCAATATGCATTGCACAAAGAAATTAATTCCCCTTTTTCTTTCAGCAAATGATTATCGAAAGTCACCTCTCACTATCAGTAAATGCTAGCAAAGTTTCAGGACAAAAGTTATTCAGCTCTTGAAAGGGAAAAAAAAAAAAAAAAAGTCTGAAAAAATAATTAAGTCACCGTTAAATAAAAAAAAATTTAAGTGGTCAAATCTTGAACCGGCCCTATTAGGATGAATAGGCTAGGAAAAAACTAAAACATTTCTATAAAACAAAACTCTTGTTAAGCGGGGAGATCTCCTGTTACACTTATAATGGTGACATGAGCTGCTCGTGAGAAACCTTATTTTTGGTTATGAAATATTATAATGATAACTTTTATTTTTGCTTTTGAAGATTTTTTTGAGTTTATGAAGGAGATAATTTAGCATGGTAAATTTTTTTGAAATGGATGGAATTATAGATGAGGATCAATTTGCCATTTTTTTGGGATAATGGAGCTGCGTAGATTATATCAATTCTTATATTATACAGTATTATATATAGTCCTATTAACACAAAAAATATAGCCAAAAAAGAAAAAAAACTAAAACTTCTCACCATCTCTATCCAATTAACAATTTCATCTATAAAAAATAGTTGAATAAAGATAAACATTGAAGAATATTTTTAAAAAATGAAAGTTATTAAATATAAATAAAAATTAACGTTATAGAATATTTTGAAAACATGACAATTATCTTTTTTTTTTTTACATTTAACATGACAATTATCTAATATAAATAAAAATAGCCACGTGAGAATATTTGAAAAATATAAAAAGTATCATATTAAAATAGCCACGTGAGAAATTACGTATATATAAAACAGTGTGGGGCGTAAAATTCAATGTAGGGTGATGAATAGGTGTGCAGTTTGTTCTCGTGAACAACGGCCATGCCCAACCGAATGTATTTGGGGGAGGAATTCGGGTCGGAGAGAGAGAGAGGAGTATAACAAAGTCCAGAAAGAGTATAACAAGTTCTCAGAGTACTTTCGTTCGGAGGGGGAGGAGTATAAGAGGGCTATTAGAGGAATATAACAAGGTTCGAGAGGACTTTCAATTGGAGAGAAAAGTATATAAAAAATTTCGAAAAGAGTATAACAAGATCCGAGAGGATTTTCGATTGAAGGAGGAAAAAAATAACAAGATCCGAAATAATTTTTAATTGGTGAGAGAGGAGAATAACAAGTTTCGAAAAGAGCTTACTAGAGTACTGGATTTGGAGCTGGAAAGGTCATCTGGGCCTGGGCCTGGGCTGGGTGATGCTGGGTGGACTGATGATGATCCACCACCTTGGATGGGTCTCTTAGGTTTTTTGGTTCTTCTTGTTTGCATTTTTATTTTTATGTATTTTTCATGGGCTACATGATCTTCATCCGGAATCAATAAATAGGTCAGACTCTATAATTGGAAATAGGTATTACTAGTTCTCGTATTTTTTGTTTATTAACATAAAATCTCTCCACATAAAATATTAATTATATATTATTCTTTTATTATTTTTGTGTATCAACCTACCTCTACAAGAATGAATTGGAAGGGTAAATGCAGTAATGAGAAAGTAAATCCTGAAAACTACGAATCCAAACATATAGAAAATTAAGCTAAAACACAAGAAACAAACACATCCCAAGCAAACAAAGCAAAAGTCATGATCACCCTTACTGTTTTAATTACTATCAAATATTTATAATGATAATTTAACTTATATTTTTAATTTGCTTAAAAAAACTTATATTTTTAATTAATATTTTAGTGTTAAGGTGGATCTCTAATTTTTTTCAATTATTATGAAATATTTGTAATGATAATATATCTATTAACTTTAATTAATATTTTAGTGTTTATCGCGGACCAAGAGTATTTTTTGTTCTCAAATCTTTTTTATGGTATATTTATCGTAATATAATAATTACTAATTTAATTAATATTCTAATATCATCGTGAAAAAAACGTTAAGTGGTCAAATCTTGTACGGACACTATTAGAGAGAATAGGCTAAGAAGAAACTAAAACATTTCTATAAAACAAAACTCTTTTTAATAGACGGATACAACATTGATTTGTCTAAAAATTGCGAGTTTTATTTCTAGATTGGAAATTGTTATATTCAAAATTCATAATCATTTATATGAAAATAAAAAGATTGAGGGTAAAATAAGTATTAAATTATTCTGAATTTTAAATATAAGTTTTGAATTTCTGAATTTTTCTTTCTAATATGGATTTCAAGAAAGGAAAAATACTATATTAACCTTCAAAATCCACCACTAAAAAGTTATTCAAATCTACCGAAAAATCAACCATTCCCAACTTTAACTGTAGCTTCGTACTCGGAGATGATGCAAGGCCAAGATTAAACATCCCACATACATAGATAAAACGCAAAAGGTAATTTCAAATTTTGATGGGTATGTTAAATTTATTGATCGAATCCAAAATTAATTAGTAATGGTTGAAAAGATTTTTGATTATTCATATTAGACACAACTATTGTGAGGTACGATGTGAAATTGCGACAATCTTAACAAGGTACTTTTTAAGTTAATTAAAACGAATTATATTCTATTACGAATAAATCTCTTCAAATTTTTTTATATTTATTTTCTATTTTAATCGTAAACTACATAAAAATACATATAATTGTATAAATTTGGTTATCAGAAGTAAAATAGTATGTACGGATAGCTAAAATGTAGATAAGATGAAAATTAAATTTTAAAAAAGAGTATTATTACCAGACAAAGAGAATGATGATCATGCTGGTTCGAGGAAACATGGTGAACAACTTTTACATAAGAAAACATGCATAGACTGGTGGCATGAAGTGCTCGTGAGAAACCTAAGGGAAAGAATATTGTTAATTATGTGGTCGGAGGGTAATCAACAAAAATATTGTGGGCACAATAGCAAGAAAACAAAATCACACACAACTCAAGCATAAAATAATTAGACACTGATTGATGAATGAGACTTCCTCCCCTTTTTTTTAGTGTATGTGTATTTTTGGTCCATTTCAGTTTGTTTAATGCAACTATCCATACCTTAATGTCCATACAATTCTCTCTTTATAAGTCCTATTCTCATCTCACAAGAAAAACAAACCGAAAAGGAAACAAGGGTTTCTTGTTTTTGGGAGATTCCTTCGACACAGAAGATGAAGACACAATCTATGTCTACTCGAGTCTAACATGCATATTATTATTGCATTATTTGCGTAATGGAAAATGTTATATATGGAGAATTCAAGAAAATGCATGGTTGGCATGCATTCACTAAGCATTTAAGAGGGTTTTTTTAATAAATAAAAAAAGTTTGATGTTTACTCATCAATAACGTAAATTTTTATATATACTGGTATATAGAATTCTGTGCAAGCGAAAATTCTAATAATTTTTTGAAGTGTGCGAAGATATAAGGATCTACAGTTGTCAGGGATCCAAATTCAGTCAGATAATTAATATGTGTGATTTTAATGTAACAAAAAAGAGTAAATTTCTTTTGGAAAAAATATAGGACCTGCTTAAAATCCGTATCATTATAAACCGTTGTAATTATACTTTAAAACAGGTATGTAGGGAGACTAATGCAATTGCATATTTTTTTGGCACGACAAAGTTTGCAAGGAATTTGAGTTATTTATTCTGTTTACTTTAGCATGATTGGTAAGTTAAGAGGAATTTTAAAATTTGATCTGATAGTCACTCCTTATATTCATGTCCGTTAGACATATAATATTTCTCTATTATTTCATGCAATCGGGTAAAATTTCTACCAGTTATTATTCAAAATTTAATTATTAAAAAAACTTATATATATATATATATATACGCTTTCTATTTTATTTATCTAGTATTTTAGAATTTGAATTTTATTTATCAATCCACAATCAATGTACCCTAAAATATTCTTTTCAGCCAAAACTTCGTAGCTAATGGTCAACCCAACTTGACCATCCTGTACTAGATGGTCACTTCAAATTTTCAATAATTCAGTTTGCTTCTTCTTTTTCACCCTAAAAAGTGTCTTTTTAGTCCTAAAAAGTGTCTTTTTAGTGGCTTAAATTTTTCGAGATGTCCTTCGCCACCACAATTTCTACAGAAATTATGAGGGCAGCGGTCTATGTGGCATCAATTGTGAGGACAGAAGGCTTGTTGATTGATCCAAATTTTGTAAGTTAGTAATCGATTTGGTGGTGTGTGTATGCTTTTAACAAACACCAAAGAAGTAAGTGGTGTTATATCGTTTTATAATAATAATAATAATAATAATAATAATAATAATAATAAATTATATTATGTTGATTTGTAGATTTGATAAAATAATAATTCGTTTTAAAAAAAATTATTTATTAAATTAAAATCGTTAATTTTTTTTGAAATGGAAGTAATATTCTTATTTAATGTATTGGTCACTAGTGAAATGATTATACCGGCTCAGGATCCTCTGTGACACTTTTACGTGACACTTCATGTGACAAATTTCAATTACTTTGTGTATATATTGTATTTTCGATTGATTTTCATGTAATACATAATCATTTGTACTCTTATATTTCTTAACACGACGGGTTCACTTTTTTTGAGGGTTATGGCATATTAAATTATTAAATATAATTTTTATTGTAAAAAAATTCTCAAAAATATATAAAAAATAAAATAATGCTGAAAAAAATAAATTATAAAAATAAAAATAATCAATTAAAACTATATGTTGTGAATATATATAAATTAACATGAAATATAATATATACACAAAGTAATTGAAATTTATCACAGGAAGTATCACATAAAAGTGTCACAGAAGATCCTGACCCGATTATACCACTAAATTAACTTTCACTTGATGAGTTTTAGACTTAAATATACCATCGCTTGTCACATCGCAAGCTTTGTTTTCATTTTGTTTCTTGAAAATAATAGTAATTATTTGAATATATTATCTATATATCGAATATGGATTGTAGAACATACTTTTCGTAAACTCTAACAGCCTCCTCTCCTCAACTCTTCTCTCTTATCTCTCAAACTCAACTCTCAAAAAATATTTCTTTTCTCATTTTCTCATTATAGGAAAATGGAAGAAATAAATTTGTTGTCCATTTTTATTTTCTTATTTTTAATTTCGTCATCCAATAAATAGAGATTATCCCCAATTTCTATTTTCTTTTATCCTTCAGTAGATTCACATCTATTAGTAGTGTATTAGTTACGGCTTCATTGATGGTGTTCGTTGTTATGACAGCAGTTTCGTTTGTGAAGTTATTCGGATTGGTAGCAGCGTCGTTGACGATATTCGCTGGTTTGATCCAAGAAGATTCAGTCATCATAGGCTTAATTATTAGATATATGTTTTGAAATTTTTAACAGAAAATTAGTTATATATCCTTGCTCAGATTAAAATTTTGACATGTGGTATATTCACTGCTTGATATAGTAGATCTATACAGGTTTATTCATAATAAACACAATATTATACTTGTAATTTGTGTTTATTTGGCTGTTTTGTCAATCGTTACTAGACGTTTTCGAGTAAATTAATATATATCTTTTATTTTTAAAAAAATATTATCTATACACGAGTCCGTTTACGGTGGTACTATAGGAGTAGGATGAATTTTACTCCTACTTACTGTAGCGCGCTACAGTGACGTGCTATAGTTTCGCGCTACAGTAACGCGCAACAGTTTTTTTTTTTTTGACGCACAAACTTTTTAAAAAAAATACCTTTTTAAAAAAAAAATTCTTTTTTTTTTAAAAAAAATACTTTTTATAACAAGGGAAATCAGATCAGGATTATATAGACATCAGATGAGAGAATACAAGAGATCAGATCAACAGACTATAGATATCAGATCAAGAATATAAAAGAAATCATACAGTAGAACTAAAATATAATTAACAAGAGAGATCAGATCAGGATTATATAGACATCAGATCAGCGAATACTTGACATCAGATCAACAGACTATAGATATCAGATCAAAAATATAAAAGAAATCATACAGTAGAACTAAAACATACTTAAAAAGGGAGATCAGATCAACAGACTATAGACATCAGATCAGCGTATACTTGACATCAGATCAACAGACTATAGACATCAGATCAAGATTTTAAAAGAAATCACACAGCAGAACTAAAACATACTTAACAAAGGAGATCAGATCAGGATTATATAGACATCAGATCAACTCATACTTGACATCAGATCAACAGACTATAGACATCAGATCAAGATTTTAAAAGAAATCACACAGCAGAACTAAAACATACTTAACAAATGAGATCAGATCAGGATTATATAGACATCAGATCAACACATACCTGACATCAGATCAACAGACTATAGACATCAGATCAAGATTTTAAAAGAAATCATACAGTAGAACTAAAGCATACTTAAAAAGGGAGATCAGATCAACAGACTATAGACATCAGATCAGCGTATACTTGACATCAGATCAACAGACTATAGACATCAGATCAAGTTTTAAAAGAAATCACACAGCAGAACTAAAACATACTTAACAAAGGAGATCAGATCAGGATTATATAGACATCAGATCAACTCATACTTGACATCAGATCAACAGACTATAGACATCAGATCAAGATTTTAAAAGAAATCACACAGCAGAACTAAAACATACTTAACAAATGAGATCAGATCAGGATTATATAGACATCAGATCAACTCATACCTGACATCAGATCAACAGACTATAGACATCAGATCAAGATTTTAAAAGAAATCATACAGTAGAACTAAAACATACTTAAAAAGGGAGATCAGATCAACAGACTATAGACATCAGATCAGCGTATACTTGACATCAGATCAACAGACTATAGACATCAGATCAAGATTTTAAAAGAAATCACACAGCAGAACTAAAACATACTTAACACAGCAGAACTAAAACATACTTAACAAAGGAGATCAGATCAGGATTATATAGACATCAGATCAACTCATACTTAACATCAGATCAACAGACTATAGATATCAGATAAAAAATATAAAAGAAATCATACAGTAGAACTAAAATATACTTAACAAGGTAGATCAAATCATGATTATATAGACATCAGATCAACTCATACTTAACATCAGATCAACAGACTATAGATATCAGATCAAAAATATAAAAGAAATCATACAGTAGAACTAAAATATACTTAACAAGGTAGATCAAATCATGATTATATAGACATCAGATCACAAAATAGCAGACATCAGAACAACAGAATTTAGATATCAGATCAAAAATATAAAAGAAATCATATCATACAACAAAAACGTCCATAATATGTATCATAATAGCCAAAAATAACAAAAGAAATGAAGGTACTGTAGCGCGCTTACTGTAGCGCTACTGTAGCGCGCTACTGTAGCGGGGTAGGAGTAAAATTCATGGTGGTCCTATAGGACCACCATATAAATTACCATCTATACACCAAAGATTTAGTAGATCATTACTAATTGAATACGAATTTTATTAAAAGACTAGTTTAATTGCAATTTGCATACATGATTTGGCCACTAGTAGAATTTAGTTAATTACACCATTTGTCCAAAAAGGAGTTTTTTTTTTTTTTTTGAAGCAAAAAAAGAGTTAGATATTTAAAATTATTTCACGAAAATATATTCGGTGAATGCACATTAATTTTATTAAAAGTTAACACCTTTGTCCAAAAAATATATTATTTTATTAATAAACAAAAATATTATTTTAAAGTACTAATTTTTTTATAATAATATTTCATATTTACATGATTAAATAGAGAATTTTGAGGTCATCTGGCTGCTTGTTTGTATATAGTCCAGTCATAAAAAAATAATAGTATAACTCAAATATTCAAACCAATTCTTCTCACAATTATTGTTTAAGATTTTAGAAAATTAAAAAACTTGAAAAAAAAAAATTGGCACATAGAAATTGACTTTTAAAGTTGTGAGTCCATAATAATCTCTTTCCTTAAATTAATAACCATAAAATATTGCAACTGATCATCAGTTGTTGAACTACTTTTGTACCTGCTAATTGCACTTATATACCCCCGTGAATTCTGTTAATAAAATATTTAAAATTATTCATATCAATTAAAAAATTAATTTTTATTTAATGAATTTTTTTTTTTCAAAAAACCCTCCATCTTCTATCCTGCTAAAAGATCCATAGATGCATTGAAAGTGTAAAATGTTTTACAAAAATAAATTGCACTTATTTTTTTTAAAAAAAACTTTATGTAAAAATCGGAGAAAGTATGTATATATATATATATATACACGAGAAAATTGTGTTTTAAAATCAAATTAACGAATAAATATAGATTAAATCTAACATTGATTATGAGAGTATGGTTTTGGATAGTGATGTATGAGTTACAATGCCAATCATGTCCCAATCAAGAAGAAGACTTGAGAGTCAATTAAGCTAGAAAATTGCCGGTTACGTTAAAGATAGAGAACGGCCATGGTTAAAAAGGAAATTGGTCAAATTAAATATAATATCATTTTAACTTAATTTCTGCCATTAACTTTTTTATTTATTTTTTTAGATTAGAACCCCAAATCCTCTACCTCAACATTACAGTCCTCCACTCTTATCACTTTCCCAAACCCTCCCACCCTAATATCGATCATTAACTAAATATGTACGAAGCCAAATTTACACTAAATTTCATTTTTCATATGACGTATTTTTGAAAAATACTATAATAAATTTAATTATTATTTTAAAGAATGAATTACAAATTTGGTCATTATACTTTTATGAAATTTAGATTTTTGTTACTAACTTTTAAAAACACAAAAAAAAATCACTAATTTTATCATTTTTATCTCACTTTTGGTCATTCCATTAAAATGAACAGTTATATGTATTAACGGACTTAACTTTTAAAAGCAAAATTTTCTAATAATTAATAATTACATGTGGTCTTCCCATTTAGGGTTTTGACTGTTATTTTGGATTGTGAGTTGATTTAAATGTGTTAAACATTCATGAAGAATCGAGTCATAAAATTGATTGAAAACATCATAGTACAAATCATTTTAAAAAAAAATAAGTTTGACTAACGAGCAAATGAGTTAATCCATTATCTTTTAAATTTTTTCATAAAAAATGACTAAAAATACTAATGAAAAAATATTAATAGACCAATAGTGTAATCGTATTATTATTTGGGACCAAAAGCGTAATTATCCCTATTAAGAGGGACCAAAAAATCAATTTTTCCTTATATATATAGATACTATGTACCCGAAATTTGGAATTTGAATCATATGGCATTGGCAATTAATAAATAGCTAGCGTATGCCATAAACAAGAACAATTCATGATCATTAAAACAAAAAAAAAAAAAAATCATGATCAGGTATTCTACTTTTACTGCAGGTATTTTTGCTTAGAAACGAATTCCCAAATTCAGAAGTATGGGGGAAAAAAAGAGCTTCAATTCAGCCTTCTGTGCTCTGTTTCATGATGATGGTCCCTAACTCCATAGTCATCAGGAATATAATCCTTCTATCTAACTATAGCAGTGATAGCACATGCTGCCCACCACCAAGCCGCCGGACTTTGTACGTTTCTGAGTTTCCGAATCTGCCCGTAAATTCTACCTCACGCAACACCATTTCTTCGTTCCATGTCTCCACCTCTTGCAAGTTATTAGACGTGTTAATTAATTAATTCATTTCTAGTACTAATTTTTTTTCTAAAATTAGTATTTTTATCCAAAAATTTCTGATTTTACCACTAATTTAAAATATTCATAAAAATAAAAGATAACTACTATCAAATAAATTTTTCCCTCGAGCAAATATATATTAAAATGACATGTCAATTACTTTCAACTCATCCCACGTAATTATTATTTGCTTTATCTTATAAAAAAATATTGATTTGAGTTATAAGCTAAAGGATAACACTTGTAGATTAACCTAGGCCAGTGATTCCACATGATCATTCGTCAATTGTCAACCCTTCATTATTAACTAGTAGACTAGCTCCTACGATGGACCATATTGAGTGAATTTATTTGGACAACTTTAGGGTTCTTATTGACAAAATTGCCTACCTTTTGTCACTAATTCAAATAAAAAGTTACTAACTTTATCTGCATACGCTCTCATCCGTCGCCAAAAGTAAATAAAAGAAACGATTCTATTAAACACTTATACAATTATACAAATAAATAAAATTAAGAACGTCAAAAAAAATAAATGGTGAAATTTTCTCATGTGTTGCGAGAAGTTAATTTTACAAAAAATTATTTAGTTTCACTAACAGTAAAGGGTTTTAAGGGATATACGAGGCTGACAAACGGGTCAATAAAATAAAGGGTTGGTTAAATCATGATTGTTTGGTGATAATATATTTCCGAACTTGTTGAAATTTTAAACTCTAAACCTCTTTTGTATATATATATAAAAAAAAAGGCCCGAAAAAAGTTAGAATTTTATAGTCATACAGCCAAAAGTTCTTGGATACGTTCACCGTCCCTGTTTTGACAGTGCATGCATGCGTCTTAATTTAAAAAGCTCCCCCAATTATTTTTCCATACCTTCCACAACTTAATTTAATGGTTAAGTATGATAATTATATGGCTTTTTCAGTAGATTGTTAGTACTTTCATGTGTTATTTAAGGACCCCAGTGGATGAAATTATTAGCATAACTAAACATAATTAAATAACCTCATTAACCAAATCGTTTGTCAGCTTTCGACCTCACCACTTAATCATTATAATTATCTCAACGGCTGCCATACTCTTTTTATTTATTAATTATAATTCTATAAACCCTTATCTACCAACTCAACCTACTTCAACAAATAAATAAATTATGCCCTATATATGTTACGTCTACATTAATAACTTTTTGTAATTGATAGTGAAAAGTAACTCATATCGCAGTTATAACATTCCACAATTATATATTAATATTTGTAAAAAACTATCAAATCAATTGGGGTTATTTTATTTTGTATGGAGAAAGTTACACAGTAAAACCCATATAAATTAATAGTAAAAATCTCAGTTGGGCTACTAATCACATAGGTTCCACACTCATCCATACGATAGTATTGTGCTAAAACCACCTAAACCTTTGTTAATCATCGCGATGACTCAGAAGATGAGATATTCCCCACGTAATCCTTAAACCACATTAAATATGTTGAATACTTAGATTCCTGCAAAAATTTATATTGCCCCTGTTTCAATAAAAAAAATTAATCTTATGAAAAAAAGATGGTCTAGTGTTGATATTTTTCATTTAAAATTATAGAGATTTTGAGTTTGAGATATACCAGAGGTACTTAAAAGTATCGAGATTCTGAATTCGAATTACACTCGAGTGTATTAATATGTTTTATGTCTTTTTTTTAAAAAAAGTCTTTATTTATTAAATTTTTTATAATACAGAATGAATATTTAGTAAAAAATGAGTAATGTTTTTGTATTTTTATGCATTTGCTTCTCGTATATAATAAGATTCATATTTATAGGAAAAAACATGTAATAAATAACTTATTTAATGTGTTATATACTTCAAAACACACCATAAGTTTTTTTTTTTTTTTTTTTTGGTGGAGGTCTAAATTTTATTCCTCTTTATGGGGGGAAAAAAAAAAAAAAAAAAGCCTTTTGTGATCTTAAATTTATGGGATGCTTTTTTTTCCCCCCCTTTTCTTCTTTCTCTTCCTTTTGGGAAGCTAGTCTGACAATTCCGATCATGGTAGCGTATTCTATGCGTATTCAAGTATTAAAGAGTAAATGGTTATAGTGAAATTAAAGGAAAATTTATGGACTATCATAGGCAATAAACATAGTTAGAATATTTGTTTTATTATTTTATTTATGCACTAATAAAGAACAATATCAACCTCACTTCATAATATACACTTAATTGTTTATTGAATTAAAATTAAAAATACTATAAAAAAATTTAAAAAGGGATTTTAATTATTTAATTTAACATATATATATATATATATATTAGATCATGAGTAGCAATTTACATTCATCAACTGTATGAACATGATTTCTCTGTAGAACAATACTCACTGTACCAAAAATTTGACTCACTGCCCATAAAGCCATAACTCTCACAAAGTCGGAAAACACTAAAACACACAGTCACGCACTTCCTTCCTTCCGTCCTTCCTTCCTTCTCGCTTTTGCTTCACAAAAAAAAACAGAAGTAAAGAAGAAGAAGAAAAAAAGATGGACATGTTCGTGAATTCCTTCATTTTCTTCTTCGTTTCTTCATTTCTAATAAATCCCACGATTTCTGCCATAGATAGTTTCTTATACGCCGGTTGTACGCAGCAGAAGTTCAGTCCGGGGACAGTGTACGAGTCGAACGTCAACTCGGTCCTCACTTCCCTGGTCAACTCAGCTGCCACCGCAAACTACAACAACTTCAAAATCTCCCTCCCGGGCTCCACCCAGAGCGACGTCATTTACGGCCTGTATCAATGCCGGGGTGACCTCGGCACCTCCGACTGCTCGACCTGTGTAGCCCATGCAGTGAGTCAACTCGGGACCGTCTGCGCGTACACCTCCGGCGGCGCGTTGCAATTGGACGGGTGTTTCGTGAAGTACGATAATGTGTCCTTTTTCGGCGTGGAGGACAAGACCGTGGTGTTGCACAAATGTGGACCGTCGATTGGGTACGATTCGGATACGTTGACCCGCCTTGATGCTGTTCTGGGATATCTGACGGCTGGAGGCCAGTATTTCAGGGTCGGTGGGTCCGGGAATGTCCAGGCTATGGTTCAGTGTGTGCAGGACTTGAGTGGGAGCGCTTGCCAGGATTGCGTATCGGATGCGATCGGACGGCTGAAAAGCGAGTGTGGGACCGCTCCTTGGGGTGATATGTTCTTCGCTAAGTGCTACGCGCGGTATTCGGAGCATGGGTTTCACGCGGGAGGAAGCGGTAAGCTGCTCTCCACCACCTTGAATTTGATTGGTGGTTCACGGTTTTCTATTTTAATTTTATTTTCCTTTCCAATTTTTTAGTAATATTAGTTTAAAGATTATGGACCTATAACTATATGAACGCTTAATGCCTTTATTTTTTGGTAAGTTTTGTGGCTTGGGGAGTGATGTGGTAAGAAAACTTGTTAATCCTTAATTATTATTTTTTGGTTTAAAATTGTCTTAGTTTTATATTATAAATATAATATTTTTAGAGATGTAGAAAACATTATAGTTTATTAAGAAATTATTTTTATTAAAATATTACGGACATTTTGTAAGGTGTCGCATAGGTGTATGATATTATTTACCCGATCTTGAGTGCTAATCCTATTTATAATATTAAATTTAATATTATAAGTATGATAGTTTTCGAATACGGGAGTATAAAGCATGGTAATTAAACTGTAGAATTGAATTTTCATGGACGAGATGTTCTTTGAAATAAGTTCCGAGTAAATGAATTCCTCACCAATGAAATAATAAAGTTAATAATGCTACATAAATAATATATTTTATTTTATTTTAAATTAAGATTATGATCGACGTTTTATATGTTCATATGAGTACTTTTTATTTTTCATATTTCGTTTTTTTCATTGTAAAAATAACTCACCCTCTTAATTAGATAAAATATATTTCAATTAGTAAAATTGAGTTTAATATTTCATTTCTGAATTTCTTAATAAATTCAGTACTTATACTCTACCTTTCAGCATTAATTTTTATTAATCAGACCCTTAGTAATTTCCATTATTTTTATACTATGGGTTAGTATTAGTATTAAGTCCCTTGATTTTCCTTAATGTGCTTTAACCATCCTCAATTTCTTTGTTTTTAAAGTAATAGAATATAAAGGTTTGTAATCGCCCACCATAAATTACGAATTTACAAATCATACCCCGTTTCAAATTTCTTTATTTTGAACAAAATCTTCAACAGAATTTTTTTTTTTTTTTTTAAACGTCAGAATGGAAGGGCTACATGAAAAGTTAATCGAGGTGGTCAAAATTTTGAATTTTTTATCCTATAAAAATAATTATTTTTATTTTATAATAATAATTTATTATAAATTAAAATTATATATTTTTTAAAAATATAATATTTATGATGAATCCAATTAATTGCATTTCGATCCTCTAATGATCAGCGTAGTTGGACCGTTTGTTGTCGTTGTTGTTGTTTTTCTTTTAATCGTTGAGGAAGAAGTTGTTCACCAAATTGGCGGACCAGGTTTTGAATTTAGAGAAACAAACGGTATTGAGAGTTGACTACAAATTAAATTGAAACTCCAACTTCAAAAATTATATTTTTTTTGTCCTAAAAAAACTTTTATTTATTAAATTAAATTATAAAATGACTTTTTGTATAGCCACAAAATTGCAATATATGAAATAAGTGGTAATCTCACTTATTTTATTTTGAATAAAGTAAAATTTATATAAAATATTTATTATTATAATTTTAAATTTTATTTATAATTTATACAAAAAATGTATACTAATATTAATTTAAATATTAAAAATTAAATGATATATATTAATATTGAAAACTAAAAATTGAATTATTTTTATGAAAGTAAAAAATAATTTTAAAAGATAACTTATTTTATAAGGAAGAGGAAGTATATAATTTAACAGTTAATAAAATACTTGGTAAATTTGATTAATATATATGATAATGTACAACTAATATTATTTGAAAAAGATAATCGAATTTAGTTATGTAAGTAGTAGTTCTAGGCTTTTCAAGTAGTTCACACCCTGATCGCACATGTCTCACATAATAACTTTAAATTATACTACATTCGTAACAGGACTTCATTCAATAAAAATAATTTTATTTATTACATAATTTTAATTTATTATTATCATTATTATTTAAAAAAAAATAAAAAATATGGATGGTTTAAAAAAATGAGAATTATGTGTTACTTATTTTTCAATTGTCAGTATATACTGTACTAAATGCTCTTATAAAACGTTAATTAGTCAATAAATATATACTATATGAGGGACTAAGCAAAATAAAAGCAGAAATTTCACAATGATTAGTTTAAAATATTATTTTCATTTAAAAATAATAATTATATTATAAATTATAAGGGATCTGGGTGTTGCTCGACCTATGCAATTTTAGGTACGTCTTTTCGGGATTTGATGCGCTTCTGATGGAGGCTATTACTAGTTATTACTTTAATTATTATATCTTAATTTTAATAAAATTATCTTTTTATTTTAAAATAAGGAGAAAAATTCAATTTTAAGCATTGCGTCTTAATTTTGATAAAATTATCTTTTTACTTTAAAATAGTGAGAGAAATGCACAAGAGGTTAGTCTAAATTAGTGCGTAAAAAGTAAAAATTAAGACGATAATTAATAAAATTTTTGTTTATAGGTATAACCATTCCAACTTGGTGTACACTTGCGAATGCTAAACACAAATCACCATAGCTACTTTAAAGAAAAAGAGTAACAAAGAAAGACAAGACACATAATTTGTTAAATTTCGATTTATGGAATTATTAATTAATTTTGATTTGAATGTAGATTTTTAATTTACTATTAGAGTTGGATTAAGCAAGTTACGGTTAGGATTCTTAGCCATTAACTCCACATTGATGGGCTAAAGTAATAAAATCTAAGTATATAAACGTTATGGAGATTTCTTCTTATTACTAATCCATTATTACTTCCCATTTATATGTCGTTTTAGGTGTTCAAAATTGTCTTTTATTAATTGAGACTTTATCATTATCAAGATAATTTTTCTAATTTTTCTTGTTTTGCCTTTGTGAATGTATTAAACTCTATCCATAACTACCTATTTTATTAGTAATTTCCTCTCCAATTCGGGTGTAAAAAAAGACGTACTTGACTAAATCATTAATTACTATTTTTCATTGATAACAGTGAAATCTCTAAAACCACAAATAAATAGAAACGGAGGGAGTAGTTAATTTTGAGACTCATGAATTGTAATATTCGATCCCACATTATTAGTTTATAATTTGATGACTTTTATATAATTTTCAGTCTCATAAACTATTAATAACTTGAGTTAACCATGTCTTAAAATCTAAAAGTTTTTGGGTTGCCAAAAACCTATTATATACAATTTATGGGACATGGATGATATGTCTTAGAAGCATTCTGAAAACCTTTTTGTACAACATCATATCATTGTATAAAGCCTACTACATTATCTTCTATAGCCCTTTTGTTTGGTGGCAGCTTGATCAAGTTGTTGCCCATACTTTGTCAAAAAGCAGCTCCACCATTCCCTCATACATACTACATTATCAAGTCACACTGCTTGTCCCAAAATATAGACAACATTTTATACTATATTTTAGGACGGAGTGAATATGTTTGAAGTAAGGAAGGAATGGTTTCTAATTGATATCTCTTTGCAATTCTATATTGTAGACAACAACGACGAGCTGGACAAGACCGTTGCAATTATAATTGGAGGCATAGCTGGTGTGACTCTGCTTGTTTTTATCTTGTCCGGGCTTAATCGACTTATGGACAAGAAAGGTACATTGTTTTTCTCAAATGTTTATGCCTTTAAATGAATGAATGAATGTGATCTTGATTTGATCTTTTTATTGCTCCAAAATTTGAAAGTTGAGGTAAAAACGATGTAATATCTCGTCTCACATTGTTAGTTTATAATTTGAGTGACTTATATATAATTTTCAGTCTTATAATTATTAATAATTTAAGTTAACTATTTTGAGCTAACGAGAACAAAATTGACTAACCTAATTGCCAATTGTTTCTTTTGAAAGGCTCTCTATTTTTACGTTAATATTGAGTTAACTCGTGCTCTGTCCTTTCTTTTACTTAAAAGGTGTCTACAATGGCACTAATGAAGCAATAATTTTGGTTTTGAAGATGTAAAGTAAGCAAACAAATAAACTCATTGATGATATGGTTTTTGTTTGTGTATGATATACAGGGAGTAAATAATGATCGCAAGCTGGTTTTGTGGATGATGTGCACTAAGGGCCTTTTCCCTTTTTCCCTTTTGGCTTATTTGATTTGAAGTTCGTAGGTGCTCTTTTGCTTTACTCTCATATGGATGGCCCCCCTATGCTCCTCCTTCTTTCTCTTTTATGTCCATGCTTTTTGTCAAATTTCCTTCATTTTTCGTCCTCAAATTCACTTTAAAAAGTAGGAATAACGAGAGGGTTTCCTTGAAACAAGTGAAACCCAACTTAAACTATAGCTGGAAGAAGAGAAAAGCTCTGGAGGTTGGCTCCACAAGTTGCTCATACTTTCATGGAATTCATATCGGGATTCAAAGCAGTTTTTAAGATATATATATATAGAGAGAGAGAGAGAGAGGGGTTTTTTTTGTTGTTGTTTTTCTACTAAATGTATTTTTAAAAAATAACAAAAATTACCCTTTATAATTAGTTTAAAAACTGCCCTAACGATATGACTTATATATATTTTATTCATGTACAAAATGATCTACTGTATACCTTTATAGGAAGTGATGACTCTCTTGTGGAACTGTTGTATATGACTCTAAACTTTGATTCATTTGTAAAGAAAAATAATGTATATGTTCGAACAAGTGTTGTCCACCGTTTCTTTCTCCATACTTATGCCACTCCTACTTTAAGTAATGAGATGCAATGGATCATTTTTTGTTCTTTGCTTCTTATACTAGGGTTCAGCTAGAATGGTGAAATCGAGCATGAATTTTTCGAAATTAAGGGTGAGAATGAATCAATATATTTAAATCAACATATTAATCCAGTTCAATCCAATCCATTTTGATTCGAACCATTTTAATCCATTTGCAGCGAGTGAATGGAAGCAAAACTGTGAGCAAAATGAAGACAAAATTAATTCCCACCCTAGGGTGGAGTTCTACGTCTCTACTTTGAGGTTGAAATTGAGATATATGATCATCAAAAACAGACAATCTTCAATGGGTTGGAGTGTTTAACAAACAATAAATAATTGAAGAGTATATATCTTCACTTTTGTTGCTGCTATTTCTAACAGTTTCTTTTGGTAGTTTCAAGTAAAATTAGCTGGATTGGATCCAAGATTTTCAATTTTAGCCCATTCAAAAATCTCCACGACCAACCGGTTAACTGAAAAGAAAAGATAGCTCATGCCTACTAGAATAAGCCCCACTAACCATCCCAAATGAAAAGCCCAACTATTAGAGATCTTTAATACAATGCTTCAATTTCAATTTTCAGCAGGCCCAAAGTTGTAAATACAACCTAATTTTTTAAAAGTTCATTCGAAATATAAAAAAATGAAAAAATCAAGACCCTAATTTTCTTTTCTTTTTTGACCAAATCCTCTTCGAATTGCAACTTCATCAACAAGTGAGATATGTACCTAAATGACGAATAATTAATAGCACAAACAAACTGAGAATTCAATTAAAGAACAAAATTAAGAAAGTAAACTAAAAACAAATTAATAACTAAAACTTCATTATATTTCAATAACCCAAATTAGAAGATTTAAACATTCGAAGATAATTACTAAATTTTTCAAGAGGGGACACTAATTTTTTATTCAGTAAACTGCAGCATCTTATAGTGCTGCTATGACGTTCACTTGTTGCCCTGACCCTTCTGACTCTCATGCAGGCCGGAAAAATAACCTTTGGGATCACTCTCGAAACCACCTCTGCTGATATAAGCACCTCCACCACCAGGGGCTTTCATTGCATCACTTCCACCACCACCACCACCGCCAGATTTTCCTCCGCCACCGCTGCCACCACCGGCGGACTTTCCTCCACTGGATCCCTTGCTTCCTCCACCTTTGTTATCCATTTGAATGTGCTCAAATTTCAATTAAATTGCTTAGCTTAATTTCCTTCTGGATGTCTATGCTCTCGTCGCAGATCGGCCGGTATATATAGGCATAATCTGCGCCCCCCGCCTACCCAGTAAGGATTAATTACTGTCTTGGGAAATTAATAACTGGATTTCACGAGAACCCAAGAGTTGCATACTTACTGCACCAATTCTGTAGCAAAATCCACTTGATTTAATTCAACGGTCGCAGTATTTTTCATTTCTCCAAAGAGCCAAGGCAGTTGAATTTTGAACGTCGTTTCCTTCTTAAGTTTCCATTCAGTGTTTTAATTGTCCTTCATAGATTTCCAAGACCCAATCTTGCATGCTTCGATAAAACTTATTATCGCAGCCAAATTGTTTAACCAACTCCTACTACTCGCTTCGTTCTGGTTATATTTCAGGTGTTTTCTTTAAATCATTTTCCAAAATAATATTTTGCTGACTCAATTAAGTTTGATTTTTATAGTCATATTAATTTCGTAATATATTCATCAATATTAGCTATCGTTTTGCTATTTTTAATTTATTTCAATATTTATAATCAAAGCTTCAATTTCATTATTATTTATTTTTTTAGCTTCAATTTCATTAATTAAAGGAATTTTTTTTAAATGATAAATTAACTACTTAAATTAATCTTATTCTATGTGTAGGTTCCGTGACACCATAAATGGGGCGGAGGGAGTAGTCACAATTTTTTTTTTTTTTTTTTTATAACTACATAAGTCATTTTTATAACTATATAAGTACTTTTAGTATTTGAATTATATTGTAATATGTCAATTTTTAATATTTACATAATTTATTTTTATAACTATATAAGTATTTTTAATATTAGGGTTATATGGTAATATATTATTTGACAAAGAATAAACAACCTTAATTAAAGGAAAAAATAATAAACATTAAAGATCATCACATTAATGATAAAAGATTATTTTTTTCAAATATTAAAACACTTTATAATAGATGTGATACGTGTGATCTAAGTGTCTTGTAAGTGTAAGATATAATTTTTGGTATTATTTCCTTCAAATTTATCTTCATTATTTTCTCATACCTTGTAACTACTCAAATAAAATCTTAAAAATTCATCATTACTTTTGGATTTTCTGACGTATAATGACATTATTAGGGGGATTTATATACAATATTTAGAAAATTTTTACAAATTTTATAATCATCTATTAATAGAAAAAAAAAAATTCTATACAGAATTTGTAATACTACATAATTTTTTTTTAGCCTAAAAAGAAAATTCCTCAAAAAGCGCCACGTTAGTGTTAACGTGTTAATTTTCACAACCCATAATACTTCTCACCTCTCCACATGGAAGCTTTTCAGTTTCCACCCCATTTTCCTCTTCGTTCTCGGTGTATTCAACCGCTCGCCTGCCTACATAAAGATCCATAATTAACCAACTAAATAAAAATTAATTCCCCGAAAAGAATAGAGAAAGTGCTGATCCAGATTGGGTACCAAAAAGATGGCTTTGGAATGGATACTGTTAGGCTGCGCCGCCGCAGCAGAGGCGACGCTAGTTTTGCTGCTGACACTTCCGGCGACGTCTCATCTACGTGCTGGTCTAACTTCCATGACACGCTACCTACTTAAGCCGTTCCTTGCGGTGGTTCCGTTCTGTTTTTTCTTGATGCTGGATATTTATTGGAAACACGAGACTCGGCCGAGTTGCCGTGACTCGGCTGGTGCGTGCACACCTACCGAACTCATGAGGCACCAGAAATCGATCATCAAGAGCCAACGTAACGGGTTGCTGATTGCCTCCGCACTCATGTTCTATTGGCTGCTTTTCGCCGTGACCCGTTTAGTGGGTCAGATGGAGCTTTTGAATCAGAGGATAGAGAAGATGAAGGAGGAGTGAGCCACTGAGCGAGTAAGCAACTGAGTTAGTGACTCCGGTGAGTTAAACTCGTCCAACGTAGGTTCTGTAACATTACATGTAGGTTGAAGCCTATGAAATGACAGTTCTTGTATGTTATACATCCGTTCTTGCTGGTTCAAGATTTATGTAACGTTTTTTTTTTTTTTGAAATAAGATTTATGTGACGTTTTTGGAATTTTTATTTATTATTTAAATATAAGTAATTAGAATCGTTTTTATAATTTTTTTCCAAGTTATTATCGCGTTAAAATTTCTTTTTTCTAAATTATATTCTGATTAATAGGGGCCGGACCAAAAGATTTCGGATTTTATAAATCTTAAAGTCTAATTGATTTGAACATATGCTTAATTAATTTTAAAGAAAAATCAGATATGTTTAAAATAAAAGTAGGATAAATGTAATTTTAAATTAATATCTTAATCTAGTTTTTGTAAATCTAGATCTTTTCTCAATTTTTATAAATCTAATTTAAAATAATATGATCAAAGATTCTAATTTTAAAAAATATTTATTTTTGAATTTTTTTAAATTTATATTTTTTATTTCATTCAATCGAATTTATTTAATCAAATAAATATTTTATTTTTAAAATGTTCGGATAAATTTTAATGTATGAAATAAACAATTAATTTTATAAAATTTATTAACAATCGGAATCATAAAATCTGAATTTCAAATTTTTATTTTCGTTCACATTTATAAATTTCATATTTTTCAGTCCATATTTTTAATTTTTGAATTTTCTTGATAAAAAATTCCTGATTAATATGGATAATATAATAAATGATTAGAAATTGGAGAGAAAAGTTCTCAAACCTTCGTATTGAATTAATACACAAATATATATATATATATATATAAATCCCATAAAAAAAATGGTAAAATTAAGAGGTGAATACAAATCAAAGCGATTAAATTGACCTATATTAATTAACCCTTCAATTTTAATTACCATATCTGGTAAAAAGTAGTTCTTGTCACCACTCAGCAAGTGCTTCATCTATAACTTGTTTACTGCCCACCAAAACGTCTCTGCCTCTGCTGATACGAAATCAAGGCCTCCCTAAAATCATGTTCTTCCATATCAGGCCAAAGTTTATCCACAAAATAGAGTTCAGTATAAGCCATTTGCCAGAGCATGAAATCGTATAATTTGTTCTTGCCGCCGGTTTTTATGAGTAAATCCGGACAAGGGAACTCGATGGATTTCGTTTGTAGCTCTTCCTCGAACGATTTCTCATTAATTTCTTCGAGCGACATCAGGCCATCCTTAACTTTTGTCGCAATTGCCTTTGTTGCTCCTAAGATATCTTGCCTTCCGCCGTAGTCGTATGCGACCACTACATGGATTCCCCGGTTGCACTTTGTGACCATCTCTGCCAACGCTAGCTGCTTTGTGGCCGACTGTGGGAGGACTGAGGTGTCGCCAATTACAGATATACGTGCCTGACATCTATCATATAACAAAACCTCATTAGTTGATCGCAAATTATATGTGTACATGTATTTATTACTACGTATGGTAATTATATTTTGTCATGTTAATCAGACACTTTTTTTATTTTGTTTCTAATTTTGTAGATGAAGTAAACAGAATTTTAAATTTATATGAGGGGAAGCTGCAATTAAATTTCTTTTACAACATAGTAATTGAAATACTAATATTATCAGTATTTTTTGTTTGTTTTATCAAATGTGATTATATAATTTTCAAACTTAATTTCTCTTTTTTTTTTTTCACAAAACATTGATTCTTATCATCAACATAGAATTAATCACTTTCAATTTGTAGCCTCTCCTTTATCTCAACTTTTCATGAATATAAAGTTTTAATTTCATCTTTTTAAGGTTGTAATTTCATATTATTAGTTACCGCCTTAGTTTTTAGGGTGATAGTTCATAAATTTTGATAAAATTATCATAAATTTTAATAAAATTACTCTTAGAGGAAAATAGAGAATATTGTAAGGAGTATTTTAGTTCAAATTAAAACGGTAGAAGGCAAGGAGTGTGTTCATAATTAGTAAAATTTTTATTTTAGTCTGAAAGGTGGGATTTGAATTGGGTTAGCATAACAATAACAAAAAGTAATATAAGTTTTGGGTAAAAAAATAAAATTTGATAAAATAACTTGTAAAATTGAAGAAATTTTTTTGTTTTAAGGATTGAGTCTGTGAAGAGAGCGAAAGTTCTGTAAATGTAATTTTTCTGGATGAGATTTTAACAGTTTTTTTTTTTTTTTAATTGAACAAACTACTTAAATTTAAGTTAGAAACAAAGGTTGTTTCAAATAGTAATTATAAAATTCTGAAATAAAGAAGCAAATACGAAATGTTAAACGAGGTACTCTGAGATGATGTCGAGACCCCAGCCATCTTGTAGCTCTTCCAAATACCTCGTACCGTAATCAATATGTTCCTGCCCAATATTAGCAAAGTTCATTATATAACATTCGATAAAATTAGAATAATACAGATTGAGAAATTATAGGCAATATTCAAGGCGTTGATCTAGCAAGTTTTTTTTTTTTTTTTTTTTTTTTAATTTTTATTTGCATGCAGGGTTATTCGATCACTTACTTTGGGGCGGTGCCAGTCTCCCTTTGAGAAAGCTAAAATTGTAACAACTTTGACTCCATTTTGGTGAAGGAAGCGAATGATTTCTGCCAACGGTTTTTGAGAAGCCCTATAACCCTCTTCCCATGAGAGTCCTTTCCCGGCAGCCCATCTCCGATGTCCGTCCAAAATCAGAGCTACGTGTTTAGGCATAAGTTCCGGTTGCAATATAAACTTATCTTTCCGATCACTTCCCTGCTTAATACCAAAGTCCACTGCTTCGGCAGCTGAAACCTTGAAGCGGCCATTTCTCAAATTTTTGGATCCACATTTTAGTTTTTTCCTTGCATCAAAAGGGCATGAAATATTGATGGAAGGAAGAAGATGAAGTTTGGGATGATTGGTGATAGGGAAGGAGATATTGTGGGTTGGTAAAGAAACTGAAATGCTGCATGAAGAAGAAGACAACATTTTTTTTCAGAGAGTTGACTCAGTGATTCAAGGTTGCTGTTTCTTGGCACGGTCGGTTTTGATATTTATAGGATGCACAAATCGCCATAATAGTACTCCCATGGATAGATAACAATTTTTCTTTTGAATTTTAAAATAAAAGATTCTTATAATCTTTCAAGAAATATTTTTAATTATTTATTTCATTAAGTACCTTTTTCACTATATTTATTAAAAGAGATTATTACAAAAATAGTAAAATTTAATATGGGTGTTTATAGTTAGTGAGCTACTATTATATATACTTAATTTTTCTCGTCTATTTTAGTTAATCATACATTTTCCTAGTTGAGTTTAGTATTGTTTCTTATAGGTATAGATGAATTTATATAAACCCTAAACTCAATAAATAAATATAGAAAAGAATGAATGCCATTGATGCACGGTTCAGGGTTTATGTTTCTTTTCTCCTTGGAATAAAATCAAGTTTGTTGTTACGAATAAGAAACATAAAATTAAGGGTATTACTACTTATTTTAAACATTATCGTTCCAATTTTGATAACATTGTCTTTCTGCTTAAAAGAGTGGAAGAGAGAGTATTGTACGAAGGTATTTTAGTTTAAATTAGAACGTAGAATATGAAAATTGATACGGTAACTAGTAAAATTTTAAAATTAATAGGATAAATTTATTATAATATTGTAATATAATAAACTAACTCCTTGGCTTGATCAGTACTTCAATGATGGCGTAAAGGTAAATGGGATTTCAATTAATAACCGATCACTGTTACGGCAAGTCGTGATCAAAATATTTTAACGCGGATTCATTTGAGAGCAATTTAATTAACATTAAGTAGTTTATACACTATTTGTTACAGGAAAGAAGAATTCAACAACAAAAAATTAAAATAGGTTTCTTTTCTGAATTGCTTAGACTCTTGTGCCCCACATGGTGATTGAGTACAAAAATTAGTGACTTGCGTATTAATTTTCGGGAATTAAATTTTCTGTTTCGGCGTGCCTTTTTTTTTTTTTTTCATTTTAAATAAAAGTTTCAAAGGGGAAAGAAAGTCAATAATAAGGTTCGAGCTAATTATATATCTCAACGGTCTTGAAACTAATCCAAGAATTGAAATCGCGTCATGAACAAGTCTCATAATTTCGTCTAACTGACTTAGAATTTATCATAGACTTGAAACTGAGTTATGCATAAGTCATTCGGTTATTATTTATCGTTCCTATTTTTTTATTTAATTACTTTTTTTTTTCAAAATTACTCAATTAAAGTAATTTTGAAAGAAATGGCGATAAATAATAGTAGAATAGGTGTCATAAGTCTTATTAGCATGTACTTTAGGAGTAGTCGGTCAGTTTAATAATTGATGGGAGTAAATAGTTAAAATTTTTAAAAATTATCATCAAAGATTAAAAAATCAGCAGAGCAGATACCATACTTGAAATCCATGGCGCCGAATCTTATGGCAAGACGAATGGAGCCTCATATATTCCATGTGTATTGGTTGTTGATAAAGGTATGGTACTCGCATGATTTTTATTTTTTTTTAAAGATGTGTTGTATTAGAAAGGTAACGTTTTTTTTTTTTTTTTTTTTTTTTTTAAATTGTATAGAATGAAGAGGAAAAAGGTATTAGAATTATTTTTTAAATATAATGTAAAATGAATTTTAGAAAATATTGAAATTGATATAATATGGTTTAGTACCTGTTTGGGTAGATAATTTGAGATTGTACTTTTTGAGTTTAAAACATTTATTAATTAAGATATAATTAATTTTTTGTCTCTAAAAAATTATTTTAGTCTATGTTTGGATTGTACCTTAAAAATGAGAAATGCCTAAAATAAGTGAGAGTACCCTAATAAAATCCGACATTGGAACTCACATATACTATAATTAAACTTTTTAAAAATTTTCATTCATTATCAATGGATTTTATGGTTTTTTAAAAAAAACTAATGAATTTTATGGGAATTATTTTCTACTTTTTAAAAATACATTTTAAGGTGTTTCTAACAGTAAAAATTAAAATTGTAATGGGAGTTCCCTGAATTGTCCACTCTTTTCCCCTATAATCAATTTACTCTTCCTATATGTACTAAAAATATCAAGCAATATAGCCTAAGAACATGATTTTATGTTCTAATATAAGTATCTAAAGGAATTTTGGAATTTAAGAATTCATAGACTTGGTTAGGGCTAATCTAACCGTAGGCCCATAATTTGGGCTCGAAGGTGTTGGGCTAATACAACTGAACTATGCCATGATTTAGGGCTAGAGTAAGTTGGAGGGATTAGGATGTAGGAAGTATGAATTTATAGATGGATTTAACCCATCCAACGCTATATCTGAATTATGTTATGATTTGGGCCTAAGATTTGCATATTTTGGGTACAAATGTCAATTTAAACGACGGATCTTACTCTTTGGGAATTGAAAGAGCCTAAACAACTCTGGTCGTCGACAAGTATAAAAATTGTTAAGAATAGATAAGCGCAAATTATATCAGTACCCAATAGCTACATATAATTATTATTATATATTTAAAAATAAAGTGATGACAACTATATATTTAAGTAATATCCATTATTAGAGAGATATTATGGTGTAACCACTACATTAAACAGGTTATCTTGTGAAAATTTTAATAGCCCTCAAGATTCAATATCAACATCCACGTCCAAATTACTCTGCTGAAATAACGCCATGGCTTCCATAATATCATGTTCATTTAAATCCGGAAAGAATTTATCCAGGAAGTGAAGTGGAGTGTGAGCCATTTGCCAAAGCAAGAAATTGCTTAATCTTTTCTCCCCACTTGTTCTTATGAGTAAATCTGGGCAAGGAAACTCGGTGCACTTTGTTTGGAGTTCCTCCTCAAATGATTTCTCATTAATTTCTTCAAACAACATTTTGCCATCCTTAACTTTGCTCCAAATTGCTTTCGCTGCCCCTAGGATATCCTGTCTTCCGCCATAGTTCAATGCCATCAAAAGATGGGGTCCTTTGTTGGCCTTTGTAACCATCTCTGCTATTGCAATATGCTTCCTCAGGGACTCTGGAAACTTTGAAGTATCCCCGATCACAGATACACGGGCATTATATCTACCAAATTAAAACACCAAACATATTAATTGACTTTCTTAATATAGATAAATAATATTCACACAGTACTTTCTTCGTCTGTATATATTAAACGTTTTAGGAGATAGAGTTTATCTTTTATTAATTGTCATTTTACTTTTATTTATGTAACTTTTTTAATATATGCAGACACAGTGAGTATAAAAAGTTACCTCATGCCGCCCTCTTTAGCTGCAAGAATGTATTGGATACCTAGATCCCAAAATATTCATGCCCATAGCATAGCGAGCTTCTTTAAACATAATGATGTAATCGGAACAAAGCTGGACTAGTGTGCCAGACTTTCTCCATCATTTGCTAGATAATTCTCTATTAAGTTAATAATATTCATCTTCCCCTTGAGGTAACGTTTTTTATTTTTCATGTTTATCTTTTATTAATTGACGTTATATTCTTATTTAGGTAACTTTTATGAATATTTTTTTTTTATCCTTTCTCAAAATCTTCGTCTTTATTAAACTCTATCACTCAATTACTTATAATTTTCTATCCAAATTGACGTAAAAAAATAAAACTTACTAGCTAAATATTAATTATTACTATTTTTTCTTAAAAACAGTGTCTATCCTAAAACGTTATTGAAATAATTAAAAATGTTCATGATTCACTTATGTCACATAGAAAGAAAAAAGATAAACACCTTGAAAGTACCTCCATGTGTTACTTTTCTCATCGCCAATTGATTTTGAGATGGAACTATATGTCCATATATATTGGACTTTCAACAAAAGTCTATTATTTGGGAGTATAATTTTTAACGGAAGGATTATAGAATAAGATATTAATATGAAATGGGAAAAGAAGAAATTACTCCGCGATGATGTCAGCAATCACTTCTAATTTCTCTTGAAACATACCCATTAGGTCCTCAACCTCTTCCTGCATGCTCAAATGGTACGTAATATTATTACAAGAACCCTAGAAATTCAGGTAGTTGGAAATGAAAAGGCGAAAAATGGTTATTGTGGCGTTGCCCAACTTACTTGGGGACGAGTCCAATTTTCAGTTGAAAAGGCGAAAACGGAAACAACTTTTACTCCCATTCCGTAAAGCAAACGAGCCATCTTTCTGAATGCTCTTGCGGCAGCTGCATAACCATCAAGACCCGTCAAGCCTTTCTCAGCCGCCCATCTTCTATTACCATCCATGATAACAGCTACATGTTTAGGTATGATTTCTGGACGTCTAATTAAGTTTATAAATGGGCCCTCTCTCCTCTCCTTATCACTGTTTCCACCTGCAGAATGACAAGGTAAACAACTCATCAAGTGGTACTTGCATGGTACACGTTTGCATTTCCTGCTTTTCTCAGCGAAGCCACCGGCCGATGAATTAATGGAAGAAAGGAGTTTGGGTTGGTTGAGAGGTAAGATGATGTTGTGGCGGGTGGTTGGCCCGGGAGCTGAAATGGAAGAAAGCATCATTATGACCGGTGGCGGAACCACAAAAATTATAATGAGGATGTTAGAGGGAGGGGGAGGGCGGGAAGGGAGAAGGGGAGGAGGATCTTAGGCGGATGGGTATTATGGCAAAGATTATTATGTCAATGCATATGGTATCAAACTAGAGATGTAATTTGGTTGTAGCTAGTTGGACACAAATATATATTACTCTCTAATTTGCACCCTCGTATAAATTTTTTTTTAAAATTTTTTATGTAAAGTATGTATTAATAAATGTCTACTATAAAAATTATATTATAATCTTATTAGTAACAAGTAAATATAAATATTAAAATATTAAAAGAGAACTTTTAAAATTTGTAAAAATAAATATTAATATTAATATGACAAGAGAGTTGTAACCTAATGATTAGTACTTTCATTTAAAATAATAAGTTTTTAATTCGAGTCATCACGAGGATATTGATATCCTTTTCACCAAAATATTTGAAGCTATATATATATATATATATATTAAAACATAGTTATTTTCTCGGTTCACATAGTAATATGTTTTCTTTTTTTTTTTTTACCTGTCTTTTTTAATATTTTTATTCCTTAGTACGTTTAATTATTTAATTATTTTTTTAATTTTTATGAAAATTTTAAATCAACTATTATTTACCAGCAGAAAGGGTAATAAATAATAAGACATGTATCATTAATCACTCTAGATTTATCGATCCTTTTCATTTTCAGTTTCACGCAACGAGCGAATCAGAGCCAACTAGCTTCTCGAATACTATATCTTTGGATATTCGTTTATTAATTTATTTGCATGTGAGCATGGCCATGCATTCTCGCAAAATTTCTTGCAAGGTAGAAAACTTCATTTGGACGTAACTTCAAAGTTAAAAAAAGAAAAAAAAATGGTTGTCAACTCAAACTTCAAGGGAGCCAATGAAAAGTGACGTTGAAGTTACCTGCACCCATAATCTTTGGTTAACGAAATTTATTATATTCTTTCTAATGGACAAGGAAACTGAGTGCAATTTGTTTGGAGCTCTTCCTCAAATTATTTTTCATTAATTTCTTCGACCGTTATTTGGGCAACCTTAACTTTGGTCGCAATTGCTTTTGTTGCCCTCAAAATGTCCCATCTTCCACCGTAGTCCAGTAAGAACAAAATATGAAGTCCTTTGTTGTGCCAAAATTCCCCAGGGACCAAAAGAATAATAATAATAATAATTTAAAAAAAAAAAAAGATCTTTATTACCAATTTGGAAGAAAGAGTGGATCATGGCGCAGTTTTACATACAATTTGTTTGCACCAAAATAGAGGAAAAGAATGAGTAATTTCTCGTAGACGAGGTCAAAACCTGTTCTTGTACGTTGCTCTTCCAAATAACTCATTATGAATTCAACTGGTTCCTGCTCAAAACAAGAAATATAGTGAAAAAAATCAAGTTGCTTTTAAAAGAAGAAAATCTCGATCAGAAAATAAGATAAAAATCAAGCTTCTTCCTTCTTTGTTTTTATCTTCAGAATGGAAGGCAATTGGCTGGAAATTGAACTTGAAATTTCTAAGATAAATATGTGAAATATGAACGGTTAATTCACCTATAAATCGATCAATAATTTGAGGGCTATAGGAAAAAATAATAATGACAGGACATTTTAATGTTATTCGAGTTTAATTGTCTGATTTAAATAAGAGAATGAAACCTGTAAAATAAAAATAAAAGTAGAGATAGAAAAAATGAATTTAACCTCTTATTTTGGTTAAGTTTCTAAATGAGCTCTCTTTTATTTATATAAGGCAATTGTTTTTATTGAATAATGAATTTTTTTGTTTTCAATTATAATATTAATAATATATAAAAATTATAGGTCCCTAAAATTTTTAGATTCTGGACGGTTGCACTTAGTGCCCTACTCTGTGGGTCAGTCCTGCCTACAATGTAACGAAAGATAAAGTGAACGGCTATTCTTCACTCATATTTTACTTGTTACAACTCATTTTTTTTAATTCCATTCCTATTATACCCTTGGTTATTTTGATATATATTAAAAAAAATGTGTACTTCTTTTCATATTTATATTTAAAAAAATTCACTTTTTACCAACATATTACCATCACTCCTTATCACCATCATAAATGGATACTCTCACACTCATAAAAATTCATATGTCCTCAAATTTTTAAACAATTTTAAAGAACTTATGGCATCAAAAAAAGTCACGGGAAACAATTGGTAAATTATTGCATCGAGGATCAATCTTCGCATCGAGGTGGAACAATTCCTTTAACTAGAGTTTTTCCAAATTCGAGTTTATAAATCTTTTGATTTCTTTTGATTTATTTTAATTGAGTCTTAATTATTAGTCATAATTCAAAAACACCATTTTTGATTACGTGCTTTTAACTAAATTAATTTCACTTCGATACTCCCTGTGGACTCATACCGTGTTACTTAAAAATTTTTAAGGATAAATTTTATTTTTGATTGGTTTGATACCCATCAAAGAAAAATTAAGAAAAAATTTTATTTTTTGTTCGTGACAACCTCTAGGTCAGTGCACAACCCAGATTTTGATCAATGAGCTCCACTAAATACTCTTATGCAATATCTTCTAAACTTTCTTGTCCTACATATTTGTATAAATCCCTTCGAGACCCATAATATGAGCAATTTGGAAACAGAGATAGCTAAAACTACAACAATAGCTAGTGGCAACCCATTGCACTTGTTTGCGATAAGATGCCCCAATTCCTCTAACTTTGAAGGGCAGCTATCTTCTCGAAAACCCTTCTTAGTAAACAACTCCCAATTTTCGTCATCATTTTGAAACGCAGATGATGAGGATAATTGTAAGGATTAGTATGCATAGCCACCTCAGTGTTTCGACTAGTTAAGAGTATGCTACTACCATTTCTAGTGCTTGGAAAAGCCATTTTAATGTCATCCCCAGGTTCCCTCGTCCATACATCATCAATAGTAATAAGATATCTCTTTTCACTCAAATGCCAATGTAATTTGTCAGCCAACCTATCATCATTCATTTTGTGCACATCATCTGTCAACAACCCCATGGAATTCAAAATGACAAGAAAAACTTCTCTTCTGCTATACCATTAAGAAAAATAAACCCATGCACAAATATAAAAATGATACCTAACGGAAAGATCATTGTAAATCTTTTTAACCAAATTCGTTTTACCCAGGACTCCCATGCCTACGACAAATATCACTTCTAGATTCTCTGGTCCTTTCGTGAGCAAATCAACAATTGTGTTTGCCTCTTCATCAAATCCTACCACATTATTTTCTTCTGCAATAGGTACTTTTTTTTTTTGTTTGCCCCTTTACGGGAAGACTCTCCACCCTGTAGATTTTCAATTCCAAATATTTTATTATGATAAATCTCTTTCACTCTCAATTTGATAGCTCGATTTTGTTCAAACATGTTTTGCAACATTTGTTTGGGATCAAGAGAATGAAACGCTCTTTGCAAGGTACTTCTTGCCTTCTGCATTGATGCATTTTATTATGATAAATCTCTTTCACTCTCAATTACTAGTTACCACCTTAATACTTTCTATTTATCGTTTCAATTTAGACGAAAATGCCCCCTTACAATACCTTCTCTCTCTTCCTCCTTTTATGTAAAATGATATTTTTGTCAAAACTTATAGATTATCGCCCAAAAAAAGTGAAGTGATAACGAGTAACCCTCAAGTGTCAATAATATCTTCTGCCTCAAAGGTGACATCTGTAATTTGTCGAACTAGCTCCCTAACGTATTCATATTCATTCCGCTTCTCCAAGGTACCCTTTTAACAAGTTGAGCTCTCTGTGAAGAGATTCAACTTGATCCTTTACTCCTGAAAGTAAGTTACATGGTAGAGGAAAAAATGGATTATTGATAAAATATGAGAAGGAATCTTATATAAAGTATATGTTTCATTGATATATGAATAAATATTTATAGTTACAGGTCTCAAAATTTCTTTCTTTCAGTTTCCTAATTTAGAATTCTGAACAAGAAATTCAGTTTCCTAATTTAGAAGAACATGAAATAGTAAACTACTAAATTACTATATTTATAATTCTAGATATAGTAATACCACAATTCAACACTCCCCTCAAGTTGGAGCATGCATATCACAAATGTCCAACTAGCAAAGTATGTCATCAAAGGAAACAATTAGATCAGAACAAGTCAACAACTGGGACAAAGAAATTAGATTACACCGTAATCTAGGAACAAATAGCACATCACATAAAGTGATATGAGAATCAAGAAGAATATTCCCAATATGGGAGGCCTGAAACACATTCCTATCTGGCAAGTGAACTGGTCGAGAAGGAATTGATCGAACATTTTTGAGCAATCCTGTCATATAATGAGAAGCTCCAGAATCAAACATCCATTCAGAAGACTGAGACATACCAGATAAATTATCGGTTGAACAGAGTTAATAAATTCTAAAACAGACTGCTTCTACTCACTAGTTAAACCAAAGACAGCCTTATTAAAATTTGCTGGAACTATAAAAGAGGAATCCAGAACAGACACTGCACTGACTCGCGTCATCACAAACCACCAAATTCACAAACAAACTGGAAGATAACCCAAAATTTGACCACGATAGTAATGATCAAAATATTGGCAATAATAATTTACTACTTTTTGAAGTCCACCGTCACCTTCAAAAATTGAGGCAAAGTAAAATTCACTACTACAATATTGTGCGCCACACGTCCAATTCACTACTACAACCTTGATATAATATTGATGGCAAAATAACCAAACCAAATAAAATCAAACCAACACAATATTGTTGATTTGTCAGCCGCCGCACAAAGAAAGAATCCGGCGCACAAAGCAAAAGGCACAATTAAAGAACTAATCACCAACCATGATATTACTGAAAGCAATTGTTGGTCGGATAGGAAGAGGTTTGCCGTCAATGTTTCTTAAAAAAGAAAAATCAAGAGAAAATTTTCCTACTCTGATACCATGATAAAATATGACAAAAAATTTTGTACATTAAATTTAGTTTTAAATATTTGATAGTAAACAAATTTAGTATTAAAATTTTATACTAGATCAATTTCACTAAATATATTATGAATAACAAAATTTATGACTAAATTTGTTAAATATTAAATATTCAAAACTAAATTTTATATTAGGGCCTCATTCTCAGCCTTTGCTGCTGAAATGAAGTCAAGGCGTCCACAAAATCTTTTTCATTGAAATCAGGGAAACATTTATCCACAAAGTGAAGTTGAGTGTAAGCCATTTGCCAAAGCAAGAAGTTGCTGATTCTTTCCTCTCCGCTCGTTCTTATCAGCAAATCTGGACTAGGATACTCTGTGCAACTCGTTTGTAGCTCTTGCTCAAATGATTCTTCATTAATTTCTTCCACCGACATTTCCCCACCCTTAACTTTTCTGGTAATTGCTTTTGCTGCCCCTAATATTTCCTGTCTTCCTCCATAGTTCAATGCGATCAAAAGATGGGTTCCTTTGTTGTCTTTTGTAGCCATCTCAACCGTTGTTATCCGCTTTCTCAGGTATTCCGAAAATTTTGAAATATTGCCAATTACAGATAAGCGTATCTGATATCTATCCAAAAAAATATAAAAATTATTGATCAATTGTAACAAGATTTTTCATTAAATATAGAATGTACCACATATATCTACAGATTATCTTAACTTTTCATACGAATGTGCAATTATAAGGAATATAAATAATTTGTAAAAATATGTATGATTACTCAAAAATAATGGGAACGAAAACAAATATGAATGTCTGGGGAAAGACAATCTTACTTCCTGAGGACGTCAAGAGACTCAAGAATCTCATCAGCTTCCTCTTTAAATAAACTCATTAAGGATTCAACCTCTCCCTTTGTGCTCAAAACCAAAAATAGGAAATGAGAGAAGAAAAAAAAAAAAAAAAACCGATATTCATAAGATAAGCGTAGAACAAATGGCTCAATTGCTATTTTCCACCCTCATTTTTACTTGTCCCGTCCACTACATAAAATGCGGCGACGGAAAATAGTAATGCCCAATAGTAGCATAATCTACAAGGTAAAACTAAACTAAGTAATTAAAAAAACATGCAAGTTAACAAAGATCCTATAAGCTTTTAGGAATTGGCATGATATCGAAAAAACAGAACTATACTCGAAAATGAACAAATAAGAGTATAATAATAAGCATGAATAAGGCTCCGTTTGATCAAACTTAATTTGAGATCTGAAATCTGAAGTCTAAATCCATTAAATTAGCTTTGTTTGATAAAATTAAAAAATATGTCTGAATCTGAAGTCTGAATTATGAATTATGAAGTCTGAATTATAAAATAAGTTTATAAAATTTTAAATTAAATCACCTTATTTTTTAAAAAAATATTAGAAATATATTTTTTTAATATATAACATAATTTTTAAGATGTGTAATTTTTTACATAATACTGTGAAATTCTGCTAATAAAAATATTTTAAAAAACTTTAATAATAAATTAGAATGTTATTATTATTTTAAAACTAAAATATTAATTAAATAAATATCACATATTAAATAAAATTATAAAAAAATAAAAATCCATGTCATAAATATATTTTTTATTTATTTAAATGATAAAATATTTTTTTTAAAAATATTTAATAAATACAAATTATTTAAAGAAAAAACTAAAAAGAATAATAAATATTGAAAATAAGAAAAAATTTGTAACCAATTCAGTTCAGCAATAAGTGATTCGCCAATCACTTATTTTTAGACTAACAATTGTACTTGCAATTCAGATCCACTTAATCTCTTAAAACTTTGAATTATAGTTATCAAACGCACTTAATTATTAAGTACTTAATTAAAAAATTTCTTAATTCATTAAGTCAGAAACAAGTTGAGTTATCAAATCCTCTTAATCAATTAAGTACTTAATCTATTTAGAATAAGTACTGAATTAGTTTATCAAACAGACTCTAAGATGCATTTATTTTACGAAATAACACCAATTCAAAACAAATTTTAAAATTTATAAAAACATATTAGATTAATCATTCAAAAATACTATTGACATCCAAATTCAATAAATTTCATAACTTCAACCCAATTTTTTTATGCAATGACTGAAATCGAGGCCTCAGAATTGAATAAGTTCCAGAAAAGAAAATAGGGATGGTGCATGGCCACTGACTTTGGGTCGTGTCCAATTCTCGGTTGAGAAAGCGAATATTGTAACAACAGATACTCCCATTTCAGAACAAACACGAGCCATCTCCTTCAGTGTTCTGACGCCAGCCCTATGACCCTCTTCAACTCCCAACCCTTTATTAGCTGCCCATCTTCTATTACCATCCAATATTACAGCTATATGTTTAGGCATGAGTTCTGGCCGTAACACCTTCTTCTGGGCTTCTAGCATCTCCTGGTTTCTTTCTCCAGTTTCAAAATTCGCCCTATCGATGGCATCGGCCCGAATTTTCGACTTGGACGAGGATATTAATCTTGAATTGTCAGAAACTAATGTTCCTCCTAAAGAACTAGGTTTCCAACTGTTGAATGCTGCATGTTTGCATTTCCTGCTTTTTTGATCAGATAAATTGGAAGAAAAAAGTTTGGGATGATTTAGAGAAGGGGTGTTGTGGGTTGGTCCTGGAATTGAAATGCATGATGAAAGCATCATTATGGCTGCCAAAATGATAATACGATTACTGTTTTTTCTAGTTTGGTATTACTACTATTGCTAGAGGGTAGAGACAAATTTATAAGGAGGGAAGGGACATAAACGTAATTAGCCAACTACTATGGCTAACGTGTGTAAGTTTTTTTTTGGCTTGTTGTAAGATAAAATTTATTATTTTTTAAATTTTAAAATAATAATTTTATTTATTAAGTCATAATAGTACGACAAGAATAAAAATTATTAGGCATTTGCACCATGTGATGTAATCTGAAAGTATTGAGTGACTAATTATACGTAAGTTTCAGATAGATTATTAAAAATTTTAATTAATTATTTTCGCCTAATAAAAAAGAAATATGAAAATTATTAGGTCAGTTTAGATTAATAAGAATAAAATTTAAAAATTATTGGTCAATCTATAAATTAAATGTTACAAACCATTTCACCTCTCCTTGGTATAAATTTCTGGCTTTCGTGTGATTTCCGATTACTAAAGATTCTGTTATTCATTTCTTCCGATATATAGTACTAATAAATAACTAGTGTGTTACAAGCAAACGGAACAAGTCTTCGTGACTGTATTACGTATGATATATATATATATATATATATATATATATATGTTGGGTACAATGTATTACCTATGATATTTAATAATACAATGATGCTTGAAAAAATTTTGGGAAAAAGAGTAGAAGCCACGGTTATTAAATTTCTTTTTTTACCATGGATAATCTTAGTTTTACATTAGTAAATGACGACCAAATTATTTCAATTTTAGATCTTAATTACAATACATGTATATACCAACTAATTTGATTAATTATGTTGTTCAAAGTATAAGATAAAAAGTGTCAAAATTTTTATTTATTAGAATATGTGTAACAATTATGTTTTTTTTGGTATCAATATAATAACTAATTTAATTATGCTACTATGATTAAGAGTGAATATAACGTTAACGTTCATGGGCTGGAAATTTGAATTGGCAGCCATTTTCTTCTTGTTGAAGTTACGTAGAGATGGGATATTAAAAGTTTGCATCGCAAAAAATCGAATGCATGGTGATGCTCCCTACCTAGCATAATAAACAATTAAATCCTTGAGTCCCCCCAAAAAAAACCACTTTAGATAAAGTATGAATTTTTATTTGTTAAAAGATGATATATACTCACAAAAAATGTTTATTATATATTTCTTAATTATAATTTTACATGTTAATTATAAATATAAAACATATATAATCATATTAATAATCATCCTCAAGATCAAATCATCTCAAATTATATTGTAGTGCTATGGGCAACTTGTTAAAGTGTCTCTAACACTTTAATATAAAGAATCTTTTATTATTTAATGTTATGACCCTTAAATATTCATTGTTTTTATTCTTAGCCAATGCATTGTTACTTTGTAATATAACTTTAGTATTATTATATAATAACTGTCAAACCATACATTTGAGAAGTAAAATGACAAAAATTGAAATATTCTTTTAAGATAAATAATAATTTTAAAATAAACTTTTAACTTATGTAAAAGAGAGTTTTCTACATTGGTGGACCTATAGTGTAAGGTTTTAAAAAAATAAATATAAAAAATTCAATCCCATTACTTGTGAGCGCAATTTTTATATGATACAACTAGAAATATAATTGTAATGTATTTTTTTGACAAATGCTAAAAGAACATTAGTTAAATGGAGAAAGGAGAGCAAATTCAAATGAGCTAATACATTAAATGAGTTATTTTTATTGGGTCAACACATTTAACAGTATTACTCCTAAGTATAAGATATTTTATCGTCAGAGAATTGATGAAAAATATCCTTCCAACTTGTTAATAAAAGTACGGGATGAGTTAGGATAATAAAAATCAAATATAAATGACTAATTCTCGCATTTAGTGACCAAAACTAAACCAAACCGATAAGCTTAAAAAATATCAATATGTTCTTGACTTTTAGCACAATTCATAAAATATCAAATTTAGTGCTCTACATGCTAAGATTTCACTTTTAGAGTCTTCAATTTATAACACATTTGCACAATTGCCCTTTTTTATTTTTTATTTTAAGAAAAAAGAAAATAAAGATCCCATCAAGAAGCTATACCTAAAACAAAAAAAGATGACATGAGAACTATACCTAAATTTTTTTTTTTTTAAAGATAATAATAGAAGAACTCATAAGTTTCGTAGTTTTTTATGAAACAACTTTGTAATTTTCATTGTCACTCACTATATGAATTTCCGTTAATTTGGCGCCATACGAGCATGGAAAATTCTCAAGTGACTTGTACCCCAAATCCCCCTCCCCCCAAATTATTAATTATTAGTTATCATTTTAACTTTTAGTCCTAAAATACCCCCTACAATATCCTCTCTATTATCCCTATTTTAAGTAAAAAAAATTTTTTGCAAAATTAAAAATTACCGCCCCAAAAATTGAGGCGGTAATTAGTAACTTCATCTCTTAATTCATCTCTCCTTTTCAGATCGATGCTTGTGGCTGAGGCTGAGGCTCATCTATCTTGGCAAAAAACCCATCACATATATCTGTTTTATAGTTCCATATAGACCGGCTTCTGTTTGCTTCTCAATTGTCTTATTTCGACGCAAGGCAAATCTTGTTTTTTTGTTTTGATCGTTGCATATGACAGAATACCGTAATCACTATCTATAACTGTGACTAATTTGTGTAAGTATCGTAATACGTGAGACATGATGTTTAAAATAAACTTAACATTTAACTTTTAATCCGTATTCTCGTGTTCGGCCGCATCACGTCACCAACTCATCAACCCACGAGAAACAAATATATGTGTCCATATATCCATTACCTTCACTGCTTGCAGCACATGGCGAACAGGATATTGTGTACTATATTCATAATAAGGGGGTTTTGAAGGATGCTTTTAATCTGCAACACACATTTCTTTCCTCTTTGGGTATTTGATGTTTATGGTGGAAATGAGCAAAATAAGAAAGGACATTCTTGTTTCTGTGATCAACTGCTACAATTTCAAATTGTCGATTCTCACTCAAAAATCTTAGCATCATCGAATCCATGCATTAATTTGTAAAACAACGTTGTTCTTATGGTTCTTCTCTTCTTTCTTTTTTTATTTTTATTTTTTCCCCAAGTTTATGTTCTTGTTAAAATCCTACAAAAGTAACAGCTCCCGCATATGATTTGATGTGATGGTGGTGTTTATCTACAAATTATACAGTATAATTTATGAGTATATTATAATATTATATTTTAAAAAATAATACATTAATGTATTAATAGCTCAATAATTACTTAAAAAAATTGTTAAATTATATATTAATATATTATTTTTTAAGTATAATAATAGAAATATACCTTTAAGTTATATATTATAATTTGTCACCATTAATAAAAGGACAAATTAGATATTTTTTTGTAAGATCATATAGGGGCCTTTAGATTATAGACAAGCTGCTGATGGTGTTTGGCATGTGTAGGTTGCAGTGATTGTCATATGTTTGATGACAAAGCATAGGATATATTTTCAAATGAGGTGAGGACCCAATAATTTTATAAAAAAAAAATATATATTGGAAACACTTAGCTCTATCATAACTCAATAATTTGTTAAAAGACAAAAATGATGATGATGATGATGATGATATAAATATAAATATATATATATATATATTAGTACCTGAAAATGTTACTCGCGAGATGATATATAACTTATACAAGTTTGAATTTTTATGGAAACAAATTAGCGAAACAAAAAATTTATACATATAATAAAAAATTTGTGAGTAATTCTGTGACAAATTGAATTACACACTAATAATAGCAAGGCAAAAATTTTCATAAATACGTAACTGACTAAATTTTACTGCCTCGCGGTACAATATAGTTATACATATCGTATTAGGGAAACTCAAAATTTATCATTACAAAATTATTATTTAGGTATCCCACTTACATTAGTTTTTAACATTTGACTCTTTTTTAATTAGTTTATTAGTATCAAACTACATGGTAAAAATTTTGGATCAATCTTTTCTTACCCCAAATCAATCCATCCACCCAGTCCGTATATCCTACTCCTAGAAATAAAAATACTGTTACTACTCCTAGCAAAAAAAAAAAAAAAAAAAAAGCAAAAATTGAGCAGCCTCTTTTCTATACACTCTCTCTCATAAGTGGTTTAAAACCCTCAATTTACATAAGTAGTTCAAAATCCTCAGTTTACATAAGTAGTTCAGAACCCTCAGTTTACATAAGTAGTTCAGAACCCTCAGTTTACATAAGTAGTTCAGAACCCTCAGTTTACATTTGTGGTTCAGAACCCTCAGTTTACATAAGTAGTTCAGAACCCTCAGTTTACATAAGTAGTTCAGAACCCTCAGTTTACATAAGTAGTTCAGAACCCTCAGTTTACTTAAGTAGTTCAGAATCCTCAGTTTACTTAAGTAGTTCAGAATCCTCAATTTACATAAGTAGTTTAGAACCCTCAGCTTACATAAGTAGTTCAGAACCCTCAGTTTACATAAGTAGTTCAGAACCCTCAATTTACTTAAGTAGTTCAGAACCCTCAGTTTACATAAGTAGTTCAGAACCCTCAGTTTACTTAAGTAGTTCAGAATCCTCAATTTACATAAGTAGTTCAGAACCCTCAGTTTACATACGTAGTTCAGAACCCTCAGTTTTACATAAGTAGTTCAGAACCCTCAGTTTACATAAGTAGTTCAGAAGTCTCAGTTTACATAAGTAGTTCAGAACCCCCAGTTTACATAACGAGTTCAGAATAAGGCTGGAGTCGAAGGAAGGAGGCTCCGATCGACAACTGGAGGAAGGGGAAAACCGTCGAGCAGTGGTCCGGTGGCGGCGTGGTTTTTCCGGTCACCAAAATGCAAAGATTCTGGGTGGCTTTTGAAGCTCTGAAGGAGAGGAGTCCATGCAAGGTGTCGGTAGCCCAAGAAGACGCCGGAGAACGGCGGTTCGAGGCGGGGAAGTGTCGGTCTAGGGTTTTCAAAAACCAACCTCACTCCAACTCTTCCAAAATGCAAATATAATGGAGGGGTTTTGTTCTAGGGACCATGGGGAATCTTTAGTGGTGAGAACTAACCCAAATCTTGGCCGGAAATGGATGAATCGGTGACGAACGGTCGGTGGAAAAAGGAGATTCGTGGAGAGAGAAAACGAACACGAAATAGAGAAACGAAGACATGGTTTTGTTCTATGGAGTGTGGAGAACATTTTCATGGGTTAGGACGGCCGAGAACGGTCGCCGGTTGGCCGGAACGGGGGCGACCGTGAAGAACCGGCGGGGAGGTGGTGTAGCGGAGAGAGAGAAAAAGAAGAAAGGAAAATGAATAGAAGAAATAAGCGGGGGGGTGGGGAAGGGGGAGTAGTAGAAGAAATCAGCTCAGTTTACTCTTAGGAGTAGGATATAATTTGCGTACATCCACCACCCTCCATACTATTCTTTTCTAGAATTTTACATTGTGATGGAGTGAAAAATATTCACTTTTAATTTATCAAATATCATATATTTGAATTATATCTTTAATATAATGATTTTAAAATTTTGAATTAATTATCTAATTTTATAATTAATTATTATCGATAATAAATATAAAAAACAATAATAAGGGACCAAAAAGGGGTCAAACCAGGTAACCTAGTGAACAAACATTTTGACTAGTACAACTATTATACCAATATTTTGGGGGGAAAGTGGAAACAATAAAGCTGAGAAAACATAAGCTTTTCCACTGCCCAAAAACATTACTGTTTTCCAGGTTCTTTTGTAGAACCAACCATTCATTGCGGTGTTGCGCCAGTGCAAGGCAAACCCTACGAGTTTTCCTTGTCTCCGGTTCAACTTTTCACCCTTTATATTTCTCTTTTTTTTTTTTTAAAGTAATTATTATCATTTTAATATTTCATATCATATGTCAAAAACATTTAAAATTAAAAATATTAATTAATTTCTCTATATATGCATAAAATCTTAAACAATGGATTAAAAAATAGCAGTCAATAGAAATTGATGGGAATAGAATTGCACTAAAATAGAATGTGATTTAAAAATATGAATATTTCTTCTGTTCTTCATATTTTTAAATAAATATAATAAATATAGTTATTTTTATAAGATGAAATAGGGTAAGTTATGTGGTTTACTATCCCTTTGTTTTTTTTTTTTTTTTTTTTGAGAGAGAGAGAGAATCTGATTTTTTTTTCTTTATAATGATAATTAGCTACTCAAAAAGTTTAGAAGTGGGTGCTCACCCTGCATATCTGTCATTGAAATTTGCATAAATTTTGTGTTTTCTAAACTTTTATCTAGTAATTTATGAATTCCCCGGTCTAGAAAGACATATTCATGCGCAATTACTTAGTATATTAAAATTGTTCTAATTACATTTAAGGACTGATATGAAAAATTAGATTTTTTTAGTCAATTGTTATTGAACAATTTCCAGTAATGAATTCATTAATAAAAGTTCTTTTTATTTCGTAAAAAAATACTTAAAAATCAAATAGAAAGAAAACGATTAACTAAAATAAAAAAATTTACAAAAAAAAAAAGCTTTTTTTTTTTTGGCATGAAATAGTTTTAGAACAAATTAAAATTAAAATTTCCACCATGGTAACTAAATTCTCAAAGATTATTGTAAAATCAAATAGTTAGATAAATATTTGAACAGTTATACATTGAAAATGATTTAAGATGAAAACTTAACAATTAATATATTTATAAAACTCCAAATCTCTTACATTGTTAAACAGTGAAAACAGTAAGGTATTTACCTATTTCAAACATTTCAATAAAATTATTATAATTTTTAACCAAAACATTCTCATTAAATGCAGTTTAATTTAAACAAAGTTTTTCGATTGGATTAAACTGTGCCCAATCTAAGATGGAGGTTAGAATATAAGGATTGAATAGGTCATTAAAACTAATATGGGATTTTAATTGAAAAAAAAAAAAAAAACAACTCCCACTATTTAACAACATGCGTTTGAGTACGTCACGCCCGACGCCACAACACTATTTCCTTCTCAACATCCAAAAGGCAGAAAATCAATTAATCACTCCCTCAATTTGAAATTCTATTTGATTTTGCCTCTAAATTTTTTAAAATTGCAATTTAGTTTTGCATATTCTACTTTTAATTTTAATTAGTCTAAATAATAAAATTTGAAAAAATTAAACTATTATTCAATAAAAAGATGATTTCAACTAGATTTCAACTTACGAATTAGGTAATAAATTTAAATTCTCGATCAGAAATTCGTTTAAAAGGAAAAAAGATCAAATAAAATACAAGATAAATTTTTTTTTTTGTTTAAAAAGTTTGTAGAGGACAGTAAATCTCTTCTTATTCGACCCCTAATCCAATTTCTAAAAAATGTTTCAATTAGATAAATCAATATTAGAATAAAAACATTAAGAGTGTGTTTGTTTGATGTGAATAAGAATGACACAATAAAATAATTTCAATTATTACTTTTTCAAGCAGTAAAAGCAAAGCAAACAAATAATTATATAAATATCTAAATAATACATGTTAAAAACAATCACATTGTTTTATTGAATGTTTTCATAATTTACCAAACATGTTAAAAATAATCAGATTTATTTAATAAATATTGAATTATCAAATTTCGATTGTTCTCATTCTCATTCCCACAAAATAAACATACCTGAGAATAAAATTAATAATTTTAAATTCTTAAAATAAAAATAAAATTTTGGGATCTTCTCCTCAAAGTATGATGTTATGGCAGCCAAACTTTCCAAAGACGGCTACAATTCCACTGGAGAATCTCAATGTATGGTTTGAGATTTGCCTGGATTTTTACCAAACCAAAATATTTTTTCCAATAATATAAGACTAGGTCAATCCTCAAATTCAAAGCTCTAATTATGCAAAATAACCAAATTTAGAGAAAGTAACCCCACGCCCACGCGGAAGAAAAAACCACTTACCCAACCCGACCATTGACTCTGACTCAATCTTATATATGACCTTCTGAGTCTGACTATTACTAAACCTTAAAAACTCTTTCAAAATTTTCCCACGAATCAAAACCCACTCCAACGTTTCTCTTCTACCATGCTCTAATGGCGACGACAAATCCTCTTCCTCCTCAACCCTTCTTCATTTTGACCTTACTGTTCCTTCCATTTCTTCCCTCCGTTCTTTCTGATTTAGCCGCTGATAGACTCGCCCTCATAGCCCTTCGGGATGCCGTTGGTGGCCGAACCCGGGGATGGAACGTCACTGATCTTTCTCCCTGCTTATGGAATGGTGTCACATGCACCAACTCCACCGTCCGACGCGTCGTTTTCCTTCGCCTGCCGGGGGATGGTCTCTCGGGTCAGATACCGGAGAATACCATCGGAAGCTTGTCGGAGCTGCAAATTCTCAGTCTCCGGCGCAACTCGCTTTCCGGGCCAATCCCTTCTGACTTGGGGTTGTGTACTAAGCTGAAGGAACTTTATTTGCAGGAGAATCGATTTTCAGGTGAAATTCCACCAGGGTTTTTTGGATTGAGTAATCTTTTTCGTGTGAATCTTGCTATTAATAATTTTTCAGGGGATATATCCGCGAATTTTAACAATTTGACCAGTTTAAGAGCTCTGCATTTGGAAAATAACCAATTCAATGGCTCACTTCCCCAGTTTGATCGCTTGTTAAATTTGAGAGAATTCAATGTTTCATTCAATAATTTGAGCGGCTCAATTCCTTCTAGGTTAAAGGGATTTTCTTCCCAGTCTTTTCTTGGGAATTCACTTTGTGATAGACCATTGAATGCATGCCATGATCTTGGACGAAGTAAAAGTAAACTTTCAGGTGGAGCCATAGCTGGAATTGCAGTGGGATCATCTGTTGGGTTCATCTTAGTTCTATTGTTTATTATTGTCTTGTGGAGGAAATGTGGAAAAGGGCACCTTTCCGGGCAGAATAATCTCAGAAGTACCTCCAGGCCAAAAGTACCTCCATCACCAATGAAGCTACCCGATAATGATTTCAGAAGTCCTAGGCCTTTTATAGGCAGAGATGGCAGATATGAGTACGGGTTGAATCCGGTAGGGAGTGACAGTGGAAGGGTTTTGCGTGGTAGTACTCGAAACGGTGGTATAATCTTTATTGGGGATAGACTTCAAGCATTCAGCTTGGACGAATTGTTGAGAGCTTCAGCTGAGGTATTGGGAAAGGGGATTATTGGAACTACTTATAAGGCTTACGTGGAGACAGGCAATGAAGTTGTTGTTAAAAGGGTTAAGAATGTGTGTGTTTCTGAGCTGGAGTTTAAGGAAAGAATCGAAGAGTTGGGAGCTCTGAGGCATCATAATTTGGTGCCTATTGTGGGATACTTCTATGGCAGAGAGGAGAAGCTTCTTCTTTTTGAGTCCATGCATATGGGAAGCTTGCATTCTATTTTACATGGTAAGCCTTAGAATTTTTATTCTATGATTTTTGGTGTATGTGCATTACTTTTTGGTTATGAAGCTAGAGGTGACATTTGGTTCCTGAGGATTTCTGTGTTTGCTCTAATTCATAGTTTGGATTTTATAATGAACTTTTCTTGATTGTTTTCCGGTAATTTTGCACCATATTTTTCCTCAACTACATCTGTTAGGATAATCATGTAGATAATTTCCTCAATTACTTCGATTCTGTATCTTTGTGTCCTTAAACAAAATTTGCAGTACCAACGGTTTGATTCTACTCCTTTAATCTTTGAGTGATTGATTTTTTGTCTTGTTAGATCCTTGCTGCATTGGAATGTTTTCGGGTAGATATTTCTGATACTACCTTAACGATCAGGCCAGATTTTAAATGCCTGATTTGAACTTTCAATTGATTTACAACACATTTGAAGCCTTCATATACATCTAGGCAAGATTTCAGAGTTGATTCAGTTTCTTCACTATGCAGCTATGATTGGCCTTCTAAAACAGTAATACATGGCTTCTACTTTGTTGAGCTAGACTGGTTTTCTGCATGTTACCTTAGCTTCACAGTATACTTCCTAGCTTCTGATCAAGGCATCCATCATTTAGATCAATATAGAATCGGAGTTCGCGATTTTTATATTCTATTTTGATTACATATATGGTAATTGAATGATTTACTTAGTTTTTCGGGCTGCCTTATACTATTCTGCAGGAAGCAAGACAGACAGGGCATCCTTAACTTGGGTAAATAGAATCAGGATAGCTTTAGGCACTGCCACTGGTTTGGAATATCTCCATTCCCTTGGATCAAATATGAGCCACGGAAATATCAAGTCATCCAACATCTTCCTCAAACAATACTACGATGCGTGTGTTTCTGAATACTGCATAACAAAACTTGTTTCTCCCTTGCCAACTTCCAACTTGATTGGTTACAAAGCACCAGAGGTAGTGGATTCTCGGAACGTATCTCAGAAGGCAGATGTCTATAGTTTCGGTGTCTTGATTTTGGAACTACTTACTGGTAAAGAACCCACAAAAGCTCTCGAAGAGGAAGGAATTGATCTCCCGAGATGGGCGAAATCAGTTGTTCAAGAAAAGTGGACTATTGAAGCCTTTGATCCTGAGTTGCTGAGGCATCAAGACTCTTCTGAAGAGCAAATGGTTCAACTTTTACATCTTGCAATATCTTGCACATCTCAATACCCCCACAAGAGACCATCAATGAAAGCAGTGATCAAGGGCATCAAAGAAATTTCGGGAGTTTCAGTTTCGGACTGATTAGATCCAAATCGGGATGATCCATCATATTCATTAAATTATTTTGGAGTTTGAAGGAATCTTATAACTTGTCTACTCTTGGAATCCTCGTCTGCTCTTTGCTTCTGCACTCTAGTTCTTTCCTTTATCAGGAAAATTCTGAAGCTCGCCAATAGCTGTGACATGCAACACCTGATTCATCTGTCTGTACATTTTCATTAGTTTTAGTTCTTTCTTTATTTAGATTAGAATTGAAACCACTAATAGTATGATATGCTTTCTTATTTTATTTAAATTTATCTTATATTAATATTGAATTCTCAAGATGGAAATTTATTATTTTTTAAAAAAAATCCAATTTTTGAAGAAGATTATTTATATAAAAAAAAACAGTATAAGTAAATAATCAAGAATGCTTGGGGCCGGACCAAAACAATACTTATATCATACCACTAGGAGTACCATATGAGAGTGGTACCCCTAGGAAAAAAAATTAAAAAGTAAATTAGTTATTGAGAGAGTGTTTACACTCTCTTCTTGAAAATAAGGAAACATAAATAAGGAAGCATCATTTAATGAGATGTTTTCTTGAAAATAAGGAAACATAAATAAATCAATAAAGCTGTAATTTTACAACTCACCGCTTTCCAAGATAATGATAATTATTTCAATTTTCTAGGGAAATTTAACATATTCAAAATTACCATCAATCCTCACAATAAGTGCATGAGTTTAGTGATATAACCCATCAACAACAACAAAGAAATGACAATTTACACGAAGAAAATAACCCATCAAAATACAAACTTGACAGTTCCAATAGATTAAAACCCACGTCGCCATTACATCACCATTTTGTACGATATTCCATCAATTCCATCAATCATCATCCGTCTCTTCGTCATAATCGTTCTTCATTTTGCCTGTACGTAAAGAGTTTTCCATCAACTTTGGACATATTCCATCAACCAGAACAGATATCATACAACATTTTATTCCATCGGGAAACAGTTTCACATAAGTAACATGATTACCATCAATTCCATCACCATATGTACGATATTCCATCACAAATTGTGATATTCCATCAACAACAACAGACTAAAAATAAGTGCAGGAGTTTAGTGATATAACCCATCAACTTTGGACATATTCCATCAACCTGAACAGATATAATACAACATTTTATTCCATCAAATTTGGACATATTCCATCAACCAGAACAAATATCATACAACATTTTATTCCATCGAGAAACAGTTTCACATAAGTAACATGATTACCATCAATTCCATCACCATATATACAATATTCCATCACAAATTGTGATATTCCATCAACAACAACAGACTAAAAATAAGTGCAGGAGTTTAGTGATATAACCCATCAACTTAGGACATATTCCATCAACTTTGGACATATTCCATCAACCAGAACAGATATCATACAACATTTTATTCCATCAAATTTGGACATATTCCATCAACCAGAACAGATATCATACAACATTTTATTCCATCGAGAAACAGTTTCACATAAGTAACATGATTACCATCAATTCCATCACCATATGTACGATATTCCATCACAAATTGTGATATTCCATCAACAACAACAGACTAAAAATAAGTGCAGTAGTTTAGTGATATAACCCATCAACTTTGGACATATTCCATCAACCAGAACAGATATCATACAACATTTTATTCCATCAAATTTGGACATATTCCATCAATCAGAACAAATATCATACAACATTTTATTCCATCGAGAAATAGTTTCACATAAGTAACATGATTACCATCAATTCCATCACCATATGTACGATATTCCATCACAAATTGTGATATTCCATCAACAACAACAGACTAAAAATAAGTGCAGGAGTTTAGTGATATAACCCATCAACTTTGGACATATTCCATCAACTTTGGACATATTCCATCATATTCCATCAACTTTGGACATATTCCATCAACTTTGGACATAGCCAAAGCCAACTTTTGTTTCTGCAGATCGATCAAAAGAAGAGAAAAAACACAGAAATCAGCATCCATTTTTTCAGAAAATTAAGAATTCAATTCAGTTTTTTTTGTCACTACTGCTTACAGGATTGAGAGTATTGTGTTCTTTGAAGCTTTCTTCAAGAATGGCGGATTGATCTTTAGAAAGTCTGAGCTTTTTCCTGGAGTTGGTGTATGAAATGATGATATACTTCCTGGAGAATGAAAAGTGTTGTCGTTAATGTCTGAGTCACTAGTTGTCCAGAAACTCTCCGGTATGCTCTCTTTATATCCTGTTGAAGCTACTTTTACTTCAGGTTTTTGGTTTCGAGGCTCATCAACTGTTGAAACTAATTTTGGCTTGATATAATATACAAGATAGCCACTGCTCTGCAACATTAAAATCAACTGGAAACTTTTATATCCTCCAACAGAGACCTCCAAAAATGAATTATGACACATTAACTTGTACCAAACCATCAATGAAATATATCACCTAGAAGATATACCCAAAGCTCCATCCCCAACACCCCAAAAGAAGAACAAAAAAAAAGCATACTAAATCACTTCCACAAGATTTTCTCAGATATCAACCAATTAATTTTGTAAGCTGACTCAATAAACATCCTAATCCAGTCTTTCCAGTAAATTGTGTAAGTAAATCAATTTGACTCAATACTATCATGAGAGGAAACATTAACTGAACGAAGAAAATTACAAACGAATACTAAGCACTGAAGCTAAATCATATGAAGCAAATTAAAGCACTGAATCGGAATCGGAGAAATATACCCCATGCATGCAACAATATGTAAAATCCAAGCAGCGATAGATCCAAACCGCAGCAATATTCCCACCATAAACATCGGAAGTTCCAGGACAAACCAAAATGCAAGTGCAACACAGTTTCCCTTCTCAAATAGCCCTGTAAATTACATTAAATTGACAAGCTCATCACAAATATGAAGCTAAATGTATATTTAAAAGAGATATGCCGGAGTGGGGGATGAGATGAACCTGCGGATGTGTCTGAGAGAGAGAGATTGCAAACCGAGTGGGAAATCTGCAATATCTCACCGGCGCCGGAGCTCGCCGGAGCTCGCCGGTTCCCTTTCTGACGAAATCGACTGAAGCACCCCACTTCAACCGTCCGCAAAAGGGTTTTGCGTTGGAACCTGCTGATGGAGGAAGGATCTTATTCTACATTGATGGCAGAAATTAATTTGTGCAATTTCCCAGGAGTGACTGACGGCTGGATAAAGAAGAAAGAGAAGAAAAGGAAAATGAGGGTTTTGCAACTACTGGTTAGGCGCGTGGAGGGAGATAAGAAGAGGAAAATTGGGAAACATCATTTAATGACATGTTTTATATACAAAATCTGCTATGGGTACCATCCTACTTGTACACCTAGTTGTAGGAAAAAAATTGCCGGACCAAAAGGGGACCAAAATTTAGGGTGTGGATTGAAAGAAATTGAAAAAATAGGTGTGTGGACTGAAAGGGACCTCTCGAATTTGTAAAATTCGAAACACTAATTAATTAAGAGTTTCAGATTTTACAAATCCGAATAGATTGTAAAAGGTAAAAAAAAAAAAAACAGAAGCATAAATTCGGATTTCAAAAATTCGAATTTATTCTTCCGAAATACTTCTTCAAGACAGGTGCTAGTTGTTTTTGACATGGTGCTAGTTGTTCTGAGATGTAGTAGGTTTTTTTAATGAAAAAAATCAGTTTAAATTCACATGAATGGATGTAGATGTTTATGGACGTGGTGATAGTTGTTTTTGATATAGTACTAGTTGTTCTGAAACATGGTGGACTGTCTTTGTGAAAAAATAGTTTAAATTCACACACATGGATGTAGACGTTTCTGGACGTGGTGCTAGTTATTTTTTGACGTGGTTCTAGTTGTTCTGAGACGTAGTAGTTTTGAAGAAGTATTTCGAAAAATCCGAATTTATGCTTCCGTTTTTCTTTTTTTTTTACCTTTTACAACTTATTCGGATTTGTAAAATCCAAAACTCTTAATTAATTAATGTTTTGAATTTTACAAATACGAGAAGGCCCCTTTCAGTCCACACACCTATTTTTTCAATTTGTTTCAGTCCACGCCCTAAATTTTGATCCCCTTTTGGTCCCCCCCCCCCCCCCCCCCCCCTTACGTTTTCTGTTTCTCTAAAATACGAGTAGTAATATTGTGTCGCAATTTGTAAAGTCAATGACAATGCAATTATTCCCTTATATATTTTTCTGCCAATATGTCTTTTCTTAATGGAGGGGTAGGAAGAAGAAAGATCCGACGATCCCAACTAGATGATGATTATGGCACCTTTCATTTTTCCTCAGTTCTTTCGAATCTTCAGTGACGATGAACTTTACGTCTAAATGTATCTATTATTTCTGTGTGCATGTTAAAAAATTGAATTTTCTTGAGTATATATAATGCAGTTAAATTAGACTTTCTTTCTTCCATATTTTGGTATATATTTCTCTTCATCCCTGTCATAATCTTCAGTTTGAAACCATCTTTATCTTTGGTGTATAGCAGGGGCAACAAAAAGAATCCCACATCTGTAAGTAAAGATATCCCGTTGGCTTTGATCATATTGAGAGGCTTGTTAATTTGGCTGGAATAATGGCTAATAAGAGGGATGATATCAAAATGGTTTTCTTCAGTACAGGTGATAGGGAATATGAGATAGAAGATTTAATGTCCAGTTCTGATGCTAAGGTTCTGGGGAAGGGAACTTTTGGAACAACTTATCAGGCAACGCTGGAGTTGAAGGACAAGAACAAAACTGTGGCTGTGAAGAGGCTGAATATGGGCAGATTACCGGAAATCGAATTTGGGAAGAAGATTGAAAAGATAGGCAAAATGGTTCATGAAAATTTAAGTTCTATCAGGGATGATTATTATTCTCAGAAAGAAGCACTTCTTGTCTATAATTACATGCATATGGGGAGCTTGGCTTCGTTGTTACATGGTAAGCCTGATTCCTAACAAAATCATTCTGAATCATGTTCTTGCTATTCAGATTGGTTGACATCTTATGTTGAGAATTACAAATCAAAGTTTCTGTTTCCATTAGCTTTCTTCAGAAGTTTGTTATTTGTTTTGTTCACCAGCCAATTCTGAAATCTTCATCCCCTTCCTTTGATGCTGATAAGGAAAAGAAGTTACAAGAAAGTGTTCCCTCACTTGGGAAGTTAGAAATAGCATTGCTTATCAGGTTGCTCATGGAATTGCTTACATTCACACACGTGGTTCTAATGTCTGCCATGGAAACTTAAGATCATCCAATGTTTTGCTCACTGAATCTTTAATCGCTCGAGTTTCTGATTTCTGCATTTATCAACATTGTCCTGAGAAAACCAAACCGAGCCAAATTGAAGGTTACTACTGTGCTCCAGAGGTGCCTAACATCCATGAAGTTAGTCAGAAATCTGATGTCTACAGCTTTGGAGTCTTGCTCTTGGAACTGCTCACCGGGAAGGTGCCGTTGCATGTGGTTGGAACTACTGAAGTTTATGATCTGGCTAAGTGGGTAAGGGAAATGTTTCAGGAGAAACCGATCCTTGCAGTTTTTGATGATATGTTACTCAAGTTTGACAAGAATGAGGAGCAAATGGTTCATATGTTAGAACTTGCAGTTTGCTGTACTTTCAGAAATCCCAGTAAAAGACCTTCAATGGCAGCAGTGACTAATCGAATCAAGCATATCGTTGATAACACAATGATTGCAGATTTCAGCTATGGCTGACAGCAATGACATCCAATGTATATATTCGATTCACTTTGAAAACAAGAATTTGACAAAATAATTACAATCACATTGTCAGACACATCAGGTCAACTTTTGACTTGGCAATTTTTAAGTTTATACAAACTTCCTTGCACTTGTACGTCTGTTTTGCTGTATTTCATATCTTAATGCTTCCTTTAAAAGAGAAATAAAATTAATATATAAGGAAAAACAAAAAATCATTTGCCCTCAGGGACGTATGCAAATTTTAAATTTTCGGAGGCAAAATTGTAGCGGTATAGAGGGCAGAATCGACAAGAATAATTTTATTAGGAAAAATTATGATGATTTTGGGAGACCGGCGCCCTCTCTCGCCATCGTGTAGTACTGTCATGTTTGCGATGTTAATTTTTTATAGTTGCGATGTTAAGCGGGAAGTGGCAATCACTGGACCACACGTAATCAAAATCTTTAATTGATCTTAATTAATAATTTATTTTTTTATTTTGTATTTTAAAGAATATATGGTGAAATGAAATTTTGCATTGAATATATTGAAATAATTATGATGAAAAATATACTAATAGTACTATCTTGTTATGGTGTAAAACTAATATAGAATTTTATTGTAGCAATTGTTTGTGAGAAGAGAATTTTGGTGGGTTGGATTGGACCGTTGGAGATGGTTCATTAGACCTTGAATTTTCCATTTTAGCCAAAGTCTAAGGACAAAAATATGTGTAATTTTGCGTGAAAATCACGTTGCAAAGTTTCCTTAGCCGTGCTAATTTCTAGCTCGAACAACGTACCAATCACCGACTTTGGCCGTCCGATTCATACAAGAAAAAATCCCCCTTTTCACTTTCCGACAGCTCTTTTGTTCTTCGCTTCCTCTACTTCCATTTCTACCCAAAACCCAACGAAGAACTCAAAATCCCAATTCAAGACAATCGCTCAAAGTTTTCTAGATTCGATTGTTTCTGCAAATTTTGAAGATTTCGGTGAGAATACTTTTATTTCTTTTGGCTTGAATTCATCTGCATTGGTGTGTTTTGGGGGTGATTTTTTTGGTGGGATTCTGGGAAGATGGACGACGTGAAGGATAAAATGAAAGGTTTGATGAAGAAAGTCAATAATTCGTTCACATCTTCGTCGTCTTCTGGTAAATTCAAAGGCCAGGGCAGAGTGTTGGGCTCAGGTTCATCTTCAGCACCCACTAATCCCATTCCTTCAAGACCCTCTCCAGTTATTGATTCTAAGCAGAATAAAAGTCAGCCCAATTTGTCCAGTTCTAGACCTGTACCTCAGAGGCCAAGTAGTGATTTTCCAGACAAGAAAGTGGAGAACAGGACTGTAATTACTGCAAATGCAAATAATAATGGAAATTCAAGAAATGGATTTGATCCGTTTGATTCATTGATCACTTCCGGAAAGAGAAATGTCAATGGCTATGATTTGAAGGTGTTTGAGTGCCCTGTTTGTGGTAGAGGGTTTGGGTCTGAAGACGAGGTGTCTGATCACATTGAGAACTGTTTAAGTGTTTCTGGGGCAAGCAATGAGGACGTGAAGGAGGAATTTCAGGGATATGAGGATAGAGAGGTGGCGAAAAGTGAATTAGAGGTCTGTGTTGGTGCTTATGTTTCTGGGAATCCATCCGAGGTGTCAAAAGAGGTTATACTCAAACTTCTCAAGAATGTTGTTAGAGAGCCTGAGAATGCTAAGTTTAGGAAGATTAGGTTGGGGAATCCGAAGATAAAAGAGGCAATTGGTGATGTTGCAGGAGCTGTAGAGCTGTTGGAATGCATAGGGTTCAAGTTGAATGAGGATGGTGGGGAAATGTGGGCAGTAATGGAAGTTCCATCTCAGGAACAGCTTGGATTGATGAAAGATGCAATTTCTTTGTTAGAACCTCGAAAAGTTGAAGAATTGCCATCCACAACTCCAGCTAAGGTAGACGAACCCCATGAGCTTAAGGAGATTGACAGACAGGTAGCCACTTTTTCTAACATTTAACCAATGCTTATTGAATATTCTGTTGTTATGCCTTCTACCATTTTGCCGGGCTTATTGTGTATGGACTAGTTTTACCTTCTGCTTTACTTTTCGTATTGATGTGAAAGTCCAGTTGGATGGTGATAACTTAAGATTACAAAGGGAGATGAGCGAATAAAATTTACCTTTTTGTTTCTCTCCTTGTTTCTGTCTTCAGTTGTTATCGTTTCACAACAAAAGATGGAAAATATGATTTTCTTGTGGAATCCTTGTATGAGAATTGTAGATCTACTTTTTGTTTACAGGATACCTTCTTTTTCCCTCTTTATGAAGCACCACCGGCTTCTTCATTGCTGATCAGTGTTCCATGAAAATTTGGGAAGAAAGGAGAAAAGAATATTCAGAATGATAGAAATCAATCTTGTTATTCACGCATTAACAATTATGTCAAAGAATAAGAAAAAAGTTCCTTTTTGTTCCCTGAAAAATATAGTATGTAATGCTGCATCTTTTCAGGTTCATAACTATGATACTCTCTTTTCATATATGAGATTCATAATTACTCGAATCTTGCTCCCGTTAGGTTTTTATCATTATTGAAGTAGCAGAATTAGTGCTTCTGCAGAGGTTGCAATCCTTTGGTCACTAAGTTAATTTGCATTCGCACCCGGAATTCCGTATGTAAAGCAGAAGCCAGAGATACTGTGAATTAAATGCTTGTCCTGAATTGGACAAGCTTCCTTGATTCTCACTCAAAAGAAAATATCTCCTAATCTAGTTCAAGTTGGTCCTCAAAACATTGACCGATCCCATTGTTTGTAAAGCATGACTTTTTTAAATTTAGGACCTGGATGTGGAAAATGGTACAATTTATAAAAAAATTCATCTCTAGTTGACATTCTTGGACAAAAAGTTACTGGTAACAGAATACAGCTGGTCTGTGTTCCTTCAAAACATTTCTAAATGTTTCATCTTGAATGATTACTGTGTGGTAGCACTTCTATAGTAACCAACCACTAGGATAGTTGCCAACAACAATAACTTGTAAAAGAGATCTGCGAGGTTGTTCTAGAAAGAATTTTGGCTCCATATTTTAGTTCTTTTCTTTTGTGAAGTGGAGGTTAACATTGCATAACCATATGTCAATATGAGTATGCCTTCAGCCCTGCATTCAATACATAGTACTAAGTTAAACAAGGAACTGCCACGATCGTAATTGTTTGCCATTTGATATCTTGTTGTTTTTAAGTTAGGGAAGTAAAGATTCTACTCTATACTACCAGTGAGTTGTAATTGGTGTTATCCTCATGTAGTTTGTACCTTTTTGGCTAGGGAGCATTTTTGCTTTTTAATTATCTTCTGCATGATTTATTATTTAAGCTTTTATTGACATTAGGGCTTTACTTTTAGTGCCCTCTTTCTTTTTCCTTCAGAGAGATGCCTTTCTTGGTTTCACTGTTAATTTTATTGGTAAACTAACTCCTCTTATTAGCAAGATGGTGTTTTGTCTTTGTGGCTATTCCCTTAATAGTATTTCTTTACCTACAGATTAAGGTATTCTTTTCCGTTCCTGAAAACATAGCAGCGAAAATTGAACTGCCTGAATCATTTTATAACCTATCAAGTCAAGAACTAAAAAGAGAGGCGGATATGAGAAAAAAGAAGATCGAAGAGTCCCAGCTTCTAATTCCTAGATCCTTCAAGGAAAAGCAGGCAAAAGCTGCCAGGAAAAGGTACAAAAAAGTTGTCATTAGAGTACAGTTTCCTGATGGAGTAGTGCTTCAGGGCATCTTCTTACCTTCGGAGTCCACTATGGCTATCTATGATGTAAGCCCTTCAATCCTTGCACTAGAAAATTGTTTACATTGTGAGAATTAATTTTATCCCAAAAGCAGGATATACGTTTTATTTGATTGGATTGTTTTGTGGGTATAGAATTAATTTTAAGGAAATAGCTCGTAAAGGAATAGTTGATGATTCGCATGATTGTGGCTATGTTACATAACATGCTAAAGATGAGCCTCGAATTCCATAATCATCCTGAGAAAATCCTTCTTTGGAACTGAAAAAGAGAATGTCCATTGATGTTCAGACACCCATAATTGTAAGTGTATTCGGTAACATTTTATACATACAACTTTTAGTAATTTGGAATGGGAAATCGATATATTTGTTGTGTTTATGGTGTTAGATACTTTATGAAATCTAGAGGAAATGAAACCATTTCTTGGCTGTGATATACAAATAGTATATTCATTCTCTACCAATGCTTGTTCCTGGAGATTGGGGTCAATAGACCGGAATGTGGAGTCGAATATTGTTTAATCTGCTTTTGGGACCACTGTTAAAGAGCAAATGGTGGGAGGCTGCTTCATCATTTTTGGATTGGTACCGAGGATAACAAAATTGGTGTGGCTGTAATTATTGCTAATCACATGACTCAGTATCTTTTGGAGGATCAGGGAATTCTTTAGTGAAATCAAATATAAGGAGACATCAAATATAGGAAAAGAATAACGGGTAATTAAGAATGTTGAACGATTATTTTGGAAATCAGCAGTAATTAGTTCAAATACATGTTCTTAACTGTTACTATGTGTTATACCTTCCTTTTGACAGAAGTAAACTGTCAAAAACGACATCTGGCATCCTTATACCATTCCCGATTGACTAGTAATTGGCCTTTTAATTGTTTGAACTAGGTTTCTGCATGATATTTTGATATTTCTTTACCATATAATGTTTTCTTTCCCTATGCGTGTCTACATTTGTGTGCATGTGGTGTTCATATGTCCTTTCAAATTTATTGTTTCCTTGTTGTACAAGTATCGCTCTTAAATCACTCTTATTGCTTTTGAGTCACAAGATACTTGAATTGATATTGTGCGACTGAATAAAAGATCAACATAGTTATTATTATACTGCCCATCTACTTTCCCAAATAATCAAAGTGCAAGCAGTTTCTTAATATGAACTTGTATTGTAGTTCTCAGAAAATCCAGTGGTGATGACTCGTCAAGAAAAGGTCATATGTTTCCTGGAGTTATGACAATACAGTCTACTGCTTTTTGTCTCGGTGCTCAACCTTGAATAAATTCACAATTTAGCTTGATGTTTAGTTCAAGTAGCTTTTCTTCAAACCTTCATCTGAACTCTAGCTTTTCATGGGCATTCAATGAACTGTTCTGGCAGGTCTCACCTATTCACTTTTCCTGTTAAATTCTGAGTATCCTTAGAACCCCAGTGGATCATAAGTCTTAAAGCATCACACAAAGTTGCTACTAGATTTCCTGACTGAACTGCAACAAAGTTCAAAAACCATTGATTACAACTGGACCTTTCCAAGATGCAGATGGAAATGACTTTGTTCACTCTTTTCTATACTAGCCAAGTAAATCAAAATTACTTCCATTTGAGTAGAGAGGAAACTTTGCTAATAAAAGATTAGGAAGTGCAAGTCTCTGTTTGATGGAATGGTGTTGTTTTAGTTCTGATATAGTTATATCTAAAAGATCAACCGGAGCTTCTTTTATACTTATAAATGGGTATCCGCTACAAATGTGCTTCTTTATTAATATATAGTGACGCATATTATCTTTTGTTTCATGTCAGTTTGTCTCCTCAGCACTGAAGGACCCAAGTTTAGAGTTTGACCTACTACATCCCGTGCTCATAAAACGGCGGGTGATCCCACGTTTTCCAGAGCCCGGCAAGAATGCGATAACGCTTGAAGAGGAGGATCTGGTGCCTGCAGCCCTAATCAAATTCAGGCCTATTGAAACAGATTCTTCTGTTTTCACTGGTCTTGGCAATGAACTCCTGGAAATGTGCGAACCTCTTGTTCCTGATACAGCAGTTCCTTGAGCGGCTTCATTGATGGTTGGTAGTACTCATTCAAAACTGAGAATCTCATTTTGCAACCTTGAAGTATTTTTTTACTCTCAGATTCTTGAGATAATTTGTTCCATTGGTGTATGAGAATTCTGGTAAACCTCATTTTATTTTCAGCCTTCATCTGCAAACCATACATATACTGGATAGATCAGTGGTCTAAAAAAAAACCATTTTTTGGGCACGTTTCTGCCATTGTATACAAGAAATTGGGGGTTTGGTGCATAAATGATCTCTTTTGTTGGGTGCGTATACTTCCCCTTTGGTGTTTTATTGGCATGAACCTCATTATTACCATCGCATCATTATCCATACTTCTTGAAAAAAATTTAGAAAAAAAAAAAAAAATGGATTACTATTTGTAGTTTATTTTTTATTATTTATAGTCCTATTTTTAAAGTTTATTATTCAAAATACCCCTCTAACCCAAAAAAATATATATATATTTCTGCACAAAAAAATTAATTAAAAAATATTTGAATTCTGAAATAATTATTTTTACTTAGTGCATAACATATTTTCATAATAACATAATATCATAATAGAATTTGTTCATAATTAAACATATATATTTATTTATTTTGCTCATTTTTTAGAATTATTTTTCTTCTTGCGGATACCACTTAACGATGGTCAGAGCCACCATGAGGCAATTCACACCATCATCTTCTTCTTCCTTGTCTTCTCTGCAACAATAGTAGCAGGAAGAATCACTCTAAGAAATGCTATATTTTTCACAAAAATAAATCATTTGATGAAGATGACAACGATGATCACGAGAATGAAAATCAAAATCATTGTTACGGTCATGCTCATGGAAACGGTTGTGATGATGATAGTATTGGTTCTAGTAATTAATCCGAGTTCATTCGATTAACACAAGTAGTTGTACAGTAATTTTTTATCAAAAAATTTTTTTGATTATTTTCCTTCTCCATTTTATCCCTTTTTTTAATCTTTTTATTTTTTTAAAAAATACTGTATGTATAAGAATTGTTCTTATAATTGGTTATTATATGATTAAATATATTTAAAATAATTAAGATAGTATTCATTTTGTTGGGATAAAAAAATATATATTTATTTTTGTTGAATTTTGATAAATTATTTTAAAATTAGTAAAAAAAAAAGAAAATTTATTTTAAAAATAAAATTACAAATAATAAAAAATATTATAAATAGTACTACCCAAAAATCAGACAGTATTGAAATGGGCCCAAGTAAGAATGAGGTGTGCGTGGGCATCCTACCACTAGCAGGAAAAAAACGGATGATTATCGGGGCCTGAAAAAGCTGTTGATTTAATGGATTGGATGTGTGCTTATTTATCACATGTTAGTTGCTTCTCTACGCAACCTCCAAATGGTGGGCCTTGCAAATGGTGGGCCTTAATGTCCCCCATGTGATCCAACACCACTCCATATTCTTGATGGGAGATTTCACCTGAGTCTGCACTTTTTTCTTTTTTTTTTTAATATTACATCTCAAAAATAGTCGTGGAGAAAATTTAATTTTGGAAAAAAATGATAGATTGTCAGTATCTTCTTTTTTAACGTGTTTACTATTGTTATTTTTATTTCTCGGTGTTTAATATTAACGTTGATATTCCATCCCGGATTAATATTTCATAAGGACAATTATATTTTTATATTAGTCAATTTAACTAAATAAATTAGTTTACACTTAGATTAAAATCAAGTGTAGTTTATGTAATATGAGGAGGGTGAAATTTATGATGATTTTTTTTACAAGATAGAAATTTTATTATTTTTCTTAAAATCATCTAGCAACATTTTATTGGCAATGAAAATAAACAGTTAAATAACAAAATATGTTATCAATTACAGAAGCAAATTTATAAATATTGTGAATAAATTTTATGATCAAACAATGGAGGAGATATCATGAACCAAATTTTGATTTCGAATATATCATTGATATTTTTACGAAAACTTCAAACTATAAATCAAACAATAAATTTATAGTGATTAAATCTTTTCGTACACAAACAAAACATTAGTATTAAGTAAAAAATGAATTAAAAAGAGAACAAAAATAGTTCCCATAAGATTGGAGAGAGGGGGGGAGAAGGCAGCATGGGAAAATTTACGGTGGTCCTCATCTAAATTAAATATAGTTCATAATCTGAATTTGAATAAAAAAATATAAATAATAGCATTAAATAAAAAAACAGCAAAATTAAAAATTATTAATGCTTTCATGTATTTTAGGTATTTGGAACTCAACTTGTTTTTGTTTCATTGTGTCAAAATCATCAACAATTAAATTCAAATCAAACTTATGTCATTTCAATTCTTTATCGGCGCAGTTGATATATATAGCAAGAATTGAAGTGATATTCACCAATATTTATATAGTCATAAACGTAAATATTTTGTAAGTTAGTATGTTAATTTAGGGTGGGCATCGTTTGACTGAAACCCGTGAAATTAGTTAAATAGGTCAAATTTGATCGGTTTAGGTGGTTGAAAATATTTTTTAAAGTTGATGATTTAAAAATTTTTCAAATCGTATTATTGGTTTGACTAACGATTTTATTGATGAAATCGATCATCTCGGTTGGATCAGTCGTATAATTAAATACATAATTTATAATCTATTATTATTATTATTATTATTATTATTAACTAATGTCCATTCAGGAGTCCAATTGTTCAATCAATGGGCTGAATTTCTCAATGCCAAATGTTTTGTTGGGCTTTTTCTTTTTAAAAAATAAGCTCACTCAGTATAATATTAGTTGCTGCCTACTTAATAATTTTTTTAAAAAAACTCACCATACTAAGTGGCTTTTTTCTTTTTAAAAAATAAGCTCACTTAGTATAACATTGTGATATTTATTTTTTTATTATATTTAATGGTTTCAGATTTGTATTAAGTACAATTTTACATTTTTAGTGTATGTTATATGTTTTTAGTTTTAAATTTTAAATGTGAAAATATGTTATGTATAAATCGACCAAACTAAATCGTTAAAATATTGTTTGGTCGGTTTAGATTTATATGTTTATTTAGTCGATTTAGTTTGAAAATTTTTTAAATCGTAGGTAATGATTTAGTTTGTCTTTCGAGGGTTAAACTGACCAATGCCCACCTCTAATGTTAATTTAGATCCACGCTTAAATATCACCATTGTTTTTATTTATAATTTTTAAATTATCATTTTGTTTTTTTATTAAAATACTCTGTAATAAGGGCATTTTAATTTAGAAAAAAACGGCGAATAAAGAATAGGGCCGGTATATAATATAATACTATTCCACCACATATCTTCTGTAATTTCTTTTTATTGTTAGAGATATTATAAATGTTAGTTGTTCTTTGTAAAGATAAAGTTACTATTTATCGTTCAATTACATTATAAATAGTGAAGATTTATCATAATTTTCATAACCTAAACTAGATTTTTCTATCATATTAACTCACCTGATGAGTCATTTATTTTTCTAATCTTCTTGTAGACTCAATTTCTTATCGATTTAATACAATTATTAATTGTTAATATCAAGATTATTTTAAGAATTTTAAATCATAAATTATAAAAACGATTAATATATATAGAATGATTATGATAACCAAGAAAACCCCCCAAAAAATAGCAAACACCCCACATAACATAAGCCGTAAAGAATGAATGATTATAAGCATTCAAAATCATTGAACAATCAGTTTTTGCACTTTCCAATTTCAAATTACTTTTGTGGCAAAAATGTGTTGGTCAAAATATATATCAATATGTCTCACAATAAAAAGGAATATCATTGTGCATGTTTTTTCTTTTTTCTTTTTTTTTTCAATGGTCTCTACAGTTGCAATAAATAGAGAAATCGTTAAAATTCACCACCATTTTATTAAGTTTCAAAATTAGGCAGTTCTTAAATACAAGAATGAAGAAAAATAAAAGTTCAAAACAGTATCGAATATAAGGAAATTACCTATGATTTAGCACAAGTAAGCCACACACATTCTATAACAATTTTTTTTTTTAATTAACTAAACTCGGGAGTTAACCCATTTTACTAAGAGCTACTTGCAAAACTTTACACACGTATATTAAAAAAGTACTTATTTAATACATATTTGAAGAAATTTAAAATGAGAATTTCTTCTCTACCCTTAGTTAATTGTATACCATTTTATATTTACTCAAATTATTAATTATATTAGTACTTGACACTATTAATTAGTAAGAGTATTTTTTTAATTAACAATACTTAATTCATCTGCAAATAACCAAAAAAAAAACTTATATTTTAACATATTTTTTTAAAATTAAAAAGATCGATATTTTGAAATGGATAAAGTATTTTATAGGACGGAGAGCTATTGATGAGAATCATAATTGGTGCATTCCAGTGGGAGGGTAATCGACTACCCTCAAAAAAAGAAATCGATTACTAATAGTAAAAGAAGTTGAACCGGGTTATTTTTATTTTCTTTTGTGTAATTGCTTTTAAAAGAAATCTTGGTAGAGGGCATTATTTGAGGATCCTCTTCAAAATGGGACAAGACTGCTTTATCATATCTATTCATTACACAAAACAATTTAATTACTTAAGATTGCCCTGATCCTACATCAGTTACCCACAACACTATTGTATAATATGAATAATTCAGGAGTCTCTTCACTTTTTGTCAATTAATTTTGGGTTGGATACTCGTGTTGAACCAATAAATTTAACATGGTATCAGAGCGAGTTTTGGACCTCTTAATTGATCCGAAAGTATAAGGTACCCTTTTAATAAATAATAGGAGAACATTATAAAATGATATTCGTACTATTTTACCCTTCATTTAAAAAGATTTTGCGGGTTAGTGTGTGAAATTTAAAATTTTTGGATGGGTTCCATACTAAAGAGATAAAATAGTGGTTGACTTTCCTCACTTAAGATCATGAAGTCTTAATTTTGAGTCATGTCGGAGACATTTTAGAGCACGGAAACCCTGAGTTCGAGTTACAGCAGGGGGTAGATCACGCCGATACTGGAATCACTTAAGAGCATGACGGTCCTGGCTTCGAGTCCATAACGCTGGTAGCAGATCACATCGACACTGTGATCACTTATGAGCACATAGTCTTGAGTTCAAGTCACACTAAAAGTTAGATTAGTTAGATTAATATGTTTTAAGACTCTCTCTTTTAAAAAAAAAAACCAAAAAGTAAATTAAAGGAGATTAAGAAAATTCATTTTTTTTAAAAATGAGAAACTAACAAAATTACTTGATAATTGTAAACAAATAATGAAATTTTGAGGACATCCAAAATATCGTGAGTAAAAGTTAAAACCACGTGAAAACATCGTCGCCCATAAACTCACGAAACACGTGTATGCGCGTCTTCTCACCATCGACGACAGTACAACTGTACATTGCTGTGGTACCACTGACAAGTAAGATATATATTTCGTAAGGCTATTGGTTAAATAATACGTGCGTGGGGGTTACCGGCTGGACCCGTCAATGATCCCTTTGAGTAGGTTAAATCATCTCTTTATTTATTTATTTATTTATTACTCCCCTCTCTTACTTCTATTTGCAATCCATGCTCTCATTTTTTCTTATTCTTTCTATTTGATCCTCTCACTATTACTCCTACTACTTTCACATTTTTCCTCACTTTTACCTCTTCACACTCTCTCGTCCACTTTTTTTTTTTATTTTTTTTTTCAACTGCAACTTTTCTTTTTATTTTCTTAAAATTACTATAACTTTTAATAGATAAATTAGTAGAAACCGTGTTGTATATTGATTTTTAAAATTTTGAAGATATTTCTTTGTCAGCATCCATATTATATATTTTTCAAAATTTGTAGTTATATATTCATATATCAATAGTTCTTTTTTTAACTAATCTAGTTTTCAGTGTAACTCGAACTCATAACTCTATGCTCCTAAGTGATCTCAATATCGGTGTGATATACTTCGTGTGACTCAAACTCAGGGCCTCTGTACTCTAAAGTGTATTCGATATGACTCGAATTCAGGATCCCATGATTTTAAGTGAGAAGTGCCAGCTACTAGACTATTTCATACTTGTCTAATAGTTATTTGTAAGGAAAAAATACACAATTGATCCTATATAATGACTCTGTTACACAATTGGTCCTGCATGTTTGAAATTCGATAAATTTGGTCCTAAATATTTCTAAAATTGACATATTTGGTCTATTAATTTAATATTTTTAAATAGATTTAACGACTCCGTTAAGTCACCTGCCACGTGGCATGTGGGCAGACGATTTGCTACCACGTGGATGACATGTCGCAGCCACGTTGGTACCACGTGATATAAAATTTAACGATTACTGAATCAGCCGTTAAACTCGATCAAAAAATATTAAATTAGACAAAATGTGTCAATTTTAAAAATATTTATAACCAAATTTGTCAAGTTATAAACGTGTATGACCAATTGTGTAATAAAATCATTATAGGACCAATTATGCATTTCCCCTATTTGTAATAAACTATTTTATCTCCCAATAAATTACGTTCATCTAATAATAATAATGGTTATTTGAAAAGGAAAAAATAAACCAAGTCAACCATTACCGCTAAAACTGTACGTGACATTCAAGCATGAATTAATTTATGTATTAGCTCTTTTTAAAAATAGTTTATTTATTATATATTTTTTAATTTAATAAATAAAATTATTATTTTGAAGAAAAGTGAGCGTATTTTTTTCTTCATCTCTATAATTAAAGTCAGTTGTTTTACCTATCGTTATTTTTTTTATTTAATAAACATGTAATTTAAGTAATTTAGAATGAATGAATTTTCTTTAGTAAGTAAAGTTGGATTTTTATTATAGGCATTCGATCTTACTTAATCCAAAATTTACTTAATAAAGGGTAATCATTTTTAGTATAGTGAAATTGAACTAGTTTAGATATAATTTACATTGAAGGGACTAAATCATACCTTTAATATCAAATGTAAGGGATAAAAAAATTTATTTTATATAATATAAAAGACAAAAAATGAAAAATCAATACAATTTTGTATTTTGTAAATGTGTTATTAAATACTGTTTTTTTAATCAAAATGTCTTTATTATTTTTTAATTTACTAAATAATAAAGACATTTTGATAAAAAGTAATGTACAAAATGATAATTTGTGGAAGATTTTTTTTAAAAAAAAATACAGTATTTAGATGTTGACTTTGTCAAAATAGAACTTTTCTAAAGCTACGGAGGGAGTAACATTTTGTAATTGTGTTTTCTTAAAAAGGAAAATAATGGATTGCTTTTACTTTAATGTTTAATTGAGTTCCTTAAACCTAATTTGATTAAAATATATGGAGGAGTTGGTTGGGAATATTATAATCAGTTGGCATGAAAGAAGAAAATCCTTGTTATTGTTCTCATTTATTAATTTTTTTTTTAAAAAAAATTATTTCATTGGTAAAGCATCCAATGCATCATGGCCATTAAAAGATACAATAAATAAATTAACAAAAAATAAGGAAATTTCAACATCAATTATTAGCATTCAAGTCTAAGCTCTAAACCAATCCATGAAATCTGCTATCTCGTTTCCCATGTTGGATAAGGAAGTATCTTTTAAGTTCCTTTCTTTCTTTAAAAAATACCCCCTTTATTTTATAATAATAATTTTATTTATTCAATTAACAAATTTAATAAAACCATGATTCTAGGATGGAAATATTAAATGATAAGACTTTCATATGAATAAACACGAGCTATTATCAGTGAAAAAATTTGAAGAGTAAACTCTCATTTTTTTTTTCCCGATAATGAAAGCGTCCATAAATAATGTGTAAATAAACTATAAATTTAAGTTATTAAAACTTGAATTTGAGGGTTCAGAATTCTAAATTTAATATTTCACTAATTTAACTAAAATTAAAAAAATTACACATGGCATGGTTCAGCATGCTTGGTTCACAAAGCTAAAGGAGTCCCAATTTAGGTGCGTCAGTAGATGAAGCAAAATTTAATCAGAGTTCAACCTCTTTTATTATAAAAAAAAAAATTACACAAAAGTTTGGGATTATTATTACAAATTAGGACAATAAAATGTAGTTTTTGGGGTAGACTTAGTAAAATATTTTTACACAATTTCTAAAGGATAGTTTATTGATAATATCATATTAATTTCCATTTTTACAAGCTTAATTGAGAGATGTGAAAATGCTTGTAAAAAATAGGCGCATTAATAGCGAGTATATTTCAAAATTTTACTGCCAGTAATTTACTATTAAAAATTTACAAGTATTTTTACAAGTTTAACCATAATAAGAAATAAACACCTACCTGTTTTTTTGAAGCTTGATCATAAAACTTATAATCCACGCGTCCGATTATTTTATTTGGCTCAAGATTCATTTGGGATAAGAGTTAAAAGAATATAGTAAAATCTTTTTTTCGTGCCCAATCTTATACTCTCTTTTCAAAATTATATGTACTTTTTAATTCTGTTTGTTTTTATATAGTAATAATATATTTTTTAATTTAATAATATTAATAATTTTTTAATTCATAATATACTAATTTTATTTAATATTTTTTTTGAAGCAATTTTTTATTCAATATATGAATTAAAAACAACAAATAAATTATAAATAAGATTAAAAATATTAATATCCCTACAGAATCTAAAATGAGATTTAAATTTAGACAATTATCTAGAAAGATATCTATATATAGACAGCCATTTATAACAGAACATTAATAAGAGCACACACTTGCATCCCGTAGTTCACAAAACAAACACTCCGTAAAATTTTCCCGTGTCTCCCCTGTTTCCTTTGTGGATGCCTTTTGACTCTGTATCAGCATCCTTACTGCACAATATTGCGTTTGCGTAAAGAGGGGCTATATATTTGCTGGGATTCTCTTATCTTCTTTTTCTTTTTGGCAAGCAAGGTCCTTCCTGATTTGCGGACAGTGTGAATTTTGGTGGGTTCTTGAAATTCTGGGTAAAATGGAGCGAGACTTTATGGGATTGAATTCTAAAAAGGATTCTGTTGTTGTGGTTAAGGATGAAGCAGTTGAAGGCTTTAAGGATTCTGGTATGTTCTTTCTTCCTATTTAGTTGTATGTTACACGCTGGTGCTTGTACTGGTATGTTGCGTGCTTGCTGTGTCTGTTAATTGCATTGATTTCTGGGAGTTTGGAAGGCGATGTTGATAGTAATTTTGGGGTTGGTCATGGAATTCTGTGCAATTGGGTATAATTGAGATTCTGGGTTTCTGCTTGTGAGCTTGCTGGTTGAATTTTATGCGTGCGTTTTCAGGTTAGACGGAACCGTAAGAATCTGGATTTAGTTCAGTACAAAATTACCTGATTCAGAATTTCAACTGGGGAGGAAAGCTAAAAAATTTACTTTTTGCACTTCTTTATCTTCTCGAGTTCCGCTCGGTTTGCATTATGAGGATTCATTCCGGTGTTGCGGACAACAGATAAAACAGTTTTCCTGATCTAATATTTGAAATTGGAAGGAGATTAATGAATTTCTTTATAAGTTTAGCCTTCTATGCGAGTTTTGTTTTAATAAGTTACCTTTTTCGATTCGATTGCCTACTTCTTTGATCATTTTGCCTTGTGAGAATGAGTAGTTTGTCAAATGAACTTCATTTATGGATTACCTTTTATATCGATATTGATAAAAGAGGGGTTTTTCTTGTCTGAGTTTCAGGGCCTTCTTGGATGTTGTCAAATAAGGTGTCTGCTCTCCCTGCTTTCAAGCCGTTCAAGTCTGTCCAAGACGAGAAAATGGCAAAATTTGTGTCTGATCACCAGACATCTCTTGGATTCATGGCTATGTCTTCTTCTACTAATGCGTTTGACATGAAACGACAGCCTGGAGAAGTAGGTTTTTTATCTATTTTCTTTGTGCACAAAATAACCCTTCGTCCCAAAAAAAATAGTCATGTTTGTTCAGTAGTATAGACATGCCTATTTTTTTTGGGTGGTGGATGAAGTTATAAATTGTGCCAAAAGGACACTTAGACTTCTCATGCCATTTGTTTGCAAGGGATATCGCTTTTGATATAAGTGGCAATTTGTTAAACCCATCAGTAAAGGAAAATTGGATTTTACATTTTCCAGTTCTACTGTTTTTATTGGTAAGATTTGGTTTATATTCTTGTTGAGACATCATAAGTGGTGGAATTATTCAACTTCCTTATAGGGACTTACTTTAAATCCACTAGTTAATGCTTCTTACTCGAGATGTCAATATGCTTCCATTTTACTGAGCAACCCTTTCCTGAAAACTCAATTTACTGATTCTGATCAGAACTTGTTTGGTGGTGCTACATCAAAACAGCAATTTGTTGGAGGTGTTCCTGTTGCGGCGGCTTCTCGTTCAGTTATTCCTTCTAGCAGTTTTATGGCTGGAACAACTGAACCCTGGTATAAATCTAGTATTCAAAATTACCATAATCTGAGTGGGGAAAAAAATGCAGGAATGGTGACTAACTATTTTATTAATTTTGGATCAATCCCTCACAGGTTTAGTGCCAAGGCTTCTAATAGTCCTGCTCAGTTAACCATTTTTTATGGAGGATCGGTGAGTGTTTTTGAGGATATCACCCCAGAGAAGGTACACATACTTTTAAATACCTGTTGTGTTGTTTATTAAGCTCGACTTGGACTATTTTCTGCTGTTTTGGTAAGTTTCTTGACCCTCCTTTACGGCTGTTTACTTTCCAGGCTCAAGCTATTATGTTTTTAGCTGGGACTAGTTGTGTTCAATCAAATATATCACAAGCAAGACCTACGGTTCCACCACCTGCCTCCAAATTTGCAGCTGGAGATGCTGCTTTTGTTAACCAAACTATTAATCCACAACCAAGCTCTGCACTTTCTAGTCCTATCTCTGTTTCTTCTCATCCTGTTGGCCCCTCAGGTACTGTTTCTCCTAACAACGATGAAGTGAAAGCCCCTATAACCCCTGGCATGCTGACGAATGTTGCAAACAAAGTTGAAGTTCGAATGTCTTCACTTGGACCTGTTGCTGCTAATACCATAATACAGTCAGGTATGACATGTTTTGGTCACTCTGTTATTGTTATATCATATTTGGAGCTTTCAGAATGCTTTGCTTGAGTCTTGCATAACTTGAACTGATGTTTACTTGGTTTAAAACCCTTTCTGTTGTTTTTGTTTACCATTTACTACTTTGTTGATCTGTTACTCTAAAACCCCTGGATCTGTTATCTTGAAGCGTTGTAAGAGTCATGAGATTTCGTAGATTGTTGAACTGCATCAGTAGGTTGCATAAATAGTTGTCTTCTGTTTTCTATTTATTGTTTGCATATAGTTCTCCTGGCTTCAACTAATTTCTTTGACTTTCTCACTTGGAAATGTTTTGAAGAATGTTTTTTCACCATTAGCATTAATTATCTGCACATAGGAGGATAAGGTGTAGCTGTTGTTGTTGTTGCTTTATTAGCATTATTCTCTGAACACACTTTTGAAGCTTACAATGTGACTATTTATAATATGTAACAGTATTTTAATTTTTTGAAATGGGAATTTTTTCTGCAGCTGTTCCACAGGCTCGCAAAGCATCTCTGGCTAGATTTTTGGAGAAGCGTAAGGAAAGGTAAACATCTTTTTTCACTTCCATTCTTCCTTGAGATGGGATCTGTTTTTGTCGTTAACTTAGTTAATTCTTTCATTAGTGTTGGGATCTGGTTTTTTTAGACGTGCTTATTTAATTCTTGCGTTGATATGCTTGTTTTTAATTAGTGGGAAGAAGCTTCAATTCTGGCATGCCTCTATAAAATGAAGCAAGCTACATATGATTGAATTATTTAGAATTTGGTTATGTTGGTAATCCAGTAAACCAATGCATTATTGCCTGGCTTTTCCTTTAAAGTGCCATTTTTACCAGCATTGACATACCTTTCCTAGAACTTTATCTCATATATTATTTAAATTTAGGCATTTTCTTTGAGGTTTTTTCAACAAACTCTTCCCTGTTCAAGAAAGATTCCAGACTGTAAAAGAGGGGTTAAGCAAAAGAAATAGCATAAACAGTTGAGCATTGAGTTTCTGATCCTTGTGGATTTGCTCTCTTTTCTTGTCCTGTTTGGTTAGTTTCTTAGGCTTTCTTGATTTTGGCTTTTGATACCGCAATGACTTTATACTAGGAGACTGAACTAAAGCGGTTTTTTCTCGTCCTTTGATTTTTGCATAGTTTTTATATGCACTCTTGTAAACAAGAATGAAATGTTAGATTGAAACTCAACTGATTACATTTGCAGGGCAATGAACTCATTGCCGTACAATCTCACGAAGAAGTCTGCTGAAAGCAGCAGTGCCATAGATGCCAACGTTGCTGGTCTATCCGCAACCTCTGTTGCAGGCTCTAGCTCTTAGTAAAGCAGCAGAAGATGGCCTAATGGCTCCAGCTTGAACTGGAATCCTAGAAGCAGCATAACTGCGTGTAGCGAATTAAAGTACTGAGCAATGAGATTTTGCTTTTGCAGTTGTTATTCTATTTATGGAACATAGTTAACTGAATTCATCCAAAGCCAGTATCTAGCTGGCTAGCTTCTACTGAAATCAGTTGTCTCTTCTGCAGTATTTTACTCTTCCTGTTGAGAAGCATAAGGGTTGTATAGTGATCAACTGCGCTGTATTTGTTACGGAGACTCATAGTATATAATCCATGCTTGTTATTCAATAATTGCATTTGTTAATTACTCATAGCATTTTTTGTTTTTTTTATCAAACAGTCCACAAACTCCAGTGCATAGATCTAACTCCAACGTGAGATTGGTTACTCTTTTATTAAAATTTAAAAATAATTAAGTGAAAAGTACAAGGGCCAGTGCATAGATCTAACTTCAATATTCTTACCGTATAATCTAGGATTTCCTACTGACATCAATCCTCCATTAAAAAGTCCTACACTATATATGCACCAATCCGAGGCCTAATCTAATGACCAAATTCATGATCACCAATTATGCCTCTTTCTCCTAAACCCAAAGTTAGTTTGATGCATTCCTACCAAGTTATCTATGGCTTTATAAGCTTGTTGAGATGTCGATAATTTTTGCATTCTTTGTCACCCAAATTTCGGTAAATAAAACACTAAAATGTCTTTCAGTTGTCCATTTTTGCATTTTTTATGTTGCCCAAATCTCGATAAATAAAACACTAAAACGTTTTTCAATTATCTAATTAATACATCAATCTACATAACTACTCAAATATCAATAACATCATGTTATAATTATAGTCACTGTTTTTCTCTTTTATTATGACGAGGGAGGGCGTCAACCTCTGAAACAAACGAATTTTTTTTAATAGAATTATGTTGACCGAATTTTGACCAATGTTCATCTTCAATGCCGTTATAATTTTATCTCTTGAAAATTTAAATTCCGGGTCGATAATTGCGGTGGAGTAAGATTAGAAATGACAACAAGTGTGGGGGGTGGGGGGGTGGTTTGGAGATATTTTGGTGGAGAGATTAGATGAGCAGAGTTAACATTTGGCCACAATTCTCACGTGCGTTCATTCGGATTTGAAAAGATAATAAATCGACGTGCCCCAACTTCGTTTTTACATGGAGTTGTGGTTGTCGTCCTCTTAACCTCACATGGTGGGCAGGCCAGTTCTTGGGTTGCAGTTGTTGTTGTGCCATAAATTAATTTATTTTGGGTTATGGGACCCTTCCTTTTACTACAATTTCTTGATTTTTTGTCCTAAGAATCTTAACCCAATATTTCAAAATGGCGATGCTGGAATGTGACGTCATCAATTTCTCCCTTCCTACAATATTATTTGGACCACTAATGCCACCTTAAACTTTTATACAAAATCAGATTGACTTTATTAAATAAATTTGACGTTGGGAGATTATGATAGATTCATTCACAAACGCCACACACCACACACTTTCCCATCTTCCAAACTTCATACCAAAATCTTCCATATCTACTTTCTCCCTTTCATACCATTCATCCAATTTTTTTTTTTTTTAAGTTTTGAAACCGGTTAATCTTTTAACCGTAGAGAAATAAGTAATATTTTTATATATTTACCCTTACAATAACTCTCCTTATCACTAAAAAATGAATTAAAGAATTATTTCAAAATATTATTACCAATAAGTTAATTAAATAGGTATATAACATGAATTATAATTTAAATTTATAAAAATGTATAGTAAATAATTGCTTTTTTTTAATTATATATGTGAAGTAAAAAATGATATATTATAAAGGGGGAGTCAATAATAAAAATTGAGATGTTCAGTTGATTCCTCCCTCTTTCTGGGATGACGATAATTTATATTTTGATCTAATAACACTACTATGTAATTTTTTTCATATTCAAAAAATAATAAATTTTTGGAGATTGACTATTTATGGAAAGAGGCGGTCGTGTGAGGTGTGTGAAATTTTTTTTTTCCTCCCGTGGGACGCGCATCTTTCTTCCGCTACATAGAAGGGTACATTTCCTTCTACACCTCTTTTCCTCTTGTGATACAATTCCTTCTTTCCTTTCTTTTGTTATTTATGGGTATTTTGTTGAATTTTTTTTCTTCCTTGAAACTTTTTTCTGTTCATTTTTTAAAAATAATTCAGTAATTTTTTTCAAAATTTTTGAATTTTTTTAAAAAATAATTAAAAAATAGTTTTTAATAGTTTTTAATTTATTTTATAATTATTTAATTTTATATATTTTGATATGATATCTGTTGTTCGCTGATCTGATGTCTACTATTTTGTAATCTGATGTCTATATAATCATGATTTGATCCCCTTGTTAAGTGTATTTTAGTTCTATTGTATGATTTTCTTTATATTCTTGATGTGATATCTATAGTCTGTTGATCTGATGTCTACTATTTTGTGATCTGATGTCTATATAATCATGATTTGATCCCTCTTGTTAAGTATGTTTTAGTTCTAGTGTATGATTTATTTTATATTCTTGATCTGATATCTATAGTTTGTTGAACTGATGTCTACTATTTTGTGATCTGATGTCTATATAATCATGATTTGATCCCCCTTGTTACGTATGTTTTAGTTCTATGAGATGATTTCTTTTATTTTTGTGATATGATATCTGTTGTCCGTTGATATGTTGTCTATTGTCTTATTTATTTTTTAAAAAAAAGTATTTTTCTAAAAAAAAGGCTGTGCGTACAATAAAATAAAAAATAAAAAAACTGTAACGCGCTACTATAACGCTATAGTAGGAGTATGATGAATTTTACTTCTATAATCTTACAATATACTGATCTCGTCCAAACCCCTTTCGAGTGAGCAAAAATGGAGGAGGTAAGAGGTCGTGATAAACCGTTAGTGAACTATCATAAATTTCGTTACCCGAAAGTATTGAGTACTGACCACACCGAGAGGTAGGTCCAAAATTGAGTGGTATTAAGAATTGAAAGTCCAACCACTTCAAGGGACTCATCAAACTCTAAAAATTTGAGCTTCTATAAACACATTAATACTTTAGAATGTATCTCTCAAAAATTAATGTACTTATCTTGACAGTTTTTTAAACTTTACATGTATAATAAAATAATGCATATTTCAATAAATTTAAATGACAATCTTTTTTATATTCTTAATTAATTATATATAATTTTTATACGTCTTTAAATATTAATTACATTGACATTCGAGTCTATCAATTATTAGTAAGATTAATAAGAGGGATGTAGTCCAGTGATAAACACTTCCCGTTTAATACAATACGTTTTGAGTTCGAGTTATATTTGTATTAAAAAATAATACTAGTAATATTAGTTTTTAAATAAAATGATAATTCATCTCAAAATAATAAAATAATTTATATTTTAATATGTCTTTTCAAAATTAAAAGACCTATATTTTAAAATTAAAAAATAATAAGTAAATAATTACTCAGTTCAAGATTTGAATACCACTCATTTAATTACTTATAAAACTATAGCAACTCTTTTCTGTGACCGCAAAGATTAACAAAGTGACTTTATTATGAAAAACTTGAACTTTTTATTAAGTCTTTCTTCAATAATTTAAGATATCTCATTTATATTATAAAATAATAATTTTATTTTTTATATTATATTATTTTAATTTAATAAATATGAGTATCATTTGATCGGGCGGAACAATGTATCAAAACACTGCACATTTTTTGGGGTTAATGTGGTAGAACAATGTACATTTTTGCCCGCGACCGAATCAAAAATAAAAACGGTTGCGAAAATGGCTGCGGGTGCAAAAGTAAAGAAGCATGTCAAAATGCTCGTCCAAATCCATTAAACAATACTATATAAATGATAAAATTAATATTTTATAACTCTCTAAATTCATTCTCTCAGCAAATCAAACATAAGAAAGGTAATAATATCAAACTCATTTTACAAATCAAATAATTTTATTGAATTTTTAAAATTCATAGTCATTCTCACTTCTATACTACTACTACTAGGATCACCATATAAATTACCCAAACTTATTTTACAAATCAAATAATTTTATTGAATTTTTAAAATTCATAGTCATTCTCACTTCTATACTACTTTTTCTAATTCTAATTCAAATTTCCAATTTCAAATAATTTTACCAAACGGTGCCTAAATGTCTGAGTGTGATATCCCCTGAATGTGTATGCATTGGCACATCACATTAGTGGGGAATATTGAAGTTGTAATTGTTGTTCAAACTTTGAGGCATTGTAGGGGTACGTTATCCCTTCTAGGCCACGGCAAAATTGATAATCTGACTCATCCAAACTATTTTGATCGGTTCGGTAAATTTTTTTTGGAATATTTTTATTTTGAATTGAATCGAATCGGTTCAAATCATTTCTTAAATTAATCTAAATTTATTCGAATTTATCTAAACCCATTTTTAAAAAAATCTTTTTGAGTTTTTTAAAATCAGTTTTTAAGATATTTTTTAAAAGAATTTATACATTTTATATACTCCATCATAAAAAGAATAATAATTATATTTTTATATTTATTTTAGTTAAATAAATAAAACTATTTTACTAACAAATATAAATAAAAAAATACAAATAGAATGATCGAATTGATCCGCTAATCTGAATAAATCCAAACTAAAACAGATCAAAAGGGTTCGTATTGGATGGATCATCCATTGGCACCCCTAATATTTTTACCAGAATCCATTTCGGGTGACACTGGTTTGCTTAAATATATGATACTATGTTATATTGGATATGTGTTTTAATATTTTTTTTAATTGACCAACAACATAAGTGTTTTTCGCTTCATGAAGATCACATTTGATTGATTAGAAAATAAAATCATATGTATGTTACTTTCAATTTCCAAACTATGAGCAAGAAAAAATATATATATATATATATCACTTAATGAAGGGGTTTGACCAAACAATGGTACTATCGAGAAAAAGGATAAAATTTATTCTGAAAGCTAAAATCTTCACTAGCAATATCGATGGCCTATTTATATGAATGTTTGTTACTTTGTACAATTATAAGAATATTACTAAATATATGAATCACTACTAGAATTTTGGGTTTCACCACACCCATTTCATAACATTAAACTATAAATGTATCTATTAATATCTATAAGCACATTAAATATTAACTTATTTATATCTAATAAAACACTACAAGTGTAATATTGTTATAACTATTTTAATGTGTCATCAAATAAAATTCTATCATAACTCTAAAAATAAGTGTTATAATAAAATTTTAATCAAAACACTAACAAGTGTAATTAAAATTTTATAAGTATAGAAACACAATCAAGTGTCATTTTATTTCTTAATATATTACCTTAAGATATTAATAGATTACTATGTATAATGTAATTGTAATACATATATAATTACATTATTAAGTGTGAATTTTGAGTCGTCTACTCCTGTCCCACATTGAAAATTGAGGGAATAATTGAGTGTTAATTGCATTATTAAAAGAGAATGATTGTGTTTGGATTATTATAGGCCAGAATTTCAACAGTTTTAGACTGTAGATGTATTTTTTCTTAAGTTACAATTGTATTAGATTAAATTTTAATTAATTATTAATTATTATTTTAATTAAGCTTTTAAATAAATTAAAATATAGCGTAATTTTATATGATTTTTCAATTATATACACATAATTTTATGGTATTATGGTATTTGTATGAATACTTAAAATTGTCATAATAGATTTTCTATCCAAACACTTTATTATATATAACACTATATAGCCAATCACCGTATCATTATAGATGATTTATCATATCATATACTTGTGTTTACATATATTAGTCTAACTTCACACTTTCAACGTATGTGTTCACATTAAAAAATATCGTGTAATCTAATACACATGTGGCCACACTGAAATACATAACACAAAAAGTACGTGTCGCCATACATAAAATGTAATTCAAATATTATCTATTAAAATATTTTTAAATGTTTTAAAAGTTCAAAATTCTAGTAGTGAATGTTTGTTACTTTGTACAATTATATGAATATTATTAGTTACGCCTCAGTTTTAAACATTATCATCATACTTTTGACAAAATTATCCTTTTACTCTAAGGGGGGAGAGAGTAGGTAAAGAAGGAAATTGTTTTAGTTTAAATTGAAAGTTAGAGATAAAAATTAACACGGTAACTAATATAATTTTAATTTTATTGAATTTGAAACGAGTTCCGCCGCAAACGACAAATCTTAAATAGTCAATGAGTTGGCATTGTTTATGGGTGGTGAGAAAATAAATAAATAAATAAATAAAGGTCATACGTTAATCCTTTTTAGATGACTATAAATTGCTCAATTCTTATAATGTAATTGTGAAGTATATTTTTAATATATAATAATAAATATTATATTAAATATAATTAAAAAATATATTAATTATAATATGAAAATATTTAATTTTTTAAGACAAAAATATATTAAATATTATAAAAGAATATATTTATTTTTTAAAATATTACAATACATTAAATATAACTAAAAAATACATTAATTATAATATAAGAATATTAATGAAACACAATCTATTGGAATATGACATAATTTGCATAAATTATTAGATAAAAATAGATAGTCTTCCTTAGTTGTGAACTTGTGAAGAATAAAGTTTTTGTGAGATGATTATTAGTACAATAGATTATTTCATTTTTATGGAATATTTCATTAGCGTAGTTGTAATTTTGAAATTTGTAATATATATTATTAGAGAAAATTCTAAGAAGCCTTTAAAACTTTATGCATATTTTTTAATGTATATTTATAACTATACAAATTTAAACATGGACTAGATGGAAATTTGCATACCAAAAGCACACGACATCGTATACATACATCGAATACACATAAATTTACCCACGGAATTACAACTTTCTTAATGGACTACCCATAGTTAATAATTAAAAATTTCCGCGTGTAACAAATTTAACCATATTTGTGAAGGCTTATTTCGTGTGCTTTTATACTTAAATTATTCCTGACAAATTAGGAAATAATAATAATAATAATAATAATATTTAAATATAAAATATATTAAATTATCTAAATACATTTAATAAATTTACTAAAAATATAAAAAAATATTTATAATTCTGCTCATCTATGTTACTTTAATCATAATTTTTATAAATTTTTGATAGATTAAAAAGGAATTTATAAATTTTTTTGTAAATTGATTAAGGACAGTTAGGTAATAATAGGAGGGCGGAAGATAAACATTAAGGAGACGAGAAATAAGAATTAATGGGCGATACTTAAAAAAATAGAGATCTTTTTTTTTTAAAAAAAAGAGAGCGTTGAATAACAAAAAAAAAAAAAAAACGCGATACAACACTACCCTATTCATTTTTGTGTATAAAATAGATTAACCATGTGGTACTTCAGTTACACATTAATAAAATACTAGTGATCATTTAACTATTTCTTTTAAATTAATGATATTATTAATTAAATTAGAATAATATAATAAATAAAATTTTTATTTTGGTACGAAACATTCGAATTTATTGGACCTATGGTACACTTATATTTTGGATGGAAATGATTGAGTATGTGTGCAGTGTGGATTGTGGACCAAACCTACTTTTGTTGAGGCGAAGGCATGTGAACTGTTGATTTGTTTCATTAAAAAAAATACGATTTTTACAATTTCTAAATTCAGCCAATGAGAATTCAGCCTTTTTCTACAAATATAGGAATCGTACAAACGTTATTTTTTGCAAATGTTTCTCACAATTTGAAGTGTCTTAATCGAACATGACACATTGAGTACGACAGTGATGAAGAAAATGGATCCAAACTGCAATTTCCTAAAACTTCCCACCATTCAAAATCAAACTCACGCACCCTTTTATTAATTTGTCTTCACTCCTCATCAGGTTGGTTTCATATTAGATTGTTCAATTTTCAGGAAAAGATACGAATATTTTGACATGTTCGAAAGCAAAATGACCTAGTATATTATATAAAATCGATTTTGAATTAATTCACGATAAAATTATTGTATAAGAATCTTTTAATTGTGTGGTACGTGATATTATTGTAACATCATCATTTTTTTCATTTTTTTTTTAATGGTAATCATCAAAATGTTTTCCACATTTTGATAAAGAAATTTCTTAATCTCTCACATTTAAAACGAATAATTGTAGATAAGAGGGTTGTAACTCAGTTTCTGACATTTTCTACTTAAAATCAATAAGATTTAAGTTCGATTCATCTAGGTTTCAGCTATTCTTCCTTCATAAATATTTATTTTAAATATGAATTTTCAATAAAATACCTATTATTACAAATACAAATTGAATATTCAATGCAACATAAAATAACAATAGAACCCCACTTATTTGTTCCATCGTATATATTTATATAATATACCAACTTCTCCACCTCTCTTAGTTTCACAAACAAAGTAAGGTTCTCAAAATCGAAGTGTGTTATGCATTGGTGGTTGCAGGAGTCACAATTTTGCAAACATTATAAGAATATTGTTTTTGTTTGCCAAACTTAAAACGTATTTGGAATTTCATATATATTCGTCTTTATAAAACATATAAAAATTTTTAGGTTAAATTCCCTTTTATATCACGAAGACCTATCCATACAAAATGCACATCTTCAAATTTTTCTTTTCTTTTTGGCATTCTGGAAAATATCTACCTCCTGCACAAGAAGTAACTCCTTTATTGAACGGTAGGCTTCTTAAAAGCTAAGAACAACTGGGCAATTCTTGACTTTAAATGAAAAAAGTTTCAAACAATTAAACAACCTACAAAAGATAATTTAAATCGACCCTTTAATTTTTTTAAATAGGAAAAAATGATAAAAATAATCTTATATATCAAATTTAGTCATAAACGTTTAATAATCAACAAATTTAATCTTATACTTAATAATTTACAATGCATTTAATTATGACAACATTTTTTCTTTTTTGTAAAAAATATATTTAAAACCCATATTGACGTGTTATGATATAAAGTTTACAACGTTAATTAAATTCATCCACATGATATGAACATGGTATAAGAATTGACAAAATTATAATTCAACCTGTTATTATGACTAAATGTGTTGTGAATAATAAAATTTAAAACTATTTTTTTTCATTTAAATATTATCCCATGGGTATCAAAATTGGCTCGAGTGTTTTTTTTTTTTTTTCTTAAAAAAAAAAAAAATTCACCTGCCAATCTGCCACTATCATTGCCTCACCGTAAACGGGAAGGCAGCAAATGAGTTCAATGTACTAAAAAATGTACATTGAACTTAAGAGAGCTCAAATACCCTTTCTTCATCTTCAGTACAAAGACAGAGACCGAAATTCCACGCGACTCAAAAGAAATCAAATACTTTTTTGGACTTTAATTACAAACTATTCTCAACTTTCAGTCCATTTCTAAAACTCAGATGAACAGAATCAGATGTAATGGGATCATACAACTAAAACTAGATACAGAAAAGGTTCCAGAGTCAAACCATCACCCAAATGATAAAATATGTCATTTCATTATTGGGCTGCTGGAGGTTAAAAGGATCGGTTTCTATAAAGAATTTTGGGCAAGTTTCGGGTGAGTTGCTGCGTAAATGGAATAATTTACATCTGTTGTTAGATGCCTAAGAAGGTGCTGCACATCAGGCCGCAAGCTCTCCACAGCTCTTCCACAAAGCCCCAAAACTTCTGGTCTGGCCTTGCTACTAGCTTGCACTGGTCCTCCTTGCCCTTCATAGTGGATAATATGATGCCTGAACAAGTCAAGTTAGGTTAAACGTAAGAGACATACTATACTGTCGTAATTTTTTCTTTTTTTTTTTGGTACAAAGAAGGAGGCCGTAGCCTAGATGACTCGAACTCAAAACCTATTGTCTTAAGTGGAGAGTGTCAACCACTGGGCCACAACCCTCTTGTCACTATACTGTCGTAATTTGAAATGTCTGGTTCTACTTCTTCAACTTGATGATTAACAACAATGACTTAAAACAATAAAATGGAGGGCTTACAGGAAGTCAATGATATCCACTATCTCTGATGCTTCAACAGGCGCTGGTGGTTGTGTATTCTTCCCAAAGACATCAACAAGTACATTCAATAGCAGCGACAAGGTCTATCAAATTAGGGAAAGGGAAAAAATTATAATTCATTCAGAAGGGACAGTACCAGAGCTAATTCCAAACAATTTTGTGTCCGCAGAGAGAATAATTGAATAAGAATTCACAATCAAATTTTTACAGGTTTTGAAGACAATACTTTCAGTTCCCCAGTTTAAGGTTAATACCCAATCAAGGGAGCATCCTAAATTCCTAATGGATCTTATTGTGCCAGGAGTTGAGAAAATGCCCATCTTTTTTTTTTTCCTCCTTACACCCATGCCACTAAGGGATCTGACAAGCAGAAGCAGATCCTCTATTTTTTACCATCTAGGACAATCACCTCATGGATTTTTATCTCTAAGTTTAACTCAGATCAAGCTTCCTTCTTATGGGTCTGAAGTCAATCCAAGCACTAGCTTTACTTTCAATATTGCACATATCTACATACAACGTAATGACTTTGGGCATAGCCAATGACATTCTACAAATTATCTCAAATTGCTTAAATATTTCTTTATCACTGTAGTTTCATATTTTAAAACAATACTTTTGGAACCAAAAAGGGCCAAATTTACCAAGAGCTATCTATTCTACCAAGTGAACACATTCTTATATGGTTGATTTTAAGGAAATCAGTAAATTTTCACTCTTTCTTTATTTACTGTATTCCAAAATGTTGCCTCTGTTGTACCAATACAACATGTTTAGATAAGTTTATGTTGGAAAGTAGAATTGATATCCTTCTAGTTTTACCAGATCTTTTAGCAACAGTTATCATAGCTATAGTCCATCACACAAATGAGATACATTATGATAAGTTTATTCCGACACTTGGGATTTACTCGAGACTTTTGTTTATCCATTCAAAATTATAACTGAAATGCACAAAATTAAGATTCTATTGTTTTTAAATCTAAATCTTCAAGTATCAAGGTTTCACTTTCTAAGGAGCAAGTAAGAAATTTGACAATAAGAGAACATTTGAAATTTCAAATTCACCAGAAAGCTACTGGAAGACCAAAGGGATATAGAAAACATCTTTCAAAAGAAAGAACAATCAAAGGACCCATACTCAAAAGGGAAGAAGAATAATTGGACAGCACATATAACCTAAATATTCTAACTTTGAGCAAAGGGAAATAATACTGTATTTTCCACAGCCTTTATACCAAAAATATGAAAAGGTCATCACAAAGAGAGCCAGTGTGATTGCACCATGGTTTAAGTTGCTTTTACACACCTTACTGAAGAGACTGTGGGCATTGGCCAATCTTGGAAGTAATGGACCCATGATACGGAACACTATCCTCAAAACAGCAATCGATGTCACAGGTCTGAGATGCTTGATGATTAGGTGAGAGCCTTCAAGCCACTCTTGGGGAAGGTTACTAAAGAAAGAATGCAACAATGCCACAACATTACCTAGTACAGCAAAACCAATATAAGTAGCTAGAAATTCAATTTTGAGAAGATCATCAAACAGAAATCTTGGTGCAATTCTTTATTAATATACTTGGATAATATATAACTTTTATTTTTGTAAGTTCATGTGATGTGACTGTCATTCCTAATAACAGTCTTAATCATTCCAAAATGCCAAAGTTTCAAAGCAATCACCAGCTTTACAATTTAGACGCTCTTGCAAAAGGTAAACTATTCATGCAGAATGCTTAACATCAGCATTTCTCAATATGCTTAAATGAAGTCCAAGCATATATGTAGCGATGGCTTTAACAGAACTCCAATTCTCCAATTCAGATCCAAACTTATTTAAATTCAAATTCATGTGTTTTAAAGTAGATGTGCAGTAAAATAGAGGCTGAAATGGGCCTGGCTATCTATTGGGTGGGAGCAGTTAGCTGGCAGCTTCTAGTTTTAGACAGGTCCTAGAGATTGCATACAATTGGAAACTTCATTTGGCAACATGGGAAAACTATATTGAAAGTCTACAAAACTGCACTGGTAGCAAAGGAAGTGATGCAAAGAACAAGAATAACTATCTAAGCCAATTGCCAAGGTTTAAGGTTAACAAGAGAATACCAATTGCCGTAGAAGTGTTATCCTGCGCAGCCCAAATTGGATCTAACAAAGCATAGCTAACTGCAGATTCAAGTTCAGATGCTGATCTTTTTCCATCAGTAAGCCACCAACATTCTTTAATTACACGTGCTGCTTCTATGTATAGTTGTACATGGAATTCTGGAGGAAGTTGAGCCAGTAGAAGGCCACAAGCTTGGACCAACAAACAAGATAATTGCTGGCATGTATAACCACTTCGCCAAACAAAATTTGAATTATTCATTCCAGAGGCTGATGGAGCTGTTCTGGTTGCACCAAATGAGTCCGTGCTTCCCCCAGAAGGAGAAGTTGGTAGACCAGAACCTTGGCTAACACCATTAGGAACTCCGTGTCCTCCATTACTGGATTGAACAAGTGTTGGTTGTATGTGAACAACCATTTGAACAAGTGATGACACAACCTGAGAGGATGATACAGGTAGGGATAAAATCTCTATAACGGCTGTTTCAAGAATGAGCTGAGTATACGTCCCAGGGTCTTGCGTATGATAAAATGCCTTCTGGCCTTCAGAAGCATTAGTTTGACCACTTTGTGTTGCTGCTTTATTATGTGAAACCCTGGAAGCACCATTTGAGATATCTCCAGCGGGTCCAAGCTTTGAGGAGTTACTTAGAGGAGGAATTACATGATTCGCCAGACCCAATAACAAAGTAGCAAAGTACTCAAGTGGTGGGCACATAGAAGCATTTGTTGAATTAATATGTTGGGGGAAGGATTCGGAAAATGGAATCTAAAAGCAAAACCCAATCTTAGAACCCGCCCGGGGGGGGGGGGGGGTAAAAGCAGAAATCAAAGAAAGAGATGAGTGATCGTTACCTTCTTGACATCTAATACACTCAATATTCGGAGTATGAGCTTCCCAGGAAGATGACCGTAGAAGTATGCAAGAATGTCACGCACAAATGTAAAATTTAAAGGATAATAATGCAAGAATTGATTATAAACTTGCAGAACCCTATCTGCTGCATCTATGGCATCATTTTCAATGAGCCGATAGATAATTAGGGGAATGACTGGCAGCAATCGAGCAGCAATATCATCAAAAAATGTTGGATATCTGAAAGAAAAGACAGTGAATCTCACTCTATTAGTGCAGTACGAATTATCACACTGGATAAATAAGGAGATTAAATGCTATAATGGAACAAAAACTGGAGTTGTAACATGAAATTGAGATATCTATATATCTGACTAGAGCATTATGATAAAGGATACATGGGTTTCGGTCATCTTAAGTCAGCCGCTTACAACATGCAACATATGGTACCTAACAATTTAAATTGTCATGTCTACCAAGTGCATCACAAAATCTATTCCAATGGATCTAATTCTTAAATGAAAATAAATAGTTCAAGATCAGGCAAACAATTCCAATTCATACTTTGATCAGAGGGTAATCGATACTTTTACGTTTAGACAACACTTAGTTTGGTCTTTTCTATTCCAAAATGGTTCACACAACTATTTGACCAGGGAAAAAGAAAAAACTATAAGCAAAGGAACTTCCTTTACCAAGAGGTTACTGTTTGAACAAAACGGTATTATGCAGCAGTTATTAACTGAAGCTCCCTCTCTCTTTTCTTTCCCTCATTTCACTTCCGTCGAAATAAAACCCCTTGGTTATACAAGAAATCTGTATCTCATTCAAAATGCATATGCAGGGCTGAGCAACCCAACACAAGCTTAGAAAAGTTGCAGCAAACACTTGTTATAATACAATAATAAAAATCAATGAAAATTAGTAACGAAACAAAAAAAGATGCAATTTGCTGGTCTCTATCAACCTCACACTAAATCGTCAACTATAGATTAGTATGGATTTGGAAAGAGCCACATATTCATGAAGTTTATATATAGATAAAAAGATAAGGCTCAATTCCTCCATATCAGCTTCATAAAATTTGATCACCAAGTAGCAGTTGAATAGTGCATGCATTAACCAAAATTCTTATGACATATAGGTTGTAGCATACTAATATAATGTGCTTTAGTGCGATATCAAATTTGGGGTAAAGTTAAGTCCTTCACATATTTTATAATGTAAAGTAGTCACACACTCTCAGTTGAGTAAACTTAAAAATTTAGTCAAATCTAGAAATTAGCACATTCATAAATTCTACATAAAACTTTACCTTTCCTTCCAAGAGAGATGATTCCCCAGAGATTTTTGCAATTCAACACGCTTGAAAGTCCCACTAAGAAGCCAATGTTCAGGTTGGCCACGGTTTATAGTGTACAGTTTTACCCTTTGTTGAAGCTCTTTACTGTCCAGTAAGTTAATCTGTTCATAATAACACCAAGGAGAAAAATGAAACAAAAAGGATGTCAAGTAATTTTGCCAGTGTTATTTGATTGTGCATCAAGTACCATTAGTAACACACCTTCATCTGCATAATTTACATCTCTCCGGGAATTAAATCAGATTTTGAGTATAAAAACTTGAATTGTTGATTTGAAAGCGAGTGAGGCAATATCAGGGTTTAAAATGCTTAGTTGGACTTAAAGCGAGTGAGGCATCATCTATTGTAAGCAATTATCACTGTGAGAACTAAGACTCAATCCTAATATCCACGGTATACAAGAACAGCAGCCCAAGCAGAAATATTACTTGCAGAAGAAAGCATACCATCAATTATTTAAAGACCCAACGAAATTTAAAATTAAGCTTACCACAATGCGCAGAGAATGTGGATCATCATCACGGTCAATAAGTGCCAATAATAAGATGTCCAGAGGTAGTAGCTCATGCGTCCAGATGAAAAAGGAAAGGTTTGCACAAGCTTTTAGCATAAGATCCTAAAGCAAGGAGGAAAGAAGATTTAGATTTTCACCAATACGGCCATGAAAACTGAAAGAAAAATGTCAGTGGACAAATACAATGTAATACAAAATAAAATGCACAGAGAACCTGAGGGGAATGTCCACGCTGAAGTTCCAAGTGAATGTGGTGCAGAAGGACATCCACCATTGTATAAATATTCGCAGTTACTTCTTCAGGAGAAAATTCTCTCAGAACACGTCCCTGGAATCCATTGTATGTGTCAGATGGAGAATTCTACATCTAACAGAAGATGCTTCCATGGAAGGGCATAAATATCTATGTTAACAAAAACAATACATAACCGACTGAGTCTAGAATCAGAATTAAGTCTCACAAGATTAGCGCTATTAATGCTCTCGGGGTGTCCATGCATCAGCACCCAAGCACCAGCACAAAGGTATTGACGATGCTGAGGAAAGCTATGACTTATATAAGTAAGAACATATGAAGGATCAGCTGACGGAGAAAGAAGCTGAGTACATTGGTTGATCACCGTAGTTTCTGCCTGCCAATAGTGAGAGTATTTGTCAAGGAAAATATAAAACCATATCTTGTTTGGATTCCAATGTGCAGTTTTTAAATAGATGTTTTACACCCAACCATCACAATCCTATCAAGTATGCAGTTTCATTTCAAAGTTGCCCACCAAACTCAGCATTTTTTATTTGTAAAACACGAAATATTCAGCTCACATGTGTTTGTTCTAATAGACTTCTGACAAATCATTTATCCATCTGCAGGAATTTTACTCTCTTGTATAACATTTGATAAGACAATTTAGAAACTAAAACTCTACCTCTAAAGAAATAATCACCCATAGCATCAAGGACCTAAGTAAAATTATTCAACTGAAACAGATCAATCACGGCTAATGTTAGACATAAGTGTTTTAGTGATTATTGTATAACTAAATATGTCAATAATGATTATGAGATCAGTTTATTATTTGTTTAATGTTTGTGCAAATTGGGAAGTAATTCAGAATTGGGCTGGTTGGATCAATGGGATCGGCCAAGCTGATTGCAGGAAGGAATTGCACATTCAAACCTGAAAAAATTCGGTCAACCTGATGGGCTGAAGCAGCCCAGCCAATTGACCATTCAGAGACCGACATAAAGAGATTCAGAGACAGATACTGGACAGAGGCTCAAGACAAAAAAAAAGAAAAATTGAAGCCAATCAGACGGAATGGTCACTATGACAGGCCCAGTCGATTGAGCCGTTGGACTGAGTCAGTTGGTTCAAACAGCTAAATCAGCCTAGCCAACACATGGACCGGCCCAGCCGATATTTAAAAATCAGATAAAATTTCTGATTTTGAACATTCAAAAATTCTGAATGTGGGAACCACTTTTCAAGTCCATATAAAAGTTCTAAACACACTATTTGAAGGTCAAGACATCTAAGATTACCTCCACCCCTCAAGAACACGTTGGGAGCTTTCAAGCCTTATTTCAAGAGCATTTCATTGTCAAATTACATCCCTTACTCCAGATTTGAGCTTTACATTTGTTTAAGGGGATTGTGTGTGTTTCTTATTTCTTCTACAACATTATTCACCCTTTGAGGAAGAATTGGGGTTTTGGTGAGAGAAAAAAGAAGACAAAAGTTGTGTACTGGTAAAGAGAGGATTTGAGTTGTATAGGTCGAAACAAGTTGACGACTCGTGACATGGCATAGGCAAGGTGATATCCTTCTAGGAGTTAGAAGGTTGGGGTTGATTGTGTTCTAGAGTTAAGAACAAATTAATCTCATTTGTAATAGGGCCTTTTGAGTTGTCCCTTCAAAGAACTCTTGGTGATTAGTGGAATAGAGATTCAGAGACAATTGAAGCCAAGACAAAAATAAAGAAAAATTGAAGCCAATCAGACGGAATGGTCACTAGGACAGGCCCAGTCGATTGAGCCGTTGGACTGAGTCGGTTCAAACAGCCAAATCAGCCTAGCCAACACATGGACCGGCCCAGCCGATATTTAAAAATCAGATAAATTTTCTGATTTTGAACATTCAAAAATTCTGAATGTGGGAACCACTTTTCAAGTCCATATAAAAGTTCTAAACACTCTATTTGAAGGTCAAGCATCTAAGATTACCTCCACCCCTCAAGAACACGTTGGGAGCTTTCAAGCCTTATTTCAAGAGCATTTCATTGTCAAATTACATCCCTTACTCCAGATTTGAGCTTTACATTTGTTTAAGGGGATTGTGTGTGTTTCTTATTTCTTCTACAACATTTGTATTCACCCTTTGAGGAAGAATTGGGGTTTTGGTGAGAGAAAAAAGAAGAGAAAAGTTGTGTACTGGTAAAGAGAGGATTTGAGTTGTATCGGTCGAAACAAATTGACGCCCTAAAGTCGTGACATGGCATAGGCAAGGTGATATCCTTCTAGGAGTTAGAAGGTTAGGTTGATTGTGTTCTAGAGTTAAGAACAAATTAATCTCATTTGTAATAGGGGCCTTTTGAGTTGTCCCTTCAAAGAACTCTTGGTGATTAGTGGAATAGATTTTCAACAGAGGGAAAATCAAACCACTATGAATTGATTGTGCATTGTCTCCTTTATTTTATTGTTTTTACATTTCATTGCACCATATGTGCTAGAATAGATTGTGGCTCATCCTTTGTCATATAGTGATCATAGCATTTGATTTGCACTCTGAAAAGAATTCTTCAAAAGTTGGTCTTATTATAGCTTTTTCTATGTACACACAATAAGAAAAACATGCTAATTGTGAACACTCTTATATACTCCAACATCCTACTTTCCTCACACGGTCATCTGGGGAAAAAGGTTTAGATAAAATAAGCCAACCTGTCAAGTCCGTACCCATTTGTTTAAGAGTCTACAGTCTACTTATCATGTTGACCCAACTGGCAAACTGGACAGGGGACTGTCATCACATCCTTCCTTTAAGAATATCCTATGTCAAGAAATAAAAGAAAGGCTGATCACCTAGCTGTTTTATCTCACTTAACCTTGGCTTGCAATCATCACTAGTAGTATGCTAGCAAAAACTTCTGCAATGAAGAGAGGTGAAAGAATTAAATGCTTTCACCAGAAATCTTTTCTAGCTGGTCTTTTCTTCTTTTAGTGTATGATATCTCACTTGAATCACTTGAGAAATGGACTGACCTTGCTGAAATATTTTCTTCAGTTAAGTCATTTGTTTAACAAGTGGTCACACGAGAATTTTTCTTTTCACTTTCCTTTTTCAGGAAGCTAATGTGACGATGCAAGATAATTGGAATTTTGCATGCATATCTCAAAACGTTGCCAAAATAGATATCCAAATTTAACCCCCTCAAGGGTCCTGCAAAGTTGATCTAGTGAGCAAACATGGCCTAGTAACTAATGCTTACATCACAATTATAGGCAGTTAATAAAATATTCTGCCATAAGTATTCTTTTCCCTACCATGTCACAACTTCAGTCTCCAGAGGAGGAGATAACAACAGCAATTCGAGTAGCAATAGCCACTAATTAGTTTGCCTCATCCTAGTATTCTCAATTATTCTTAGATCAACTTCACAAAATGAACAATTCCAAGAGTTCATTAAACATCAACACTAGAAATACATTAAACCAGACAAAAACATACTGCCTCCAGTCCTACTTATAAGTCGTGGGTTGGGGTTTTCACACAGATTAATTGAACTAGTTAAGGTTAGTTATTCGCATTAAATGTATCATTAGTTTACCAAATTACCCTTAGTAATTAATGTAGTTAATAGTAGTATTGTCATTGATGATGATAGTTATAAAGAAAAAAATTGGAAAACAAACATTAATGCTTCCCAATAAATTTAAAGTGACTAATATTAAGGACTAGAAAAAGAGAGGCAACTTATGAATAGGACTAGAGAGAGCAGCACATACACAGTCAACCAGCTTTCTACACCAAACCAGAGGAAAACATAGCACATACCTGCTGCCATGCTTGGATTGCAAGTCCTCTTTTATCTATCCTTCCTATCAAAGCATCACGTAGAATAGAAGGAAAATACCGCAAAGTCTTCTCAGACCATGCATGCTGACTAGTGGCCAATATTTGCTCCAACATAGTTGGAAGATAGAGCAAATGCTCAATTTCTGCGATACCGCGTGTTTTAATAATAATAGCCAAAGTAGTTATTGTCATTCGGTTTAAAGTCTCTGTATAGTCAGTTGAACCCTGTGCATAAGATTTGAATTGTAACATCAATTTTATTTGCTAGGAACGAAAATGTAAAATAAACTATGCCAGATCTAAAATTGCAATTGTTACCTTCCCTTCCCTCTTCACAAAAAAAATCTCCCTCATTGATGAAAGTAAATTCATGCACAAATTTTCTATCAATCTGAAGATGCGATGATCTCCACGCTTCCCTTTTAGCGTAGAAATCATTTTCGTGATGTCATACATCAAAGGTTTGCTCTTCCCATGATACCTGAAAACGGAGAACAAGATCCATGTTATAGGATCACAATAAAATGCAATTTACTATGGAAAACTCAACAATAGCTAAATAGGTAACTGATCCCAAAGCAACTTAGAGATTACATTGACCATTTATTCAAACATATCAGAGACTCAGTATACTATTTCTACAGGAAGCACACTCAATGGAAAAGTTCCAAGGATAGAATCTTTCATTTTTCATGGATAGCATTTTTAAAATAGTACAACAGTGCTACTTATGAAAAAGCCCAGTTATTTGCTGCAGACTGCTTAATCACCTGTATAGAGAAAGCAGGCGGTAGTTCATAATCTCAAACAACAGAATGGAGGCCCCAGGCTTTGACAGGGTAGTCGGGTTCCTCTGTGTCAAATGCTGTCCTAGGAATAAAATGTAAGTGAAAGTGATGACAGGAAACAAAGAAACCAAAGCACAATGGAAGGAAAAATTTTCATGAAAGAATTATGGCATCCCCACTTCAAAAATCATCAACCAGACACTAATCAAGCCAGTCCAAACAGGCATTGAGAATCTTGTATAACAAGTCAAACTAGGTGCCAAGCAATCTAAAATTTAAACCTATGACTAGTAAAACAAGAAAGTTCTACATGTCCAATATCACTCTTTTAATCCATTGATAACCTGAGGACCTTACAATTTGATCCATGATATGACTCATGAAAAGATACAATAACCACCTACTGTTTAGTTCCCCTAGATTATTGCTTCCTCAATTTTCTAGTGTATATAGGTCCAAATGTTCAGATGTTTATTCTTTTAAAAGAAAAGTTTCAATTCTATCAGTACATGACCCTAGTGTTGGTCTTCTGACTCCAAAAGATAATAAAAAAGAAATTTCAACTTTATCTAGGATTATGTCCAAAAATGATCTGGATAATAAAAAAGATACAATAACCACCTACTATGCAAAAATGATCTGGATCCTCGGAACAATATTCAGGTCAATTACCATCATCATTTGATACCAGTAAAGGTAGTCTAAGTTTCCAATTCCCATTTACAATACCTACAATACCTATGGGACACAGGGAGTAACTCCACATCTTACCATCTCTATGTAATTTTTTGTACCAATTCACCTATATCATGAAATCAGCAATCCGTTTCCCATTACGTAGACTGGATTTCAAATCCATAGTTAAATGAGGTGTTCAGAAGTAAAGGCTTCAGAGTCCTGAGAGGCTGAAGAGTGAGAAAAGAATATGAGATGGAAGGGAGAAGATAATGAGAAAGTTGACATTTTAGATGGCTTTTAAAGACCCTGAATCTATTTGTTACACAAATATTGCAATAATATCTTTCTACTCCTAAGAGGGAAAAAGGGCCCAAAAGTCGCGATGACAGGTAAACTATCCACACACAAAATGTTTTTTCATCTGAGCAAGATCACATAGCCTCTAGGTCACATATTACAATAAGAGCAATATAGATCGAATTCACAAGGTGTCACCTGAGATTTGATTTTTTTCATATGAACATTTGAATCCATTCCTAATTAAAAGCAAAGAGCCCAGCAAAGTACTTATAATCCTATCTTCAATGACTAATAATTGCAGTATGCACCTGCTTCTTATCTGAAGATGTAAGTTTCATCAATCACTAATCCTCTCATAAGTTAAACCCTAAAATTTGGTCATCTCTGTTTAGTTTTTCTGATAGCTACAATATGCCAACCATGCCTCATTATGCAACTACAGGACATTCAAAGTAAAACAGCATAAGATCAGTTCAAGTGAGTGCCACTTCTCTGCAAAACAATCATAATTTTCATTGCATCTTTCTGGGTTCTAAACATTCTTGGCTCAATCTAAGGTGCTTTATCAAGATTATTCCACAAAACACAAATTTTAGTGCTTTATAACATAGAGCAGAAGAAAGAAGAGAATTTCATCAAGTTATATTCGTGAATTAACCCCACCCACCCACCAAAAAAATAGTGGAAAGGCTTAGTTGTTATTAAAGAGAGAGAAAGAGAGAGAGAGAGAGAGAGAGAGAGCACAAAAGCAATTACAGCTAAATGTGGACGAAACAATGAATGAGGAGCAATGAGCAGCAATCTGCAGTACGTTTCAACCATTGCAATGTTTGGAACAACCTGCATTTAAATGTTAAAAGTTATAAAGGGTCAAATTGATAAATCTCATTTAGATGCATCATTGAGGAAATAGTCACCAATGTAATACCCTCCTAACTCCAAGTATGATTCCAATGTGCAGAAATGATGTCATATTTAAACAGGCCATATCACTAGTTCAATTAAAAAGAAAATGGAAGCAAAACCCACAAACAATACCAACTATAAAATGATATCCGCAACCATTTCCTTTGCCCCATATACCTAAGTTCTGTTTTGATAAATTTTTCAAGATATAGCAAGATAATAATTTTCAACTTCAGACACCAGAAACAAATTTACCAGAGTATATATAAGTCCCGTAGCTATACAAGAGAAATAAAATCAGTACCTGTCCATTAAACATAGATTCCTCCATCTGGAAAGTCAATTTTAAGCAAAGATTTATCGAGAATCCCAATAAAAGTGATATTGGTAGTGGACTAACTTCCCGCATAACCACAAATCTCTCATTTGTTTGTAGATTTGGTCCTGGTAGCAACTCCATAACTCCAGCAGAAGCTAAATAATTCATCACTGATTCGCAAGCAGGTAATGCCATTGTGTAAGAGACAACCCAAAACATACCAATTGACCTCTCATCCATATTCATGTAATCCAAATTCCGGTCACCTGATATTTGAGTACAAAACAATTAAAAGATGTGTTAGGTGGAAAGAAATGGAATGGTAGAGCAACACTAGTTGGGAGTGAAACAAAGTAAAGAATGTTGCAACGGTGCTTATTTCTGCTTATTTGACTAAAACTAATGAGCATTGTACGTTTTCAGCAGATCTGAGTAAAGCAAAAACTAACTCACTAGTCACTTTTTCTGAGTGACCCATTTATTAACATCAATTTCAAAGACATTTACGTCTTTTCAAGGATGATTAAGGCACTTCTCAAGGAATGACCCATATGTCGATATCCTTCCCCAAGTATACCAAAGAAACTTGATTTCTGTACTTCATTATTAGTCACATCCACTACCTTTAGCTGTTTGTCTCCACCACTCATCAATCTGCTTTCCCTTCTGAAGCTGCTCATTGTTCAAGTATTCTCTAGTTGAAGTATTCAACGACCAAATCCTCAAGTTCTGGCAACTACTAATGAAGTCAAGCAGGATGCTTTGGGGACTGCTAGGTTCAGAACTTGGATCTTTATGAAATGAGAGAATTTTCCTGGTGATCTCCACCTGCAAGAAAACTAATTTCTTTAGGAAGGGTAATACAAGAATGCACCTAACTAAAGGTCAGCGTTACTACACTTCGTTCATTAGGTTATTTTGCTCAAACCTCTCAATCATTCACTTATTATAACAATAGTCTGACTAAGTGATACATTTCCTTTTAGCAAAACTAAATTTGCCAGTCAACAGCATTTCAAGCAGTAGGAAACAGAAAAACAAAAATATTACAATGCAACGTATTCTATCAAGAAGAGAATGCAAAGTACATACTTGTAACCTTCAGATATTCAGGGTGGAGAGAGAGGGGATTGAGGGATGGAGAAGTAAATAACAAAAAGCTACTATAACCCAGCCCATTCAAGAAAGTCTACCTCCCCAAATCTTTACCTTTCTTGCATCTGTATTCAAAGCATTCATTACAAGCTCAACACGGATAATTTGTGCTAGCAACCATGTGACATGGTTAGTCCTGAGAATATGTTGATCCCCTTCCTGAAGCCGAGCAACCAATTTGTCCACAAAATCAACGAAATCAATGCATCCATTTTTCATTAGGAAAAAGAATACATCTGAAAAGGTAAGCCATTCCTGCCAGCAGTTTGTTTCTGCCAAACAAGGTTAAGATAACTAAAAAATTGACCCCAAAACAAAAACAGACAGAAAAAAAGAAGATTCATAAATTGGAAGATAGCTATGGTTTTGTCATCAATAAGCTAGAAGTTTCAGGTAAGTTTAGTGTCAAAAATTTCGGGGCTGCCAATCAACAATTATAATTCACATCATTTTTGAAGATGACAGGACTGAATAGATTGATGCAACTCAAGTCCACATATCATCCTAATCTCTGCTTTAGCTTTCTTGGTATTTTTCTTCACCTTTCAAATTAGGGACTTTGACCATTCTTGCTATTTTATATTTGAATTGACTGCCCTTGTACTCGTGGGGGAAGAAAAAGAAGCTTAGATGTATAAATTACTTTTAGTGTATGGCTGAAGAGTTTGAACACTATAAAAAATGTGGGTCACCCATTTAGGCAGACTTCTTACTTCCCAACTCTTTAATCAGAGAGGGCTTCCAAATACATTGAGGAGTTCAGGAGGTCTACAGAGAAAGGGAGGAAGTGTAAATATTGAGTATTATTCGCAGGAAGCTCCTAAGTGGTCATAACATGAATATTGTTCACGAGGTAGCCGTTCACAGTTATTTTTTCAGCATTAATCACTTCTACCTGCAGTTGTAGTTCACCAAAGAATTCATGGTCCCAAGCTTTGATTGGTTCTCATTATAGCTTCAATTCCCATTAAAATGATCCCTATGTTGGTCTGACAAGTTTTTGTTGGACTTCACATTGCCATTTAGTAATCATACCCTGGACCTCACTGAGATATAGATAGTAGACCTCATTTTATCTTATTCCCATAGCTTTGTCTCCAAAAGCATTGTTAGATCTTTCCATTCCCTAAACATTTGGACATGTAATTAACAAGAGAAAACATGTAACTATAAGATCTAATATAAGAATAATACCTGTAGTTGTTAATTTCAGCAATTCAACAATCCTATCAATTGTTGCCTCACTAATCATTTCAGAACTAAAAACAGCTCCAGGAGTAGGCCCTTGCGCATGAAGCCTATGACAGGGAGCAAGAATAAGCACCCGCTTCCACCAGTCAGGTGATGGTGTATTACGAAGAGCATGTCTCACACAACGAAGAGCTCGTTCCCAGTCCAAACTCCCTCTCTGAATGGATACTGCAATATCCTGTATTTAGAAGATGGATCAAAATGAAAGAAAATCTTCCAGCATTTTTCACAAATGAAATATGGTAAAACACCTTAAGACGAAGTCTGAATCAATCACATTATTTACTTTTTGACACAAAATGTTTCACACTCCAGTTTGGAAATAAATATTTCAAATCATAATGCTGCACACAAAGTTTCCCAAGGGGGCGCAAATATGTAGCTAAAACAACAATTTTTTAAGAAATGCAACCAATTCACAATCAGTGTTTTGTTGACCTCACTGAAATGTATGCCATAAAAGTTAGGCCTGAACTTAAAAGTATCCCCACTGTGCATCATTACCAATTTTTTTCAATTGCACATTTAATTCCTCAAAAGTTATATGCCTGCCATACTTAAGAATGGTGATAGACAAAGGGTTGCACAATCCCCACAAATTTATCAGAAATTGAGAAATTACGAAACCATGCTGCTACTTGATCCATGTTATAAGAGAAGAACATTTCCAAAATAACCACATCATAATATTAAAATCCCCCCTCCCCGGTGTTTCTTTGACTAGATGATCAATCATTTAGGGAGAGCCAATGTAGTGTCAAAAGAATAGGGGAGATCTCCATTCACGTGAAATTAACCAGGAGACATCAAAGGTAATTTAACTTTAACCAACAAAAGGAAGTTCATGAAAACAATTATTTTATTCTGGAGAAACAATGCATTGCAGTCAGTAGTTTAAACTAGAAATGAACTGGCAAAGTAGAGACTGCTTAACAGAAAGAGTTCCCTTCCAGACAAATGAGGGAAACAAGCTGTCAACACCCAGTCATAAGTTCCCCTGATAACTATCACCCTTCATCACAGTGAAACAGGGTTGTACATCTAAATGAAGGAAAAGAGAGTATCAATTTTACCATCTTATTTCCCCAAAAGTCTATCCGCCATTACCTCTCCATGCAGTGGTTCTCCAAGCACACCCGGGTATGTGATTGGGGAATATCTCATGTTAGTCGTTGATTCACCTGCCATGTTATTGGTTCCCTGAGGTAAGAGCCGTGCAGTTCCAAATGTAGGACAGTGGAGATGTTGATCCAACATTTGCATGTGCATGGCCATCATATCTCTCCTTCTGTGGATCTCCAAAATAAGTGTGAATAATGCTTCATCATCGGGACCATTTTCTATGAACTGCAGATTACTTCGGATCAATTCATAAAAAGGTACATGGCATTTGTCATCCTCAACTAACAACCATACCACATCTAAACAACTATGAAGCCATTCAATCAGGGCCTTGTCGGGTTTACAGTATCTTGCACTCTCAAATTCATCACCTCCATACTTTTTATCCCAGTTAATAAGCCAGTTTAACAAATGGCTAAAAACATCTGCATATGCAGCTGGCTTTAGATTAGAACCAAGGGCAATCAAGATTATCTTGCAGCACAACTGGCGCAGGCTGCTTATGGCATTATCCCTTCCATATAAGTTTATTCTTGAATTTGATAACTGACCGCCTGCTGTATCAAGGGACTTCATTGGCGATAATGCAGATGGATCAGTTGCTGAAGGTGTAGGGGATCCAATACCATGCACAGAAGGAAGTGGGGATGCAGGACTTGCTGACTGGAAACTAGATGAGTTAGGAACAGCACCTGAAGATGGTAAAACCCCGGACTGTGTTAGAGTGGTAGAGGAGACAATAGCCACAGGTTGGCTCCCTTGGCCAATGCTAATTTCCACAGAAGAAACCGAGGAAAGAAGAGAGGGTAGAAACGTATCCCAGTTAATGAAATTTATGATAGAGAGACGACGCAAAACATAGAGAAGAAATTCAGCTTGGGGTGCATGACTTCTGCACTGAATAATCAGAGAAATAAGAACAGATTCTGTCACAGCACGCAATTGATCTTGGTCCTGGAGGAGAATATTCCACAAAAAACCAGAAAAGAATTCTCAATACAGAGTTGGGCAGCCAAAGCTTTTGTCACAAAATATACTGACTTTCAAACTTAAAGCTCACATGAAATTGGCTCAGCAGCTGCTCGAAATCTAAAAGAAATTGTTCATTTCGAGGTGGCAAATCTCTATTCAAAGCAGTGACGCGCTTCTGTGTCTTGTTCCTGTTCATAATCTTTGTTAATATTCAAATAAAAAATTACATTCCTGGATCTAAATCTAAACAACAGAAATCGAGGGCCATTATGACACTTGGGAAAAATGTCAAAGAAAACATACTTATGATCTAAAGAAAGCTACAAGCTCAAGGATAAAAGAAGGTGATTTACAAGTTCCATTTTGGCAAAGCTCCAGCATAAAGAAAGAGATTCAACATTTTGAAGAGTCACGTGATTACAAAGTTATAGTCGTATGCCCAAGGCAATATCCTCAATCTGCTACATTTAAAGTTATAAAAAATTCAAAGACAACAAGAAACTTCTAGATCTCCCTCAGATGAACGGGGTTACTTTGGAAAGCTATCAGATTGAAGTTATTAATTCCATCACCTTAAATATTTCCTCTTTGTTTTTTCTTTATTTACAAGTCATTGGCAAAAAATTATGGCAGTCACTTTTGTTCAGGCCTTTTGAAATAAGCAACCAGAACAGGGAATACTCAAAAAGAGTTCAAAGTATATATTACAAAAAAAGGTCAGCCCAGTGCATTAGAAACTCCTGCCTGTGCAGGGTTGAGAGAGGGGTCAAGTTATTAAGCCTAATAATAGGTCAAGACACAAATTTGTGACCTCAGGTCACATGGCAACAGCTCTTGACCATTGCACCAAGGCTCCCATTCAGGATAAATTTCAAAGTTCAGTATCTCTACAACAAAGGTACAAAAGTGCTATTCTAATTTAGCACAGGAAAACTATTGACTTTATGGAATTCCATTAGAACACAAATTTCAAATCTCCACAAAATTTAAGTTCCTTCTAATTCCAAGACTAGCAACAACAACAGCATTCCTAGTATATCCAACTTCATTGGGGTCTGGGATTAAGATGTACGCGACCTTACCCCTGTACCAGAAAGAGGTTGTTTCCATTGAGACCCAAGATACATTGTTGCATTTGATGTATTCATTTCAAGTAACTTCACTAATAGTAAGAAGCACCGGAATTGATCCATTTTAATCTAATCCATCATTAGCACAAAGGTAAAAGAATTGTCACTAATGACTCTTCCAGGTCCATTTTTAATTGACACTAATTCCGAGACTAGCCGTCTAGCAAAGATCATTTTTGAGAACAATCCCTGAAAAGTAAAATGAATGTAATTTAATGTACCCAGTATAGTTTCTATCCTCTTTACAACTACATTTAGCCTTTTTCTTTCTGTTAAGCAGTTCTTAGGAAAATAAACGAGAGAAGTTCTGTTTCTTTTAAATCACAAAATCACACTGCCTCATTTCTTGCATCTCGTCTGATTACAGAACCACTCCATCATCTTCTTTCACACAGCAAACATGGACACAATCCCTGGATTAGCTTATTACATCAGCAAACCAATCTTTACAATCACTTTAAAGCTTTCAGACAAGATGATGTGTCAGTTGCATCATCATTATAATGATACCAAATCTCAAAAAGGACTTGTACGTTCAGCCAATGGTTCATTGCATCTGCCTTTCATCTTGCATCTCTACTTGCTAGTTTCAGCAAATGACTTGACACTCCTAGTTTAAATGGTTCAACCGAGAAAGCACCCTTAAATTCCAAAGGACAATGAAATTTGCAGATTAAGATCCCGGGGACATGCACACACATCGGTACAAGTCAACTTATATTGATAGCCATCTTAATCATGTAAGGACAAAAGAGTCAAGTAAAATGTCTACCAAGAACCACATACTTCCATAAGATGTTTGCTTTAAAAGAAACTAGAGAAAATACAGAATCACTGTTCCTCACACAACTAACCAAAAGCTTCCAGATAAGAGGGGTTAAAACAGAAAGAAAAATGACATGCAAATTTCACAAGGAAAAGACAATCTATCATGAATTGGCAGCAAGCTGACCAGGAACGGTAAGAATTAACACATTCACGGTTCACCCGACGAAAACTTCAGAACACAATAAATACATAAACTTTATGAATTCTAATTCAAACTTATCAAACTTCAAAATATTAAGAAAAATGCATAAAAGGAGTTACATACGGTGGTTCCCGGGATGACTCGTCCGATTTTTGCCGCGCATTCCTCTGCCCACATATCAAAAGCGAAATTAAAACTCAAAACCCACCAATATCAGAAAAATAAACAATATCAGATAAGCAATAAAAAAAATTGAATTGTAGAAACTGCCAAAGTTATGTGCTTCCTTACTCCTAAGTAAAGATTGAAAATATCAATTATGGCTGGTCTAGCAGGGTGAAACTGAAGAGCTCTCGACGAGGAAGAAGATGCAGAAGACGAGGGATTGTTTCTTTGATTATTCTGCGGCTGTTGTTGCTGATGGACTGAGTTTTGGTCAATCATAGTGCTGTCGGAGGTTGTTGGGGTTTGGTTGGAAACAATCCCACCACCACCACCACCACCAAGAGGTGCTCTGAACATGGTGATCCTGAATCTTTTTGAGGTAGTTTTTGTGAATTTTCTAGGTTTGGTAAAGGCAAAACGAGAAGGGTCTGTTTAACATCAAAATTGTCGCTCTGTGATTCAGTCCTGCTAGAAAATTTTGGGGGCAAAACATAACAAGCTTGAACTTAGTGATTTGGAGTGGGCGATTCTTTCATAGTTCTTCGTATTTTTTTGGTTCATTTTAAATCCTACAATCATTTTCTTTTGACTAATAAGAGTACTCAAAAACAAAATTTGACTGATTATAATAATATAATATTTATTGATAAAATGCAAACCTCAATTTTGGTTTATTATTGAGTAGTTTGAGACAGTTGATAATTTGAAGCGGTTAAATAGGGCAAATTATATGGTACCACTCCTATTGTTCTCCTCGGCAAATTATTATGTAGTACATGGACTACCTAATAGTATAACCTTTTAAATTACGTATTTTTTGTGATGTTTGATGATGTTATTAAAAAAAAATTAAATTTTTACTATTTTTTAATTTTTTATGTCTCACGCACTTTTAATATAAAATGAGTAACAGTGGCTTATTTTTAGGGGTGGTTACTTTTTTATAATTATTTTATCTTTTATTTTAATTTAATTTTATATTATTTCTTTTCCCTTTATTAATCAAGATAACTGACAACTCTTTTGATTTTTCTATTAATTTTTTTCTTTATTAATTAAGATAATTGACAACTCTGTTTTTATTTTTATTATTATTTTTTCTTAATATCTTCTGCTAGTGATATAGGTTGACTTCAATTTTTTTTGAATTTATATTTACCATTGGTGGCACTGTATTTTGCTAGTGGTAAGATTTTTTATTACATTGGGTGATAGTGTTTTTCGTTATGTTATTTTGTATTATTGGTGGCACTATATTTTACTAGTGGTAGAATTTTTTATTATATTTGGTGGTACTTTGTTTTTCTTATGTTATTTTGTATTATTGGTGGCACTATATTTTACTAATGGTGGAATTTATTATATTGGGTGGTACTTTGTTTTTCTTATGTTATTTTGTACTCTTAGTGACACTATATTTTACTAGTGGTGGGATTTTTGAATATATTGGGTGGTACTTTATTTTCCTTATGTTATTTTATACCATTAGTGTCACTATATTTTGCTAGTGTGGGATTTTTTATTACATTGGGTGGTACTGCGTTTTCGTTATGTTATTTTGTACTATTGGTGGCACTATATTTTACTAGTGGTGAGATTTTTTATTATATTGGCTGGTACTTTATCTTTCTTATGCTATTTTATATAATTGGTGGCACTATATTTTGCTAGTGTGGGATTTTTTATTACATTGGGTGGTACTGCATTTTCGTTATGTTATTTTGTACCATTAATGGCACTATATTTTGCTAGTGGTGGGATTTTTTATTATATTGGGTGATACTGTGTGGTACTGTATTTTCGTTATGTTATTTTGTACTATTTATGACACTATATTTTGCTAGTGGTGGAATTTTTTATTACATTGAGTAATACTGTGTATTCTCCAGCATGTTTCTGCACCCACCATAAGAATTCATTATTCCATAAAAAAAAATATGAATACTAACAAATGAAAAATTCATCATAATAGGACCTATGTGCTAATCAATGGAATTACCTCTTTTTCTTCATACGATTAAAAAATCACATTCACTATTTTACACCCATTAAAAAAGTATAAATTTGTGTAAAATTTTTAAAAATTACCTCTTTCCGTGAGATAATTGTGCTTTTCGTAAGAAAATGTAGCAGCTTTCTTTTTCGCAGAGTTTGGTTACTTTTTTTCTCCGGTCAGCAATTGTCTCAAGTGAATGATGGAGCGGTCGCCATGTTTTCTCTCGTGTCGCATCTTCTTCTTCCGTAAGGTTTTTGATTTTTTTTTTTTTTTTTGATTTGAGGTTGGGGGATAATAAACCAGTAGCTAATTTTTAGGGAAGATATAAGGATGATTTATTATTATTATTTTGATAATTATCAAATTAGTGGGCAATTGTTGTCACGCGCAGGGGTTTATTTTGTTACTGTTTTTATTTTTTGTTTTTTTACGAGTATAGACTATGATACTAAGTAGTACATAGACTACCATATACTAATTGGTCCTCCTCCTCTTTTTTGTATTTATTTTTTACTTTAATGGATATCAGCTGTACTTGTTGATGGTTTCATTGTTTTGCTTTCGGCTTCAGTGGGCACGAGTTTCTTTTCTTTATTTTTTTTAATTTTCTTATTTTCAAATTAATCATGTGATTTCTCTTCTTTTTTTTGTCATTAATCTTTTTTCAGTTTTTATTTTGAAAATAAATAAATTTATTTATGTATTTATTTCAAAATAAAAAATTAATTTTTTATAAATTAAAATTTTTAAATTTTTAATTAAGTTAAAATATTATATTATATCAAATTTTAAATTTCACGATTTTTTTTTTAAAGTTTTGTATATATATAAAGTAAAAATGTCATTACATCAGTCAGAACATGAGTTTATATCATAGTTTCGTGGTTTTGTATGTATATGTATATATAAAGGAAAGATTTATTTATACCATTCAAGACGCGAGTTTATATCAAGTATACCACGAGTTTATATCACGTTGGCATGTGTTTATATAAATATAACAAGGGGACAGTGTATAATGGTTTCATCAAATTTTTATATATATATATATGTATATATATAAAGTAAAGATTTGATTATATCATTGAAAACATGAGTTTATATCAAATAAAATATGAGTTTATATCATGTAAAATATGTATTTATATCAATATAATAAGGGGTTATATCATGTGTTGGTATCTTGAAGTTTTATATGTATATACAAAGAGTAAATATTTGATTATATCATTTAGAACACGATTTTATATCACAAAATACATGTGTTTATATCAATATAACAAGGATTTATATCAATGATAAAATGACGTTCTATATCTTATACTTCATTAAGTGACTACTAAATTTTATAAACTCGGCGATTCTTTAAATTTCACAATATGAAAGTGGTGAATTGTATCGACAAAAAACAAATGTTTATATCAAGTAAAACCTCGATTTATATAATATATAACATATGTTTATATTATATAGAATGATGTGTTATATTATAAGAGTTTATATTGTTTCAGTAGGGTTTAAATAAACAAAAATAGAGGTTTATATCAAACAAAATATCAATTTATATAATGTATAATAGGTTTATATCATATTCAATTTTTGTTCAATGAATACTTTTTTTTTTAGTGTAAGAGTTTCACTAGAAAGTTATATCAATAGTGGAGAGTTTATATCAAATAAATCAACTCCTTATATAGGAGTTTATATCAATTTATATTAATAAAACATAGTTTATATCTATATAATATGTTTTATATCAACCAAAAGTTGCTCACCTTGCAAATCCCTCCGTCAACATGAATGCCAATGAAAACGGAAGCCCAAATGCCAATAAACACCTCAAAACTTGGTAAGGCCTTAGTAGTTGCCTTTTTTAAAAAAAAAAAAATAAAAAAAAAATGGAAGTATGATAAAAAAAGCATGAATCTTTCATGAAATTCTCATGCCATGTAAATAGAGATTCTAGTCATCGAGTCTAATAAAACATCAAAACAACGTTTTATTGACAAATAAGATTATGAGGTTCTTGAATTATCAAAACCATCATAAAAAGTCAACCTTTTTAGTATGCTAAATTAATCAAAAAAAATGTACTGCATCCCATAAACTCTTTTTTTATTTTTTATTTTTCTAATAGTTGCCAAAATGACAAAATATACCTTAACCAAAATGTCTGCCTCAACTGGCAATTTTCATTCTAAGTGAGAAGCAATGATTTTACACTATACTGACAACAAAGCTTTTCGTGCAAGAATCCACCCCTTCAACTTCAAGTTGATTTCCAACGTAGCTCCAATCAATCCCCAACTTCTCAAGGGCACTGTAAATACCCTCTGCTTCAGACACATTTGCATCAATTGTCCTTCCAACACTACCATGATCAATGAATGCAATGCTGGATTCTTCACACTGGTAGACCCCCAGAGGAGCCTATGTTTCAGGTCCAACAGTAAAGCTTAACCATACATTGTTTTGAGGAAAAGAAAAACAGGCCAAGAAACCTAACCAGAAAATGTGGCTAGTATGAATCTTGCGTTTTGAAGCCAACAGCAACTAATATCAGCATCATTCTCCCATCAATAAATCAAAATTATCAACACAGATAAGCATGTGTATCATCTTGGATAAGCAGATGAATATATGACAAAAGAATATAAATAAAATCTATACTAAAGGAGAAAAATAACAACTAATGTTACAGGTAAAACTTCTATAAACATATAACGCATTGTTCACAATAAGAAGACTAGATCTGCAAACCAAAGAAAAAGAGAGAAAAATCAATATGGAGAGAGGCAAGTAGCGGAATGGATTGAAACCCTCTACACCTTAATTGATTTTCTCCACTTCTACTGGATGCACAAAGTAACTAAAATACTACAATTTGAGATTTCTTAACCTTAGATAATTTGAGATTTCTTAACTCAATTTAAGGTTTAAAAATATCAAATCCTATAGTCTCGGAAAACAACTCTATTAGCCACTAGTCCTGAGCTAGGGTTTTGATTGGAAGGGAGATCGACGGGAGGGAAAGAGGTTGGGAAATCGGGCTGCGGGAGGGAGGGAGGGAGGCGACGGCAGGAAGAGAGAGGAAGGAGAGAGATAGGGAAGGCATATGATGGAGAGAAGCAAGGGAGGAGAGAGAAAGTAAGGCGTCGGGAGAAAGAGACGCTAGGAGAGAGACGCGCGCAATAGCACAACTATAAGGGCAATTGGTAGAATTTGAAAAATTAAGGATGGGGATCAAGCTTATTACTACAGTAGTATTATATACGAATTGGTTAAATAGAGTAAAGGTTATGATAATGTAATTATAAGAGTTGATTGAATTATAATTTGGTCATATATTATTTTCAAATTCAAGTTGTGTAAGTGTCTTTTTAAAATCATATTTAAAATCATTAATTTTTACATTTTGTCCGGGACGAATATTTTAAGAAAAAATGTAAATACAATTTAAAACTTTTTTTATTATTATTTATAAAAATATCACTTCCCCTTTTTTCTCTTCACTAGCTCGTGTCTTCTTCCCCACCACCACCAGTCCACCCTCGCCACCACCCTTCTACAGATGAAATTTGCAGCACATAACTACATCATAAAGCAAAAACTCATCTTTTCCATATAGAAGGCACATGAGAGAAACAAAACAAAATCCCATCTAATTATATAAAATCCAATACTAATTAATTAATCAAACACTAAAGCAGAATGCAACTTTCTAATTCCTCATTCAAATTTCACTTAATCCCAAAACGAACAAAGCACATATGTTGGCTAGCTCACGAATGATCAAACAACATAATGTCTAATTAAGATCATAACAAATTATAAAAATTTCAGCACATCCATTTAGAAGATCCAACCCAAGTAAAAGAATCCTAGATCATAGAAGTTACCAAAACATAAAAAATCCAGGAATTTAGATCATAGACCTAGTCCCATTCGGAACTTCCACTAGAGCTTAGCCCATAGACTATCAACCACCACGTAGAGTTGACGCACTCCCAAACCATTTTGCACAACAGGGAAGGTTAGACTACACCAAGAACACCAATGTCTACGCAGAGATCCATCCCATGACATCCACAAGAAGTCTTGACAGCGCTTCTCAATAGACTTTACAACGTCATTAGGAAGATAGAAACAGAATCCAAATGTACCAGCATTGAAAAAATGATTGACTTTATTAACTGTAGTCGACTAGCTTGAGACAGGAACCTATTCTTTCAGTTAGCCAATCGCCCATCAATAGAAGTTAGCAGCTCCTGTAAATAGTACAACTTCATCATTCCTACAAAAAGGGAACAACCCAAATAAGGGAGATGAAGGTTACCCGGTTGCATTCTAAGCAACCGCAACAATCTACCCCTGCAGAAATGGGGCATCTTTGGGGAAAATGACCGAACTCTTGGTCATATTCACTTTTTGGTCTGAGCCCAACTCGTACAATCACAGAAATCCAAAAAGAACTTTAATGAGATGGTCTTCCCCTAGTCAAAACCAGGACATCATTTGCAAATACCAAATGTGAAACAATCCTAGAGTCTGGAGGAGTGCATAAATGAGCAATAGCACCTGATCGCACCCTTAAATTCAGGCCCCTAGAAAAAGTCCCTGCAACTAGGATAAAAAGAAAAGGCAATAAAGGCTCTCCCTGCTTCAACAAGCCTTGGAAGCAGGGAAAAAACCAACAAGAACATCATTTAGAAGCACTGAAAATCAACTACCCTGCAGGTTCGACAAGATCAACTGGACAAAAAATAAAGGAAATTCCATACGAAACAAAATGACACTCAAAAACACCCACGAAACCTTGTTAAAGGCCTTCATCATGTTTAATTTTATCATGATATTATTACCTGCCACTTTATCATTCAAAAATTACATCAAATCATGAGCCAAGAGAATGTTATCCATGATTTGTTCACAGAGAATATTATTCTAAGCCAAGAGAATTGCATCAAATTCTTCCTTATTAGTTATTTGTTCATAGAGTAAATTATTAAGATTGTCGCGCACACTCCTTTTGCTCAAAACTATACCTATACACATTGTGTTTTTTCTCTACTAAAATTTGTCTTTTCTCATCTTCTCTTTTTAGTAAATTTAAATTGATCAATGTTTAAATCAAGAGAAAATGTTTTAGAACATGATAATAAAATTTAATTCATAAAGGATACAAATATAATTTAAGATATCATTGGTAATCATTCTAAAAAGCAAACAAACATAATTTTTGAACTCAAAAACTCAAAAAAATTCCAAAGGATTATCAAACCCATTGCTATAAATATATATATATATATATATTATTTCTGAACCAAGTAGTCCCGCAATGTAACACCCAGCCCCAAGACCCGGTGACAAAACCTAGCTTAAAGGGAACCCGTCAAAGGCAAAATCCAAAAGTACTTTTTCCTTTCGGTCCAAAACACCTATCAGTCTTCAATCTGCTACGCTGAACTATAAAAGAGACCTCTCCAACATATTCAATATCAACCGTCAGATTCCCTGGCAATTCTTCTGATCTGTCCAGACACTGCCAAATTAAAAAATAATTTAAAATCTGAATAACTCCCTCCCCACTTCAATCGGTCCTCCATTTTCCACTGCTTCACTTCACTCCTTTTCTTGGTTCAAGGGATCCTCACAATTCTTCAGTTGCCCCCCCAACATCCATTTTTCTTCAGCTCCATGCTTCAGGGGTTTTGATATTATTCAATATTGAAACTTTGGAGTGGAATATAATGGGAATGACAAAGGGTCATGCTTTCTTCCTTCTCGTCTTTCTAGCTTCAGCTCTTTCTGCTGCTGTTGCTGATGGTTAGTTCTTTTTAGTCTTTCTTGTTGATTTTGATTTGGACATAGCTATTTTTCAATCTTTATTCTACTGGGTTTTGAGTTTTCTTCATCATTCTACAGTACTCTGTTTCTTCCACTTCTCTGAAGTTGTTCTTCAGCTTCTTTTTTCCCCCTCACTGAACTGGGATTGTCTGCTTTCTTTGTTTTTTGCATTTTGCCTTTGCCACTTAGTTTTTGATTTCTTCACACTATGGATTTCCCCTAATGCCCTCTGTGTGTGTTGCAAGATTTCTGCGTGTGTGTTTTAGAAGCTTTGCCTGTTGGATTGTTTGTTTATGTTAAAGTTTCCTAGGCTGTTGTGTAAAGTGCTTAAGAAAGATGTTGTATTTAATTACAAAGGTGTGTAATAGATTAATGTTACCTTAGACTTTAAAGTATGAAGTGGCCATTTTGAAAAAACCAAAAATCGGGACTTTCGTGGAGAAAGAGGGAATCTTTCTTTGCTGCACGAAGTATGTCCTTTCGGAACTAGATTCTTTTCATTGCCGAGCCTTTCATCTAGCCTAACGCCTTTTAGTCGCGGATCAGCTCAAGAAACACACAGATTTGCTCTCACTGAAAAGAAAAGCTTAATGGAGGACCATTTCGTCTAACAGATTTGGTTGAATTGTTGGCTTTGAAGCTATCGAATGCCATTTGGGCATAACATAAGAGGAACAGACTTGATAATGATGTATATTTTTAGCTTTGGTTACATATAACAGGCTACTCATTCAAGGGAACCAGAGGTTGATACAATGTATATTCCTATGAAAATTATTAGTCCTGGTAATTTGTAATATGTGATAACCAGACATGGCCAAGCTCTGTTGCAAAATGTGGTATGAAGTCTGAAAATGAGAGTCCATTTATTACCGGTTGGATGCAATATTTAGATGTCTTTTATAACTCTTTAGTATAGCATGGAGTACATATCCCAAAGCTTACATGAACACATTGGATAAGGAAGAGACTGGTACATATTCAGTCCATAACCTTATTTTCTTGACTTCAGCAAAACAATAAACTGCTAGGAGTATTGATATGAATCACGGAAACAGTCTTGTTTTAGCTGCCTGGTTGACCTGATTTTTCACCATTGTTTCTGTTTCTCCACTTGATTATTCCACTAAACTGACTGAGATGTTCACTCTTTTCTGAAAAATTGATGCTGTTTGCTTAATCTTTCCTCTTTTCTGAAACTGTGGATTGTTTTGGTGGTTGTGAACCAGATGCTTTCATAGGTGTAAATATCGGTACAGACCTATCTGACTTGCCCAACCCAAGTCAGGTGGTGGCACTTCTCAAGGCACAGCAGATCCGACATGTTAGGTTGTTTGATGCTGACAAAGCTATGTTACTGGCACTTGCAAATACTGGAATTCGTGTTACCGTATCTGTTCCGAATGATCAACTATTGGGCATTGGACAGTCCAATGCCACTGCAGCCAACTGGGTTTCACGGAATGTTATTGCTCATGTCCCTGCCACTGACATCATTGCTATAGCTGTAGGATCTGAAGTTCTCACTGCTCTTCCAAATGCTGCCCCTATCCTCGTCTCCGCCATGCAATTTATCCAGTCTGCTCTAGTTGCTTCTAATCTTGATAAACAAATCAAAGTTTCTACCCCACATTCTTCTTCTATAATCCTTGATTCTTTCCCACCTTCTCAAGCTTTTTTCAACCGATCCCTGGAGCCAGTCATGGTTCCCTTACTCAAGTTTTTGCAGTCTACAGACTCATTTCTCATGCTAAATGTCTATCCTTACTATGATTACATGCAGTCCAATGGTGTCATTGCATTGGACTATGCTTTGTTTCGTCCTCTCCCCCCCAACAAGGAAGCTGTTGACCGGAACACACTCCTGCATTATACTAATGTCTTTGATGCGGTTGTTGATGCCGCATACTTTTCCATGTCCTATCTCAACTTCACAAATGTTCCCATAGTAGTTACTGAATCAGGTTGGCCTTCAAAGGGTGACTCTTCTGAGCCAGATGCCACTCTAGATAATGCCAATACTTACAACAGCAATCTTATCGGCCACGTTCTTAACAACACAGGAACTCCCAAACACCCTGGGGTTCCCATTAGCACCTACATTTATGAGCTTTACAATGAAGATCTGAGACCGGGGAGTGTCTCTGAGAAGAATTGGGGCCTTTTCAATGCAAATGGCGTTCCGGTTTATACCCTACATCTGACAGGTTCTGGGACTGTTCTAGCAAATGACACTACTAATCAGACTTACTGTGTTGCAAAGCAAGGAGCTGACAAGAAGTTGTTACAAGCAGCCCTTGACTGGGCTTGTGGCCCTGGTAAAGTGGACTGCAATCCGTTAATGCAAGGAAGTCCGTGTTATAATCCCGATACTGTGACGGCGCATGCATCATATGCTTTTGATGCCTATTATCACAAAATGTCTATGGCAGATGGAACCTGTGACTTCAATGGGGTTGCCACCATCACAACCTCAGATCCTAGTAAGTGATCACCTATACGCCTGTCTGTTTTGTTGGTTGGCAAAACAAGTTAGTTACTTTCCTGCTGCTGGCTATGTACATCCTGTAAGATAGCTTTCATAAATACACCACTAGAAGAAATAAAATATATCTATGAAATAGAAGTTTAAGTTTTCTTGTCATTTTTATTGCAGTAGTAAAGATATAAATGCAGTAAAATAATCTAGTTCAGTTTGTGTAAATTATAATGCAGTAAAAGGACCTTGTTTAGTCGATATTAGTAGCTTTTAGCATTTGATGCATATTTTATTCTACATGCATTTTTATATATTTGAGTAATCTATTATCAGACTGTTCTCAGAGCAACTCAGACTTGAGACAGTTTATCAAAGTCGCTGTCAAATGACTGAACCACAAGAACTCGATCTGAAACCGAGTTCTTAAACTTAAACGAAGGACTTGTGATGGCTTGCTAGATGATGCTCTTTGCTAACTTTCTACCCTCATGGTTTTTATTGGCATCTCTTGTTTCGTTGTTGGTTTCTAATTTTGATTTGCTTTTACAGGTCACGGTTCGTGCATATTTCCCGGAAGGTAGGAACATCAAGTTTTTTTAGTATTCCTGTAGTGTCATTACTTTGTGGTTGACTCTTATAGTCATGGAGTGGTTTACTCTGATATTTTTTTTCCTTTTCCTTGTTTTTCATGAAGTGGTAGGAGGAATAGCAGCTCCACAAATGGCACCTCTCTAGCTCCATCATCGAATTCAACAGTATCTGGCGGCCATTCACGGAGTCTTCGCCATACTGCAGCCTATTTTAGCTCCATTACCATTATACTCTCTGGTGTAGTCTTCTTGTAAAACAATAATCACTTGCTATCTACTGATTTTGAACTGTGTTGACAATGTAGAATCATTTGATCAAAAGGCCTACGAATTTGTCATACCCAATTTTGGTCCTCTTGATTGGAGAAAGGGGTGGCAGCTGCTTGAAATGTGAATTGTAGCCATTTTGCTTGGTGTTAAGTGATCCATTGATTTGTACAAACTAGGGCTCACAATCTCTTTGAACCAATATGTAAATATGTTAGGGTAGGACCTGTTTCAATTTCTTGATTGTATTCTTTAACCAGGATTTTAATTTGGGAGGCAGTATGGTGTCCATTTGTTATTAATTTTGGCTGGAAATGAAATGAAAGAATTGGCAACTAAGTTTTTTGTTCAACTCCACAATCCCACTTTTGGATTTGTTGCTGTCTTTAATTTTTGTTGTTGCTGTTCGTAGAGTTGTATAGATGAGTTTGCAATTGGTCGTGATGATGATCATGTTTACTTTGTGCCTTTGTGCTATATACAAGACAGATAATTGCATGAATTCGAGCTAGGGAGAGAGGGATGCTGTTTTTTACAGCTGGTGAGTAGGCCGAAAGGCATGGTCTATGGATAATATGTGCACATTCTTGTACTACCACGTGTGAATATTTCCGTATTATTGTTTGTGAGTTTGTGAGTTCCAAGGGACGGAGGAGGCTAGATTAGTCGAAACATGGTTATCGGTTCAAGAACTTTTAGAATAAGAAATTGTAGAGAAAATGTCTTAAATCAATGTTTGAATACCAGGCACTACGGCACTGAAATAGCCCAGTCCATACTCTCAACAAAAGGTCGAAGAACTATAAGTAAAAAGGTAGCTGTACTCGAAAGTGACACAGGTGGATAAGTAGATAATAAACGCGAGAGACAACTCTATTTAAGGAATTCGGCAAAATAGATGCACAAGTCTCTACAGCAAAACCACACCACTGATCTTCGAGTTACTAGATTTATGTACTAGAAAAATCCTTAACACATAAATAGCAATGCTGTGCTGTCCTCCTAATGGTACGCTTATGAAGCTTCTATATATTTTGCATGACAATTTGTGCATACAAATCCTGAAGAGCTAGAGAGGCTGTGCTGCAGATCAGCATGCTGGGTACAGTATGGTTTGTTGCAAAAGCTGCATTTTGGCAATCGAAGCCAACAATCTAAACAGAGCATATCAGAGCAGGCTACCTCTAGTGGATCTTCCTCTTTGGTGCAAATGCCACATTCTTCACACCTCGGAATGCAGAACTTGCATCCCTTACATTCCATCTTCTGTTGTTGCTTCATCAACTTGCCGGAATGCCTAGGGCAGTCGAAAACCGCTCGGACTTCATCGCATATTGGGCATATATCCACATCAATAGCAGGGCTAGAATGCTGAAATGTTGAGAAATAATTGTAGTTGTGACAGAAGTTCAGTTCTTTTTCCTGCCTTTGCTGGTTTTCATCATCAATTAGCTGGTGTAGTATTGCAAGATCTTCTTTTTTTGTATTATAGATTCCATTGATCCTTAGGCTCTTCACTCTGTGGTTATTTTTGCCAAGCAACTTCACTGCTTCAATCACTCCAGTAGGACTTAAGCTAGTGCAACCCGGTAGCCAGAGCTAAGAGAAAACAAAGAAAAACCCTAAATCACTACCAAAGATAACTTTTGCTTTGAAAGCCATTAAAGTAGTTCCAAAGTTCGAAAAGATCAAATCTTTAATGATTTCATCATCCACTATTGAGTTGCGAAAACTTCTGAATAAGTATCCTACGTCTGAACCAAATTCTTTTTGGTTCAAAAATCTCTTTCTAATTACTCTAGAACAACTAGGAGATTCTCTATAAGAAATAGAGGGATTATTCCATATTTCTAATCCCACTTCAGACACAAATAGAATTTATTCCTCAACCTTGTAAGAAAATTCATAACATATTCAACCTTATATACTACAAAAAAGAGGGACCCTTTTGGAAGAATTCAGTGACAATGAAGAGAATGAAAAGGATCAAGCAAGAACGTCATACTCGGGTTATTAGCGGATTTGCAATTACGACTTGTTGAAGCCCATCATCAGTAATCTTTGAACAATTCAATAAAGCCAAAGTTTTAAGCCGACCATGTGATTTGGAGGTGAGATTTAGCAGATGGTCATTATTCAAGCGTTTGTTTAACGGCTTTCCTACCACAATATTTAGCCATGGCAAGATATCATTCTTCAAAGCTTCTCGCAATGATCTGCAGACTTGAGAGATAACAAGAAGCTCATATATAGGAAGATAAGATAAGACAAGGAACAAAGCTTCATTGGGTAAACGTAAACCCCCTGCTTCTCCTTCCTGGATTGGAGGATCTATGGCGGCTGATTCTTCGGGAACCTCCATTTTCTGACCAGAGAGTTCAATTCTGAATCCTTAACACGCAAGAGGTGAAGAAGATAAGGTAGAACAAGGCTGCTCAAGTCTGAAGGAAGAAACTTGTGTGTTAGTTTTACTTGGTTAAGAATAGACTCTAATTCTATCATAACACGAGGGCTTCATGCATTTATTCATCCCCATCCCCCCTTAAGCAGGGCGCAGCGGCATGGAGAACAGAAATTGACCGGACCTAGTAGAAAAAATTTTGACCGTTTAGAGAGATGGACACTCTCAATCGCCAACGTGTCTCCTGCTACTAAGTAGTACAATTCATTATATATATATATGTATAAAAGAAGAGTTTTAGGTCCGGCCATTTAGAAAGATGGACACTCTCAATCGCCAATGTGTCTCCTGCTACTAAGTAGTACAATTCATTATATATATATGTATAAAAGAAGAGTTTTAGGTCCGACTATTTAGAGAGACGGACACTCTCAATCGCCAACGTGTGGTGCCACTCCTGCTACTAAGTAGTACAATTCATTATATACATATATATATATATATATATGTATAAAAGAAGAGTTTTAGGTCCGGCTATTTAGAGAGACGGACACTCTCAATCGCCAACGTGTGGTGCCGCTCCTGCTACTAAGTAGTACAATTCATTATATACATATAGTATAAAAGAAGAGTTTCATATTCATAAACATGTGCTACTTCGATTCTTGAGGATTTTGGCATCTTTAAGGAAAAATAAAAGTGAAACTTGTACCAGATAAGCTTTGTCAGAACACGGAAGCATACGCTGATGGAAGTTACCAACCTGAAAAGGTTATGAACAGACCAGTTTTTTTTTTTTTTTTTTTTTTTACAATTTCCTCAATAGTTCATTCATTAGATGAATCACATAAATGAAAGCTCACATATCCCTCTCCAATTTCTTTCTTTCCTTCAGCTTTGTACACAAGGAATTTGAATTAGGCTGTGACCAAAAAGCATTACAATTGAAGATCTTGGCTGTTACAGAGTTTACAGAAGATCATGTATCAATGGTCTAATGGTTCAACTGCAGTCTTGAACAGAAGGACATAAACCTTATCAATTGAGAAATACAGGAAACCTCCAGTGGAATGTGTAACATATGAGCCAAAGCTTGTTCCGACAATGCAGTGCCAAGCTGGACCATAAGTTGAATCAAATTCCTAAAACGCCGAACAAAAAACCATCAGTAGTGTAAGTTTGTCCAATGTAAGAGGGTTCAGCTATTCAGCCATTTACTCAAGGTAAAAAACATTGAAACAAACAGGCAACCTTGTCACAATCATCATACAATCTTGTCACTTTTGTTTGAAAAGAGAATAGCAAAATTTGTCCCAATGTTCAAGGAACCAGCAAAATCAATAGATGAACATTCAAGAAGATATGATAGTTCAAATTGTGAAGATCAGACAACCATATGGGTTCATTCAAGAAGAATTTTTATATATACTAGGAACACAAGCATCTCACTAACACGAGAATGTATTCAGAACAAAAGGCGACAGTCAATAAAGATAACATTCCAGCAAGAACAGCATGAACGCATTTCTGCGGGGGAGATGATGCGAATATAGCAGAATTGATTAGGTTAACAACATTGATGAATCAATCCTGTACTGTCATAGCTAAGTCAATGCAGTTTTTATACTGTAAGTGGAAAGCATTTGTTCCTAATAGATCAAAATCTACCGGTGAAAGAGGCACTGATCTTCTCATCACCTAAAATCTAATTGGATTCATATATGTCCAAATTCAAGTTCCAACAGAAAAAAGAGAACCTCAAGTGAGAATTTTTTTTGTTAAAAATTTGAACTTTGATTCAGTACCCAAATGAGATACTTTTGTGTATAAGGTATCCATAGTTGCATTATGCATTTCAGGTTCAAACAATTAGTTAAAGTAAAAAGAAAAAAAGAAAGGCCTAAACATATTGAGCAGTTTATCTCCATCAATCAAGCTTTTGATTATTATAATTGTACAGCAAAAAAATTCCAACCCAGTAAAGAAGAACACAAAAAAGAAAAAAAAAAAAAAAGAAAAGAAAAGAGAAACCCTTTAGAAACAAGTTACAACCATTATCATGGAACTAAGAAGGTTACATTTCATCAAATTTGACCCCAACCCTGCATATTTATTTAATGAGGCAAAAATTCAAAGGGAAAACCCCCACAGGAATGAAAATGGGCAAAAAAAAAATCCAGGATCAAACCTTCCCGAGTACAGATAATAATAACAGAAAATTTTCATGTTTTGCAGTGAAACTGCCTGACCTTTTTAAGAGAAAGAGCAAGGCGTTTACTGTCCAGCTTCCCTTTCGGCATTGAATCAAGGTTCCCTCTAGCACATTTGAAGGCGTGATTCTGCAAATCCACAGCCATATCAGAAGCTCTAACACGCACGTTCAAGCGTTCATGCTCCTCTTTCTGCTCCACAGCCTTCTTCTTCAATATCAAACTGTTCAAGAACTTACTCCTCCTCTCCAGCTCCACCTCAGCTGCCTCCATAATCACCGACCCACCATTACAATTTCTGTGATTTTAGCAAGTTTGCAAAAATGGGCTGTGAATTTTTTTGGCTCAGAGGAGAGAAACAGTATCAGTCGGACTGTAAAGCGGAAGAACAGAGCAATAAGAATCTCGAGTACAGTGGAAAATATAGAAATTGAGTATGATCAGACACCAAGTATTGAAGTAGGAGTAGTGCTTTTATCTCTTTTTATTTTCTTTTTTCCGCATTGTTTTGCTTCATCTGGGTCCGCTTTTGGTTCATTCTTTTGAGGCGTTTGTTTGATTGGTGTCGTCGCGTGTAGACTGGGTCATTGGGGCCAGAGTTTTATAGAAAAAAAAATACACGAAATGATTTTGCTTTCCACAATTTCAGGCCCTATAGCTCACCTCACCTCTTCATCCTTGCCTTAGGCTTATGTACTACGCCAAAATATACGTATCTTATAGTTCGAGTAATACTTTTATACGTGCGCGTCAATAAAAATAAGTCATTTAATATATTAATTTTTTTGAATTTATTTTGTTACCTTTTTAATTAATATTTTTTACTATTTATTTAAAAATACATTATAATTGTCCATTAATTATACCATATAAGAATTGATGTACTACATTCCACTTTTAAACATTTGAATGCTAGGGCTATTTTTAAAGACTATAATTTTTTAAAAATTATTTCATATAAATGATACATGTACTTATTATTATATTTACAAATAAAATAATTACAACTCAATATAGTAAGGATGAATTCAAATTTAAAAAATTCATGAGTTTATCATCACCTTATTTCTAAATATAGTCTCAAGGATGAATTCAAATTTTAAAAATTCATGAATTTATCATAACTTTATTTTTAAATATAGTAATAGTATATGTATCTAATAATTAGTGGTTACATGATTAAAATTATTATTTTTTTGATCAATAATTATTATAAAATATTTTTAAAGAGTTAATTTTTTTTTACCAAAAGAAACTAAATCATTGTTTTTTGTCCAATTAAGAGAACTATTGAAAATTAGAACGAAAAACTCATTGTGGGGGGTGGGGGGGGGGGGGGGGGGGGAGGGATTAATATTATGTTTACTATAAATAAATTTATATGCATCGGCTTAGTACTATGAATCAATTCATTGGCATATCACCAACCAATCTATAAAATAAGTTTGAATTTGTCTTGAATTTTCTTATAAAAATTCTATATATATATATATATATATATATAAAGACATAGATAATCTCCTGGTTGATATACATGATAAGAAGATTGTAAACGGACAAGGAGGGGCAGATTCAATTTACACTCGGGTGAAGTGTTTTGATTTGTGAATTTTGAAATGAAAGTTGCAAAAATAAAGTAGTTTTTTCTAAAACAAAAGTTGTAACACATGAAATGAATGTGTTATGTTATGTTTTTAATGACCTAAAGTTACAAAATATAAAAATGCAAATTGCAAAATATAAAATGAATGTGGTGGTGCGTTTGTGAATAGAAGTTGTAAAATGAGGTGGAATTGAGTAAACAGGAATAAATGGATTTTGGAGCTGATCTTGGTTTTGGAATCTACAATGACGATTGTTATCATTTTCGACACTTGGTTAATAAATTGCAAAAGATTGATCCATTTATGGAAAGGAGATATAGGCCAAAAACTTATTCAATGTAAGATTTAATGGGGATTGAGTTAAATTTAGTAACAGAGCCATTCCGAATACTAGGAATACATTATTGAAGAACCCTTTTCTTATATTTCACCAGACCTTGATAAGGATGCAAAGGATTAGATCACCAAATTAGATTTAATTTCCACAATATAAAAAAAAATTTACCGTCTTTTTTAAATAAAAAATAGAAAATTAGTCATCATTAATACTTGGCTAGCTTCAATCGTTTATATAGTAGTATTAGGTTACATTGCAATGTGTCTGCCATTTGACAAATGATAGGACAATATTGGATAAGGGGAAAAACAATTGACATTTAGGAAGGTCACCGTGTTAAATGACAAAAGAATTTTTCTATTAAAGTGTTAGGGACACCTTACAAGATCCTCATTAGTGTACGATATAATTTATAGTTATGGTTAGCTTTGAGATTTCTTAAGCAATAGTTTAGACACTAACCAATTCCTTTGAACATCCATCAAATTTTCTATAATTAGTATAAATGAGTTTATTAGAATCCTTCTATAAAGAATTTAAAATTATATTTATAATAAAAACAAAAAAAAATATTACTTGTGTGCCAATTATATCAAGAATTTTAAAAAACGTTAATTTTTTGAAGTAATTATAAAAGTATTTAAAACTAAATTTGTTGTTTACTAAATATTTAAAACTAAATTTATTATCATATTATACTATATGGATCATTCATGCATTTTTTTCTTACAAATAATATTACTTATATTCTAAAATGATAATTTTATTTGCTATACTATTTTAAGTCTTTTTTCCTTTAGAAAAAGTGATTTAGTTTAAAAAAGACGAACTTTTCATTATTCTAAAATGTTTTGGAGTAATCCAAAAGAAGTGGTAAACGAAATGACAAACAATAATGAATCCCCGTAAGACCCATTAGACAAACATCTTTGACTATGGTATCATTGTCCGAAAGAAGAATACAAGCTGATCTTGGTTTTAGAATCTAAAATGACGATTATTATCACTTTTGCCAAAATTTTTGTGCTTGCAAAGGTTGTTCCATTTCTGGGAAGGAGATATTGGCCCAAAACTTATTCAATGATGGCAGATTTAATGGAGATTGAGTTGAATTTCATGACAGAGCCATTCCGAAACTAGGAATACACTATCAATGCCAAGAAGCATTACATACTACAAAATTGTCATTCACATATGTATAACAATGTAGGTTTACACATGTACTATCTTAAATTTTGAAATGAAACCAAAATATTATCTACCATTTCACATTTGTATTAGGCTAACAGTTTTAGGTTCTACCATGCCAGGATCTTAAGTTAGGCTACAATTGGTACAAGAATTATCGGCTCCATTGTAACAGAAGACTAACCCGCACACTTATTTTGAATTAAACATGTGCAAGACGACACCTTGGTCATTTTTTATCAAGAAATTGAATTCCAGCTTTTTATTATATACAGAAAGAAGAATAAACTCAAGGAACAATTCTCTATGACATGGTTGATGAACTAGAAGATGAAAACAACACTATCGTGCTCCCTGGATTTCTGGTTCTGAGCCACACATTCAGATATCCACATTAAGTTTCTGATCTCCTGTTCACTCAATCTCATGTATGCAAAGAATACTCCATAGTGGAACTGTTGCTCAAATGCTAAGCAAAGTCGTTTCACCTCCTAATGGTTATATTGACAGCTCTGCGATCAGCTTCAAAGGCAAGTAGGTCAGACATAATTTCTCCAGTGGCACCTCCAAGTTTCTGGCAAAATTTGTAGAAATCTTCAAGGTACGCCTTATAGAGTGTATTCCTCATGATCTCAATGTTCCTATCATCTAAATCCTCGCAAGTAATACATTCGGAGAAGTATGGAGCCAGAGGCGTGTCAACGAGCACAAGTCTGTATAGCTCCCTCATATTCTGTGCTAGAGCTAGTGTAGCAATACTATCAAACATTCCCAAGGGATGGCATTTCTCCAACAATTCTTGAACATCTCTCTCATGCAAGGTTCCAGTCACAATCAGGACAACATTGTCTATCATGTGACCATATGCGATATACTCTAAAAATGTTGACAGGGGCTCTGTGGCTTGACTTAACATGTGCTTATATTCATCGACCAATTTGAGAGTGCATTTCTCCACAATTGTAGTCGTATGCAAAGGTGATGGTTCATTATGCAGATAAGGCCCGTACTCGGTTGCGGAAAGGTGCATCTTGATATCATCTAGATTTTCGCACTGGCACAGATTATTGTAATCGGCGGCAGTGAGCAATCCAGATCTGTGACCCCGGACGATCGCCTCCAAATAGCCACTGTGGATGTTGAAGGTTAGCGCTTCGAATCCGTACATTTTTGGTGGTGTTGAGCTATGATGCTGAATTTGCAAAAGATCGATCGAAAAAGAATGCCAATCCCCAACTGGAAAACCCCTAAGGTAATGTCCAAGAGATTTACAGAGGTCGCGGTGATTTTTAATGGTGCTGCGAAGGGGTCAGATATGGAGAAGACGATCAACTTTCTATATATATATATATATATATATATATATTGAGTGTTTTGGAGTAAGATGAGTAGGAAGAGGCCACCCGGGCGAGATATATATAAACTAAGATTAGACTAAACTTAATAATAATAGGAAACCAATTCCAATTTCCAAATGGAATAGGAAATATGTCTACATCCAATCTAATATCAAATAAGAAACCTATAATTATAGCGCGCCCTCATGTTTATGGTAATAGAAAAACATTTCAAGTACAATGATAAGGGAATAATAAGGTAAAATGAATGTGGTGGTGCGTTTGGGAGTAGAAGTTGCAAAATGAGGCGGAATTGAGTAAACTGGAATAAATAGATTTTGGAGCTGATCTTGGTTTTTTTGCTGTAATGAATCAATATGACTTGTTATATATTTTCCTTGCAAACTTTTAATCCCATTAAGGACAAAATCCAAATTGAGTGAGGACCTGATGATGCCTCAACATGAGTCTTCTTTGGATTCGCCAGATGATGCCTCATAGTGTGACCTTTGATGATCATCAACTCCGTGAGGATGTTAGTTTCTCTCTGGTGCGTCGCAAAAGAGGTCGGCCGAAGAAGTTGTTAGGTTCTTATCTTTTGACTCCTTTACATCGATCGGTGTGCGGTAACATCGCAGGCCAATTCGATTTTTAACTCGTTAATATTAAATACTTATTTGTTTTCTTATGCTTATTTGGTAGATAGTTTGGCTGGCTTGCATTATATTATAGGCCTCGCCTCTAGATCTTCATGGACATTTTCGCTGGCTTGCATTCCCTCCAGATTTTGGTGGTCTTTTGTTTTTGGAAAATAGGACTTAGTTTTCGTACAGGGAGATTCAGATGTTGCCTAATCATGACATGTAACATGTTAAATCATTAATAGAAAGTGTTCTCACACCCGTCGGTCCCTTTGAGAACTGTTTTCGGAAAAAGAAAAAAAAATTCAAATTGAGTGAGGAGAGTTTGTTATATATTACATAACTTAAGCAGATATTCTTTAATTTGCGGTATGAAGAAAAAGTAAGGACAAATTATACCAACATCTAATGTTGTAGTAATATTTCCATATTGAAAAAATATACATCAAATAAAGTAAGTGAAAATAGAAAAACAGCTTTCGAGTACAATGATGGGGGAATAATAAGGAAAGAGCAGCTTAGTATAAATCAAGAGCAAAAACTCCTTACAACTTGAATGGAATATCCCATCCCTTTCCCCTCCGATAGTTCATATTTACCCCACTACAAGAAAATTGAGTTTTTGCGACACATTTTAAAGTCGTATCACAAGATAATGCCGCAAAATTGAGGTACTTTTGTATTTTTGTCATTTATTTGCAATATTATTGCATCAATTAATAATATTGACTTAAATATGCGACATTTAGTTATTGTGACACAAATATGCGATACTTATATGCGGCATTGGAATGAAATGCCCTTAAATAGAGACACATTTTTTTTGAAGCAAATTTACCTCACAATTGCGACTTTATAAGAAAATGCGAATTCGCGACACTTTTGCGTCATTTTATTTTCATGTCGCTACATTGCGACAATCATTTCCACACTTTAACAAAGTGTCGTTATTTAGCGACACAATTTAATTTGTGTTGTAAATTTACGACATTATTGTGAAAAATTATTAATACACCCCAAATCAACTACTAATGTATGATATTCACATTTAGTGATGAAATTTTGAGGAGGGGAGGGGAACCTAAGAAGTCTATTTTAATTTCTTATACGATGTTAAGACATTTATCAAGTGTACTGTAATACTTATAAGAAATAATTACAAAATTGTATGAATTTTATAAAGCAGACAAAACCAAATTAATGTGTCCAAAGAAAACACAAAAGACTTCTAATTCTAATAGAATGTTTGAGAAAGTTACAATAGCCTGACCATACATTGTGCCACCCGGCATGACGAATAATATGAGAATGATATAATTAAATTTAAAATTAAATAATTCATTTTATGATATAAACATTGAGTTGTTAAATGCTAAAAACAACATAAATTGAACTTCACATTTTCATAAAAAGCATCAAAACTTTGATTATGAAAATTTACACCTTATTATCATATGTTTACAAAAAAATATATTTAATGTTATGAAAGAAAACTGTAGATTGTATTTTTGTTTAACTACAATTGAACTTTAAAACATATCTTTCATATTTTTTTTTTTGCAAAAAGTCTATTCAACTTAAATCTAAATATAAAAATCATCCTCAATCTATCACAAAATGAGAGTTCTATTTGTAACACTATTTTTAAAGTATAAACTGAATTCTAACTTTGAAATGGTGGTAATGTTGCAATGTATACTACTCAACATTGGTTATTGAAAGTGTTAAAATGTGTAAAACACCAAGCCATTTGTGTTTTTACTAAAAAGGAAGAATTAAAACTAATGAATTTTCAAAGAGAAAGATACAAAGCATCATTTATTCACACGAACAACTCTCAACACATAAAAATGATTAATTTCTCCAATTCTACAAAATAACTGGATTATGTGTGTAACATCTCAGGTAAAACATGTGAAACCATGAAAAGTTCGCCAAACTCGAGCTCTTAAGTCAATGAAATAAAGTAACGTTTTTGGGTGATTAAATTGGGTTGAAATTAAATCTAAAGGACTAGAAGAGACAATATAGGAAATTATTTAAACTAAATCTAAAGACTAAACGAGACAACATAGGAAATTAAGGGTTTAGGAATTATAACTAGAGAAATAATTAAATCTTATAACTAGAGAAATAACTAAGTCTAGACATAATTAAATTAGGGTTAGAACAAATAAATTGGCAAGTAATAATTTTGGACTTGATTGAAGGAGTAAAAACCAAAAGTGGGCAAGAGATCAAAGAGCTAAACTAAAAGGACCTAAAGTGAAAATATGAAAAGTTCTGGGTATAAATTAGATTTTTTTTCCTAAACCCATTTTTCCTCCCCCTTTCTTCTTCTCATGGTTGTAGATGCCATCTTCTTTTCTCCTAACAGCCGCCGCTGCTCTCTCCTCCAGTCACCGGCCGTCGGCATAAGCACCCGGCACCACCATCTTACATGCTATCTCATCTTCTCGATTCTTCCTCTTGGCCGAACTTCTCTTTCCCTTTTATTTATTTCTTTATCCCTAGTTGGCGGCCTTCCATTTTCCTTGGCCCGTCAATCGCCGCCACTCGACTCCCGCCGTCAGTCGCTTCCTCCCGCATTGACGCCGGTCGCTCTCCGTTCGTCGTCACCACTCCATTCTCTCTATGTCATTTGGACTTGGGAGGCTTGCCAGACCTTCTACTTACATGGCATGGGCATCTCTTGAGTAGTTATGCTATCTTGAGCTGATTCAGTTACTATTTCTAGTGAATCTTTTTTTTAACCCGTCATTTTGATGATAAACAATAAGTTCGTTGGAAGTTTTGAAGTTACATTTGATTAAACTAATCAAATGGTATTAGATTTTGTTTCTTGAAGTCAGTGCATTTCCTTTGTTTAAAAGTTAGATTAAACTTTATGTTCCTCAAAGGGGTTAAGGTGAGCTGACCTAGAACGTTGAACTGTTGTTGCTCAATGGTTTTATTTCTTATCAGGTTTCAACTTGATGTGTTTTGTTTTGAGTGAGGTCAAATGACCTTTGATTTTGCCAAGCTAAACTAGCTTGATGTTCTAGAGTATTTGAGCTGAAGTTATCGTAGCTCAAATATTTCCCAGCTTCAAGGAATTACTTTAGGATTAATCTTGAAGGCTTCCTTCATTGCTCAAGTTTGTATTGTATCCCAAATGCAAGAGTGAAGGGTAACAAAGGTTGAATTTATTTTGAGAACTATGTGGATTCCATTATTTTCAAGCCAATTTCTTACAGAATTAAGTGCCGGAAGTTGCAACATACTCCAAAACTAAAGGTGTGTGAATGATGGATGTAGAGAGAGTATAAGTTATCAAACAGTTTGCTGTTACGGATAATAGTAGACGAATTCAACATTTGTAGTCTTGTGTATTTATTTTTCTTTTGTCTGTAAAGGATAATTTTTATTTACATGAATTTTGTGCAAGATAGAATCTGATTCAGTCTGACTTTGGTTATTTTTTTGCAGAGGAAATTCCAGAAAATGTATTTCTTCTTGTTGATTGCCCTCATGATTGGTTATTTCCTCAATGTTCTGCAGTTGTAAGTTCCTTTTCCTACTACTGTCCTTCAGAGTAGGATGATCATATCTCTAAGCTCTTATTAATTTTACAGTTATGGAATTACACCACTTGGTGTCTTTATTGGAATAAGAAAAAACAATGGGTAAAACCTGTTGGCGGCTCCCAGACTTGAACGCGACTGTCAAATTTGAAACTTGCTTTTTTGTCGGTCGATTTTCGTCTATTCTCAGTGCTCTCGTCATTAATTCACTATAATATGCAGATTCACCATGGCGGTGCTGGAACCACAGCTACAGGACTTGAGGCTGGGGTAATGATTTTACATTTGTGTTTTTTATGATATAAATCATTATTATTCTAAGGTATCAATGATTATGGTGTATTGTTGGAATATCCAACATCATAAAATAGGTCACCATTTGATTATCTATTTTGTATCAAGTAACCTTGTTTTGTGAAGCCAGTTCATGAACTTGTTTGAGCTGTTACCTTGTATTGCAATTCCATGATCGACATGTTATTTTACTTCAAGGAGTCATATTCTGAACTTACGTATGCAATGTCCAACAACAATAGTTCCATTTTTTGGATATCAGTTTTTTTGGGGAGATAGAGTCCATCAAAGGGGTCTGGGAGTTATATTATTTTACTTAGTAAATTTAATCCCAACATTGATATTGGAAATTTCAGAGGGACTCAATGATATGACTTCCTATATGAAGGGCAGAGAACTTTAGTGGTCTTCCCTTTATGTGGTAAGTTATTAGTAAAAGTGTCAATTAATTCCTTATTTCGGTCAATACATCATCATTAACTTGGATCTTAATGTGTATCAGGATAGCTGGAATCATAAAGAACTAACTGAAGGAGATGGCAGCACAAGTGGAGAAGTTGTATCTATTGTTTGCTTCAAAGATAAAATCTAATCATTCTGACGGGACAATAAAGGTTAGTCAATTAATTAATCAGTTAGAGAGATGAATCAGAGGAGATATTGAACGTAGGTGCATGTGATTTGATTAGTATTGACACATAAATGAAGAAATTAACAGTTATATTTTATCTGTGATGGATTGAAATATGCCTTTCGATTCTCCCATTTTTCCAAATATGAAGGTCTGGAGCATTAAGGGCAGAAGTCTACCTCTCATGCATGAATGGAAAGGAGAAATCAATTAAGCCCCTTAGAAGGTTTTCTATTCCCATCAAGTTATCTGCTAGTCCAGCACCAAAATCGCTTGGAAGTTGTGAAGATATAGTTGTGAAGTTAACACTATTATTGATAATCTAATTTTTAATTAATTTAGGTAATTTGTCAAATCGTTATTTAGTATTGTTTATAACTGTTGGATTTATCAATCAAAACTTTTAATTTAGTGTTGTTTGTAGGCTAATAAGAGAGATGGTTTATTGTAAACATGAAATTACTAATGTTATGTGGTGTTTCAAGTTAATAAAAGTTTAATTGATTGTTTATTATTTTTTAATTTTTGTTTTTTAGTGTTTGTTACACGAGATTAGTTTTTATTAATATTAATTAAATAATTATTGATAATAAATAAAAATTAAAAATTAACGTATATTTTTATACTAAATTAATACAAATAATTGAGGCAGAGCGATTGGATTAATTGTTTCACAACTAAATATGTAGTAATTTATTATTTTGTAACATAAAATACCACATATTTCGAATTAACTTAATAGGATTAGTGATAATTCTTAGAAATGTGCAGTAGACAATGCGACACTTATGTGTCAAAATAAATTGCGACATATGAAATTTGCAACACTTCATAAGGCGACACTACTAATTGTGTCGCATTGATTATGCGACAATATGCAAAGTGACTCAAATAAATGTCGCAATATATTTTTTGACATTATATCGATTGAAGCTAAATGTATCGCGAATTTCATGTGACGTATTGAATACTGACGCATAAGTGTCGCATTTGTTGCGACACAATTGTAAAACTTGTCACTAAAATTTACCACCGGACCTATTGCTTCAATTCGAAATGTGTGGTATTTTATGTCGCAAAATAGTATTCGCGTTATTTTTACTAATTATTACGACACAAACCGTATGCCGCAAAATACTATTTTTGTTGTAGTGCAACAACGGTAGAATTATTACTGCATTGTGATATTTATCTGCTCATTCCTTTTTCAACCACAGGAGCCATTGGTACTCCTTTATGTTGCTTTTCCATATTTCCATGCCATCCTGAAATTAGTACATCACAAAATAAGAAAACACAGTCACATAAAAAAAAAAAAAAAAAAAAAAAAAAAGGAAAGGAGGTGTGAAGAATTACCAAGCTCCATATCGTAACCGCGGTTTCTGAGCTCACGGTACTCTTGGCAAAGGGCGCATACTTCGCAGAAGCAATGGACCAAGCAATCCCCACAGGGGGACTCCTGCAATGAATACTGCTGCCTCATCTTTGAACGATAGAAACAAGAGTACAGACATGAACACCCAGTCACGCATGCTATCAGTGTGTAAAGTGCACCGTTTGATCCACATGCTGCCATTCATCAAATATTTCAAAAAACTTCCAATTTAGAATACTGTATCCAAAGCTACATGATACGACTTATCAACTGACGTTTCAAAATTAAACATATAAAATTTTCGAAATGGAATTACAGTAACATAAAAGGCCGATATCGATTAGAATAACTACGCCTGCATAAATTTTGGCTGTTTCGGGCTGGCGAACTCCCTTGACACCGTAGTGCCACCCCTGAGTACATACTTTTTTTTCCCTCCCCACATATAGATAAAAGTATATAAAGGGGTAATAAAATTTATAGTGAGTAGTAACTTTATTGATTACTCCTAACTACCTTTGATATGAGAAATATCCCCCTACATATAAAATATTGATTTAATAAGAAATTAAGTTTTAAATTGTTTAAAAAATTATATGAATTATAAAGAAACTAAATAGTAATTAAATACAGTAGCTTTTTACATGCTAAACTTATAAATACAATTAATATAATTGGTCATTGAACAGGAGACTAATTTAATATGGGTAGTTGGCATTGATTAAGAGTGATATATCAAAGAATTAGTGTTTTTCTTTTGTTTCATAACAAGATTTTTTCTTTTAATGGGACAAAAAGATAGAGTACATTTTTTTTAAAAAAAATTGAACAATTAAAATTAATATATTTTTATCTTAAATATTAGTTTTTTTATAAGATTATTTTGAATCATATTATAAATAAAACAATATTTTACGGGGTGGGAAGCATCAATTAATATTTAAAAAAAAAAAAAAAGGGATAGGATCATGTTGAATCAATGGATGACTGACTTACAGCTGGATCCTTTATCAACAATCTCTGAAACTTGTCCAAAGGTAATGCAGGGACACCAACAAGTGATGCAACCTGAACATGCAATTACAGCGCAGCCAATTATCAAAGGGCCACCAAAAAATCAGCCAAACAAATAAAAACAAGAGGCGCGTGCAAGACACGCTCCACCGTTAAACCGCCCTACTTTTTCATTAAAGATGTACTTACAGTTTCGGACGTCGGAGGAGCAGTCAAACAAGCCGGTTGACCAAGGGACCTGAGGTTTAGGTTTAACTGGGAAGGACTGATCTTGGATAGTATCAGAGTAGAAACTTTCAGTTGAGGAGTTCATGATCGGGATTCCGGTGGTGGTGGTGGTGGTGCCGCCGTATGAGGTTGGTGGGACTCCGGAGTACTTCTTGTCCATAATCGGAATTGAACTACAGAAGGATGAGAAATGAACACGTTTATTCGCCTGATTGGAGATGAGGAAAGAACTGTGCGAATTATGCAGTTCGAAGTGAACTTGGAATATGTATATATATATATATATATATATATCATTGGATAATGTGGTGAATAATTTATTGATGTTGTGGAAAGTCGAGAGTTGACAAGTCGTAAAAGCCCGAAGCTTCCACACGGATTAGTGGAGTCAGTCAACGACGTGTGTTGACTAATTTTAGAGAAAATTATTAGATGGCTACTCAATTTATTTAATATTATATTTCTAGCCACTCATCTTTTTAACTCAACAAATTAATTAGTCTACTTTCAAAACAACAGAGTTGTAACTATTCTATTAATATTTTCAGTTAAAAAAAATAAAAAATAAGAACCTTGAAACGCTTTTAGTTCATTTCATGGTAAAACATATTATCTTCTTATGTAAAAATGTATATCATTAAAGGTTTTCAACATATATAATTGGACTTGTGGATAAAAATAAAAAATATGGGGATGTTGCTGATGAATTTTTGGCTTTGTTCCGTTTCTCAGTCACCGCAGTCATCAACACCATGTGCACCAATTTCGCGGAAAATAAGCCCATTATTATTATTATTATTATTATTATTATTATTTTCCTATCTCACCCCATTCACTATCAACAACAATAAATAATTATTCTAAAAAAAAACAACAATAAATAATTTTTTGGTTAAATTGAACATATTTTATTGGGTGAGAATTTGATTTAATGGTATGCTCAAATTAAATTTCTAATACTAATATTTGATCCAACACACTCAATATCTCCTTCTCCCTTAGTATGTTTTAGCAAAACAACAATTTTTTTCTTCTTCTTACCCTTTGCACAGTAGCAGCCCTGCATTTTTTTTAGGTCGAACTCGCCTCTGATTCAATCAAATTACTAATTGATTCTTGAAATTTTTGACAACTACTAATATCTTGATTAAAGTCAACTGTAAAAAAAATAACATACAAAAATTTGATGATATTTTATCAAAAAGAGATTATAAAATAATATTAATTTTATCTTTTAACACAATAATAATGTTTATGTCAGTATTTTTATTTATTTTTTTATCGATTAGGGAGTTAAATATTATTAATTTGAATAATTAAAAAAGTATAAATTATTTTAGAAAAGTGAAAAGAGTATTGATAGTTGAACCAAATTATAAGGATAAATGTCTTTCACCTATCTATCTTTTAAATAATTAATCATCTCATTTACTGTTTTTGAGAGAAATCTCATTTAGTCAATATAATTTTATTTATTTTTATTTATCATATAACTCCAACACGTTTGATAACAAAATTTTGTTTCGATCACTGTGTGAGTGAGTTTTTTTAATCCTTCATTCCAGTATCAAAAAGTGTAAAATTAATTATTTTTCTCCAGTTTGTATATATCCATGTCCAACAGCTATTAATATATATAATTTCACTTTTTAATATTATAATTAATGAATATACTGATTTATATGTAATTTATCAATGAAATGTATATATAAAGGGGAAAAATAAAAATAAAATATTTTTTTAATTATTTATACTTTAAAATAAATTTAAAAATATAGACATGTCATTCAGGCATTATGAAATAAAATAAGTACATATTTTTGCATTCAAACTCAACAATTGAATTAACGTAAGTAGATGACAACATCAAATGGAATATATATATATATATATACACACTATTTTTTATTTAAAAAAAACCATATATTTATGAACTCTGTTCTAGGACGACGGAGTAACTTATTTTCAAGGGTTAAAAAGAAAAAAAAAAAAAAAAAAAACATATTTTTAAGGGTAGAACGAAGTAGAATGGTCCCACTTATCGATTCATCCCAGGTGGAACAATTGGTGAATTTGTGACTCCTTGGTTCTGTTTCTCCATATTGCCACTCCATCCTGAACAAAGTCACAGTAAATACTAGTACAAACTATCGCGGAAGTTAATAATCTTTAACCAAATACTCTCTGCGATTTTTTATTTAGCGTTATTGAATTAAATAATTTGAAAAATAAAAAATTTTCAAATAAAGTATACCCTAATCCAAAATCAATTATTACATTGCAATATCTCACTATATATTTTCATTTTCTCCACAAATGGTGGTCTTTCTTATAAAATCAGAGTCATATATATATATATATATGTGTGTGAAAAATTAATAATAAATAAATTGAATAACTTACCAATCAATTACCTGTACTAAAAGTGAAATTTTAATTTAGAGATTGATGAGTCCGACTCAAGTTGGTTGCCGTGGCCCTAGTTAAAGGGCCCATTCGGAACAGATTAACATAATATTAAAATATTATTTTTACTTATAATAAATTAATCTGAGTAATTAATATTCACAATATAAAATCTATAATCAATTTAATATTATAAATCATGAATATTTATTAATTTTTTATTTAATTAATATAATATTATCATTTGTCAATCTACTATATTCTAATATAATTTTTATACTCCCATCTCGGGATTGTAACTTACCTGGCAGCTCACTAAACTATATGCTCTAATAGTTGTACTACATCCTCCAAGTGGGGAGGGTAATAGGTGATGTATCAATGTCGATGCTTTAATTATTGATAATTCAACTAATATTAAATTAAATGCTTAAATCTATTTTTAGTCCCTCATAACATGTGTTGTTTTAGTTTTGGTTTTCCATATGTTTTAATTACCAATTTTAGTTTTACTTAAATTTTTTTCATTTGATCGCTAGTCAAACCTAATTTTTTTCTTCAAAATGATTTGTACCGTAATGTTTTTAACCAATTTTATAATCCGGATCCTCATGAATGTTCAACTCATTTAGGATTTCGGCCATCATTTTAGATTGTGAGTCAATCTAAATGGGTTGATCATCCATGAGGAACCGAGTCATAAAATGGATTGAAAATATCACGGTACAAATTATTTAAAAAAATAGGTTTGACTAGCGATCAAATGAGATAATCCGTTATCTTCTAAACTTTTCAGTTAAAAAGTGCTAAATTGGTAAAAAAAATTTAAATAAGACTAAAACATATGAGGACCAAAACTGAAATAACTCATGTTATAAGGGATAAAAAATATATTGTAAGCCTAAATTAAATTACCGAAGATATTGTTTTTGACATTACATAATAAAAAAACATCCAGTCAATAATTATTCATATATTTTCAATCATTTCGAACTAAAAATATAAGTTTTTTTTTTTTTTTTGAAAGACGAAAGTAGTATTAGTTGGTAGAAATGAATAATGTAGTAGTAATAAATTATAAATAGGAAATGGAGGTGTTACCAAGTGACAATTCAAAACCGAGGCTTGTGAGGTGACGATATTCTTGAGCCAAAGCGCAGCAGGGACAGCAGCAATGAACTAGGAAATCGGCACAAGGGGTTTCCGGCAGCCTGTATTGCTGCCTCAGTCTAGTGCGGTAGTTATACGCATACACACACACACATCCCGTGAAATGGCATATCAGGCAATAAATCGCCGAACTCACCACACGCGCTGCCGGCCACAACCAAATATAATTGTTATTATAGACAGGAGGATTATATATATTGAAAATAAAACAACGGAAAAAAAAAAAAAAAAATCTTACGGATGGATCCTTTGTCTACAATTTCAGCAACTTGTCCAAAAGTCACACATGGGCAAAAAAAAGTCATGCAACCTGCACAAGTTCAAACAATAATTCAAAATAAAATTAAAAAAAAAACATAGAACAAGTTTTGTTAAATAGCATGATTTTGTTTCTTTTAAAATTTTCTCTACGGGTTTTGAGGAGTCAAAATTACAAGATGAGCAATCGGAGCAACAAGCGCACAGGCCGGACGACCATTTCCCAGTATAAGCAGATGGATTAATATTGTTGGGTTGGAACTGATATTGATGTTGCGGTGGTGGCGCCACTGGGATGCTTGGTGGTGGATGCTGATATACCGGTGGTGCCGATGGTGGCATTGGCGGCGGCGGGGGGTATTGGTTTCCAGTAGGCGGATACATATGGAGACAGAAAATTAAAATGAAGTTGAAAAGTAGGTACAGTACAGATATTCTTAATTTGGCCAAAGGAAAAACAAATTTATGACATGGAAAAAAGAAAGATGGGACTTGGGACTTGTTTCATTGTATGGCTTTGGTTGCAGATGGTTTTTTTTAAAGACTTTGGATTATGAGAACCATAGAAAAAGAATATTCAAGGAACTTTCCTCAGTCAGCACCATTTGTGGGGTTCATTCAAGTCAAGTTGGGAATTTGGCTGGAAATTTGAAGGACAGTGTTAAATTTATTTATCTAATATGACCTCAAAATTAATTGATAATGAATGAAGAGTTTTTTAGATTATTTATATTAGACACAAGTGTTATGTGTTACCAATGTGAGATTGTGACAAACTTATCAGAAGATAAACCAGTTGGAGAGCGGGGAGAATGAAATGGTTATAGTTGAAGGCAAACTCTTTTAAAGAAGATATTCATCGGATTGGAATCACAGGCTAACTCAATCCAAACAACTTTGTGAATGAAATCGGGAGTTTCATAAAATTGCTGCCTTTTTTCAGTTCTTTCTTTTGACAGTCGCTGTTCCATTATTGCCGTTTTAATTTTAAAAATCTGCTTTTTTTTTTTTTTTTTTTTTAACTTCCTTAGAATTATTGAACGGACTTGTATTTTCTTTTTATTAATTCGATTTGCTCATAAAATAGGTGCGTTTGATTTGCGGGAATAAGAATGAAAGCCATTCAAATTTGATAATTCAATAATTATTAAAAGAATTTAATTGTTTTTTACTTGTTTGATAATTATAAGGTTATCAATTAAAGGAATTTGGAAATTCAAGTAAGAACCACTGACATTGATGTTTATGTATATATAAAAAGAATGATTTTTTATTTTTATTTTTCTTTTTTCATTTTTTTTTCATGAATTTAGATATGCAAGAATTTTTTAAATGAAATTATTATGAATGATAATCAGTTTAATTTGCGTAAATGAAATGTCTCTCCTAATCAATATAATTTTGAACTTATTAGATTTTCTTAGCCTTTGTTTTATTATTTGAAAAATTACTAATCAAAATCATTTTAAAATTATTTCATTTTCATGCTCGCCAAACAACCTTACCAATTTTTTCTCCTTGAATAAGCCCTTTATTACTTGGTTACCTGTTCGTCACAATTTTGTAATTTAATAATTTATTACGCCATTGCTTCTTTTCTTTCTCTTTCAATCGACCAAGTCAAGTCTACCCTGCATAATTCAATGATAAACTTCCTTTTCTTGATGCAACTTGAAGAGTGTAAGACGTACATGTATATAAAAGTGGGTTAATCCGTCATTTCAAATGCGTATTGATGTTGATGTGGCCGCCACTTGTAATACGGTCTTGGCAAGTCGCTAGATGATCAATGGGAGTAAACTTTCCTCGTTCCATTGTGGGGTTTAATTCAAGTTGGACAAATACGGATCGAGCAAGAGCCAAGAGGTAGGTTTGTCCAATACTATCTCCATTTATTTGGTACGTAGAGATGTTTCCAATGACTATTATAACTTGATAGAATTATTGATAGGTTTATTTGGATAAGGGATAGTAAAAAATAACATGTTTCATTATGTTTAAATTAGTTTTAAAATGCAAATTATACTATGTAATTAATGAATACTTAATATAATTTCTAGTTAACAAGTCGAAAAGATGCAAGAATCTTGGATTCATTATTTGAGATGCTCTCCGACACCTCGTTATAGCCAATGACACAAAATCATCATGGGATAAAGAAGGGTTAAAACCTTCCCATGTGGTTTCAAGCACTAAATAGAAGTATTTTGACGATGGTTTTATTATTAGAGCGCCACTTCATGGCAGAATAATTGTCACAGCTGCCTGGCTGACGAGTATTCAGCACTAGGTTTTCAAAATAGCATATACTTTCTTGAGTATTCAAATTAATAATATCTAGCCGACTGATCAATAAAAGAAAAAAAGAGTAAAAATGCTAACGTAAGCATTATTATTATATTGAAATATAAAATTAACATCATTTTATAATCTCATTTTGACAAAATATCGTCAAACTTTTTTTTTTTTGACATTTTGGTCAAAGGAGTATTGATAATTGTCAGGAATCTCAGGGAATAGGACAATTGATATTTTAACCAAATCGCAAGGGGGAGGGGGGGGGGGGGGGGGGGGAAATGTAATTCAAAAAAAAAAAAAAAAAAAAGATGTTCATGTAGTTATCACTTACATTTGTAAAAGAAACGGTATGTCTTGTGGTGGTGAAACGCATGTCCATCCCCTATTCCTCCCAAACTCCTTTTTTTTGCCCCCCTGTCTGTTTATCGGTTGTGGTAGCTAAGAATTGAAAATTGTATTAGATGGATGTGCGTAACGTCTTTCTGCGCGATGATTTGATTGAAGAGGTGTATACGCGGATACCACCCATATTTGCAGCTTCTAGTTCTAACGAAGTGTCTGCTGCTTTGAAAGCTTATGGATATATCCAATCTCACTCATACTATTCCTTGTTCACTTTGTATTGTGCTCTTTTTTTTTTTTTTTTTTTCTGTGTTTTAGTTTATGTTAATGACTTTGTTGTTGGCAATGATAATACCCTAACTATTCAGAAATTTTAGAACTTACCTAAGTGTTGACATGAGAACATTATGGATATCTTGATGCTCTTGTTTGATCGATTAATTTATGCGTCTGATGTTGACTTGTTTTGAGTTTTCCTAGCTCATCAATCTCCAAGGTTGCTCATCGGGATGCTGCCTAGCGAGTAGTTCATTATTTAAAAGGTTGGTTCAGTTTAGACTTGTGCCAAATGAGATTGAGGCACTGTGATATAATTTAAAATGAGATTTAAACTATTTAATAATCAAAATGTATATAAGTTTTTCTTTTTCACAATATGAAAATTTGATTTAATTACATAAAATAATTATCAATCATAATTTTTTTTTTTTCTGTGATTGAAAAAGTAAGAAAAGAATAGATTACAAGCAACACAAATATTATGGCTAAAAAAGATTATGGCTCATCGACTCATCCCATGTGGAACATTAATTGGTGACATTGTCACATCGCGGTTTTGTCTCTCCATGTTGGCCCGCCATCCTGAAATTCAACATTGCCCAATCAAATATTTATACTGTTTAATGATGCTGCTAATTAGTCATTTTTTTTATTCCATAATAGATTTTTATTTAGAAATTAACTTTTAAATTAAAAATATATATATAATTTTATATACCACTAAAATATAAAATTACTCGTAAAAATTATAATAATAAACATATTTGTATTTTATTCAAAATAAAAAAATTATACATGTCCAAAAAAAAAAAAAAAAAAGTAACAATATGCTTTTTAATGACCAAAAACGATTATAAAATTCTTTTGACATAATTAGATCTTCTTACTATTTTATTGCTATTTTATATATTGTAAATAAGATTTAGGTTATAAAATGGGTAGCATATTCTTTTATGAATCCATCAAACTTTTCTAATAGTACTTCTCTATTGGGACTAGTCGTGTTTAAATGAATATTATTTACCACCTTAATATTCATAATATTATTTTAATTATAGAACCGAAATAGTATTATCTTTGATAATAATTTTCACCCCACAACAATCAATTCAATACTATTTCTTTCATCTTAAGAAAAGCACAAATAAAGCAATTTATAAGCATACATTCGTAAGATTGAATAGGACACTTGATGAGAAGGAAATTAGTTGGGGTAGATGGAGATATTTCTAGACCAAGCCTAAAGTTGTTATACCCTACTCCAACTGTCATATTGCAATATTATGCTACAATAAGAAAATAAAAACTATAATATTAAAAACAGTTTTATAAAAAATAACACCACTATATTTTTTTTACATAAATAAAATATTTATTTTTTTCAAACCAGAATATATAAACCCCACCTTTATCAATTCATGGACCCTTCTCACCCTAATAACTCCGGGTGAGGAAACCGCTGTAACAATACAGATTTGGATCAATTATTTTTTTCAAAATACATAACTAAATATAGTTATTTTTTATTAAAAATATAATTATAAAAAATAATTATCAGACCACTTATACATTCAACTATTTTCATTTAATTATAATACTAACTTTAAATATCTGTCCTCGTGAGTATATTGTAGTATAACTATAATAGTAAGATACAAGACATGTAGAGAATGACAGTTCTAATTTCGAGTCATGTATGACTAAATTAATATGTTTTAGGTCTCTTTCTTTATATAGTAAGACATGCCTAATATATATTTATTTTCCTTTTCTAAGAAATGAATTAAGAAGTAAGAAACCCAAAAGAGGAGGTGTGAGCACATACCAAGTGACAAGTCGAATCCGAGGCTTTTGAGGTGACGATATTCTTGGGACAAAGCACAGCATTCACAGCAGCAATGAACCAGGAAATCGGGACAAGGGGATTCCGGCAACAAGTATTGCCGCCTCAATTTAGTCCGGTAGAAGCTTGAATATATACACGCAAATCCGGTGAAATAGCATAACAGCCCATATATTCCAGCACTTGCCACACATGCTGCCCATTTAATGTGCATTGGTTAATCAAAATAACATTGAATTTGTTCAATTTCAAGAAAGGAAAAAATACAAATTTGAACTTACAGTATGATCCAGTCACAAATTTAGTAATAATTTAAATTAGTAGCCAACAAATTTAATTTAAAATTTTTAATAATAACATATTTAGTTCTTAATAATTTTTTTACAGATTTATTGACTACAAATTAAATTTGCATTTAAACTATATTATAAGGATTAAATTTACAATTTTTTTTCCTCCAAGCAACTCCAACATCAAATTATAGGCAAATAAACGAATGAATAGCCCAAAATATGGATAAATAAATTGAATTGAATGTGAAAAAAATTATAAAATCACATATAAATTTGACTTACGGAATGATCCTTGGTTTATAATTTCAGCCACTTGTCCAAAAGTAACACATGGGCACCAACATGTCATGCAACCTGCACAAGTTCAAACAAAAATAAAAATAAATCCAAAAAACAAGGAAATATTTCCTCACCGCGATTAGAAAAGTCAACAACTCACAAGCGGAGCAATCGGAGCAGCAGTCGCAAAGGCCGGTTGACCATTTCCCGACAGACTCAGATGGAACGTTGGGTGGGGTATTATATTGGTAAGGCGGTGGCGCTACTGGGATCCCTGTGGCTGGTGGCTGATCGAACGGTGGCGGTGGCGGTGGTGGTGGCATCGGAGGTGCCGATGGTGGCGGTGATTTTTGATATTCATTTGGCATAGGCTGATACATTGAGATTTCAGGCAGAAAATGAAATTGAATACTAGTACTAGTTCTTTGACCAAAGACGAAAATAAAATTTTGAGATGGAAGGAGGGATGTGAATTTCTGTTCTGAGAGAAGAAGATGAGAGAAGAGGACTGGTTCAGGCAGATATATACGAAATGGTTTTCATTGGAAATTGTACATTTTTAATGAAAAGTCTCCAGTCTATTTATTTCCTATGTATTTACAGCACAGTTTAACTTTGAAAGTTCTTGTATTGTAAAACAATCTCCCAATTTACCTGTTGATTCTGTTACGAGAATTGATTGATTGGCTTTGATTAGCGTATGTAAATATTTTTTAGTGTGGTCGTTTGGCCTCATATCAATAAAAGACACAATTATACCAAATTAATTTTTCTTCCCACATAGAAAGGCACATTCTTTTTGTTTATATTTTAAAAATTATTTTGAATAGAGAATGTGATTTTTTTTTTTTTTAAAGTTTGTATGAGAATAAAAGAAAATTAAAATTGCCCTACTATCTGGAAGCAAAGAAGGAAGAAAAACTCAAAGTTTCTTATTCAACTAACTAAACATGAATGGTGGCTGGCCACTCCTAGGTATTTATAAGGGAAGAGTGAGCTATCCAGCCTTGATTTTGAAAGGGTAATAAGTGTACAATCAGCCCTATCTAAATTTTCGTTTGATAAAACTTAATCTATGATCTGAAATCTGAAGTTTAAATCATAAATTCATTAAGTTAGTCATGGTATATAAAATTAAAAAATATGTCTAAATCTGAAGTTTGGATTCTGAACCTTCCTCTAAAACCATGAATTCTAAGGCCCTAGAAAACGGGTTTATCAATTTACACGAAAAATAGGATGAAATCGTGAAGATGACGAGGAAAAATGACCAAATGTTGGAGGAGGAGGACAAGCAGCTTCAGTACATGTCTGTTCCTCCTCCGGCAGTTGGCATCAACATGTATTGACGCTGTTGGGAACCCTGTTGGATTGGAATGAACTGGCTAAATTAGGGAAGCTGGAGAATCTTGAGATTCTAAAGCTAAAAGAACATCCTTTCCATAGAAAGAAATGGCGGACTGAAAATGGTGGTTTTCTGCAACTCAAGTACTTGTACATTGGAACAACATATTTGGAAGAGTAGGAGGCTTTAGCAGATCATTGTTTTCCAAAACTCAAGTGCCTTGAACTCAGAGGCTGCGATAAGCTTAAAATTGTCAAAGATGGATTGGTAGACATTTCCAGCCTGTGCGACCTTGCACAAAAGTGTTGCGCATGGACCTAGGTTTGTGCACAAAAAGGTTGAAATTACGCACGTACTTATGTTTAGACACAAATTTCTTGCATTTCATTGTTAGGAAAAACGAATTGAACAAATTTTAATATAAAAAGGTCATAAGTTATGAAATTTACTATTTGTTCTGTTTTCACAAGTTTATGCGAGTAGCGTCGGCATTAGAAATTATGGTGAGATAAATTTATATTGATATAGTGGGTGACATATTATCGGTTTGAAATTACAATATCCAAATAAAAAAATTATTCTTATATAGTTTTTGTAAATAGAAAATATGTGAATGATAAAAAAGTTTTAAAGTGAGCTGTCTATAGCAACACCCCTTTGAAATAGATCCAATAGATTTTAAATAAGTTTTTTGTGAACTTATTGAATTTCATAGTTTTTGGCTAATTCCTTCACGGGTTGTTCAATCTTGTATGGCAATTGGATTGGTTTTGTTCCTTTTAAGTTGGGCTTGATACCTAGCACTTGACCCAAATATGTGGTGATCATGGTTGGAGTCTTTTTCATGAGCATCTTCAAAGTTAGTTGAACGGTTGGAGTAAGAACCCTAATATTATATCATTAGGGGTGACACAAACAAATAACAGGTGACAAGGGTGAGTTAAGAGTTATGAAAAAAAAAGAAAGACAAGATTTAATTATTAAATTATAAAGAAAAAAATAAAAATTTATATTTATGTAACGAATATCTATATTTGTTCGATTTAACTTGATAAATTACCTTTTTAATTAATAATTATTAATAAACGAGTAGCTAATTCTATCGATCTGCCTGTCCATTGGGGCAATGAGATTATTTGTAAAAATAATTTTTTTAAAAAAGTTACAAGTTGCAGGATAATTAGATATTAAAAAAAAAAATGAAAAACTGAGTGAGAAATTATAGTTTTTCATTTCATTTGCAAATAATAACATGGAACCATATTTTATAATGATAATATATCTTAATTTAGAACTACCAATCTCGTAATTTATACATCAAATCAGGGGTGGGAAATTTATACATAGAAAAATAGAAACCATCCTCCTTCGCCATCCAAAAACATATATTCTCTTTGAAATGTCGACCACAGTGATTCCAAGCAAGCGAAAAACTCATAACATCAAAACTTGTATCTTTCCCAGCCCACCAGAAATGACACCAGAATTTGGTAGTAAACGTCCAATTCATATTAAACGTCCAATTGAACCGCTCATTTACGCGTAGGTCATGAAATCCCAGATCATCATCTTTAGAAGCGCAGTGAATACGTAGTAAATTGTCATTGTTCGGAAGCCCATTTGCTATAATAACCATGTATTTCTCGAAAGCTGCAGAGACATAAATGGTGGGTTGAAGCACGTAGAATGATAAGACAAGATTAAGGAGCAAAAAGCTTTTGATGTCTGTATGAAAATGAGAGCTCATATTGACTTTTAAGAACTTGGGTTTTTTTTGCACTGGTTTATACTAATACTCCAAGTCCTAACATTAATTATTGATTATTGTAGCTTCCCGGCGTATTTATTGGAATTGAGTCACCTGCATTTGCATTTAAGAACAATAAAAGCCTACCAAAATATAATTTGTTTTGTACTCCCCCATTTCAAAATATAAATCGTTTTCACCCATTAAGAAATCGGTCAAAATATAAGTTACTTGTCTACTTCTAGGAAACAATATATTATTTTTACTCTATTACCCTTATTTAATTTGTAATTTCATTGAGACTTATTTTTATCATGACTATTTCAAATTATAGCACTAATATCAAAAATGCATTAAATAAGGGTATAACAGGTTTAACCATTAAAAGTTATGAAACTTTTCAAAAATTAATTACCGCCTTAATATTTGTATTTTGGTCAAAATGACTTATATATTGAAATTGAGGGAGTAGTTGGCATTTTTAAGGGAAAAAAATGAATTTAGATTAAATACTAAACTCTTAAATTAACACTATTATCTCCACGAAGTCCAACTGAGGAAATCTAATAAATGCACGAAATTCAATTTCACTCAACGGTTAAATTAAGGGAACTTAAGTTTATACAATTTATTACTCCATTCATTTTAAAATATAAGTCATTTTCAGTATTTAGGGACTAATCCAAATATAAGTCACTTATCTACTTCTAAGGAAACATTTCATTGTTTTTACTCAATTACCCTTATTTAATTTATAATTTCATTGGAATTTATTTTTATCATGCACTATCCAAGTTATAGCACTACTATTAAAAATAAATTAAGTGTATATCAAGAGTCCATTTACGGTGGTCCTATAGGAGTAGGATGAATTTTACTCCTACTAGCGCGCTACAGTTGCGCGCTACAGTTATTTTTTTTTACGTACAGTCTTTTTTAAAAAAAAAACTTTTTTAAAAAAATAATAATACAGTAGATATCAGATCAACAGATTATAGATATCACATCAAAAATATAAAAGAAATCATACAATAGAATTAAAACATACTTAACAAGGGAGATCAGATCAGGATTATATAGACATCAGATCAGAGAATACTAGACATCAGATCAACAGACTATAGATATCAGATCAAGAATATAAAAAGAATCATACAGTAGAACTAAAACATACTTCACAAGGGAGATCAGATCAGGATTATATAGACATCAGATCAGCGAATACTTGACATTAGATCAAAAGACTATAGATATCAGATCAATAATATAAAAGAAATCATACAGTAGAACTAAAACATACTTAACAAGGGAGATCAGATCAGGATTATATAGACATCAGATCAGAGAATACTAGACATCGGATCAACAGACTATAGATATCAGATCAAGAATATAAAAGAAATCATACAGTAGAACTAAAACATACTTAACAAGGGAGATCAGATCAGGATTATATAGACATCAGATCAGAGAATACTAGACATCAGATCAACAGACTATAGATATCAGATCAAGAATATAAAAGAAATCATACAGTAGAACTAAAACATACTTAACAAGGGAGATCGGATCAGGATTATATAGACATCAGATCAATAGACTATAGATATCAGATCAAGAATATAAAAGAAATCATACAGTAGAACTAAAACATACTTAACAAAGGAGATCAGATCAGGATTATATAGACATCAGATCAACAGACTATAGATATCAGATCAAGAATATAAAAAAAAATATACAGTAGAACTAAAACATACTTAACAAAGGAGATCACATCAGGATTATATAGACATCAGATCAGCGAATACTTAACATCAGATCAACAGACTATAGATATCAGATCAAGAATATAAAAAAAATCATACAGTAGAACTAAAACATACTTAACAAGGGAGATCAGATCAGGACTATATAGACATCAGATCAGCGAATAATTGACATCAGATCAAAACACTATAGATATCAGATCAAAAATATAAAAGAAATCATACAGTAGAACTAAAACATACTTAACAAGGGAGATCAGATCAGGATTATATAGACATCAGATCAGCGAATACTTGACATCAGATCAACAGACTATAGATATCAGATCAAGAATATAAAAAAAATCATACAGTAGAACTAAAATATGCTTAACAAGGTAGATTAAATCATTATTATATAGACATCAGATCACAAAATAGTAGACATCAAATCAACATACTATAGTTATCAGATCAAGAATATAAAAAGAAATCATATCATACAACAAAAACGTCCATAATATGTATCATAATATCTAAAATTATTTAATTATAAAACAAATAAAATGATAATTTAAAAATATTTTTTTTATAAAATTCAAAAACATTAAAAAAATATTGAATTGTTTAGAAAAAATGGACGAAAAAAGTCTCAAAGAGGAAGGCAAAAAAAAAAAAAAAACAAAAAATAACAAAAGAAAAGAAGACTATTGTAGCGCGCATTGTAGCGTGCTACTGTAGCACGCTACTGTAGCAGTAGGAGTAAAATTGCATGGTGGTACCGTATATCAAGATTTATAATTAAAATTTATGAAAATGTGCAACTAATAATTACTGTCTTAATATATATACTTTGTCAAAAAATAACTTATATTTTGAAATAGAGGGTGTAAGTGTTGTAATCTTCTCACTTTTATATAAGATAAATAAAATACTCCATCCGTCTGCAAATAATAAACGCTTTAAGTTTTTCACAGTTATCAAGAGAAACAGTAATTATTGCTTTAATTTATGAGAGATTTCATTTTTACCCCCAACTTAAAGAGAATTAGTGGTTAGTATTAAAAAATTATAAAAGTTATCTATCTCAAAAAATCTCCCCCTTTTTATATATACTGTCGCATCAAAGTTGACTCTCCTACCACTAATGACTAATATCCCCATCTAATGGCCCCAACCATTCATCGCATCAACTACTTTCTTTTTTTAACTTTATTTATTAACCTAAAAAAAAAAAAAAAACCATACGAATTCAAGTCCCTATTTTTTTTTTTTTTTAATACATTTTCAAGTCCCTTACTTAAGTCACTTAAACCCTCCTTTGCACTTCGAGATAATCCAAAGGAGGACACACATCTCTTTAGATTTTTTTTGAAAAAAAAAACACTTTTAGCCCATTTGAAAATTCAATAATTAATTCAAAAATAGTTTGAGCGAAACAAGAACAAATATGATTTCAAATTGTGGATTATTATTTATAGCCTATTTTTTATTATTTGTAGTCCTATTTTTAAAGTTTATTATTCAAAATATCCCTCTAACCAAAAAAACAAAAAAACTCAATATTCTTTCTTATTTTTTCTTCTCTTTTTTCAAACTCCATCATTAACACACTACCCTCACATTAGTAGTTTTTCAGGAATTTTTTATAAAAAAAAATTGATTATTTTTCTCCCCTATTTTTTCCTTTTTTATCTTTTTATTTTTCTAAAAAATATTGTATGTGTGAGAATTGTTCTTATAATTGGTTATTACAGGATTAAATATGTTTAAAATAATTAATACAGTATTCATTTTGTTGGGACAAAAAAAATATATTTATTTTGTTGAATTTTGATAAATTATTTAAAATTTAGTAAAAAGACAATTTAAAAAAATTATTTAAAAAATGAAGCTACAAATAATAAAAAATATGCTATAAATGGTACTTCCTTTTAAATTGCCAAAAGATGGTATTAGAGAGCCCAACAAATTCGCGGAGGAACTTTTCAAGGTTCCTTAGACATGGACACAATGGCAATTGGGCTACTAGAACAACCATACACTGCATAGAGTTCAAAACCCAAGTCCAAGGCCCAAAGAGAGAATGAGATCGGCTATCCTTCTTTAAAGCATACTACAAGTCTACTAGTGCCTAATTTTATTTATATTTTTAGTATCTTTCTTTTATTAGATTATGTTAAATAAGCTACCACTCCTTAATTAAAAAGGGGTGTTGTTTATGGTCAAATTTTAGTTAATTAAAAGAGAAACAAAGGAGCTAACGAGAAGCGAGTTCTAGGAATCGGCATCCCTTCCTTTATTCTTTTTGAGTTGTTTCCTTGTTATTGTTCTAGGTAATAAAGATTAAATCTTATAAGTTTATTTTTCAATTTGTGTGTGTCATTCTTGCGCAGGTCATGTTAATTTTTTCTGTATCATTTCAATTTTATCGGATGCCCTAAATGACTAGTTCTATAAGATAAGATATGGAAATGAGTTGTTTTTATCAAATTTATAATTTAATAAATTGCATATTATTTTATGATTTTCTTAATGGAAAAAAATTAAAATAAATACAACTTAGCTAACAAAAAGAAGATAATTAAACCCTTAATCCAAAACTAAAATTTATGAGAAACTATTCGGGTGAGTGTGTTTTTGACACAAAAATATCATAAGACATCATTAATTAGAGAAAATTACTTATAACAATGCTTACAAGCTAAATAAAAGACCACAAAAAGACAAATTTGGACAAATCACACATTTAGCAAATCCAATGTAGAAAGAAATAACGAGTTTCAGGAACCACAGGATCTGAAAGTAGTCTTCCATTGACTTCCTTATCGACTCATTTTTCCTTGAACAATTGGTGCCATTGTTATTCCACAGTTTTGCTTCTCCACATTTCCCTCCCATCCTACAAATTTTCCATGGTCAAAATATAAATTCACAAACAATTCAATCGACATTTTAAGGTAATTTTCACACGAAATTAATAACTTATCTAGAAAAATAATATTATAAATATAACTATTTTTTAAAAAAAATTGAGATGAAAAAAATATATCACGAAATATTTACCGATACACATATCGAATCCTCGATGTTTTAGTTCACGATACTCTTGACACAATGCACAAGGTTCACAGCAACAATGAACTAGACAATCTCCGCAAGGATTTTCGGCCAACTGATATTGCTTCCTTAGTTTAGAACGGTAGCAGCAAGAATAGAAGCATGGGCAACCCAACACGTAGGAAATAAGTAAATAGACCAGTCCATTTAGTACACAAGCTGCCCAAAAAATAGAAGAAAATTTTTAAAAAAAAAAAGTTAGTGAATTTTTTTTTAAAAAAAAAACTTTAAATTGATGCCCTTTTAGTAATTAATTATGGTTGCAAAATGGTGATGAAATATTGTAGTATTTTTCATCATCAATATGTATTATGTGTAGTGTAGTGTAGTGTTGTTTTCGAACTCACAAGAGGATCCTTTGTCTATAATTTCGGAAATTTGTCCAAACGTTATGCAAGGACACCAAAACGTTAAGCAACCTGCGACGCAAGACAAAAAAAATCAGGACATGATAATTTGTAAATTGTAAATAATATTAATTGTTTTTCAGAAAAATAATTCTGTTTTTTTTTTTAATGTTTTATTTTTTGGGTACTTACAAGATCATATTCTAGTACATACTGAAACTCAATTGATGCTTGCAGTTTCATGTAATGGACAGCTCTCAATTTAGTCTCTTAGGGGGCAACATATTGTTAGATACTTTTATTAGCGTCTGTCTTAGTTTAATTTGTACCTTAAATACTCTCCAATTTCAATTTGCTCTACGTGCTGAAGTATATTGTCTCCAAAAGCAAAACACAAATCATGTTCGCAATGGTACTTTTAGTACTACTTTTTTTTTTTCTAAAAATAAATAAATAAATAGTCAATTATAATTCTTCAATTATATACTCTTGTGACTTAAATATTAACCTTTTAAAAATAAAAAAATATATCTTATTGTTATACAACTTCTTATTATCAAATACTAATATTTTATTACTTTTAACATTATTACTGATATATATGTACTTCGTGATTTAAATATGCTTTCCATTACATAGAAAAAGTTTTGTCTGTATTAAAAAAAAAATTATTTATGCATTCCTCAAGACTAGATTTTTTTCTTTTTTAGAAGAAATTAGGGAGTAAATGTAATTCACATAGTTTATGTCGATTAATTGTGTGGTAATTTTGAAACATGCCCACCAAGTTCTCCTGCAACTACTTGCAATTTTGGTAATTCTTTATAATAATAATAATAACAATTCCGTTTAGAGATAAGTACTTACAACTTGGGATATCATCGAAGCAGTCACAAAGGTCAGTTGACCATGCATTTCCATCTGTTTGAATCTCCGCCGGTGGTGGAGCTTCAGGCTTATCATCAACGCGGCTGTATTGTGGCGGCGGTGCATCGGGAGTGCCGGTCGGCGGCAGAGGTTGATCGGAGGCAGCTGCTGGTTCTTGTACCATATTTTCTGTGAATGAATCGATATCCTAAAAATCCAACTATTTTGTTGATTGTTTCTTGCTTGTATCAATCTTCAGTATATGGCTTAGAGTTACTAGTGATTATATACAGGGATTATGAAGAGGGGAAAAAGAAAAAAAAAAATATGTGGAAATTTTGGGAATTTCCTGAAACTTTCCTCAGCCCAGTGTGGGGTTTCTCAAGTCAAGTTGGAGTGGTGGAGCTAGAGGTTGGTTTATCACAATTATTTCTCTTTATTGTGCAAGGTACATATTTTTCAGTGACTTATGCAATGTGCTATAATTATTGGAGCGGGTAGGTATATTTGGATTAAGGAAAATTGAAGAATCACGTGCTTGTTGTCTCCATTCCAATGGTTTTATCATTAACTAAAATGGGCTCCTTGTGCATGGACGTCATGTTTGACTAATATCAAGGCAATTTTAAGCATATGAAGATCCTGTTCGAGTCATATTAAAGATATTTAAGAGTATGAGTATCTTGAGTTCGGGTCATACTAAGAGTACTTAGGAGTATATAAATTTTTAGTTCGAATCATATTAAGGATGGATTAATAGATTTTATGTTTTTCTTTTTGTAAAAAAAAGGTCATTTTCCTTTTTTTCTCGACAATATTTGGTAACTTTATTATTATATTCGTAGAAATGTAGTCGAAAAAATTTTCAATTCATTTTTTCATTCTAGTTAAAATGGGTTGATTTTCTCCAAATCGATTAAAGTATTATAAAATATTTTCCTTAGCCCAGTGTGGGGTTTCTCAAGTCAATTTGGAGTGGTGGAGCTAGAGGTTGGTTTATCACAATTATTTCTCTTTATTGTGCAAGGTACATATTTTTTAGTGACTTATGCAATGTGCTATAATTATTGGACCGGGTAGGTATATTTGGATTAAGGGAAATTGAAGAATCACGTGACTTGTTGTCCCCATTCCAATGGTTTTATCATTAACTAAAATGGGCTCCTTGTGCATGGAGGTCATGTTCGAGTCATATCAAGGCACTTTTAAGAATATAAAAATCTTGTTCGAGTCATATTAAAGACATTTAAAAGTATGAGTATCTTGAGTTCGGGTCATACCGAGAGTACTTAGGAGCATGTAAATTTTAAGTTCGAATCATATTAAGGATGAATTAATAGATTTTATGTTTTTCTTTTTGTAAAAAAAAAAAAGGTCATTTTCCTTTTTTTCCTCGACAATATTTGGTAACTTTATTATTATATTCGTAGAAATGTAGTTGGAAAACTTTTCAATTCGTTTTTTCATTCTTGTTAAAATGGGTTGATTTTCTCCAAATCAGTTAAAGTATTATAAAATATTTTTATATTAAAAAATAATAATTCAATATTTTATAATATAGTTCAACCTAATTCGAAATAGGTCGAAATGGCTCATCTAAATCAAAACAACTCCACGATTTAGTTGCGTCCACATGTAATAGAGGTAGCAATGGTGCGAAGTAATTGAATTTGCGTTGAAATTAAAATAATAAGTCTAAATTGTGGATTGAGTTTGTTTTTATAATAAGAAAGAAAAAATGTTTCCTCACTAAAATAATAATTACTATACTACATTAATATATGAGAACATCTATCATTCTATTAAAAGTTATAGGGTTAATATAAAAAATTTCTACAAAATTTAAGTATATCAAACACCCTTTTAACTCGGTAATTTATATGGTGGTCCTATAGGACCACCATGCAATTTTACTCCTACTGTAGCGCGCTACAGTACGCGTTACAGTTGCGTGCTACAGTAACACGCTACAGTTGCGTGCGCTACAATAACGCACTACAGTGCCTTCATTTCTTTTGTTATTTTTGGCTATTTTTTATTTTATTTTTTTGTCTTCCTCCTTGAGACTTTTTTCCGTCCATTTTCTTTCTAAACAATTCAGTATTTTTTTTAATGTTTTTAAATTTTATAAAAAAATATTTTTAAATTATCATTTTATTTATTTTATAATTAAATAATTTTAGATATTATGATACATATTATGGACGTTTTTGTTGTATGATATGATTTCTTTTTATATTCTTGATCTGATAACTATAGTCTGTTGATTTGATGTCTACTATTTTGTGATCTGATGTCCATATAATCATGATGTGATCTCCCTTGTTAAGTATATTTTAGTTTTATTGTATGATTTCTTTTATATTCTTGATCTGATATCTATAGTTTGTTGATTTGATATCTAGTATTCTCTGATCTGATGTCTATACAATCATGATGTGATCTCCTTTGTTAAGTATGATTTAGTTCTATTGTATGATTTCTTTTATATTCTTGATCTGATATCTATAGTCTGTTGATTTGATGTCTAGTATTATCTGATCTGATGTCTATATAATCATGATGTGATCTCCCTTGTTAAGTATGCTTTATTTCCATTGTATGATTTATTTTATATTCTTGATCTGATATCTATAGTCTTTTGATCTGATGTCTAGTATTCTCTGATCTGATGTCTATATAATCATGATGTGATCTCCCTTGTTAACTATGTTTTAGTTCTATTGCATGACCCTTGTTAAGTATGTTTTAGTTCTATTGTATGATTTCTTTTATATTCTTGATCTGATGTCTATAGTCTGTTGATCTGATGTCTAGTATTCTCTGATCTGATGTCTATATAATCATGATGTGATCTCCCTTGTTAAGTATATTTTAGTTATATTGTATGATTTCTTTTATATTCTTGATCTGATGTCTATAGTCTGTTGATCTGATATCTAGTATTCTCTGATCTGATGTCTATACAATCATGATGTGATCTCCCTTGTTAAGTATATTTTAGTTCTATTGTATGATTTCTTTTATATTCTTGATCTGATATCTATAGCCTGTTGATCTGATGTCCAGTATTCTCTGATCTTATGTCTATATAATCATGATGTGATCTCCCTTGTTAAGTATGTATTAGTTCTATTATATAATTTATTTTATATTCTTGATCTGATATCTATAGTCTGTTGATCTGATGTCTAGTATTCTCTGATCTTATGTCTATATAATCATGATGTGATCTCCCTTGTTAAGTATGTATTAGTTCTATTGTATGATTTTTTTTATATTATTGATCTGATATATAGAGTATATTGATTTGATATCTACTGTCTTATTATTATTTTTTTTAAAAAAAGTATTTTTTTAAAAAAAGGTTGTGCGTAAAAAAAAAAAACTGTAGCGCGTTACTGTAGCGCGCAACTATAGCGCGTACTGTAGAACGCAACTGTAGCGTGCACTGTAGCGCGGTACAGTAGGAGTAAAATTCACGGTAGGACTACCGTATACGAACTCTTTTAACTCTAGAAAATATTGAAAATTCTCTTGATTTGTCAGTTAACTATTATATTAATCTTTATGGGTTAAAAAATTACTGCACGTATATAATTTTGGTTTAACTTTGTGAATTTATAAAAAAATTTAAATAAATATTTTTAATAAAAACTTTAAAATAAATTTAGTAGATAATAAAATTATTTAAACACTTATTTTTTAATTGAAATAATACTCGTACAGTAATTTTCTGACGCAAAAAAAATTAATATGATAATTGATTGATAAATTAAGGGAGATTTTTTACATTCTTTAAAGTTTAGAGAGATATTTGATATATTAATAAATCTCTTATATTAACCCAAAATGATGATAGGCAGTGAAATAAGAGATCCTTGCAAATCGCGAGGGGAAGAGCTAAAATTTTCAAGCCACGAAAAGATATATGAAAATTCCAAAAAAGGCCAAACTGGCCTGTCTCAAATGAACATATGAACAGACAAGATAATCAATACATTTGATATTTTCTACACTGTAAGGTGCCACGTATAGCAGAATGAGAGAGGGTGTTTGTCTTATAAAATGGCCGAAATTTTTCTACTAAAATTATTCATTTTTCATATTATTGTAATTTTATATCTGAAAGTTTAAAATTTGTGTCTACTTCTGACTAAGGTTATATTTCAGTTTCTTTTAATTATTCACTGTTGAGTTTTTTTCAATAATTTAATATTTTCTAAAAAAGAAAAAAAAAAAGAAGCCTTCCATGATTTGTTTTACAATATAAATATTGCTCAATCATTGGTAAACATTCTATGTTTTTTCCTCCCCGAAAAGAGTAATTAGCGCTGCATCCCTTCTGGTGGAACCGGGATTACTTGGTTCCGGTTCTCCATATTCCCTTGCCACCCTAATCAAATCAAATAAAAACAAATTTAGTGAATTATTTATTCACTCTTTTCATTTCAAAATAAAGTTTAAAATATATGCTCTTTCCATCTTATTTTGAATAAATTTTTTTTTTATTTTGATAAAAATATAACTCATATAAAATATTTATTATTATAACTTATAAATTTATATTTTGTCATGAACTATATTAAAATTTTGTATACATATTAATTTATATTTTAAAATTAAAATGATGTATATATATTGATAGTAAAAATATAGAATTAAATTATTTTTATAGGACACAAATAATTTTTTAAAAAAAATTATATTACTATTAAACAAAACAATACTATTGTTCCTTCTCAAATCCAAAGTTAATGCATATACTTGTAATTGAATGTACGAATTAATATGATCATATATTATTTTTATGTAATTTATAACTAAAACAGAAAGTTATGTGTGATAAAATAAAATATATTTATGGTACTAATAAGAGAAAAGAACATACCAAGTGTGACGTCAAATCCACGATTTTTGAGCTCACGGTATTCTTGACACAAGGCACAAGGCTCGCAGCATAAATGAACAAAGCAATCTCCACAAGGGCTTTCTGGGAAATTATACTGTCTCTTCATCTTTGTACGGTAGAAGCAAGAGTACATGCATCCACACCCAGCCAGAATGCTTATTAGTGCATAAAGTGCTCCACTTGTTCCACAGGCTGTGCGTACCAAAACCACCATTATTATTAACCTAATTATAACTTCTCTTCTCTCAAATTCATTAATAATTTACATTAAGTATAATTACTCCATTGATCTACTTACACGATGCTCCTTGGTCCACAATCTCTGCAATCTGCCCGAAAGTGATGCATGGACACCAACATGTTATGCAACCTGCCAAGACGTACGATTAGATAACGTGATAGGTATTATTAGTTATCATTTTAATTTTAAATATTATCATTTTAATTTTGATAAAATTATTTTTTCAGTTTAAAGGGGAAAGAGAGAAGGTATTGTAAAGAGTGTTTTAGTCTAAATTGGGACGGTAGAAAGTGAAAATTAGAACGATAACTAGTAAAATTTTAACGTGATTTATTAAGTTTGCATTCAAGAAACAGTTTAAAAACATGAAAAAGAAAATAAATATCCAATCTTTTAAAACATAACATAACTATCGTCATCAGTGACGGAACTAGAAATTTTGGGATGAGCGTACTAATTTGAGAGAAAAATAAAAAATGAATGTTAAAAACAGAGGAATGAAGAGTTTGGAAAGAAAAAAACAAAGAGAAAAATTTTAAAAAAGAATGTCAAACATAAAATTGCTATTACACTCTTTTACTCTATGCTCTTTCTCTCCCGATCGTCATAGAACGGAAAAGGAGCAGAGAAAATTCCGGTGCCGAAGTTCTAAATAGCTTACAATTTCGGACATCAGAGAAGCAACCGCAAAGATTAGTGGACCAATCAGCTGCGAGAACATTGCCAGGCAAATTAGGGTCTGATGAAGACATGATTTGTTCCTGAATTTCTAGGTTTTTGGTGTCGGTGAGAAAATAGTTTCTTCTAGTGAAAATATTTGGAAATTTAAACAAAAAACAAAAGAAACGTGTATTTCAGAATATTTGTCATTTTTATAAAATTTGAGCTACAGTAAAATTAATAGACGGGGAGAGGGAGGAGACGAGGAAGAATCGAAGAGGAAAGAAGAGAGACAACGAAAGACCTTAACATAAGGAAAGGAGAGATAAAGATTAATTAACGAATTTTTATTTTAAATTAAATCACACAATAACATTACTAAATAAAAGAAAGCGTAACTAATTAGCCTAAATAAAAGGGGAGAGCTTCCAATTACTGCGTTTACTAATTAAACATAACAACACTTCGCGCCATAAAATTTTAGTAACATGAACTTTTTCGAGGGTTTTTCATTTTTAAATTTATATTACCGTTCAAATTGGCCGCACAATATTATTTAAAAAAAAAAAAAAGAATCATTTGAAATTTGTTTTCTTTCTCCCTCCAAAAAAAATAATAATAATTTTCCACCACAAATTTTCTTTCTTAAAATATAATTTTCCACAAAGGTTATCATCCAAGAGGGTACTGATTTCTCTAATTTTTATTAAAAGAAAGAGTAAATTCCAAAATTGGTCATCATAATATGGTCAGTTTCCAATTTTGGTCATCATACTTTCAAAACTATTTTTAAGGTCATCATACTTTCATTTTATTTTCAAAAAAGGTCACTCCGTCCATATTGGTCATTAACCCTCTTAACGGAGTCTTTTTTTGAGGGCATTTATGTCATTCTCATTTACAGTAATGCGCTACAGTTGTCTTCCTTTCTTTTGTTATTTTTGACTAATTTTTTATATTTTTTTGCCTTCCTCTTTGAGTCTTTTTTTCGTCCGTTTTTTCTAAACAATTCAGTATTTTTTTAATGTTTTTGAATTTTATAAAAAAAATATTTTTAAATTATCATTTTATTTGTTTTATAATTAAATAATTTTAGATATTATGATACATATTATGAACGAATTTTTTTTAAAAAAAAATAATAATACAGTAGATATCAGATCAACATATTATAGATATCAGATCAAAAATATAAAAGAAATCATACAATAGAATTAAAACATACTTAACAAGGGAGATCAGATCAGGATTATATAGACATCAGATCAGCGAATACTTGACATCAGATCAACAGACTATAGATATCAGATCAAGAATATAAAATAAATCATACAGTATAACTAAAACATACTTGACAAGGGAGATCATATCAGGATTATATAGACATCAGATCAGCGAATACTTGACATCAGATCAACAGACTATAGATATCAGATCAAGAATAAAAAAGAAATCATACAATAGAATTAAAACATACTTAACAAGGGAGATCAGATCAAGATTATATAGACATCAGATCAGCGAATACTTGACATCAGATCAACAGACTATAGATATCAGATCAAGAATATAAAAGAAATCATACAATAGAATTAAAACATACTTAACAAGGGAGATCAGATCATGATTATATAGACATCAGATCAGCGAATATTTGACATCAGATCAACTGAATGATGTAACGAATGTTTTTTAACTTAAGAATTTGTTTGTATTTGTTTTTTGGATAGTTGATGTGTATAAATTTTTCTTCCAATTCACATGAATGTATGTAAAATGCTCTTTTATTTTGTACTGGATTGCAACCAAAATTTTTTTTTGTATAAATAATTAATATTTCATTTGTATAAATAATTATATTGTATAAATAATAATTATAAATATTAATTTTTGTTTCGTTTTTTCTTACTGAAGATCCACTACAATATAATTATTATTTATACAATATAATTATTTATACAAATGAAATATTAATTATTTATACAAAAAAAATTTGGTTGCAATCCAGCAAAAATAAAAGAGCATTTTACATATATTCATGTGAATTGAAAGAAAAATTTATACACATCAACTATCCAAAAAACAAATACAAACAAATTCTTAAGTTAAAAAACATTCGTTACATCATTCAGTTGATCTGATGTCAAGTATTCGCTGATCTGATGTATATATAATCCTGATCTAATCTCCCATGTTAAGTATGTTTTAATTTTACTGTATGATTTCTTTTTTATTCTTGATCTGATATCTATAGTCTGTTGATCTAATGTCAAGTATTCGCTGATCTGATGTCTATATAATCCTGATCTGATCTCCCTTGTTAAGTATGTTTTAATTCTATTGTATGATTTCTTTTTTATTCTTGATCTGATATCTATAGTCTGTTGATCTGATGTCAAGTATTCGCTGATCTGATGTCTATATAATCCTGATCTGATCTCCCTTGTCAAGTATGTTTTAGTTATACTGTATGATTTCTTTTATATTCTTGATCTGATATCTATAGTCTGTTGATCTGATGTCAAGTATTCGCTGATCTGATGTCTATATAATCCTGATCTGATCTCCCTTGTTAAGTATGTTTTAATTCTATTGTATGATTTCTTTTATATTCTTGATTTGATATCTATAGTCTGTTGATCTGATGTCAAGTATTCGCTGATCTGATGTCTATATAATCCTGATCTGATCTCCCTTGTTAAGTATGTTTTAATTCTATTGTATGATTTCTTTTATATATTTGATCTGATATCTATAATCTGTTATTCTGATATCTACTGTATTATTATTTTTTAAAAAAAATTTCGTTCATAATATGTATCATAATATCTAAAATTATTTAATTATAAAACAAATAAAATGATAATTTAAAAATATTTTTTTTTATAAAATTCAAAAACATTAAAAAAATACTGGATTGTTTAGAAAAAACAGACGAAAAAATGTCTCAAGGAGGAAGGCAAAAAAAAAATAAAAAATTAGCCAAAAATAACAAAAGAAAGGAAGACAACTGTAGCGCGTTACTGTAGCGCACACTGTAGCGCGTTACTGTAAATGAGAATGACATAAATGCCCTCAAAAAAAGGCTCCGTTAAGAGGGTTAACGACCAATATGGACGGAGTGACCTTTTTTGAAAATAAAATAAAAGTATGATGACCTTAAAAATAGTTTTAAAAGTATGATGACCAAAACTGGAAACTGACCATAGTATAATGACCAATTTTGGAATTTACTTTAAAAGAAATTAAGTGTTGTTGTACCATATATCAGTCCTCCATCCACAAAATAGTAGTGTTTCAAAACTGTTTTTTATCGCAAAAAAAAAAGTCTAAATTTTATATCTTTACCATTAATACATATCATTTTAATGTTAATATTAATATTTAAATTAATATGATTATACATAATTCTTATATATTTTATAACTAAAAATATAAAATTATAAAAAAATTATACTAATAAATTTTTATATATGTCATATCTTTCCAAAAATAAAAAGTTACTTTATGAATATTATAATAATAGTCATGAACAAATCTTATTGTACAACAAATAGTAAATATTCATAGTAGCGTTGGTACAATGAGAATAAACAATTTAATGCAATAATCTCTTAATTTGATTTTTTTAACTAATATTCTGACGTCATTTGTTAAAAATAAACCTTGCAATGTAATAATAGTTTCACTATATAACTACTGCTATAAAGGAACCTTACAAAAATTTGAAAAAATAAAACAGAAAAGCCCATGATCACAAAATTTGCACCAATACATGATTATTGGATATGGAAATTTTAGTTATTGGACAATGTTTACATGGAAAAATTAAGTATAATCGGAAAATAAACAAATAAATAAAAACATACACATTCGGACTATTCACGCATCTCAAATTACATATAATTATAAAATTAAGAAACTCCTTTCGGTAATAATAATTAATTATTAATAACACAATTCAATGCTTTATTGAAGAGGACAAAAAATATATATAATTTAACGGTCCATTCCTCCTTGAGAAACTGGAGCCATCTGTACGCCACGATGCTGCATCTCCATATTCCCTTGCCATCCTATACATTTCATATAATATAACCAAAAAAAGGGACAAAATTAAATTTCCAGAAGTGGATTTTCTACGGAATTACGATAAGTGATTCAATTTAATTTTTTTAGATAATTAATTAAGTGAAAAAGTTCATTAACTAAAAATATAAAATTTAAAAAATTTAATAATTTGACAAGTTTTTAACCCCTATAAAATTATAATTTCTCATCACACTAGTTGTCCTATTTATTAAATTAAAATTGTCAGGTAAACATGATTATTCTTTTGAAATGAAGTCAGTAAATAAAAAATGTAGTCTAGTGATAGACATCCTAAGTTAAGATAATAAATCTTGAGTTCAAGTCTTGTATAAAATAAAAAATTCTGTAAATCGTTTTCGAGTTTGAATTTGACCTAGAAAAATAAATTTTAAAAAATAAATAATAAATGAGAGTTGTAACTGAGTGGTTGGCACTTCTTATTTAAAATCAATCAATGAGTTTTGAATTTGACTTATCCAAATTTCCGCCTCTTCTTTGTAAAAAAAAAACAAAAAACAAAATAGCGAGATTAATTAATTATTACCTAGAGACATGTCAAAGCCGCGGTTTTTGAGCTCACGATGTTCTTGACACAAGGCGCAGGGTTCACAGCAGAAATGAACAAGGCAATCTGCACAAGGGTTTTCAGGCAAATTGTACTGCTTCCTCATCTTTGAACGGTACAAGCATGAGTAAAGGCATCCACAACCACTGATAATGTTTATTAGAGCATAAAGTGCTCCAGTTACTCCGCAGCCTGCATCACCAAAAACAAAAATAAAAATGACATATTTTCAATTAAGATTGTTTGTTTTGAATAAATACTTTGTTTTTGCGTAAGACTTACTTGTTGATCCTTGGTCTACAATCTCTGCAACCTGCCCGAAAGTGATGCACGGGCACCAGCATGTTAGACAACCTGCCAACACAACATCAATTGATATCGAACTCCCGACCTCAAGTTTACAATTTCCCATTTTTATCACATTTTCAAACCTTCTCGATGCATATCGTAATTTTGAATAACTAATTGATATATACATAACAGGTTAAAATCCGCAAACTCGTGATGTTTAACTCCATATATAATATTGAGTGCGAGTTTAGTAATTGAACTTACAATTTGGGACATCGGAGAAGCAGTCACAGAGGCCACTGGACCAAGCCCCGGCCGGAACCCCGGAATGAGCTTTATATTGATCATTTGGATTGAATGAATTCATTTTCCACTGCTATATTTTTGGTATTAATCAAGACAAAATCTAGAAGGATGAGATCTAGCTCAGGATGATTTTAATGTTGTTACTATTGTATAGATGGAGAAATACAGCTAGGATTGCCTATATATATATATACTTGATGAAGTGTCTCAACTTTGAACGTTCGGAAAGGGCTGAGGAAAGGGCCAAGAATCAGTCATTTCTTGGAAATCTGAGGAAATTTTAAAATAATTGCGGAGCAGTTGGCTTTGATTGCAAACCACTTTGTTTGGACGATTTGTATTGGGTTTTTTTAAATTTGGTTTCACATTTAGTTATTTATATTTTACTTTGAGCAATTCTTAATCAATTATGAGTTTCATAAATAAATCAAATGCTTCATATTTTTTCCGCACAAATCGAGTTTTATCCATATGATTGTAGCATAAAATTTTAAACCAAAATTAATAATTTAATTTGTATTTGTAACACAACTAATTACAATCAGACTAACCATTTAACTGATCATCTAGCAAAATTGAACTTTAACGTTAGAAATTTACAAGATTCGAATGTTATTCGGAGGAACTTCTACACCGTATTTCGGATAAAAAATGGTCGAAAATAGTCCTATCGAGTTTAATCTCAAGATTGACCTGTCTTATAATTTAAAAAAAAATAATAATAATGTATAGTGTACGTGACATTTTCTCTTTCCTTTAATAAATTATTTCCTTTTTGTAAAGCTTGTCATATAATAATATTAGTATATCATTTAATGTATTAGAGAGGATTGCTAAACTTTAAAAAAAATCAAAAAAGATAATTAAAGAAAGAAGAGAGAGGATTGATGAAAACTCGATCTATAATAATATAGATGTATCATTCATATTAATATAATGATGAAAGAGATTAAGATTGCCATTTAAAACCAAAAATAAAAAGAAAGAAAGAAAGACCAGGCAAGCTTTAGTCAATTAAAATTTTTTTTCTTTATCTAATGATATTTTAAAAGGAATTTCAGCTAAAGAATTGGTTTTAGTTTATTAAGCGTACGTACCTCGGCATCGACGAAATGGATTAAAACTCTTGACGATTTCTGTTGAATAGTCGAACTTCAGTCAACACGTCCGCGTAGACCTGTTCTCACTAAGACATTATCAATTGATTAACTAGTAAATATTAGTGGATTATGATTTAGATTGACCATTTTATAATATAATTAAAATTTTTTTATATAAAAAAGAGACCCAATCCTGGATAATTCAAGCTAAAATTTATTGATTTTTTATAATATAACTAGATTATACCCATGTAAATGTATAGACGGTTTATTTTTATATATATTTCAATTATATCATTTTTAATATTTTATATTTATGTTTGAAATAAAAAATAATGTTGTAATAATATAATAAAAAAATACAATTGTAGGCTATTGATTGAGTTCTGTCTTATTGAATAAATTTGTCTATTATTTTCACATCAAAAACTTTAGTAAAAAATAACACATATAAGATTTAAATTTATATAATACTAATCATTTGATTTAAATATTTTAAATTAGTAAAAATGTAAACCCAAAATAGTATAATTACACGTGCTACATACAAAAGCCATGTCCTCTATATCTTATTAATTCAGATTTTTATAAGGCGCCAGATAAACATGACCCGAAAATTCTACTCGCAGAAGAATTCAATTTACTTTTCCCTTCTTCTTCTCCTCTACGTTTACGCAATTCTTTTTAGCCCTTACTAGTGGAGTTGGCCCCGCACAATAATTGGAGATTTCAAAATTAAAAGCTTTTAAAATATAAATATATATATATAAACACTATTTCCTCACTTGTATCCATTTTTGTTCCATTAGTTTACATAAATGTGAACATAAAAAATTTAAATGAATTTTCAAGAATGTATGATAGAGCATTGGGAACTATTTGGTGAAAATAATGGTTGAGAGGAAAGAATGAAAATTTTCTTGAATTCTGAAGAATTTCGTTGTTATTTGAAAAATCTAAAATTTCTTATTTTCATAATTTCGTACAAAAATTTGTTTCACACATAGACTATTTGTAGTACAAATATACTAATTGTGGCACGAGAGTTTCATAATTTTGCTATTTGTAGCACAAATATACTATTAGGAAGTTATACACTTGAAAACTTAAAAAAATATCTCTAAAAATTCAAAACCCCATAAAAAATCTTACAAAATTCTTCCAAATCATTCAAAAAACTTTCTAAAATCGTAGAAAAATATGCAAACACTAATTTTCTTCGAGTGGGGATAAAATCTACTTCAAATTCACGCAAAAATAGTAAGTTTTTGATATTTTTTTATTGCTTTTAGTTTGCTGACATAAAAAATCGCACATGTTTTATGATTTTCAATGACACAATCGGCTTCAATTGACAAGAATCGCAATGAAAATCGCATGTGTTTTGTGATTTTTTGTGTGACACGCGCTTTGTGCAGCCAAAAATTTATGGGAAAATCGCCAATGCTTTGTGATTTTCTTTGTGAAAAAAATATCTTAAATTCACATGCATGGATGTAGACGTTTCTGGACATGGTGGTAGTTGTTTTTGGACGTGGTGCTAGTTGTTCTAAGACGTGGTGAAATTGTCTTTGTGAAAAAAAAATAGTTTAAATTCACATGCATGGATGTAAACATTTCTGGACGTGGTTCTAGTTGTTTTTGACGTGGTGCTAGTTGTTCTGAGACGTGATGGACTGTCTTTGTGAAAAAAATCATTTTAAATTCACACGTAAGGATGTAGACGTTTCTGGACATGGTGCAAGTTGTTTTTGACATGGTGCTAGTTGTTCTGAGACATTGTGGACTGTCTTTGTGAAAAAAATAGTTTAAATTCACATGCATGGATGTAGACGTTTATGGATGTAGTGCTAGTTGTTTTTGACGTGGTTCTCGTTGTTTTGAGACGTGATGGACTGTCTTTGTGAAAAAAATCAGTTTAAACTCACATGCATGGATGAAGACGTTTTTGGACGTGGTGCTAGTTGTTCTGAGACGTTGTGGGTTGTCTTTGTGAAAAAAAATAGCTTAAATTCACATGCATGGATGTAGACGTTGTTTTTGACGTGGTACTAGTTGTTCTAAGACGTTGTGGGTTATCTTTGTGAAAAAAATAGCTTAAATTCACATGCATGGATATAGACGTTTCTGTACGTGGTGCTAGTTGTTTTTGACATGGTGCTAGTTGTTCTAAGACTTGGTGGACTGTCTTTATGAAAAAAACCAGTTTAAATTCACACGCATGGATGTAGACGTTTCCGGACGTGGTGCTGGTTTTTTTTTGACGTGGTGATAGTTGTTCTGAGACGTGGTGGACAGTCTTTGTGAAAAAAAAAAATCAGTTTGAATTCACATGAATGGATGTAGGTGTTTCTGGACGTGGTGCTAGTTGTTTTGAGACGTGGTCTTTGTGAAAAAATTCAGTTTAAATTCACACGCATGGATGCAGACCTTTTTGGACGTGGTGCTTGTTGTTTTGATGTGGTGCTAGTTGTTCTAAGACGATGTAGGTTGTCTTTGTGAAAAAAATAGCATAAATTCACTTGCATGGATGTAGACGTTTCTGGACGTGGTGCTAGTTTTTTTTTTTTTTTTATGTGGTGCAAATTGTTCTGAGACGTGATGGACTGTTTTTATGAAAAAAATCAATTTAAATTCACACGCATTGATGTATACATTTCTGGACGTGGTCCTAGTTATTTTTGACGTGGTTCTAATTGTTCTGAGACGTGATGGACTGTCTTTGTAAAAAAATCAGTTTAAATTCACACGCATGGATGTAGACATTTCTGGATGTGGTGCTAGTTTTTTTGACGTGGTGCTTGTTGTTTTGAGACGTGGTGGACTGTCTTTGTGAAAAAAATCAGTTTAAATTCACACGAATTGATGAAGACGTTTCTGGACATGGTGCTTGTTGTTTTTGACGTGGTTCTAGTTGTTCTGAGACGTGGTGGACTATCTTTGTGAAAAAAATTAGTTTAAATTCACATGAATGGATGTAGGCGTTTCTGGACGTGGTTCTAGTTGTTTTTGGACATGGTTCTAGTTGTTCTGAGACGTGGTGGACTCTCTTTGTGAAAAAAATCAGTTTAAATTCACACGCATGGATGTAGACGTTTCTGGACTTGGTGCTAGTTATTTTGGACGTTTCGAAAAATGGTAGACTATGTTCTGTGTAAAATTCAGCTAAAATTCACATGCTTGGATGTATACGTAGTGCTAGGATAATTCACTTATAAAGGCGGATTTAGACATCGTTTCTTATCAAAAGCAATATCTCAACCAAAAAGGCTACTAAATTGATAGCCATATTTCAAAATCATTCATCATAACAAGATCACCTTATACTTTTAGCATTCTATAGCCAATCAAAGCGATTATAAGAGGAAAAACAATAACAAAATTCAACTGTTATAAACAATGGGAAATTGCAATGTAAATTATTTTTCACGAACAAAAATAACGCAAAAGACTACCTTATAATGGTGCCCACTATTTTTAAGAACGCCGCCGGCCGCCGTTCGCTAGGAAACACCCCCGGCCAACCCTCCCCACTTCTCTCCTTCTTCGATCATCGACGCAGGGCCTTTTTTTTTCCCGTAACACCCTGCCGGCTTCCCTCATTTTCCGTCACTGCGAACGACCACCATCACCGCATCATTTCTCTCTCCCCGATTCACCACCCTTGTTCGGTCGTTTCGTGTTACCGGTGAAGGCGTCACCCATCCACGATTTTTGGTTCGCTCACGACAGAATCTTTCGTTGAAGAAGATGAATGATGGGTTTTTCACTAAATAAGACCCTTGGGGAAGCAGGAGTCTGACGGTGGTTTCGAACCACGGACTTCGACGGTGATCTTCGAGAGTGGTGAGAGGGAGATGGTGGAGAAAATAGAACCGAGAAAAAGGAGAAAAAAAATCAACCCAGAAAAGAAAGAAGAAGAAGAAGAAGAAGAAAATGGAATGAAGAAGAGAGAAGGAAGAAAAATCAATTAATTTGATAATTAATTATTATTTTTATTATCTAAAATAATTTAATATTAAAATTAAAGTTGAGTATATATTTATGAAGCATGAAGGAGACTATTTAAAACATCTTTGTGGAGTCTGTTGTATTGTATATCTCTCATCCTACTCTTGATTATATGATGATCAAGCTACAAGAATAGAGGGAGATTTTAGATGTTTTATGTTTGATCAGAATGTGATAAAAGTTAATGAGTTGTTTTGACTCTTTTTCCTTATTAGCGGATCTAATGCAACCACATAGTCTTTTCATGAGTAGAGATGCCAACTCCAGGGATTCATCTCTAGCTTTTCAATTATCCAAAAATGAGCCTAAAAACCTGAATGAGATTTCAGCATCTGAACAGGGTAGAACTGGAAACCGGACAAAAAGAAAACTTTTCGGTGTAGATATCTTTGAAGTGAAGGATAAATCATTGGTTACAGGGACAGCTATGGTGCATCCTGGTGATAAATTAGATGAACTTGGTTCCAAGCTATCATCTTTTCATGTCACATATTTGGTGCTGACTCAAGAACAAAATCAGTTCAAAGTTCAAAAGATAGAGTGTCCAATCAAAATGGCTCCTCCCTTTATTCACAGTTGAATGCCAAACATTCCGAAAGAAATCCATTGGCCAATTGGAACTTTATCAACAACACAATCACTTTTGAGTTTGTGCCTAAGGAATCTGCATCTGTAGTGTTGAGCATTTAGACTCAGAGTGGAAGCCTGCTATTGTTGCAAAAATAGCCTCGAAAACCTCTAACGGCTTTCAAGATGTCTTTGCTGCTGAATATAACATTCTGCCTGCAGATTGTCAGAGTAAGCATAAATTTTTGAAGGAATTTCTGATTCAGCGCACGGAAAACATACACCTTGCAGAAAAGTCCAAAGAAAGCAAAAATTACCATCACTTGAATTTGGATTCCCTGCAGAATTGTTCACAGCAGTTTTTCTAGAGTAGTTCTTCACTTTCCTCTGAGAAATTGTTCACAACACTGATATATTCTTAGAGTAATATCAGTGCCCATTTCCACAGATTTATTACTAAAATGGGCAAAACAGAAAGTGACAAAGATATTTCCACCATTTATTTATAATTTATGCAACTTAAGATACTTCAGCCAAGGTTTCAAAGAATTCCAGCAAAGGTCAGGCAAACTGTCTCATTTAGGTAAGTAATCAACATAGGATATTTCAATAGCTGATTAAAAGACAATTATGAAACAAAATAAATGTACTTATGTCATTAAAGTTATCAAGGATTCATCACACCCCTTAAGAATTCTTAACTTCCATTCTTTCATCATCTTCACAGCTTAATCAGCTAAGTAGCAGCAGACCGGTAAATCATAACTTGAAAATCAACAGAAGGGAGACTGCTAATGGAGAAAAATGATCACATTAATCACGCAGGTTTCCCATTGGATCACATCATCTCCAAAATATTGTAATTAGCTATATGGTGGCCATTCCACCAACCTGAAGTGTGACTCGTACACTAAAGTTAAAGGTACTAATCCAAGTTCTTCAAGAACTAACACACCAGAATTTCTAGCCCTTTCCATCAAACTCACAAACATGGAGAATTATTTCCACTATTTCCCAGCTTCTTGGTTAGACCAGAACATTTACTTTATCTCTTGAGTCTTAATCAAATCTAATTAATTAACTTCCAACTAAAGCAGAGTCATGAAAATTCTCACCCCTTCCTTCCTTGTTGCACAAAGCTTCCAACGTAGGTATAGAACAAAACAACAAACCAGTAAAATTCATAATTACATTCGTACTCCAGAGCGAATATAAACAAAATCATGAAACTCCATTCATGAGATAGTTGTGGATTGAAATTCAAAAGCATAATCCTTAACATTACCGAAAAAAAAAACGATAAAACAACCATTTGAAAAACATTATGAACGCAACCCCTAAAAATGGTTGTTCAATCCAATTCAAGGAGTACAAATAGGGCCACTTTCCTCCTGCGGCTGTTGTTGAGACTCCAGCACCAACCCAATATACTCTGGAACCACCACTTTGGCCTTCGGGACATTCCTCTAGGAAACAGGCACAGCAAGAAAAGTCTTGGTTTTGTTAATGGGCCGGCTTTTTTCCAGCTGAACAGTCCCAAACTTTAAATTGATTCAAAGGGTCATGAGCATGATACTTCTTCTTCTTCCTGACTCAACACTTGTGGCCTAACCTCCACCGCCACCGTCTTGTCGCTGGTGCGTAAACCACGCGACCTTACATCGATTTCATGGCGCGAATTGGAGGGAGGATTGCCGGCAATGAGGAGAGTGGGTTGGAGAGTGAAGAAGAGGGTTTTGACAGGAAGGAAATTAGGGTCGATCCATAGAGGACTTGGGTGGAGAGGGAGAGGGATTTGAATTGGGATAAGGGAAGTTGGAGCAGAGTTGATCTTCCAGAGATTGTTGCAGATATCAGATAAGAGGGGGAGCTACTGATTTCGTGGATCAACAAATTGGGCTGAATTTTTAAAAATTCTCCCACGTGGAAAGGGACGAAGAATCCCACGTGGGAAGGAAAGCAGGGAAAGCCCTGGTTTCTTTTTATATATATAGGATAATATACGCTTCAAATACTTGTTTTAATTAATATCATAAATCCAACTCTAATTTTTTGAAGGTAAGGAATTTAAATCTATTAAAATATTACAGTACATGTTAATACTAAAATTTAATCTTTTTCCTGTGTTTTCCATTTCATCTTTTAATATGTTAGACATTATTTTTTTTCTTAAATTTTGTTTATATTATATTTTTAATGTAATAAATATAAATATTATATTGAATTAAGGAAGGATTAATAATGACAACTCTTAGAAGTGGAAAATTATAGTGAAGGCATATTTCGCACCATCTATTTTGTTATTTCGCGCCCTTTTTATACCTAAATTATTCCTGAAAAATTTAAAAATATCAACCATAATATTTAAATATAAAATATAATAATATATTAAATTACCTAACTACCCTTACTCAATTTACTAAAAATACCAAAAAAATTTTATTTATAGTTTCGCTTATCTATGCTACTTTAATTATAATTTTTATAAATTTTTGGTAGATTGAAAGGGATTTACAAAATTTTTGGTAAATTAATTAAAGGCAGTTAGGTAATAATAGGAGGGGTGGAAGATAAACATTAACGGGGCGAGAAATAAGAATTAAGTGAGCGATACTTAACAAAATAAAGAGTTTTTTTAAAAAAAGGGAACGTCCAATAATAAAAAGAGAACGCAATATAACACTACCCAAAATTATATGTTATTCACTCACCCTTGAACTCGGGATATTTCTTAAAAGATATCAAATCTTTTAAATATTTTGTTTTGGGTACAAAAATCTTTTAAATATTTGACTTTACATTAAGTGTTATTTTTGTTAGTTTATATAGGACCACCATGCAATTTTACTCTTATCTCAATTACAGTAGTAGTTTCTATTTTAGCCCCCAATTGTAATAGTAGTTTCTTTTTTAAAAAAAACTCGGACACGCATCTTTACTTACCCGAAGGCTATATAAGCTTCCTTTTTCTCTTTTTTTTTTCGCGTGTTTGTTGCTGCTCTTTGCTTCGTCTTTTGCTGCCGTTTTTCGTCTTCGTCTTTCGCTTTGATTCTTTGCTTCCAATTTTGGTTACGGTATGTATTTGATGAGGGTAATTGATTTATGTTTAAGAATTTGTTGTTTCTCAGTTTTTCGCTTAGTTTGTTGCTATTTGTGCTATGTTTTGTCTTTCGATTGAGTTTTTGCTTCAAATTTGATAATAAAGGTATTTATTTATGTGTTTTGATTTGGTAATTGATTTATGTGTTGGAAGGTAAGTTATGATTTGATATTAGTTATGAATTGATGTGATATTATGTTTAGATTAATATGATATTAGTTCTATGTTGATATGATATGTTTTCAGTTTATTGTTATAGATCTATATGTATTTGTGATATGATATTAGTTTTTAGTTGATGTGATATTAGTTATGAATTGATTTGATATTACGTTTGTGTTGATCTGATATTAATTCTTTGTTGATATGATATGTTTTTCAGTTTATTATTTTGGATGTATATGTATTTGTGGTATGATATTAGTTTTTAGTTGAATTGATATTAGTTATGAATTGATCTGATATTAGTTCTATGCTGATAAGATATGTTTTTCAGTTTATTATTTTGTATGTATATGTATTTGTGGTATGATATTAGTTTTTAGTTGATGTGATATTAGTTATAAATTGATCTGATATTAGTTCTATGCTGATAAGATATTAGTTCTATATTGATATGATATGTTTTCAGTTCTATATTACATGATAGTAGACATCAGATCAGTGGACAATAGTTATCAGATCACAAAATAGTAGACATCAGATCACTAATTTTGAAAGAAAATCACTTCACAAAAATTAAACAAACGTAATAGTGAAGATCAAATCAACAAATAATAGACATCAGATCACTGAAAAACAGACATAATACATACATCAGATTACTAATTTTGAAAGAAAATCATTTCACAGAAGTAAAATAAATTAACAATGAATATCAAATCAACATAAAATAGACATCAGATCAACTCATAACATATATCATACCAACTCATAACAGACATCAAATCAACTCAATATAGACATCAGATCAACGCAATACAGACGTCAGATCACTAATTTTTGAATGTTCAGAGAACTAAAACATACCTAACAGTGTATATCAAATCAATATAAAATAGACATCAGATCAACGAAATACAAACATTAGACCAACTCAATATAGACATAAGATCAACGAAATACAGACATCAGATCAACTCAATATAGACATCAGATCAACGGAATACAGGCATCAGATCACTAATTTTTGAATGTTCAGAGAACTAAAACATACTTAACAGTGTATATCAAATCAACATAAAACAGACATCAGATCAACTCATAATAGACATCAGATCACTAATTTTTGAATGTTCAGAGAACTAAAACATACGTAACAGTGTATATCAAATCAACATAAAACAGACATCAGATCAACTTATAACAGACATCATATCAAAACAAAACAGACATCAGATCAACGGAATACAGACATCAGATCACTAATTTTTGAATGTTCAGAGAACTAAAACAACAATAATTCGTAAAATATTATTGTTGCTTGAAATATTGATGTTAGAAATTTTAGATGCTGGTGATATGATGTTGATAATGGAAAGATGAAGATCTTGTGGATGAAATCGGTTTCGAGAGCACGAAAGATAAGGGTTTTGAGTTTTTAATTTCAGAGCGGAAGAAAGAAAAGTAGTTCGGGTTTTGATTTGGTCGCGTGTTTACACGCGTGTAGTTGTAACTGGGTTTCACCGTGCACTACAGTAGGAGTAAAATTCATGTTGCTCCTATATGCCTACGGTATACGAATCCGTTATTTTTTAGTAGCATTACAAATAAAATTTTTAATTTTGGGATAGAGATATATTGACATTAATTTAACTTGAGAGATCAATTGGGCTGCAAAATAAAATGGACTCGGCAAATTCATTTGGGCTCCATCAATTGTTGGACATAGCGGAGTCTGGAGTGCCACGAATGAACTGGACTAGTATGCAATGTATCTACAGAATGCATAGGATTCACTGATCCAAGTTAGTTTCTCGAGTCAGCTATTTAGGCGTGTTTGGAGTGGAGAATTAGAATGGATAAATTCGATAAATAATTTTGATTGTTATTTTTTTTATTAATAAAATGAATATAAATGTAATTTGATTAATATTAGAAATATCTGTTAAATAATTACATACTATATAATTATCTTTTAAAAAAAATTAAACTAATGAAATAATCTTATTTCTTTAATGAATTATCAAATAAATCAAAAGTAATTAGATTACATTAATGAATACTCGATTTATCAAATGTATTTATTCTGGCCACTTTGCTTTTGTGTTTTTATATCACAAACACACATGTATTTTATATAAATTACATCTACCCACCTATAGTTTGCTTTTATTCTTTTTAGTGTTGTTTTCAAATTATTTTCGTTGCCCACTAATTTATCACTCTCTCAATCATATGCCAATCAAACTTTAATCATTATGTGGAGTTTGCAAAAGGTGCTGAAATTTGATACAATTAAAAAGCTGCTACTTTAATATGTTAAATATAAAGCATGACTGAAATAATACAATTACGCTTAGAATAGAATCAGCTTAATACAACTAAATATGCTATTTCCGCAGAAACTAGGGACCGGGCAATAAATAAGTAGGAGTAATAATAATAGAGAGGGTGGCCTTTGCACACCACTACATTCTCTCTTTACACTCTGGACTCCGGAATAATACTAGTATCAATATCATGGATGGGCTGAAAAATATGCTAGTAGGCCCACTAATGGAGCATTAACATAGGTAGTGGGCTCAGACTCCTGAAAGTAAGGCCTGGAGTCAGGGAAGGCATCGGTGGTGTTGGGTCCACCAACCACGGCTCCAATCAAAGGGTTTGGATTTGGGTTGGGACTTAGGAAGTAACCAGATCCTTCTTTGCACCCAATGTGGGCGGGGTGGGCCTGGACTGATGGCAACGAACTGGCTCGGTGATGGATCCTCTGTGGGTAATGTGCTCCGTACCCCACCATGTACGACATTCTCAATGGATTATCCCCAAGAATGTAGTCCACCTGGTAGGCCCATTAGGGAGAGAATTATATAGTTAGCAGCATTCTTGAATAAAACCTAAAATAATAATTTTATATATTTAAATTACAACAATAAAATAAAACAACTTTTTTTAAGACACAAATAATAATAATAAATATCATAAGCATTTATGATTTATCGAAATAAAAGTAAATTCAACCACTTACCTTCTTAACTATAATATTGAGGAAAACAATATTACAAATGTAACATTATTTCGTAGGCATGAAAAATATCCCTTTTGAAATAAGACATCAAAATAAGTGCATAATAATCTAAATAATTTTTTTTTAAAAAAATCATATTTTACTTCTTTTGTACTATTTAAAAACACATTATTTAAAAATAATATTTTTGCAATATTAAAAGAAAAAAATCTTATTTTTGGAACAAAAATATATCATTAATGAATGGTGAGAATGGGATAGTGTTTTTGAAGTTGGGAAGAGTTTTAAATATAGAAGGTACTACTACAAGGATAGATGACCCCTCTATAAGGTCATTTTCAGAATTTTCCGTTATGGCTTTGAGGGTCCCAAAAATTGGCTTCAATTATTGTTTCTACTGATTGAAAGAATACTATGGACCATCCCCAACGGGTGGGCATGAAGATCCACCCTTATGTCCACATGACCGTTGATCTCTACAATAAGGGCAGTGACCTAAACTTTGTCCTCTTTTTTTTTTTGGGGGGGGAGGGAGAAATGGTCCTCTTTTCATTTTAGCTATATATATATACATATCATACTTTTAAATTAAATATTCTTTATGCCTTTTCTGTTTTTATAATTAAAATTTTATTTTATAATACAGAAAATAATAATAAAGATGATTTAATGATATAATATATTGTTATTATTACCTGACGTTTGGCCAAATGTTTGAGAAGAGCAGGGGTAGCAGAAGTCTCGCCACATGGCACGATCTTATTGGCGTGGCTGAGATAATTGGAATAGGCTAGGAGCAGGAAGGATAATGATGTAACGTGCTGCATGTTACATACTCCTGCCTTGACAATGAGTCCACCTATCGTATAATCAAAACTCAATTACAATTATCATTTCTTCACTCTTACAATTCTCTTTTTTTTTTTAATTTTTTTTTAAAAAAAAGAGTTTTATTTGTAATAAATTTTTTTTTTTAAATAGAGAGTAAAAGAAGTGTAGTGTACCTGGAGAATACTGGATTTGAGGATGAGAAATTCCAGGGAGTATAGAACAAATGAAACCATCTGCATTCCTCTGAAAAGCTCTCAGATCATCTGATTTTCCCATTAGCACTTCCTGATATAGTTAATAATGATAAAGCGTTAATTAATAAAAAATTACTTTTAATTCTTAAAATAATAAATAAATTATAAACGAAAGAAGTAATCAAGCGATAAAATTATCAAACAAAATTGTCCTTTACAAAAACTAAATGGGACCAAATGAGTAAGTAACAGTGATTATGTCATCTTTTACTGGCAGCTAATCATTTCCTGAACAGAAAAAAGTAAGGTTAGTGATTAATTAAACCTCCTCTAATCATGATTAAATCTGGAAAATTACTGAGTAATTATATGATGAGTTGGGAGGATTAGTATATTTGGACTCTAGTCATGTGAGTGAGTCTTGACTTTTCACAAAAATGCATGGCAGAGGGACAAGACCACTGACAACACAACTCCCTCAAAAAGACCAAGCCCAAGAAGCATTAAATAATGTGAATTTACAATGCTGCCCCAGAATCTAAACCCACCCCCATTGGGTAAATTCACATTCCTTAATATAATAATTAACAAAAAGGGGGAATCCATCTCCCAAGATCTCATTAAACACTTGTTTAGCTTTAGATTCATAGCTTGCAGACCTCAGCAGTCAAGCATGAGGGAGGGGGGGGGGGGGGGGGGGGGGGGGGGGGAAGAATACTGTGTACCTCTCAGATTCTCAGACCTTTTGGCACATGCCTTGAGCAGTAAATAGTAACTTATGCCTAGTAACTATTTTTAAGGACCCCACAAAATCTTATGGCCAAAACTTACAAACAAAAATTACCAATCCAAACCCTAACTTTTCCATGTACATTTTGTCCCAAAAGAAACTTAAAAGAATCAACTTCACACCATATATGCAATTGCTTTATTAAGCACAAAAGTGAAAGATTGTCTATTGAGGATTATTAAAAGGCATATCCCTCAATCAAGGTGAAAAAACATAAGTGAGTTGCATAATCAAATTATTAAGATTTGAATTAGTTATGGCAAAATTAGAATTTATACTCATACATTCTTATTCTTGTCTAAATTTTTCTTCTATATTTATTTTTTTTGCACCAAGTGATAGCAACAAGACTAGAAGTGATAATGTGCAATAATCAAATAATTGACCTTTTAACCTAAAATCTAGGGAAAGAAAGAAAGAAAATCCAAAAAGTGGACCATGGGGTTCTTTAATTTGTAGGAACTCAAATATAAAAATTTTGAAGAAATGTTTCATCATGCATCATGATCCAACTTATCTACACACCATGTGATGACATCAATTGAGTTTACCAACTCATCAAAGACCCACCCGTGATGAGACAAAAAGAATAAAAACCAACCCTTTTTTAAATTAAATTTAAAAAAAAAAAAGAATAATCTCACTAGACAAAAAAAGGACAAGGGATTTTAATTTAAAAATGTACTCGTGACTTAATGAAAAATTAATCAAAGCCATGATTAATATTATTAATGTGGTAGGTAATTAATTTGGAGTACCTTGGAAATGAGGACATTTATTCCGGCGTGTTTGTTATCCCATCCGAATTCATTGATGGTTTCTGCCGCCCTCAAAATGACCTCGTTCCTCACTATGTATTCCCTGTATTCCCGCCTCCTTGACGCCTTGTGCAGCCATGCAGCTCCCCAAAGCAGCTCGTCCTGACATTTTCACAACAATTACCTTAATTTCTGCCTAAACACCGGATATTGGTTCTACTTTCTTGAATAAATCTTAGGTAGACAATGGTCAAAGAATGATATCTATGTGTTTGTAACTAGGGTTACTCGAAAACCTTTCCTTATTTTCTTGAAAACATTTAAAAATAAATGAAAAAGTTAGAGAATGGTTCTCGAGGGCGGACGTATAGAGAGAGAAAGGAAGTTCACTCCTAAAATAAATAGTATTTTTTTAATAGAGTTATTCTAGTCGATTTCAACAATATCACTTTCTATATCGTTGTAATTTTACTTTTCGAAAATGTAACGTTTGCGTCCATCCCTGATGGTTGGTTTATCATGTGACTAACTTGTTGATTGTACAAGTTCATTGGCAATAGAAACTGTTGTAACACCATAAAGAAATGGTTAATTAATAGGAAGCAAGTTGATTAATGAGCAGACATGATGGTGGCTTGAAAAGGTACGTACGAGGTATACTTGAGGTTCACTCATACCTAGTAATAATAATTGTGTTTTAATAAGATTGAGAATGAATAATACAAGAGGGTAATACCTGGTAGCCATTAACGTCACAATAAAAGGGGCAAACTGCAAAGCGAAGGCTGGAACTGTAAGCACCCCGGTGCCTGTCAGCAAACTGGAACACCTACAATAACCAACACATAGTTTAATTTCATCACACACTAGGATCTTTTTGTTAAATTGAATTTCATTTTAGTCGTGATTAGAGTAACATTAATTTACAATTTCGTTAAGAAAATTGTTAAACCCTAACGGTATACATACGTAACCAATCCGATCTGATTTGAATAATATTTTTGTATTAAAATTTTTAAAATTGCACGTTAGAATATATTTTTTTTAAAAAAAAAAAAAAACCAAGCAAACCAAACAAGTACTAATTACTATTAACAATAAAAGAGTCGAAGTGACAAGATTAATGATTGTCAATTGTTATTACATTTAAGCAGTAGCATTTGTAGTAACGGGATAACGTTGACGTTTTACTACAACTTCTCATCATAGGACAATGTAAAGACAGTCTATAGCCCTGTATTCTGCATGTTACATTTCAGGAAATTGGAATGGGATGCTCCACTTTGCCCATATCAACCTGTTTTTTTTTTTTTTTTAATTTTAAAATAAATTTGCAAAGATAAACACTTCTTCACTAAAATATTAAAGTTTATTTTAGTTTTGAATGTATTAAAAACATAAATATATTATGACAACGATATGCGGCGCAACGAAAAAATGTCTCTTACGTTTAATATATTACAAGTTGAAGTTACTTTTAAATAATTAAGTGGGAATATTTGTATTGATGCTCAAGAAAAAATACGTAACAAAATTACAAAAATTTAAAGCCGAGAATAGATGGTTAGTAGTATGAACCCACAGAGTCTCTGACTTTATTGGAATGCCCAACGTTATAAAAAGAAGCGACAAAACGCTGTTCCTTCATTCAATCACTTACTGCCAGTTAAAGCTTTTAGTCTCATTTCTCCCAAAAAAAAAAAAAAAAAAACATTAACCAAAACTATTCATCTAATAATCCATGTTTACACTAAAAATTTGGCTCCAAAAAATCCATTTTAAGTTTTTCTAAAACTTAATTCCAAAAAAATGAACTACATGCAGTATTACAAGACTGGAAATGAGAGTGATACTGACCTTAATGGCACGATTGAGTAGTAGTTTAGAATAAAGAGGGTCCCGAGCTCTGAACACAATGGAAGCAGCAGCTAATGCGGCGGCGGTCTCGCCGGCAACGTCGGAGCCCGGATGGTTACTATCAATCTTGTAAACTGTTCTTAAAGTGTCCATATCTTCTGGCCTTTCCCAACAATTATGGTCGGAAAATGCATCCCCAACCTGAACGTAAATAACCCCGTCTTTCGCCGTGGCCTTCAACAAATAATCCGTAGCCCATCTCACCGCCTTTAATGCATTACCCAACTCACTCCCCATGTTCTTCCCAAAGTCTATGATGCTCCACGACAACAATGTCGTCGTAAATGCCATTGGAAAACCGAATTTAATGTTGTCGCCGGCGTCATAGTACCCTCCTGTCAAATCCACCTACAAAACAGCAAAAGAAAAAAATAAATGTGCATGTCTGAAACCACCACCCATTGATCCTCTTAAAGAAAAATGTAAAATGTGGTCTAGAAGAGTAAAGGGTTAATATGTGGTGGTCGGAGAGTTGGGACTTACTCCAGCGGAGGCTCCGTCGTGCAATGCGGAGTCCTTGCGCCAACGGACACGTTGGTCGGGCGGGAGTTTTCCAGAGCGTTGGCCTTCGAAGAAGAGGATGCTTTTTTTGAGTGCGTCGTGGTAATCTTGGCCACCGGAGACGGGTATGGAACTGTGGAGAATGAGGGTTGAAGCAACGGCGAGGAAAATACCGGAAAATCTTGCGATTACCGGAAGACGATGGCAAGATTTTGGCGCCATTTTTCTAGTCGCTGGAGTGTGAAGTAAAGAACTAGGGAATCGGGATTTTGGTTTATATAGGCGGATTGAGGGGGAAGGAAGGAATGCTTGTCATTGGATTCTCGTTGGAGGAGGGCCAACGGTGCTATTGACACGTGGAAAGATGTAATTGGTAGAGGGTTAGTTTGGGGTACCGATGAGGCGGGGCTTGACCCGTTTATTGACCGGTACTATAGAGTGAATGAAATTAAGCCGGGGATTTGGGATTGATGGCGGGGTCGGTGGGGTCATGGGTTGATCGGGTCGTTTTTCGGGTTTTGGGTTGGGTTGGAATGGGGGGTATGGAATCTGTGAGTGGAATAGGGTGTGGTTCGATACACCGTCAATTGATGGGGAACACGTGGAAGGTCTGATGGGAGTTCAGAAAGAGGACCCCACAGGAAGTGAGATTCATCAGGGGATAAGGGCATATATATATCGGTGAGGGGAGTTCTAATCTTAACTTCAAAAACAAGTTTGACTGGAATAATGGATCATCACTAGTGTTTGATGAGAAATTGGGGAGAGGCATGCACCAAAAGATCTACTGCTAAAGTGATTTTTGGCTTGATTGATGCAATCCCACGATGCGGCATGGACATTTGTAATGCTAATTTTGGATGCTAGTCTCATTGTGTCTCCGTATATTATTTAAAATAAAATTTTGGTAACTTATAAATTTTTTAATATTAAGTTATTTTTAAAGATTACAAAAAATTTCAATCTCATCATTTCACTATAATTAACTCTCTGAAAGGTGGACAATGAAATTGGCGGTGAAATTTAATCCAATGAAATACCATGTTAATTTTCTTTTTTTAAAAAAAATGAATTTTTATTAATGTACTGAAAATTGTACAGCGACAATTGGAAAAGGAAATGCGGCACACAAGGTCATCCCTCTGGTTTGAGATTGCGCCATCAAACAGTGTTAATTTTCTTGATTAATAGTTGAATATAAATGGGAATTGTGAGATTGAGGCTCTCCATTGAGAGTGAAAATTGGTGATGATGCTTGCTGATGTTGTTCTTCTTTATGGAGCTTTAGGCGTTTTATAAGATTAAGAACAATTGTCTAACATTTGGAGCATATATAAGTTTCTGAGAGTAGTTATTTAGTTTTTTTTTTTTTTTACATACAATATAACTGGAATTCAATACCTATTATGTTAAACGGAGAGTACTTACCACTAACTTTCTCCAGTCAAATAGTAGTTACATAGTTTATTTTAATTTTTGTTTTTTAAAGATCAGTCTAATTGGGCTGAAGTAAAAAAAATCAGGCCAGACCAGAATAAGTGGACCTTGGACCTTGTATTTTACCGTTTTGACTACAAAAGTTTGTATAACAGCGTTAATCCACCCCAACTTATGGTGGAGTTTGGGATGTCGATCCGAGAAATAAAAAAAATAATTGATAATCCTAATGGATATTTGGTTTTAGAACAAAGTTTTGAAATGATTACCCATAAGATAATTTTGAATTACATTTGTTTCCAAAATAATAATTTTATGTATTACATTATTTTACTTAAATAAATTGAACTATTATTTTTAAGGAAGCAATGCATAAATGATAGTTGAAGCCAAGGATTTTAAACCAAACTTAGTACAAGTAATGAATGGGGATGATGGGTAAGAGAATTTGACCCAGTATATTGAGTTTGGGCCTTGGCCCAATACGATCCAACAAAGATTTTGGCGATTGATCCATGGTGTCTTCAGACAACAGTAATGGGATGGTTTGATCCATTTGTGGGCATGCTCATCTCAACTTAATTAGTCTTTTGGAAGATTTTGGTGTAATGTTCAAAGTTTGAATGAAGATTTCATTTGAAGACAACGGTTCATTATTAAATAAATTTAACTTAGGAGCATGAAAATCATGAGTTCGAGTTACACTGGGTAGATATGATGTAGTAGATGTTGCGTATTTACGTGGAATAGTGCTATGTTAGGCTAATTAACTTATTTTTTACAAAACAATATTGATTTAAGTCAGTCAATCGTCCATACAAAACTAATACTCTATTTAATCTAAATCAATAATGTTCCATTCAAATTGTAATTTAATTTATATTTATAATATTAAAAATAAGAATAAAATTATGGGATGAATGTAGGATTAAGGATTTGTGTGATAAAATTTAATCCGGTTCTCAAGTTTGAAATATACTTTTCGGCTTAATCATAATTGAATAAGGAGAGTCCATCTTTGACTTCTTGGAATCACAATAATCGGCCTGTGAGATGTTGGGCTCGAGGCTCACTGTCCATTAGTTAACATATCCAAAATTAATCCTCAACTCCTTTAGATCCCCACAATTATTTACTATTCTTTTCCCATTTTAAAACAAATAGTTCGATTTTTAAAATTTTAATTCAAATCACCTATTTTTTTGAGTCTAAATCACCTAATTTTAAATATTAAATTATTAATTCTGTGAAATTTTTTTCATAAATAAATTCTATATCAATACTAAAATCATGCAAATATCATAATTTTAATTTGATGAATAAAATTGTAAATTGAAATAACTTTATCAAATGAAACTTCCAAAACATATTTTATTTTATACATGGAGGGTATGTTTGTATACACCTTTTTATTACAATACAATAATTATAGGAAATCTTAATAATAATAATAATAATAATAATAATAAACAGTATTATTTATTTTGAAAGCCATATATTCATCAGTTTTCAAGAATTATTTTCTTTGAATGTGTTACATTGCATTTCACAAATGATTTCATTTTTTTTACTCATCCTATTTTTGACACGTGATTCACATGTCGTGATTCTTTTTAAACATAATACTATAATACATGAGCTGAGGAATGATCAAGTACATAATACTATAATACATAATACTATAATACTATAATATTTTTTTTGTCATTTAGTAGATCTACTGGTAGTGTATTTGATCGTGACTTCATTGATGATGTTCGTTGTTATGATGGTAATTTTGTTGGTGAAGTTCGTTGGATTGTTAGCAGCGTCGTTAAAGATGTTCGCTGGTTTGATCCAAGAAGATTCAGTCATCATTAGATTTATATTTTGGAGTTTTCATTAGAAAAGTAGTAATGTATTATTGTTCGGATTAAAATTTTGACATGTAATATATTCACCGCTTGATAGGGTAGATCTATATATTCATTTGTGTGTCCTTTGGGTGTATCTTCTTTATCGTTATTGGACGTTTTTCAGTAAATTAATATATATTTTACTAAAAGAAATAGCATATTTTCACAAACTTCAAGTACTAATATTATTGATTTTAAATCTAAGAAACTATGAATGAATGGTATTTTTAATAATATTTTTTATAATGAAAATATTAAAAAGATACAGTTAAAATATAAAGAGACATTTTAAAAATGGTGAAAATATGGTTGAAGACTTGAGCATACTGTCCGACACGAAGGGATGAGATGAATTGGGAGCTAGTAAGACTTTGGAGTGGCATTGAAGAATAGGCAACAAATATTTCTATTCATTAAGATTTTGCTGTTGGAAACAGTTAGGTTATATTAATTTTGAACCCCCCAGTTTTGCCGCTTTCACATTTTCCAGATGATAGTTTTTCATCCATGTCTACATGTTAGATATTTGCAAGTCCAAGCCAAAATAGATGTTAGTGTTAGAAATTAGTTTCCGATTTGAAACGAACATATACACTTATTTAGAAAATTATAAATTTTTTATATTTAATTTTAAAAAGTTATGTATCTATTCAGTTTCTAATAGGTTCAACACATATAAATTTATATATTGGGGATTTATATAAGAATTAACAATTAAAAACATTCATAATTTTTAAGAAAGTTATCAAATATAGTATAAATTTATCGATAGTAAATACAACAATGATAATGATAATTATATTTGTAATTTGTATTTATTCGACTGTATTTTTCGTTTATCAATCGTTGCTAGACGTTTTTTAGTAAATTAACGTATATTTTATTTCAAAAAGAAAGTTATCAAATAATATATATATATATATATATTTGGTGTTCTTTGTCTTATTGTCAAATTTTTATCTAACTAGTTATATGTATAGCGGGGTGATTATTGTCTTAATGATAATGTTTATCACTGTTAGAATACTCTATTAATCTTTCAAATATTTTCTTGTGTAATGATTTTTTGGCAAAATACATTTATATTCCAATTATATTTTCGAGTTAGTATTTTAACTACAATGTATCAAAGGAACATGTAGTATAAACGAGATAGTACTTGTAAAACTAGCCCAGTTGCAAAATTTATAAGGGTTGGCCATCCATCCATACATAAATAGTAATCGAAGAACTACATTACAAAATATTTCATTGATAAATTATATAATTATATTAATTAAAAAAATAATAGACATTTGGAGTCACAATATTATAAAGTAATTATGGCAATGCTATACTAGGGTTAATAGTGATGAACTCCCAAGTTACAGCGTAATAAAATGCATAGTATGATAAAAAGATCGAGGCCAACGATATTTGAACTCATGACACATAATTTTGAGGACTTTGTATGATGATATTGGTTCCCTTTTTCTCTCTTTGTAGATTTTGATTATCCTCATAATGTTTCCCATTTGGGGAACTGTAACTCGGTCAGTAAGCCACCAAATCCGGTCCATAGTTCCCTCTCCTCCAGAATGAAAACAAACCAGAAAAATACCCATCATTTTAGCAGGGCTTGCTATCGAAAACAAGTTTTAACATCTGCATGCACCAACTTTTAAGGTTTCCAAATGTAAAAGCAAGAACCCTATTTGGTCAATACTGAATAATAGTGTGAGTCAATCACGGCGAAGACTTCTCTCCTCCTTTCTTGCTCCCTGTTGGCACCATCAACGCCTGAAACTCGTATTATATTATTTAAATAATTTGTATGAGTGCATTCATCTGCTTGTACGTATGAGTGCATAGCATAACTGATTGGACCAAATAATCCTGAATGATGGATGTCGGATAAACCCTATATTTTTGGACCATTAATTAAGTGTCCCTATGGGGTTTGGACACATTGAGTTTGATAAATAATAGACGCCTATGCATGCTCTAATAGTACTATAGTGAAATATATATTTTTCACAAATAATAAAGGTATATTGGTTACGAAATAAATATATGAATATTCTGGGTCACAATAATTAAATGATTTTTCTCATTAAATGAAAAGTGATAGACGTATATAATTTTAATATTACAATGTAATTTGTCGTATCAACTGATGTATCTACTTTTTACTTTTTTTAACTTAAACACTATCGCAATTAATTCTTATATAATTGTAATAGGTAAGTTGCAATGCCACTCAAAAGAAAAGACTCAAAGTCTCATAATATGTAAACTAACGCTAACCACTTTTATCGTTTCATTTTAATTTAAAAAAGAAAAAAAAAACTCTTTTATGAATCTTTATATATAAAAAATTGTTATTTTGTCGCTTAGAAAATTAAAAAAAAAACCCCAAAGGTTATGATAAGTATATTTCTTTCTTTTACAAGAATTTAAAACAAAAAAAACTTGACTTACGGCGACTCGAACTCAATAATTATTTTATTGTAAATGAAAAATATCAACCTTAATCTTCTCCATGTGAGCTTGATTTTGTTTGAAAGCAATGAGTGATGGTGGCTTGTAGTTCTACCGGCTTCCACTCTGCAAAACCAAATTACTTGTCATCGATACCTGCTGCTTCACTTTGGCTTTACCCGCCATCCCCTAAAAAAAAAAATAAATAAATAAATAAAAATAAAAATAAAAATAAATCTGAAATAAGTTTTATATTATATCATATCAAAATTTTACCATTAAACAAGAATAATTTATAATTAAAATATCAAAAAGTGTATTAAATTTTTTTTTTGAAGCAAGTACGTTAAAATTTTAAAACACTTAATAAAAGGAAAAAAATCAATTGTCGAAACCTTTTACCTAAATAACTAGAGTAAGTAATTCCTTTTAAATGAAAAAAAATAATCTATTTATTATAAATTTTACTAATTATTGTCTCATTCTTATCTTTTATCATTTTAATTTAGACTAAAATGTCCCATATAATATTATTTCTCTTTTCCCTTTTAAATAAAAAGATAATTTTATCAAATTTATAGAATACCACCCCAAAAATTGAGATGATAACTAGTAACCCCCGTTTATTGTTCTATGGACTCCAATCGTATAGTACAGTTTTTTTTTTCCAAAAAAAAAAAAGATTACATTATATTACTTGGTAAAATATAGATCTCGAGATGATTTTTTTGGGCAAACTAAGGGACGACAAATCTCCGATTTATAAATATAATTCCGCCATTGACATTCCATATTGAAGTCGGCAGAATTTTTATTTTTGGTATTTGAAGATCGTGCCTGCACACAATACAACTAAACAAACCTTAAAACTTAGCCAATCTACATTGTTTTTATTTGACTTTGTTCCCAGTTATTTCATAAACATTAGTAATACACAAGTCAAATAGAAAGCCGGTTTGACCCTCCACTCCAACCGACTGCCGTTGGCTTGTCAAATTCAGATCACTGTAATGCATGCGACTAACGCCACAGTTTCCGACTAATTTCACCATTTGGCATTGCTGATGTTAAACTAGAATCATATAAATTATTTTTTAAATATCTAGTCCGACAACAATTCTAAAATTAAAAAAGTAGCAACATTAGTTTTTTTTTTGGGACAAATTGGAGAATCAAATTCACATTTGTGTACCCTATATTTTGTTTGAAACACCAAGATAAATGCAGGGGCCAAATGTCAATCATGGGCTCACCAACAGATTTTCCATGATTTGCGGGTAGCAGACACAAGTACTATATATTTTTTGCTCTCGTTGGATACAAAAGTTTTGTGTACTACTATTTTCGATAAATTAATCTTTCTTTACTGTTTTCCCAAAAGTTAATCAGCCCAAAATTCTACTTCATCCCTTTAAAAAAAAAAGTCCGAGGAAAGCAATTATAGGATGCAACTTTGCCACGCTATTTTCAGCCTTCATTTGATTGAAAAAATAAATTTATTTACTACACAACGTCCTAAAGTAATTTTTAATTATAAGCTTCTTGTTTATTGAAGAAGCTAGGAAAAGGTTGTGGAGTAGTGAATTAATATACTAAATAGGACTGCAATTTGAAAATGAAAAACCCCATGGAAGAAGAGAGAATTTGGTGGTTGGAATGGAAAGAGTGGGTTTAGAGTTAAAAGAAGCTATCAAAGGGAGTGGTCAAACCGGTCCAATTCGAAAACGCCTTTCAGTTTGTGAGGGAAAAAGTCTTCCATTTTTGACGTTTCGTTTTCGGTCCATCGGAATCAAACCAAGCATTTTCTTACCTAACCAAAACTTTAAAACCCTCTCTTAACCCGAAAGTGAAAATTAATCAAGCAATTGGACTTCAAGGAAGAAAAGGTTAATATTCTCAATCCCCGTTTGGACTTTAATACTTATCATTTTACTCTTAAATTTTAAATTAATATAATTATACATAATTTTTATATAATTTAAAACTAAAATATAAAATTACATGTACAAAAATATTTAAAATGAATTGTACATTGTTAAAAATAAAAATTATATTTTTATTTAAATAAAACTACTCTTATGAGATAGAAATAATATACCATGGTTAGGGCAATTTTTTTCTTACAACTAGGTGTACAAGTAGGATGGTACCCATAGTAGTTTTTGTATATAAAACATGTCATTAAATGATGTTTCCCAATTTTTCTCTTCTTAAATTGAGGTCATTAATGATGTTTCCCATAGTAATTTTTACTATGTATACAGATTTTTATAGTACACTTAGTTGTACTATATAAGTATTGCATTGTTAGTGTCGCAAGTTATTCCATGAACTAAATCAAATAGCAAGAAATTTTAGCCTGAATCACTTTCGGGTGAGTAAAATATGTTGCACAATAATGTTGGGTGAGTATAGCGTGAATCAAGAACGTTAAGTAACGGGAATGGGGCAAATTTTGATAATGTTGGGGTGTAGTAACATTATTAAAGCAATTGCTTTGATTATATGAAAATAATTATATAAAAGAATCAAATTAATTCATATGTTAATTAGATTATGTTTATATTTAATTTTATTATTAAAAAATATGATAATCAAAATCAGTTTATGATCAGCTCATTCTCATTGCCACTAAACAAACACACGATATATAATAATTTTAAATTTTATTTTCATAACTTAATTTTTTATTATTCTCTACAAAATAAGATTAATTTTTCTGGTGTTTGATTTTGGTTTGTTTTATCTTTTTCAATTTTTCTACACAATCACTTTAATCATTGTAATTACTTTACATTATTTTAAGCTTTAAAGAATCAAAACGATAGGTACAAATATGATGAATTATATCCCATTCAACTCCATTGCTAATGATTTTTTTGGGAGAGAAATTGAGGACAAGATCCAACCCACGAATATATATTGCAATGAATCTTTAAACCTAACAGCCCAAAAGGAACCACAATGTGAAAAGTGATGAGTAACAGACAAGAAAAAGGAATAACTAAAAAGAGATGGGGTGGCTTAGTGGGTTTTAGTAAAATTAAAAGGACCACCAGATGTTATCCATATTTTTATTTACTTATTGTGCAATTTTATTAAAATTTAAGACTCTTTCATTGAAAAATAAACCCGAAAAGGACCCGAAATCAGTTAAAGTAACACCGCAATTCCGCATCACTTAGCACGCACGAGAATCAGGAAATGATTGTCCTTAGGCTGAGAAATAAGCTGTCGGGCTATATGTGATTATTTAAATATTACACTGACGAACCTAAACATAAATTATTATACAAGTAAAAAATAATTAACAAAAATTTATATATACTGAATGTATTTTATTTATTATATTTCATCTTTCATAACAAGTCTTCTATATTTTAATCGGTTAACTGAATAATTATTTAATTAATCAATTACTTGTTTTTGTATTTCTTAGGCATATTTCCAATATTCACCACCGTGGCCACCCCCACTACTGATTTTGGAACTAATTTATCCACTCCACCAAGCAGGCTTGCCGGGTTCCCTGGGCCCTTTACTAAGAATGCTTCAACTTCAACTCTGGGGTTTGAATAGTAATTTGTCACAAATTCTAGTGATATAATAAAATATACACGTAATGAAATATAATTGATTTTTTTAGTGATAATTATAAAAATCTAGATATATATATTCTTTTTTTTTTTTGAAATAATGAGGAAAGAAGAAAAAATAATGGTTTTATATATGAAAAAGGTGCGTGTAAAACACCTCACCTCTCTAATTTTTTGGTTGCATTTTTAATTTTTTGTTAATTAAATATACTGTAATTATTTTTACTCTTAGTTCTATAATATAATTTGTCGTAATTTGGTGGTAAGCCGATCGTGCAGGCACGCATGCAGCTCAAATTCATACAGCCGCCAATCCATGAGTGGAAGCTACGGAAAACAAGCAAAATTCAAGAACCCAGGATCCAATGCCGGCTCCATTTCCACACCTTCTATCTTTTTCTTTGCAGGCGCATGAATCCTAACATCATCTATCTACCATCACTTTTTCTTCCATATTAAAATTTCAAACCTTTCTAAATAATAATTTTATTTACTATATTATTATTTTAATTCAACAATTATCTAAAAAAAACTGTTAAATTTATAATAACTATAATTTAATTGAATTGTATAAATGAGGATCGGTCATTACGTTCACCGATCCAAAAAAGAAACTTCAGAATAATGCATATTTAAAGAAATTAGAGGCAATTAATTTTGTTAAGAAATGTTTCGTAATTAATTGGAAAAATCAATTCTATCTCTTTTCATGGGGTAGATTTTAGTATAATATTAATATCAAGAATTTATTTTATATTAAGATCTGCTATAAATTTAAACTTTATATTTTGAATTTTTTTTTGAAGCAATTATATTTTGAATTTAATAATGCACTTTCCTTTGTTTCTAAAATAATAATCACTTTGACTTTTTATTTTTTATTTTTCACTTTAAATAGTTAATAGTTATTTTTTTCAACTCTGTCTTATTTTGTCTCCTACCACAACACATAACTATTTTTTAGTTAGTTAGTCATATAAAATAAAATATTTATTAATTTTTTAAATATCTGTACAAATATTAAAGTGATTATTATTTCTGAATGGAGAGAGCATCTAGAAGATCATGAGTTCCATACGTATGATTGGTTGACTAGGTTTAAATCATCGTTTGACCATAAATAATCATTCTCCTCCATTTATTTTTGTTTGGGGGTTCAATGGAATTGACATTTGAAGTAATATTATGAAATAAACAAAAGAATTGTCAACGGAATTTATGTTCTTATCATGGAATAAGTTTAGTACATGAAACTCATAAATTAATAAAAATAATATTTTTTTTTTGGTACATAATAAAAATAATACTTTGCCCCAAGCTTTTGTTCATGAATTTTATTCTTTGTCTCTCTCAACATCAACGTTTACTTTGTTAAAATTTTCAACTCTGTAATTGAAATTTAAATAGAAGACTTTTTTAGCAAGTATAACTAATTATAAGTGCTTATAATGCTAAAGTATTAATTAATAAGTGATACTTATATTTTAAAATTATTCAAAATTGATTGAATTTTGAGACATTAAATTGAAAAACACTAGAATCGTGCACAAAAAACTTGGAATTTTAAAAAATAATTGTCTTAAAGAGTACCTAAAATGTAATAATTATATTTATTAAATAAATAATTTAATAATATAAATTTTTTTTTTTGAAATGAGGGGAAAAAAGGAGTCCATGAGAATATATATTACCCATGTGGCTAGTAGAGAAGCTGCCTCCCCGTTTACTTAAATCCAAGAGGAAAAGGCTTAAGACCTTTTTTTTTGTTATTTTCCTGTTCTCAACATGGGACAGAAAACTTTCTCCAACTGCCCTATTTCTCTGATTCTAATTAAAGCTCTTAATAAATTAACTGTCAAGTAATTTCTCCGTTTATCCGATTTTTTTATGTCATAGTCCATTGTATAAAATTTAAAATTATTTTAATAATATGAGCCCTTGAATATTTATATTTTTTTCTCTAACTAATATAATTTTGTCATTTATCAATGAATTATTTTGTAATGTAGTTTTTGAACTACCATTTACGGATTGTATTTATTCCCAGAAAATCTTACGCTTAAAATACAAAAAGTTTATAAAAAATATAAATTTTTTCTTAAAATAAAAATAATAGATTATATTCATTAAGTAGATATTTGTGTCTATATGTGTTCAAAAATAAAATTCTTATTGATAAGAGGGTTGTGGCCAATGATTGAAACTCCTCGTTTAAAACAATAATATTAATTTCGAGTTATCTAGATTACGGTCTCATTTTTTGTACAAAAAAATAATAAAAAAATAAAATTCATATTTATATGGGTGATAATAACAAGATGAATATATTTTGATTATTTTTTTTAAATGAAAGGAATATGTTTAACCTGCCCTAAATCTTACGGCTGTATCTTCATGACTTTTATTAGACTTGAGAACTAAAGTAAGTAGGCCAAAGTATATATGTCATGGTTTGTTTAGGTCTTTGTGCAGTTGGAATAACGTAAAAGCCAATCGACTCGACTCTCTTGTTCTACCATTTCTTTACACTATTTTAAAATCTACTCATTCTCAATTTAATATTTTAAAATTAACTTATTCTTAATTATCTATGAAAACTAAGTGAACAAAATTATACAAATACATTACACAAAAAATATATAAAATACAAGATTTTGAGTGAGATCCCTTGTCGAATTGCTGACCATCAACTTCACTCTCAATTCTCAAACATTTTTGTATTTTGATTTTTCCAAAGAAAAATAACATCTAATCGATTAAGAAAGATAGCGATTTTATTTTAAACAGCAAAAATAGAATTAAAAAGAATAAACGGTATTTGATCTTAAACATATTAATTATTGTACGAATTTTTGTAAGAAGTTACCGTTGTGTTTATGATAATAGAAAATAATATTAAAAATAACAATTTAGTTTTAGGGAAAGTTGGATTGCTTATTGATTGTCCAACCCCAACTCAAAATTTTCACTCTAGTGAGGCATCAAAGTCACCTATCAGTTACAGTTTTATTCTTACTAAGCTAAAAGTCAACAAATTGACAGCCCTGATTTGAGGCACATACGCGGTCCTCAAAAAGTCAAAACCAAAAGAAATAGAAGAAGGAAGGTCGTCTCTCCTCCCTCCAACCCAAAAAAAAAAAAAAAAAAAACTAAAATAATAAAATAAATAATACTCTCTCCATTTATTTTTATTTAACATTTTAAGCTTTTCAGACAGATTAAAAAAAGACAAAATCTTCCATGTTACCCTTTTTAATTTAACAATAATTTCTTATCATATATTTTTTACTTGACACTAATTAGCTATAACAAATAATTGTACACAATAATTACCATATAGTATGTGAAAAATTAACTGTTATGCTTTTGACTTCAATATCTCCACATACATAAGGAGTGAGATATTTATTTTTTTATTATACTATGGGAAAGAGTAGGTAAAAAGTTTTAAAATTTTAAATAAAAATAAATTTTACAATTTTCTTAAAACGTCAAATAAAAATAAATAGAGAGAGTAATAAATTTTGTACTAAATTTTTATCTATTTACTTTCTATTCAATCGCTCACAAAAATGCTTATATGAGTTTTTTTTTTTTTTTTGTTTGGGTATAAAGAAGAGTGTCAAAGAAATTTAGAAACGATAAATTTAAAAATCCGGATACAGAAGAAAAAGTTTCACAAATGCTTTTTATTTCGTCTAAGGAACAAGACAAGACAAGACAAGTAGAATTTCTTCATCACACGATTCACCAAAATATCTTTAACTTTTTATTTTTATCGAATTAGTAAATATACATGTAAATGAGCTTTATTCTGTTGAAAAGAAATTCATTCAATACAAGAAATTAAATTCGGTCTTGAAACAATTTATTGCATTTTACCGTAGACTTGCAAGGTAAGTCGATGTTACGTTTTAGAGATAAGACATTCACAATGTTATGATCTAACCATCTACGAACTCTTATAAGTGCAAATAAATTACTTTAAATAGATTTGAAATTGTAAGATTATTAGTCAACAAGTACAAAAAATATATTTTTAAAATAATGGATAGTATCTAAATGATATACTCTTTTCCTCTCAAATTAATAGTTTAGCTAAAATTTAAATTCATTAATAACTTATTTCATATTTCTTCATTCACTCACTAAAATTTTAATAGCTTTGGTCAATTTTTGTCATTAAACTTGACAACATAATCTTTTTATTAAAAGAAAATTAGTATTAAAGATAATCAATAATAAATATTTAATAATTAGTCAAATAAAATGCTAAAAAAAATAAAAATTGTGAACCATTTTAAATTATATCTCCTACTCCCACGACCAAACGGGCCTCACCACACAACTTATAGCACAATCATACAAACATGTGCCACAAAGATAAAATCACATTGTAGTAGTATTTTTCTTTCCTTTTTCCCCCTCCATACAAGGACCCACTCCAAAATTGGAAGAAAATAATTTTTAGTAAATTCGGAGGGTATTATTGTCCTTTATGCTAACAAATTGCGCCTATTAAACTCCCAACTCCCGGAGGAACAGAAGATGCCCAGTTTGTTCTCTCTCTCTTTTTTGTTTGCCACCAAAAACGATTAAAACAAACCGTACAACAATGAGAACTCAACTTTGCCGTCCTCTCTTCCTCGCCACCGCCCTCCTCCTCGTCACCGCCGCCCATTCCCTCATCGATCCTTCCAAATTCTCCACCTCCTTCTCCCGGGAACCTTCACCAGCCCCAGCCGCCGACGCAGCCGCTCCCACTCCCAGCACAACTAACCTCGTCCCAACAAAAGAAGACATGGATTTCATTCGCACTAGCTGCTCGTCCACGCAATACCCAGAAGAATGCTTCGACTCACTCTCCCGGTACGCTGCCGTCGTCCGAAAAAACCCGGGTAAACTCGTCCGCATCGCCATAGCCTTAAGCCTGTCGAGAGCGAGACACGAGGCCTCCTACTTCTCCAACTTATCGAAAGAAGCCGACTATGGAGCCGACCCCAGAGCGGCGGCCGCCCTGCACGACTGCTTCTCGGTGTTCGGAGACGCCGTGGACCAGCTGCGGGGGTCGCTGAACCAAATGCGGCACCTGGTGGGGAGGAGCTCCGGGGAGTCGTTCCAGTTCCAAATGAGTAACATCCAGACGTGGATGAGCGCGGCCTTGACGAACGAGGACACGTGTAAGGATGGATTTGATGGGGTTGTTGAGGGGCCCATGAAAATTGACGTTTGTGATCGGGTTCAGAAAGTTGAGGCGGTAACGAGTAATGCTCTGGCTCTGGTGAATAGTTTTGCCGTGAAGGTTTCGACGGATTTTGTGACTGTCCCATGAGGAAGAAAGAATTCGGAGTTAACGTCGAAGGGAAATATGGAAGGTTCTTTCTTCAATATTTTTACTACAGTTGTTCAAAACAAGGAAATTTAGGTTGATTTGAGATTATTATTTTGGGTTTTGGGAGTTGATTTACATGTGTCAATTGTACATTTGTCATATAATCATATATATGATAATAGTAATGTTTCCAATTGTTGTCCGGTTGATCATAGATTTGACTAAAAGCTTACAGGGAAAGTTTTCTTCCAATTAATATTAGCTTTTTGTTTAAAACACTGTTTCACAAGGATTGAATAGGAGAATGGTGGTACGAAAAATAAAAGTTATTAAATATTATATGATGTGACTTGAATTCAGTATCTCCTTGATTCTAAGTTATGAACGTAAACTACTAACTTATCTTTTTCTTGTTAATTATATGAACTATTTTAATTATATTTCATCAACAGAAATATTGAGGTGTAAGTGCATAAATAACACAATGGCAAGCATAAGGTGGTTGAACCATATGAAGTTGTCCTTGGTTTATTCTTTAGTTTGTTGTTGGCCGTTTGATGATTTGGCTATGGATTTGGTGGAACTCTGATATGAAAATTACAGTGAATAAAGCACCAGAGAGGGAGAAAGGTAATTGATAAGTTAAAAAATAAAATAAAATAAAAATTGACAGAGAGATATAGTAAGAAAGCAAAGGTAGAGATTGTACCTTTGCTAATTTTGGTAGTTTAGTGCTAGAAAGTAGTTTGAGGGTTGTTTAAGGGAAAATAGGTGGGAAGAGATTGTAATCTTTACTGTCTGACTTATCTTTAAATCAATACAAATCCTCTCTTTTGCCCAAAAAAAAAAAAAAAAAAAAAAGGCAAAGGTAGAGAGGCGTCCGTGGAGGTTATTAAGGCAGTCCACAATTTTCTAGTTTCGATTGGCTGCCTCAATTGTTAGGGAACAGCTGAGATCACAGGCACTTGCACAATTAATATACTGAAAATGAAGTTTATCAATTGGTTTTGTCCTCTAATATTACACTACCCTACCACAAAATCATATTATTATTTAGGCCAAAATACAATTTTGGTCCCTTATAATAGGGGTAATTTCACTTTTGATTCTTTTTAATTTTACGGTGACACTTTTAGTCCCTTAACTTTTTTTTATTAGGAGTTTTGATCCTTTTTTACGAAAAAATTTAAAAAATAACTGATTAACTCATTTGATCGCTAGTCAAATCTAATTTTTTCTTCAAAATAATTTGTATTATGATGCTTTCAATCAATTTTATGACTCGATTTCTCATAAATGCTCAACCTATTTAGATCGACTCACAATCCAAAATGACGGCCGAAACCGTAAATAGGTTGAATATTCATAAAATTTGTTGAAAATATCATGGTACAAATCATTTTGAAGAAAAAAATTAGATTTGGCTAGCGATCAAATAAGTTAATCTATTATCTTCTAAACTTTTTTGTAAAAAGAACAAAAACTCTTAAAGTTAAGGGACTAAAAATGTCACCGTAAAATTAAAAGGAATTAAAAGTGGAATTCCCCTATTATGGGGGACCAAACTACATTTAAGCATATTATTTAAAAATTAGTTTTTATGTTATAAAAATTGTTCAATTTTTATTTTTTACTATCAATATATATTATTATATTATTTAATATAATTATACATGATTCTCATATAATTTATAATTAAAATATAAGTTAATGTGAAGAATTGCTTCAAAAAGTTAATGTGAAGAATTGCTTCAAAAAGTTAATGTGAAGAATTTTATATAAATTGTATTTTATTCAAAAATATAAAGTTATATATTTTCTAAATAAAAGTATTATTATTGGACATAAAGAGCATTATTATTATATATACGGGGGGATTTTATTAATTTATTTATGGAGTGTGTGAAAGAAAGTTCATATTTGGCATCTGGTATACATGTAACTGAAATGGACGTGAAAGCGTGGAGACAAGCTTCGATTATTTGGCATATGGTATGGTATACATGTAACTGAAATGGACGTGAAAGCGTGGAGACAAGTTTCGATTATTGGTTAGTGTCCCCACAAATCGGCAATTTCTCGACACACACTCCATCTCTCTATTTTCATGGATTTTGGCTTTCCTATTCTTCCTCCCAATACCATTAGCTACGTGGCTTTAGGGATAACGTCCAACAAATATATATATTACCTTCCATCCTAAATTTTTTTTCTAAAATATTTTAACAAACAAATATAATATTTTGACTTATAAATCTGTAGTTGACATCCTTGCTTAAAACGAATAAGGTTTGAGTTTAATCATTTAGCCGTATTCGTATATTATGCATTCTTCAATATATAATTATGTTACAAATTTTTTTTTTTTTAGAATTAAAGTTATATTTTTGTATACTTGTTATTTATATATAATTATAGAGTTGTTGCAAGCGTAACTACGATAGCTAATGATCCCCATGATGCAAGTTTTGATCTAAGCGAATATATGAGGATCTTTATGAACTAAGAGATAAGATTTAGAGGTATTGATATTCATGAAAAAGCCTAGGCAAAAAGATTATAGATTTCAATCATAATGTTTTCTACTGAGAAAATAAATCTACCTAAAGGCAACAAGTATAATTGAGAGTGGGGAGTAGTTTAGAAATCCTGTCTAAAGCAATCATGATCCTCACAAAATTGTTGAACTTGTGCGAAAGAAAGAAAAGGCATCCTTCTAAGTGCCACAATCAATCCCGTTTCTTTACTAGAGTTAGGGTTCTCTACTTTTGACCCCAAACATAAATTATGGAACTGGGGAGAGATTTTTATGCTGTTAATTCCACTTCAATTTATAATTTTTGCAAATGTAATCAATGGACTAAGATGTTTTGACAATTGATTTATTGAAATAGCATAATGTTTGTTTGTACAAGTTTTCTGTTGCAAGTGATTCCTCTTTAATAATAAACGGTTCTTTTTTTCATGACATTTTCTTGAATTCTCAAAACTTTGTAGTTTTATTTTCACACGGGCAGAAAACCCGTCATTATCTCAGCTATGCTACCAAAGATTTTGGGGGAGTCGGAATAAGAGATTACTCATCTTGCAGAGAGAGAGAGTATGTCAGTATGTGCGCGCGTCTGTTATGCCTAATTGGTTTCTATTAATTGCAAAAAAAAAACTCTTCTTTATATGAAGTTTGATACGAATTTATGAGTAGTGTTTGAGATAGAGCAGGATCTGGGCGATGGTCAAAACTAATTAATGAAAACTTGAAGGAGCCGACACTAATTCCTACACATTTTCTGGCTTGATTAGTGCAATATGACCCGGACAGATTGACCCCTAAACAAACCTCCCCCAAACCGATTAACTGAATTCTACCATGGGTAATTCGGCTTCTTTCTCCTTTCATCCCTTTTATTATTATATATATTTTTTTGGTAAAAAGAGGAGATTAAAGCGTATTAATCTATTTTCGATATTACTTGAACTCAGAATTTTCATATTTCTAAGTGTCTCCGATATAATCTGTTACTCACTTACTATTAGATGTCCCTTGATATGATCTGTAAAGTGTCATCTTATTTATTTTTTGGTTAAAAACACTACAGAAAGTCTTTCCGTATTATATAAAATAGTATATGGATACAGTTTCAGAGGGAGAATATCATCAACAGTTGTGGTCTGCTACTTCAATTTCTCACTCAATATCTACAATTGAGCTGTCTTCTCTTCTAAGGAAGAGCTGAGTAAATAACAATATCATCTAAAATATTTTTTTCTTTTTTATTCCTTTTTTTTTTCAGAGGAAAAGAAGAAATATAATTTCGAGTTCCAGTTAATATTTGTCTGATATTAGCAGTTTGACTAATTAGAATTTTGAATTTTTTTGATAGGAAAATGATATACATTTCTATTATTGATATTTAGATAAAGAAAAAATATCTCAAAATATCCATTCTATCTCAAAAAAAATATATATATATATATATATAAAGAAAAAATATTTTGTAGTCTATTAAAAAAAACTATATTTTGGGAATAATGTTAAATATATATAAAAGGCAATTAAATGAATTATTTGTTGAGATTTGATGGTAGGCTTAATTGAGGGAGTAAGATCTCAAGAAGGAGTGATGATTCAGTCTCCATATCTCAACTAAATACTCGAATCGAAGGGCATGATCAGTCGTACTAAGATTTTTAGGTCAATGATTTACAATGTCTAATTTTATATTTTAATGTATTATTAGCTGCATAATCGTGATTATTCTTGTACTTTGAAGATGATTATGTCTGGTTCGTATCAAATTGATCGGGGAAGATGCATGTAACACAATAATATATGTCCAATAATTAATTACAAACGTACGTAGTACATTAATTATTAATATGTTTATTAAACTAACTAATTAAGCAAAATCAGCTAATTAATTAAGAAGAATCGGATGATTAGGAAGAAAGATTGCTTTTTTCCTTGTTATAGTTTGGACAAGGTGATCTCAGATGTCGTAGATTATCTCAGATGCCATGAGAGCAGCATGAGGTGTAGTGAATAATACAGATGGAAGATTCAACTTTCAAGCAACATACGTAAGGATTTTCCAAGCTATTGATTTTGTCTGCAGTGCACCCCCAATTTCTACATAATCTCAGTACTATGTCGTTTTCAATTATGTTAATGAACATGCATAAGTATGAAACTAAAAATTATTACTACATTCCTCATTTGTTTATTGTTCTATTGTTTAGTTAACAAATAAGACAGTTTTTATATTACCCCTAAGTTTTCATAAGGGTGTATTTGTTTGGCTAGCATGACAATGAGCAAGTCTAAAATGATTTCGATTGTTAGTTTTTTTAATAAAATAAAAATAAAAATAAATATAATAACTACTAGATATATGAGTTAACCATATCTAATTATTTGTTAAGATACATATCATATAATAATCTATGAAGAAGAAAAAAATGATAATTAATCTAAATTTATCAAACAAGGCTAAAACAATTATAAAAAATAATACTAATTACTATAAATTTCTCAAACAAATCAAAGACGACTATCCTCAATATTCAGTTGCGTTCAATTTATGAGATGTCATGCCAATTGTTTGTTCCCATTTCGGTTAAACAAATACATCCTATAATATAGGAGGTTGATAATGTGAAAGTAGGGTGCATCTAGTAGGAACGAATTACATAAAGACAAAATGTTGAGCATAAAACAGAAGAATAGTGCATGTGGGAGGAGGGGGAAGAAGTGACAGTTTTCATAGAAAGAGAGTGATAACAACACAACTGCGTAGCAGTTTTGTTCATCTTTTTCCGTGGGTCCTTGAAGTATGCAGAAAACTATACGTGTAGTTTTTGAATAAATGTTGGAACAGAGACAACTGCATTTGCATCTTCAATTCTTCATCTGCAAATCCAATCATACCAATGGCAGCATGAACTATTTTACAAGTTTATGATTAGGGTTTTAAATCTTGGAGACATGTGATATGAAGGGTCCATTTCATTGCTTGTATAAAACAATATTTGGAAGTTCCCTTTTGCACTCAATATTCAGTGGAAAGGACAAGAAAGACAACTAATGCTTTTGTCAGATAACGCTAAAACGTCAATCCTGTCAATAATTCATTTACCTAAGTGTATCAAAAGTTTATTTGTTAGCATTCTACTTATAAATTAATCAACGTTAGACTAATCTATCTTTTTGTTCTAAGATAATTTTTATAAATATTAATATAATGAACAAATTTATTTTTTTTATATAGAAGTAATATTATCCATTACAAAATCCAGAACTGCTGTGATTTTTAACTAAATTAACTTTCAGGCTTCCATCTTATAAGTGAATGGATTTTTATCATTGTTAAGATTGTGTTGATTTGGTTGGAATGAAAATGAGAGAATCGTAAAATGATTTGCGTTTCCATTCCCTATGAACACAATATTTGGCGAGCACTCAACAGCAAAACTTGTATATATATATCCAAAAGAATACTGTTTCTTAATAGATTGAAGGTCGAATAAGTTTCCACCCCCAATCATCTCATGGGTCAAAAGAATAGACATGGACGACAAATAAGAAGGCCTAATATATCGTCTGAAATATCTCCAAAAAAAAAATTAAGAAAAAATGCAAGAATAGTCCGTGGCAAACTAGCAGAACAGCTGCAAGTAAGTACACACAGAAGCCAGTTTGGAAATATATGTGAATCTTGGATCGAGTTAAATAATAACCTTTGGCAACATGATGATGGCTGCTGTTGGAATAGAAAATTCTTGCGTGGTGATCGGAGAAAAGAATGTGCACAACTTTTACGACGGACGAATAGTTCGTTCAGTGCCAGAAACTAAAAGCTATAACGATGATGCAGCCCGGTCTGACTCAATCATGGATTTGATATAGAATTCGCCAGCCTTGTAAGATGACCTAACCATTGGACCAGATGCCACATATCTGAAACCCTGTAAAAATTACAACATTCAGTTAAAAAGTAGAGGATAGTTGACATAACCAGGCCAACGAATAGCATATTTCTGATGTTGATACATCCCAAGTCCACAAACTTAATGCTGTAGACACCATGGAGAGGAACAGGCCTCGACAACACGCCATGAAATAAGCATTCAAAATAGGCATAGGTAAACCAAAATGGTTAACTCTTCAACAACAATTGCAATATTAATAAATGAAAATGAGACAACAAATTACAAATCAAGTAGACTGTCATAATAGTCCCAAGAGGGACAAGCTGATTAAAGGTTTCTATACTAATCTATGCAAGAGAGGGAAGGAAAAGTATAAAAATAAATGAATCATTCTAGCAGACTAGCAGTTGCGTGCTAGTCTGATTCGAGTATGTATCAAACGCAGAACAGCGTTTTCCCACAAGATCTTTTGCAAGGAGAAAGGAGTGTCCACTAAGAGCACTATGTGATGACATGAAAAAGAGATTTACAAACAGATCTAATAAATACGTCAACTACCCAAAAAGTCCCAAACTAGAAAGGATAATCCCACAGGATATTAAAGCAACAAATAGAACACGAAAAGGATTGCATATTATAAAATTCACTTTAAGTTGTTCTCAACCTAATCACTATTTGTAATATAAAGAAAAATAATAATAGACTTTTATAAGTAAAGAATCAAGAAATGCTTCAAATGAAAGTAATCAAACAAACCATTTCCATGCCGAGCACTCGGTAATTCTCAAAGGCCTCCGGAGTAATATACTCAGACACTGGCATGTGGCGCATAGTGGGTCTCATGTACTGACCAAATGTCATCACATCAACACCTGCCGCTCTAACCTTCTCCATTGTTTTTACCACTTGATCAGGTGTTTCTCCACACCCTAACATTATTGAAGTCTTGGTAAGTGTACCAGTAGGCGCGTAATCCTTAGCCTTTACAAGAACATCCAATGATTGCTCAAAATTGGCACGGTGATCTCGTACTACACTTTGTAGCTCTTCAACAGTTTCAATATTGTGAGCAAAAACATCCAGTCCAGATGTTGCCACTTTCTCTACACATCTATGATCCCCTCTAAAGTCGGGAACTGCAAAATAAAATGACAGGCAATTGGTTCAGAATAAGGAACTGCAAATCAGTTGACAGGATAGAAGAGTCAGTTTAAGTCATGGTCAACTCAAGGGACACCAAATCATATCAATAGTAGATCACCATCAAGCCAGATAACCATTCCTACACTTAAATATAATGATTTCCTTCTCTTTTTCTTCTTGGAACGTCACCTGACCATAAAACTAAAGCTATGAGTTAGTTTAGTTTTACTTGTCCTGCAGGCAATAAATAAGAAACCACAAAAAGAACACACATATAAAAGCATATACAAAAGTAAAATGATCACAAATGTGCGAACATACATGTCTGCGTATAAATACAATATGTATAAAGACCATACCAAGAGATCAATAAGGTATATAGACAGAACAGTAGTTCCAAGTCTAGTTAAAACAGACAGTATCTATGAAGGGTAGTAATAAAATGCAACAGAAGGTCCAATTCATATGTACACAAACACAAAACAAATATGTGCATGTGTGTAAATGGCAATGAGCTTCAATAAGACACACAGGAAATATGATCCATATACCTGACTCTGCTTAGTTGGGCAAAGGCTTAGTTGTTTTTTGATAGAAAGCAAAAGGTGAGTTACACATCTTTAAATAATGATTCCATCCCAGATTAATTATCATGCACATTTTGAGTTAGTATATATAAACTGAACATACTTTTGCTATTTCATATATACGTATTCTGTTATTTATGTTAATATATGAGATAGGCCCTCACAGCTATCAATTATAGTTACTGATGCATGCAATGCAATGACCAGGTTTACATCTTTCTTGCGAGTGCTAAGTTTTGAAATTCTGACAATTATGAATATCTACAGTCATGCCAAAATAAATTCCTCTAATTGGGATGGATAATATAATACTATGTTTCCTTCAAAGATGCGAAGTGTGAAAAAGGCCAAATTTTTTAAGGCTTCAATTTTCAATAGTGATTTTTTTTTTTTTTTTCTGACTATTAAAATGGTCCAAACCTCTGCTAATGCAATCTTGAAGCAATGCAAAGGTCATCAATAACATCAAAGTCCTAAATGTCTTTTTTTGTTTTGTTCCTAAGCCAAAGGAAAGAAAAGGCCTGCCATAAACATAGAAGCATGCAAGTACCAAATTATGCCCGTCCGCAACCTTTCAATACTCTATTCAATTACAGCCACACAGGCCAGGCAACTCCTTACACATCATAAAGTCTCTCAACAATTACTTCAAAACTAGGAAGGATAAGAGTTTGTACCTAACGCTTCTATCAGCATTTTGGGTTTCCATGTCTTCAGCTTCTGCACAGTTTCAGCAAAATGCCCACTTCCTTGATCTGTTAAATCGTCGCGGTCAACACTTGTAATAACTACATAATCCAAACCCCATGAGGCAATTGCCTCAGCCACATTAGTAGGTTCATTTGGATCAGGAGGAGGTGGAGTCCGTGACGTCTTCACATTGCAAAATCTGAAAATGTACAAGTACTCAGCCGGACTTCATGGCATGTTAATGATTAAAATTTTACTGAATGCACAGCTAATCATAGGCCTAGATTCTATCTATCAAATTGAGTCCAAGTTCAATCTCTAGTGATTACATACCTCATAACCATATCAATGGCATGAAGCACTGCATACTAGCAATATTTCGAAGCCCTGACTAAAGATTGAACAAACATTCATCCTAATGACCAAAATAGATAGCTATCTCCACCATTAAGCTGACACTTGAATTCTTTATTTAATATCAGAGCACAATGGTAGCAGACAATTGACAGCACCCCCTTTGGACCTCAATAATTATTGCAGGAAATTGTTTTGATCAATAACAATAGAAAAATGAGTATTCTGTCCATTCAAGTAATAACAGAAAATAAAGTTTCTATCACCTTCTTCACTTTGCTTATTGGAAAATCACACGGTCTATTCAACAAAGTCACCAAAAGCGGAAGTTAGCAGAGATACAATTAGAATTTACGCTTTTATCCACCATTTCCCTCGATTAACCTTTTAGTGAATCCCTTCCCAGTACAAACATAACACCAGCTAAAGCAATGAAATAAAATAACACTCTTGTCACACGACAGTAAATACTATCATATTTTTGACATTCGCGGTTAGAGAAATAAAAGTGCTCTTCCTATCACCAGCAAATGAATACAAATTGTCAGCTAATTTAACTAGAATATTATCACCACTAAATTGGCATTCCTAGCTTAGATTCCTCTAATACATTCAAAAGAGCAACCTTTGCAGAAAAACAAATACCAGAAAAAACAATTCCTCACCTGCATCCCCTAGTGCAAGTATCACCAAGAATCATGATAGTAGCCGTGGCAGTCCCAGTCTCACCACCAGACCAACACTCCCCCAAATTAGGGCACTTGGCCTCTTCACAAACAGTATGAAGCTTTAACTCCCTCAGTTTATTCTTAATCTGTGTATACTTTTCCCCCCCTGGAATAGATCCCTTCATCCACTTGGGCTTAGGCAATGGCTTTTTCTTGGTTCCAACTTCCACGGAATACTCATTTTCATTCTGCAGCCTCGTGAAGTCAGCTAGGCTCGGGGACTCAGCTGCCAGCCGTTGTCTCAATCCTTCCAACGTTTGGCTGAATTTGGATGAGGGTTCTTGGGGTGGCGAATTCGGGGTTGAGAAGAATTTTGTGCTTCTGAGGGTGCGTGTCAAGAGGGTACATGTCAGGCGGGAATTCATGATTATTATGGGATTCTGAGTCTTTTTTCTCAGTGCTTTGGATTGAGAACTTGTATAAACGGTGTCTATTTTATTATTTTTCTATTTATGTAGTTTCAATCATCCATTCTTAAAAACTAGAACATTTAGAGAGTAGTTACCTAAATCTGGAAATGAGGAAAAAGTTGGATGGTGGTGGAAACGATTCTGGCCGTGGAGATACGAGCCACGGCGGTGTGGACAGGGGTCCGGTGGCACAGCTGGCGGAGGCTAGAGTTCCGGGGAGACCAAATCGACCGCCAAAACAAGGGAACACCGTGTGGGTTTTGAAGCTTGAGTTGTGGGGACTCGTTTGGTGGTGAGACCGGATCAAATCGGGCCGGAGGGAGGCTGAATCGCTGCGGAACAGTGGCGAGATAAATAAATCCGGCGAAGAGAGAAAGAGGGCCGCGAATGGAATGGAGCTTGAGCGGTTTTCTTCTAGGGAGTGAAGGGAAGATTTTCGGGGTGTCGCGCGACCGAGATGGAGATTGAACGGCCGGTAATCCGGGCGGCATAAATCACGTAAATAAAATGTATTTTTTTTAAGCATAAATAAATAAACAGTTAATTAGCCCTAATGTAAATACCAATTAATAAATACTAACAAAATCAAATAATTTTAGTTAGAACTTTTAAGCGGGTATCAATAAAATGAACTACTAGCCGCAAAACATCCATCTAAGTGGCGTAAGAATACACGTACCTTATCAGGCGCGTCATCATCAGCATTATCACCTAGTGGTGGATGCTCATCCACCAGCTCACTCGAATGACTCAAGATCTCTTTGTGCTCTCTGCTTTCTCCTATAGGAAATAGTATGACACTGTCTATCAATTGGAAGAAACGTACTCTGAAGATGTGTCATCGTTGCTTCCCCTACAAAATATTTAATTGAAATGGTTAATAAATTCATTTTTAGCATTTAAATAGATATAATCATATACATTACTATAAATATATTCAAATAATAACAATAATTTAAAGAAATAAAACAAAAGGAAGTCGGAGCATCTTTAAAGTGTGCATACTCCTGGTCAACAGCGCCTAGGCATTTGACCTTAGCCTAACGAAGTTGCTTGACCCATAGGCTGCATGCCCTCATTAGGCGTGCTGCCTCGTACAGGCGTCTCACATAATGATAGATCGCCTTCTTAAGGTGCTCGGCGGTCCGGCCAACACTCTTTCTAAAGCGTGTGGTCGTAGAATTGAGTGCATTTTCATGCGCACAATCGACCGTTTTTAGTCTGAAAAATTTATACTAAATTTCAAAATTTTGAACAAATTCGTACCTATTTTCGCATGGGTCCTTTGCCGGATCCTCATGCTTGTTGTGGTTATTATCCCCCAACGTTCATTTGCTTCGAAATTAGCTGAAAAATAATTGTAATTTTTCAAAAGAATATTCAAGGAAGGTTTTGAAGGTATGAAGGTTTAAGATTCTTTTGATGTTAACTCTTTTATAAGTAAAAGACCTCACCACAAACTTGTGAAAAAGCGCCCGTGAAACGGATGCATGAAAAAGTGCCCTAGCCGTTCGAAAACTTCACGATAAAGCGCTCTTACCTTTGGATAATCGATAATGGTGAAGCGTTTTTCCAGAGTTTTTCTCCTAGTTTCAAACACTTTTTTAATGAGTTTTTTTCCCTTGTAGCAGACACTTTTTTGTGCAATTTTAGATTGATATATTTTTTTTTTTCTCAAGGGCTATTTTGTTCGATGGCACAAATAGCAATCTGAAACGCTATTTGTAGCTCAAAAACGCTATTTGTAGCTCATAAAAAGAGGTAAAATGACTAAAGTAACCCCGAACTAAAAATAATAAATTTTTAAAAGACAATTTTCGGAAAAATTCACTCGACCCATGGATGTCGCGACATGAATTTAAGTAATAACCATGGTACAAACTTTAAAATGGGACGCAAATACCATGGTATGAGAGACAAAACGATGCGCCCGACCATGGGGTCGAACGCATGGAGGAAGCGCCCGACCATGGTGCCGGACGCCTCAACCATGCGTCCGGCCATGGTGCCGGACGCATAAGTTGTGCGTCCGGCACCATGGCCGGACGCATGGAGGAGGCGTCCGGCACCATGGCCGGACGCCTCATCCATGCGTCCGGCCATGGTGCCGGACGCACAACTTTTGCGTCCGGCCATGGTGCCGGACGCATGGATGAGGCGTCCGGCCATGGTGCCGGACGCCTCCTCCATGCGTCCGGCCCATGGCCGGAGGCAAAAAACCGGGCGTCCGGATTTTATTTATATATAAGACTTCCAAAGCAGCAGCATTTTCATTCTCTTTGAAAATTTTGCAAAATTCTTAGCTCTCAAAAAATTCCATGGACAGACGCCAAGGTGCTGGAGGAGAACAACCCAGGCGGCACGGAGCAGGAAAAGGCTTGATGATTGGCCAGGTAATTTTTTAAAATTTTTTAGTATATTTGCGGCGGCGGCGGACACCGGACGGCCGGCTGTCCGGTCGATGGACCGGACGTCCGGCGTCCGGTCGATGGACCGGACGCCCGGCGTCCGGTCGATGGACTGGACGACCGGACGCCAGGCGTCCAGTCCATCATCTGGACGCCAGGCGTCCGGTCCAACGACCGGACGCACGGCGTCCAGATGATGGACTGGACGCCTGGCGTCCGGTCCATAGACCGGACGCCTGGCGTCCGGTCCATCGACCGGACGCCGGACGTCCGGTCCATGGACCGGACGCCGGGCGTCCGGTCCAACGACCGGACAGCCGGCCGTCCGGTCAATGGCCGGACGCCGGCGTCCCGATTTTTTTTTTAATAATTTATTACTTATATTAATTTTAATTGATTAATTATTTAATTAATGTCGTTAATGTTAATTTTTAGGTACTTTTAATTATTTCAATTAATATCGTAATTATTAAATTCAACCATTGAACTTAATATGTGTGTGTAATGTGTATATTATTTATTTGTATAATTTATCAATGTTTGTTTTGGTTAATTTTAATTATTTAAATTAGTATTAACTTGTTTGAGTTAATTATTGAACTTATATGCCTAATGTTAAAATTATTTATTTGCACTTATGTTATTTGTTTTCTATGTCTAATTTGAATTATTTGAAATATTGTTGAATTTATTTCACTAGTTTTATAACAATTTAATTTAATTATTGTTAACTTACTTTTCGAATTATTATTTGTTTTGTAGGCTCCGGATGTACCTGCACCACGACAGCGGCCTACTGTTTCGAATCGGAAGAGGAGAGCAAATAGGGGTAGCTCATCCCAGCATTGGATGGATGAGCAGCCATACGAAGGAGGTATGGAGCACGACATACACGGGGAGGATTATATCATGCCTGGTTCGGATTACCTCACTGGTGGTGAGCAGTACATCCTAGGCGGGCATGATTTTTTCCTCGGCGGGGAGGAGGAGCATATAGGGGAGGAGGAGCATATAGACGAGGAGGACGAGCATAGAGGTGGAGGTGGGGAGGAGCAGATGTTGAGTGGAGATGATCAGGAGGATAGTGGAGCGAGTGGGGACGAGGAGGGCGATGACGTGCATATCCGCGAGGAGAACGTGTCGCAGATTCGCAGCAAATCTGATGGGCGGTTTACAGCTAAAGGTACATGCTTAAAAATCTATAACTATTTAGCGTTAAAATTGAATTACTATATTGGAATTTGCATTCGTAATTTATGCATATTTACTTTTTATTTTACTAAGTGTCTTTCATTCGTAATTTATTTTACTTTTTATGTGTGGCATTTATTAAAATTTGGTTGAATGGTGGTAATTATATATATATCTCATTTTCTGTTAAATTAGAGAAAAGAAAGCGTGCAAAAGTTGTTGAGGAACAATGGCGTGTTACTACGCCTTGTATTGGTGGCCCTAGGGATGGGTCTGTGATCCCTAGTTGGTTGGGACATGTGGCATCGCGGTACGTAGACCCCAACCAACCACTTAGGGAGCCCTTTAGGTGCCAGAATAGGGCCGGGGTGTGTCGTAAGTTGGTGGATTGGTATGGCGAGATGCCCGCTGATTGGCAGTTGACACTGAGGGAGACAGGTTTGGCCCACTTGCCTTCGACCATGTTTAGGTCCATAGATATACCGCTTATATGCGCATTTATCGAGCGGTGGCAGCCAGACACAAACACCTTCCATCTTCCGTTTGGTGAGATGGGGATACTGCTCCATGACGTGTTCGAGATACTCCGCATACCTGTAGATGGTGAGTTGCTGGACGAGGTCGTGGATTTGGACATCATCCAGGGATTTTCTAGAGATATTCTTGAGCTGTCTTCTTCCAGTCGCTCTACATGGAAGGAGTATTATTCGAGTGGGGCTATTGTCACTGAGAAGGTTTTTGAGCGTCGGAGGCATGGTGGTGATAGGAGGCATCCGGTGTTTGACATGGAGGCGTGGCTGTGGGTTACCATAGGCGCTTGTTTATTCCCAGACAAGAGTGGGAATAAGTTTAGGCCACACTCCATTGTGCAGATTAGGGACAACATCGCGGGGGTTGGCCAGTTTTCATGGGGTTCTGCTACACTCGCTTGGCTATACAGGCAGTTAGGTATAGCCAGTAGAGGCGGCATTTCGTCTATGGCCGGATGTCTGACGTTATTACAGGCCTGGATATATGAGTACTTTCCAGTGTTTAGACCCCAGTCCGCGCCCATGATTGTAGATCCGCATACCCCGCGCGCTAAATTGTGGAAGGCTGGCACCCGCGGCGACAGGGGATGGAGTATGACTGAGTACCGGGAGCAGCTCGATAGGCTGACAGTCGATGAGGTATGTTAATTAAACATTTGTTTTATTAAAATTTACATATGCTATTTGAAGTTACATAGGTTGTATTTTTAATGTATTTTGACTTCATCATTTAGGTGACCTGGTTGCCATATGGGCCGGATCCTCACGTGCGCATGGAGCGGACCATTTTTAGAGGATTGATAGCATATGGCGAGTTCGTGGAGCCATATATGCCCGACAGATGCGTACGCCAGTTGGGATTCGTTCAGAGAGTCCCCAATAGGATACTCCGGCCTGTTGAGTGTCTGAGGCCATATCATGGGAAGGCTTACAAGGTTGAGTTCGCTAAGGGCATGGCCCGGGATCTATGGGATTCGGCGGATATTTATTGCATACGGACTGATAGAGAGCGGTCCAGTCTGGAGAATCCCGGCTCATGCGACAGCACATACATGCCGTGGTTCGAGCAATACTCTCATCCCCGGCTTTTCCGTGACATCCCACTCAGTGACCCGAATCGGGTGCCATCGCGCGCCAATTCTGAATATGTAAGTTTTTTATTTTTTATGAATTATAATTACAATAATGGGTTCACGTTATTTATTATAGATATTCATTTTTTGTATTTGCATTTTACAGTGGGTCAGAGAGTACGAGAGTTTCGCCCAGAGGCAGGCTGCGGCTTTTAGAGATGCAGGCATCCCCCAGGCGGAGGAGTACGATGCAGAGCTGGCCAGATTGATGTCTAGATGGCGCTTATCTAGATGATTGTTAGGTCATGTTGACATTATTGTAGTACATTTTTATTTGATCTATTATTATTGATATATGCACATCTTGATATAATTGTTAACATTTTTGTAGTACATTTTCATTTGATCTATTATTATTGATATATTTCGTTGTTAGTGTGTGCCAATTAGCATACTCTACATCTACATACATATGCACAAAATAGTATTTTAAAAAAAATCAATTATTTGCCTCAACATATTCATGTGTACAAAATCATGGGCATATCCCATCCCACGCTGTAACCCTATCAACAAACTCATCTGACGTTGCAAACCCCGCCAGCCTTTCATCGCGATAACGATGCCACATGCGCATCAATGGTGGAATAGGACCATTAGGGATCAAACTTACACTAATAAAATGCATATTCCGAACGTGCGCAATGCATATTTCTTTATCCGGTCGAACGGCACCTTCTACCACCCTCAATGGCAATACAGAGAAACAAGAAGCTGTACCCTGATCGCTGAGGTGGACGACCAATGCGTTCGCGAATGTTGCGATAGGAAATAAGTCCTCTGGTGTGTGCATCCAATATTCCATCCCACATGATGATGCCCGATGAATTATCCTTTGCGCTGCCCACTCTAAACCCTGCTCTTCTGGGATCTCATTCGGTGCAAATGCAGCGAAAATACCTCTGTACACATCTGGATTACTTATAATTTCCCCGTATGCCACCATCCTAACCGTTGCCCATAAATCCTGGTTCCCGTATAAAGAATGTGCCACAGCACGAAAACCACAATTGCCATCTGACTTTACGTCCAAATACCCAGTGCAATAAGGGTGGATATACCCTGGCAATAGGGGAAAGCTAGGAACCTCTTCTCTATCGGCATCAAAATTCAATCTGCGACCCGATGAAGATGATCGACGCATCACTCTCTCGAAGGTGCTTTGTGTTCTCATCACAGATGAATGTAACCTTTGCCGACCGCGAGACGAGGACAAGACAGCAGGCTCACAACCACTGTTCCTGTCAGGAAACACTGCTCCCTCCATTGAGGCAAGCATCTGGCGCATCATTGCAGCTGGACTGTTTTCAAATCTTGGTATGATTTCCTCACGGAAATACCTGTTAATAAATATACTATGATTATAGAGGCGACATACACACATATATATATATTTTAAATATAACATGCGACTCAACAAACATACCTGAGTTCCGCAGAAATAGTATTCGAAGCCACTTCAGAGGGTACGATCTGCAATCTTTGCCAAAATTCGTGAACCATGTCGACTGTGACCTTGTCGTGTGCCTCCTTCAATTTGAATAAGTCGCAAGCACAGGGAATCCCATGAGTCACCTTGCAAAAGCACCTACAGCGCTCAAACACCTGATCGCCCCACTTAATCATTTTATCAACCTGGATGCTGATCAAATCCATACAATGGTGCGACACATAACCATGCAACAGATCGTATGTACCCTGTAACTTGTCAGTTGGCTTCGTCGACATAGATTCCTCAAGTTTACCCCTAAAACAACATATATACGTGTGCGTATAAATATAAATGGAAACATAATCAAAATGTATTTCTATACATTGAAAAAATAAATATCCAATCTTTAAAATTAATTAATGTACCTGATATGAGATAACTGGTGCATGACATGAGCGTCAATCACACCAAACAGCGTGTCCAGTGCTTGGGTCCCAGAATTCATCCAATCCTTCAGTGAAGCATGAGTACTCTCGACTCGATTGCTACTAGTATTGCCAAGGTGGAAAACTTGGTTTGTCCAAGCCTTACAAATCTTCTCCTTGTGATAAAGCCATGTACCCTCCAAGTATACGACAGCGGCACGCGCAAGAATTGAGTAACTGTCCTTGAAAAGCTGTAATAACAAACAATACTCTTGCACTGTTGGCGCATTAATAAGTTTCTTCCACATGCCTTTCACGTCGGACCTCAATTTTTCATCGCGAATCTTTTTCCTCAGCATGGCATCAACATCGCGGTCTATGTGCCACAAACACAACAGGTGTTGTGAATGTGGAAAATGATCCGCTATAGGCTGAAGCAAGCCCATCTCTCGATCTGAGACTATTGCACTTGGTATTTTATCTTCATCCAACAAAAGCCTCAAATTCGACATCACCCAATCATAGGTATCTCTTGACTCATCTCTCAAAATGGCAAATGCAATATTGAAATTCGTATTTGTAGGAGTCATACCTATTATCTGGAAGAGTGGCATCTTGTACTTATTTGTCTTGTAAGTTGAATCCACCACAATAACCCAATAATATCGGTTGAACATCTGGATGGATACTGGATGCGCCATAAATGCATGAGTGATCGCATTAGTGCCAGGTTCCTTCAGAGTCCGCACCATATAATGCTTCTCAATAGCCAAACGAACAAATTCTTCACCAATATCTCGACCTTCCAACTTTGATCTCCTGTTCTGCGACTTGTTATTGGTAATATGCCTGATTGTCACGTTGTCTCTGGGAAACTCCGCATCAATCATTGCCTTCACCATTTTTGGCTTAACATTTGCTTTATCCAACCGATTAGCCAAAACCCTTGCATCATCGCTCATGAAACTAAATTGCCTGTGACCCTCTGCATAGACTATCCCAGGATGGTTATGTGTCGACTCATACCCAGGAAATACTCGGATCCACCAACCATAATGCGGTACTTGCAAGCAATATAATTTGAACGGGCAACCACATCCTTTGCGCTTTGTATGCTGCCTTTGTGTCGGTGCAGGGCCTTGCTCAATAGGATTTCTGAAGCGCGCGCACCGATATGTGACCCCATTCCTCTTTGGATTCCAACCTGCGCAAACCAGCTCGAACCGTAATTCCTTCGCTACGTCCTTGCAATGCTCGAAGGCCTTTTCTTCAGTAGCAAAGTATACAGGCGAGGAAAAAAGTGCGCTCAAATCTTGCGACAAATCAGGAATTTCAACTGGATCCTGCATAATTTATAACAATAACGTAAGTTCAATTTTTCAATAAAAAAATAAAAAATGCAAATGAATAATTACAATATTAACACTGACGAATACTACGAAATAATATATAATACAATATTCTTTAAATATAGCAAGCATGGCAGAAACGCCATTTTGGGCGTGTGTACCATGGTATCACACGCCCAAATTGGAAGTCTGTTCCATGGAACAAACGCCCAAAGTGGGCGTTTGTTCCATGGAACAGACGCCCAAAGTGGGCGTTTGTTCCATGGAACAGACGCCCACTTTGGGCGTTTCTGCCATGGCAGAAACGCCCAAAGTGGGCGTTTGCACCATGGGACAAACGCCTAGCGTTTGTTCCATGGAACAAACGCCCACTTTGGGCGTTTCTGCCATGGAACAAACGCCTAGCGTTTGTTCCATGGCATTCCCACCCATCTTTCAGTCCATGGTGCACACGCCCACTTTTTCGTTCCCATCCATGGTATCCGCGACCACATTTCTTTTCCTTACCATGGATATCACTACTTCTTTGGGCGTTTGCACCATGGAAAATGCGCCCAAACTAGGCGTGTGTACCATGGAATTCGCTAACAAATCGAACGACAAAAAAAAAAACGTCAAAAACGTACCATTTTCCCGAGAATTTTCGACCAATGCGTTCGCTTCAACGTAAATATACGACGATTGTAGAGTGTTTTTGGATTGTGAAATGAATTTATAGTATGTTTTCAATGAAGGATAAAGTTGGAAGTTTACAAAATATTTTGAGCTACAAATAGCGTTTTTGAGCTACAAATAGTAACACCCAATAGCAATTGGGGCGTGTTTTTCTGATGCCTACTTTGATCTTTCCAATATGCATTCAAGTTTGTGCCAATATGCAGTTCCCCAACCCAAATGCAACAAAGTTTGGGCACAAAACGCACGCACAAAATAAAAGAAAAAGTAGCCACTGGGCCAAGCCCGTTTGCATTTTAAACAATTCAGAATGATGGACCATAGTAATAGCCTAAAAATGCTTCATTCTTTATAACCTGATGTCATATGTAGACTTTTGCAAGTTATATCTATTATATTCTATAATATTTTCATATTATATTTCGTATATTTTTTTAATTATATTTATTATATTCTTATAATTTAAAAATTAATATATTATTTTATAATATTTAATATATTTTTACGTATTTCAAAAATTATATATATTTTTTATAATATTTGATGTATTATTTTATTATAAATAATATATTTTTTAATTATATTTCACGTAATATTTATTATAATTAATATATTTTCTACTATTGTATACTCATTTGTTGCTTCTTTAAATTAGAAAAACGTGAGATACCATTGAATGATCATCTTTTTAGAATTTCTTTTATCGACGGACATTTTACATTACATTTATATTGTCCAAATATTTCGAGGTGTAATAGTTTATATTTTTAATATAATTTGTATTTTTTAATTTTAAATTATTTGTATTTAAAAATATAATAGAACAAAACTTTTTTAAAAGAAGAGAGAAAACGCTAATATTGTCCTTTTAATGATTGATTTTTAATTTTATATTCACCCTTATTAAACATATTATATTAAAAAATAATTTAAAAAATTTGACCATAAATATTGTGAAATCTCATTCACGTCGTTAATATAATGACTAAACTGATTTGTATACTTTTATAAATTATTAATAATTTGATTAATTATTTTCAACAAGTCAAAAATAAAATATATAAATATAGGAGCATACGTATGCGTCAATCTGGAATTCATAGTATAAAATGGATATGTTTTTAAAATTGAGACAGTGACCTTTCAGCTGCCACTGAAAATATGACGCAATCTACAATAGGCTTACGTGAAGTTAGACTTGTTTTAATTTATTAGTATAAAAAATTACGTATGATTATACCCTTGTAGGAAACTTAATTAATTTATCCAATTAAAAACAATTCTCACATACCACGTCTTTCTTTAATTTCTTCTCCAATCATAGCACAATTGTCACTAAAAATTTTCTGCGTCCGACAAACAAATATCCATTATTTTAAAATATGTTCCTTACCAAGACCTCAACGCCTCTGTCATAATAATAATAATTTTATTTATAAAAGTAATTTATTTTTTATTAATGTATATAATTTTACTTTTATTATCTAAATTAATATAATTATATATAATTTTTATATAATTTATCATTAAAAATAATAAATATTTTCTATAAATTATAACTTATCTAAAATAAAAAATTATATTTTAATTAAATCGGATTATTTCATTTGAGAAATAATAATGTGATATTGGATGCGATTTTAGATAGATATTACATGGAAAATTAATTAAAGGTTAGTTTTACTAAATAAACTCATATTACAATCATTATATATTAATATTAAAATTATATTATATTATATTTTTTGATAAATAACATAATAATATTAACTAGAGAGAATTAACGTACATTCAAGAATTATCACATTAAATAATAAAAAAATTATTTATTAAAATAATAAAAGTATCTTCCAAAATATCTCATACATATACGACATAATTTAACGGGGATTATATCCTGAGGGAGGGCTTCAACCAAAAAATAAAAAAACCACTAACAAACACATATTATAATATTTTATCAAATGTTTATTTTTAAAGAATATTTCAACTTGTTGGGCGCAGACTCCTCCTTCCTTCAGCTGATTATGTGTTGATCATTCCACGCTCGTAACCTTACTTTAAGTTGAAAAGTCAATTTTGATCTTTAGTACTTCCTTCATTTTTAAATATAAATAAATTTCTTTTGTACTGTTTTAGTGAAAATAAATTACTCATATTTAAAAAATAAAAAATATTTATGTTGGAATCTTGGCACAGGTAACAGAGTATGTACATAACCTCATTCAATAATTTTTCATCCATTTTTTTTTTAAAAAAAGGAAAAAAAACGTATTTCAACAACTCAGTAGCAGAATGTATATATATATATATATATATATATATAAAATGAACGTGTAGAATTAAAGGTTATATTGTAGAGAATTGAAAAGGGTTGTTCAAATATAAATAGAAAAGAAAAGTAAGGTGTAGTTTCAATCACGATTTATTATGGTTGATGACTATTCTCTAACTCTAACGAACCAAAAAATCAAAAACAATTATTTGCGTGGCGACCATTTTCCAAAGTTCAGTTATCAAAAAATCAAATATTTAAATATCGACTTAAACGCAACGAATCTTGACTTAAATATAAAGGAAAATTAAAAATTTGCAATTGTTGTTTTACCCAATAAATTACATACAAATTTAGATACAAAACAGTGTAAATTCTTAAATTAACTGTTTTATGTATAAAATATCTATATTTAAATGAGGAGATTAGTGAGTTATATGCAAAATATATATGTGTACTTAATATATATATATATATATATATGTTAAAGTACAGTACGTTGAATGGAGTTCTGGTCATAAAATAGGTAAACTACTTTATTAATGATAATTATCAAATTCGATTTGGCCTCGTTTGTTCCACAGTTTTACGTGTTTTTTCAACATACACTAATTTATTTCGGTCATCAATAGTCAATGATTTTAAATCTTTATATATATTTTTTATATTTAAAAGAAACATAATTTTTACATAGTTTATCATTAATGTAAAGTTATAAGTTAAAAAATATAATAATAAATATTTTGGGTGGGATATATTTCATTCAAAATTAAAAAAAAATAATATCCAAATAAAACTATGGAGGGAGTATCTTATTTTCCATAGAAAAAAAATAGGAGAAGAAGAGATAATTAGATCATTCATAACCAAAACGTTTAAGAATCTAATTAATTAACAATTGAATTAAAATTATTAAGCAATTTTTGTGATAAAAATTGAAGCAAACAATTCATGATCATATGATCGAACCACAAAATTCTATAAAGGTAATTTTGTCGTAATTTTGAATTACTCCTATCACTTGATGCATGTTACTATTTTTATCTCCGTACACAAGTAACTTTTTTTTGGTATTAATTATAGTATAAAATATTTCTTATATTTTGAGGGGAAAAAATATATATATATATATTTTTTTTAGCGAGGCATTGTATTTACTCGTTATAAACTTTGGACCAAATTTTCCCAAAAATAATTATGTGCCCTGCTCGTGCTATGATTTTTAAGCTTGTGTTTTACTAATTTTCTTAATTCATTTTCTTAATTAGATAAAATAACTTAAATTATGAGCGTTTGGAAACAGACAGAATCATATCTAATTAACCTCAAAGTTAATGGGCCAATTGAGCCAATTTATGCAAGTTTTTTTTTCTCAATTAGTTAAATATATATGTATATATATATATATACATATACCAGGTAATTATATCTTTATACACTAATGACCTGAAAATCAAACTTGGGGGGCTCTCGGAACCAATGAATTGCTCAATCCATCTTAAACTAACTACCTAATTTATGATGTATTAATATTAAAAAATATTATTAAATACATGAAAAATTAAATAATTAATTTAGAATCGAGAGAATAATAACTTAATTTATAGTTTAGTTACTTATAGTGGGGATATAATATTCTAAGTTGAAGCATTGGGAGAGACAACTGGCGCATTTGGACATTTTATTATTAGGCTGAAATATTTGGGTCAAATGGCATATTAATCAAAGCCATATTTTTCTAATATAGTTTCTTTCACAAGTTTGGTATCCCAATTGGGTAGATTTTGGAGTAAAGAGAGTAAACAAAACAAAATCATGCATGGCTGGCAGACACAGTAAAAGTCCACTATCAAGTCTGCGGCCTCAACGTAAGACCGTTCCTCAGTTTTTCCCACTTTAAGCCCGTTTTTGTTTCAAACAGCATATTCATGTGTCCAGTACCACGGACAGAATTATAGTAATATGAGAATAAATATCAATCAAAATTTAATCAAAATAATTTTATTAAAGAAAATTCTTACTATTTTGAGGGATGAGTGCCGACTATACGTCCGCCTGCATCTATCCAAAGTCTAATTTTAATATATAGCATTTTTACATTCAACGTACTAATTAATATAATTATAGTTGATTTTTTTTTGTGAGTTGTGCCTTTAGAAAAATTTTTAAAAACTATATATTACCTAAAATTGAATTTTAGTAATTATCATCAACAACTATAACAAGTGATAATGACTAATGCCCACTTTGGTACCTTAAAATAATGATTTTTTAAAAATGAAATATCTTCTTTTATCTATATTTTACAATATTATAATAACTTAAATGTTTTAGACCCAAAAAAAAAAAAAAAAACCATTCTTTAAAAATGTACATAATAAAGCATCACCGGGCCAAAAATACAAAAATAAGTACACAAATATATATATATATATATTTATATTTGTATATTTTGTACTTCACATTTTAATTATAAACTACAAATAAATCATATAATTTATATCAATAAGAATATTATAGGTAAAATTATAAATATAAGTGGTAAAATTACTTTTTTTAGATGAAAAATAATTTTAAAATATAATTATTTTTATGACACCAAAAATTATATTGAATAAGAATATTTTGTTTTGAGAGAGAAGAGGTACGGTAATAGCTATTCATTGACAATATTCATCACAGTAAATAATTATTCATTTAATAATTCTCATAAGAATTAAATAGAAAGGACAGAATTAGCTTCAACTTTGAGATGGTTTTTAAATTTATAATGGTAATTTTCTTAATGAATTAGTGATCGGAAAAAATCATAGAAATTCTACATATCTCTAGTTATAAATATTCGAAAAATACAACTCCTATAAAATATTTTTTAATTTATATTTTAATTATTAAATTATAATAAAGGTGATGTATAATTATATAAATTTAAATTTTAAAAATAAAATGATATGTATTGATAATAAAAATATAAAAATTAGATTATTTTTGCGAGACAAAAAATATTTTTAAAACAAAATATGAACAGATATATGGAGTAAGTTTTTGTTCTGTATCTAATTTTTGCTTCCCCATTCATCCATATATCTATTTTGTTCAAAATAAAAGTGAATTATAGTTCAAAAAAAATTTTGAATTACATTTGAAAACACGTGCATAATATATAATAATTTTAAAATTAAAATGGTCAAAATTCGGCTAGTAGTATACCAATAAGATGAGACTACTGACCATTATGCTATACCGATAAGACATATATGAGACTCCTCATAATATATACACCGATTGATTTTGACATATTGTATAAATTTATAAAGTTATTTTGTAATTATTAATTATTATTGGATGGTTTTTAATAGAATTAATTAAGAAAATTTAGTTTCAAATTTTAATCATTATTCCGTTAAGGCTGAAATAATGGCGATCCTTGCGGGTGTGTAGAGGTGTAAGAAGTGACAATTATTTGGTGTTTAAATGTAATTTGATAATTAATATGTGTTGTCTATGACACTTTCCTGTGACAGTCCCTGTGACAAACTCTAATTACTTTATCTATATATTGTATTTCATGTTAATTTATATATATTCGCAACATATAGTTTTAGTAGATTATTTTTATTTTCATACTTTATTTTTTTTAGTATTATTTTATTTTTTATATATTTTTTGAGAGTTTTTTAACAATAAAAATTATATTTAATAATTTAATATACCCTAACCCTTTAAAAAAGTGAACCCTTCGTGTTAAAAAATATAAGAATGTAAATGATTATATATTACGTAAAAATTAATTAAAAATACAATATATAAATAAAGTAATTAGAGTTTGTCACAGAGAGTGTCACAGGAAAGTGTCACAGAGCATCCTAAGCCGTTGTCTATGTTACATGGAGGTACAAGTTATGATGTTTTATTTGAAATTCTGTTAAGGTTTTTATTTCGAGGAGCTAATAGGGTTGCAGATCTTTTGGTTACACAAGTCTTCCAAGTGATTTTTATGGTTTATTTGGTTTTTGCCGAATAGATTTAGAGGTTCAATAATGTTTATTAGATTTTTACCCCTTATCTTGGGGGGTGTTAATTGTAATATCTTATTTTATTAATAAAATTGAGCTAAACTCCGGTTAGATACTAGCTGCTTCTAACAAATCAAATCAGTTTTAATATTGTGAAGGTTTATTTCGTGCTCTTTATCTTATTATTTCATGTATTTTTTATATTTAAATTATTCCTGATAAATTAAGAAATACTAATTATAATATTTAAATATAAAATATAATAATATATTAAATTACCTAACTATCCTTAATCAATTTAATAAAAATATCTATTAAAAATTTCATTTATAGTTTCGCTCATCTACTTACTTTAATCATAATTTTTATAATTTTTTGTTAGATTAAAAATGGACTATAAAATTTTTAGTAAATTAATTAAGGACAATTAAGTAATAATAGGATGAGCGAAAGATAAATATTAAGGGAGTGAGAAATAAGAATTAAAAGTGTGAGAAATAAAAATTAAGAGGGTACTACTTAACGATATGAAGGTTTTTTTTTAAAAAGAGAGAGGACGTTCAATAACAAAAAGAAACGCATATAACACAACCCTTTAATATTTTATTTTCATTTATCCTTATAAATGAGAAAATTCTGCAATAGTTTTTAATTTAAAGGATTACCTAAACAAAATTTTACGTGTCAAGCTGGTACGCAATTATTTTTCCTCTCATAATATATATATATATATATATATATATGAGATAAGATAGATGTAGAAATGTAATAATATAAAATATATATTTCAACTTCATTTTGATATTATAAATTTGGATAAATTATTTCTTTAACTACGTAATGATTTTTGAGTTATAAATGTGATTATTACAATTATTATTAAATTATTTATTTGAAGCAAAATTACTTATATATTCACCCTATTTATTTAAATTACAATATTAAATTAAATAATTCGAATCGTATCACAAGATGTAATATAGGTAAAAACAACTAAGGGCTGTTTGTTTTGGCTTGGCTATGGGTTTGGGATGGGTATAAATCCCTTTCTGGCTGTTTATTTGAAGAAAATAATGGGATTCATACCCTTGTTTTATGGGTTTGATTTGAGGAAACCTGACCCTCCCTGGGTTTCAGAATTCATTTGTTCGTTTTACTCCGTCCCTCCCTCTCGTCTATTCCAGATCGGCGCCACCCCTCTCTTCCCTTTCTTCCCTCTCCGGTCGACTACGCCGCCGTGATGTATCTCCACAGACCCATCTCTGGCTTTTCATGGTAGCTTACCCGAGGAGCATGAAGCTCTGGACATTCAGAATGTTCTCTGTCTAATCTATATCTTCTGCTTCAGAACATGTCTCAACTGGATCTTTTGACTTTCCATCCTGCTTCAAGAAGTTTGGATTTGAGAAATGGAGAGACGGCTATATGTTTTTTTAATTTATTATCATTTAATTTATTAAGAATGAAATAGACAATTTACACAATTATAAACCCAAATTCAAACCCAAACACACTTGTAAGCCAAACACCTTTAGTAAATTCATAAAATTCATATATATTCCTATTTCAATTATATCGATTCTGACTCCGATCCCAACCAATTCTACCAAACGGCCCTAAAGTGAACTCTTTTAGAGATAATGAACTAGTTTTTAGTTGAAGAACCAATCACATAGCCCTCAAAATTTAAACTTTCATTATTTTTTAAGGATATTATTTTTCTACAAAAATACTTATTAACCGAGACTAGATTTAGCAATCCGTAAATGGTAGTCCAAGAATTACATTACAAGATAGTCTATTAACAAATAACTGAATTATATTAGTTAAAAAAGAAATAATAAACATTCAGAGTCCACAATATTAAAGTGATTATATCCCTTATACAATTAACTATTTTACATGATTATTCTTGGACTATGATTTGAAATTCCGAGATTTAGAAGGAAAAAGATAATCATATAAAAAAAATTTAAATATATATACCATTTATTTGATACAATATCGAGTATTTTAAGATAAACTCTATATTTGTTTGATTAAACTATTGAGTCAATATGCATGGATATATATATATATATGGTTTGATTGATATTTGTACGGTGGTTGTGTCCCAACCTGTGAGCTAAACGCGTGTTCTAGAACTGTAGTGTATTCCTTTTTGAAAATTTCATATGCATAATATTCAAGTTCCCAAAGCCCAGCTGGAAGAGTAAGTGGCACCTAGATTTGACACGTCAGATACCCCGGAATCCACTTTTGAGCCCAATAATCAACATAGGGAAACCCACCCGCCCGGGCCCCAGCCCAAATGCCAAACTCACAAAAACCAATTATAAAAAGTTTCGTAATTAACATATTTCCTATTCACCTTAACTAAACTAACCCCAAAAAGCCAACTCCCGTCCTTTTCATCTTCTCTTTAAACATTATTGTTTGTTTGCCAATGCCAATACTACCCTTTTTACTTGGTTATTCTTAATTAAAAAGAATAATTAACCTTTATAATAAAAAATAAATAATTCAATAATTGACACTTCTCACTTATAATTTAAACCTAATAGGTATATAACTATGATCGTTCCTTTTTAACTCATAAAATTATGATATTTCACAAATGATATCACGTACTTACTATATACATATACTTATTATTATATTTAATAACTTTTACTAAATATATACTACTAGTTACTATATTTAGTATTAGTATATATGTACTTCATACCACTATATTTACCATAGTTAGCAAAATGGTATCATTCTGATTATATTTATCTCAATGTTAAAATGGATTAGAAATATAATTCCACTTATTTTAGAACCACAAAATAATACCTCTGGCTTTTAATAATTAGCTAGGCTAATTCAGATTAAAAAAATATTATAGTTATGGCCCATTGACTTTGGTGGCTGGCCGGTTGATTTTCAAACATTTCTTTCCCTTGGATTGAAACGTTTACTTTTATTCCCAAAAGCCCTATCCACACGTTGAAAATTAATGCAAAAAAACTACTTGTAAATAAAGTTCTAAATAAATGTCATTATTGGCAGCCGTAGCCGTACCTTCCATATTCATTCATGCAGAACCAAACACCCAGTCTTTGCCTCATTGCCCATGCATTTCCACTCCCCCAAACTTCTCCTATAAATACCCCTCCATCTTCCAGGCTTTTGCATCATCATTCACCATATCCAAACTTCAAATCTCAATATTGCATAGCAAGCAATATTATTACTAGTGCGAAAAAAAAAAAAAAAAAAAGAAGGCAAAAGCGACAATATAACCTCCATTTTTCACCATGGATAAGCTTCTAGTAGTTCTTGCATTTTTTAGTTCTTTCCTCATTTTGGCTGCTCAAATCAGGGCTTCCGATATTTGTAGCCAAACCCCTTATCCACAACTGTGTTATTCTCTCCAAACTAGCACAAAATCCCTAAACGCACTTGATGAAACCTCGTTCAATGTTCAAGAAGCCACCCTTAAATTCACTTTGACTCACGCTCAATCCATCCACAACCTCATTTCAACCATGGACACAACCTCATTCGATAAGCTAACCAAGGCTGCTTGGGCGGATTGTCTCGAGCTTTACGACGATGCTGTCGATAACCTCGTTCGCTGTTCCAATCAAGCCAACCTCAACGATGTCCAAACATGGCTAAGTGCAGCATACGCAAATCATGAAACATGCAAAAACGGTTTTATTGATTTTCAGCTTACTTCTGAGTTACAATCCTTCTCATTCTTCAATGGTAATTTCTCCAAACTACTCAGTAATTCTCTTGCCATAAACAAAGCCTATCAAGCTTCATCTAGTTCGCTGGTTTCAACCAACAAACAAATCAAGAACAGGAGACTCTTGCATGATGAATCTGATCATGGATTCCCTGCATGGGTATCCGCGGCAGATCGGAAACTTCTCCAATCATCAGCACCAAAAGCTGACATCACTGTAGCTCAAGATGGTTCTGGAAACTATAAAACAATATCAGAAGCCCTGGCAGCATCATCTAAGCTGAGAAGTGGCTCAAGTAGATTTGTTATATATGTCAAACGTGGTACTTACAAAGAAAATGTTGCGATCACCAAATCAATGAGTAATATCATGATGGTGGGAGATGGAATCGATGCTACAGTTGTTACCGGCAGTAAAAACGTCATAGATGGATCAACAACTTTTAACTCTGCAACTTTTGGTGAGTTTTCACCATCCTCTTCTTCATAAAAAAAATTTATTTTTAATCATTTTTACAATTAAAATAATTAGGTCCCACGATTAATATCATTATTCCACATAGGATCTTCACTCAGCTTTCTTTTTTTACACATCATTTTCTTTCATTTTCCATGTTCTATAGTTCTTCCAATTACTAAAAAATATATTTGGAACAATCCACCAATTGAAAGTGTAGGAAAACGATGAGACATCTTACCCATATTATCAAAAGTCAATCTTGATAGTCAAGAACTAATTATGTAATTTTCTTACCTTTTTTTATTTTTCCAGCTGTTACTGGGGATCGCTTCATAGCTCAAGATATGACGTTTGAGAACACAGCAGGACCTGCCAAGCATCAAGCCGTAGCTCTCCGGTCCGGCTCCGACTTGTCGGTGTTCTACCGGTGCAGTTTCAAGGGCTACCAAGACACACTCTACGTCTATTCCAAACGTCAATTCTACCGTGACTGCGACGTCTATGGAACCGTAGACTTCATCTTCGGTGACGCCGTCGCCGTTTTACAGAACTGCAACATTAACATAAGGAAACCAATGAGTAACCAGAAGAATACAGTGACAGCTCAAGGAAGATCCGACTCGAATGAGAACACCGGAATTATTATCCATAATTCACAGATCACCGGAGCCGGACTGGGTTCGATCAAGAGTTACCTGGGGCGGCCGTGGAAGCAATATTCACGGACAGTTATCATGAAAACCGGGATAGATAGTTCGATTGATCCGGCCGGCTGGCTGCCCTGGTCCGGTAACTTTGCTCTGAGTACTTTGTACTATGCTGAATATGCAAACACCGGAGCCGGTGCCGCCACCGGTGGAAGGGTGAAATGGGGTGGATTCCATGTTTTAACTAGCGCCACTGATGCAGCGAAATTCTCAGTTGGAAATTTCTTGGCAGGAAGTTCATGGATTCCTTCTACTGGAGTGCCATTCACATCAGGAGTGTGATGTGATATAATCAAGTCACAATCTGTTTTTTCTTTTTTCTTTTTAATTATTATTTATTATTAATTAAGGTTGATTAATTCAATGTTTATTCATAAGAGGAAAAGGGTAGCGTAATTAATATAGGTTGATTATTTCAAATGTAATAGTAATATTTATAATTTGATTGATTTCTCTAGTTTGATGTATAGATTGCATGTAAGATTAGAGGTTTCTCATTGTAATTTAGATACAAATAAATTAATGCATTTCTGGTATTTTTGGATTAAAACTTTTATGATATATATTTTTTTATTTAGCAAATTTTTGAATAAAAAATGAGCAACTTCATTTTCTGTTGTTGTTTTTTATTTTTTAATTTTTTTAAGCCCACAGTTGGAGATAGTGTCAACTATATATTATCTTCATTTAAAAAATAATTTTCGAATTAATTTTCTTTTGGGTAATACTTTTTCTCCAAGAAGTTGTAATTATATCTCTATGCATGTCTACGTGGAAATTTGGTGAGTTTGAATATACGGGACAAACTGTCCACGTAGACATCTTAATTTAAAGTATAAATTGCCTATTTAATTATGTACTAATTCCGTACAAGAAAATGTAATTCTGTGATAGACACTTTCCTTTTCTGTATAAAAAAAAAAAGTAGGTGCTAATTCTAGTGATAAACGTCTTGTATGAATAAGGATGGAAGAAGAGAAGTTTTCATGTGGCAGCTCCGTCTTTGGATTGGACGAAACTTAAGTTGAATGGGGCTTTTGATGTTAGAACTGCAATACCTAAGGGTGGAGGTCTCATGCACGATTATTATAAAAATTATAGACGTTATTTCACGATGAATATTTGGTTTTGTAATATTACAGAAGTGGGATTGTGAGTTTTTTTTTTTTTTTTTTTTTTAAGATTTATATCTAGTTTGGGAGATTGGATTATAGAAAATTATAATTGATATTGACAATTTGAATATTGTGAAAATGGTGAAAGGTAAGCACGGTAAATTTTTAACTTCTTTAATTGTGTCTGACCCTAAAAGTGTACAATAAAATTTCGACCCACCAACTACAATACTACCATGGTTACATCCCAACGTAGTCCATATATCTCATTAGCCATCTGTTTTAATCTAGTTTATTATAGGCTTTTAGCCTCCTATCTTTATAAACAAAAAATTATGTGCTTATCCAATATTTAAGTAGTATTATATAAATGAAAGTTAAGCAAACCAAGTTTATAAATTCACGTTAGACTGAGTCTCTGAAATTTAAATTAATCTTTAATTAAATCCTGTTTTTCCACCAGTTTTCTTTTAATTAATATTTTAAAAAATGGTTAATTTATGTGACACATACATATTAGGAGAAAGGTGTCCTCAGCACGCAATATTTTAAAAAAATTAGGACATCCAGGGACCATCCTTGCTGACCTTACTTAAGTAATCAGGGTCTATTCCTGGACATATAATTTTTGAGGGTGCTATAATTTAAAAACTAATATATTTTCTTGAGGAGCTTTTTCAGAATATCTGAAAGTTGAGAATATATTTTAGGAAAAAAATATTAAAAAATTTGCTTTATATTGTTAGTGGAGTCAAATTACGTGCCGATGACTCAAGAATATGGGGAATTATATGTTGAAGATAATTCCAAAAACAAAACAACAATTCTCAAATATTCAATTATTCACACTATTTCCAGCTATTCCGTATCATCTATACCACTTTCCCCCTAATAACTATTTTTATGGGATAAAAAAATTATATATTACAATTTTACTTGTTTTAATAAGTGAATAATTTTTGTACTAGTTCTAGGAAGTCATTATTAAGAATTAAAAAGATAAATAACTTTTTTTAAAAAAAAGGTAAATAATTTATTGTAGTTGGTATCAAATATTTATTACTCAAGAATGATTAAAAATCTTGACCGATACGGGGTACCTAATTCTTAAAGAGACAAAAATATGTTAGAAAGCTAATCCGTAGATAACAGGCTATAATTCAGTAGTTAACCCTTTTTATTTAAAATTAATAAGTTTTGAATTAAAGTGCATCCTTGGTATATTTCCTGTTTCTTTGCATCTGTCTACTCCCAAAAGGGTGAATACTGTAATTATTTTAAATTAAAAATTCATTACAAAACTGACAGACTATTTAATTTTATTTGATAATAATTTATGGTTCAAATATGATTTTTTTTTTTTTGGTTCGAATATGATTTTTTTCATGGTATTCTAATAAAAAGAATTTGCAAGTTGGGGTTACTAGTTACAGACTCAGTTTTTTGGGCAGTAGTTTTTAATTTTGACAAAATTGTTCTTTTACTTAAAAGGGAGAAAAGAGAGAGTACTTACTGTAAGGGGTTATTTTAATTCAAATTAGAATGATAGTGGGTAGGTATTGAGACGGTAACTAGTAAAATTTTTACGAGTTTCTTACATAAAAATGAGGAAAGCATTTACCGGTGAACAAAAATGATATTTCCTCCCCAAAAAATTAAAATTTTATTTATAATATTATTTTATTATTTTAATTACTATAAAATGACGTGCAAAATGCAAGTGATTAAGACTTTGAAGGTAATATTAACAAAAGAACTTAGGTACATATACATAAATTATGCCATTTGGGTACTTTTCAGATGTAGGTGTCAAGTAGTACAAGTTCACTCAGAAAATTTTGTTTTTTTATATATGGAAACAAGTTTGAGGGTTGACTTGGTTTTCTTTATTTTCATAATGGAAATAATAGTATAAAAGTTTGATGAATGAAATTACATAAATAACCCAGCACTTAATCTGGATGTAGGTCAGCTTATTATATATGAATGCTATCAATAAAACCAATAATAATGGTTAGTTATGAGTTGATTGAGAGTCATTTTCATAATCTATCTAACTAAACCAAATAAGTAGGCACAAGAAAAAAACAACTTTGACACTTTGCCTCTAAATTAATGGTAGAAAGAAAATTTTGTGGACAAGACTAATCTTGCCCCCCAAAACAAAATGATTGGGTGCTAAATAGGTAAAATCCCATTTTATATCGTGTATTAATTGAGTGAATTGTGTGTAAATTATTAATAATTTCGAGTTGATCATTTTGACCTAATAAAAACAAAATTTAAAAGTTATTGATCAGTGTATAATGTTGAGATATTACAAAATATATTATCATTTATACCAATCTCCTTTCAAAATATAAGTTGGTATTATTTAATGCACCATAAAAATTGATTATAGTTTGGAATGGAGGGAGGAGTTTCTAATGAACCTCAATTTCCAGGAAATTACATGTTATGGAATCTGAAAGTTTGAACATTAGCTTTTGAAATCTAATTAATTAATTGAAACAAAAATTTAAATTAATTTAAATTATTTATTTATTAATTATTATTAAAAGAAAAATTGTAGTATTATATCTCACATCCTTTTTCTTATTCATTACCCTTTTTTCAGAAAAATACTTAATTCTTTTAAGTATCGTCCTTAATTTTTATCTTCCACCTCTCCTATTATTACTTAGTTTTTCTTAATCAATTTACCAAAAATTTTATGAGTCATTTCTTAATTTATCAAAAATTTATAAAAATTATGGTTAAAATAGTATAAATGAGCAGCACTAGAAATGCATTTTTAATGGGTATCTTTTATAAATTAATTAAGAATAATTAAATAATTTAAGATATTATTTTGTTTTGTATTTAAATATTATGATTTGTATTTGTTAATTTATCAAGGACAATTTAAACATAAACGGCAAATAAGGAAATAGGGGTTAGAAATACGCATTCACAAAGAAAAATTAGAGAAAGAATACTGGAAAAAATTTTGAATTGACATTTAAGCAGAATTGTAAGTGTCAAATTTCTACATATATGTTTTTCTTCTAAAACGGTATTCTTTTTATTTTTATCTTTTTTAACTATTTTTTAATCTTTTATAAGGATAGCTTATTTAAAAGATAATGACACAAAATTTATATTTAAACTTTTTTTTAGGGAAAATTTATATTTTAACTTGACTCCTATAATATATATTTTTAACAATCATATTTACGAAGCCAAAAGAGAATTACTTCTTATTATCGTAAATATGATTGTTACTATCAGATTTTGGCTTTGCACCCGTTGTGTTAGTCTCTTCTTGTTCTTGATTTGTATCTGTTATAGTTAGTAATTTTCAACTAGTTAACTATAAGTTTCGGGTAAATTTTAACCACTGTTATTGTATTTTTTTATATAAATTATTAATAACAGAGTAATTAATCCCAATGAATTCTGTATCCCTGAAAATATGACATTGTTCTAAAAAAAAAAAAAAGTTATATTCATTTAAATTATAATAATAAAAATTAAAAATTTGTGTATAACAAGAATGATAATTTAGTTAAATAATAATAAAGCTGTGACAATATTGGAATTTTGAAGCCCATTAGGCACTAAGGTGGAGCCCATGAAGATGACTTCATGGGAATATCGTGTAATTAGAAAATTTCAAATTTAATTAAGGTGATTTAATGGTTAATTATTCCATCTTTTGACGATGACAAATGGTTATGATGTGGGCATATTGAAAGTTGTCAATTTTGTAAAAATTGACTCGAGACTTGCTCTTCTACTCTTTCTTACCATTCGTGCCATCTTAATCTGCATGCATGTTACTTAGCTTTCTTAATTATCGCCCTTATATTTTCGGTCTTAATATACTTCTACTAATTTCTAACTTGAATTTGTTTTTATTCTTAAATACTTATATTTTAATTTTAAATAAATATATATTATTTTTTGTGCTGAAACTTTGTGATTCAATAAATAAAATATGATTTATACATAACAGGATTTGCTAAATATGTAGAAAATCACTCTGGGGACTCTTTTAGAGAAATTAAGATGTAAGGGCTAATCTGGTTTTTTATCTCTAATTGTCAATTAATATAATCTCTCAGTTTAACAAAAAAAAATGATTTATACAGAATAAATTAAATTAGTGAAAGAAATTGTGCTCTGTTCTTATACTTTCTTCCTTGCAATCAGTCGGGAATATATATTTTTTTCTACTCTTCACATTTAAACCCGATTGTTTGATCCTTAAGTTTTTTATTATAATTGTTTGGTAAATACAATGTATAATTAATACTAACCTCATTTCTAAATTTAAAATATTGTTTATATCGTAACTTTGAGATAAAAAGGCTAATATTTGAGTAACACATGAATATTTTTATTTAAATGAAACGGAATACTAATGATAATGATAATGTATAATGAAATTAATAATTGTTTGGCAAGATGAGGGCACTTATGTTGCCAAATGCATTGCACTTAATTATGATTAATAACTAACGTTTATAAAATTTTGCATCAATAATGCATGCTTTAGATTAATTAATTTAGGCATTTATTCGTGGAAATGTTAATTTAGGGCATATGTTGATAGAATAAATACAAATATTAATGTATAGCATTAATATTAGAGGGTGATTTGTCAACTCATGTTAGATTAAGTGTCATCTTTTTCTTTCTTTAACAATATTCTATTTTATCCAAATCATCTTTTTCTTTCTTTAAAAATATTCTATTTTATCCAAATATAAACTAAAAATTCAAAATTCAAAATTCACAATCCAATTCAATTCAATATTCTCTCTCTATTATTATTACATTTCAAACACAACTAACGAACTCACAAATAAAATATAGCAAATTGATCTAACCGTAAAATACCCCTCATTCTACTTGAAAAATTAATATGAAATAACTAAATAAAAATTCTTGTGATGATTGTTTAACTAAAAAATCAGCAACTCTATTAACTTTTCCCAAAACATACTTCAATTTATAGTCGAAACTAGTCATAATAGACCATATTTCAAACAAATCCCATACACTTTATCTCGTTTTAAATGGTTAGTTTACAATTTGATTCACTAATATAACTTTCAGTTTTATAGACTACTAATAACTTGGGTTAACCATTTTGGGATAGCGAGATTATCATAATTCTAAATATATAATTATATACACTGGTGTGTGTTTTTTTTTTTTTTTTTCCCCCTTGCTAATGTCATAATAATTGCAAGGTATGATGGTATAAAAGTAGAAGCAAAAGAGGGGAAAATATATGGATGGTAGAATCCCTACCCCAATGACTATAACAAAAATTATCGTCCACGAAACAATTCTGCATAGCTTTCATTTGATTAGGACTCTAACTTGTTATTGTGTTGCTTGTTGCTATAAGGCTTTTTTTTTTTTTTTTTTTACTCCCAATAAAAGGAATATGTAGCTTTCTTAATTATTTTACATTTCTGAGTCTTTGAATGGATTGAATGAAATTGATAGGGATATCCAATTAGCAATTAGTACCATACGGCTAAGTACGAACCAACCCCTCTATCGATCCATCCTCAATTTTCTTGGCTAAAAATTCACTACAAATCTCGTGTACTTATGTTATTAGATTAGACTTTTAACGTGGCCTACATATGACTTCCAACGTTCACTTTTAAGAAAAGTTATTTTAAATTGATAAATGAAGGTGAATTATTTGATTATAAATTTCCAGATTTAACTAAGTTGATTATGAGTTTGGAATTTACTGAAATTTGACTTATGATTAAAATTTTTCATGTAGTAAGTGCACTACATAAGTCATCAAGTTTGTCATTCCTAACTTGTCAGGTTGATTTTTAAATTCTTATATGAAGGTTTTATATATATATATATATTAGATTTGTGTCTTGATAAAAAAAATATATTTTTAAAATTTTGACGGTAATTAAAAATTTAATGAGTCAAGTGAAGAAAAGAAGAGATAACTTCTGTTGGAATTCATGTTTTTCAAAGCCAAAAAGAAAAAGTCAAAATTGAGGGTAAATGAAACGAGTTACTTTCAATTTTGATCATCTTTTCCTTTTAAAAACAAACATTATTTCTGACTGAGTTTCCAATGATTTTGAAAGTTGATAACTTTGATGACCAATCAATTAAGACGATATTTGTAAAAAAAATTTTTTATCAAACTTAAGTAAATGTAACTACCTTTTTTTTTTAAATTTTTATTTGCATGTAGAGTAAAATTTGAGGTCAAGATCGCTCACTTATATCCCTTAATTTGTAGGCTTAAATTTAACTTTTAACAGGTAAATATTTGAATTTAAACAATATTACCTTATAAAATCAAATTCTTTTCCTCATTTTATGGGACATTTTTTCCTCAGTACATCCCCCTATAACTAAGTCACCATTCACTTGTCATTTCATCTTGCAGATTTCTGGATTTGTCAATTAATTTCCGCTCTGGGTTCCTTAAAAAACCATTGGATAGTTCTTTTATTTCTTTCTTGTCCTAAAATGGTGAACCATATCGTCAATGCCCAGCCAAACCAACAATAATAATATGGATTTGCCTAAAAATAAATAAATTAATTCATCCAACCACTCGGGCTTTGTTAGTAAACCATAATGTCAATGAAATCGGAATTTCGTGTGCATTTGATGAATGGTGAAATTATTATTGGATCAAAGCAACAAGCATTATTCTAACTAAGAATCTATGAAACATTGTACTCATTCACACTGTTATGGTCAAAAGTGGTACATGTTTAAGTTTAATGTAAGCCCTTACAACATTTGACACACACAATTCCAATTCTTAGACGGCATCTTGAAAAAGAAAAAATTTGGAGAAATGTGTCGAGAGGTCCTTTTGTCAGGTCGTGTCAAATGAAATTGGGTCCGATGATATTATTTAAAATAAAAATCTAAGATATTAAATAACAAAGATAAAATTATAAATAACATGAATATATTATATTATATAATTATTTTTCACAAATCAAAATATATAAAACAAAAAATATGTTGCTTGACACGCTTCAAACTCATCATAAATAAAAATAAAAATTCTTTTTTATTCATAAATTTTTAATTTTTTTGGTCCCTAAATTTTAGGGACCCTGTGACTTATATAAGGTTGCACCCCCTTATGGCCGGGCCTGCTTCTTGCCTCTAGGAAAAGCAACAAAGGGGGAAGGGTTGAGAACCTTCTAATTAGGGAAATACGTGACAAGTTTAGAAGGGTTTTAAAATGGAACTATCTTCATACAGTTGGAGTTGGTTCTGTGTGGGGTTTTTTTTTTAAATCCCCCTTTGAAAGTACCATTCTTGCATAGAGGGAATGTATCGTGTATGGGGTATTATATTATGTGTTATGGTTTCATTGTATTAAAACAATACAAATAAATATGTTTTTTTAGTTCGTCGAAGGATCTTACATCAATCCTCTCCTCGGCACCACTAGGTCAATTCATATTTAATAGTTATGGAATTTTTTTTTGGTACAAGTTATGAAAATTTATTTATGATTATATCTAATTAAAGTAATCAATTAAATTTAATTAGTAAAAAATAAGTATTTTTTAAATATAAAATAATATTATGTAGTAACTAGTAAATTCATAAAATTATTTTTTGTGATTTGTGAAATCGTAACTTGCGAAAATCTAATATATAAAAGAGGTTATGGTATTCGAGTGTATAAGAGATTTCTATTTTCTTATTCCCTATTTATAAGTAAAACAACATAAAAAAAAAAAAAATACACATCTAAAAAGAAGTTTGATTATTACTTGGAAATCATAATTAGAATTTTAATTAATTGATACGAAAAATCAAGTATGCTTATACTTTTATTTTATTTTTAATAACTGATTAAGATATATAATTTTAAAAAATTAAATTTCTTTCAATTATAATATAAAACTTTAGAAATTAAGCGAACCCTAATTACAAATTATCACATTAAACATTAAACTCTTCAATCACGAAAAGCTAGGGACGGAATCCTCCTCTCGCCTTTCATTTTTTTCTAGTACCCTCATTCAAATTTTTCTGATTCCGCTTGCAGAACGTTATTGAACTAAATTCATCATTTGGGACGAACGTTTTGATTAGTAAGCTTATGTAGACAAGAGAGGATATAAACCTATAAGAGGGGCCTAAAGAGAGACTATGTACCTACCAAGCAGTAATAGTTCGGTGTGCTACGTTTTTGACTTTAAACAAACAAACACAGCTTAATCCCTCCAGACGTAATCCATGACTAACTGCTGCTTGGGACAATTTATTTTAGAGGGCTCCCCAATTGCTTTCCTAGATAGGCATTTTTGACCAATACTATAGTCACATTATCCCTTAATTGTTTCGTTCTTGACTTTTCCATCTCATATAAAATTAATTAATTACATAAATTTCCCATTTGTGGCCACAAATTATTCGCTAATAATCAAACATTTCTTTCTTTTTTTTTAATTTTTAAAAATACGCCCAAGATTAATTTGCTAATAATACAACAACTATAAGAAAATTGGGTCTTCACCACAACCCTTTCGTAACACTAAACTATAGATATATCTATTACTATCTACCATCACATCAAATATAACTTTATTTATGTCTAATAAAACACTGCAATAACGATGTTATAACTATTTTAACGTGTCATCAAATAAAATTCTATCATGACACAAAAAATAAGTGTTATAATAGAATTTAAATCAAAACACTAGGAAATGTAATTAAAATTTTATAGGTATAAAGACACAATCAAGTGTTCTTTTATTTATTAATATATCTACTAACAAAATTGACCTATCGTCACACCCTTACTACATGTGTATAGAAACATAATTAATGTGTTATTTTATTTATTAATATATTAATTTAAGGTATTAATAGATTACTATGTATAGTGTAATTGTAATACATATATAATTACATTATTAAGTGTGGTTTAAAGTCGTCTGGTACTGTCCTACATCGAAAATGTAAAGAATGATTGGGTGTTAACTGTAGTATTAAAAGAGAATGATTGAGTTTGAATGCCTATAGGCTAGAATTTCAACAGTCTAAGACTATTTGTATATTTAGTTACAAATAACGTGATATACTATTTATTTAAAAATATTTTTATATTTTCAATTATATAATATAATACCAATAATTTTATAATATTATGGTATTTGTATGAACATTAAAATTGTCATAATAGATTTTCTATCCAAACACTTATTATGTATTAACATATTAACATCTATAACACTATATAGCCAACAACTGTGTCATAATAGATGATTTATCATGGCATATACTAGTATTTTCATATATATTATAACTCCACACTTTTCATATGTATATTCACATTAAAAAACGTCGTATTATCCAATACCCCTTTGACCACACCTACTTAGACCACGCAAAAAGGTTCTTATCGCCATAGATAAAATATGATGAAATTTTGTATATTATAATATTTTCAAGTGTTTTAAAAGTCTTTTTTTTTCTTATAGTGAACCTAAAGATAATATTATTTTAGACTCAAGATATGCATAGCTAGCTGGAGAATGTATCAAAATCCATAAATGCATATGTATATATAAGTTGGAGGGCTATGATATAGGTGAGCCACAAGATTTAAATATTAATTACTATGGTATACATGAACCACAATATTTAAATATTAATTAGTGCTTTTATTTTCTTTTTAATGCAAGAAATGTCTTTCATTTTTGACCATCGCCGTGTTTGTTTCATGTCCAAAAATGACTTCATCATAGACTCAATTATTATTGACTATGATATACTCTTCTCTTTAGCAAAAAATACGTAATTATTATACTCTAAATACATGTTATCTATTCTAAAATGCTATCCTCTTACAATTTTTGTCTAACCACTGTTGTACTTCATAGGGTGCCATTGGCAACCTTATGACGCCTTTGGGTTCTCTGGCTGTGAGACCAGCCACACAGTCTGCCACCATATTTTATGTGGATTTTGCGAAGATCAAATTATCCGAAAAGAATAACAACTTGATGGAGTATATAAATATATGGGATTATTACACATATTTAATTAAGTGATATATTGGCTTGGACTGGATGAAATCGATTTGAGGGGAGTTGCTTACAAGGACCACTATTAGTGGAGCAATAAGAAGAAATTGATATTTGATTAATGATAGATGAAGGTATGGCGGACAAGAGAGATTGAAGTATTGACCCTTTAATTTGTTGTGTAATATCACTGAAAAGTATATTTCCAATTTTATGGTTATCCAATTATGTTGTAAAAATGATGCCACCCTGCTTCACATCATTCAAGGTGGCCTGTCAACCAAGCTTTAGATGTCCATGGCAGTTGTTGGCCAGAGAAAGAGAGATTGAGATTGAGATTGAGATTGAGATTGAGATTGAGCTTGAGCTTGAGCTTGGAAGAAAAAGAGTAAAACCAGTAGGCCATAGCTTTCATTATATATCCAGAATAGACCCCTTCATTTGTAGTATTACTGTCGATAATAGGACTGGCCATGATCAATCGTTTTAGTAAAATTATGGATAGTTTTAAAAAATTTCAAACATTATTTTAAAATAATAGTCTTACTAACAAGTAGGCGATAAATTAGTAATTGACACTCCTCGTTTAAGATTATGGAGGTCTGAATTCGAGTCACATCGAGAACTCTTAGAAGCATGGATGTTTTGAATTCGAGTCACATTAGAGATAGATTACACCGGAATACTTAGAAGCATGGAGATTCTGAGTTCGAGTCACACCGATATAGATTAATATATTTTATGTCCCTTTCTCTCTTAATACCAAAAAATAATAATAATAGTCTTATTTTTAAATTAAATTAATATACTAATAAATAGTTAAAAATATTAATTTTTAGATAAAAATAATTTTATATTCCTCAGAAATTCGACCACTTGATAAATGCAAAGGTGAAGATTTGAGTGGTTGGTGGGCTGGTGATTTCTAGGCAAACCTCATTCTTGATAGGCCTTGGAAATTAGCAGCCCATATGGAGTTGTCAGTCATTCCAAATGGGTTCCAAATCTTGATTTATGTTACTCAAATCGACGTCGTTTTATGTACTAGATCTTTGTATTAGAGGGATTCAGAATGCCAATTGTAAGTTGTCAGTATAAAAATGTTTACAGAGAAATATTATATATAAAACTTACAGTTATTTATAGATTCATATGGTTGAATATTTTAAACTAAACTAAAAGTTATTATCTGTGAGTACAAATTTTTCTAATTTTGATCATTTTTGTGGAAATTTTAGTTATGTTGGTAAGTTTTCTTGCTGGTGAAAAAAATTATAATATCATATCGTATTTTTTAATATTTTAAATCAAACTTACCAGCATTCTTTCATTTAAATTTTTTTTTTTGAGTATTTATTTTTTTTGGATTTAAAGAGGGTTGTGTCTAGTTATATAAAATATTTGACACTCAATTTCCCAATCTTTTAAAATATCTCACATAAAAAATTATAAAACTTAATTTCGCATAAGGTGAACCAAATTCTTACTTGAATTTTAATAAAAAATGCGTAAATATTAGAATTAGGGTACCATAGTTCTTTTCTCTCATCTTCTCTCTCAAACTCAATCCTCACAAATATTTTTTCTTCCATCTTTTCATTATAGGAGAATGAAAAAAATAAATTTGTAGTCTGTTTTTGTTTTATTATTTTCAGTTTCGTCATCCAATAAAGAGAATTATCTCTAATATTTATTTTCTATTATCCTTCATAGATTTAGATTTACTGGTAGTGTATTTGGTCACGGCTTCATTGATGGTGTTCATTGTTATGGCGGCAATTTCGTTGGTGAAATTCGTTCGATTAGTAGCTGCGTCGTTGACGATGTTCGCGGATTTGGTTCAAGAAAATTCAGTCATCATAGATCTACTTATTATTAGATATATGTTTTGGAGTTTTTATCAGAAAATTAATTATATATCCTTGTTCAGATTAAAATTTCAGCATGTGGTATATCCATCGCTTGATAGGATATATATATAAGTTTATCTGTAATTTATGTTTCTTTGACTGTATTTTTATTTTGTCAATCGTTGTTGGACGTTTTGTAGTAAATTAATATATATTTTATTTCAAAAATAAAAACTAGGATAGCAAATATCTCCAACTTTTAAGAATATGTTCATTCTTATTCCATATTCACTTATTCCTCCATTGAATAAGAAACCCTAAAAACATAGTTGCAGTCATTGTTGATTAGGAAGCCAATGAGAGTTGTGGATTTGAGGTATAACGTTTCAAGTACCTCTCCAATCAAATTACTTCCCGTCTTAATGATGATGGCGGGTGAAGAGACAAAGATAAAAAGTACTTGTAATGTCAGAATTCCACATCCCCCAAAAAGATTCCAAGTAATAGTATCGGTTTTTAGAAAACATATCAAATTTGTTAGTCACGTAGTCATTTAGTTTTTACATATTTATCGTTAATTATTCATTATTTTATTTTATTTTTTTAGGGAATTATTCATTATTTTTATTAGGGATATATGAAATCTTTTCTTTAAAAATATTTACCAACAAATCTCATTAAAAAATTTTATATTATTAAAATAATTAATTTAGGGTATAAAAAGAAATTACAAATTAAATTGATAGATTTATGTATCAAATAATAATTATTAATTTTTTATAAGTGAATCAAACTTAAATCCTATTATTTTAAATGTTATATACCTCGTCAAATGATTACTTTCGTAAAAATTATCTTATTATTATAGAGATTCTTACAAAAATAATTTAATTTTTATATTTTTATTATCAATATATATCATTTCATTTTAAAATTTTAATTCATATGATTATAATATTTATATAATTTACATAAAAGTTATAATAATAAATATTTTATACCAATTGTAACTTATTTAATAAAAAAATTACAACTAAAATGGATAGATATTATTCAGTGGTCGTGGAGGGGATTTTCTATGCCATTTCAGACATGTCCCTTGTCACAATCTATGTAAATCTAGCACATACAACTTACATACATTGTGAGGGGTAAAGGACATATGCGATGATATAGAAGAGAACCCTCTTCCTCGCCAGCAGACGACGCTAATGTATGTTGGCTGTCAAAACGAATAACCCCAAATGAACACAAAATTCATATTGCGGAACTCTTCACGTTTTCTAACGTTTCAGAACCTCTGGGACATCTAGGAGTTGGTTCAGCTTTAAGTACTAGTCATAAAGGGAAGAAGAAGGGTGGGGGAGGATAGATGTAGGAGACAGAGAACCTCCATTTCAAAAAGGCAACCAAAAAATTTGCTTATAACAAGAACTGGCCACCAAATGAAAGTTTATCTAGATTTGGTTCGTTCCATACGTTGTGCATCATCCAAGTTTTTACAAGCAAAACTGGAATCAAGCGTATTCCGGCAAAATGTTCTCGTCAATCTGCCCACTGTTTTTACATCACATATGGATTTATAATAGAGCAGCAAGCAGATTGTACTGATGATGAAGTGATAGTACCATCTTATTGGTTGTGTTGTAGGTAGCCCATCCATGAAAGTACTGCAAGCACAGAATTTTTATGTAATCACAGTCGGGGCTGACCGGCCGGTGAATTCCTGCATCTTGGAGAGCTTAATAGCAACTTCCACCTGTGGTGACACAAGAACCACTTTTAGAGGCCAAAGGAGCACCAAAAACTATCTCACCAATTTCAATTCACATGTTTTATAGATGATAAGCAACTGAGGCGTTAGCTTACAAGAGGAGCAAGTGCATCTTGAGAATCTCTGCCGGTTTTTGATGAATCCTTCTCATATTGCTCAATATAGACGCGAATAGTGGCACCCTCTGACCCAGTTCCAGAGAGACGGAAAACCTGACATGATGTGGGGATTTATGGGAGGATGTCATTCATATATCAAAAAGCCAAAAAGTTTACACCCTGATAACTTCCCTACTTAATATGAATAGCTTGAGATTTAACAAGCCAAAAAGCAACGTTATACTTTCGTTTTCAGGCCCAGTTTCATTTAGTTATAAAAATTTTCAGCAACCAATGTGATCCAAAGGACCCAGCATGCCCTCAAATCCAGAGATAATACTCCCTTCATTTCAAAATATAAGTCGTTTTCACCCATTAGGAAACCCGTCAAAATATAAGTCACTTATCTACTTCTAGAAAATAATTTATTGTTTTTACTCTATTACCCTTATTTAATTTACAATTTTATTGAAACTCGTTTTTGTCATCACTATTCCAAGTTATAGCATTATTATCAAAAACGCATTAAATAGGGGTATGACAGGTTTAATCATTAAAAGTTATAGGAATTTTCAAAAATTAATTACACCCTTAATATTTGTGTTTTGGTCAAAACGACTTATATATTGAAATGGAGGGAGTATCAGAGAGAGAGAGAGAGAGAGAGAAGGGACATGAACTTTACCAATCGCGAACCATCTTCAAAAAGATAGCGGATCCCCTGATGCTTAGAAATTGAACCATCAACTGGATCTTTGTACTCAAATTCATCACCATGGACAACCTTCGAAACGTCTGAACGTATACCCTTTATGATGCTGCATTCATAAAACACCAACAGAGTTTTTAGAAGAGAGTATTATTACGAACAACAAGGTGCAATAGTGATATAGTAAATAAACCTGCGTCAACTACAAAACTCTTATTTGAAACACTAATTAACAACTATGGCAACTACTAAACCTTTCCTCTTTCCCAAATCGAGTAATGATTTTGTTGCTCAATGACCATAAATAGGTTTTGCTCAAATAATTATAAGTAGACGTACATGTGTGTGTGTGGGTGAGCGAGAGAGAGAGAGAGAGAGAGAGAGTACTCATTCACTTCACTGAGGGATGATTGCAGCTTGACCAAGTTGGCCATCAGTTCCTTGGCACCAGTTGCATCAACATTCTTGAAGAACCAAACAAAAATTACATTAAGATGCAATTCACTGATAGGTATGGTTCCACGCACTAGATTTAAGTCTTTTACGAAATAGCATGTATGAAGGTTACAAATATTCATGGATATCATCAATGTATCTTTCTACCTCATAATCATATCGGGTGTAATAGTGGCGTCCATATTTCGACCAATGCTGGAGAACAATGTCTTCAACAGTCACAAGTTTGCCCCCTTCCAAGTTGTCTTTGTTTTTGTAGGCAAGTATAGAAAGCCAAGCTAAAACAGCCCAGATTCCATCCTTCTCACGTATATGATCCGAGCCTATCAATCAATAGAAAAGAACTCCAAGATATCATATTCTGCGTAGTTAAAAAAGTTGACAACTTTTCCCTTCAGTTAGTAAGAAATTTAGCAACGGAACCTACCAGTTCCAAAACTTTCTTCACCACAGACAGAACACATTCCAGCATCCATCAAGTTACCAAAAAATTTCCAACCAGTAGGGACCTTTACAAAAAAAAAAACAGGCAGAACATTCACTGCATTAGAAAAGATAACATTGAAACACCAACAAACAAGACACGGTGCAAATGAGTACCTCGAAGAATTTCAAGTTGAGATGTTTAGCAACAACATCAAGAGCAGCAGAAGTTGGCATACTCCTACAAACAGAAAAAACACAAATGGAACATCAGAGAAGGGGTTGACCGAAGGACATGTTCGTTTATGCATGCACATGCACGCAGACACAGGAACAATTGTGCACATACATGAATATAAGAATGCAAAAGAAGGGGAGGCCACGAATGCTTAATGAAGAAAATGCAAGCAAGACCTGGCAACTCCTTTTAGACCACCAGAAAAGTAAGGGATAGATTCAACAGCATTTGCCGCAATAATAGCAACCGAATCAGATGGAGTAACGAAGAACCTGTTACAGAAAGAATAATTTTAGATGCATTTCTATGAAAACAGGGAGCTTTCAAGCCAAAATCAAAATAAGAAGCTACCTTTTCCCAAGGACCATGTTACGGTCAGCATCTCCATCCGCAGCAGCACCAAACTCTGGTGGGTCACTTTCGTTACTTGTTTTACTCAATCCCATGCGTGCAACCAACTCTTTTGCATAGGTAAGATTGGGATCAGGGTGCCCTCCACCAAAGTCTTCCTGCTCAGATGTAATCATAAACAAGGAATCAAAGTTTGCAGTTTTGTATTCTTGTTAATTAAAGACAAAAAATGACGGCTTAGAGCTTTTAGTTGGGGAAGTTCTTAGCAGCAGAGCAGTTAAGACCTTAGGTACACAATTCAACAGAGAGCTTTCTTTAGCACCAAGCTCTTCAACAAAAATTCGCTTGGCATAAACACCAGCAACCCCATGAAGTGCATCATAACTGCAGCATAAAGAATTAGGATCAAGAAAGATATTTGAGAAATAAAATGAAGCAAAAGCCTTGCAACCATGAAGCCTAGTTATAGTCATACCAGAATGTAAACTTTGGAGATGCAAGCAGCTTCTGTATAGATCCAAAGTCAAATATGGATCTACAGGAAAATGTTATTAAAGATTAACAACCTTCAAAAATACCATAACTTTGAATATAAGAGTTTTAAGCTTAAGCCACAAAAAGAGAGCATACTTCATCAGCTTTACATAATCACTGGTGGAATCGAAAACATCAACGTCAAACTGGCCTTCTGGACCAGCAAAGCTTGTCACACCTATTGTACTAATGTCCACCTGATTAAAAGGAAAATAATCAGATAGATCTTAGAGAGCAAAAGAAAGAAATTTAATAAAGTAATAGAAATCAGATCATACATCTGGTAGCCCTTCTGCAATTAGGTACTCCTTTATTGTTGTTGTGTTCTGATAAATCTTATCTGTAACTGATTCTGGTGCAGGTCCCCCATTCTCCATGTTGTATTTGATTCCAAAATCCTGCGGCAGCAATAATGGAAGTAGAAGAGAAATGAAATTATCAACTAACATAATAAGGTAGCCACTCCAAGTTTCACATAACACAATTTCAAATAATCACCCCCCATCTCGAACAAATGTGCCTTCAATGAAGCCTTCAGAAGAACTAATTGAGATTAAGAATGATCAAGATAGCAATGCCCAAAATTCACGAAAATAAGAATTTATTCCTTTTCATTCTGCCTCCCAGATCCTTCAGAGCATGTCTATCTAACATCCAATTCTCTATCTGAGATCACCCAAAAATAGAAGTATACATGCACCCCATCATCCAACATGGACTTCAATCTGAATATAAAATTATATATCTGCTGTTCAAATAGTGCTTGTAAAAGTTACAGAAGCTATTTCCTTGTAAAGATGACAACATATATTCATTGAGACCAACTAAATAAACCAAATTAATGCTTTTTGAATGAGAACGCAATTTGGTATGAAAGAAAATACAGCTAACTAACCTCATGAGGGCCACCAGGATTGTGACTTGCTGTCAATATGAAAGCTCCGTTTGCTTTAGATCCCTTCATTCAGTTGAAGACAAAGATATGAATATCTACTGTGATAAAATCACAAAGGAGAAAGAATACAGGATAGGAGGAAGAAAGATTTTGAAATATTTACATCAGGCCCAACTCGTTCACGTATAACAGCTGATACTGCAGGAGTTGACAGCAATCCATTTTGACCAACCCAAATACGTCTTACTCCATTGGCAGCAGCCATTTTAATAATGATCTGCAATGTAATAGAAGGAATAGTAAGAACAGAGGTAGTCAATACAGTTAAAAAGTAAAGGAATATATTTCTCAGCAAGAAACATCTGGAGTACAAGTCAGCCAGCAGTTAATGCAACAAAAAGTCCCAACTCAAAAACCAAAGAAAACATACGAGAAAACTCTGCATTTTACCACATAAATAAAAATCAAGGCGTTGCACAAATTTTGTAAGACAGACTTTGTAAAGCGTATATTGCTAAGAGAAGGTAGTTACAAAGTGCAATGGGTGGACAAGAGGTACTGATCCTAATATTATTTTTCAAAGTAGCATGCATTACCAAAAGTTATCAATTTCATACTGGTAAAGTACAACACGAAGTTGAAAAAGGAAAAAGAAAACAAGTTGGAATAAAAAAGTACATAATCAGACGAGTTAAACAACAGTCACAAAAAGAAACTTGAATCTAACAGTATCAACAGCACTAGATAGACATTCCAAACCCTTTTGAAGTATGAAAGCATGCATTCAGTAAATATGAAATAACAGAAGAAGAAACTCGCTGGGGGGAGGCGTAGGGAAGGGTTTTGGCCAAAACTTCAGATTCTATTTGCTGGATAAAAAAGTGCTTCAAATGTATACATGCTATAGCAAGCACAGCCCAAATTACCTCAAATGACAAGAAAGGCAATCATTTTCTTTCCTGATAACAGCAGTTGAAAGGTCAAATGCTGACTAATATTCTCACCTGGATTGCATCTTTTGAATAGTAGCGGCCATCACCAGAAACAACAAGTGTAGCACCTGCGAAATGAGATTGTACAACTAAAGGAGATTAATCATCGAAAGCATATATCCAGACAAAAAACAGAAGAAGTCCACAAGAATTTAGAGCATGTTTGAACATTAAACAAGTAAAGCTAAGGCGACATGCTGCATAAGAATAAGTTGAAAAAAAAAAAAAGTTTTTCTCACTGTAATACTAATTAATGTCAAATGTAACAACCCTTAACAAAGTATAAAGCAACAAATGTGCAAATTTTCAGCTCAGAGACAAAACCTTCATGAATTCAAACTAACTAAAGTGTATCCAATGAAATGCAGCTTAGAAGTTAAGAAAGAGAGTCTCCAGCCCTCTGCAATACTAAGTGAGACTTGGACATACATAGATATAAAACTATACTACCTCCATTCCAAAATAAGTGTCATTTAAGGTTCTAGCGTGGTAAACAGATTAATAAAATCAATAAATGTCCTTTACCTTCACTCTCATTTTTGCCTTTGGTTATATTAAATGCATTTAGACTTGCAACGTTAATATCATATTGAGGGGTGTGTGTGTGTGTGTGTGTGTGTGTGTGTGTGTGTGAGAGAGAGAGAGAGAGAGAGAGAGAGAGAGAATAGGGTAAAATTGGAAAGGAAAAAGTTAGTACATTGGAATTGTGAAATGACATTTATCATATAACAAGTATGATTTCCAGCAAGTGCCTAATAAATGAAAATCAGCACTATTAAGTATATTATGCACTCAGTAGATTTCCACGACTGCAAAAAGACTAACCAAGATTATGTTCCAGTTAGCTTTTGCTCATAAATTGTCAATGACAAGATGGCAGTATGTCATGGAAATATTTTCAAGCAAATAGCAGCATCATAATGTCTGATAGAATGCAATAGGAGTCCTATATCATCAATATCCAACTGAAGAATGCCAGCTCAAACTCCGTATTCTTTAGATCTCTATATAATGCTACCACAATTCAAACTTACATATTAACATGCAATAACATCAGAAAATTGAATGGTGAACCTCTAAGCTCAGGATCTCAAGATGAAACTTATTACACAAATCTTGCTACCAAAAAGATGTCATTTCTGTTTTCATGGAACAATGACAACCAACAGAACAAATATTCAAGGTTGAGCTTCTACATATCCTTGCAAGTTTAATACCTTAAAATATTGAGAATTCACCGAACACTTATGAAACAGGAAATGCTGATCCTAAAATGCTAATGTTGCACAATTATCCCCAACAAAATACACCTATAACCCATTTAAACCAACCAACAAAAAGATGACTGTTTCACCAGATTGGTACTGCAGACATTGCTTATCGAGAAGAATACATCAGCTTACACAAGCAATCAACAATTTGAATTGAAAAGATAACTTACCCCTGACTTTATCATCTCCAAGGGCATAGAATGTTGACTGGACAAAGTTATGCAAATAATGAGGTTGAGTAAAGACCTTCACCTGCAACAATTCAACAACATTAATATTCCATCCTAACATTTTAAGTTATGAATGACATCAAAGGTATACAACTGATAGCGAAATGCTTTCCATCATGTACGTTAGCAAAAAAGATGATTCCAGAACCTGAGAACTGCATTCCTAGGAATGATGCATAAAATTTGATGTTATTTTTTTCTCATAGTACTACATTGTACAATTCGAATCGGTACGGAAAAGGCAGAGACCTGAACATATTTATGTCAATTCAAGCAATCAAACATCAATGTTTTCTCAACACAACATTCTATGATGGCAGCAATTGATTTGAAAAAATGCACTACTAGGATTATCCGAGAATCCAAAAACTGAATCTATTTTACGTATATATCATTTGGCGGTTACACCATCAAATTTCAGATCATAACACCTAGAACGCACCCGTTGGATCGATCTTGACAATTTTGATATCCGATTCATGAACTTTATATACAATGATTCAAGCTCAGTAACAAAAACATAAACAACTTTACATAACAACATTCTATCATCCACGGACTGATTCCAAAAACACAAGCTCCTTAGATCCGAGCTCTTAAAACAGATTACACAAAATAACTCCATAAACAAATCAAACTAGACATGGAATCAGTACAATGGAATGCAAATTCAGATCATTGATGCATATACGTAGACAGTCGAATCGAAATCATCTAGATTTTGTAGAAGAAAAATAAGATCGAATCACTCAATAAACTTCATAATTGACGCAATCAAAAAAATCATCATCAGAACAAAGGAAAGAAGGCGAACCTTCTTCCTGAGACCGGAAGTGCCAGGCTTTTGGCCATCAAACGGCTTCGTTTCAACACGAGACACCTGGAACACCACCATTTTTTTCCTTGTTCTTCTTCCGAATTCGTTAACTGCAAAAAAATTACAACAGCGGTAGTTGTTTTTTCGCGTTTAATGGTTAGTCATTTGATGATACTGTACTTATTTAGGAGAAGGAGGAGGAAGCGTGTGAGTGTGTGAGAGAGAGAAACCACGTGGCACGTGTGTGTAGAGAGATACAAGGAGGTGGTGCTTTACTTACAACTGAAAGATAGGGAGGAGGAGGACCGACCGACCAGATGAGGTCCGAGAAGGTGACGAGTGTGAAATTCTCAGATTCCGAGCTAAAATTGAAATGGAAAAAAGGGTAGATTAAAAGAGGCCCAGTGATTTATACGCAACCTACATATCCCACTAGAATATTCTCCATTAGTTCTCTTCTTCAGTCCCTAGTTTTTTTTTTTTTTTTTTTTTTTTTTCCCAAGCATTCAGTCCCTAGTTTTAACCCAAAAGAAAGTTTATCATTTTCCTGTTTATTGTTCCTGTATATTCAAATACTTTTATTAATAAAATAAAAATATTTTAATAATAAAACAATAAACAAAAATAGTAATTTAATAGATGATAAATAAATAATAATAAAATTTTATTTAAAAGTAAAAAAGAACTAGTAACCGATTTGGTCATAATTAATTTTTTATTACAGAGTTTCCGCCTAGAGACTTTAATAGTTATATTGTGGATCCTTTATCCACACAAAATTTTCTCTATATCACTGCAAATATTTAAATATATATGGGTGGATTTGCAATTTTAAACTTTCATTAAACTAAATTGTTGATAGCCCACAATTCTAAGATTTATATATCAATCATTCATTTTCTACACTAGTAATATAGAATATTATAGACTGGCTAGTTTTTTTTTTTTTTTTTTTTTTTTTTTTGTAGAAACCAATAAAATGTAAAAGGGAATAGAAACCTACTATAGAAATTGAGATGTAATTAGTTACACCCTTTTGTTAATCCTTCCAAATTTCACATTGACCTTTGCTTAAACCAGTGCATCAAATGACTGATAATACTCTAATCAATATTAAATTTTAGTGGTCAGACTCTCATTTTACGTCTCAATTTTCACAAAACAAATATATCTAACGCATGCAACCTTCCAAAATATTAGTCTTCAGTAAACATAAAATTCAACCTTCCAAAATATTAAATTTATTCTCCATTTTTGTTTTCCTATTTTAATTTCGTCATCCGAGTTTTTTCTGTCATTCAATAGATGATCTGTAGAAGGATAGAGTATTTTTTTCCTCAGTAGATTCAAATCTATTGGTAGTTTATAATCGCGACTTCATTGATGGTATTCGTTGTTCTGACGACAGTTCATTGGATTGGTAGCAACGACGTTAATGGTGTTCACTGATTTGGTCCAAGAGGATTCAGTCATTACAGATATATTTATTAGATTTATGGTTTTGAGTTTTCATCTGATAATTAGTGATTTATCATTGTTCGGATTTAAATTTCGACAAGATATCTCCACTTGATAAGGTAGATCTATATAGGTTTATCCGTATTAAACACAATAATAGTTGTAATTTGTGTTTCTTTGATTGTATTTTTCTATTGTCAATCGTTGTTGGATATTTTTTGGTAAATTAATGTCTTTTATTTTTTTAAAAAAAAATATCCAGTAAACATTAATCAACGTCTTCATAACACGAATCTCACAACTTAAAAAATATTTAAAAATCATATTATCTTTCACGTATAAATATTGGGTGGTGATGGGAGTAGGCCAGAAAGCATCACCTCTACTATTGAAGTTGCCATGCATGCCTAACAAATCCACCTTTCATTCTAAAATAACAAAATTTAAAATTATCTCAAACTCTGTCAAATTAACATGGCAAAAAAACTCAACACATAAATGGAGACAATGTGATTTACTCGTCGTATGACGTACCAAAGCACTTGCTTACATAAATACATGCAATTTGGTTTGTTGTAACCTCAACAAATAGTGCATTTAGCAAGGAGTTTGGTAAACTCAGGCACAAGGGTAATATATGAGAGGCCCAAGCCCTTAAATATGTGAGACCCAATTGGTGCATAAAATGGGGGAAATTCAAACATTCCAAAACAAATTTCCCCCAAAATTCAAATGCTGAAATTTGGGCAGCCCGCCAATTAAAAACGCACCGTTCCCCGCGCTTCTTTAATATTTGGACGTACATTTGAAATGAAGGAATTGAATTAAAGACGCAAAAAGAATAAGAAAGCACCAATGGCGTTTCAGATCTAACTCTCTCCAACCACTTGTAATGATTCTATATCCAAGTAAAGAAAGAAATAAAGCCAAAAGGCTCACCATGTACCCAAACCCTTTCCTCTTTATTTCTATCGCAATTATTATACCCCCCAACTCAAATATATTAATAAAAGAAATATTCATATACAATATAGTCAAAAGTAAAAGACCAAAATGGATCTAATCTCCTACTCTAAAACTACGTGCTCTCACTTTTATTTTTTAAATAAAAAAATGATATCATAGAAAAGGAAAAAACAATTTTTTAAAAAAAAAAGTGGGGTTGGCAAGAAAATATTAAAAAAAGCCTCAACTGCCCCTCCAACAATTAAATTTTATACAAGGATCCAAATTTCATTGGTCACAAGTTATAACACCGCCTAAAAGTCACCCTTCACACTCTCGGCCCAGCCACAATCATACCCTAAATTTGATTGTAACTCAAACTACAAGGACTAAAAAATAAAAATAAAGTAAGAAAAAAAGGTAAAAAAAAGAACATTAAGAAAATAACAATTAGCACTACCACCCCTAACAACTACTCTTCTTTTCAATCAAGCCCCTACTGTAGTTGCCGCTGCAGCTGGAACCGCCGGTTTCTCCTTCGGCGGCCTTCCTCTCCCCCTTGGAGCCCCAGCTGTGATCCCACTAGTTGCAGGAGGTGGTGGTGGTGTAGGCGCGGTCTTCGGCATCTTAGGTGGCCTACCTCGCTTTCTGCCACTCCCCGTCGAAGCGGGAGCCTTCCTCTTCGGTGGTGGTGGTGGTGCAAATGGGTCCTTGGACTTAGGTGGGCGACCACGCGGCCGTGGTGGAGCGGGAATGTGTCCTGCAGGCAGGGCGGGCTTGGGCTTTGGTGGACGCCCGCGACCGCGACGAGGTGGCGCGTTTGGGTCGGGCCTGAGGTAATTGTTCTTGAGGAGGACGAGCTGGCCGGTGGCTTTCATACGGTTGAGGTGATGAGTTAGTAAAGTGGAGTGGGCAGGCGGGAGGTTGCCGTATGTGGATTCGATTTGTCTTGAAATTGAGGACTTGTTCGAGCCATTTTGGTCGTTCAAATTGTCTATGGCTGCCAATATCATCTGTCCAAAAGAAACATGCGCCAAATTTAAATACACAAAAGAAATATGAATTGAAACTACTGAGCCGAAACAAAATTTTGCTAAAATCAGACGGGAAACCAAAAAAAAGCCACAAAATTTAGTTGTTGGGGGATAAGTAGAGCTGAATTTTTAAGGCTGGAATTACAGAATTAGGGAATAATTGCTACCCTAAACTTAAAAAGTTCAAATCTGAAAACCCAGCTCAATTGAGGTTCTGACAAGCCACCAAAAACATTAAAAGAGATGTTTTAACTACCCAACAAAATTACACCCTAAACATGCAAATTCACCAGCTTCTGGCAACAAACAGAAGCAAATGAAAATTATAAAATAAAAAGGACAGAAATTTGTAAACATTCAGTTTTTACCTCGGGGTACGGAGGCAGAGTAGGAGCCACAGCCGGAGCTGGAGCTAGAGGCGGGACTGGATTAATTCCATTGTTAGTTCTGGGCTCTTCAGTAGCCATGTTGAACAGTCAAGGGCAGAAGGAAAAATATATATATATATATATATAAGATAAAAAGGGACCAACAAAAATCTCTCTATTTTCCTCTCAAAAAATTCAAAAGAAAAGCTCACAGAAAAACTGAATTTTGAAGAGAATGCAAGTTGAGATTTTAGAGGAGGTTTTTCAGGAGGAAATGAGGGGGAAATTTGGGTGGTGAAAACAAATGGGAAAGGATGAGATTTAAAGGGTTTTTGAAGAGATAGAATATGGAGATCGGAAATGGATCGGAGAAGAAAGGAAGCAAGTAAAGAAATCAGTGTTTTTTTTTTTCTTTTGGTGTTCATCCAACGGCTGGGGCTTCTCTCTTGGTTCTTTCATCCAACGGCCAAAGCTGTTTTCGGGTTTTCACTTGGATCGATGACGTGTCATTTTCTTTTATTTTTTCCTTCCTTATCTCTATTCAAATCTTTCATTAAAGATGCTGAATGACGGAAATGCCCCAGTGTTTTCTGATTGCAATAATGCTTTTAAATTGGGGAAGCTTTTTTTAATCTTTCGGCCCTTCTGTTCTTAAGTTTTACTAATTTGGGTGAATAAATTTTTAATTTATCACATTTAGCACATGTGTGTTTTTTCTTTTTTTCATCATTTTCCGAAGGAAAGATAATTATATCACTTTTCAAAAATAATTATTATTAGATTATTTATTTATTTATTTAAATTAAAAAATTAGTTAAAATCAATACCAAGTTTGGCCATTTAAACAAATTCAACCTAACGACAGATAATTTTCATAAGACATTGTTATGTAATTGACTAACAAAACTTGCTAGGCCAAAAAAAAGAAAAGGTTTATTAGGTTATTAAATAATACTCTCTCAATTTATATGTCTCAAACTTTAATTGTTTTATGATGTTATTTATGGTATTATAAATAATATTCAATTTTAAAACATAAATAGTATATTTTATTATCATGTTGTTTAACTCGTGTTAATAAAAAAATACAGAAAATTAACAACTTAAATGTTATTTCATTTGATGCCATTATGGAATATATATATATATATATTATTACTCCATTTCTTATGTATGATATTTTTCAAAGTGGGTAAAAAATTTTTTATAGTTTCAATGAAATTTTTAACCTCTTAAATTTAGATGGTTCATATTTAATATTCTTTTGTCTCGTAATAATAATTTTATTTTTAAAATTAAATAATATAATAATTATTTTAGAATGGATCTAGTAATAGAGTTTTACTAAAATATAATAGAGATATATATTTTATATATAATTAATTTAAATAATAAAAATAATACTAATATTATTTTTAAATTAAATTAGACGAATTATTAAACATTATGCATAACCTTGAGGCCCTGTTTGGTTGGCATGGAAACTAATCTCAGAAAGTAATCATTCTTCTGATTATTAAATTCATTATTTGTTTAGTTATGAAACTAATTAATTTCCTTTAACTAATTAATCATTTTAATTAGACATTTATTAAAACTAAATTTTAATAGTACAACTGTAGAAGACACAAGGATTAGTCTCCTAAAGTTGCATTTCATCTATTAGAGACGTTTTATCCAAATATAATAGTTTATATACAGATTTGTAATGTAATAAAATTTTATATACATATAGCAAATTTATAAATATTTTGACGAGTGACTATCAAATTATATTTTACATTTGTGAGTTAAAAATCATTCTTACTAGTGAAGATGTAATCAAAATGCTCAAGGAGGGAGGCGATAGATAAAGGGTATGTTGAATTTTTAGAGGTCCAGAGGGAGATCTGCATATAGTTGGATCATAATTATAGAGGAATAGAATACTATTGTAATTGTTAGTTTTTTTTAGAGGAATTGTAACTACTAATTAGTCAACAGCTTAAAAAAAAGGCTATTTCATTGTAAAAATAAAAATAAAAAATTGAGTAGTATAGATTGAATATGAGTTAATTTTTGACATCGTCCCTTATACATATTTTTTCATTTTAATTTTTTATAATAAAAAAATAAACCTACCAATCTGCCTTATCCACTGTAATTCATGAGGCGTATTATAAAAAAATAAGAAATAAAAAAGGAATTTCTGGTCAAATTTGCAAAATAATAAAATAAATGTGAGATGTCATATGTTAAATATAAATTTTCATGTAACAAATTATCTATATTTTTAACTAATTATTCTTTATTTTTCCTCATAAAGCGAGTTGGTTGACAAAGAGAAAATTTCAGGGCTTCTTATTATTTATTATTTGGGTTACTTGAAAGTATATAAGTTATTATATAAAGGTACGGCAAATAAAAATAAAATTTTATAGGCTATTTAACGTATTTAATTTTCTAAATGCAAATGTATGTTTTACCTGCTTGATTAACCGTCAAATTTTATAACTATACGCAAAATTAAACTCTCAATTTTATAATTTCGCATTATGTCTTGATTATTGGTTAATTTTGTATTAATAGGATGCGAATTGAGACTTGTGGAATGTGTGTGGAGATATTTCATGTGGGGCGAAAATTGTGATATTTGTTTAAAGAAAGAGGACTAGAAGTGCAAAGTTTTTCTCATAATTTTTGGGGGGAAATACTCGTGTGTAACTCAGCAAAACAGGTTAAAAATGAGGTGTCGGGTTACTAGTGATTCTGAAGAAGATGCACCAATGTTTGGGTAGGAAATAGGGAGGTAGAATAGAAAAGACCGCAGTGGATAAATAAGAAAGTATAAAGGAACCATGGGATCTTTAATCTAGCATGCGAGTGCGTGATAATGGGGCCCTTTTCCTCCGAATTGAAGAAATATATAAAATGGGACCCATTATCGGTTGAATAATTTATAGGGAAAGATAGGGTTCGCTAAATAAATAAATATATATATATATATGTTAGTAGTAAAAGTAGACGGTCATACTTTTTTTTAAAATTTTAAATTAGTACAAATATATCATTTTTCATATGAAATTATTAATTGAGTATTTATCATTTAAATTAAAAAAATACAAATTTAATAAGTTTTATAAAAAAGTATATTAATTGTCCTAATTAAGAAATTTTGGTGTGTGTGCGTGAGGAGGGAGTATTTACCGTGGCGCCAAAATTTCAGTGGTTTCTCGCTGCAGAAGGGGGATAGAATTGTAGACATAGAATTTGTGCCCGATATGTGATACTAGCTGAATTAAAAAATAATATTCAAAATTTTTTATGAAATAAAATAAGTATTTTTAAAATATGGAGGGAATATAATCTTAGTACTGTATCCCTGAAATTAGTGGCGATACAGGCACCAAATCGTTCAGTAAGAATCATTCCAGTTTTACTGAAGTTATCAAAACTGCAAAACGTATTATTACATTTATCATCATCCTGATCTACTGCTAAAACATGTATTCCATCCTTCCTAAAAGATTAGTCCTTCGAAATAATATTACAAACACGACTATATCTCAATCTCAGCTACAATGGTACTACTGTGTCTAATTCATGGATGTTAAGCCAGTAAATATATGCTTCCCTCCTTTGTATTCTAATTTACAGAACAAATACAACTCCCTTTCTATCTTATCATAAGTTTCTATCAACAAACTTCAGACAAAAAAGAGTAAAAAAAAATCAAAACTCAAGTGTAATACACGAAAGAATGAGTGTAATCCTCTATGAATCAGTGTAGTCTTTCATGGGACGTTTTCCTTTCGGATCTTTAATTGTAGAAGTATGCGATGTTGTTGTCGTGGCCGTGATGCTGTTGGTTTTCGTCGTGGAGCTAAATGAGTGGGAATCGGAATGACCAGAAGTTTCAGAGGATGTACCACGGGGATTGCGAGATCTTCTATACCTGGAACCAGGGTATCCAGGTCTGCTTGGTTCCTCTAGGGTGCCTGGCTTTTTTGACAACATCACCACCACGCGACGCATGTCAGGTCTCAAATGGGGATCAGACTGAGTGCAGAGTAATCCGATCTGTATGCACACTGCTACATGTCTACGATCTGCATGTTCTGGCATCAACGGATCCATAATCTCCGAGATTTTCCCTTTCTTGTAAAGTTTGTATGCCTAGAGGAAAAACAAAAATTGTCAGAAATGAGCCCTTACAAAAAACAGAAGAAGATGACCTATATTCGAATCTGTTTGCATGTAGATGTACAATGTAGTCAACTGCGAAATTAGCATCTAGTTGAACTTCATTTACACGGTTAACCTCCAAACATATGATATCTAAAATAATAGTTCACAAATGACAGTTTCACTTCACAAATCTAACCAGATTCGTTATCTTTGCTTTGAAATTAGTCCATTTACCATTTGTGACATTCAGAACCTCAAGGCTACATTCACCAAGCAGTCTATGAATGAAAGAAAAGTTTCTATCCATCTGACAATTTTAGGGCGGGCAATATTTTGCAACTTTCAAGGAAAATGTATCATTTACCATGTTATTTGCAATATATTGCCTTGCCTTTTATCTATTGTGAAACAGTGCCAGATTTGCTGCTTTGTCCAGATATGGTGAAGAATAAAGAAAATGTTGAGTCAATGACTCTCAGATAGTTTCAGATGCATTTCCTATTCATGAGTTGAACCTGAATTATTAAATCACACAGCTCGATCTACATCGGACCTCCGGTAGGGAAGTTGGAAGTGATGTAATATCCTTCTCCTTGCTTTCAGCATAAAAGGTAAGGTGATGCTAGCACAGAAAGTTGCATTTTTTATTCCCCTATTCCTCAATGTCAAGAACTAATTAGCAAAAAGTTCCAGGGAATGGAGATACTTTCATAACATATAACTAGCCCATCTACCCTCACAAACTCTTACAAGATTGCCCAAAAGAAAGATGATAATTGTTTCTTGACACTAGATTAAGTTTTACAGTTATGCAGAGGAAAAAAATAAAATAACACTGATTCTGGAAGAAATGTAAACTATGTATAACTGATAGCAATATCACAACTTACTTGCTCAACACTGTGAGATATAGGGCAGAAAGCCTTACCCATTCAAGAAGGTTTGTGAACTCAGGATCTCGGTTGAAGGTTGAATTCTTCTGACCACTAATCAATTCCAGAACTAGAACTCCATAGCTATATACATCTGCTCTAGTAGAAAGGTCTCCGAACATGACATATTCTGGAGCCATATAGCCACTGTTCCATGTTAAAAACATAAATAAGAATAAGAAGAATCAAACAGCAAGTAGCAAGGCTAGATGGAGGGAATTGTAGAATGATAGCCACTTGAAATACCAAGGAAAGTAAAATAAGACATATCAGAGGTCTAATAACATACTTAGTGCCAGCTGCACGAGTGTTAACATGAGTTTCATCTTCTTGAAATAGTCGGGCCAAACCAAAGTCAGCAATTTTGGGCATCCATTTTTCATCAAGTAGGATATTGCTGGCTTTGATGTCCCGATGGATGATGCGAAAATGTGCATCTTCATGAAGGTAAAGTAGACCTTTAGCCACACCCATTATGATGTCATGCCTCCTATTCCAGTCTAGTTTTTCTCGGCCATTAGACTCTGAACCAAAAGCATCACAGCCAATGTTGCATATCAGAATTAACATTTATATTATCATTGAACTATCTTAACTCAAATTTATACAAAGAATTCAGCCAAAACAGTTATGGATTTGAGAGTGGCAATCAAACGTCAATCATTACATTAGTTAATTTAACATTAAAGCGGACCAAAGGTATTCTTCATTAGGTAACACAATATATGTGTATATAGCCAATCTATCTTAAAGAAGAATAGGAGTGCAAAGCTTCATTAGAGAAACATGGAGCTGGTTACACTGTTTTGAGTATAGAGTGGACAATGAGGTGCAGAAACTCTAGGTAATATGGCTAAAACTTGAATTCATCAGAGAAATAAATAACTAAATCAGATATAGCAGTTCAATAAGGCTAAGTCATGATAACTTTGTTAGGTCACATTACATCAACAGAGCAAATGATTGTCACGCTGGCAACGTTCTGATTTATCCTATCTTTGCGACTCATGTAAGGAGACGAGTAACTACAATTTTCAAACAAGAAAAATGATTCCCTAACACGAAATCAATTTCCAATACACATGCATCTACAGAATCCTCATAATATATGCAACCTTTCGACTAAATACTAACAATAACATGTAAAAGAATAAACAGTTCTGGATCACAAACAGACCGGTTTTAATGTTGCAACACATCCCCATTTTACTTCAGTTCCATTACGTAGACTTCTGAAAAGGCTTATTCATCACCGCGACAATTGTCCCTCGTGAACTGCTTGTTTCAGTACAAAAATTAAAAATATCCATCAAAGCTTATCATTCTTAACCTGGCTAGGATTGAAAAATCCCACAACTTATGTTCAGTTCGTTTTTTTTAAGAAAAAGGCATTTACATTGTACTCCAGTCAGAATTTGACATAATATTCCTCCCCCCCTCCTTCTTCCCCCTTAATCTTACAATATCTCCCCATGTATTAGGGCGTTAAAATATATATATAAGAACGTCTTGGAAGTTTTCTACCCTAAAACATATCCCTTACCTAGGTTTGTAGACCACAAAATTCCCGGAACACTTTGATCAATAAATATAACATTCAATCTTTAATTAAATCAGAGAGTTGAGCTATCAAAAGGAAAAGGGTAATCACAGAACTTACTGAAGAGTAGCTTGTCAAGGCTCTCATTAACTACGAACTCATAAACAAGCAATTTCTCAAGACCATGAGCACAATAACCCAACAAATTCACCACATTCCTATGTTGAACTCGGGCTAACAATTTGGCCTCATTCATGAACTCTTTCTTCCCCTGCCGGGAATGCTGTGACAGTTTCTTTACAGCTATTTCCTTCCCATCCAATGTTCCCTATAAAACCCATAAGGGGCGAAGTTCAAAATAAGAAAGGACTGAAATTCGATGCTATCTTAGAAGTCCAAAGTTGACCATTCTCATTATACCTTGTAAACCGGGCCAAACCCCCCTTCACCAAGCTTATTACTGGGATGGAAGTTTTTGGTAGCAGCAACAAGAGTTTGAAACTGGAATTGCTTCTGTTCTTGGGCTGCAATCTTCTCCAAATCCTCTTCTTTTCGCCCTTTTTTATCCATCAAAGATCAATTCAAACAACCAATTCAAGAACAATCCAAAAAAGAGCCAACAACAAAAGACCTATGTATTATGCCGATTGTTTGTCAAAATCTAACCTTTTTTCGACTTTGAGATGAGGGGTTTTAAGAGAATTTGAAGGAAGCCTTGGTGCTTAGTCATAGCGGCGAAACACGGCCATGAAATGAAGATTCAAAACGCAGTATTTGGTAAAGGCACGCGGCATGCATGTGGCTATATCACTACTGGATGGATTCGGGAAGTTTCTGATCAATTTACTAATTCGAAGAGAAGAGGGCTTATGATTTTGATCTCCACTTCCCGGGTTGAAGTGGCCCGGTGGCATGAAATTGAATAGCTCCTCCACCTTGGTTTTGTGTGTCTTGTGCAGGCCAGATAACAGAGAGAGAGACGTGTAGACATGGAAAGACCAAAATAAAAAGTTGGTATCGTTCAAAAGTCAACCCAAGTCTGCGATTGTTCTTGAGATGGTCCTTTATATTTTAGTAAATTAGTTTTTTAAACCCCACATTTGTGACTATGTGATATTTAATCCATTTGGGTACTATCAAATCACGAGTTCATTTGTATTAGTTTTAAATGCCAGACTAGGAAGAACGTAATTGAAAATTAAAGTGTTAATGGCTTTTTTTCCTTTAATATTTAAATTCCGTTAATTTTGTGTAATTTCTTTGATGTTTAAAATTAAAAAATGAATTTTTTGAAAGAACAGTTATAATAAAAAATAAAGATAATATTATCTTTTAAATTAAATAATTTTTAATTTTTAATTCATGTGAATAATTCTTATTAAACAATTGGGAGGATAATGACTTATAAAATATGGCGTAAGTATTGAAATTAGGCCAATGATAACTGAGGATTTTGCCCTTTGAGACACTGAAGAATTGCTGCTGATGTCATACTCATAGGCATGGAGTTTAATTTTCAAACCTCGTTTTGTCAAAATTTCCATGTATTCATTTCTTTTAGGTCTTTGACTTGTACATTGGATTAAAAAAAAAAAAAAAACAATCTCATTCTTCATGGAATAAATTGATTCAAATTTTAAAGTCAAAATTTAATACAAAAATGAGAAAATAAGGGTTAATTAATCTAATTCTTATATGTACCAATGAAAATAAGTTGTAGCAGATTATTTGGAAACACATTTCGCAAGTAAGTTGTAGTACAATGCTTCTCATCATAATTTGATATGTCTTTTTATTTAATATTAAATTCTCAATAAATAGATAAATGAAATTAGACAATCGTAAAAATTTAAAGAGAATTAAATGTTATCGCGGAAACAAACTAGAAATAACGTTTTCTTGACTTTTCATTTAACTTTGAATTCTTCCTTTTTTTTTTTTTTTTTGGTTTGTTCTGTGAATTCTTCTCATTTAATTTTTATTTTGGGTCAATAATGTAATTAATGAATAAAAACTATTCACATTTTAACCTATTTTTAAATTTATTATTTTTATGTAAAATCTTTTAAAAATGGATAAAAATATTTTATATTTTTATTATAATTTTTAACTTTTAAACCTAAATTATTTATGTTTAATGATAAAATTTTAACAAAGAGAAAATATTTCTTTTAAAAAGAACAATAATAATAAAAAATAAGACTAATATTGTCTTTTTATTTTTATTTAAAGATAATCGATATATGTTATTGTTCTCCTTTCTAGGTGATTCGAATTCAAGAATATTAATTTCACTCGAACGCATAACTGTTAGTTCCAAATGTAGAGTGCCAATCACTAACTACAACTTACTTGTCAACTAATATTGTCTTTTATATTAAATAATAACCAATCTTTTTAAAAAATTAGATAGAGTAGCACAGTACAAATGTCAAAATTTTTATGTTATACAAAGGAACAAAAAATATAAGAATAATTCTTATAGTATGACTCAATATCAAATTTAATCATAAATATTTGGTAATCGACAAATTTGGTCTACAATACATTTAGTTTCAATAAATTCATACAATAATTGGAGTTGACCTAAGTAGAGCCTTTGACACTTAATGATAGAATTGCAATCCCATCAACTCTATACCACATGGATACCATGTAGATTAATTTAATTCACGTCAAAAATTTTATGTCACAATGACTAACACGTGAATGTAGGCCTGAAATACATTTTTTGACACAAAAGAAACTTTTACTAAGAATAAATAAATTACAGATAATAGGTCCACTATAAATGTTAATATTATACTTATATTTTTTCCTTGTAGAAAAAGTAATGGACAAGATGACTTTTTTATTGGTTACACTATGGGCGAACAAGTAGGATATAATGTCGGATTAGATAAACATGTCCAAACTATGGACTTAAAAATCGGATGTACTGTCAGGTCAGTCAAACATGCCCAAATCCACTTTGATACCATGTTAAATTTATTGATCCAATATGAGCATCCAACCCAAAATTAATTAGCAATGAATAGAAAAATTCTTGTATTATTTATATTCAAAATAATTATTATGGGTTACCGATGTGAGATTGAAATAATTTTAACCATCTCTAAGCACACTGGGCCTATGTTATTGTGAAGAGTCGAATTTTCAAAGGGTGACCAAAGTTTTAAAAAATTTACTTTTGAGATTGTGAACCTAAAATTGACCACTTGGAGGAACTTCAAATTATTGTTAGTATTTATCAAAACCAAATCCCTTCCTTAGCAAAACATGCATATATTGATGTCCCCAAAATAAGAATTCCTATCTTCATAGTTAGTTTCACCATTGCTAACTTTAACTCACTCTTTGTCACCAAAGTGACCAATCTATTCTAACCATAGATTTTAAGCATATTCCATAAATAATTATCAGCCCGGTAATGGTGATGGTGATAATTATATACATATCTAGGATATATATATATATATATATATTCTTAAAAAAAAAAGAATTAAGAAAATTGATTGTAATTAAAAATGAATTTGAAGACGGCGGTAGGTTCGGCATAAGAAGACTCCATGTGCATGCGGCAGCCTTAATTGCAACAGATAATACAGTAGTAATTTAATTAAGTGTATTAATAAACTTTTTATTGATTCTAATATTATTTGGTTGATGTCCTATCATTAAATTTAAGGACCAATATCCCTACAATATTAGGGTAATGATTCCAGAAGCATGCGGGATTCCTTACTTTTCCAGTCTTGCTTGAATTCGGATAAGACTATCCATCATCCACAATAATTATTCTCATTTTCATTTAGTATTCATATAAATTGAGTTAATTTTTCTAGTCTGTATTAGTTTAATTAAAAAATTTCATATGACATATGAGTTGATAAATAAAAATTAAGGTAAATTAAATTCATCACAGTTAAAAATTGATAAAATTACTTAAAGTACTCTATAATTTTGAGTAATTATCAATATTCTTATTGACTCGTGATGAAAAATTCAATCACGAAAAGGTGTTGAAATAAAAACTAAAATGCCCATATATTCGTTTTTTATTGGTTAGAGTTCTTAAACCTTAAACCTTCAAATTCAAACTTAAATTTCTTAAAAAGAATAAAATATCAATGATTTTTCCGAAGAAGAACAATATATAGACGAGTGGTGCAAATATCTCTTTCTTTGTTACGCATTATTGAATATTATTCATATTCATTCATTGAATGGAAGGAAGATGTAGACTAGACTTTCTGAAACAAGTACGATTTCAGTCCTAAGAAATCAACCATTTTTTTTGGTTTTCGTTTTTTGTTTTTTGTTTTTTTTTTTTTAAATCTATTTCAAATACAAATGATGTTCTCTCAAAAAAAAAAAAAAAAAAAAAATCAAACGATGTTTAAGTTACATGTATGAAGAAAACGTCAACCATACGATCGATTTCAAATTTCATTTGAATTTTACTATATTCACTTTATTTTAAAGATAGGTGATTTGCTAACTTTGAACATCAGTCAAACAATTAAAATAATTTCAATAGCTCATATTTTCCATTTTTTTTATCCTTTTCTATCCTTTTTGTCCAAATAATATAATATCGTGGCCAAATTGGCTTTAAAATAAAAAAGCGAAAGAAGAATTGTTAAAAGAAAAAAAAAAAAAAGAAATTTCATGCATGATTTACAAGGGCACACACCCAACCAAACTGTTAAGGCTTTAATATTTTATTTTTGTTAAAAATTGTTAAAAAAAATTGTGTTGGATTTAATATAATGAATTCTAATTTTTTTATAAAAAATTTTGAGAGTTGGGTTATTACAATCCAATCGTTATATAGTAGTACTATGAATATATTACAATATATCATTTGACAAATGACATGACAATATTAGTTAAGTGGAGGGGAAACAATAGACATCCAGGAGTCATCGTATTAAATAATAAAATATTATTTATATTAAAATATTAGGGGCACATTTTAAGGTGTCTTGTAAGTGTACGATATAATTTACTATTATCATTAAGTAATTTGACAAAAAAATTATAACCTAATAATTGATACTTCTCATTCAAAATCAACATGTTAGGAAGGAAAAATGATAACATATATAATTCTCTTTAAGAAACAAATTACAATAACAGTATCTCCAACCCAATCCACAAAAATATAGTACATTATATTTTAAAATCTAATATCTACAGTATTTTTTTATAGTAATTCTATAACACTATAATTTTTTTATATACATATCTATATTGATTTAATTTTAAATTATATTTTTAAATAATTAATATTAATTAATAATTAAAAAAATTATTAAAAAATTTTCCTTTTATTAAGTTAAGTATAATAATAATAATAATAATGAAGGTATGAATTGTATTAAATTAAGTATAATTAAAACAAAAACTTTTGGTACAGTATAATAAAAAAATTTATTAGTGTTAAAATTTTATTAAAAAAATCAATAAAAAAGAAAAGGAAAAAAAAAGATATTATTAAGTTTACAAAAAAATAAAAAAAGGAAATGAGTTGCAAAAATAATATGCCGTTTTCTTCATCGTATGCTGTAGCGTATTTAGGATTTTGTCTCTCCATACGGAACATTTTTACCATATGAGTTGGAGAAAAAATTTACGATAAAATTGAGGAACGGTATTATTCGGGCTCATATTCTCTGTGACACTTTTATATGATATTTTTTGTGATAATTTTTAATTACTTTGTGTATATATTATATTTTTGATTGATTTTTATATAATACATTATCATTTGTACTCTCATATTTTTTAACACGATAGGTTTCTCAAGAGAATTAAAACATATTAAATTATTAAATATGATTTTTATTGTTAAAAAATTCTTAAAATTATATAAAAATAAAATAATATTAAAAATAATAAATTATAAAAATAAAAATAATCAATTAAAACTATATATCGTCAATATATAAAAATTAATAAAAAATATAATATATATATAAAAAATAATTAGAAATTATTATAAAAAATATCATATAAAAATGTCACAAAAAATTTTAGTGGCTGCTATGGAGATGCTCTAAGGGAGCGGGGTAGAGAGAACCTGCCAGCTAAAGAATGCTTTTGAACTGTCAGTAGACATTAAAAATGGTGGCTGGAATGGAAATCATTATGATTAGTCTCTCTCTCTATAATCACCCCCTTAAAACACTGCCTAATTAGCTGTAAAACCCCATAATGTCTACTGCTCCCATTAATTAAATTCCATGTTGTTCTTCTCACTCCACACCTAACAAAAGTTGCTCTTGCTTTAAGCTAAATTAATTTTGAAAGCAATTTCACATCAACCTTCAAAATATGTACTACATGGTCATCAACCAAAAACAACTACACTATATAAATGCAACAAAATTTATTATACTCATCTTCAACATCCACCATATATCATCTCTATACACCTATATTCAAAAACACTCATAAATACTCGTTCGTTCTGTTTAGTACGCTATTTTTTAAACTAAAACTGATAGATTGGGCTGATTTTTAACCATTACCAAAAACAGTAAACTGAAAAAACAAAATGGGACTACATTCTACAAACAAGCACTCATTTATATACTTACAACTGGGTACACATTATACAGCTAAACAACTTAATCCTTAAAAATACTAATAAACAAACTTGATGGAATGATGATGGGTAGAAGAAGAAGAAGGGGGCTAAGATAAGGAGAAAGAAAAAGTTACTTACTCCTCTTTCCCTTACCTCACCTCCAAGATTTGCCAAAAAAAAATTTCCAGACCAAAAGCTCATGATTTTTTTTTTCTCCCTACAATCCTACATTAATGCCTATATTCATAATCTAATCCTTAATTCACCTGGCACTGGAATAATGGAATCTTTTGTTGGGATTTCTCCAGCTTTGCAAATCCAGCCTTTTTTTCTTTTTCTCACAACAACATTATACTTGCAACTTCTGACAAGGTGGGTTCCTTCATTCACTAAACTACAATGCAAATGCATTCATCTTCCCCCTTTCCCTCAAAAGAGGAAGATGGACACAGCCCCCACTAAAATTTGGGTTTATACTACTATTGGATGGACTAAATAACAAGTAGGAAACAAAAGACAAAATAGTTGGGCAGACACCACACTCCATTGTCCACCAAGAACTGCCAAAATGCAGACCCTTCTTTCATTTGAAGGGATTCCCATGAAATTTGACATTCAACTCACACAAAATTTTTGCCATTTCTTATGGTTTTTCAGAGGATAATCCTCTGTAATCTGCTTCATTTTCAACTCCCATTGATTTGATCCAACCGAACTCTGAAAATTCGCTTCTGCAATGTAAAACAGAATTGATCATTTCTAAATCCGTAAATGATACCATGTATACCATGTACTCACTAGGTACATATACTTATTACTATATTTAGAAATAAAATGATGACAACTCATTAATTTTTTAAATTTGAACTAATTCTTACATTGAGTTCTCGTCACTTTATTTGTAAATATAGTAATATGCTACATGGTATAATTTCTGATTTCAATCACTATATGTCAAAATGATGTTTGTGGTTGAAAGAGGGAGAAAAGGAAACAAGTACAAGTAAACTAAACATGAAAGAATGAACATTTACCAATCATCTTTCTTCATGTCAGAGAACCATCACTGAAGTTCTTGACTCGAAGCTCAACATTTCTCAAGTCTCTGAGATGTTGTAGTATCTCTTGCAGAAGATCCATTCCTTTATCCCCTTTCTTCAAGGAACTTATGCAGTGTTTCAAGAATTCCCTGTCAGCTTCAAGAGCTTGAAGCCTTTCATAAAGATGTTCCACTTCCTCTTCAAGAGAAGAGTTCTTGTAGTCTACTTCTACAGCTCTCATATCCATGTCATGTATTCCATTAGTATCAGAACCATTTAGTTCTACATCACTGATTGCGTCGAAAACCGGCAGAAGATTTCTTCCTTTCGGTGCTGTTGTTCTTCTGTCATGATGGTATTTTCCATTTGTTTCCTTATAGAATCCATTCGCATGACCATTTATTTCACCATCAACATTACCATGACCATTTTCTGTTTTATGTTCTTCTCCATTTTCATCACTTACTATATCCTCCAAGTGGCGGTCGCCTTCGCCTTCGCCTTCGTCGTCCAAACTCATAAGCTTTTCTTCTAAAACCTTGAGTTGCTCTAGAATAGACAACCTCTCATCTTCAAAATCAGCCAATGACTCCTCCAAATTCATAACTGCATCCACAGGAGTATTGTGATGGCTGCTGCATTCGTGATTGCTCGCATAATAGCCGTCATCTTCCTTCGGATCATGATTCAAATCAATAGACAATCCATCACTGTCTTCAGCATTACTACAAGAGGTTGATGAAAATCCACTTCTAGCACTTCCATCCTTACTTTTCCTCAACATTCTAACCTTTTCTCTTGTCTCATATTCCACTACCTTCCTCCTATAAATTTCCAGCTCTTTCTCAAGCTCTTGCTTTTCCTTTTCCCTCTTCACCATAAGCTCATTCAAGAGTTGCAAAGCTTCTTGATCATATTCAGATTGTTCTTCCATCATCCTCTGATACTGCAAGGCTTCCATTTGCATTTGTGCTTTTTCCTCCTGAAGTCTATTTATCATTGCCATTGTCTGATTAGCAGCCACTGCAGAAGCACTCCTCTCTTCTTCCAGTTCCGAATATAAAGCTTGTAACGCTTTCCGTTCGGATCTTAGTGCTTTTTTCAGGCTGTCCGTCGTTACAACGCCATCGCCGCCTTCAATATCACTCAACACACTTCCATCTAGGGAATCTTCAGTTCCTGAATCCTTCTTCTCAAGTAGCAAGAGTTTCTTGTGCAAATTATGCATACTGTCAACAGATGTTGGTGTATCAGGAACTTTATCTTCTTCAATCCCATTCAAATCCGGACAATACGATAATTGATTGCTTGTGACAAGCTCACTCAAATCAATTGATAAGGTCTGCAACTCTAATGTCTGTTCCAGAGCATTAGTACCTAAACAAAACAAGTATTTTTTTTTGGGAAATCAGCTCATAAATGAATACCAGTAGCTAGGAAAAAAGAAAAATTGAACAAGGCATGATATCTTTTAAGCTTTTACCATGGTCAGCATCATGGTGAAAATTAGCAGAAGTTGTGGAAAGATCTTCTTCAGATGTGCATTGAAATGGAATGATTCTATCCTGCATTTGAATATCGTCTGCTGCATCCAAATCTGGAATTTCAGTCCCAATTGAGACCTCTGCATCAGTTTCATTAACTAGGACTTGAGCTGCATCTTCAAGGGCTACATTTACAGGAACATCAAAATAACGAAGGTTACTTTAGAGGAATGAAAAAGAAGGGCACATTTTATGTTAAGAGTAGTACCTGTCTGCTTTTCTTCTTCTTCTGCAACTGACATTGCTTGAGAATTATCTGTTTGTGGAGATGGAGGAGGAGTGACTATTACTTGTTCAAAAACCTCCATGACTGAATGAGATTCTACTGCCTGAAAAACCCAAGAACTCTCATCCTCTTCCATTTCCATGGATTCAAGAACTGCATATTTGGGCTCCTCATCATCAGTTCTCTGACAAGAAATTGCTTCCTCTGAGACAAATTCCCTACAAGCATTTTCCTCTGCAACTTCACCTTGTAACAGTCTCTCCAAGTTTGCTTCATGATCCTCATCCTTAATTGCATAAACCATTTGATCTTCCTCTGTGGTGGAATCAATCATATCAATTGGAACTAATCTATTACCTGTATAATCAAAAAAGAACTCCAGATGCTGAGGAACAGATTCACTCTCTTCAAAAGAAACTTGAACAGATTGATCTTTCCCACCATTTACTTTTGGACATCCCTCAACAATGAGTTCTTTTTCTTCTTCTTCCAAAACCTCCTCCATCTTTTTACCTTCATCACCCTCCATTTCTACCAACTCAGAGTTTGGTAAAAAAAGGGAAGAACCATCCTCTGTTTTTTCCATTACAATAACACCATTACCAAAATCAGAAAGCATCTGTTTTTCAGTCTTGTTTTTTCCACAAGCATATCCATTTTCACATTGATCAGACCCGAAATCTGATCTATGTTTTTCCAACCCACATCCTTGTTCATTAGGATGATCCTCAGCAGCATCAATTTCACTAATCAAATTTGTTTTCTCATCAGAATACTCCAAAACATCCCAAGAAGGCTTGACCAGAATATAAGATGAATAGATATTACTCTGCAGCTCTGTACCACAGCAAGAACACTTCAAATTCTCCTCATTACTAATTTCAACCCCTAATTCATCTTTATCACTCTGAACCATCCCCAATTCCTTTATCCATGGCAACAGAGTAACATTTTTGGCTTGGGTTTCCGGCCTTGAGGACAAGCAATCCTCACACAAATCCTGATACTCAACTAACTTCCGATGGTTGGAACAATAACCCAATCTGGAAATCTCCGAAGCATGAGCTTCACAGAGAAGATCCCTGTGCATGTTGTTGTCTTTTCTAGGATCAAACAAGTGATCAACCCTGGAACACCAAAGGCAGGGTGGCTTAAGCCCAAAATATTCAGCAAACTTGATGATCAGATAAGAAAAGAGGGAGTTGAGAAGGAGGAGAACGATTAAAGTCCATTCAAGAACAGCGTATATGAGAATGAGAGTAATCTTGTTGGTGTTTCTATGAACCATAGTTGCAAACTTGTTTGCAGCCATTTTTGGGGCTCAAACACAAAATTCTTGCAGACATACAAAGAGAAAAAACAGAGTGGAGGAGGCTGAGAGGAGGAAACGGTAGATGAAAGTGGTGATTTTTAGGAAAGGTCGGTTTGAATAGGAAAGAAAGATGGCCAAAGTAGACTTCAATCTTTAGAAAAGAATGAATATGAATGGAATGAACTTCTATCGTGCTCTCAAAATTAAACAAAAAGAAAGCTATGGTTAAGCAACCATATTATGACCATCGTAAAAAAATTACTTCAATATTTCTATTAACTTTTTAACTCAATTTATTTATAAAATTAAAATTATATAACAAATAAAACTATTCTTTATAGAATGAATAAGTATTTTTTTTAATACAATGAGAGAGTGTTAAACTCTATTAATCTACTTTTATTGTGATTTGAACTCAGATCTCTATTTTCTAAAGTGCTACGGATGTGTTTCGAATTCAAATAGGTCATACTCCAAATAAGTTATTTTATCAAAAGCAACATTAGCACATTCTTCAAATTTTGACAATTGAAAACAAAATATTGGGGCATCTTAAATTAATCAAAATATTGGGGCATCTTAAATTAATAAAAAAATTAAGCATCATTATTTACAATAGATATCTAATAGTATGTGATGATCTCATTGATATTGTTTGGATTAGAATTACCACTTTTATTGTGTAAATATATATGTTGGTTTTGTGATTTTTGACAAAGTTGTATAAAAGGAGTAAAGATTCAACAGCTAGAAAAGATAAGTTCATATTTTTCTTTTTCTTAAAAAAAATAAAATATGTTCATATTGGTAATTTAAAAAAATGAAAAAGTAATGAGGGAATTATTTTTTGAGTAAAAATAATTAGGTGGGTAGGGCAATAATAATAATAAGGGGCTGAATGAAACCCGGAAAGTGATGGGAATTAAACTTTGGATCCAAACACCTTTTGCTTTGCAAATCCCTGCCCGCTCCACTCTGTTTTTCTCTTTCGGGCATCAAACTGAGGGGGCCCACCAACCCAAGGAAAAAATGGGTCTGTGGACCCCCCACACACAAAGCAAGTCGGTGGGTCCCGCGAGGATGCCAGATGCTGTAGCTCATCATACATGTCTATCATTTTATGTTCTCTTTTGTTTTGTCTTTAATTTTTGGGTCAATAATCAAAGTTTGTTCTTTTTATTAATTAAGTATTTTCACATTTTTTTATTTTCGCACTAATTATCTATTGTTTCAATAATCAATATAAATGGCACCCCACCATATTTCTTTAGTAAAGGTATAATGGTAGTTTATACTCCCTAAGTATATTTTAGGCGGTGAGTGAAATTTTTTTTATAAAATATTGTATATTTTAATTTTAAATTATTTTTATTTAATAATAAATTTTTATTAAGATAACATGAAAATTTATAATAAAAGAAAAGTGAGAATGATGGGATTTTTTATATTAATTTATGCGAATAACTTTTTTAAAAAAATAGAAAAGGTAATTAATATTTTTGTGATATTTACCAAAGGGAAAGAAAAGTAAGCCTTACCTCTTCGAGATGTGTAATACCTTTTTTTTAAATAAAGAAAATAAAATATTATTTTAAAATTAAACCAGAACAGTACATAATGAACGTGAATCCCAATGTTATTAATTAAGAAAAGTACAAAGTTAAGATACACGTAGACCATCCGATTAATACTTAACAATCCGTTCAATTTACAAGGCAAACTAATAAAGTTATTCTAAACTATTGATACTTTTTTGCGAGTTTGCATAGCCAAAAAACGATTATACAATTAATTTCTTTAAATATATTTTTTTAACGAATATTTTTAAAAAATCATAATCGATTGAATCTCCACTAAACACTTACATTTTACGATAAAATTTCTTTCATATTATTTAAAAAATTTGTTTCCGTGGACACCTTTTTCTCCCTCACCATAAAAATTAAGAGAAAATTGTCATCAAACATGGCCGCACCACCCTTCTAACCTTGGGCAAAAACATATTATTCACAAATACTTTCACTTATTAAAAAAATTATGTGGCATATTGCATAATATGCAGACAAATAATGGACATTTATTAATTTGGTATACCAATTGGGGGCTGAGGCCTAACTTTTCATACCTCAATTTTCAATGGCATTCATTAATCTTTGTACAATATACAATTATAATACTACCAATCCACCACGTCCTCCTACTATGCTTTAAAAGGTCCTTCATAAATACAATTATAAAATTTCAAAAATAAAATTAAAAAAATCTACCTCGTGAAGGCCACTCAAAGTTAGAAAAAAGAAAAAAAAAAAAAGTTAGAAAAATAACTCAACAGCTCAGTCCAGTTTGGCTTCCAAAGGCTGTTCAACTTTCAAGCTTCTTCCTACAACGTGGAAATTATTGTTTTTTTCCCCCTTCTCTACATTGGATTTAACAAGAAAGACAGAAATAATAATGAGAAATTTTATATATCTATCCAAACATTAGGGTTTCATTTATAGCTCTTTTTATTTTAAAATTTTATTTTTTATGTGTAATTTTATACTTCAATTGTAAGTGACGTAAAAATAATATATAATCATATTAATTAAATATTAAGAGTAAAATAATATATATATTGATAGTAAAAATACAGTAACATGAATATTTTTATAAAATAAAATCAATATTAAAGTAGACTATTATTATTATTATTATTATAGAAATAGTATTACTTTTATTCTTAAAAAAAATCAAGTGTATAATACTAAAAATAATCTTTAATTTTTTATCAGAGATTTGACAAAAAAGATGTAACTCAATAGTAAATGTTTTTCGTTTAAAATAATAAATTTTGAATTCGAGTTATATTTGTATCAAAAATAAAATTCTTCTTAAAAAATTTAGATGGTGATAAATAGAAATAAAGTTGATGCAGGGTAAGAAAGAAAAACATAAAGAAATACCATGTGTAGTTACGTGGAAATTATTACCTTTCAATGAGAAATTAAAAAGGATGAAAAAGTAAACCCCATAGCTAGCAAATACTTCAAAGGTAGCTTAAATGTTTTTCTAGTCTTTTGGGATAGGGATGGTGTCACTGTTCTTTTTAAATTTTAGACCATCAAAATAGTTCTATTTATATTTATTATTATTATTGGTTTTTTAACAAAAAATTAAAAAATAATAGTTTAATTATTTAATTAAATTTATTTTTTATTTAATCATAGTTTATATCATAGTTTATTTTACCTATTTTAAGATTCAAATAAGTTGAATATTAAAAATAATTCGAATCATAAAATAGATTGAATAAATTATGAGACCAAATTATGATTAAATAAAAATTAAATTTCACTAATGATAAAATGAATTAAATCATTATTTTCCAAATATTTTTGTTAAAAAGATAATAAAAAAATAAAATCGAAACTATTTTCATCGTAAAAAATTGAAGAGCAACAACAAATGATACAACCTCTAGCGGGAGGCGTAAAGAAAACATTTAATTTAGGAGTCTGTGGTAGACCATAGATCCACTATTCCTGGATAGGAGTTTTTTTTTGTTGTATTTTAGGTTAAACCCACACTAGGTGCAAGTTTTGTGTTTTGATTTAATTCTCAATCAATTTCTTACACTTTTACTACAAAAATATTATTCAAAATACCAGTCTATCAATTCTTTTACATACTATTTCTTTTGTCTATAACAATAGTAATAGTTTTTACTTGAACAAAATATAATTTACAATAAAATATTTGTTATTATATTATTTAATTTTTATATTTTAATAGTAAATTACATAAAATGGGATGATTGCTTCTTATGCTTTAATTTTAAAATTCAATTATTTTGATCCATAAAGTTTTCATCCGCCACATGCTCATCAGCAAATGTACCCTCCTTCCTTCATGATGGATTACCACTTCAATTAGTGCACTAATACAATAGTGTTTTCCAGTCTATCCCCACACCACAAATATTATTCCTTGTTTTATAATATTATTCATATTTAAATATGACGTAATTTATATAAAATATTTATTATTATATTTTTCACTTGTAATTTTATATTTTAATTATAAATTATATAAAAATTATGTATAATAATATTGAATGAGATAGAGGAAGCAAAATTTTTGTAAAAATGAAAAACGATATCGAAGAAAGAGGAAAAGAAGGCTAAATATTTCACTACTTATAAGCTTTGCTTTACCTTTTCTTCCTAGCAGCTTTTTCCACTCTCTGGATGCATAATATGTTTAGTTTGTACTTTGAATTATTTTTTTTTATATTAAAAATTGAAAAAAATTAAAAGGTAGGAAGTTGTATTGAAAAAATGAGAAAGGGTTTTAAGTGTACTGTCCAAATAGATCCTTATAATTTAATCCCTTCGGATTTTTTATAATAGGTTTCTGTACCTCTCTCTTTTGTACCAAATAAATATAATATTTTATTACAAAAATTTTACAATATTTTTAAAAACATTTTAAACAAAAATTGGAAGTAGTAAAAAATTTTGTGGAACCTGTATTTCCAATGTTTAATTATGTAATTACTTTGATTCCTAAAAGCTATACATTTCTTCCATTCAGTCGAGCTTTATCATACTTCGGCCACCATAAAGGCTAGCAAACCCAAAAGCACTACTGAAATTCGCACCATGAGAAATGGTCATGTCCACGATAATTAAAAAAATTAAAATTATTTCTATCGATTGGGTAAAATATGTATCAATATTTTTTGTAGTAGGTAGCTAGGCAGATATTATTATACTCTTTTTATTTTTATTTTTTTAAAACATTATATTTGCTAGTACTGTTTAAATGATAAGCAAGAGACAATCTAGTAATTAGTACTCCTCACTTAGGATTATGAGATTCTAAATTCGAGTTATGAAAACACTTTAGAGTACGAATACCTTAAATTCGAGTTACACCACCGTTCATGCTTCAATTTTAAAAATTATAAATTTTGTATCATCTTTGCATATTAGGAAAGAAAAAATGACCCAACAATATATTATTTTTTTACTAAAACGTATCGAAATTTATAAGAAAGAATAATTAATTAGGAGAGATTTATATATACATGTCTCTCTTATCTAAGGTTCTATGAAATAAGCCACATACTTATTGGATCAGACCGTTTATTAGTTATCTGATTAACTAACAGTATACTACTATTGCTATAAATAACTTTTAATATTTGTGTTGAAAATATAATGTTAATCACTAAAATTTTCTTATGTGAGTCTTGTTAAAGATAGTCATGTAGATATGATTAATAATTTTTTTAGCCTTCTTGAAAGTTACCAAAATATAAGATATTAATAAGTTGTAGGTTTAATTAATTAGAATATTTTGGAGTTGTTTATTTTGAAAAATTCATTTTGTCTCCACACATTTTGAGCATTGTCGAGGGAATCACACTTTGACAAAATATATCTCTAAGCGTGTGTGTGTGTCTTTTTTATTTTTTTAATGTAAGGAAGATTCTAAATATCAACAAAATTGTTAAGGAAGAAATGACAATTTCTTTCCTTTCTAAATTGATCGTGGATTTCATACCAAATACAAAGTTCTGTTCATAAAAATAAAAATAAAATTTTGTTACTTAAAATAATATATTTCAATGTTAAAATAACTCTTATTCAGTAATTCACAATTTTCGTTTAAAATTAATATGTTTTAAATTTGAGTCATCTAGATTTTGACCTCCTTCTTTATACCAGAAAATAAAATAGTCCTCCTTATCGAACATTTATAATCTAATTTTATGGTATGTTCTTTTTATATTTTTTTTTAAGCAATGTTCTTTTTATAATATATTATAACTTTAAATAAATTAATTAAATTATAAAATTTAACTCTTTTATGAATAAAACAAAAATAGTTTTCAAATAGAACCTGAGACAATAATAGCTAAACTTTTTAAAGCTTTGTATAGTCTTTCTTTTTTTAAAAAAGAAAAAATTCTATTAAGCATAATTTTGTTTGAGCAGCCAATTGGATGAAGAACATAGGATCCTTTGGAGTGTTTTGGAAGACATTATCCAACAGATATCATAAAATGCTAGCTCATGCACAATCCTCACTAGTAGTAATTCTAATATTTATATACATATATATATATATATATTTTCTTCAAAATTTCATCCTTATCCTAAATTTTAAGCATAAATTTAGTTTTCAACCTTAATTTATTTTCTTAAAATAAATTGTTCTCACTATCAATTTTTTTCATTTTTATTTTTCTATATTAATTAACTTATACTAAAAAAATATTTTCTAAACTGTTATTACTAATTTTCCAAAATAAACTATTGATTTATATATTATTCATGCTCTGAATGAGATCATAATCTATTATATTAATAATATTTGAATCGATAATTTTGGAGGAAAAAAACAGACAACCACGATGCATGTTAATCAAACTCGGGACCCTTTAATTGGTAGTTATACCAATAAGAACATCAATTTTTCTTCATCCAAATAATTATAAATTCAGACTTTAGTTTAATCCAACAAATTAACTAGGAAGACCAAATGGATAATTTTCATAAAACAAGTTAGATGGGGACGTAAGATATAACGACTAAATTAATAATTTGTATTTTTTTTAAATTTTTTTTAAATTTAATAAAAATAAAATTTTATGTACGTGTAGATGACAAAATTAAACATAATAAACAACCAAGTCAAAAAAAAAAAAAAAAAATAAAAGTCGTAGGGGCTAAAAGCTAAAAACGAAAGAAAGAAAGGAAAAGAAAAGGTGGATAATTGCAATGCGGGTAGCGTTGTAGTTACTCTTCTAAAAGCGTGCGGTGCATCTTTGAAGAAACGCCGGAATTTCAGTCGGCATTTCAAAATATATGCACACGAAGTGGCAAAGGCAAGTACTAGGGATAGGCGTGTTTAGGAACAGTCATCATTTCTTATGGGGGGATCAAGATGACATCACTTTTCAATGGCTTTTTTTTTTTTTTTAAATATATATAATATATTAAAAAATATTACCTTTTTTTTTAAAAAAAAAATTAAGAGGTATTTAAATTATTAGGAGGTAGAGTCTATCAAGTATAAGATCTCAATAGCGTATTTTATTAAGGCAATTTTATTTATTTATTTGGCTTAATTTTTCAGCTAACACATTTAGTTATTTGACCAAAATTTTCCACCAACCACCTTCTTCTATAATACAGTTGACTACCATAAAAAATAGAAGTTTCCTCTTCCTAGTCTTTGTAATCTTAGAGCATCTCCAATGTAACCATTTTGGGCTCACTCCAATTAACCCCCAAAATGGTTTATAATAATTGGGAATGAAGAAAATTTTTTACACAATTAGGTTAATCGTGTAAAGGCTGATATGATGGGCCATATACGTTGATTTTCTTTTAATTTTTTTTCTATTTATTTTGTTCTCATATAAATACCCATTAATTTTAAAATTCATCTCACACTTTTTATCTCATATTTTCTTATCATCTTATATTTCTTTCCTACAATTTTATCCTCTCATATTATCTCCAAATTCTCTATTATGGATGAAAATAATAATTGAAGAAATTCATTTTTTTTTTTTTTGAGAAAGGAAAAATTCAACTAATTGTAGTGTAATTCATTAATATTTTATGAAATAATTATTTATATATTTTTTATGTTATATTATTTCTCATGTGTATTTAATAAAATAAATTTAACGATTAATATAATTATAAATATTAATATTATAATAGGTATATACATTAATCAATTGTAGTTTAAAATTATTAGAAAGAAAATATAATAAAATAAGAGGTTAGTAAAAAATTAATGTGATACTGTTAAACCTATTTATTAACCAATTGCATAATATTTGAAGATATATCACAATCTTCAGACAAGGGTGGGATAGGGAAGATTACCTAGGGCAGTGTGCACCGTTTTCTTTCATAGATAAATATATTCTCATATTTTGATTTCCATTCAAAATTTATTAATTTTAAGTGAAAATCACTTATTAAATTACAATCTATCAATATATTATATTATAATAATATCTATCAACATATTGTGATAATAAACATGTGTTACTTCTGAAAAGATGTATATTTTCGTTTAATTTTAAATAATAAAATTGTTATTTTTTTATAATAAATTTTGATGATGAAAACCTGTATAGATTTTTAACCCCCACCGTCATAAGTTGTGTAGTAAAATATTCATAATTTCGAAGATAAATCATTAACCGACGGGTTAAAATTAGTTGTTGGAACCTTAATAACTAAAAATAACGTTAAGGGAGTATCCCTTAACGGCAGTAAATTTGGTGGGAAAATAGTTGGATGGTATCCCGTGAATGAAGTCGGCATTAGCATCTCATATGCAGTGACAAAAGTTTTTGATTAAGAAAGAAACAAATGTTTGATATGGCAAAGCTGCTTAGGTCAATGACAGCCAATTAAAACAAAAAGAATACCAAAGTATATAAACTAATAAATACGACAAAAGTTACATCCAACTATTCAATTAATTTATTCCAAATATATCTATTTTATTTTATGTTTTAATAGTTTTCTGGTGACCAACTTAACTATCTGTAAAATATTTTTGCAGTTTATGCTTTAAAAAGAGTATGTTGTAGCATTTTAGTCATAAATCGTCCCGATATTAATAATAATTGATGTAGTACCCGAATATGGATCACCACGGACAGTTCAGCAATGCAGCCATATAATCCCCCAAACAAGACGAGGTTATCATGTAAGTTTCATTTGAGCCACTATGCGATTATAGAGGCCAATGTATTCTTTACATCTCTCCCGAAATGGTGAAAATACAACTGCTTATCTAAGGGGAAAAAAAAATTGCAAAATTAAATCCTACTCTTTTACAACTTTTACCTTAGATGAAAATCCTACTCAAGTATGGTTTGGTGTGCTTTCCAGAAGCTTTTCTCAATTATATTGCAGTGTTTAACAACAATTTTCCTCCCAGATTTCTCAACTACCTCAGCCTGCTCATTCACCAATGCCTTCTCCTCCTGCCCATCCAATGCAATACAAAATAATGAATATTTCATTAGTCACAAGAGGGATACTTGATGCAAAACCCCTATAGGTGTGTTTGTTTGGAGGCAATGGGAATGAGACAATTGTAAAATGATTCCGATTATTACGTTCCCAAACATGTCAAAGGCAATCAGATTCCTTTAATGATTGTTATGAAACAAGTCAAAGGCAATCAGATTCCTTTAGTAAATAAAGGCAATCAGATTCCTTTAGTAAATAAAGGCAATTTGATTCCTTTAATGAATGTTACCAAACAAGTCAAAGACAATTTGATTCCTTTAATGATTGTTGAGTTATCAAATTCCGATTGCCTCCAAACAAACACAGCCTATATATCTCTCTGTCTCAGCCAAAATCGTATAACAAACAAGACTCTTAGCTTGAAACTGACGGAATACGATTTTGTAAGCAAATTGTTTCTAAAAAGAGATGGAGGAGGAGGATTGGGAAGCAAGAAGCAGACGGAAATGAACTGAACCCTAACTATTTGACACTTGCTCCATATTTTCAATGTGCAAAGAGAAGACTCTCTTACCAAACTCAACTAGTTCTACCAAAGAATCAACTCATATCAGAGAAATGGCAGCCAGACCACACTTTTAACAAATACAGTAACTTTTCCCACGAAGATGTAAGCCAGGCAAAAATCACTAGGATAAGACGTGGGAAAAACACCAAGGCATGTGAAATTTTATACTACCTCTGTCTCCAGAAAACAGCCCCGTTTGTTGTACTAAAATTAATATTACAAACAGGGTCTGGAAGGCTATAAAGTAGAATTCATGTTAGACTAGTAGTACCGCCTCTAGCTAAAGAGCATTTAGATTCACAAGCGTACACATAGAAGAGAGCCTACCTTGTCCCAGAAAATTGAGGATCCTAGTCGGAACATGATTGGTAATGTGTCGTAATCAAGGGCAAACTGACTGGCGAGCAGCTCATTCTTCTCCTGAGCTAGAGTACCCTGTAGATTAAAAATGATCGCCTTAGTATCAACAAATACAAACTACACATTGTAATGTACTTCTAAATATCTTTACAGACCAGCCACAGAATGGATAGAGTAGATATTTACTTTTTTTGGTGATGGAATCAACTTGATCTATTCGTTTTATATTCTTGGTTCATTTGTTCTTCCTCCCTATCCATTTTCTACTACTTATGCAGGTTGGAGCCCTCGAGAGTGAGTTGGTACTACAAGGGAGTTCATCATGTTCATCTAAATAGTGTGATTTGGCAAGTAAAAATTTTCTTCCAAAAGGAAAATAGATGCTACAGTTCTGCTCTGAAGCTGTTATTGAAGTCAAATGATTGACTAAGAGAGAAGTGCTACATTCAAACGCATATATCTCCAAAGCAATTCAGAAAAACTTTAGCATGTGGCGCACACAATTTTAGGACTCCCAGCAAGGATTTCTGAAAAATTGCTTCTTGCAACCTCATAAAATACCATTTTTAGTCATTTTTACAGAAAGCAACATCCATTCATAAACAGTTGATGATGAAATGCTAGACCCAGGTCACCTGAATTTATATGGTAAACAAAGTCTGCAGATTCTAATGGATAGAATGATCAAATTTTCTTTTTCGCTTCTAATTTGTAGCCTTGACACTGATGTTGCAATCATTCTTCTGGCCCCCAACTTTATAGGAAATAATTTTAGCAATCTAGCTCTTGACATGTACCTCCAGAATGAAATACGTGGTAAAAGAAAGTTTTAAGAAAATATGTAAAAAGGTGAGGCAGCAAAAGTGCAGGTGGACAAGCAATTTTCCCAAACAACTGAAACTCATATAAGAAGTTCTTCAATTAATCAAAAAACCAATACCTTCAAACAGTTTTGGGCCTCACGTTTGCTCTTACCAGACTTGACAAGCATCCAGAAACAAGTGTTGTACTGATTGTTGATATGGCCTGCAAGATGGACAAAGATGCAATAATCAACACTGTAATTTTTTGACACAAAATAATGAGAAAACTCAAGAATAATTTTTTTTTTTTTTGACTAGGGGAAGACTGGGATAGGATAGGGGGAAGGGTGCAAAAACTCTCGAATACACATTGCTTCCTCAATATGGTGGTCTGACATCAGCACCAAAGGACCTTCCTATCTTCCCACCCAAATAAAAAAAGAATTTCCATTGGAATAAGCATAATTATCTCATATACCACCACACTTCGGAAGGACATGAAGAGAATGAGATTCACTCACAATCAACTTGTCTCCAAGCCAGATAATCTTCAAGTATTTCAGAGGATGGATAGCAAACTGCTCGCCCATCAAAATATGGTGGGTACTTCAACTCTTTCTGAGCAAAGTACAATTTCCATTTCATTACATACATTGAAGTGAAGAAAGATACAACTGCAGATACCACTTCACTGCAAAATGTCACCAAGATCAACTGTATTTTAGAAGATTAATTTTTTTTTTTTAAATTGCAAAAATTATAGGAGTACCATCCAATAGCAATTTTTCATCCTAGTACGAAATTGCCAAGTGCAAGAAAGAGAATCACCGTCAATTGCATTTAGGATAAATGTATCAAGCACAAAAACAGCATTCACATGTGAATATCACATCAAAAGGCTTTCAAGCATGACATTAGATCAAAAGAACAGATGGGCTGCAACAAATGTTCAAATCAGTGAATGAAAAATATGGCAATGAGTACCAGAAAGATACCTTGCATGCCTTTCATAGAGCCAAGAATCCTTCTTTAGAACAAAGCTGATCATAAAAACAGAGGACGAGGATCAAACCATGGAACGGTTTTATGCCACCAATTGAAAATTCTGAACTTTTTAGTACCTGTACTCATCACTCACTCCATAAGAGAAGACGATGTCATTAAACTCCTCCATCACAGCAACTGCAGCTGAATTCATGAGATTTAGGGCTTGCTCATCATTTGGCTTCTCAAATTCATGAACATTAGAAAACCTACGAAAATTTCAAAGAAGCAGAAGTGGTAAGTCAAAGTACAAAACCTTAGTGCATTAAAAGCTTGTAGCATGCTCATATCAAAGAATCTAGTAATTTACTAAAAGTGGAAAAACAACTTCTCACAACTGGAGAAAGCTCCATTGCAAATCCATAAGAGATACTAATTGTTCTGCAGAAACCATTACTGCATGACTGATAAATATGTATGCCTATTATGCACTAATCCTGTAAACACAAGTTAATCCAACTGAGGATAAAGTAGGGTACTAAGTATCTTTCTATAGCTGGATCTTAGAGAGATTGAGGTGTCCATGATGCTCAGCAGAACAACAGATGAAGTCCAGAAGGGAGAAGAAAAAGGAAAGATGTCAAGAAATGATATTTAGTCCTGGAAGAGCTGACAGGAGATAACTTGGCCAGTCCAGACAGATGTTAGTTTCTGACTCATTACTTACACATTCTATATAGAAATAAATAAAGAGACCAAAATCTCCCTCACTAAGAAGAATTCTACAAACCCTCCATGCAGGAAACTCGTGTGACCAAGTTTTTTAGCAAGCTTTTAAAAGCAATGCCTATGGTTAACAAAGTAAGAAACGAGATACACTTGCGACTCCATAAAATTGTGCTTGTACAGCCTCTGGTAAAAGCAATAAAGATTAAAAGCTAAACTAAACATTTACCTATGAAAATGACAACCATCAACACGAACAACAATCCAAGTTGATGGCATCAGATTGTTCTCAAATTGAGAAGCCTTGACATATTCAGGAATGATTTTACTAATGTCCCTATCAAAACCCCCCAACTCCTTCAGAAGGCATGGATGCACATTCCAGAAGTTTCTCGCTGCTATATTGTCTGAATGAGTAATTATTACCTTCCTCCTCAATCGTTTTACAGGATTACCATTTTTATCATACTTGACAACATCTTCAATCTGAAAAATACATTGAACAAGAAAACAATTTTCAAATCAACCGTTTGAGTCTGGAGATAATAATTCGTCAATAATATCATTCTGGGGAAAAAAATTAAGGATGGAAACCACAATAGAAATGAAGGCAAATGAAAGTCAAGACAGTTGGTTACTTCCTTTTAACGTCAAATAAGAAGGCTCCTTTCCAACAAATTAAGCTTTTTTCATGAAAGTCAAGAAGTCAAGACAGTAATAATGAAGAAGCAACATTCATGGGGTCAATTCTTAGTAATAGCTGCATTGCTAACTTACTTTGCTTGGTGATTGAGAAAAAACAGTCCTATAAATGAGGGGGCACAATAAAATGATTTCCAAAAACTTACACTCTCTAAATACTTGCTATTACATGAATCAGTAATTCTGTTCCAAACACTCCAGGAGGGAGGAAAAATACCTAAGAATGACCTGACGGAAGAGGACAGACAAAGCAAATTAAAATATGGATTCAACATAACAAAACTAGACCACCTAGCATACCAAGGGCTCAGAATGGTCCACATAAGTCTTGCCAATATCTAAGGTGCAAAACTATGAATTGATTTTTTATTTTGAGCAAGAACATTTAAGGATTTATGTCAACACAGAAAGGTAAATATCACACCATGCCTGGAAAAAGACAAAACACAGGCTTTGTTTAAATCCAAGACTTGGAAGAGTGACACAAAAGTTGAGTGTATCAATAAGCTTTCCCCATCTTTGGATGGAAGAAATGGGCTAATTGCATGCATGCGTCATGGAAACAAATTACAAGGCTAAACACATGAACTTGTGAAGGCAACTGCATTTGTTTTTGCAATTTCAAAATTTTCTAGTACATTAACACGTTATTCAAAGCAACTTAGTATCTATTGACAATGTGCAATCTCAGGTCAGGAATAAAGATTTTACATTTAACTACTACCCATTAAAGACATAATGCAATATAACATCCACAAATTACATGTTCCGGGAAGAAAGTATGAACAGAAGCAACAGTGCCAAACTCGGGGCGCCATGAGAAAAGATGTGGGAATAATTGGATAACTAGAGGTACATGAAGGTAACTAGCTGATACCTGTGTCTTTATAGCACATGATCCTTGACGAAATATGGCAGGAAGATTTTTGTAGTTGACTCTAAAATGCTGAAAAAGTATCTCATTTTTCTCTTGCTTTTGAGTTCCCTGTGGAAAGTAAAAGACATCAATCCATGCCTTTCGAAAAATACTGCATGATAACATGATATTGAGAGAGAGACAAAAAAAAGGAAATCACAAAATTGATATACCTACATTATTAAATGTGTTGGAAAATATAACCACACATATGTTTACTTCTAAGAAACATATGCAACTAGTAGTATTCAAATACCTACACTATTCACTATATTAGAAAATATAACCATACATATGTTTACTTCTAAGAAATATATGCAACTAGTAGTACTGAAAGAAGAGTATAACATCAACAAAGATAAAGTATAATAATGGTAAATCTTTTTTCTCAAAAATTTTGAAACAACCTCCAACATTTCCTTTGCATCCTTCTCTGACTTCCCACATCCAATCAGCATCCAGAAACAAGTATTATATTGATTTTCTAAATGACCTGCAAGTCAATTCACATATTGCAAGCAAATTATAAAAGATCTTTGCAAGAGTCATGGTATGTTTAGGACTGCATCAGATATGATTCATGCAAATGCTATCATATTAGGAAAAGAGAAAAGGAAGATTAAATTCAGCTTAGAACTCACAAGATCTTTGTCTGCACAAAAGATATGTTTGAAGAACTTCCAGTGTTGCACAGCTCATAACTCGTGATTTAAATGAAGGGGGGAACCTCAATTCCTTTTGTATGAAAAATTCCTTCCATTTCGTGACATAGATAGATGTGAAGAAGGACACAACAAGCGAATTAATTTTGCTGCAAAGTCAAAATGTAAGTAGCAAGAAATCAATTCAACCTAATGGAAGAACATGACAGAGATGTATAATATGCATTATAATGGACACGAACACATATATGAAATGATGAACAAAGCATTTGAGGTGCCAATGTTACTGCAAAACCCAAACACATGATCCTAACACAGGTCTAGCAGGCAGCTTATACTTATAGATATCTTAGACCTCAAGAAGCTAAAAATCACAACTGCAACTTATAATATTGTTATTCGTGAAGACAAAATTTTAAGAGAACATCTTCCAACCTTTTCCAGGTAGTGAAATCTTGAGCATCTTTTCCCATATCAAGTATATAACTATGTACATATTATTCCTTTTATAACTGAATTTGTTTTCCTTTTTCCTTAGTGCATTCTAAGACCTTATAGCAACCTCAGAACATTCTACTGCTTGTAAAGCTGAAATCAGGGATCACACCTATATGTACAAGAAAATCCAAAGGCAGGCAAAAATTTATGCCCTTAATAGGCTATATGCATTTATACCTTGCTCGCCTCTGGTAAAACTTTGTTCCTTTCTTGAATACAAAACTGCAAAAGAGATTTTCTTTTTCAAAATCTATTTACAATCTCAATCCATTGACAAGGGAGTTGAATTATAAATACCAAAGCACCTGTATTCATCACTAAATCCATATGCGAATACTATATCTGGAAACTCCTCAAGAACCGCGCTTGCACATGCATTCATCAAGTTTAAAGCTCTCTCATCATTTGGTTTGCCAAACTCATGCACTTCTGAAAATCTGAGTAAAAAGCCCTTAGTTATTCTCAAATAATAAAACAGATGAAAAATTCTCCTGTCACCAGGATATTGAAAGGTCAAGATTCTCCTTTACTAGAGGCAAAAACTAACACCAAAGCTAAAATAACTCAACCAAAAAACAAATATAGTCCATTTCAGTACACTATTTATCCAGAAAATTTAATGACGCCGAAAACTTACCGCCTAAAATCACGACCATCAACATGAACAACAATAAGGTTTGGAAGCATGATTTCATCTTCAACTTCAAATATCTTTACATACTCATACTTGCTGTTTGCCATATTATTTTGGGTTTTCCTAGTCCAATATGTGTACGTGGGAGTGACCTTAGCTTTAGACACTTACGGCAAGTGGGTTTTTCTTCCTTTTCTACAATTTTAACACTTTTTACCAAGGAGAAGATGAAAACCCTCTAGTTATTGACGTGGGTTTTTCTTCTTCATAAGAACCCGAGCCCAAATCAAGTTGCACAGAGACGAAGGAGTAGTACCAACTGGCCGGCGACTAAAATTTTTCTGTTTCTATTTGGTTCTGCGGAGGGCAGAGAGAGGCGGTGGCGGTTGCAAAATATATGTATATATGTATAATTGTCAAAAAAACAAAATTTAAATGAACCTAGTATTAGTAAGGATGGATTTAAGTTTTTTTTTTTTTTTTTCTGAAAAATATGAAAATTTTGTTTATAAAATATTTTAGAATTTTTAATTTGTTATCCTTCCATTCTATAAAATTCAAAAAAGAAAAGTCTTATTTCATTGAAGCACGGTAACTAACCTTGGTCTTCTTTAATTGAAAGACAGTTATTATGTCTTTCTAAAAAGGTATCTTTAACTAACACAACTTAATTGGAAAACCCTAAATTGGGGAAAAGAAAGACTATATTTAACATTATTAAGACGTGTACTCATCATTCCTATTCTAAAAGTATCATCTTCATCTTCTTCAGTATCCAATCTCAAAATCTACCTTTACATTTCAACACAAGTTCAGGAAGCAAAAGCTGCAAAATCATATCATATACTATCATGCTTACAAAATACACAGCCCACACTTCTTCTCTTCTCATCATTCCAAATATACCAACCAAAACCAACTAATAAGCCCCAATCAATTACAAGTCCCATATAGAACCTGCATCTTCTATTATAGAAGCCCTGCGCTTCCAAACGGATTTGTTGATTGTGGCTGCCCAGCAGGGTTCACAGGAAATGCAGTAAAGCCTGAATCGCCGAATGGATTTTGTTGGCTATACATATATTGTTGCGGATGAGGCTGGGGTGGCTGCGAGTATGCAGGTTGGAAGGGACCAAAAGGGTTCGTCTGAGCTTGAGGCACGCTGCCCATCTGAACTGCAGGAGGAGGAACAGAATTTGGCACAGCAAATGGGTCGTGTACTGCAAACGGATTCGGGGCAGGTACTCCATACATTGGCTGCTGGGAAGCTCTATATGCTCCATCATCATACAAACTATTAAGAGTGAGCGTATCCAATCCACCAGCCTGCCAAAAGTTTTGCATGAATCAATGATCAACAAAATTTTCACTTCCTATACTCATCACAAATATTCTGTTTGTGAAAGAGATTCTCACATCTGAATAGCCATTATACATGGAAAAAAAGAGAAATCTGAATCTCTTACACAAAAACTCTGTGTATAAAAACCAAGGCTCAAGATTTATGACCCGTTCCTAATTGTGTCTCCTTCAATTGAACTAAATCTTAAGTCACACAAGATTTATGAGCCCATTTAATATAATGGAGACAGGGTTCCTGATTTAGTTAGATGCTTACCATGTCTAAAGCATTAAGATGGCAATAAAATTCAGTAAAAGGTGTACGGAAGAGCTTGCTCGACTAACAATCTTCAAGTTTATTTGCTAATAAATTTTATTTTTTTAATAATGAAATTACAAAGCTCCGGTGATTATTGTAAAGGGAAGCCTTACCAACTGCCTCTCCTGTGAGGAGGATAAATTGCTGCTAGGAGTAGTGACAAGGGCAAGCTCCCACCCTGTCGGATCAAAATCTTTTGCTGGAGCAGCAGTAGAGTCAAATGGAGTGGTACCTATGTTTTCACAATTTTATGTGCAGTCCCCAATACAAAGTACAGGATGGAAATTTAGATAGAGTTCAGCACAACACACCATAAAAAACACAGAGAAAGTACTTACCAGATGGAACTATTGCTAAAGCCAGAGCATTACTGTCCTCAATAGCAGATGCATCTGGTGCAATGGAATTCAACCCCTATACCACACCATTTATAAAACTATGTCAAATGATGATCCAAAATTGCAAGCAGCATTTATGTCTGTTGCCACAAAGCATTATACATAAGAACATGAAAATAACAATTTACCAGTAGATCGTCAGTGTCAAAGTTATTGATGGGTGGTTGAGGTGGAGCAGCAACCTCAGCAGTTGAGACAGTAGCATCATCCAAGGGCACTGGTTTGGGTTCATCAGCTGTGATTGTTGGCTCTTCAGAAGCTGAAGGATCTTCTTCTTCTGGCTTATAGGTCAACATAAGTCTTTCCGGATATTCCTGAACACGACATGAAAAAATTCAATGTCTCTTCCCATTGTATATTTCTTCATAAGAAATAGAGTTGAATACTTTCATAAATATAACAAGGATACTAACCAATGTTTCTCTTGGAACAGAAACCATCCTTGGTGCTTCTCGTATGTATTCTTCCATGGTTACAAGAAAAGATTGTGGAGGCTGGAAAGAGATAATGCCATCCGTGAGTTTCTTGTTTAAAAGGGAACATGGAAACCAAACTCATGAATGCCTACAGCAATATTACACATAAAACTTCTTACCTCTCGCAAAACAGGAAACTGGAAATTCCTGGCCATCTCCAACCCTTTGCAAACTTCATAGAAGTCAGAAAGACTTGTGGCCTGCAAGAGAGCCCAACTCTTTCAGTCACACTGGAGTAAGCTAAAAAATTTCCAATGCAAACATCAAACTAAAATTACAAATAAAAAAAAGTAACACATCAACAACAACCAGGCATAGTAAAGAAATATCACCTGCTGACCAGCTCTTTTATATACATCAAGGGCCTTGATGGCTTCATGCCTAGGCATCTCAAAAAACTGATGCATTACCAAAAAATGATGTCATCCATCAGGTATACAACAAATATCAATACTGTGAATCAAAAGTAATCCCTTCAAGACATCAAAGTCTATGCACCTTGTCAACAAGATTGATAATCCCATCATTTATGGCACAATATATTTTGAAGCTTTCCTTCAGCACCTGATGTAATATGTCAACAAAAACAGAGTATGTTAAATAGAAGAAAGTGCCCAAATATGCCACATGAATTTGACAAATCACATTTTTCAAATTCCTCAGCGTGAGAATTTCAAGAGCCTCATCCAGCCAAGCATTGATGAAGACAACTGACCTTTAGCAAGACTTTTTCAGTTCTAAGGGTCATTTAAAATTTAACACCATGTTCCTTAGGTGTGAGAACATGCAGACAGAAAATTATGTTCTAGGTATACAAGAGACTTATAGAAACCAGTTGTTACAAAAAGAAATAACTTTCCAATGAAACAAGTTTGGCATATACTTGGAAATCAGTCCTCTCTCCTTCTCCTTATATTTTGATTCAAATAACTCTCTATTCTCTAGACCCTCTATTGGTACATCTAAAGGTCTCCTATGTACTTGTCTAAAACCATCTTTAGAGTGTTTCTTTCACTTTATCATCGCTTTGCTAATCCACATGTTACTAATTCTATCTACTCTGGAGGACAATGTCCATAACATCCTTATTTCTACCATTCAGTTTCTGTTCATCATGTTTAGTGCCCAACACTCTATTCCGCAAACATCCTTGGTCTCATGACAGTTCTATAAAATTTTCCTTCCAATTATTCTGCGAATCTGCATGCTACTCCTTTAGAATATTAAAGAAAAATTATAATACCGGTTCTGTCTTACTCATGTTGGGCCCAGAATGGAGTGCTCGCACTACTTAACAAAATTCTAACTATTAATAGAAGGTGAAATAGAAGTTAAAAAAGCAAAAACAAGACATACCAGGGCCAGGGCATATTGTATCAGATAATTGTGGACAGCTGCTCCTTCAGGCTGGAATTTCCAAGAGATTCAAGGCATAATTAATTAGCACTAACACATTAAAAATTTGACAAAAGGGTTGATTTCCAGAAAGATTGAAGGTATAAAAAACTGAAGAATAGACCAGTAACAAAGTACCCGACACCCAATAAGACGATATAGCAACTGCTGCAATGCAGGTAATTGCTCAAGAAGTTCTTCACTATCCAAATCTCGAGTTTTACTGTAACCCTGCATTCAAAGACCAGGAAGATATCAATCTATCATGCATGAAAACTTAATTCAATCAAGCAGTAAGCAGTTTAGCAAGTACTGCAAATTCCATAGACAGTGAAAGAGGAGCTCATCCCAAACCAAAATTTTGAAGAGCACCAAGAAACATCACTACCATTTTTTAGATTGGACAGTGAAAGACTCCAACAATCACAATGAGCTAATTTGAGAAAAAAGGATACACTTCTAAATCCCTTCCTCAGGGAGAGAGAGAAAAAGAAAAAAGTTATAGATGATCAAAGGTGAAGTCTAGTTGAGCCCTTTGACATGAAATCTTTAGACAACAACCATCAACTTAAAGTAGCACTATTATTTGAAACAATTACTTGCATTGCAACTACTAAACAGTTTCTGTTTTTCCTACAAAAAACAGTTTTTGTTATATAAGCTTACTGTCCTGCCTTATCTTAGAACATGCAAAATTCATTAGTCATCAAAACTCATTATACTCCTGAATATGTAAGATACAACCCAAAATAAATAAAAATCAAAATATGGAAGAAAGAACCCTCAGAGATACTAGTCAAGAATTAAATCCACCTTTTCCAGCCCTTGAGCAGGCCTAGGTAGCCGCTCAGCTTCAATGTCATACTTTAGAATCCTAAAGCATTCAAGCCGTTCTTCCAAAAAAAGTGCATAACAGCGAACCCAACCAGAGCAATCCCAAGCTAGATAGAGAACAAGCAATCAGAACGAGAGTGCTATTTAATAACAGACAGAGATGACTAAACAGAAACTGAAACAGGAACAAAAGGAAAGTAAACAACAAAGAAAAACATCTCTTTGGTACCAATAGGGCTCGACTCATCCTTGAAATTAGACATTTGAAGAATACGTCCTCTCTGTTGGAAATTCAAAAGTTCTTCACGAAATGTGGGATCACCTTCCCTCAATGTTCTATGAATAACTATCAGTGTCTTCAATGCCACCTATTACAAAACATTCAAAAAGATAAATACATGACTTTCAGCATGAAAAAGAATCAAAGCCACATCAACTCATGAACAAAAAAGAATTGGGAAGAAGTTCTCGTCACACAGCACATAGACTTGTGTCATGCAGCAAAATCTTGAAGGTTTTTCTACTTCATAAAATGTTACATGTAAACCACAATAGTTGGCTGACAATTATTCAACTGAATGATATCCCCAGCAAAGAAGATATTACATGCAATTCAAATATCAAATATTCTTCTAATTAACACAACCAAGATTCTCTATCAAGGAAAGGGATCTCCCAAAAGAGGTTACATTGATTGCAGATGCAGAGTCCGTAATGAGGAAGTCTGTGATATCAAAGTGCATCCTTCAGCTAAAATTGGTTTCACTAGGTGTAAACTAGTATTAGAAAATTGAGAAAGGCATCATAGAGAAATTCCTAGCAGTAAGGACATCCATCCTCATATAACACAAATGTACAATCTGATGGTCATACATTTTCCCTTTCCCTTAGCCCTTCCTTCTGCCCCCTACCTCTCTTTCCAACAATTATTGATATCAAGAACCAAGTAAAATATCAACTCAACCAATTTCAACTAGCAGAAAGTCAAATACAAGATATGCTAATGTTTTATATGGTTCATATAACACATCACCAAAAGATAAATGAACTGCCAGGACTATTGTCATACACAATGTGCTCAAGAAAAAGGAACATAAACACCTTTGTATAGACTTCCATACTTAATCCCAATACTGAGCTATGCTAAAACTTCCTCATTAAACTGATCAACAATCTATATTACAGTTAAAAAGTGGAGTTCAATAACATCATATAAACAACAACATTACAAACTTCAATTGAAAGAACCAGCAACAACTGAGATTGAAACAAGGTAAATGAAGATAAAATCCAAACAGATTATTCTTAGAACCAAAATTCAAACCGTCCAGTTATGTGTCTTTGCCAATCGCCTAGCAAGGACATGCATACAGTATGCAACATCAGCCCGTGGCCGAACTGCGGATGTGGCAAGCAGAATTTCTACAACAAAAAGGCGAAACACATCAGTCCTACCGAAATCTACACATTTTTCCATAAGAACAGCAGCAAACGTCCAAACCACAACCCCCGCCCCCGCCCCCGCCCCCCAAATGAAGTTCAATCAATTCCAAAAGGAGTCCAGACACAAATTTCAGAAGTTCCGCTTTCTCCTCAGAGATCATCGAACCATGCAAACACTCAATTTCCACTTAAAAAGTAAATATCTCCTTCCAACTATTTACATCGTTAGCCTAAACAAAAAAACACCCAAGTTTACAGTTTATATCTTTCCCACAAAACTCGGAAATCAGGTCCATTTTGCAAAACCCACAAATTCCCGACTCAAAACTTGGATCTATTTATCATTTGTATACCAATAAAAGAACAATTAACTCACTTCTAAGATGCCTTTCTTTGGGTGGACACTCCACATGATTGGTAGCCTTAACAATCGCCACATCCAAATCCTACACAAATTCAAAATAAAGAAAATATTAATCAAAAACCCCCCAGAAAACAACAATTCGGAAACTCCAATACACCATCAATCAACCCAATAAAGAAAATCCGAAGTTAAAAGGGAACCTTGAAATCGCTATTAACATGGGCAAGTCCAACTTTGGTGTGGTCTTTGAGAGCACCGTAGGCCTTCCTCCAAGTCTGAAGAGTGCCCATTTCTCAATAAGTAAATCCCAGAAACTTCCACAATCTACCGGCCCGGAGATCTCCCTGGAACAGTTATGGCCGACCGCAAAACCACCCGGAAGAAAAAATAAAGGAGAGAATCAGAGAGGAAGGAGAAAAAGGAAGAAAATAAAAGGGGGTGGGGGTTACTGTGGGAGTGCGTGTTTTTGCGGGTTGTGTGGGTGATCTGACTATGTTTCGTTGTGCTTTTGCGATGGAAAGAGTTGTAATTGGCGGCCCCCTCTTGACAGAGTATTATGAGTCATCATTAGGACCGGTTTAGTGAAAACAAGTGGACCCACTCAAAGTCTTAAACCGGATTTTAATTACAATATAGGAGTACTTAACTAATAATAATACTATTTTTTTTTTTAAGCAATAACACTAATTTATTAAATACGAATGTAATTAATATTTCAAATAAACATATAAATTATGTACAATTAATTAGGGTTATAAAAGGGAATTATCATTTAAATATATTGAAATATAATATATGAATAAAGTCCTACAAAATTTATGATTTTAAACAGATGAATAATTCAGTTCTCTATTTTTTGGTGGGGAAATTCTTGTTTAATTTTATTATTATTTTTTATTTTTATATAAGATATTTTAAAAAGTAAGAAATTTTTTAAAAATAAAATGTTAATGTAATTTTATTTTAATTTATTTTTGTTTATTAATATAAATTTTGATGATAAGATAGAAATAGTTTTTATAAGAAAAATATAATGAAAAAATAAATATGATTTTATTTTTTAAATTAAATAATAATAAAATTTTAAATGTTTTATTAAAAAATAGAGTTTATACTAAGTAAATTTTGTTTTACTTGTTTAACGTTAGTGTGATTAGTGATGACGTATGAAGTAATGATGTTGTAATTTAGTTTTTTGGGGGATGTGAATAATAAATGTAAAATGGGGGAAAAAAAAAAAAGAAAAAGTTAAAAATGAGATGATATTAGTATCACATGAGCCACAGAGTTATGGAAGATGGAAGGATCAAAGAAGAAGCGGATCGTAAGGCTTCTGGATTTTGGAATCTTCTTCATTTTTTATTTTATGCGGTGGATTATAAGAAAACCATTATATTATTACTGTCCCCCGTTTTTAAATACATGTAGTTTTATAGATTATTTTTACTTGTCACTCAAAATTTCAAAGTAATAATGATTAATATTGTCGTAATTTATTCTATGCCAAATCATAAAACTACACTTATTTAGAAGATGAGAGTACTTTTTTTTTTTTTCCCCTTATCTCTAAGAGTGAGTTTGTTTGAAGGCAATCAGAATAAGAGCAATCGATTGCTCAATAATTATTAAAGAAATTTGATTCTTTTTGACTTATTTGGTAACATTCATTAAAGAATCTGATTGTCTTTGATATATTCGGTAATAATTATTAAAAGAATCTAATTGCCTTTGACATGTTTAGAAACGTAGTAATCGAAATTATTTTACGATTGTCTCATCAGATTACCTCAAACCAAACACACTCTAATAATAATATAATTTAATAATATAAAATATATAATAATATAATAAATTTTTAAATAATATTTTTTTCAATAATAAGAATGACTAAATTAAGCGAAAACAGTACAAATAGGATGTAATTCAATAATAAGGATTTGTCACTTAAAATAATAAACTTTGAGTTATATAATAAAAAAAATTGAACAGAAACAACAAGGAGAATAAATTCGTGTACATAATAAATGGAAGTGGAAAAGTCCGGGTCCTCTGTCCTACGGTTGAACAACCTTTCAATTTCATGGTCCAGTTGGTAATTTCACTATATATTTATATTTGATATTTTTTTTATTTTTTTGATGAGAGCAGTGAGACTGAAATGGTTGAACGTCTCTTGCATTGTGGACCATAGAAAATGTCAAATTTGGTTTTCCAAACAAGGAATCAACCAAACCTAAACAAGTACTCCTATCCTACCTTACAAACCCACATCCCCCCCACTTTTATTTATTTATTTATTTTTTTTGTGTCCTGAAAAAGCAAAATATAACAAGTACGAAAGAGGCAGAGGAAAAACAAATAAAAGAATACAAGCGTGAAAGAGGCAGTACAAGGAACACCTATTAAACAATTCTTAAAATGAAAGGAATTTATGGTGATTTAGTGTAGATATGTGAATAATAAAGCAATATTCCAACAAATTTGCCAGGTCATGAAATGATGGATAGTATGTAGATTTGGTCTAATAAAATTTAGCAAAAAGTCAGGAACAGATTGGATTGGGTTGGGTTGAGAGAGCTGTCAAAATGATCACCAAACCTATGCATAAACACAAGAAACAAGATTCCATAACTTACAACTAACTTTTGTTGTACAAATATTTGCAACCTCCTGCCTTCTCTCTTTTCTACCTTGTACCTTGTTTCTTTAGAGACAATAAAAATCAAACAATTCAATTAATAGATTTTTAAATATATTAAAACCAATCAAATTTTTTAATTATTATTATTAAACAAGTTAAAAAGACAATCAGATTCTTTAATTAATATTACCGAACATGTTAAAAGCAATACAATTTCTTTAATGAATATTACTAAACAAGTAAAAGATTGTCTCATCCCGATCCTCTCTAAATAAACGCACCCATAAAATTAAGAGGATGATATTAACATTTTATTATAATACAATCAATACAAAAATTTAAAATATATGCGACATAACGCCAATAATAAAGAGATAGATAATTTGTCCCATTTAAAATATATTTCCTCTTATAATACAAGTAAACGCATAAGATCTACTTTACGAATAAATCCAATCACTAACTGCAAACCCATTTTTTTCATCTATTTTTCCGCAGTGACTTCTTCAATCCAAACTGAATTTATTACTGTAAATTCTGAATAACACAAAATACTGCATATTGCAGTTACTCAAACAAGCAGTAGATCGCTGTTCATGTGGGTTCACTGTAATTTTTTTATTTTTATTTTTACAAAAATTGTTTTATTCAAATTTTTTACTATTACAAGCCTCTATTTTTTTCTCTTTTTCTTCTTACGAAAATTTTGTTTTCTTCCCCTATAAAAAACTAATTTCTTTCCTTTTTATAATTAGTTTGTTCAATGATTTTGTTTTGCTTTTTTTTAACCACTAATACAATTTTAATTTATGATATAAATTATATTTAATGTTAATAATTAATATGTCATTAAAAATTTTAACATGATTGAAAATTCTCACATTTTGACTGGCGTTATTTATAAATAATAAAATAGATATAAAATTATACAATATTAAATCTTAAAAAAAATTAAAACAACATTAAATATAGCTTGTTACTTAACACAACATTATTACAACAAAAATAAAAATAAACTGGAAAAAAATACAAACTTCCATAACAAAAATTAAAAATGGATTTAAAGAGAATACTTTTTAAAATAGGAAATAGAGTTATTGGTTAGAGTAATATTACTATAATATAAATATTATATTTTAGAGTAAATTATATTGTATTTTAAAGTTTGTGGTTGTGTGATGAGAATGGCATAACTTTTAGCTTTGTTTATGTGGTAAAGAGTACCACTCCAAAAGCCATGACCCGCGGATATATAAACCCCATCAGAATGACACAAATGACCCGCATGCACTTTTTTCAATGTGAAAGCTAGAAAGTGAACAAGAAAGACAATTTGCTATACAGAGATGCCCTTTTTAACGCAGTTCTGCCAAAATACAGTCCACTAATTACTGTACAGTCAAAAATATTGAAAAAAATAGTTAAAATATTTTTTAAAAATTCATAATATATTTTATTATGAAATAAAGAAATACTGTTTTTTTTTTAATACTTATGCATCATTTTGAATATTACATCTCTTGCTTCTCCAAATGTAAAAGTAGCATTATTTGACTATTTTGATTCACAGTGAGATTGATATCGAGTTTGTTCAGAGAAGAAAGTCATCGAGCCAGGCATTATGGAATGGCAACTTCATGATTCCAGAAGCTATGCAGAATGCAAGAATCCACATTGGCAATATCCACTGATACATGAACAACAGAATTGGTTTCCCTGCCAAGTTCACAACAACAACAACAACAACAACAAATGAGACTCTTAAGAATTTTTCCTAAATGGAGGATTGGACTTTTGAACCAATCTTAGCTGCCAATTTTACATTAAGATAACAGAAAATTGACGTTCACAATTCTACATTCAAACCATCTTTATCCATAGCTTCGCATTTTCTTTGTTTTGGTTCCCTAATTGAGCAATCAATCGTGAATTTAATTCAAATTTAACGTCCGTTTGATAAAACTTAATTTGAGATTTGAATTCTGAATTCTAAAAACTGAATTCATTAAGTTAGAATTATTTGATAAAATTAGAAAAATATGTTTGGATGTTGAAGTCTCAATGTCAGAAATTTGAAGGCTGAATCTTGAAGTCTGAATTGATTTATCAAATCGAGCCTTAGAGGTTGGAAATAGGAACTCGATATCTTACTAGTTGAGCTAGTTGAGCTAAAGCTTGGGATAGGCCTGAAAAGTCGTATCCTATCACAATAAGAATAGGAGGTCCTCTTCCACTTTAACAGAGAGAGCAATACCAGTAGAGTATACAGGTAATGGTATCAACTACAAGTCCAGTAATCAACATACCAGAAAAGGAAAGAATGAAGAACAAAGATGATTAAAGAGGGGAACAAAATTACCAGCGGACCGCAATTTTCTTTCCGTTTTATCATTAATCCACTCCCCTGTCTCACGAAGTTGCTTCTCCAGAGGCCCTTCAGTCTTTCCAATTGTTCTTGAGAAAATGGTATCAAAAAGAGACTCATTCTCCTCCTCCGACCCACTAAGAACCCACAACAGAAAATCAATCAGAAAACATCAAACACCACAAATTTATCACTCTTTTGACACAACAAAAAATGAAGGTTAAATAAATATTACTTGCCTCTTGGGTTCTCTGTCTTTATAAAATCCAGCACCAATGGCCTTCTCGATCTCCATAACTGATGGCTGCTTCTTGCCCTGGTTCTGCTTTCGTAAATTTTGAGGTGGTGACTGTACTGGGATAGTATCCTTCAATGAGTTAGGAGTAGTACTAGCTTGAGGAGGAATGGAAGGTGAAGAGGTCGTCTTGTTGGGTAATGTGGAGGCAACAATGTTAAGTTTGCCAAGGGAAATGTAGTTTAAGCTCACCATTTTGAAATGCAGAGAAAACTGCAATGGTTGGATGCTGCAAATTCTCAATGGATGACAACAATAAATAAATATCTCATCTGATTGAGGAAAGCAAACCTTGGCCTCTTCCGAGCCTTCTATATGGCTACAAGACAAATTGACAAAAGAGAAAAACGTTCCCCAGTAAATATCTGAAAAGAGCATCTTATCGAATTCTCAACTTCACACACACACACACACACACACACACGATTACTGTTAAGGTTACTTAAATCCCAAGTCGAAAACCAACAATGCATGTGTATAATATAAAATCCAAGGCCTCTCCACCATTGCCAATTAGTTTTGAGTTGAATGCTCATTTGAATATCAATAAATTTAACATGATATCAAAACAGGGTTTGGGATGATAAGAGGGTTTGGGGTGATAAGAAAGCAGGGAGAAAGTAGCTCTGATTTCATAAAACTGTAAAACCAATGTTAATGTTGAATGGTACTTGATTTACAAAAGTATATACAGTTTAGGGTTGAGATGGTATTTGATGGGAGCAAAAAGGAATAACTCTCTCTTTAGTCACTAGAAATGAGGAGGAACATGTAAATGTAAAATATGTTCTGTCTCATGTTGGTAAAACTCTCAGCAAATGAAGAGCTTGTGTCCACTGAGGCTTCTGCGAAAGCACAATTCGCCTCAAAATGGGAACAGCCCCTGCTGCTACTATTGCCGCATGGTTTTCGCTATCCATGCTCAGATTATACAGTATTGCCAAAGAAGCTTCGGTTGCCCGGTCGCTACCTTCTTCAATCAACTTTACCAATGGAAAAATGCCACCCTCTGCCGCGACTGCTCTGGTTGAATCCACCATCCCTTCAGAGATTATTCTGTTGAGTTCTACAACTGCAGCTTCTTGGACGTCTGCTGAATATGAAGTTTTAATCTGCTCTATTAGCCTTGGGATCGTTTCGTAAAGAGTCACCTCCATAGTCACATGATTCTCAAAGTCCAGATTGGGTCCAGAGAAAGAGCCGAGTCTAACAAGACAAGCAGCAACCCAATCCTTGTCACGAACTGGTATATCTGACATGAGAATTTTACGGAGCAACTTTGTGAAATGATGAATGTCTATGGTGCTGCGGAATTGCTCAAGGTCAAGTAGTCTTGTAAGTAGTCGACATGCTGCTGATATTGCTCTACCAGCTTCTTCAACTTCAAGAACAACTAATTCTGGCCTCTTTACATCTACAAGAGATTCTGTATCTGCCCATATTAATAGGAAAAGAACAAAGATTGTCAATGCACTAAACAAGAAGATAACTCAATGTACTGTCAGCAATATCAACACACAACATGTATTTATGCATACAAGATGTATAGTATGGTGAGGGAGGGCGTTCGCCCCTGCATATATGTGTGTGTGTGTGAGAATATATATGTAAGGAATCTTCCTTACCGCTCAAATAATTTTGCTGAAACAGAACTTCAAAGCCTGCTGCTACATCAACTGAGATGATCTTTTCCACACACGACTCATTGACCGTGAAATACTCAATTATAGAAGCAGCTTTCCTCTGTAAGTTTGGGGATGGTGTCTTCAAAATTTCAACCAGACGAGCAAAGAAAGCAGAATCCACAAGATCTGTCACATTAATGGTCTGAACGCTGTGGGAAAAAGTAGAGGCTTAAGTAGAGCAGACATGTTATGGGCAACAGGAGGGGGAAAATTCCAACATTTTATCTTTCTCTGTCTCAATAAAAGAAAGGCAATATAAGACCATTGAAGTGGACGAGTACTACATCTAAGTTAAGCATAAAAGAACCTGTATGCCAACTTCGACTCAGTTGTCTCGTTTGACTCGGAATTTCTTGTTGAATTACACTCTCTTCTCGAATTATTAACTGGTCCATCATAAAACTGAAAGCAAAAATAAGCATGGTTACCACTGAAAACTAACAAGACAATAAGACTTGCCAGATTGCTAGTACGCAAGAGCTACATACCTTTGATTTCATTTCTTTATTAGGATCCAAAATTCGTGTAAGAATGTTCAAAATCTGCATCCCACATGATATGAATTCTTCCATTAGCTACTTAAATATTTGGTAAATGTTTGCTACAACTGCTGTAGAACTGAATTTTGGTAAAATATTTGCACTACCATCTCTGTTGGGCTAGCTGAGATCTCAAAATGCATGAGTGATTCAACCAGAGTATACACAACTCCTTCTGCACCAATTATTTTGCAAATATGATTGCTGCATTCAGAAGTAAATGATTTAACTTTCCACGAAGTACTATGACTCCCAGAGGGATAATCTCCATGATAGAAGCTAGAATAATTAGATTAAAAATTTAAAAATTGAAGTTAGAGAAATGGGAATAGGCATAACATGCAATTACGTTGTGACTACCAAGAGTAGGAGCACTTGAATGGAGCATGAGAGAGTACTTTTATCATCGATCTGCAACTAAATGAGAAGCAATTGGGACATACTTTCGTGAGACTAATAGATGCATATAAACAAGAAGAGAAAAGCATTGTGTTTAAGGAAAAAGTAAGTTTGCAAAACTATGCATAGTCAACAAATAGAAGAATAGAAACAAAAACTTGAGATCCTTCAAACAAAACAAGCAAAGAGAATGATTCTTTCTCACATCATAAAAACAGAAAACAAAACAAAAGCACTTGGCATAGAGAATCTCGAACTTGGAAAACCCTTTCAGACTCATGCTATTAGGATGTACAACAGAACAGCTATAAAAGCATTAACTGCTTATTATCCACGAAAAAACCATTGAAGGAGGCAACTTCATCCAGTCAAACATCCACAAAGATGACATAAAAAAAAAACAAGAGATCCCAAATTTGACCCAAGTAGCAGTGAGAGTGAACAATGGAACTGTGCACATATCCTAATTCCTATTTTTGGAAAAAATAGCCGGCTTTTAGAGGAAAATTCAGCTGGTACACAGACAAATGCATTAGATACCTGATTGAGAGTCTCTCTAAAGCCCGAATTACAGGCAACCTAACTGTTTCATTTGGATGACGAAGGAGCTGACATAAATGCTTAATTGCACCAGCTTCCTTGAATGCCACACGCATATGTTCATTGATAGATAAATCGGCTATTGAATCTGCAGCTCTTGCAATAGCTGTATCGTCATCAAGTTCAAGAATCAGAACTAGTCTGGCAACTCCATCTACCCATGGCAAAAGTGTGAACCTCTGAGATGAGGGTGTTGTCTGGTTTGATTTATTGTCATCTTCTAATTCAATTGCTCCTATGCGAACGAGAAATTGTTGCTTTGCTCGGCCAACCATAGCCTTCATTTTTGCCTCCTCTAAGTTCTGGTCTGGATCATTCAGCCCAATAAGTAGTTCTGATGCACCATATCTTGAAGGAACTTTTGCATTTTGCTCAATCTTAGAGCCATCAGGAAAAGAAGGCCATGAGTACAAAACTGATTTAAAAGACTTGTATGCAGCAGCACCAATCAATGGAACCAGTACAAGACCTTCCTCCAACAAAAGAATTCTGTAGTAATCATCTTTAGCAATTTCTAATAATGCATTTCTCGCCACTTTCCTAATTATCTTATATCCCTCATCACCAGACTGCAAGAGCTTTACCTGCAAATATCTGTTGTTAATAAAATTCCAAATATCAAATATCTTCTACATATTTCACTAGTTTGAAACTGTATGATAAAACTCCAACATTTAGATGATCAGTCCATGAGAAAACTTGAAACCCATACTCTATCTTTTAACAATCTCAATTAACAGATGAAGAAAGACGAAATGAGTTACATTTCTCAATATGCTGAAACATTTCAGGCAATATTTTGCTAAGAAATTAAGTCAAACAGGCTCTTTGTCCTTCTGTTTATGACAAGTTTCAATATCTAGCCAAAGCTCAATCAAAACTTCACTACAAAAGGTAAATGTATTTGAGTAGATATTGTGTGAACCTCACCAATGGTGGAATAACACCCGCTTCCACCATGACCTTGTGATTAGAATGGCTCAATGCTAAATTAGCCAAAACTGCTCCTGCTATCTCCTTCACTTTTAGGTCTTCATCTTCCAAGAGTTTGATAAGTAGAGACAGGAGCTCTGGGTTACTGATTTTTCCTCTAATTTTCTCATCTGCTGACAGGTTGAACAGTGTACCAAGACTTTGCTCCTTAACCTGCAAAACAATTGAAACTTTTACTATATGCATTTCAACAAACACTTGTAGGAAAATAATCAAGAATGATACATTTGAAGATAATGGAGATCGTCTGAGCAAGCCAGTTATCTCTTCTATTGCCCCACTTTCTGCAACTGTTATTCTATAAACATCAACAGAGGATATAGTTCTCAACACCCCAGCAGCTGCTTCGCATGCAGAATCAGAATTCGACTTAAGAAGGTTGACAGTGAGATTCACAACACCACCAAATTCCATAATATTATCTATGCATGACTTCCCTCCCAGTGAATATTTCCACACTGTGTCTATAGCTAGTTCTCTATCAAGAGGATCATTATCCAGCCCCAGCATCCGGATGAATAATGCCACATAACTATCACCAATGCCAGATGAATTTGTCTTTAGTCCATCACCTTCCTGACAGGAAAAGTAATTCAATCATCATGCACACCAAATACTTCGAAATTAAAGAAAAGAGGAAATAGCAAAACAGAAAGACATACCTAATGCAAAGACAAATCTTAATTAGTACTATTCCAGAATAATCATAACCCATCATAGAAGTTTGTATTTCTAAATGGAACATAAGAACCCAAACAACAAATACTATAGCGGCAACAAGTAAATTTTTGCAAAACATTTTCCCAAATAAGCAGATGGGTGAATTTGAAGTTCCAGACTTGCCCAAAGGTCAAAAGGTATAGAAAAACAATAGAAGAAAAAAAAAAAAAAAAAAAAAAAAACAAATGAGATTCAGAGACAAAAGTAATGCAAATTTGACTCACGCGAAACTATAATACTCCTAGAAGACCCAAAACAAATCGCAGTCCAGATAGGAGGAAAAGTAGGTTAACTTCTACGGTTGAGAAGTAACACAAATAACAAGAAGAAGCCACCAAGAAGCACAAACAAATCAAACTGGAATCCAAATTAAAACATCCCATGATGCATCCTACAATGCCCTGAATACTCTACCGATTCAAAATGAGATAATACAGAGGTAACACCATTATTCCTACATGTCAAAATAGCACTAGAAAATAATCATGCAAATTCAAATTGAACCGACATAGATAATTAGTTTTCAAGAAACGCCAATTATTTCATCCAACCCCCAACACCTGGACATTATCTTTAACTTACAAGAACTAAACCCAATAACAAGAACTGAAAAAAAAAAAAGAAATGAAATGAACCCATATGGAAAAATGACCTCTCGAGAGCTCGCATAAGATGAAGAGCGCTGTGGGATGGCACCACCATCATCAGAGACCCTTACTCTAAAAGTTGGGTCTCTGTTACTCACTCTGAAATTGAATTTACAATGATTCAGAGAGAAATCCCTACAAAATTTGGACTTTTTGGTTCTAACAGTGTCAAATTCCACATGGGGATACAAAATTTTGTGTTGCAGAGAGTTAGGAGGCTTGAACTTTAACTGGGTGGGGATTAACAAGGCCATCTCTGTAAAGGTAGCATTAGATTTTTGCTCCCATTAAGTTCATATGTTTGTTGATGATGGAAAGAGAGGGGTTTTGGCAATGAGAAGTTGAGAGGTTTTGGGTAAACAAATGGCACATGCGTTACATTATCTCTAGAAAGTTCTGTCCAAATTTGCATTTGCAGCCGCAGGCGGAATATATGTGAAATTTGGACACAATTATTTTTTATCCAATAAAATAATACGAGTAGTTATATTTCAAAATTATTTTTTATGCAATACAAATAGTCTAATTTTTATATTTTTATTACCGGCAGATATTAGCCTCCAGATCAAATTGGTTTGATCTTACAAAATTATCTCTTATCAATAAATTTATTTATTTATAGAGTTTATTTACATTTATCCATAAAAAATTTAAAATGAACACCAACAAATCCTTTTTACTTCCGAAGGAATCAAAACAAACTTTTTTTTCGTGAAAAAAAATCTCTTCATTTTTTTCAGAGATGAAAACTAAATCCCAGAAATAAAAATTCAAAATATAATCGAGCCTGGAACATTTTCGGTCAATTCACTTTTTTGAAGAAGTTTCGAAAAATAAACCCACAACATCTGTTCCAACCCCTATGTCGCTTCGTGGTGATGGTGACGGTGAAGGTGATGGAGGGAGAGATTTACTGTGCGGCGCAGAAGAGGGGAGGTGGTGGTGGGAAGGATTGGTTGGTGATGATGTTTATTTTTGTATGTAAATGTAAATAAATAAATAAATGGTAGGGGTAATTTTGTGAGTTGAAACCAAATTTGCTCTTGAGGCTAATATGAGTTTTGGCAATATCGTCAGGCATTTTTATTATTAGACATATTATTTTACCTTTAAATTTTTATGCGTGATTTTTAATAATTTATAACTAGAATATAAAATTATAAATAAAGACAAGAAGGAATTGGTCCAGGAGGTCATGAGTTCGAGTCATAACGGAGACGTTGAAGCGTATAGAGATTCTGAGTTCAAATCACGCTGAGGGTAGATCACACAAGGAGCATTTTACTTAAAATATAAAATTAAACTCATAAAATAATCAATTACATATAGTAAAAATATCATTTTTGTACCAAACAAATAAAAACTACTTTTTTAATTCATTACATTATATTTTTAAAAAAAATTTAGTCAAAAATCTATTTTTACCTGTCTTGATTAGGAATATTTTTATCTTAATAAACAAATATATTTTTTTGACTTCAAAATTATAAAATAATTAAAAAATATTTACCACCGCCTCTCTCTCCCACTCCCGTCCCCGCTCCTCTCCCTCTTCTCTTTTCTTGTCCCCTTTCCCCCCTCCCTCTTTGTCATAAGGGTGAAAGAGAAGAGCACACAACCAAACTCTATCGATTGAGATTGAAAATTTTGATTCAAAATGTTACGGGCTTCGTTAATTTTGCTTGTTTTGGCTATGAAAACTCCAATAACGATGATTAATGGCCAAGATCCTGGCGCGGCAGGAGGTGAAAACAAGTGTGGATGCTATCCTTGCAATAATCCATGTACACCGCCTTCACCTCCTCCACCGCCGCCGCCACCCCCCTCCTCCTCCTCCTCCTCTCCTTCGTCTTGCCCACCCCTCATAGAGTACAGATCTGCACCCCCTCTTCTCCTTAGTCATAGGGGGTGAAAGACAAGAGCCCGAGCTTTGGAGTATGAAGCTATTGTTCGGTTTTTGGCCCCAAATAGTTATCGTGTCCGATTTTTGGGCAGTAAAAGTTTCGCCATTTCTGATGCATTTGATGGGTTTGTTAATGGTGGTGTGTTAGGGTCTGTTTGATAAATTCATTCAGTATTTATTTTAAATAGATTAAATATTTAATTGATTAAGAGTGTTTCATAACTCAACTTGTTTCTGACTTAATGAATTAAGAACTTTTTTAATTAAGTACTTAATAATTAAGTGCGTTTAATAACTATAATTCAAAGTTTTAAAAGATTAAGTGGGTCTGAATTGCAAGTATAATTGTTAGTCTAAAAATAAATGATTGGCGAATCACTTATTGCTAAAGTGAATTGGTTGTAAATTTTTTCTTATTTTTAATATTTATTATTATTTTTAGTTTTTTCTTTAAATAATTTGTATTTATTAAATATTTTTTGAAAAAATATTTTATCATTTAAATAAATAAAAAATATATTTATGACATGGATTTTTATTTTTTTATAATTTTAATTAATATGTGATATTTATTTAATTAATATTTTAGTTTTAAAATAATAATAACATTCTAATTTATTATTAAAATTTTTTAAAATATTTTTATTAGTAGAATTTCACAGTATTATGTAAAAAATTACACATCTTAAAGATTATGATATATATTAAAAAAATATGTTTCTAATATTTTTTTAAAAAATAAGATGATTTAATTTAAAATTTAAATTTTAAAATTTTATAAACTTATTTTTGTAATTCAGATTTCATAATTCAGACTTCAGATTGAGACTTCAGATTTCAGACTTCAGATTCAGACATATTTTCTAATTTTATCAAACACATCTAACTTAATGGATTCAGACTTCAGAATTCAGATTTCAGATTTCAGACTTCAGACCTCAAATTAAGTTTTATCAAACGGAGCCTTAGTGTTTATGTTAATTTTTTTTTTTTTTTTGAACATGAGTGGAACTATGAGGGGCGATTTGATTTCTCCAAAGAAGATGTGCATTTCTTCAGAATGGTCTATTTTTTGGTTCTAATTTTGGGGTTTTTGTTATTTTCTATGGTTTTGATTCTGGTAGTGGTGCTCTGTTCTTTGATTTCTTCTGGGTTTTGATTATGGGTTTTTGTTATTTTCTATGGTTTTGATTCTGGTGGTGGTGGTGTGGTGCTCCGCCGTTGTTGTGATCTGTTCTATGGTCAATGAAAACTATTTTGGCCAATGTAAACTCACTTAGATTAATTACGTGAGTAAGGAAGCTTCAGTACCTGGGCTTTGAAATTTGGAAACTGCAGCAATTTTTGAGAAGGCGCCACTTCATTTTTTTGGAAATTAGCAATGGGCAATAGATTTGGGAAAGGCACAAAGAGGGAAGATTAAGAAGTCTTCTAGGGAATTATCTATTTGAATTATGAGTTCGGTTTCAATGGTGAAATGGGTTTTTTTTTTTTTTTTTTTTTTTTTTTTTTTGAATTATGGTGTCTGGCTGAGATGGTGGTGGAGAGGAGGAGTGTACAGAGATGGTGGTGAAGAAGAGGATGAGAATGGGCGGGACGGTGGTGGAGAGGAGGGAGAGGGTAGGGGGAGGGTAAATGTTTTTTTTTTATTATTATTATATAATTTTGAAGGTTAAAAAAACATATTATTCATTAAGATCAAAATATATCCTTGTTAAAATGGGTAAAAATGAGTTTTGGAAAATTTTTTTAAGAATTAATGCTATGGATTGAAAAAGTCATTTTTATTTGTTTTGGATCAAAATGATTTTTTCATGACCATTTTAAGAGTTTAATCAAAATATAATAATAAATATTTTATGTGATTCTACCTTACTTAAAATAAAAAATTATATTTTATTTAAATAAAATTATTATTATTTCATGGTAATTCAAATAATAAATATTATTTATCTTCAATATATATTTTTAATTCAAAGTCTTTTTATTTTTATCATTAACCATTAGTGTAACAGTTATTTCTCCAAAATTCGAAGTGTCCCCGATATGACTTTTGATTTGATTTGTTATTACCGATGTGACTTTTGATATGATTTCTCAAATTCTAAGTGCTCTCACTATGATCTATCTCGATAAGATTAAAGTGACAATCATCCGAGCAACTCTACTTGTCGTTTATTATTATATCGATTAGAAATATAATTCAAGATACAATATAAAAATTCACTCCAAATCTCCTGGTCGGTTTCCTAATCCCCAAATAAAAAATTATCACATATCTAATCCACTTTTACTTTTAGTGAGGGATCAAGGAGGGATAAGGAGTTTTTTAAAAAAATTAGGGACATATGCTCTGCGTTTTTGCCCGTTACTATGCCAAAAAAATTCGAATTTGTTAAAATTAAATTTGGCCTCATTGGATATGATTTTTACAGACATAGTTTTTTCTTTAAGAAATAAAAGACTTAAAGAAATAGTTTTTATAAATAGTTAGTGGAGTAGCCATTGTGGATATAAATAGTTTGGGTGGCGGCCATGTTTACAACCATCCATCTCCATCTCCATCTTTATCAATTTCTGGGCATAGTATGATCCAATGCCTTCACTCCAGGAATCTGGATAAGAAAACTAACAACTGCCTCCTAAAATGAGCTGCTCATTCCTAGTCTCCACCAGGGCTCCTCTCCTTCCTAATCTCCACCAATCCAGAAACCCCTCAATTCCCAGTATTGTTTCAAAGCAAAAGATTGGACAACCCTCAAAGCTTAAGGTACAATCATTTGTGTTCTTTCCGTCACATTTTCTTTTAAAAGAACCCTTTTTTTCTGTTCTGGAAATTGATTCTTCGGTTCTTGGTAGGCACAAAATAATGCCAACTCTGAGCCCATCAGGAAGAACAATGGTGCAACAATTTCCACCTTGGCGATTCATGTTGGGGCACTTTTGGCCACGGTAAAGAGGGAAAAATAAAATAACCCTCTTGTTTTTACAACTGATCCTTGAAGAATATTTACCCTGAAGCTAATTCAAGTTAAAATTTTTCAGGTTGCAGAGCCAGCTATAGCGGAAACAGGGATGAGGTATTTCGATGAAGATATCATATGGATTGTAGCTCAGTTGGGAATTTCGGCTTTCTTGTACTTCATTGTGGTTCCAGTGAGTAGATTAACGAAATTTATTACCTTACTTCAGTTGGGATTTGGACAATTTTAATGTGGGATTTCAATACTGATGAATGATTAATAAAGGCGTGTTTGGATTGATGAATTGCAGCCTATCGTGATGAATTGGATGAGGGTGAGATGGTACAGAAGGGGCTTAGCAGAAATGTATCTTCAGTTCATGTTCGTCTTCATCTTCTTCCCAGGGTGAGTTAAGACCTCGTACTTTCGAGTAAGTTTTGGGTTTGATTTTGTAGTGTCTGCCATGAAAACTTAGAATTAAAATGTGTAGGTTGCTGCTATGGGCGCCATTCTTGAACTTCAGAAAATTCCCACGAGATCCAAACATGAAGTATCCATGGTCTAGACCAGAGAATCCGTCGCTAATAAAGAGTGAATATCGGAAATATCCTTGGGCTACCCCTGAAGACTACGATTGATTCATTTCCCATTCAATACATATATGATCACATTAATTATAGAGCCAATTTCTTTTGTTAATTGTTTCTGCTGGAAATTGGAAATCCCCTTTATTCACTTTTAATTACTGTCAAATCTACCATTTTTAATTTGTTTTCCTATAAATATAAATATATATAGGCAACAAAGTTAATTAGATGACTCGAATTAAAAATCTATTATTTTAAATGGAGAGTGCTTATCACTGAGTTACATTCCTATTATCATGAATCAATATTTAATTAATAGATTATCATTACCCAGAAAAAAAAGTATATATTATTTAAAATTTGTTCCCCCACAGTAGATGTGAAGAAGGGCTAATGCTACTTGTTCTCTTTGGAGGAGAGATTTTTTAGTGGGTTTTTTTTTTTTAATATTTAAACTTGAGGGAAAAGGAAAAAGTGAATTAGAGGGAAGCAATTTTGAAACTATGTGAAATGAAATATTTGATGGAATGAAAAATTTTGATTTTTTAAATTATTGATGATTATGTAGATAGTTATTCTTTTGTTGGGAAAAATGAATTTCCCTATTAAATAATCGCATTAGGCAACGGCTAACTCTTAAACATTTATTTGAATTTAATTTATAATTTATAGTTAATATTATGAAATTTTGGAACGAAAGTAAATACTAAATCTTACGAAAAGAAAATATCTATCAATCGTTTTATATCATAAAATAATTTAATTGTTATTCTTTGCTTCCCTTTTTATTTGTTCGCAATTTTTTGGACCATTTTACCTCCCCTCTTTTTACCTATCAAATTCTCTTGAATTATTTTACCTCTTTTATTACAGGATAAAATGATCTAAACAAAAAGTGTGACTAAATAAAATAGAAGCGAGAAATAACAAAACAGACCTCTCCTAATGCGAGATAACGATGATATACTTGATACCAACAAAATTAACTTTGTAAAAGTTACATTACCTAATACCTAAAACTCGAAAGCTATAAAATATTTTTGAAAATCGGTTAAATCCCTAATGACAATCGATACTAAAAGATTAATGAATTGTATACCACTGTGGTGGAACAAGAAGCAGTCCAGAATCTTAAGCAGAGAAACAATGGCTAGTTCTGCCTAAAAAGAAATTCCATGGTCCTTGAGTATTCCTTGTAGCCGTAGATATATGCAAAAGTAGAGAGCATGGCAACAACAAAGGAGAGCTTTAAAATAGTGCAACCATATTTATCCCAGTACATCTTCTTCAGTATCACTTTGCAACATTGATCTGCCTCCTTATAAAGTCCCTCACTTTTAACATCCATTCTAACCTTTGATGCTTCCTCGTTCTGCAAACCAATATAAAAAATATTTTGTTTAATCGACATTAATATTGAGAAACGATTTTTTTTTTTTTTTTTGAAGAAAAAGAATTTTATTAAGGTGCTGACAATGCGGAGAACCGGTCGGCTCGAGCAGATAAACGAAAATTAAATAAGTGAATGGTACCCTAATAATAACAAAATATGGAAATTAATAAAGCATGAAATTAAGTAATAAATTTGCATGAAAAATGAAATAATACAACTTAATTGGATGTATACCTTCTCTCTAAAGTTGTTGAGAGTGTCACGAAGAGCTTCATGAGAGGCCAGCTTTGGTGATAATTCTTGCCATCGCTGGATCAATTTTTTAAGGATGCCAATGCTTGTGTTCAGATTATTTTCATATACATTTTCCTGTCCACAATTAGTTATAATTCCGTCACATTCAATATAATACTTAATTTTTATAGTGTCTTTTCTGTAATTTGATCAAACTACCAATTGTCTCTTGAGATTTCTGATAATTATCAATACCCTATTGACCAAAGTCAAACGTCAAAAAACGAAAAAAATTGATGATATTTTGTCAAAAAAATATTATAAAATGATGTTTTTTACTCATTTTTTCTGTACTAAATGTTATTAATTTGAATAGTTAAGAGAGTATACGTTATTTTCAAAACTTGAGAGGTATTGATAGTTTCACCAAACTACAGGAGAGGTAAATGTACTTCACCCTAATTTTTAATATAATAAATATGAAAAAGAAAAAAACAAAGTGTATATATGTGGATAATTTAGCTTACCCATTGCTTATAACATTCGGTATTTTGGGTCAGACACCAGACTAATAACTTGTCAGCTTCTACAGATAATTTTGGATTGCCTAAAAAAAAAAAAAATACATATTTATAATTCAAAAACTCATAGTAGTTACTAAGCATAGCTCTCAATTTATCTCAAATGATTTATTAAAAGAAATAAAAGTTGATATTTGAATGTTTAACATTACCTTCAGCAGTTGCTTTCAATGCAACATCTTGAATTTGAAGAGAGATTTGTTTAATTGATTTGCTTCTTGGAGTGCCAGCAAGAGCAACATATGCAAGTGTTGGGTATATTGTTTCAAATCTGTCAGTCCCCTGCAATTTCCCACTTATAATGTTCAATTCTTGTGTTTGATTTTTAGGTTGCAGCTCTTGGGAAGAAAAACTTGATTTCGACTAAATAAGTTGAAAATATCGTTCAATAATAATCGATCGATAATCACGAAAATTAAAATTCTTGTAGATTAAAACCTTGAATTTGGATGAAGCAGTAGGAAATGTGACATGGAGTAACAAGTCCAGGGCAGAAGGTGGAATTAAGCGCTCCCCTTTCCTCACAGCACCATTTCCCAAGATTTTTTGTGCATTTGGCCTTGACAGAATTCTGCAGTCAAAAGGGGAAATGAAAATGTCAAAAACCAAAGTTAACTTACAACATAAAAAAATGCCAAAAAAAAAAAAAAAAGGGAGAATTGGATAATTTCAAACCTTTCGACCAATTGCAAAATTAGTTCCCTAGTTTGTTGATTTGAATTTGGCTTGCCTCCCAAGATGGGCAACATGAAATGTCCCCATAAGTACATCCCTATACACAGATCGCCTTGTGAGGCCTGTGGAAATTAAGTAATTTTATATCCTCTCTATCAATTTTTTAAAACAAAATGTTATTTTCGTTAAAAAATATAATCCATTTGTTAAATTATTTTAGTTTAATAAATAAAAATAAAATTAATATTTACATCGACTAGAACAATATTATCAATATAAATATTTTCTTTCAAACAAATACGTAATATCTAAGAAACAAACAAATGCATGCATGAGTTTTTAAATTATTACACTTATTTTTACCTGAACTATCATCCAAGTAAGAATTGGGAGCTTATTTTGACCATGATACTTTGAATTCATCCTCAAAACAGGCAACACATTAATCATAACCTCAGGCCTTTGCCGCAGTGTCATCGATATGGCCAAAAACATAGCAACCTTCAAAAGTATAATCAACTATCAATTATTATATACTGAAAGTTGAATGAAAACATATAGAACGAAAATGGCCCATAATTAAATTTAAGACAAACAAAATAACCTTAAAATTAAGGTTAATTAAGGTCTAAATGAAAGATAATTAATTAATTTTAGTGAGAATTCCTTAAGACGTTTGGACATTATATACCTGAGACTTTGCTGACAAAGGTTGAGCAGTTTTCTTTGGCCCCTTAGAGCCTGCCTTTAGCGTTGTTAAGTCAGCAAGAATGCTGTCCAAAGCCCATAAAACAAAGGACTCAAGTGCTTCATTGGAGCATTGATTAATCCAATCAACTGAAGTTCTATACACAGATTCTGGAACATGGCAAACTGGGATCTGATATTTTAATTATAAAAATTTAGATATTAAAAATAAAATGACATGTACTAATAGTAAAAATATTTTGAAAAATGATTTTATTCATAGGAATGAATAATAATAATTTTACTCACATCAGCAAACTGATCAAGGGTTGATTCTTTGAAAATGTTTAGCCACGGGAATTGTGCGGCACCAACAGCAGAAAACCATCGTCCCAAATAGTCAGCAAATCTCATTAGTTGAATGTCTTGTTGTGATGCATACGAAGCCTACACAACTCAAATTAAACAAATTATAATGGTATGCATAACCCACGCTAATTTGTTATAAATTACAATTAGTAGGAAAATGCAATGTACTATTTTGACAAATGACAAGGGAGCATTAGTTAAGGGAAAAATGAAGCAAATTTAGAGAGTGAATACATTAAATGAGTTATTTCTATTGGATTAATACTACTAAAAAAAAATACGTACTCTAGTTGTAAAATATATATTTTTTTCTATAAAGTGTGAAATAAAAATGCTAACATGTGAGGAATACTGCAGTTTGGCTCTCCTCTTCTTTTGTGAAATTGTTATTTTTATTTATTAAATTAAAATGATATAATTGCTTTAGAAAAACTAAAATAATATAATAAATTAAATTATTTTTATTAATGGAGATTGTAATTCATATCTTGGACAAATTTATGAAAATTTTAGGATTAGAAACCACTTGCGAAAATTGAAGATAAGTTAATGATGGTTTATATTATTTTCAAACAACCAATTTATGCAAAAAAAAAAAAAAAAAAAAACAAGTGAAAGCAACAAAAACTAACCGAATTTTCAGCAAGAAAATTAGCAAGATCAGCCGCATCAATCTTCATGGCAGCTTCAGCGACGGTCACATTCGTAGTTTTCATCTCCTTCTTTTCCTTCTTCTTCTTCTTCTCCTTCTTCTCTTTCCTCTCCATTCCTCCATTCCTTTTAACCTTAACATCACCATTTTCAAACCCGAAATTCCACGTTTTCCCATTCCCCTTTCGATCATCATCCAAATCATAAACATTCGAAATCCTTCGAGCCTCGATGATCTTCCTTCGCCGTTGCTCCGAATTCTTCTCCAACGTCTCGAACACATTTTTAGTAGGATCACTTGGTAAGTTCCCATCATCTTGGGAGTAACCACTCACTATCGGGGAATTTGCATGAGGGTTTTTCTTGTTTTGCTTTTTCTTAGCGTAACTGACTATTTGCCAGCCACCATTGTTGCTGTGATTGTTGTTGTCCTGATGATCATGGTGGGTTTCTTTTTCTTCTGTTGGTTTAGTTTTGTCATCCATTTTCATGTTTGTTTGAGAAGTGAAAGAATGAAGGGGGGAACTTTAGAGTAGATAAAAGAGATTTTTGTCTTGAGGGAATAACGGGGGCAACGTTAATGTTTGATGGATATATTTATATTTATTTGGTTGGTGTTTCAAGTATGAACTGGGAGTTTAATTCGGAGGCCCTATGGATTTTGCGAAGGGGGTTTCTCGTCTTCATATATATATATATATATATATATATATATATATTTTCCTTCAAATTTCAAAATGATTGACAATTAATTTCAACCAATTTAAATAATTGTTATTAAAGAGGAAAAATTTCATTCTTATTAGGAAATTAGAGGTATGGACAAATCAGATTAAATATAGATTATTGTTGTGACCCCTGTTTTGTGCATATATATATATATTTTAAAATAAAAGACATATATTAATTTGACAAACAGAAGATACATACAAAGAAACACAATTTACAAGTACGAATGTTACGAATGTCATTGTTATTGTTGTGTTTACTACGGATAAACCTATATAGATCTACCATATCAAGTAGTGGATATAACACATACTGAAATTTTAATTCGAATAAGGATATATATAACTAATTTTCAAATGAAAATAACAAATCATAAATCTAATACATTTATGATGACTGAATCTTGTTGAACCAAATCAGCGAACATCATCAACGACGCCACTACCATGCCAACGAATTTTACCAATGAAATTATCGTCATAAAAACGAATATCATCAATGAATCTGCCACTATCCTCTACCATTCGATCGGAATCTACTAAATGAACAATACTGCTAAAAGACTATACTAGTAGATCTGAATTTACTGAATGACAAATTAAAATAAGATTAGGGTTAATTCCTTTTATTGGATGACGAATAGAAAAACGAAAGTTTGCAACAAATTTATTTTTCTTATTTTCCTATAATTAAGAAGATGGGAGAAGAAATATTTTTTGAATGTTGAGAATGGGAGAGAAATGAGGACGACTGCTAGGGCTCAAGAGTGTCCGTGGATGTGCCTATTTTTGCATATCATTTTTTTTAATTATTAAATTTACTATTTTCTAATCATTCTTCTATGGACTTCGGCTTGGTTTGATAGGGGCTCAAATTATTAAGTCAGAAAGCTTTCCGTGGCCCATTCAATGTAATGGGCCATCCTCTTCAGTCATGCTCTTCAGACCTAGAAGGAATTGAGTAATAATGTATGGATTATTTTGTAATTGTGTATTAATTCACAGTTTGCTGATAATTATTAAAGTTAGGGGTAAGTTTGAAGTCGCAAATTATATTGTAGTATTAGAAGATATCTTGCAAGATGTAACTAATACTTTAATAGAAAGAATTTTTTTATCGTGTCATTTATCAAATGATATTTTGTAATATATCTTTACGACTGCTATATAATGATTGGTTTGAAGTGGAAAATTTTACTACACTAAAAACAAAGAGAAAAATGAATTTTAAGGAATTTGATAGTTGGTGTTATATGAAATAAAAAAATTGAGAGAAACATGATAAAGATGAATGAAAAGACTTGAAGAGAGACGAGAGAATAGTAGAGAAATTTTAAAATGAGGGAAAAAATAGAAATTAATTTTATTTTTTAATCCCTTATATTCTTTAAAATATAATTTTCTAAATCTATTTACTTATAAAATTCTAAAATAACCCCTCCTCTTAACTGATTTCTTTTTTGTATGTCCCTAGGGCATAGCCTAAGCCTCAAAAATTGGAAAATAAAGAGGCCCAGATAAGTTATCAATGGCTACAAAATCAAGGGCCCAATATTCAATATCTCAAAATTAATTATTGTTGCCAAAAGTGCTACAACAAACTATGGACAAAGAGGATTGAATTCATATGAAAACATAATAGCTTTGGAAGACTACTGCTACATGCCATAAAAACTTTACAACATTTTTGTTGGTGAACATGATTTTAATTTTGCATTATTTATTTATTTTTTAATGTAATTTTTTTTTATTAAAAAAAAAACCAAAATTGATTTTGGTGGAGAGCAGCATGGAATCAAAGCAAGTATTATACCCCATTATCTCCTGCCAGAAGAGACAGTGACATGGTGATCATCATTGAGCAAAATGTCCCATACTAAATCAAGCAAACTTCTTTAACCTCTTTATTTTATGATCCTTTTTGGCAGCAAAATCTGCCCAAGCACCACATACATTATATAATGTACACACGCAAGGGTCCCAAAATGCCTCTTCTTATTAGTTTCCAGATTTAACCACAACATATTCAACATCTATTCATCATCATACAACCTGTCTCACACTTTAGAAGAAATGATGCCCTATTTGAAAGAATCTATACAAATCCAATTTGTTATTTCAGTCATAAATTATAGGCAAATTATATTATATACCCTAGTAAATTGATGACAACTCAGTGTAAGAAATGACTTTTTTTATACTTTTGTCTTTAAAAATATATCCGTTAGAGCACTTAACGGTTTACTTTAACGAAATGATCAATAATAAATTAAAAATAAAAATTTAGTGATATTAAATATTATTTTTAAATAACGATGATCAAAAATAAAATTTTATAAAAGAATAATGACTGATTTTAGAATTTATTCTGGTAAAAATAATTATCAAGAAATTGAGAAAATTAGGAGGAGGAGTAATAGTGAGGACTCCCCCCAACACCCCCCCCCCCCCCCCCCCCCCCCCCTTTAAAGAGAGGGAGTGATGTGTAGCTCTTGTTCTGACATTGAAAAGATTGAGTAGTAATTCAGAATATTGGGGGTTTGATGATGGAAACATGTGATGGTTAACTTTGAAAAGTTTCTTGGATTCAGGTTTTACCCTTTCTCCTCTGTTTAACCCAAATCAAGTAATTACTCTCAATTCTACTACACACACTACTATGCTATGGCTATGTATACTAGTACACCTGCCACCCTATCTTTTTTACCCTTTTTCTAGTGTTGTCCAATCACATTTGCTGGACATGCTTCATTTTCTGTCCATATTTCCCCATTTATTTATTCATTCATTCATTGCCCCCTAACTCAATCTCCCACCATTCTTCCTTCACATCATCATTCATTTTTTCCATTATACATCAATTTCAAACCCAAACAATTTAATTCTCATAAGGAAAAAAAATTGCAAAAATAATTTCTATAATATAATTTAATATTAATTTTTATCATAAACAATTGATGGTCATAAATTTAGTTATAAATTTTACTATTCATACCTCATTTAGTTTTAATAATAATTTTTTTTCAAACATTTAACAGTTAAATTGTAATTATATCGATTCTTATACTACGTGAATGCTTTACAGGATAAATTTTATCTCATATGAACTAATTCGTTATCGTAAGTCTCACGTAAATTCTTTACCCAAATTAAAAGGTAAAAAAAAGTTTCTATGATTTTTGGGGTGCATGATGTGTTATTATTGGGTTTATTGGTATCAACTTTCACGTATGTAACGTCCACTAATCTTAAGTACTTATAAAATTATTACTATAATGTATTCTAAATAGTAAAATTTAAAATTAAATTTAATACTAATCCGTGCGATAAAGATTTTCATGCATTTTTTTCCATTATGAGAAATATAGGTTTCCCACTTTTTTTTTATAATTATTATAATGATAGATTGAAGAAAAGCTACCGTGGCTAATGTTAGTGTGTATTATTTCATCACTCATAAACCGTATAAAAACATGTAAGAGTTAGAGGCGCCTGCAGGCGTTTTAATTTAATTAGTGCCAACAAAGATAAGAATTTTAATTATAAATAAAAGTTGGCAATTAAGAACAAAAATTGTTGTTAAGAGGACACATTAGGCTGCAAAGAGCTGGAGATTCCCAATATATCCGTATCTTAATTTATGAGTAGTGTTATATTACGTCTCTTTTTTAATTAATAAACATCATTCTTTAAAAAAAGAATTTTTATTTTGTTAAGTATCGTCCCGCTTAATTCTTATTTTCCGCTCCTTTAATATTTATTTTCCGCTCCTCCCATTATTACTTAATTGACCTTAATCAATTTACCACAAATTTTATAAGTTTCTTCTTAATCTACTAAAAAAATTATGATTAGAATAGTATAAATGAGCGGAACTATAAATAAATATTTTTAATAAATTAATTAAAGATAATTAAATAATTTAATATATTAATATATTATAATTAGTATTTCTTAATTTGTCATGAATAATTTGAGTATAAATAGACGCGAAATAAACCCTTACCCTTTGTTAATACATATCCTAAGGTAACCTTCATTTCTCCCTCTGACCTCCTCAGCATCAATACCAAATTATCTAAAACCATCGCTGCATTTTAAATGAATCCATTCGTGCGTTGGCATTCACTCTGTGTTTCGACCTAACCAACATTTTATTTATCATTCCATCTCATAATACAGTATAAAAATGGTATCAAATTAAACATCAATATGTATGTTTTCTTATTTTATTGAAACTGAGGAATCAAACGGCGCTCCTAGGTCGGCCCTAGTCTTCTTGTAATATGTTTCTGGTTCTTCAGCCGGCAAATTATCTAGTTAAAAATTTCATGAAATGAAGATCTCATAATTAGCTTTTTAAATTTTATTAGTTATCACTCTAATTTTTATCCTCTATCATTTTAATTTGGATTAAAATACTTCCCTACAATACTCTCTTTCTTTCCTTATTTTTAAGTAAAAAAGATATTTTTATCAAAATTAAAACGATAATATTTAAAATTAATGCAGCAACTATTAATACCCTTCATTTTTTATTTCCTCATAAAATATTGAATGTTGTCTTCCTTCATCAAGAAAATGTCAACAAACGTGTCACTAATTGCTCAATCTTAATTCTCTTCGTTTCGTTTGGGTGAGAATACTCCTTAATTTAATCAATTATTAAGGATAAATGACGCAACAAAAGCAAGAAGACGCTTTGCCGACCTATATGTCAATCCCTAGGCTGTTTTTTATATTATTTCCGTCTACAAAAAAAAGTTTATTTGTTAAAATATAGTATTAATTTAATAAACATGATTCCCCCCCTCCCCCCCCCCCCCCCCCCCCCCAATTCTTCCTAATTTTAATCGGTTCCTTTCCTTTCTTCTTAACTATCGTTTGTCGAATATCATTTAGAAATAAGTATATGTTTTACTTAATAATAGGGATCTGGTTTGAAAATCAAGAAAAGTGAGCATCCTTATCGCAGGTAGTATATCTTGTATCAGTGATACATGTACATATTACTATATATAGTAATTTTTTGCTTAACAACTGTACACTTACTAAATATAGTAAATTTCACCCATGCGCGCGCTCACTGAGTCCACAACGTCTCAGAACAACTACCGCAACGTCCAAAAAACAACTATTGCAACGTCTACATCCAGACATGTCCACCACGTCTCATAACACTAGCACCACGTCCAGAAATGTCTACATCCATTCATGTGAATTTAAACTATTTTTTTTTTCCACAAAAACAGCCCACTACCTCACAGAACAACTATAACCACGTCCAGAAACGTCTACATTCATGCATGTGAATTTAAGCTAATTTTTTTCACAAAGACAGTCCACCACATCTCAGAACACTAGCACCACGTCAAAAATAACTAGCACCAAGTCCAGAAACGTCTACATCCATGCATGTGAATTTAAGCTGATTTTTTTCACAAAGACAGTCAACCACGTCTCATAACATTATCACCACGTCAAAAATAACTAGAACCACGTCCAGAAATATATACATCCATGCATGTGAATTTAATATGATTTCTTTTCACAAAGACAGTCCACCACGTCTCAGAACAACTAGCACCACGTCAAAAATAACTAGCACAACGTCCATAAACGTCTACATCCAGGCATGTCCGCAACGTCTTCGCTGAATCAACAACGTCTCAGAACAACTACCGCAACATCCAAAAAATAACTGTCGCAATGTCTACATCCAAGCATGTCCACAACGTCTCCTAGCACTGCCGCAACATCCCCATTTGTCCAAAAAATAACTGTCGTAACGTCAAAAAAATCTACATCCAGGCATGTGAATTTAAGCTAAAATTTTCACATAACACCTTCCACAACGTCTCAGAACAACTAGAACCACGTCAAAAACAACTTGCACCACGTCCAGAAACGTCTACATCTATTCATGTGAATTTAAACTAATTTTTTTCACAAAAACAGTCCACCACCTCACAGAACAACTAGAACCAAGTCCAAAAACGTCTACATCAATGCATGTGAATTTAAACTGATTTTTTTCACAAAGACAGGCCACCACGTCTCAGAACACTTGCACCACGTCAAAAACAACTAGCACCACGTCCAGAAACGTCTACATCCATGCATGTGAATTCAAGCTGATTTTTTTCACAAAGACAGTCAACCACGTTTTATAACACTATCACCACGTCAAAAATAACTAGAACCAGGTCTAGAAACGTCTACCACGTCTCGCTACGTCCAAAAAAACTAGCACCACGTCCAGATATGTCCAGCTACGTCTTGCAACGTACAAAAATACAAAGCAGCAATGTCCGACAACGTCCTGTTACGTCCAGCTATGTCCAAAATACAAAGTAGCAATATCCCGTTATGCCCCGGAACGTCCAGTAACGTCTATTTACGTCGCATAACGCGTTCTACCAAGTCCAGCAGCAGAGAAGAATCAGAAGCAACCCATTTTACATGAAAGTGCCAATACCTCACGGAAACCATTTATATATCATATTTCGGAGTAACATAGCATTATTTGAATTAAGAAAACACGAATATAACATCATTAATACATTACCCAACATCAAATCGCGAAAATAAGGTTCCATAAATCCATCAAATACAGTTCATACTTTTTGATGTGGTGATTTTTTAAGAAGAATAAGTTATTTTTGAAGAAGAAGAAGAAGAAGAAGAAATTTTTGAAGAAGAAAAAGAAGAAGAGATTTTTGAACAGGAAGAAGTGATTTTTTCGTTGTATTTGGTATTGTTCGTCAAAAACTACAATCTTCGATCTCCGTTAAATTTGTGTTTTGATTAAAATTTTGATTAAATGCGGTTTCGAATGAAGTACAACGAAGAAGAATAACTGATTTTTGAAGAAAAAAGAAGTGACTTTTGAAAAAGAAGGAACTGAGTTTTTGGAGAAGAAGGAAAAGAGAAGAGTGTGTATCTCACTCTCTTATAGTGAGAGTGGTGATGTATTATTATGTACATATATCACTAGGTACAGGATATAATTTGCGTCGTTATCATCCACTTTCTCTTACCTCCTAGCATAATCTCAAGTGACTAATAATACTTATCTTTTCAAATTATCTTCATTTTTCATCTTTATATATTTTTTATATTTATTTATTAGTTTAATATTACAAAATGGTTATAATCCAAAAATATTGTCTCAAAATTAGAATATAATAGACAAAAGGGTTGTAACCAATGGTAGGTTAGCACTCATCGCTTAAAATTAATAGGTTTAACTTCGAGATGTGAGACAAGATTTTACAGTACGTGTATAACCAAAAAAATCAATAATTAACGCTAATGAAAAACAATTATTTTGGTTTATCTTTAGTAGCTACTAAGTAGGCAATTAAAATAGAGTTTGGAGTGATAAAGAAGAATAATATTGGAAGAAATATGAAAGTGGAATAATTAGTTTGAAGAAGATGCATATTTAGAGGTTTTGTTGTCCTCCAATTCTTATCCCTTCACTCATGGGTAGTTAAGCTTTCCCTGTCCGGTGGTCCATCAAAACATATGATTATTATTCATTACTGGATTCCAATTATCCAAAGTTAAGAAAGAGTTGCAGTTGGAGAAGAAAAGTGATGATATCTATTCATGATCTAACAACCTTAACAACAAAGAGGTACCACACCCATGCAAATTTGTATCGTTATTGATTTCATCATTCACCCCAAAATCTATTAACAATGAATGAATAGATATATATATATATATATTTTAGTTTAAACAAATAAATAGGCCCAGACTATATGGACGAACAAACCGGATATACTGTCAGGTCAATTAAAGACTCAAAACCAATTGACAATTGATGAAAATTGGATTGACACAAGTTGTGATTTAATAATTTGTTTGATTGTATTAATTTAATAAAAAAATTATTATTTTAAAATTTTAAAAAATAATTATAATTATTATTTATCATTTAACTATATTTTCATTATGAGAAAAATCAAACCTTAAATTTGTAACAACCAAGTCTAAATTTGGGAATACTTGTCAGCTTTGACTACGTATTTTGAAGGTTGAAAGAATTTAAGGCCGGAAGCAACATCACCATTTTGTGACCTTCCGTACTACTTCACTTCATGTTCATGTAATGTTTGCAAACATACGTTTTCTTTTTTTTTTTTCCACTATTGGAGTTCTATGAATGCAATAGAAGACACATATGCTTTAAATACTAATTTTTCTATCCTCTAATAATACACCTATTTCAAAAATGTATAATTTATATAAAATATTTATTATATATATATATATTTTTATTTATAACTTTATATTTAAATGATAAATTGTTTCAAAAAAATATATTTAGAAGAGTTCTTCACTACATGCAATGCATTCTTCCCCTAATTAGAAGAGTTCAATATTTGAATCATTCAAAGATGAGTGAAACCCAACATTCCCTTCCTATTAACTTATTCTTTTGTTTTCTATCTCAATTAAGTAACTACATTTACTCTAACACGTTATCAAAATTTAAAAATATATACATATTGATTATTAAACTGTTTTAGTTTAATAAATATAATTTTTTTAAATGGTAAAGCATATTAATTCTCAATTTTAATAATTTTGTCCGAACAAATATGCGGGAAATATAAGAACTTTTCTTTTTCTTCCGAATAGTGACTGGTAACTAAGCTTTAAGTTAATATTCCAAGAGCGATGGATGTATGTAGAAGAAGAAGAAGTTGAATTGGAGAATCAAAAGAACCTTTCTCGAATTTAATTATATCGAAGAGTTTTGAAAATACAAGTCAATAGAAGACCTGTTCTTCTTGTGGATATATAAATATATGCTTTGTTTTGGATACAAATGAGAAGTACAAGTTACAATTTCCAACTCCAATTTCCAGGTTTTCGGTCGGTGATACCAACAATGTCATTCCCTCACTCTTAGCCTTAAATACAGTTTTGATGGGTAATTTTACTTTTGATTTCTCTTCAGTTTTTAGTGAAGATACTAGTTTCATTATTTTTTATTTTTTTTAAAGCAATTTTAGTTCTTTTTTTAATATATAAATACCATTTGACTAACAGTTGACTAATTCTCAAAAATCTAATTGTTCTTTTTTTTAATGTTTTGAGTGACAATATTAACCCCATTCTTTTTTTTAAAAAATAGTTTTAGTCCTTTTGATGAAAATACCCTTCAATTAACGGTTGACTAACCTCAAAAGTCAAATTATTATTCCTCTTTGATTTGACCACTGCCTTGCCACCGTCACCGCCCTGCCACCACTATCGTCGTCAAAATTTTTACAAACTCATCTCGTCGTGGCTGAGAAGGATACACGAGTTATATAAAAATTATAAAATAATATTGAGCATTTTTGTGTTTATTTTAATTTAATATTTATATTTTAAAAATATCAAATAAAAAAATTTATAATTATATTTTTATTCATAATTTTTACATTTTAAAAGTAATTTTTTGTTTGCTATTTTTAAAACATAAATATTAAATTAAAATAAACACAAAAATACTCGTAAAATCTTATTCTATAATTTATATATAACTCGTATCTCTTTCCCAGCAGCAATGGACGGTTTGCAGGAATTTTGGTGACAGTAGTGGTGGCAGCGTCAAACTGAAGAAGAAAAATAATTAGACTTTTGAGAGTTAGTCAAACATTAGTCAAAGGATATTTTTGTCAAAAGGATTAAAACTGCTTAAAAAAAGAATGAGGACTAATATTGTGAATCAAAACATAAGAGAAAAATAATTAAACTTTTGAGGGTTGGTCAGCCGTTAGTCAAAGGGTATTTTCGTAAAAAATGACTAAAACTGCTTAAAACAAAAGGATGAGCACTAGTATTGTCACTCAAAATTTAAGAAGGACCAGAAATGAAATTATCTTTATTATGGGGGACCAAAACTGCATTTAAGACTTCTGATTATGATCAAACCTTTGTCATTATTTTCATTAAGCAAGTTAGTGAAAGAAATTTTGCAGTGTACTATATTAAGTTATTTCAGTATTCACAATCTTAAACTTGTTCATTGTTGCAATCTGATAGTTGAACAAAAATAACTAATGGTTTTTCGTTTGTATATGTAGTCAAGAGGTTCTACTCGTGATGGAACTGGAATGCATGATAGCATTGTAAATTAGCTGCTCCCTAAGGTTGCTGAAACTAATCTGAAGCTGTTTCGATTTAACATGATGATTTGGTTCCATTTATATCTTGTTAAATTAAAATTCAAGCTAAACTTTCTTTCTTGGAATTATTTATTTGTTAGATAGATGGTGTGGAGTCTTGAATAATGTTTTGCTCATTAGAATGAGGAGCATGGAAGATTTGATTGATGAAGCACTTATAAGGTGATTGGATTTCTCGATTTACACAACATTGTTCACAGAAGAACAGATTGAAGATGTTGACATATTATTTAACCATGTTATTGAAACTTTTGGGTTGTAGGCCTGGGCGTCTCGAAGTCTAAGTGGAGATTAGCCTTCTAGATGAAAAGGGTCGTCTCCAGATTCTCGAGATTCATACAAACAAGATGAAACAAAACTCATTTATAGTATCAGATGTAAAATTGAATGAACTAGGTATGTATTATCTCTGTTTTTTTTGAGAATTATTAAAAATACAATTTTTATTTTTCTTGTTGTTTCCTTTCTTTGCCAATTGATTATTTAGAACTTTGTGTTGGAAATTTCGCATCTCCATAAATATGAATGTTCAATTTTTTACTAATAAATAGCTCACGAGCGACTTGACTCATTTACACCCATTGAACAATTAACTTTTTATTAAAAAATAATAATAATAACACAACCAAAAATATAGTGTAAATAATTTTATAATAACATAATTTCAATGAATATGATCATAATTTAAAATTTTAATTGTGAGTATATTATGGATTTTTAAAAAATTCATAAAGCAAATTCACTTATATGTAGTATTTGTCTTAGTAAAACAAATTTAAGATCGGGCCTAACTGCCTTGATTGATGAACTTCTGGCATAAGAGTTTTGAGTATGAACTTCTGGCGAAAAGTTTGTGCTGCAAGGTAACTCAATCATATAGTTTCTTGGCAGATTTGATTCTTAGCATCTTGTTCTCTGTCTTTGACATCTTCACCTCTGATTGCTCCATCTTAGATATAGCTTTTGCAATGGCTTTCATCTTCCGAACATTTTTCGCTCTTTTCATCTGCATTCCTTTCACCTTTCCATGAGGCCTACCACCAGAAGGTGCTCCCGTAACTACTGATTCGAAAGTATCCATGGCTTGAGTAAATTTTAGAGCACTCAACGGTAGTGGAATTTCGAAATAGTATGATGACTAATTTTACACTTTACTCCAAAACGTATGGCCGTTAGAGTATTTAATGGAACACTTTAACAGAATGACAAAAAATGAATCAAAAATGAAAGTTTAATGATCTTAAATATAATTTTTAAAGTAGAACAAAAGTGAAATTTTGAAATAGTATGAATGATAAGCAAATTTAGACTTTACTCTCAAAAAAATTAGTCGGTCATACCTTTGGACAATCAAACTGACTGGACCAAAGAGTAATTTCGGTTTCCCATTTAACCGACCAAAGAAGAATTTTGATTGTTCTTTTAGATGAATTTAAAAAAAAAAAAAAAACTTTCAATTAGCAATGGGTTAAAAACTTGATAGGTTATTGAATTTATTCAATCGTATATTTATTTTCACCAACTTTTTTACTTGATTAATCACCCACTCATCAAGTAAAAAAGAAATAAAAGAAGTCAAAAATGATAATTCACATATTTAATCGTATATTAAATGTCATTCCGTTAATTTTTTCTATTTAAATTAACATATTTAAGGACAAATATGATAATTCACCTATTTATAATTTTGGGTGAATTACAATTTACCCCCTAACTTTGGTTAAAGTACAAAAATCTCTCTAAAATTTTAAAGAACACAAAAAACTCCTTACACCACCCAATTGAGACAAAATGGAAAATTTAAAATTGAAAAATATTTTTATTGGAAAAGAAAATAATAGAATAAATATGAAAAAATAAAAGTTATTTTAAATTTTAAAAAATGAGGAATGTAGGAGTGAAAAAAAAAGAAAAAAGAAAAACTTATTTTGAAAGCATAAAATAAAAGAAATAAAAGAAAATAATATTTTAAGATATGTCAAAAATGGAAAAGCAATTGAAAAAGGAGTTTATATTTAGTAGGAGGGATATTTTAGTCTAAAACTTTAGTGAGAGATTATATTAATGTTATTACAGTGTATTTATCTATTAAATTGAATGACATTATTTGACTGAATAACTTTTCCGTTGATGAGGGGGTTGGGTGTGAACAGTTTAGATGGTTCAAGAGGTATTTTTGTATTTATAATTTTAGGGAGATTTTTGTATTTTAACAAAAATTAAGAGAGTAAAATGTAATTGATCAAAAATTATAAATAGGTGAATTTTCATAATTATTATTATTATTTTTTTTTTTAGGGAAAGGTATCAAACCTTTTTTAAATCACTAGAGCTGTGTCCAGAAATAAAAGTTCAAGAAAATGTGACACACTAAGCCAATCAAAGACAAAATCATAATGAACCTTAACATAATTTGCAATAGCATGAGCATGGATGTTCTGCGAACGGGTATCCAAAAGATGTGAGGCAGCTTATCACCCAATAGAAGTTGCTTGCATTCTTCCATCGGGGAGCAGATGTATGAAGTCGAATCGAGGTTCTTGGAAGTCAATACCACTTGTGAAGAATCACCCAAAATGGAATTCATGGGAAAATTCAAACGCTGACAGAGCAGAATTGCTTCCTTCAGTGCCAAGGCTTCAGCGACATCCGTGTCTAAAATGCAGGCGAAAAACTTTCCCAAAGCATGAACAAACTCGTCATCGCCTGTCGAGACAAAAACTTCCACCGTGGCTCCTTTGCGCTGGTGTGAAATAGCGCCATCAAAGAAAAAACAATGTCCATGATTACTCTAATTCGTCAGTATAAATAGAAAAAATTAATGAAATGATTATTAATGTGTTATTTTTAAAGATAGGTGAGTGATAAGTTAAACAAAAAAGTTTGGTATCCGGCTATTGAATAAATTTTGTGATGTATCAAATTTTGGACCCATTTATATATTTTTTTAGAAAAAATATTAGAAACGAAAGTCTAAAAGAGATGATAATTAAGAAAATAAGGGGTTAAAACTAGGGCTGGCAATTCGTGTCGTGTTCGTGTTATCGTGTTCGGGTTGGCGTGTTGGCGTGTCGAGAAACTCCCAACTCAAATCCAACCCATTTAATTAATCGTGTCGAAAACTCCAACCCTAACCCGACCTATTTATAATCGTGTCGACCCGAACCTAACCCGCGTAACCCGTTTAATTGTTGATAGGTGATTTTTCGGTCCAAATTTTCGCCACAGAAAAAGGAGACTGAATTTTCAAGAAGACTAAAACATACATGTTTATTTATAATAACACCATCTAAAATTTGTATCTATCAAATTCAAATCCATCAATTTAAATTTAACCATAACATTCTTATACATGACATCAACATAAATTTCATCAATTTAAATTCTTCCTAATACAACCAAAATCCAATTCAATCCAACCAAAATAAATAAAATCCTAAGGTAATTACAGTTAGAAAATTTAAATAACAAAATACCACCATAGGAAGTCCTGTTGAATTTTTGATTTGGGAATTTGGAAGTTTCATTAATTATTAAGGTTATAAAATTTAATTTTTTTAAAAATATTTCTTAACGGGTTCACGTGTCAACCCGCCAACCCTTCATGTCGACCCAAACTCAACCCGCTATTTAAACGTATCAACCCAAACCTGACCCATTTATTATACGTGTCAAAAATCTCAACCATAACTCGTAGAGCTGGCAATTCGTGTCATGTTCATGTTATCGTGTTCGGGTTGGCGTGTTGGCGTGTCGAGAAACCCCCAACCCAAACCCAACCCATTTAATTAATCGTGTCGAAAACTCCAACCATAACCCGACCTATTTATAATCGTGTCGACCCGAATCTAACCCGCTTAACCCGTTTAATTGTTGATAGGTGATTTTTCGGTCCAAATTTTCGTCACAGAAAAAAAGAACTGAATTTGTCAATGAGACTAAAACATACATGTTTATTTATAATAACACCGTCTAAAATTTGTATATATCAAATTCAAATCCATCAATTTAAATTTAACCATAACATTCTTATACATGACATCAACATAAATTTCATCAATTTAAATTGTTCCTAATACAACCAAAATCCAATTCAATCCAACCAAAATAAATAAAATCCAAAGGTAATTACAGTTAGAAAATTTAAATAACAAAATACCACCATAGGAAATCCTGTTGAATTTTTGATTTGGGAATTTGAAAGTTTCATCAATTATTAACGTTATAAAATTTAATTTTTTAAAAAATATTTTCTTAACGGGTTCACGTGTCAACCCGTCAACCCGTCGTGTCGACCCCAACTCGATCCATTTATTATACGTGTCAAAAATCTCAACCCTAACCAATTTTTTTTCGTGTCGTATCCGTGTCGGGTTATCGTGTCGTGTCAACAATTACCAGCCCTACTAACTCGTTTTTCCGTATCGTGTCCGTATCGAATTATCGTGTCGTGTCAGCAATGGTCAGCCCTAGCTAAAACCTCAATAAAATTGGAGAGAGGCAGTACTAGAAAGGATTTAACGGTTGAGTCTTCTTTGAACGGATAATGTTGACACTGACGGCGTTATATGCGGACTGACTCTCCTGTCCGTATACCGTTAATCACAGACGACGTTGTGAGGGCGTGACGGGACGGCATCTGATGGTGACGGTGGGGTCACGTGGTCAATTGGTCTGTGTCTTGTGGGACAACTCTGATAATGAAATAAATGGTCATTCCTTCGGGTTAAGAGAAAAAAGAGGCATGATGCATGTAACTTGTTTAAAAATTCTTAAAACAAATATATGAATATACGAAATCTAAGTAAATAATACATGATAATCTATTTACCTTTTATACATTTTAATTTGAAAAACTAGTGGCACTATTTTAATATTCGAACAATAATTTGAAATTGAATAATCCACGTACACTCAATTATTTAATAATTGTATCAATAGTTGATTTTTTTAAAAAATTATGTTTAATAATTCACTATTCACTTAAAATTAATAAAATTAATAGATTATGAGATAGTTTCACAAAAACAGTGACACCAATACATAGAAGATAGACTCACCAAAAAAAGTGATCGAATCACAAACAAAGGAATGATTATAAGTTCGAGTCACTAAATGATTAATAAGAAAATATATATAAATCAATTTTTTTTAAAAATATCAATATTTAATATTTTTTTAAAAAATAAAATACATATATTAATTTATTCGAAAATATCTAGTAACGATTGACAACAAAAAATATACAATAAAAAAACACAATTTAAAAATATCAATAGTTGATTATTCATATTTATTTTTTTTAAGGGCTAATAATATAATTGCATCTATCTATATATCTATAGTTGGTGTGACAAATATTACTATATATATTATAATTTGTGCAATAAAATAATACTCCCATTATTACTCATTTATCAAATGTGTACTCTGTTTTGTTTTGTATTTTTTTTTTTTTTTTTTGTGTATGGATAGGTAAATTGTCAACAAATGATTGGATTTGGAAGTCAAATTGAAAATAACAAAAAAAAAATAAATGTTTACTGACTTCAAATAAAGAATTTTAATATCTCAATCCTAAATAATAAATTTTATTTATTTCATTTAAGTAATATAATAAATAAGTTTTTTTAAAAATAATAACTATTACACTTAAACTTAGCCAAAAGCTCAAAAAGGTATAGTATTAGTGGTAATACCTATTAATCAAAGTCCGTCTTTTTCTCTTTTTAGAAAAAAAAAAAAATCATATATAATGGGTTAAGGAGATGGGCTCGAAACTTTTAAATAAGGATAACATCCATGTGTCTGTTTTTTTTTTTGTTACAAGGTAACATCATATGTTAACTTAGAAGAAATAAAGTGGTATAGGTAGTACTTAGGGGTGGTCACGGATCGGATTGATCGGATCGGACTCGATTTATTGGATTGACTGAATTTTTTTTTTCAACAATCTATTTTTTCTAATCAAATTTTTTTTATGAAAACACAGACAGCCTCACAATTCAGTCAAGAATGGATTACTAATAGTTGGAAAAAATGCAAACAAAAAACATTTATAATCTTGCAGCATTTGACTAGCATTCTAGTAAGTAAAAAGTAAAGAGCCGGATTGACCAAATAAATCCGATCCATGAACACCCCTATTAATAGTTATCAAAGCTAATTACATTCATACCAATTGTAAGAAAATGACTAAAACTATTACCTCAAATTAATATTTTGAAATAATATTCAGCAATTTTTTTTAAAAAAATAAAATTAACTTCATTTATCTGAAGAATTTGAGCGAAGAGGTATAGAAAATTAGATTAACTTCATTTATCTATTAGAAAATTAGATTATCTTTACTTACACGGATGATAATCTAATTTTCTAATATAATAGTAATTCATAGCCATAAGAGTAGAGATGTCTAACATAATTCAACAATATCACCCATAAAAGAGAAAAAAAAAAAAGTTGAAAAAAAGGTTGATTTCATGCCATTTTATCAAACTATCACTTGCTTAAATTTTTAATAATTATCAATATCTTTATTGTTGATAAAGTTAAACATATAAAAATGTTAAAAAATAAAAAAATTTGACGATATTTTGTAAAGATGCGATTATAAAATGATGTTAATTTTATTGAATAGATAAATGAATATATGTTATTTTTAAAATTTAAGGAAGTATTGATAATTTTATCAAAAGATTATTATCGAGAAATACTATAAAAAAATGGAAATTTTTATTCATATGATAAAAAATTAGAGAATAAAATGATGTTAATTTTATTGAATAAATAAATGAATATATGCTATTTTTAAAATTTAAGGAGATATTGATAATTTTATTAAAAAATTATTATCGAGAAATACTATAAAAAAATGGAAATTTTAACTAATATGATTAAAAAAAAATTAGAGAGCTTTATTTTTTTCTTTCGAAATCCAATTGGCAGAGTTAATCTGATCTATTTGAGCAGTTGCCCAGTGTGCGCTGCATCTTTGGTCGTCGAGCCCTACTTTCATCACGAGCCTTCTTCTCTCTCCATTCTTACTCGGTACAGAGTACTACCCATCGATAATACTCTCCCCCAATCCCCTTTCAATATTTTTCCTCCTTCTTCTCCACGAACCCCAACAACAATTAGTGTAAAAAACCAAGCATCTCTGCCCCAATCCCCAATGCCCAGATTCTTCCTTCCCCCCATTCCTCAACCCCATACGGCATCTTGAAGAAGAAAACTTTAAAGAACCTCAAGAAGAAGGAGAAAGGAGAAAACGGGTGGAACAAAATGAAGAACGAATTTCCAAGAACACAAGCCACCGCTTCATCCCAAGTAGCCCACCAAGAGAGTAGTTTTTCTGGGATTGGAGTTGCCAGTTCCACAAATGCCAGTGGGAGCTGTTTTACAACCGCAAGTTCCAATTGCAGCAGCAGCGGCGGCACAAAGAAAGGTAAGATGATGTGGGTTGATGAGAATGACCCACAACAACGTCAGGATGCAGGGGTTGATGAGCTTTTGGCTGTTCTGGGTTACAACGTTAAGTCCTCTGAAATGGCTCAAATTGCCCTCAAGATTGAGCAACTGGATAGTGTGTTGGGGAATGGTGATAATAATGATGGTTTATCTCATATCGCTTCTGAAAATGTTCATTACAACCCTTCAGATCTTTCCTCCTGGCTCGAATCCATGATTTCTGAACTCCCTTCCGATGTTTCTTCTTCCATGCCTGATTCCTCTGCTGCTACGATTTCCTCTTTGGATAATTGTAGTTCCACCAACAGCAATATCAGTGCTGCACGTGCTTTCTCCGGTCAGGTGATTTTCGATGACTCCTCCTTCGATTCCGATCTCACCGCCATAGCAGGCAACGCGGTTTATCCTCAAATTCAGCAGCCGCCGCCTCCGGTTCTCCACCCTCCTCGAATTCCGGCCATGGTCCAGCCCCCAATTCAGCATGTACAGACACCGGTAATCCAGCCTCCCTGTAAAAGAATGAAGCCCTCCCCTTCGCAAATGGCCGATTGGGCAATTCCACTTGAGCCGGTAATCACAAATCCCCGCCCAGTTGAGCCAACAAGGCCAGTTGTCCTCGTTGATTCACAGGCAAATGGGGTTAGGCTTGTCCATGCTTTGATGGCTTGCGCCGAGGCAATCCAGCAAGACAACCTCAAATTGGCTGAAGCTTTGGTTAAACAAATTGGGATTCTGGCTGTGTCCCAAGCCGGGGCTATGAGAAAAGTAGCTACCTATTTTGCTGAAGCATTGGCTAGACGGATATATGGAGTGTTCCTACCCAATCCACATGATTCTGTATTCACGGATATGTTACAGATGCATTTTTATGAAACTTGCCCTTATTTAAAGTTTGCTCATTTTACAGCAAATCAGGCAATCTTGGAGGCATTTAATGGCAAGAATCGGGTACATGTAATTGATTTTAGTATGAAACAAGGTATGCAATGGCCAGCTTTACTCCAAGCTTTGGCGTTGAGGCCTGGTGGTCCGCCTAGTTTTCGGTTAACTGGGATTGGACCACCCTCACATGATGACACCGATCATTTGCAAGAAGTGGGGTGGAAATTGGCTCAGTTAGCTGAGACTATCAATGTCGAATTTGAGTACAGAGGATTCGTGGCTAATTCTCTTGCTGATTTAGATGCATCCATGTTTGATATTCGTGAAGGAGATACAGTTGCTGTTAATTCCATCTTCGAATTGCATCAATTGTTAGCCAGACCCGGAGCTATCGAGAAAGTATTCTCAGTTGTTAAAGAATTGAAGCCTGAGATATTGACTGTGGTGGAACAAGAAGCCAGCCACAACGGCCCTGTTTTCTTGGACCGGTTCACCGAGTCACTCCATTATTACTCAACCCTTTTCGATTCCTTAGAGGGTTGCGGCGGTGGTGGTGGCGGCAGCGGTGGAAACACTGGTGGCCTGGACGTGGGTGGTGCCGGTGGGGGAGTTGTAAGCGATCAAGATAAGATTATGTCTGAGGTGTATCTAGGGAAACAGATCTGTAATGTCGTGGCTTGTGAAGGTGTGGACCGGGTCGAAAGACACGAGACATTGGATCAATGGAGAACCCGGTTTGGTTCAGCCGGGTTTGTCCCGGTTCACATGGGATCAAATGCGTTTAAGCAGGCTAGCATGTTATTGGCATTGTTTGCAGGAGGGGATGGGTATAGGGTGGAAGAAAACAACGGGTGTTTGATGTTGGGATGGCACACAAGGCCCTTAATTGTGACATCGGCTTGGAAACTCGGTTAATTTAGTTAGTCGAGCCGATCGACCGGGATTGAACCAGGGGACGGACGGAGCTATCCGAGCCGAACCGGGGGGAATAAGATTAACTCAGTTTTGGAGCTTTTTTTGGGTGGTACCAAACCCACAGAGCAGAGTGGTCTCGTCTCTTGTGTGCTTTGCTGGTTTAGGGTACCTTTGTGATGGTGAGACCCACCACACTCTCAGTGTGTGTCTCTCTTTGTTTTAATTTGCTGAAATCCCCAAATTTTATTGTTACTACTAGTCCTTGTAGGTTTTGATTATTATTATTATTATCATTTTTTTTTTTTGGGTTTTGATATCAGGGGTATGGGAAGGAAATCATGTAAGTTTGTGGGGATAATGTTGAAAAGGGGTGAAATGTGAATGTGTATTTATAAATATTATATATTATAAATAGCTCTTTAAAATTGGCTTTTGGGGATTCTTTGTTTGTGGGGAGTGTCGTAAATGGGGAAATGGGATATTTTCATGTGGACATAAAAAGCTTTCAATCATTGCAACTTCATACCGAACATTTAAATCCTTTCAATTCAACTCACTATCTCATGATCACCCATTATTGTACAACTAAAAATATTTACTCTTAATAATATTAATATAATAAAAATAACTTATTTAATATATTAATTTTCTGAACTCGTCTAATTTCTCACTTAACTAATAATTTTTTTTGTTTTTTTGTCAAAAAAATACATATCATTATTATCATAATTGTATAATATAAAAATTGTCATTAAATCTTTTAAAAACAAGATGCCTTCAATATAAACCAAATATTCATTCTTTCCCTATAAAATAGTTAATTTGAAATTATCAAATATAAAATTAGGAATAAAAATATAATAATAAATTATTTATATGAATTGTAATTTTTTTTAAATATAATTATTATGGTGTGACTGAGAGGGGGTAGGGCTTTGCAAGTTAGTTTTGGCCTCTAAATCATATTCTAATGAATCATATAATTTAAGCATCGTTGAAAACCGAGCAAAATTTGTTGGCTATAGAGATTAAAAAAAAAAAAAAGATTCTTTTTTTTTTTTGCTTTTTCATTTTTGAAAAAATTAAAAAGGAAAATATTATTTTTAACAACATAAACTAGCATGAGAACTGCAGTAGTGTCATAGATCTAGCCGTGCTTAGATACATATTTCTTCTGTGGTTTGGATTTGAAAGATGTTTTGAATACTTGGATCAAATTTTAATATATTCTTTTAAAATTTCAGTACAAAAACATAATAAACACTACACAAATTATAATTGTGTTAAATATATATATATATATTTTTAAAAAATGTAAAAATAGTCCCTATATTATGATCTACTATCAAATTTACTTTTAAATATTTAGTAGTAATCTATATTATTCACAATACATTTGGTCATATTAATGATTTTTTTGAGTAAAAAATATATTTGAAACCCATATTGACGTCCACATATCATAAAATTTACAATGTAGATTAAAACAATCCATATGGTATTCGTGAGGTATAGGAATTGATGAAATTACCGTTCAACTATTAAATGTCAAAAAAACTACTATTATGAGTAAATGTGTTATGAAAAGTAAATTTTAAAACTAAATTTGTCAAACTACTCAATATTTAAAACTAAATTTGATACTAAGTCTTATTAAAAAGATTATTTTTGCAATTATTTTTGCAATTATTTACTATTTTCATGATAAACAAAAACTTTGGATGTAGACCGAAGAAGTATTTCTTTTTCCAGATAAAAGCCAAGAGTGAAACGTTCATAATTTAAGAAACGAAAATGAAATATCTAAAACTTTTGCAAACATAGTGATTCTTGCAAAGATGTGCTTTGTGCCATTAGAAGCAATATTTTGGCCTTACATTCATTCCCACATTAACACACTAGCCAAAGCTTAAGCGTTATATTTCAAAATAATAATAATATCGTATATTATATTAAAATATTATTACAAATAAAATTATTATTACGAGACAATGAAAAAATAAATAAATTCAGAGAATTACTGGGAGTTGGTGACTTTATTATGATTTAAAAACAGAAGTTAGAGTTCACTAATTATATTTTGGCATGTTCAAGAAGAGCAGGAGGACCTGTCAAGGTAACATTAGTTTAATAAAGGGTCACATCAGGGATCAATTATGTGACTAATCAGTGTTACAAGATTAGTACAGATCACACCCATTTTAATAATATTTTTTACACTTTAAACCCCCCGGATGATTAAGGATCGCTAATCCTTGCATCATAACCATTAAACATAATTATAATTACTCCATATGTACTTGTAGGCGTCATTATCATTTCTATGCAACTTGATTATTTTATCTAAGTGATTCTCATTATCGATCTTAACAATAATTTGCCGTCCATTCGATATCATACAAGTTATTAGTTTATTATTTAATTTTTTTGGGGTAGCACAAATTGAGGTCATTCGTAGTTTGACACAGTTTGCTTTGGTATTAAGAAGAGATGTATCTAAACATAGTCTTCAACTTAATTTATCGCCAAATTCAATGCTTACCATTTCATTACGACCACGTTTCACGGCTTCCATTCAAATTCACCTTTTTTTTTTTTTCCGGCATTTTTTTTTTTGGGGACTTACACCCCGAGGTTCTCGAACCCCTGACCTCATGGCTATAAGCCCCAGTTCTTACAACTTCTCCAAATCCTTTCACCATCCGACAATTCTTATACTATACTTTTATGAGAGATAATAATAAATATTATATTAAATATAACTAGAGAATACATCATATATAACATGAGAATATATATTTTTTTAAAATATCAAAATATATTAAATATTACAGGAGAATACATTACTTCGTACCAAATATAATTAGAAAATACATCAATTATGATATGAGAAGACTAATGTACTATACTCTAGTGGAGTATGATATGAGAAGACTAGTGGAATATACTTTGCACGTTAAAGTATTCAAATTTTGAAGTGAGAATGTTAAATTGAAAGCAAAATTTTGTAAAATTTTATTTTGTGTTTACCATATACATGTACAATGATAGAATAGAAGTGGATTAAAAATTAAATTATTTTTTTAAGAAAAATAAAAAATAAAAGATTTTCTCTCAGTTTAACATCAATCCATGCTTAATCTCAAATTTAAGGTTAGTTAGTTAGCTAGACATCATTAAAAAGTCATTATTTTCGTGGTTAGATGTAGTCTACCTTGTAAACATCAAAGTAGTTCAGGGAACTTTAACTAATTTACCAATTTTGGAGTTTTTAATTTAAATTGAACAAGTTTAGTAAAGTTGACTTATTTTGAGCAAAGTTAATTGCAACTAATAATTAAAGTTGGGAGGATAATTATTAGTTGAAAGAAGAATTCCACAAAAGAAAAAAAAAAGAGAAAAAGATGGTATATATTTGATATTACTCTTTTCATTTGTCAAAATGTTTTTAAAAAAATATAAAAAAAGTGTTTTATCAAATAAATTTTTTGTTTCAGAATAACATTATTATTTATTAAATTAAAACAATATTTTATTTGGAGGCGGATAGAGCAAAATCAAGCACGAAATAGAATTTGATGAATTGATGGAATTATGAAGAACAAATAATTGTACTAGAAGAATTTAAAGGGCATAGAAAGTGGTCAATTCAGTAATCGTCAAAGCCATGACAAGGGAACTTTCGTGGGTAGTGTGATCTAAAATTTGTAAAGGCAACAAAGCACTGATGGGTATATAATGGGGATTACGAAGTTTAGATGAAAAACAAAATGCAAATAAAGAAAAAAAAAAAAAAAACACTTTTGTTTCTTGAACCACTAATTCACTATACTCGAAATTTATTGGCAAATCATCCCACATAAGAAACCTAGGCCAAAAAGTTACCACTTTGGTGCTTTTTTCTTCTTTATTTTCGACACCTTTTGTAGGTCATTTACGATCAATACCAATGGACATTCAAATTTTAAGGATTTTAGGATCAATTCATGATGATCTACAAACCTTTCCACTCCATCAATGGAAATTCATGCATATCTACGTCTTTTTTTGGATCTGATTTCAGTTTGTTTGTGCACACTTGTGGTGATGATTATGATAAAACAAAAGGTAGTTTTATAATACAATTTTTTGATATTAGAAACAAAGGGAGGGAGAGGGAATGGTATTCTTATTTTACACTATGCTAATTTAAATTTAAGATTCACATTGGATTCAAAGTTAGGTCTCAATCTTTTTTTTCAAACATTTTTTTTTTACTAATATTTTGATAGCTCAACTATTATCAGAAATGTAATTTATAGAAAGAGAGATCGCTAACTAAACAGATTCTACACATGTGCTTCTGTTGTTTAGATGTATATGGAATTTTAAGATAGACCATCTATCGTTTGATCAACGATTTGATCAATTATTTATTTTTAATATTGTTTTAGTTGAAAAGATCCTTTAACTTTTCAGTGAAATATTAAATATTTGATTTTTTTCTTTAAAAAAAAGTTGATAACTGGATTTATTCTATTTTTCTCAAAATTAAATTTATGTCTATATATGAAAATTAATATTAAACGAACTAGATTTTACTTTTGGGAAGATCGAGAGTATATTTTAGCTCGTGTTTTCTCCCTAATAATGCATGAACTCGCCATAGTTGTATTGATTATGCATCCAAAGCATGGTGCATGGCAGTCTTAATTGGAAAAAAAAAAATAATAATAATACCACGGTGCATGAAGAACCTTGGAAGTATCGATTGAAAATTATAATAATAAAAATTGCAAACTCATCAAGATGCTAAACAATTTTTCCATATTCAGGTGATATTGTTTCTAAGAAATTATTTTTATCTCCAGACAAACTCAATGTCAGAAAATGGGGGAAAAAATCGCCTAAAATTTACGAATAATAATCTTATTTATAAGGTAGGTCTGAAACTATTATTTCAAATAAAAAATAGTTGAAAATTAATATTTTATTATTATTATTATTTTGAAAAAAAAAAAACCCTTTTGGCCACCTGCAAATTGTCAAATAAGGTTGAAAAAACTTACAATTGACATAAGAAGATTGGTGACTTGGGATGATTTCAAAGTTGGTGAGAATGAAAGGGAAGATGTGGTAATGGCGGGCTACAGACAACTACGTCTCTAAGTTGGCTATGGAATCTTAGGTCGCATATGGAGGTTAAGATTCCAAGGTCGTATTTATATTATATTAGTCAAGAATAATGATATGTAGAATAAAATTTCTCAATAAATTTATATTGTTATTATTGAGAATTTTGATCCAGTTTATGATCATAACTGTCATTATTCTTTACTTCAAAGTTCATCCTCAAAACCAACGTAATAATCTTAAACATGTTAGTGCATCATTATTATTATTATTAGTATTGCGGGTTCATTTTAATATAGTTTCTTCCTTTAAAGTTGTTTAACTTTTCCTTTTCTTTTTCCATCTTCATGCTATATTTCCACAAGACAATAAAATTGTTAAATATTTCTTTTCAAAAATTAATATATACTTCTCCTTCACGATTATTTTATTGTTTTAATTTGATCAATACCATACTTTTTACAAAATAAAAGAATAATTTAACGAGTCAAGTTTTCTCAATTTTATCCATCTTTTACATTAATTTTTATATGGGTTGTGGTTTAAACTTTCATAGTGATGAACTTATTATCCATCTTCATAATGGCTCCACAGTCCGTTCTTATATCATACTACTATGAGTAAATGAGGACTGGTACATTTAGAAGCCAAAAATTGAAGCTGTCCATTTGTTTGAACCCTACGCGCCTCTTTTATAATATAACCAACAGCAGCTACTTCCTCCTTCCCCCAAACCCTAATCCCTTTATCTTTCTCTCTTTAGCGATTTCTCTCCCCCAAACTCTCTTCCCCCGTCGCTTCTTGCCGCCGATTCCGGCCAAAATTTTGAAGATCTTTCACCGCCAAAATATTCCCCACCTCTTAAACTTTAAAACCCATACCTTATTCCATAATTTCCGTACGTATTTAAATCAAGATAAGGCAAAAAAGAGGCGGCTCATGGCGGTGGTGACAGCGGCGTCCAAGAAGAGATGATTTTTTATGAAAGAAAAGCTAGGGTTTGCCCAAAAAGGTTTTTTTTTTAATGTAAAATCATAATTTTTTTTTTTTATGTAAAATCGTTTATTTTGAATATGACCAGATCTGATGTTGGTGACAGCGGCGGCCGGCGAGGGTGGTGGAAGGGAAGAGGTGAGAAGGGCTGGCAGCTGGAAAGTAGAAAAGAGAGGAAGGAAAACTAGGGTTTTGGCAAAAATGTATGTTTTTTTAATGTAAAATCATATGTTTTTGCTATTTGTTTATTGGTGTAAACTGTTCATATAAAATGCCCAGATGCTTCAGCCCGTCCAGAGGTGGCTCCGGCCCTTCTGTGAATGAGCCGCCGCCGTTTTTGGCAGGACTAAGGCATCTGTGGTGTAATATTTGTTTATGTAAAGTGCTGAATGTTGGTGTAAAGTACTATTCGCTAATGTAAACTACTGATTCTTTGGTCAAAATGCTTTATTTATGTAAAATACTGTCTTCTGGTTCAAAGTGGTCTTTGTTAGTGTAAAAACATCGTTATGATTTGTTTGTGTAAAGTGCTGAATGTTTGTGTAAAGTACTGTTTGATGTAAACTACTAATTCTTTGGTCAAAATGCTTTTTCTTTATGTAAAATACTCTTTTCTGGTTCAAAGTGATCTTTTTTAGTGTAAAAATATCGTTCTGATTCGTTTGTGTAAAGTGCTGGTTGTTTATGTAAAGTGCTGAATGTTTGTGTAAAGTACTGTTCACTAATGTAAATTACTGATTCTTTGGTCAAAATACTTTTTCTTTATGTAAAATACTCTTTTCTAGTTCAAAGTGGTCTTTTTTAGTGTCAAAACGTCATTCTGATTCGTTTGTGTAAAGTGCTGATTGTTTATGTAAAGTGCTAAATGTTGGTGTAAAGTACTGTTGCATGATGTAAACTACTGATTCTTTAGTCAATGCTTTTCCTTTATGTAAAATACTCTTTTCTGGTTCAAAGTGGTCATTTTTAGTATAAACACATCGTTCTGATTCGTTTGTATAAAGTGGTGGTTGTTTATGTAAAGTGCTGAATGTTTGTGTAAAGTACTGTTGGCTGATGTAAACTACTAATTCTTTGGTCAAAATGTTGTTCCTTGGTATAAAATACCGTTTAAGGTGCTGAATATTTGTGTAAAATACTAATATATTTGTGTAAAATACTGATATGTATGTGTAAAGTAGAGATATGTTTGTGTAAAGTACTGATATATTTGTGTAAAATAATGATATATTTGTGTAAAGTACTGATATGTTTATGTAAAGTCGACTTTACATCAATTTTTATGTAAACTGCCAGTTTACATAAATGTAAACTGCAACTTTACATAAAAGTTTGTGTAATGTGGCGTGAGAATTGAAGCACCCCATCGATTATGATTTGGACAAACTTCCCGTGGATCACCAAGAAGAGATCAACACGAAGAAATCTGGATCAAGCACCCCGGATTTTGGTGATGAAGGCTGCCGGAATAACACCAGCTCGCCGGTTGTTTGTGTAAAGTACTGATATGTTTGTTTAAAGTATTGGTTGTTTGTGTAAAGTACTGATGTGTTTGTGTAAAGTACTGATATATTTGTGTAAAGTTTTGATATGTTGGTGTAAAGTACAACGCGACTTTACATCAATTTTTTATGTAAACTGGTAGTTTACATAAATATAAACTGCAACTTTACATAAAAGTTTGTGTAAAGTCGCGTAATATGTTTGTGTGAAGTACAACGCGACTTTACATCAATTTTTATGTAAACTGGTGTAAACTGCAGCTTTACACAACACGACTTCACATTAATTTTTATGTAAACTAGCAGTTTACATTTATGTAAACTGCAACTTTACATAAAAGTTTGTGTAAAATGGCGTGATATGTTTGTGTAAAGTACAACGCGACTTTACATCAATTTTTATGTAAACTGACAGTTTACATTAACTTTACATAAAAGTTTGTGTAAAGTGGCGTGAGAATTCGAACAAACGAGGCGCGTGAGAAGTGAGAGGGAGAGAGAAAATGAGGACAGCTGGGGACATGTGCATTTAATACGCATTAAATGCGCCTGCCCCACGTGTTTTGTGCATTTTTGAAAAAAAATACACTGCTTTTACCCGATTTTTGTCCAGTAAACCCAATTTTAAAAAAAATCAGGTAAAAATATATCTCATACTTTACCCTAGGCGTGTGATATAATTTGCCCTCCACCGTCCACCCCTTTAAAGAAATAAAGAAAAGTTTGTAGCAGAATACAAAAAAGATATTTAAATAAATATATATATATATAAATATAAGATAAGAAAAAGAAATTTTTAGGCCCTGGGATTGTAGTTCAATCGGTCAGAGCACCGCCCTGTCAAGGCGGAAGCTGCGGGTTCGAGCCCCGTCAGTCCTGACGGATTCAATAAATACATCAATTCATCTCTCCATTTTCTGTTAAAAGGGGGACAGGAAGCAGAATTTCACTCCCAACGGGGGCTCCTTTTTTTTTCTATCGTTTTTAGTTTCGCATTTATCATCAGGGGGAATTTTCATTACTTCAACTAGTACCGATTGATGGGAGAGAGACATATGTGGATTCTTACAATTCTTTATTGTATTGCCATATTCAGGATTCCAAGAGAGACTTTTTTTTTAACCGAAAAGGGCCTTTTTTACTTCCCGGGCTTAAATTATAGTCAAATTTTTTTTTATTGTGCCATTAGGCTAGTCTAAATTTAATTAGTAAATGCGCTAAGTAATCTCCTTGCCGCTGTAGGAGAGGCCCTCGAGAAAAAATGAAGAGTGTATGAGTGCAATGATGGGTCCTCTTTTATCCAATCCCTTCCTTTCTACGGCGACCAGTAAGGGTTAAGAAAGTCAATATTGCAAGAAATGGTTACAACTTTTGAGAAATTAAAAAAGAAAAAAAAAAACCCTGATTAGCATGGCCAGAAAGATTAATTGAGCAATTAGCCAGTTTTTTTTTTTTTTTTTTTAAAAGCACCTAAATCTTCAACCACCAGTTATAAAAAAAAAAGCACTAAAGGAAACAAAAACTCCATTTTAGTCTGAAAATATTGGACGCAAAAAAAAAAATGTATTGAAGAATATGTGCTATAATGCATCACGGTGAAGCACAAAATACAGCTCGATATCCACAATTAACATGCAATATATTACTAATTAATACGAAAATGGCCACTTAGTCAATATTTATAAATTATATTCCTTTTTGGGACCCCATTAAACCACCCCACTTGTGGGAATATCACATCATAAACCATTTCAAATCCACATGCCTTTTTATGACTTGTGCCCTATTTATTTTAGGGCTTTCCCCTTCACCAAACTTGAAGATTTTATAGACCAAGGAGATGTGGATTTGATTTTGGCTGCCCAGAAGCCATGTCAAACTTTAAAACTTCCTACCACATCTTATTTTTCCCTTCTCTTGCCCAAGTGAAATTTATGAGAAAGGAGATAACTTATTGAGATAAAATATTATGGACATAGTAAATGGTATTTTTGGTATTATCTAGTAATTCTTACATACTGTCAAATATCCACACTTGATGATTAATTCAATTTTTAAAGGGTAATATTTTATTTAGTAAGATAGTTGATTCAAAAATTAAAGGTTAGTTCATGCTCGAAATAGCATTTGAACATGTAACTTTTGGTAAATGAAAAACGACCCATCTTCACTCAATCGCACTGATTGGCTTTAACTAACTTTGAACGCATTTTTAAATTTATATGATTTTACCAACTATTTATTTTCAATTCGTATACAGTAGTATTATAGTAGTGTCATCCTATTGTACTCGTTCAATTTTTTTTACCAATCACCAATCGTACAGACGCGCGTGACAACATCCTTATTTTCTCCTCTTCACTCTATTTTTTTCTCTCTCTTTATCTCTCTCATTCCCTCCCAATCTCCTTACCTCTCGCCGTCGACCTTCCTCCCTTCGCCGCCCGATCTCCATCCTCCCTCCCGCCGTCGCCCGATCTCCTCCTTTTTATGCGTATATAATGTAAAAGGGTATGTTTTTCTTGTTGATGGTATAGTAAGTATGGCTAGTTTTTATCTGCAATGCTGAATTTTTTTGCTAATTTGGATGTGGAGAATGAATCCAAATGTTGAAGTACCAAAAAAATCCGCCGTCTGCATATGAACATCAACGCTGCCAAGATTTGCAAGATGTACTCAAGACCAACCTTGGCCCTAAAGGCACCATTAAGATGTTCGTGCTTCTCGAATTTGTAAATCTCGATCGCCTGTAATATTCTCATAAAATATATTAATTATTTTGATGCAAGAAATAAAACGGTAGCCCCCATATTTGGGTGTTCTTGAAGATAGAAAGAAGTATTCGATGAAATTATGTATTAAAATAATTGGTTGGTGAGGGAGGCGGGGTGTTTGTTTGTCATAGAGATGATCTTATTGTGTTTTGTCTCTAGTGGAAGAAGGGCTGGATAGTAATTGGCTACCATGGTCGGATCGAGCTCGTCGTCGGCGGAAGTGGGATCGAAGGTATGCCCACGGGAATACAATATTTGGTTAGCCTGCACTATTTGCCTGAATTTGTCTTGGGCAATCATCGTCAGGGGTCACTTCCATATGAGAGCCAGGTGGATTGCAAAGTGAGAGACTTGCCACCAGTGTTCTTGAGATGCTACTGATCAAAATCTAATTCCAGAAGAAGTTATGATTTATCTAGTAATTTTGTGTCGTTGTTATCCTCTGTTTACACTGATGAAGGAGTAAGATAGCATTATGGAATTTATTAGTGTTATAGAATGTGAATTGAAAATAGTTGTTTCATAAGTGACGAATTCTTATTTTGCTATAAAGACTTAGTTATTTAAGGTGCTGATTAATTTAATATAAATTCTTCTTTATATGATATAAACTTATCTTTTTATTGATATAAACCCGATATAAAATTTATAATGAAAAATAATATTGTATATGATATAAACATATATTATAGATTATATAAAGTGAGGTTTTACTTGATATAAACTATTATTTTTGTTGATATAAACCCTTCAGTTTATTAGTTGATAAACAATGACTTAATGAAATATAAAGATATATAACGTCATTTTATTATTAATATAAAATATTGATATATTGATATAAACTCATATTTTCAATGATATAATCAAACATTTACTCTTTATATATATACATATACATATAAAACTTCATAAAACAATTATACACATGATATAAACCCTTGTTATATTGATATAAATACATGTTCTATATGATATAAACTCATGCTTTACTTGATATATATTCGTGTCTTCAATAATATAATTAAATATTTACTTAATATATATATACATATAAAACTTCATGAAACAATTATACACATGATATAAACCTTTATTATATTGATATAAACATATGCACTATATGATATAAATTCATGTTTTACTTGATAGATATTCGTGTATTCAATGATATAATCAAATATTTACTTTATATATATATACATATAAAAACTTCATGAAACCATTGTACACTAACTCCTTATTATATTGATATAAACACACACTTTACATGATATAAACTCACATTTTATTTGCTATAAACTCGTGTTTTCAATGATATAATCAAATCTGTAATTTATATATATACATATAAAAAAACTTCATTAAATCATTATCCATTAACCTCTTGTTATATTAATATAAACACACACACTTTACATGATATAAACTTGTGTTTTCAATGATATAATCAAATATGTACTTTATATATACACATACATATAAAATTTCACGAAATCATGATATAAACTCATGTTTTGACTGATATAATCAAATATTTACTTTATATATATACAAAACTTTAAAAAAAAAAACTTCATGAAATTAAAAATTTGATATAATCTCATATTTTAATTTAATTAAATAATTTTAAAATATTAATTAAAAATAATTTAATTTAAAAAAATTAATATTTTTTATTTTGAAATAAAACAAATAGAATTAATTTTCAAAATAAAAACTCGAAAAAAAAATTTGAAGGCCAAAAAAGAAGAGAATAATTAAAAAAAGAGAAAATTTTAAAAAAAGGGACAATACCCACATGCAAAGCAAGTGAAATTAAGTCTGGAACTCAAGTTACGAGCGCCTAGGCAAATTCCTGGACAAAAAATTAATAATAGGAGCTTGGTCAATAATTGTGAATTGACACCACTAATTAAAACACAAATCTGGGTAGTAGTACCACTATAATAGTAATATATAAATTGCCATTTAGTTTTGACAACTACTTCCTTCCCGTTTTGAATAAGAATTAAATTTTTAACCTTACAATTGAACACATTACACCTTATAATTTTTATGTACTCCTAAAATATATTTGTAATAGATGTAATAATAAATATTACATCAAATATAATTAAAAATACATAAATTATAATACAAAAATACACAATTTTTCAAAACATAAAAATTTATATGAAAATACACTAATTATAATAAAAAAAAAATACACCAATCATATCATAAAAGTACTAATACATTATACTCCAAATTGAGGATGATATAATTTGCGTGGATCCTAACCACATGGAAAATCTAGATTCTTCACTTTAGAGTTTATCTATAAGCTCTCTCTTATATTTTTATTTCTTTAATAGCAAACACGTAATTTCAATACCACAATAGTTACATATTGACGTCTTCCAATTTTCAATACAAAAATACGTTAAAAACATTCAAATCATAAAATCATACAAACCCTAAACAAATTGCGGTAACCGGGCCAACATCTTGGAAGATATCCTCAAATTCACATGTGAATGTAGACTGCCCAACTATTCCACAAACTGTATGCGTTTATCCCGTCAAAGTTCAACTTGGGACTTAACTCACATTTTCCCCTTACACAAAAATCAATCCTTATTTAATTTAAAATTATCATTAAATATAAATAATTTAGAACTAAAAAATAAAAAATTACATTAAAAATTCTAAAATATCTTATAAATTTGTGTTTTCAATTTTCAATAAATTTTATATAAAAAATTGAGAAAAGTAGCTTGCATATGTTCTGTTAGATGCTTAAAAGTCTTGAAGGAGATACGCAATTCACTGACTCTATAATCCTATATACTCTATACCCCACTTAATAGTACTACAAGTAAACGTTACATTGAACCCTCCTCTTTTCTGCAAATCCCACCCAAGATAATGAGAGGCCCACACACCAGTCAAACAACTCACAACTCAACAATTCTGACCCAACTTTTAATTTGTGGTTACACTGAAATTCCTATTTGGAAAGGAACGAAGAGAAGATTAGATTGCTCGAACTGAACATTTATTGTGTTAATAGACGAGTGTCAACCATTAAATTATAACTCTCTTGTTATAAAAATCGTATTTTTAACTAAACAATACCATTAAACATCTTAGAAAAGAAGGAAGGAGAGAAATTTTCTTACAATCTAATGATGATATCTATAGACTCCACATGAGGTAACTAAATTGGATAAAATGTAAACGTGATTATGATATGGACTTGGACGTTAAGGATTTTGCATGGATTGAGAGAAAAGTAGGAAAGTGGGGGCTGGAGGAGGGAGGGATTAGGGTGGGGACTAGGGGGAGGTGGTGTTTTGGTGGGCGGTCGATATCAACATCACTCGTGGGGTTCCAATAGTTGGCCATGTCGGGGAGACTCTTCAAAAAGTGAACTTTCAGTCCTCATATGCTTTTACTACTACTTTAAAAAAAAATTGGGCAAATTCCCACCCAACAACACCATCCTCCCTACTACTACCCCAAATTCAAGGCCCAATGGAAAAATAGACAGCAATAGCTTTCCAGAATGATATTCTCACCATTTGGCTTTGCAGATTTTACACTGAATCTTTAGTGGGAGGAGTCCTTTTCAGCTTTTCCTGCCTTTGCAATGAACCCTTTACGGTGGTGCCAACATACTTGATCCAGCAACAAGCAGATGTCAGATTGAGTGGTTTCACTTCTGTGAAAAGCAAGTTAAATTAACCACATCGTAAAGATTAAAGACTGTCAAATAGTAATATTGTAAAAGTCAAAAGCAATAAAACGGGTTTTACCGTTACATGTCACCCTCCTTTCAACAACCCAATTTACCAAGTGGCTTGAAATGGAGGAAAATGGTGATGGTTGAACAGAAAAGGAAAGAATCAATGTGAAACGCCCCATGGACACTAATGAAAATGTAACAATCTTACAAAACACAAAATTTAAACAGACTTCTTTAAGTTCGGAATGGAGCAAGAGTTCTATCATCTCTACACATAAAATCTTTAATTACCACACAGGACCCTAGCATCAGCAACAGAATCTTCAGGAGTCGTGCAAATATAAACAGGCTGTGAGAGAATAAGCATACTGAGGGACCAGTATGGGAGAGAACCCTAACTCTAAACCCACATGGCTTCCGAAATTCACTATATGTATTTGGAAATTGTGTCTTGTTTTCAAAGCATGTATAAAATGCACAAAGAATGTTATGTCCAGTGATTTGTTTTTCAAACAGAACAAGCAAAGAAAAAACTTACTATAAATAATTTGATGACAGGTCTGCTTCATTGATAATGTCAGTGTGAACTCAGAATCTGTGACCAAACTCAAAGAGCAACATCCTTGAAAAATTCTAGTATACTAGTCCTATGAGCTCAACAAGCTCCGATGTCATTCCTACATCAAGGAAAATGACATGATGCTTTGACTTCAAATTATGCATGGAGTAAGACCTGCTTGGAGCGTCCCTAACAAGGATTGTTTAAGGTTGCATGCACCATGAATGAAGTTGTCTTCCTGAGATATGAAAGGACAAAACACCAAAAAAAAAACAAGAACTAGCCACTTAAAGGGAGAGAAGATGGGAAGAGAGGACTCATGGGACTTGTTGCCAAATATAACTTCGATAAATGAAAAATAGATCACTACTTGCAACAGATAAAACAAGTTGAAAAGGATATGATTAAACTGAACAAAATTGGTATATAATTGATAAAGAAGGCACCTCATAATATGAAAATGTGACCTCATTAAGATGAAAATCAAGAAGCATCTTAAATAATCCGTGGGCTCCAATGTGAGCAGGTGAACTTTCAAGTCGTTCATGCCCCCGAAGTCATCAACATAGGATGCATTTGCCTTGATCAAAAGTTTCCACTAATACGCCGGAAGATATCATTAGTCTTTTTTGTGCAGGCAAAACTATCAAATTTTAGTACGGTAATAAATAAGAGTGCCGTAAGCACAAATGCCAGCTTGTTCCGCTATCTTATTTTCTGCAAAAATGTCAATGTTCCATTCGGAAGCCTTCACGCCAAATGATTAAAAACATGCAAGTCCAATAAGACCTTGTATTGTCCCTTTTCTATCTCCTCCTCTCTCACCTGATGAAGGAGAAGTGTTTCAATGATAAAATCTTCCCAATCCATTACACCATGCATTTTTCTTTTCTTACCAGCACTTACAAATTCTGGAAGATTACAGCTATTTCCAACATCAGGAGCTTCAAATGGATGCATCGTCTTCTGTATACGTAACTTAGCAGCACTTATCTTCTCTTTCCTCCTTTGATATGCTAACCGCCCTTTCTCAAAAGATGGAGGGTCGGCATTCAATCCAACATCTTTCTCTACGATTTGCTTCAGCAACAGTTTCTTGCTCATCTCTGATTTACCTGTCCACCACTCTCTGTAGTCATGAACATTGTAACTTGCTTTCTGTGTTCTCCAACCATCCTTCCTATGCTTGGGCACAGACTCAGCCACAGAAAACTCATCCAAAAGCTTTGTATGAATAATAGCCAATGAATTATGTGAGATCTGTAGTTCATCTGGACAATCAATTCTCAAATTTGGAGGATTTTTAACTTCAAAATACTGTAAATCATGTTCATCTGCATTACTTTCATAACCATAGGAAATTTCTTTTTTCAAACAGTCAGCAACTAAATCATCCAAATCAAATCTAACATGCTCAAAAGAACTCTTCCCATAACACTTAGATGAGGACTTCAACTCCATGTACTGCATTACTAATCGAGCATTCTTAAGAATATTTTCAACAGTGACATCTTTTCCCCAAGGTAAGGCGGCCTGTGCAACTTTGACAAGCCTTTCCAATAGCTCATTATACCTCTTCTTACAAGTAAAAAGAGACACATGCAACTCCTTTGCAACCTCCTCAATCTTCACTCTGATTTGATTCAATTCTGCAACAAAAACCAAAATAGCAGCCACAATAGGCATAGGTCTCCTCCCCGTAGTCAAATACCATTTCATTGAACATCGAATCAAAAATACCCCTTGCTTTAACAGTATTCCAATAACTTCCTCGGAAAGGTCTCTAAACCTAGGAGAACTCCTAATTTCACGTTCAAAAGAGCTAACGATGTCAAACTCCGGCAACTTCATGTCAAGAAAATCCAAAACTCGATTGATCATCCACCCTAACTCATTGCTATCACAACCAACAGAATCAGCCACTTCCACAACTGAGCCTTCTTAGCTTTCCTCATCACAACATAAGCACAAGCACCTACAAAAATGGGAAACCATCTTCCTAAGCCGTATTCACCCTCTGATACCCTCTCCACCATGGCCTTTACTTCATTACACGTTGAACCTGATAATCCTAATTTAAACATCATATTTTCAATCATTTTCTGGGCTTCATAGACTTTAGTCTGTTTGTAACTATAAACACTGCCTGAGCCAGCAGTGCCTACACAGACAAAGGTGCCGGTAGGGCCACTAATACCACCAGTCTGGGCTTGAAAATTCTCAGAGTGTCGCACAACCCCACATGATGTACACACCAAATTGCCAGTGCAGTCGTCTGTCACAAAAGTTCTTTTCTTGCATCTCTTGCAGACCCCACAACTCTCCATCTCTTTTTCAATCAATACTTGTAATTTCCTGTTTTATTCTTCCTTCCTTTATCTTGTAATTCTCCTGTGTCTCAAAATACTTGTATATCGATACCCAAGCCAGTCTGCAATAGAGAAAGTTGGTCACAGAAGTGTTACAGGATCTTGAAATAATGAGCATTTAGCTAAAAAGAAAGAATATAAATCTCAAGCTAGGTGTCAGGCAAGTGTCAAGACAACCTCGTAAACAAGGGGTCTGTAGGTGGAATTTGAAGAAATAATTCAAACAAGAAAATCGTTCCTCGGCACAAAGAAAAGGTCACTGAGCTCAATGTGTTTCTAACTATAAACTAGCCAAGATCCAATGCTCCATGGTATAAGGGTTGAGAGAGGGGTCAAACTCGGTGATATCTTTATGATGTCATACCGATATTTCAATAAATAAATATACAAATTATTCATGGAATATTGAATTTTATGTTACTCCACCACTCATAACAACGCAGAGTTAAGATTACCATAACTTCACCAATACGCAACTTTCAACTTTAATCACATAATGCAATCACCACGTAGCATAAGTTACAGTCATATTACGATGAAGGAAAGTGCATTCAACAAAAATGACAAGCAATGATCCATGAATAAAATAACTGTTATATCCTATAGACAACTACTTAATCTGCCTCTCCTTGCACTCATGGCTTCTTTTTGCTCTTAGGCTTGACAGGGACGCTCCCATATGCCATGCGCCTTGAATGTGATACTTTTAGTTCAGCCTGACGACACCTTCTCTTAATGTGCCGTGACATGTTGCTTCTGCCAGAATTTATTTCCACCTGCTGTTTCTCACTAGAAATGGAACTCATGGCAGAACTAGGTTTCACAGTATGGCTCACCATTTTGTGCTTATCAGACTTTGTACCATTTGATACCTCTACTTAAAGATTATTGTTCTTCTGCCTTTGCTGAAATTTCTTAATCTTTGGAGCCAGCTTCTTCACAGATATATACTGATTTCAGCTCCTCATCATCCATCATTAGAATTTCAGTTGCATTCAATCCGTATTTTAAAGGTTTGACAGCTGTGTACTTGAATATTGTCTTCAAGTCACCTATTGTGTCCTCATATTCCAGCTTATGATAGTCTTTCATCAACTGCTCTCTAACTGCCTTTTCCACCTCACTAAAGTTTCTATAGCGTTTTTTTTGTTTTTTCCCCGCTTACCATCTTCACCATCATCAGATGTTGCGCGTATTTTTTCTTCAACTTATAGTTCACGATTATTTAACCCCTGTCTTTTTCAAAATTCTTTCCCTTGCTGCTAAGAATCCATCACCAGTTGCATTTTAAATCATCCCAGCCTCCGGCAACTCCTTGCAACCCATCTTCCTTATCAAATTTAGGCTTCTCAAACTCAATATCATCTTCATCCTTTTGGCTTCCAAAATCCGGATCATTATCCTCTGCTTCATAACAGCTCTCATCAAAGTTTTCAACATCTTCTTACCATACTCATCTGGATCAAACTCCTCCCCCAAGTCATCCACCTCCAAGAGTCAATCACCATCTTCTCCAATCCCAGCAGCTTCTCTCTATCATCTCTTTCTTCTTCACATTCTTTAAGTGCTTCAACTCCTCCTTTCAAATTCAGCCTGAGCCATTCTTTCCTCCTTCCTCTCCTTTTGCAACTTCCTTGCATCCGGCCTCTTCATCAGTACACCCTCCACTACTCTCGAATGGCCCATTACCTGATCCCCTGCATCCTCCTCAAACCTAAAATTATAGACCCTTGCCTCTCAATCTCCTCTTAATCCTCTGAAACTCCTATCCCCAAACTATCCTCATCACCACCCCTCATGGTCATATTATCATCCTTCCCTAGCCACATCCTATTCCTAAAATAATCCTTCAAAAAAATAGTATCACTATCCAATTTGTTATCTGCACCAAAGTATTCATCCAACTTCTGTCCGATCCCAACATCCTCATCCTCATCATCACTATCCCTTTTAATCTTCTCCCTCAACAACTCTCCTCTATTGCTCCTCAACTGCCCTGAAAATGCCTTCCTCAACTTCTCTTGCTCCTTTGAATAGCTTTTGACCTTATTTTCTGTATCATCATCATTGTCCTCAAACTCAGGTCCCTTCTCAATCAAATGTTTAGACATTATATCTTACAAATACAAAGGCTTCGTGTTTCTCATTTTTAGGATCTTTTTTTCACATTTCCCCTCTTTTCATAATTTCCATACCACTGATTTTAGCATCCTCAGACCCACCATTCTCATCATCAGTTTCAGATTCCGGCTTGAATAACATAGCTTCTTTATTTTTTAAGACAGGGTCTTGATTGCTCACCCTAATTAAAGCAACGAAAAATTCCAGATCTTTCTTCTTACCACCATCTTCCTCCAGCTCCTATGATGACGAGTTTATTAGGGCTTTAAGGGAAAGAGATGATCTTCCTTTAGGATGAAGAGGTAGGGAGATTTATGAAGAAGAGGATGGGGAGATGGAGATTAGCTGTTGATGGTGGTGTGGTTTTAGAAGCCTCGGCTGCAGAAGCCCATCATATAACATAAGTTCAATGTATAAACTCAACACAAAATTGTAGAAGTATGATCATCAATGAATCTCCAATTTGCAGCAAGAAAACTCAATCTCTTTGACAGGCACGATCAATTCTATCAAAAACACAAATATTTGTACTATTTTGCACCAAAAATATTAGAAACAAAGGGAAAATCAGTCTCAAATTTCCGTTTCAATTCCATTGGTTGCAAAAATAGTTGCACTAAGATAAAAACTACGTACCTGTAGAGACACCTCTGTAGCAACTAAAATTACATTATTAATCAGAATATAAGAAAAGCCACAACCATCAACCAGCAATTAACAAATTCCATACTAATTGAAAATACATTCAGCACAGGAAAATTATAGCAACACCGAGAAACCCAAAAAAGAAAAGCCAAACCAGGAACGAATTGCCAGAGAATTCGTTGGTGGCGAACGATTGTAGTGGTAATAAAAAAAAAAAAAAAAAAAGTAATACCTTTGATCCTTCAGTTCCAAGAATCTGATCGGTTCGCACAATAGCCGGAGGCCAAAGACAGAATGATCATGGACAAAAGAAGGCAGCTGAAGGTTCAGGATAGAAAACGCCGGTGGAGGCTAGTAGAGAAAGGGGAAAATTGAGATAGCTAATTCCGATGGAGGCGCAGTAGAGAAAAGGGAATTTATAAATCTAGCCGGGTCCGGCGCCTCAATACAGATTGAACGGCGGTAGTGAGGTGGCGCGTAGAAGAGTGATTTTGCTGATGCGTGTGTCGAGACAAAGGGCTTAGGGCAGAAACACTACTTGCAGTCCGTTTTGGCTTGTAGGGGATATCCCTTTTTTTTTTTTTTTTTTTTTTTTAAAAAAAAAAACCAACATTCTCTTTTGAAAACAATTATTCTATTTCATAAATTCCAGTTAGTTAAATTCATTCAAGCAGTTGGCGTCTTTCCCCTGTTTATATATATATATATATATATCAACAACTGTTTTCATATTGTGCTGTTCATTGATAATTTTTTTAATATATATTTTTAAAACACGATTCTTAATTATTTCATATTTAAATTTTATTTGATTTGAATGCGGTATAAGTTAGATTTGGAATTAGTTACTATTGGACCACATTAGGGAGATTAAAACTCGTCAGAGGTACCATATTGGTAAGGAGGTTAGAACGTGTTAAAGGGTACTAATGGTTCAGAGTTTGCTATACTGGACTGGATTTGACTTTTCTAGATACAAGAGTCAACTAGAATAGAATTGGCTCAGTCTTTTTCCCTAGGGTTGATTCTATGGTTACATAAATCATAGCCTCCCCAAGGCTAGATTGATACGTCATTGCTTTATTTCCCTTGGTGCGCATTCGATGTTTATTTATATCGTTGTGTAAACATATTATTTATTTTATATTAAATCATGTTGTATGTATATATGTTCATTGTAATACCATACTTTGTTTGCTATATGGTACTTGTGCCTCGTCGTTGAGTCTCGTCAGGTAAGGAAAGAAAATTTTCTCCCTAAGTATGTACTACGCGTACGTATTTTAGTTTGTCTGTTTTTTAGATTAAATTGCGAAACACGACAAGTCTAAGAGGTATACTGAATTGGGAAGAATATTTGTAAAACGATAATCATTTGTTTGTATTTGAACTAATTTTGATTAGACTAGAATTGTATTATCTTGACATTTGTAAGTTGATTTATTAAAGAATTGAAAAAATTCCTATATTTCTGAACTAATTCTTTCTTAATAATCTTGTGCTGGAATCGACTTATGATATGAGATCTGTTAGATTTGGATCTTGTTAAGAAAATTTTTTTTGACAGATTTGAAATTATTTGTTTAAATAGGTTTTGTTCGTAAAGAGGTGTACGTATACCTAGAATTGGTACTTGAACTTGAGTTAATTAGGTTTAACATCTTGGTGCTTGACGGGATGCCACAGTTGGAACTTGGGTCAGAAATATTGTTGTGGTGAAGAGGGGCGCCAATTGCAGGCTGTGGAGTTGAGCAGATTGAACAAGTGGTGAGTTATGTGAGCATTGGATATTCATTTGGTTTTATGGCATCTATCCTCAAGTCTCCAAAACCAAAACTTTCTATAATGGAAACACTGGATGAGTTTACTGGTGTGAAATAGTTGAAAAAAATAATTTTAATTTTTGATATTTTGATATCGTATTCAATTTTATCAAATGAAATGATTAAAACGTACTTGTGGGGAATAATTGAAATTGTTGATATGTGGTGAATCCTCCACTTATCAATTCATATCTAAATGGTTCACTTCACACTGAATAATTGAACATAAAAATGCACATGGCTATTCCCGTACGATTTGGAGTTTAATCTGTCACATGGACGGGCCACGAACAAATTAAAAGGTAGCAGAATTTTGTCAGGATGTAACATGCACCAAATTAAGTCTATTCATAGTAGTTGTCCTATGAACAAATCATTTGATGGGATGAATGAATGAATGAGAGAAGAGAAACACATTGTAAGATGGCTAAGAAGTTGGAAAACCAATTTATAAATTCTAAGGTTTATTATTATATTCATTTGTCAATTGTTTAGAATCATACAAAAGAGTAATTTATGATTAAACTGAAACATCGCACTAGAAAAGACTACGTAGTATTCTAATCCCATGTGATAATAGAGTTATGTGATGGTGGAGTTCCCAGCATGATCTAGTTTAGATCAGTTCGACTAAGTTTTATGAATTGTTCGTGTGGATATCGTTAGAGGCGAACATTTGGACAGCTGTTGATCGATGAAATTCTTGATTAGATCCAAGAAACTATCAATGTTTGTGTTAATCCGAAAAAGAAAGAAATCGCAAAAATTCCACTAAAATGCATGTTTTGGTTTAGAACATTAAAAGTGATTATTGGTTCTATAGAAATCATGTTTCATTCAAAATAAACAATTAAAGTTTATTCTTTTGATTTGATTAAGAATCAAATTTAGAATAATTTTAATTTTGTTTATTGCATGCTTAAATTATTAGATCATTATAATTTGAAAGTTGTTGATTTGGAGAAAATCCTAAATCAAATGTGATTTGAATTTAGTAAATTCTCAAATGTGTCTCAATTCGCTCACTATATCAAAGTAATAATGTTACTTTGAAAAACGTTATGGAGACACGTGTAATTTTTTGATAGTTAATTTTGGAAGTTATTCAACTTTAAATATGATTTCAATTTTAATTTCAAATTTCACTTCAAAATTATATTTCATATTTAATATGATTAAATTATGAAATATTACATGAAGGAAAATTTTTAAAATTAAGGATTAATGTTTCTCACTGAGATTGACAGTGTATTTATTATAACAGATGCCTTTTAAATTTTAAATTATAAAACTGACCAAATTTAGATAAAATCCACAATTTAATTGTTAAATTGTGATGATAGTCTAAATTAAATTCTAAAATCATGTTATCAATTAAATTAAATAATAATCTAATTGAGAAGGATTTTAAATTTTTTTTTTTGGAAATTAATTGAGGATTTTAATTTAGATTTTGAAAATTTTAAATTTTAATCATTGAGTTTATTAAGTTAAATTTGATTTAATTGGAACATATTGGTTGTTCCAAATAGTTCAAAGATATTATTTCTAATGTGATTAGAAATAATTAAACAATAACATCTATGATTGACATTGAACCATTAAGGATGACATAGTTTGTTGGGCTAATGTGTTTTTACTTTGAAAATACAAGGTTCTAACACAAAAAAAACATATATGATATGTATATCAAGGGTTGATACCTAACCATCTAAGAGTGGTAAGTGTTGCAATCGGAATAATGCTACTTGTTTTGTTAATTTTGATTTGTTGGGTTAACTTAAGGTCAATACTAATTAAAACGAGATCCTAGCTTACTAAGAATTTTATGAAAATTCTCCAATCAATTATGAGGGTAATTGATTTGAATAAAATAGAGGGAACAAAACCAAAATTTGTTCGTCATATCATTTATATATTGATTTTTTCATGCGCATAAATCTTTTCGTTTGTATTGATTGTAGAATTTTTTTTTTTTTTTTAACAACCAAAAAAAATCAATTGTTCTAGTTAGAATCAAATATACAAATAAAATCCAATTATATGTTCCATTAGAATAAAAAAAAAAAAAAAAAAATCAATGTAACCGTATATTTATTGAGTCTTCTTCACTTTCTCCTTTGATTTCTTGAGTATTCTTCACTTTCTCCTTCAGTCTTCTCCACTTCGAAGCACCGCATTAACCATATCTAGTTCTAAACCCTCTTTCTTGAGAAACAGGATAGAATTTAAAATTTTAATTTCCTTATGCATCTTCAATCTGTATGTTTTATAGCCTGGCCAAGGATATGAGGAGGTTAGGAGCGGCCCACCAGCTGGCACAGTATCTTTTCCTCACATTGCCTTGCAACTCTTGAATATTTCTTTTTCCAATGTTTCAACAAATTGGATATTGTAAATATGTCAATATCGGGATATGTACTCTTTCAGTTGGAATTTCTGTTTTAACTCATCCAAGACATTTGGCAAATCTGGAATTGATTTAAAAAACATGAGATTATTTATAACCGATGGCTTCATATCCGTCATTTTTTGGATAATAATGTTGTCGAATTATATGTTAAATTATATGTTTTGTCGGTTATATGTCATTGATTAAATTTGTTTTAATATTTTTATGTTTGTTGAATTTACTTATTATTTGATTAGTTTATTTTGTTGTTCGATATTATATTACTTTAGGTGCTATCTCTTATATTATAAATAAAATACTAATTACTATTTTGGAATTTTGGTTCAATTTCAATATTCTTTTATACTTTTTAGTGTAAATAAACCCATTTAAATGAATCATGATTTATTATAATAACTTGACTCAAAAGAGAGAGAAAAAATGGCTCGAGACAAGTTTTGTGCAGGTTCATATATTGTATAGCTATAGGAGTAAAATTCATCATGCGTCTACTGTAGCGCGATACGGTAACACACTACAGTTGCGCGCTACAGTTTTTTTTTTTTTTTTACCGCACAAAATTTTTTTTAAAATATTTTTTTAAAAAAATAAGACAGTAGATATCAGATCAAGAATATAAAAGAAATCATACAATAGAACTAAAACATACTTAACAAGGGAGATCACATCATGATTATATTGACATTAGATCAGAGAATACTAGACATCAGATCAACACACTATAGATATCAGATCAAGAATATAAAAGAAATCATACAATAGAACTAAAACATACTTAACAAGGGAGATCACATCATGATTATATAGACATCAGATCAGAGAATACTAGACATCAGATCAACATACTATAGATATCAGATCAATAATATAAAAGAAATCATAAAATAGAACTAAAACATACTTAACAAGGGAGATCACATCATGATTATATAGACATCAGATCAGAGAATACTAGACATCAGATCAACATACTATAGATATCAGATCAATAATATAAAAGAAATCATAAAATAGAACTAAAACATACTTAACAAGGGAGATCACATCATGATTATATAGACATCAGATCAGAGAATACTAGACATCAGATCAACAGACTATAGATATCAGATTAATAATATAAAATAAATCATAAAATAGAACTAAAATATACTTAACAAGGTAGATCAAATCATTATTATATAGACATCAGATCACAAAATAGTAGACATCAAATCAACAGACTATAGTTATCAGATCAAGAATATAAAAAGAAATCATATCATACAACAAAAACGTCCATAATATGTATCAAAATATCTAAAATTATTTAATTATAAAATAAATAAAATGATAATTTAAAAATATTTTTTTTATAAAATTTAAAAATATTAAAAAAATAGTGAATTGTTTAAAAAAAAAACGGACAGAAAAAAGTCTCAATGAGAAAGGCAAAAAAATAAAATAAAAAAATAACCAAAAATAATAAAAGAGAGGAAGACAACTATAGCGCGCACTGTACAGTAAGAGTTTACCATGAACAACCGCTCAAAATCTCATTAAACGCTTCAACACCAAAAAAAAAAAAAAAAACGCATTATTCAATTTAATTTTAATTGATTTCTCAAAAAAATGATTAATATAACAATTATAAACGGCATTTCCCGTTTGTTAAAAGGAAATTGCTAGGTAATTTATATTGTGGTCCTATAGGACCACCATGAATTTTACTCCTACCCCGCTACAGTAGCGCGCTACAGTTCCGCGCGCGCGCTACAGTAACGCGCTACAGTTCCGCGCGCTACAGTAAACGCGCTACAGTACCTTCGTTTCTTTTGTTATTTTTGGCTATTATGATACATATTATGGACGTTTTTGTTGTATGATATGATTTCTTTTATATTTTTGATCTGATATCTAAATTCTGTTGATCTGATGTCTGCTATTTTGTGATCTGATGTCTATATAATCATGATTTGATCTACTTTGTTAAGTATATTTTAGTTCTACTGTATGATTTCTTTTATATTTTTGATCTGATATCTATAGTCTGTTGATCTGATGTTAAGTATGAGTTGATCTGATGTCTATATAATCATGATTTGATCTACCTTGTTAAGTATATTTTAGTTCTACTGTATGATTTCTTTTATATTTTTGATCTGATATCTATAGTCTGTTGATCTGATGTTAAGTATGAGTTGATCTGATGTCTATATAATCCTGATCTGATCTCCTTTGTTAAGTATGTTTTAGTTCTGCTGTGTGATTTCTTTTAAAATCTTGATCTGATGTCTATAGTCTGTTGATCTGATGTCAAGTATACGCTGATCTGATGTCTATAGTCTGTTGATCTGATCTCCCTTTTTAAGTATGTTTTAGTTCTACTGTATGATTTCTTTTAAAATCTTGATCTGATGTCTATAGTCTGTTGATCTGATGTCAGTTATGAGTTGATCTGATGTCTATATAATCCTGATCTGATCTCCTTTGTTAAGTATGTTTTAGTTCTGCTGTGTGATTTCTTTTAAAATCTTGATCTGATGTCTATAGTCTGTTGATCTGATGTCAAGTATGATTTGATCTGATGTCTATATAATCCTGATCTGATCTCCTTTGTTAAGTATGTTTTAGTTCTGCTGTGTGATTTCTTTTAATATCTTGATCTGATGTCTATAGTCTGTTGATCTGATGTCAAGTATACACTGATCTGATGTCTATAGTCTGTTGATCTGATCTCCCTTTTTAAGTATGTTTTAGTTCTACTGTATGATTTCTTTTATATTCTTGATCTGATATCTATAGTCTGTTGATCTGATGTCAAGTATTCGCTGATCTGATGTCTATATAATCCTGATCTGATCTCTCTTGTTAATTATATTTTAGTTCTACTGTATGATTTCTTTTATATTCTTGATCTGATATCTATAGTCTGTTGATCTGATCTCTTGTATTCTCTCATCTGATGTCTATATAATCCTGATCTGATTTCCCTTGTTAAAAAAAGTATTTTTTTTTTAAAAAAAGAATTTTTTATAAAAAAGGTTTTTTTTTTTTTAAAAGTTTGTGCGTCAAAAAAAAAAAAAAAAACTGTAGCGCGTTACTGTAGCGCGAAACTATAGCGCGTCACTGTAGCGCTACTGTAGCGCGCGCGCTTACTGTAGCAAGTAGGAGTAAAATTCATCCTACTCCTATAGTACCACCGTAAACGGACTCAAATTGCTACGTTTCCTTCCTCAAAGGAAAAAGTAACCAAAGTCGGCAGAAATAATAAAACCTCATTTTTCTCAACAAACATAAAAAATTACCTAAAACCAAACAAAAAGAAACACTTTCCTAATCTGTTTTCCCCTTAAAAATAAAGCGAAAGACAACCCTAATAAAATCGGATTCTCCCACCACCTATATAATCCTCCGCCTTTTCCACAATCTTCCTCATTCTCATCCCTATCAAAATCGCCACCAGAGAAAAAATCCCTTTTCGCTTCCTTCTTCAATTAACCCATCTTCTCCCTCGATTTTTACTGAGGGAATTCGGTTTCTTCGTCTCTTTTTTAGCACAAAATTCAAAATTCATCTCTTACCCAGATTTTCCCCTGTTATTGTTTTGTGGGTTTTTGTGAATGGTGGAAATCTCTAGCGATCTGTTAATGATCTCCCTTGTACATTCAAGAAGGGGGATCTCTTCTTCTTCATTGACATCTTTCTGTTTCGGCTTCGGTTCCTGCAAGCAAGGCTGGTATTATCGCTGCCTTGGGGTCGACCCGTAAACAATTTTGGGAACCATCGTTTCGTTTTTCTCTTCGTCGTCAAAGTTTTTTTTTTTTTATCCACAACCCTTGATTTATTTCCGATTATTTTTTATAGATTTGTTTTTGTCTGATCTTTTCGCTAGATCCCTTTAGTAATTCTCTCAAATTCTTTTGACTTTTGGTAAAAAGATTGAAAATTTAACAAAATGTTGCTACAAAAGAAGAAGAATCAGGCCGCCGCAGCTGCCAAGGGGAACAGGCTTTTGATTAGCATTACCGTGTTGGGATCGGCCGGCCCGATCCGATTTGTGGTGAATGAAGGGGAACTTGTGGCAGCCGTCATCGACACCGCTTTGAAATCTTATGCACGTGAGGGTCGCCTTCCTATTCTTGGCTCTGATCTTGACAATTTCGTGCTTTATTGCCCATGCGCTTCCACTGAAGGTAACTAACCATTCCTGTTCCGTTTATTTGCTTTTAAATACTAGCACAGTTAGTTTTGAGCGACTTTATTTATTTATTTATTAAGTTTTTAGCTGAACTAGAATTTGTTTTGACAGTTGGGCTTGTTTGAATGGAATCACGAAGTTGGACACTTGTTCTGTTTTTAGTTTGGACAATTGTTCCGTTTTTAGTTTGGACAGTTGTTCTGTTTTTAGTTTGGACATCATCATTCTGTTTTTAGTTTTGACATCATCTGGATGATGTTTTTGATGATTTTACAAGTAATGTATCCACGACTTCGTTCTGTCCCTCGGAAACTTGAAAATTGGATAGTTTTGAGATACCTGCATTGGTACCGACCTCATATGCCTGTTGGGCCTGCCCTATTATAGGAATGTAGTTTTATTTGCTGAATGCTTTTGTGCTGTAATCGTGCATAAAAGATGTTTTTGTTGCAGCTTTGAATTGCTAAATGTTAAAGGCTGAATATAAGTTGTGCATAACTGATGTTGACTGCTTTTGTTGCCAGCTTTGTCTCCATGGGAGACCATTGGATCACTCGGATTCCGTAATTTTATGCTCTGCAAGAAGCCACAGCAGCAGAAGACTATGGATGATGCTAAGCCGATTGCTGCACCTATAACCAGGAAAAGCTCTGGACTTTTTAAGTCATGGTTTCACAAATCACTGAATCTCAAGGTTCCTTCTCATTGAATTGAAGAGGAGGTAACTGCTACTGGTGCTACAGCAGTTGAAGACCAAAGAAGAAGTACTAAAGCTGATGGAGATACTGCATTTGTAATAGTAATAACAGTGACAACTGGTTGTTGGGATGTTGTTTAAGGAGTGTATGTGTTTGTTCTTTAAAAAGGTTTGAGTTTGGTGTTATGGCATAAAATAAGGGCAGGCCACAGCTGGTTTTTGCCTTGGTTATTAAGTTGAGTACTTTGTGTTTTGTTTAGTTGAAAGAAGGTATTTTATTGGTTTGACATTCCATCAACATTGTCAGCATTTGGATGCTGAGGTTTTATGTCATTGTTGTTGTTTTGGCCTGCTTTCTTAATGAATAAATTGAGAATTTGAGATTTGAAAACAAGGGATATTGGCTCTGCCGGCATACATTACGAAGATAGGAAATGCCTTTTAACATTGTTACAAAGATAGGAAACGCCTGTAACATTTGTGAACGAGTCATTTCCTAAAGATAGGAAATGCCTAACATTGTTACGAAGATAGAAAAAGCTTTTAACATCGTTACGGGATATTGTGAATGAGTCATTTCTTAACCTCTTTTGTGCCTTAAACACACATAAATAATACAAGAATATACTAATTAGATTACTTTTTAGTATCAATATTAACCCAAAACCTTAACTCAGCCATGCCTGTGTTCTTTCTCAAATGTGTGCTTTTGGCAAGCTGATTTGTCTCTTTATATTTGGTATTTTATGGCTCCGAAAAGTTGTCCCGTGTCAAAAACTCTCCCCCTATCTAATAAAGCAGTTAATAATGCAATGTCCTTCAAAATAATGGTACTAATCTATTCTTTTTTTTTATTTATTTATTGAAACATGTGTAATGCTTCTACCGTGTCAATGAGGAAATTCCTATTTATGGAAAAAGTTAATATATACAAAACAATTTTTTGCCACCATCATTCAATTATAATACTACAATTAATATATCATCATTGAACTATAATAGTGAAGGTTTATTTCGCATCTCCTATTTTGTTATTTTCTGCCCTTCTCATGCTTAAATTATTTCTTACAAATAAGAAATACTAATTATAATATTTAAATATAAAATATAATAATATATTAAACTACCTAATTATCCTTAATCAGTTTACTAAAAATATCTATTAATAAATTCATTTATAGTTCCACTTATTTATGCTATTTTAATCATAATTTTTATAAATTTTTGATAGATTAAGAAGTGACTTATAAAATTTTTGATAAATTGCTTAAGGGCAGTTATGTAATAATAGGAGGAGCGGAAGATGAGTATTAAGGGGGCAATAAATAAGAATTAATAGGCGATATTTAAGAAAATGGAGGACTTTTTTTTTTTAAAAAAGAGATGAATAACAAAAAAGGGCGCGATATAACACTACTCATTATAATACGACAATTAATATATTAAATTTTTCGTGTGTCCACACAGAAATCTAAGTAATGATGAATTATTACACTTTGCGAGTTAACAAAGACAAGTTGACATGCATTCGCGGCAAATGAAACTGTCTACTTGGTATAACTAGACGGCATGACAATGAGGACGCCCACTAAAAAAAAAATAATTTATATCTACAATTTATTTAATAACAACTCGTAATAACTTGTTTCTTATAAAATTTAAGTACGAGTTAAAGAAAAACCTTAAAAATTTGTTAATTCTTTGAGGCCTAACCTCTTCTCCTAACTCACAGTTGAGATTGCTACAACAAAAGATGAAGATCATAGAAAACGTTAGGGCAAAATGGTTTAGATATTTGTTGGCAGCCTAACGTGGAATCAAATCTAGTCACGTATATTCTTCTGTTGCTGCTACTTATATTCTTGTACATACGAAGCCAACTTTCACATGTATCCACTCTGGCAACGCCGTTAATTCAAGCTATTTATATATGGAATATTAATTTGCGACACTTTTTATATTTTTGATTTTTTTGGTGTCTCTAGGAAAATGTAGTACAATATTACGGTAAAAATCCAATAATGTATATCCATAAATATTATTGGGAAATGAGTGGTTTTTAGATAAATTAAATTTATAGTAAAAGCAAATAAATAAAGCATTTTGTAACTGTCACAACCCAGCACACTAAAGAGATAGTACTATTAATAAATTTTGGTTTCTAAAGCTGTTTTTTTAAAGATTAGGAAATTAAGATTAGTAAACTGGTTTGTAAATATGGTATAAGTTAATTTTTTAATTGGTTTAGAGTTATTATAGGACCACATTGAAAACTATAAATCAGTTATAACTCAAACCAGTTTTGTAATCTTTAAATTTCAATTTTAATTACGTTATCATTCAAATTTACAGAATTTTGATTAATTTTATCCCTTTTATCTTTATTTTACAAATTAAGTTTTTATTGACTATTTCACATTTAGTATTTTCTTTTTAGCTTTAAGTATTCAATTTACTCATGAGATACTTATTACTTGAAATAAATATGTCCATATCTCAAAAGACTAATACATAAGAAAAATATTAGAAAATATAAATATAAAATTAATGATACTTCAAAATAAAATATATCTATATCTCCAATTACTCACCTATCAAACTTTCTGTGACAAATTTTAATTACTTTGTATATATATATTGTATTTTTAATTAATTTTTATATAATATATAATTATTTGCACACTTATATTTTTTAATACTATATGTTATTTTTTAGTGTAGGAGAAGTGTTGAATTATATTATTTTTCATGATATATATTGGACGAAAAATAATTACCAGAAAGACAGGTATATCGATAATGGCAGGTTGGGTTGATGGGAGTTTAGTGTGAAGTAGAGGAGGCGTAGAGTAATTTGTGTGGACTTTGTTTTATGGAATTGATTTGTGAATTATTGCTGAAGGTGAGAGGTACTACTAGGCACCTCACTTGGACCGGAGATTAACGACAGATTACTGAAAATTTTCAACAACTATATTATTTAATATATTAAATCTAGAGCCATTAGGTGAGGATTTACGGTAATTGGACCTAAATTTGGACTATATCTGTGCCCCAAATTATTTCATCTGGTTGGAATTAAGTTTTTTTCCTTTTTTTTTTTTTAAAGAATTTCGATTTTTATTTCTCTTTAATTATCTTTTTTAATAGATATTTTTATAGACATTATTAATAATTTTTTTAATTTTTCTTTGGTCATTAAAAATATAAAATTTGGATAAAAAGAAGATGATCTAGTGGTTATTACTTCTCATTTAGGATCATGAGGTCCCTCCGAAAATACTAGGTCCTGAGTTCGACTCACATCGAAACACTTAGGAGCATGGAGATCTTGAAATTCATGAGCCACACGAGATATCAGATCATCACGCCGGAGGTAACAGATCACACTGGTGACACTCACACGGACTTTAAACGTCTCCCTTTGTATCATATATACTATATATAAAAAATTTGATCATTAAAATTATAAGTATATTTATCAATAAATGTAAATAAGGCAAACAAACAAGCATTGGAATATTCCTTCCTTAATTATGGAGAAATTGATAAGCCATGGAGCGTATTTGTGTGAAGGCCTACTTGATTGATATGCCGAAACTGCTATGAAATTTCCAGTATTAACAAATTGACAATGAATTTGTCCTGGTCCGGCGGTGCTACTACAGCTTCGGCGGCTCCCCCCGCCAAGTTGAGCTGCTGCCGAGTCAACATGAATTGTATTTAGATGCAAATGGTGATGATGAACTATGAATCATGGTACAATTTTTTTTTTTTTTTTTTTCCTAGGGTCTTTGGTCTATGGGTCGCTCAACCCACGTTCTTGATCTGTTTTTCTTCTTATATATTCGTCTTCACTTAGGTTACTATAATTCTTTTAAAAAGAATGATGATAATGGAATCTTCCTATCTGATACCTTATGGTTGGTTATACTAGTCAATTAAGGCAGCTTATATTGTATTTACCTTTTTACTCCCCATTTCATATTATAACTCAATTTTAACGAGACATGTACTTTTTGACAGGATAAATATATTAAAAAAGTGACATTATAACAAAATTGTTATATCAATTTTAGTGTTCTTACATCACATCGTGATAATATGTATATTAATTATTAAAATACTTTAAAATGTAAAGATATGTCCTTCAAAATATTAAATTAGATTATGATTTAAATTTATTTTAATATATGTAAATGTTGTAATAAAGTGTGTAGTGTGTTATTTTATATTGTTCGTGTAAATCATAGTTTAAATTTATTAAATCACAAATAAATGTTTTAATAAATACTATATTGTTACATATTTGATTGTTTGTATATAGTGGAGTTGTAAACATATTAATACATAAAAAAATGTGACGATCGATCACCTATTAAGATATTTTAAAATGTTATTATAATTAAATTATTCTGAGATCTATAAGTGTTTGTTTATGATGATTTTGATAGATATTAAAACTTTTAAAGATGCGCTGATAGATAACTTGTTATTATATCTTTATGTGCATATACAAATAATCAATTATTATATATTTAAATGTGACAGTAGATAATCTATTATGAAAGATTTATGAGTCCGTATATGATTATTTTTTATATATTAAAACATTAATAAATGCGTTGATTGATAACTTTTTTCGGTATCAAATAAAAAAATTAATTATGATATATCTAAATTTGATAATAGATAATCTATTAAAATATTTATCATTGTCAGTGGAAGTAAACTATTATTGCCAATATAAGTTACACATATCATTCTCATAAATATAATAAAACATATTCAGGACTAAAACAAAAAAAAAAGTTTCATTTATTTAAAACATTAAAATATACCATAATAAAATGAAATATATATCCAAAAATACGGATTTCAAAGAAAATTTATGCGCACATCTCGCAAGTCGTTATTGGATCTCTAGAGGTTGGCTTTTTTACTGCTTAAATATTTGAAAAATATATTTTCCATCATGTAATTGTTATTGTTATTGGCCAAAATCCAGTTATTAGGCTAATAAATTCACCTCAGAGTATGAATGAAATTTAATTATAAATTTTCATTCAAGTATCAATCAGTAAAATCAAAATTAAATCTACATATACTTTTACTGTTTTACTTTTTTTTTTTTTATAACTCACCCCTCATAATTTGAATTATATTTGTTTTAAATATATATTGACTTTAATACTATATATTGACTTTAATATTATTTTAGCTTTCATTGGGCTGCAGCTCTTACTAAGTCTTGTCTGTGGCCCGACCCATGCTCAGAATTTCCAGAATTTTCATACGCTCTGTCTCTTCACCCTTCCGAATTCAAATTCAATTATGTCTTCTCAGTTGAAACGTATCATCCGCTTCGGCTTTAATCAGATAACCAACGTTCTTCCCAAATTTGCAAAATTCCCAAAAACTGTTGGATGGGCTTGCTTTAAGGTTCCTTAAATGTAGAGCTCTGAGAACAAAAATTCTTTTGTTTCCATTTTTGGATTTGTTAGGTTATGTCGTGGTATGAATCCTCGGCCTTTGTTGTTGGAGTTGAACTCAATTTTCTGTAATTCACAATGTAGGACATAGTTTGAAATGTGTGAATCATAGCTTTTGAATTGTGGATCTCATTGTATTTCTCAATCTGTAATGCAATCACCATGCTTTGAGTGGAAAGTGACCATGGAGTAGAAGAACTGGAAGAGAGCATACGTACATTCTCCTACACACTTCTGAATTTCATTTTGAACACTAAGAAAAATTTATTTAAAAGCATGGCCTACCCTCAATACTCTTATTTTCAAATCGACAGAACTCTTCCAAACTTATGAAAGCATTGGTGGCTTCTTATTATTTCCGCTTGCATTTAATATCCGCACTGAATGCATTTGTGTGTGTTTTTTTTTTTTTTTTAGGCATTCTTGATGAGGAACAAAAGCACTTGATTAAACAATTGAAAAACGTTGTCCGCAAATGTTGCATTGAATTTGGAGTGTTGTATCTCATCAAGACGTAAGAGTCAAAATGGGACAGTTCCCCTCTTCTCTACTCCGCGCAGCTTAATTGCCGAAAATCCATTTACAAGCCTACTTCTATGATCTTATATGTCATTTGTACAATTTACTAGTGGTAGATCAACATCTTTGCGGTGCCAGGAAATTACAATTGAGGTACAGGAGTCTTTTAGCTCTACTCAGTTGTTATTGTGGAATTTGGTTCTCATAGATTTATTTTCATAACGATTTTGGAGATATGTTTAACATACAACATTCTGATGTAGATTTTTATCTAATTGTGGAAACATCTATGAGGAAGATTTTTACTATCTAGAATAATCGTTAGGTGTTTCACAACTATATTGCCTGTGATATTGGGAAACTTTGGATTTACCTCATGGAAAATAGTGAAGCTTTTTTTGCTTTAAATGAAGAGCTGAGATGCTTGGGTTAGCCTGAAGGAGATGATGATCACCTAATTAAAACGACGTTAGTTAAACCCTATTTTCACACAAACGCTAAAATTTCTCACAACCATATCTTCCCCATTGAACCTGTATCCCTGCCTCATTATAATGGATGGTTTTTAAATATTTTGCATAAAAAAAAAAAAAGAAACTAGAGGTAGTAAAAGATTCAAAGAACTATAAAAGTATGAAAAAAAGAAAAGGGTAAAGGTAAAGCTTAAAGAAAATATGAAAAGATAAAAATAGTTTACCCAAGGTGAGCGGAAAACCGTACAACTATGTGAATATTGCATGGAGACCAGTTCTATTTTGAGCGCAAGGTTTCTGATGTGGTTAATTTTCTTCAGGTTTTCTCGTCATTTGGGCTTTCTCTTTGTTTGGCTTATAAGGCTGAGGAAGAGGAAGAGGAAGTCGAGGAAGAAGGTGGCGGTTGTGGCGTTGGTGCAGGTGGTGGTAGCATTGAATATCATCACGTCATCAAACAAAAAGTTTTTGCATCATGCCGAACAAAAACTTCTTGAACAATCCGCCAACTTTTTCCCTAGATGGGATCATTAGTGCAAAACCTGGGCAAACTCAAATGTGTTACCTCATCGGTGCCACCACAGATCACGGCATGTGGACAGATGTTAATCCGTTGAGCAAGAAACTTCCTATGTTCATTGTACAAATTATTATTATTATAACTCTTACCCGGATTTTTCTACTTCTTGCAAAACCTCTTCGCCAGCCTCAGATTGTGGCGGACCTTATGGTAATGTTTTACTTGCATTTCTTCTATCCCAACATCGGTTGTTTTATGTATTGCATTTCGTTCTTTCTTTCCCATATTTTCTTATTATTTTGCGGCATTGTTACCATCTGCATTTTTTGTACGGCTTTTGATCTTTGAGTACTTAAGCATTGGAATTTGTATTTTCTGTAAAGGCTTCCACTAATTTATACAAGAATTTTGCTGCGGCCAAGAACCGGAATAGCCTACTGTTTTTAACATATGTCTCTAGATTTCTTGTAAAGAATTGAGAATTAGTATTATATATGTATATAGCTAGTGGGGATATGCTAGAGGAAGCTGCCAATCTGCAGGCTTCTACATTCAATCAGGATAGTGGTTGTTGGGGTGCAAACCCAATCCCATATCAGTGGACGGATAGTTCCAATGCCAATATATAAGTGTGTTTGGTTACTCCCCTTATTACCAATTAGTTTTAGGGTAGAACCGCATGGGTTTGTATATTGGGCATGTTGAGTTGGACCTTTCAACGATGCCGGGCTGAGATAGAACATGTTGATCCATGTAAATGTTGATCCATGTAGTGTTTCTTTGTGTCGAAAGACTGGAACCCTTCCTAACAGTTGTAACATGCAAATGGTCTTAACAAAAACAAATACTCATTTCTTTGTCATTATAATCACTGCTTGTAATTCATTATTTTATATGATTTTCCCTCCTAATTTTAGACCATTATGTGCAGTCAATTTGCGATTTTGCAGGCTGGTTTAATGTTGGGTCCGTCATTTGTGTTGCTTTTGCCCGAATCCACATTCGAACCTATCGAAAGGCTTATTTTCCAGACAATTTTTCATATCCCCAGGATAATGATGATGGAGACAGTGGCAAATTTAGGGCTTAACTACTACTTGTTCTTTCTTGGACTGGAGATGGACTTAACTGCAGTAACCCGAGTTGGAAACAAAGCTCTAAGCATTGGCATATCAGGATCTTTGTTCCCATTCCTAGTAGGTTGTGCATTTTACTATTTTGGGTTCCCTGAGTTTAAACAAGACTTCGCTTTGGGTTGCCTTTTTTGGGGAGTTGTCCTCTCAGTCACAGGCTTACAACCAGTTGGAGAATTACTCTTAAAGCACAAACTTCTCCATTCTGAATTTGGAAGGGTTAGCTTGTCTTCAGCATTGGTGAATGGAATAGTTTCTTGGACGCTTCTGTTGATCTGTATTGCAGTCACTAGTAGTGGACCTTTGTTCTTTCTGTCCCTTTTGGTGGCGATTTTCTTAGCTGCATTTTACTTCTATGTTGTCCGGCCTGTTATCTTATCGGTGATCAAAAGAACACAAGAAGGAGAAGAGTTTAGCGAATCAACTATTTGTGTTATTCTAACAATGGTTTTGTTCTGCAGTTTATTGTCGGATATATGTGGACTTAGCTCCATGTATGGTGCATTCGTTTTAGGGCTAATCATACCTAAAGATGCTCTTGGGCAGAGATTCCTTGTGGTTCTTCAAGGTTTTGTGTCGGACTTATTAATGCCATTGTTCTATGCATGTGTTGGGATGAGAACTCATATGTCTAGCAAGGGGGTCAAAGCGGAAAGTGATAATATGTTGATGGTTGGAGTGGCTTTTATCTCTTTCCTACCAAAGATCACTACCACTTTGGCCGTTTCCTACATGTACAAAATCCCCATCAGAGAAGGAATTGCTCTAGGAGTTCTTATGAACGTGAAAGGTCTAGTTGCGCCAATTGCTTTGGTCTGGGGACGCGACCGTATGGTAATTTTTCTCCTCATAAAAACAATGGCTAATTTAATGAATTTAGTTTTCAGAATTCAGACTTCACACTTCAAAATTCAAATTAAAGACCCTTACTTTTATATATTTATTTGTTACAGGCACTGAATCATCATGGTTATACTGTGATGGTTATTTGTACAACACTGATGACAATTGTAGCATCCCCTATCTTGGGTTTTCTCTACAAACAGAAAAAGCATTTCTCACCTAGCAAACACAGAACTCTTGGAAAACTCAAGCCTGATGCAGAGCTCAGAATCCTTGCATGCACCCATGAATTGCAAACTGTTGCAGGTATTACAGCTCTCATTGAAGCTTCCAACGCCACAAGAAGATCCCCAATTTGTTTATTCGCCCTCCAGCTCGTCCATCTTGCCAAAAGCACAACCGCTTTGCTCGTCGAGCACGGCTCCTACGATTCCGGCTCACCGAGTAACCGAAGAATCGATAGACAAACAGACCAAATGATAGCTTCCTTGGAGAAATTAGAGCAACAAAACAACATGATCACGGTTCAACCACTAACAGTCATGTCTGATTATTCAACCATGCATGAAGATGTGTGCAACATTGCAGAGGAGAAATGCGTCACAATGGTTATTTTACCGTTCCACCGCCGACAGACTGTCCATAACAGAATGGAAGATGCCAACCCTGTTTATAGAGAAATCAACGAAAATATATTCACAAATGCACCTTGTTCAGTTTGTGTTCTTGTGGACCGGGGCATTGGGATACACTTAAACAAAGAAGGCGGTGTTGGGTTTGATATAATTCGCATTTGTATGGTATACATTGGTGGAGCTGATGATCGAGAGGCGCTTACATTAGCCTGGCGAATGGCAGGCCATTCAAAGGCAGTGTTAACAGTAATTCGACTTATCCCAAGTGCTAATTCATCAAGCCATGAGGAGGGATATAGCTTTAGGGTTCCTTCTGTAAAAGTGGACATCGAAACTGAAAAGCATCTAGATGATGAATTCACTACGGAATTTAGGCAGAAATCCATGGACAAAGAAACCATTAAATACTTCGAAAAGGAGTCGGAGAATGCCGCAGAAACTGTTGCAATCTTGAAATCTGTTGCTGAAAGCTATGATATTTTTATAGTAGGCAGAAGAAAGGGGACGTCATCACCTATAACAGCAGGACTGGAAGATTGGAGTGAACACCCTGACCTGGGATGCATTGGTGATCTTCTGATATCATCAGATTTTCCTTCAGCAACTTCTGTGCTGGTAGTACAGCAATATGCAAGCACCGCGGCTGCCAAAGGAGATGAGGATTCATCTCTTAGAGGTCCACAAAACAATAAAACAGGCGCAGATTTTCATGACAATCCTTGAAAGAGTTTGATTATAAGGAGAAAATGAATCGTGAGTATTCAAATACTCATCATACATGAGGTTTTGTTTTTTTTTTGAGATGTTAGCATAATGCTCAAAATTCAGGCTCTAGTGTGATCATCTGAGATGTTAGCTATGGATTCTGTTGGTTTTGTACTATTTAATTTTAAGATTAATTATTTATATTCATTTGTCGAACTGAAACTAAGCTAGTGTGCAAATCATTTTGCTACATTATCAAACTAACATCTTTACATCACATCATAAAAGGAAACAAAATCTCTTTGCATGTTCTCCTACTATGTGCGTGATCAGTACTACCTTTTATTTAAGGAAGAAATTCCGCAAATTATATGTTGTACCAGTGTACATGTATCTATTACTATAATTAGTAAGTATTTTTTTGGCAACTGTATATTTTTTATTTTTAGTAATTTTTATTGGATGCGCATATTTTTTTCCTTTTTTTCCCTTCTTTTCCCGCCGCGGTATATATACATTCAAAACGTGGAGTTGCCGATTTTTTTTTTCTTCAAAAAACTAACGAGAGCGATCGCATCCAGTGAATTTCGTATTGCGTTGCTGCTAAAATCATTTTTCCTTGATCCTCATTAATAAAGGTACCGGAACGAAGAACAATAATGATCATCAATTTTTTTTTCTGTTCGTGATTGATGTTTCTGTTGTTTAATTGTCGTTCTGATATAATTTTTTTGTGAATCCTGGAAGAGATATTAATACATGTTAACTTTTCGATCGGTTGAAAATCGTTTTTCCAGTCGTATGATTCGTTTTTGTGATAATATTTATATGATCGTTGTGTGTGATGACGTTGTTGGTATGTATGTTTGGATATAACGGCATATATCTGGACGTTGTTAGTATGTATGTTTGTCTTTTTTAGTTTTTAAATGATGTGTGTGGACGTTGCATAAATTATAACTAGACGTGGTGGGACGTTGCGTGCAAGGATGGTGTCTTTTTTTTTTTTTTTTGAATGATGTGGGTGGACGTTATGTAAGTTATAACCAGACGTAGCTGGACGTTGCGGATGTTATAACCAGACATTGTGGGTGTGGCTAATTTTTTTTTTTTTTCAGATATGGAATGCAATGGATGATTAATTTGATGGGTCGTACAGTTGGTAGCGAAAATGAGGCATTCGATTTGTATAACAAATATGTTTTCTTGTATTTTTGTTCGAATGTTGATTTTGTGGAGTTGAAGAACGATGTTTCAATGAACGTAGCAGGACGTAGTTCGAGTGGATTGAAGTTTTTTCGGTATTTTTTTGGTCTTCTTCTTCGAAAATTTCGTCTAAGATGTAGTTCGTCTGAATTTTTTGAAGATTGGAAACCGAGATAAGTATTTTTAGGGTTTATCGATGGTGGTTTTGGAAGATTTTGAGCGAAAGGAAGTTGATATTTTGAAAAAATGTAACTGTAGAAAGTTGATTTTGACGGGGTGTGTGAGGTGTCGTGGGCGTGGAAACTACTCTCTAGTAGTGAGACTGGGTAGTGGGTTCACCAAATAGTAGTTAGTTTACTTTTATCTTCAACCAAATGTATGAAAATTTAAATCTACAATTTGATCATTAGCAAAAAAAATGGGCTATTGTGGCACACGGTTTATGTCGCAATAAGTGGGAAAAGTTTCGCAAATAGTTCTTTGCGACATAAAATACCTCATAATCTGAAGTGACGCAATAGGTCTAGTGGCAAATTTTAGCGACACTATTTACAAATGTGTCGTGATAGTTGCAGCACTTTTGCGTCAATATTCAATATGTCGCATGCTATTTGCGACACATTTAGCTTCAACTGATATAGTGTCAGGAAATATATTGCGAAATTTATTTGAGTCATTTTGTATATTGTCGCAAAATCAATGCGACACATTTAGCGTCACCATATGAAATGTCGTGAATTTCTTGCGTCATAATTTGAACTGACGTATAAATGTCACATATTTTGCTGCACATTTGTAATAAACGTCGCTAAAATTTACCACTCGACCTATTGCGTCACTTCAGAATGTGTGGTATTTTATGTCGCAAAGTAGTATTCGCAACATAAACTACTACAAATAGGTCCAGTCACAAAAAAAAGGTCACATTTCTCATAAATGTGCAGCAAAAAATACGATATTTATGCGTCAATATAAAATACGACGCATACAATTCACGACACTTTAATTGTGAGATTATTAAATGTCGCAAAATATAAATAGCGTCATTTATTGTCGCAATTTTTTTTTTTTTTTTTGCGACAAAAATGTGGATATGCGACACAATTTATCATATTAGTTTTAGTGTCGCATTTTAGATGTGGCAAATCTTTGCGTTGCCTAGAATGCAACAAAACAAATTATACGTCATGTGTACTAACTAATGAAACTCAAGCAAATTTGAGAATATTTTTTCCCCAATAAAGAATAACCATAATAACTGACTATTGCTATTTAAATTATTTTCAATTTCTGGATACTAGAAATATAGTATATTAGCTATCTTAGATCGTCATTGCACGTTTACAAAAAATACATAACATATGTAACAATTAATACATTATAATACACAAACTAGTCAAGTAACAAAGCATAAGATAATCAAAGAGAACAGATGAAAAATATTGAACCATTACTTTATAGTCACAGACTTTCTCAGTAATCTATATCATTTGCATTTCATCCACTCTCTTCCCAATAACTCTTCTGCAGCCAACCGTACAATCACCTCATTAGATGAGTCATCAATTTTCATATCGCCCACCTGATGGTAACACGCAGACATCAGAGACACATTTATGTCCAATTTGTAAATATTGGCAACCATGATTCTATGTATGACTTTTAAATATCACAAGGGAGGCTGTCATTTCAAAATGTTGAGTTTACTAAAAAACTTAAATACCAAGCCAAACTCAGAACAAAATGGGATGCATAACAAATAAGAAGACTTGTAAAACAACTGTGTAGAATATAGGATTAAAACTTATCACAAAACTACACAGAGACAAAATATAAGCTCCAAACTATAAGGTGATGTTAATAATTGTAGTATGTAAATAGTTACAAACCAATCAAAAGCATCTTAAAAATAGAGAAACGTGTGGTGAAAATCCAACGGGTATTTGAGCATTAAACTCACAGAATGCAGAGAATTGAAATCAATCCAACTTCTCACACACAATGATAACCCAACTGATGAGTTCCTCTTGAGTTCTACTTATAAATCCTAATTTATGAGCTGGAGTATTAGGCGTTTAAGGTTTCAGGTATAAGGGGATTATAGGAGATTTAAGTTAAAGATTAAACAAATAAATCAACAATAGTGAACAGCATACACTCCCGAAAGAATTTGTGAATAATGGGAGAAGCTAAAAATGAGTTTAAAATGGAATAAAATAAGACTCCCGCATGCTTACTTTTGGCAACGTTTTAATAGCAGAAAAATGACATTTCATCGACATAATTACATTTCCTCGTATTGAAAGCTATTTCAACAAGCCAATCTCTAAAAAGATACAAGAAACGCAACTTCTCTAATCTTTTATCACCTACCTTTAAATGAATGTACAGCTTGAATATTTGATAACACCAAGTAAAAGATCCCATCCATTAGAAAATATAGAGAGGTGCTTTTATGATTTCAAACTGATTGTCAAAATCCAACCCAAACAAAAAAAAAAAAGAAAAAAAAATGACGTTAAATAGCTAAAAGCACCACCTCAAGGAGAAGCTTCCACACTCTCTCGGTGCACTGCAAAATTTCCTCATTTGATTCAAGTAGAAAGTTCTGGAAAACGATTCTAAGCGTATCACCTAGAATAAAATGACGGCCAAAAAGAGCTACCAGACTCAGAGATACACCTCTTATGACCAGCTTCAAGTAAACCCTCCTCACCAAAGAAAACAAATTATCCAACCTTTTTTATCCAATGAGAACACAAATCATACAAGCTTTTAACAGAAGAAGACTCTTCATTTCCTTTAACTAGAGTAAAATCACTATCAAATGAAGGTAACCATAGAAGGCTAATAATAGCTGTTTGTAGAGAACAGGCCAAGGAAAATAACATAAGAGAGTAATACCAATGTTCAAATGGTTGAGTAATGGATAGAGGTGATACTGTGTCGCATAAACGGCCATAACCTCAGTGCTAATGTTGACAACATATCAAGATTTTCAATAGAATTTATTTCTTTTTCCAAGGCACCTATGACCAATTTCATTTAAATCAAGTTCCTGTTTGTCAGAGGACATAGTGGAGTCCAGTGACTTGGGAAACATCTGCTCTTGAGAATATAGTTCTGCCAAAAGATTCATAACACTGCAATGTAAAGCAAGTAATATTAACACAATTCAGATTTTACAGCACACTTCTCCATGTTGCAGTGATCATCTATCTCTACACTCAAAATATGAAGGAAAGAACCAGAAAGCTGAAAATTGAAACAGATTAAACAAACTTGTAACCTACAATAAATTAATCAAGAATAGGAGGCTAGAGATCATAAAATTCAGGCACCCAATTGCCTATGTGTGGCTATCAAGTATAGGAATGGAAAAAAAAAAAAAAGATATATCAAAATTATTGAATAAAAAACAAGCAAAAGGCCGTGCAATGCGAGATGAAGTGTGTAATCAAAACAAGGATAATCAAGAGTCGAGAAGCACCTGCTGTTGATGGGCTTAAATCATCCAGATCAAGTAAAATATCCCACAGTAGCATAACTAAGGTATGCAAAATTTGACCTTCAAAGAAAAAATAGCAGCTGTAGTAGGTATTAAGGCATCTGCAGCCACTGCCCTTACGTCATCATCAGCATCCTCAAGTCCTGTTTTACATGCTGGAAGGACATAAATGAGCAAATCTCCAAGGAAACGTTGTAAAATTGGTTAGAACAGCTGTGGCAAGAAGAACCACGAGCATCAAAGGTAGTGGGTTTTCAAAACTAATGAGCAAATGGAGGAATGAACTTCACTAACAAATAAATGAAGAACCAGTTACCAAAACATCAAAGTAAAGCAATGAGTGGAAGTATGAGTTTACCTCTCAGCAATTCTTTTCTCAACCAATCACCCATTTCCCGCCTAGCCCACATATTCTATTTTCTAAGACCGTCTTAAACTTCAAAGGAGGTTAATATAGTACAAAGTTTTTGGAGCATTACATTTGCTTTATCGAGAAAAGTTTTATTTTTAGGGATTCTTGGAGGGCTTCTCCTTTTAATCAATACAGCTGGTCTTGACCAGCTTTGCCATATGGACGGACACCAATACCATTCATTTATGCCTGGTAATAGATTAGAATCTACATAGTGGGCCTTCTTTTTCAAAGATCAGAAGAGTAAAACATCAACGTAAGAAAAATATGAACCAATCATATGATTATATCTTCAAAGAACTAAAAGGAAAGTCAATAATATGATAAACATGGTACAAATGTAAAGTCGAAAGAAAATGGTTGTAGTTGCTCAGTTATATTTGCTTAGTAGAAAACCACCCTATATCATTTACTAGGATTATCCACTATAATAGTTTAAACCCTATCCTACCTCATTTTGCCACATTAGTATGCAACAGGAGAATATTTACATGCTCATTTTGATATAAACATTATATATAACTACTGCAATTCCACTATATCTGTTAAATGATTAGATGGATAAGAAATAAAAAGCTCTGAAAAGTTTTTAACCTGTATCAACAAATATTTTCATATTCATCATATCCTGAACACAAGCTCCACATTTGCATACACAACCCAGTACCCATAAATAGAGGAACAACATAACACGAAACATCAGACTATGGTTTGTGTCATTCAAACCATGCTGTTGAGCAGCAAAATTACCTTTTGGAAGTCTAAAGACCATCTTAAGGCAGCCAAACCACAGTTGCCCGGAGCTTGAGTTCATAGTGATCAAGCTCCTACCACAGTAATTCATTACAAGCAATAATCAACCAAAACCTAAGTCAAGGTCCAGCTAGTATATCAGCAGTTCTCTTATCTAAATTTAAGGTCAGAAGCTTCACAAACCCATTGGAAGGTCCAAAAGTAATCCGAAGTTCTCCCTTTTCTTTTACTAAATACCATAGAATGACCCAAATCCATAAACTGATTTTAAGACTCCTAAAATTAAGAATTCAATAATATTACCTCCACACCATGTCAGAATTCAAAGGAAAAATCTGTGTCACCTCCTAATTTGCCCTTGTTTTCACAACTTCAAGAATTAATTTTCACAATTCAAATTCATGAATTAATGAAGGATCTAAAAAGAAATGTTACCTCTATTGGAGTCTAACGCAAGTCGATACCCTTTTCCCCAGTTTGAGCAAAGCCTAAATTCTTTCCTAAGAAATTTCATGGCAAATTCATGATTCGCAATCTAAATTCTCGCCCCTACACTCTACTTATGTGTATGTGAAGTGTTGGAATGGAGAATTCATGAAGAATTGGGTAGGTGCTGAGAAAGAAATAAAGATGCTGCTGCAATGATGATAGTAAGAAGGAGAAAGGAAGAAGCAGGGATCTTGGCAACAGAGGAAAGGAGTTGGAGTGATGAAAATGAAGAAGCCAGGTGGACCAATAGAGTTATGCCACATCAGCAGAAAGGCCATGTCAGATTAAAATAAAGTAAAATAAAGCGGGAATTAGAAGTAGCTTCATAAATTAATTAGTAAAACCATAATCTTCATCATGTATATAAAAAGAACCAGTAGATAGTTTGTACAGTTATATTTTCATAATAAAAATATGAGAAAAGCTTCCGCAAACAATGTCTCTTTGCCTTCTCTTTCTGTCCGAACCAATAAAAAAAACAAAATCACTTTTTATGAACTCGTTAAAAATATTTAAGAACTGTCCCGTTCTCAGAGATGATGTTTTGGTTCAATATTTGCAGTTGCGGCATCGATTGGTCTCAGGGATTACTATTGAAGAGCTGGATACAATTTGTAACTATGATGTGATGTAATTTAACTGATTAGAATAGTAGTTATTATTATTATTTTAATACAAAGAATAGCAGTTATTAGTTATGTATATGTATAAGTACAGCTCAGTTGTAAAGATGATAAACTCATCCTCGTAAAATAATAGAAATGAGAATTTTCTAGAAACTAATTAATTCTCTAAATAGTCAAAATAAAAAAGCATTCCAACTAATTAAATCAAAAAAGTATTCCAACTAATTAAATGGTTATTTCTGCAAAAATTACTTTTTTTTTTAAAGAATTTGTGATTCTCCTTATTTTTCTAAATTGTGGGGACATTATTCTTCCAATTTCTTCTGTATCTTTAAATTTAATTAATTTATAAAACCTCAATTTCCAATAACCCCAAAATCTTGGATGAGGGGTTTTACTTTTCGTAAAAACATATGATTGAATTTCTCCTATTTCAATCTTCAGACAATTTTTTGTTTGTTTTTGTCACAGTCTTCAAGCCAAAGGCAAGAGCGATTCCCTTTCATTAAAATATCTCAAAAATTCATAAAAGAATATATCACAATCAATCACAAACAACTAGACAATCAAAGGCGTGAAATTAGTCGAATTCTTCCAACACTCTTTGTTCTAAAGCAATGAGGCCTCGTAAATTCACTTCAACTTCTCCAATGTCCGGGATAATGTACGTATGTTTCCTTAGTATTTACTTTCGTCCCAGAAAATTAGTCTTGTTTATAAAACTATTTTTAATAAAATTAATTTTTTAAACCAAAAGCCGTATTTTATTTAATTTTTTTCCTCCAAAATAAAATTTTGACCAAAAAATTCTTTCCGAAAGTTGTTTTTTTTTTTTTTTTTGGCCAAGAAATTGTTTTTCCAGAAAAGCTAGGAAGCACAGCTCAGTCTCTTGTTGCATCCTATATTTTTAGTTTTTGACACTTTCATCTTGAAATTTTGAACTAATTATGTAACTTTCCACTTTATTTATTTATTTATTTATGGGTATACAGTCGAAATTTGACTGTGAAAGTTTACCATGCCATCTCAAACCGCTTTAATTTCTTTGGATTAGTCAAATCTTTAACTAACGTTCTTACCCATAATGAAAACTCGTTTCAACCTTTCTCCTTTGATATCCTCATAAATATAATTATACATGACCTACAATTAAAATAAAAGTAATATACATTAAAAAAACTGTGTTAATTTATCTCTGTGTTCTTTGTTTATCATGATAAATTGTTATTTTTTAAATTAAACTTTTATGTCCCGAGATGGAAAAAGTAGTAGATGAGCTCAAATGATACCGTTCTTATGGGACATGAGAAATTGTGTTCATAATTTTTTACTATATACTAATTTTAGTAACTATAATTAATTAAAAGTTTATTTTCCTATTTTTCATTCACTTTTTTTTTGTTTAATTTTTACGGTTGTTATGGTATATTTATTATGATAAAATAATTTTGATATTCTAAAAGATTGTTGGATGAACTGTTTTTATTTGTTAAATGCACTAGCGTGTCAATTTGTAAAAATGTTATAGTCATATTTATTTATAATATAATTCAATTTGTAAAAATGTTTTAATTATGAAAGGAAAGGGTGTCCTTGGTTTTCTATATTGTGAGGAGGAGAGTTTTCCAACTCCTCGTATGCCGAATAATTTCCCAAGGCGCCATTAATTTGTTTTCTTTTATTTTCTGAATTTATTTGTTTTCTGAAACTGAAAATGAATTCTGTTGGCCTTCTTAGAATCCAAATTTGCAGGGGCACCAACCTCGCAGTTCGTGATCATGTTACTCACTCAAGTGATCCCTACGTTGTAGTCACCCATGCCGGGCAGGTGCTTCTAATTTTAAGATTTCATTTCTTGATGAATAAATTTCTATATTTTTTTTTATGTGAAAGATTCAAGTTTTAGGCTTACTTAATTGGTGAAATACTTTGGTAAGAAATGGTTTATTGACAGATATGGAGTAATATAACTTGAATCCTGGATATTGTTTTGTAGAAAGTTATGTTAATTAAGGTCAATTATAATGCAAAAATGGAGAATGTTGGCAATGTCCTCCATTAATATATGAATGCTCCTATAAGAGAGTTGTGACTAAGTGATTAACATTCTCCGCTTAAGATAATAGGTCTACGACCTCCTTTTTTGTATAAATATATATATATATATATATATATATATATATATATATGAATGCTGCATTTCTTGCTGTGCAGAAAGTAAAGACAAGTGTGGTGAACAGAAACTGCAGCCCAGTTTGGAATGAAAATCTGTCTCTTCCCCTCAAGGATCCCAATTTCCCAATTACTCTGGTGAGCAACTTTTCTGTTTCATTCGATACAATTGGATTAATACAGAGACATATTAGCATGCCCCTATGCAAGGATGACACGAATAATCTGACAAATAGTCTGTTTCATTTTTTGTCGATAAAATTGGCCAAAGGCAATGCCATCTTACGCAAGGTTGCTTGGGTTTTGTGTGCATTTCTCAGCAAGTATTCGATAAGGACACCTTCACGGAGGACGATGCGATGGGAGATGCCGAAGTCGACATCAAACCATTTCTTGAGTGCCTGAAAATGGGGTTGACAGAACTCCCAGACGGCACAAAAGTTGACAGGGTTCAACCAGCCAGGAACAATTGCCTGGCTAATGAAAGCTGTATTGTCTGGAACAAGGGTAAAATGAGTCAGAAGATGGAACTGAGGTTGAGAAATGTGGAATCTGGTGAAATTGAGATCCAAATCGAATGGCTTGATTTTCCTGGCTTAACAAATCCTCTGGAGTTATGAGAGCATTATCAATAATGCCAGTGCTTGCACAGGGAAATAAGCAGAACTACCAAATGGGATAAAACCATAAATTATACCATATAGCTACAGTTACAAATACTTATTACTATATTTAAAAATAAAATGATGACAATTTAATAAATTTAAATTAATTTTTACATTGAACTGTCATCACTTTATTTTTACCTACAGCTATATGATATAATTTACGGATAAAACTTCTTCTAGTCCATCCATATATATATATATATATATATATATCGGTTGTTAGTTCACAAGTCATGACCACTTTGAGTGCTTTCTCCATTGTAATTAGAATGGATGATACGTAGGTGGCTAAGTGGCAAGGCCGAATTCAACAAGTAGCCTTGACCATTGTGTTATATATGTATAGTGGATTGGAAATAATCTGTATGTGCAACTTTGTTCTTTATTTTAATTACAGAACTGGAAAAGGGTTTTGGATATATATATATATATATATATTGTTTTTTGGAAATTTTAGGTTTGGACTCGCATTCAGAGAGCTGTCATATAATATGGCGAGAGAGGGCGCTAATCCCTCCAAATAGTCAGAATTTTTTTTAGTAGGATTATTCTAGCTGAATTTTGACCGATATCGGCCCTCACCCCTTCTCCCCCGAAAATTTAGAATCTGTGTCTGCTACTCGCATGGCATATCACATACTTTTTCGGTCATGCATAAAATGATATTTATAAAAAGGCTGGATCAAATTTTAGTAAATAGTTCAAACAAATTATTTTTAGAGGATAGAGAGAGTGTTTGCAAATATCTTCTTGAGATGTTGGCAGTTTGCATGGGATGAGATAATATTGACTTTCATTTTCGTTACCAAATTGATGCAGATTTGGCAATTCAGAGTATGCCAATGAATCTTCAAAATTCGAGTATCCATCAAAAGAAGAAGATATCCATTGCATAAAAAACAAGGAAAAATCTCAGGGCATTTGGCAGTTTGTTCTTAGATATTTTACTCTTTGCATGGACATACATGCAACATATAAGGTTCAAATCACTTCTCATTTACAAATCTTATCTTCGGAATGCGTTTCTCCCTCTCAAAATAATCCTTTCAAAAACAAAGAAAGAGCGCCAAGTTAGAAGGGAAAGAGAAAAGAAGAACAATGGCTTCCACTTCCCCACATTTACAATCTCCTCAAACCTTAATTCCTAAAATAAAGTTGCCACCATCATTTCCAACAAATAAGCCCATCTTCAGTTTTACAAATTCACATGTTTCATTGAATAAAACGATACTACGAGTAGAATCTTCTAGCACAGCAAAATACAATCAAGTTGTTGTGTACGATGAAGAGATGGATCAGATTAGAAGGCTACAAAATGGCTCTGATGTTCGAGGGGTAGCAATAGAAGGCGAAAAAGGGCGTACGGTGGACTTAACGCCTCCGGTGGTGGAGGCGATTGTGGAGAGTTTCGGTGAGTGGGTGGTGGAGAAGTTGGAGAAAGAGAAGAAGAATGGTGACAATGTTAGGGTATCACTCGGACGTGATCCTAGAATATCAGGATCATCTTTGAGTGTGGCTGTTTTTGCTGGACTTTCTCGGGCAGGTTGTCTTGCTTTTGACATGGGATTGGCGACCACACCTGCTTGTTTCATGAGTACATTGTTGCCTCCATTTTTATACGATGCTTCAATCATGGTAATGTAACACGACTTCAATGGCAAATTATACCAGGTTCCCTATATACATGTATTTATTATTATATTTAGTACTTCATCCGTCCCGATTTATATGTCACTTTAGCATTTGATTTTTGGTTATATTTATCTGACGTTTTTAAACAAATGAGGTAAAATTGAGTTAGTATTCCTATTTTAACCCTCATCAAACTCTGAATCTTTTATTGATATTAACAAATTCAAACCAATAGTATTAATTACATGCACTAAAGTATTAATTACGGTCATTGGTAAGAGTACAATCTCTCATTGGTAATACTAGTAAACCTATTTAATTAGGGGTAAAAAAAATATTTTATGAAACAAACTCATTCATTAAATGTGATTATTAAGAACTGTAAAAATTCTAAAGTAACAGATAAATCGGACGAAAGGAGTAATATAGTAATGATAATCAATAAATTAATTGTAAAAATTACTTTTAAATTTAAAAAATTACTGAGTTATCTTTGATTTCTAAATATAGTAATAAATACATGTACCTAAGTTCCGTAGATTAATAATCAACCATTAACGTAATAATCAATCAATATGAAGCAGATGACAGCTTCTCATTTGCCTTACACAAGGAACGGCCTGAAATTCTTCACGAAGAATGGAGGGCTGACATCGCCGGATGTCGAGGAAATCTGCGACAGAGCTGCTCGGAAGTACGCTAATCGGCTATCCAAGGTATCGACCGCGTTAAGGATTACCCCAACAAGAGTGGATTTCATGACTACTTATGCAAAACACCTAAGGGATATAATCAAACACAGAGTTAATCATCCCTCCAATTACGACACTCCTCTTCAAGGATTTCAGGTTGGTCCCTTCTCTCTCTCTCTCTCTCTCTCTCTCTGGTTTTGTTTTTAGTGTTGATGTTTTCTTCATTGTGAAATATGGATTTTTTGGATGAGAAATTGAGTTATTTGTGCCCTTGTGTTTTATATGCCTACCATGCAACTGTATCCACTCGTGTTTGCGCCTTATCTTATCCAAATTGATTTTTATGTGCATGAGTCAAAAGTTTCAAGGGAATTAATGCAGGCCATAAAATTTTTTTGTTTATAGATTTTTATATAATTTTTTGGAAAAAATTTTGATTTGAAAAGATTTTTATAGATTTTTTGAAAAAGTTTTATATATTTATAAAAATTTTAAAAAATTTGGATTTAGAAAGGATTTATAATTTTTTTAGTTTATAATATAATATTTAGAAAGGATTTAAAATTTTTTTAGTTTATAATATAATATTTATAAATAAATTATATTAATGGTATAATAATTCATTTTTAGAAAATGTAATGTGCTTGTATTTGAGTACAAAAATATTTTAAAGAAACCCATATAGCCATAAACATGTCCAGCTCAAAGTTAATGTAACCCACTTAGTATAAATGTTTAGAAAGCCCAAGTATTAAACAGCACAGGCCCAATAAAATGTTTCAATTTGGACCCCTCCGTCTCTTTCAGCATTTTGCTTCCCCAGTTCTTCACCATTTAACAGTAGGCATTTTAGGAACAAACAATTTGGTACCCCTTTATTACATGTTTTAAATTTCGATACTTTTAAATTTTGATTGTGTAATTTTAGATTTTGTTTGACTATTGATTTTGGAATTGATCATAGGATCAACAGCTTCAGGCTTTTAAGTTTTTTGTATTTTGTTTCTTCCATTTCTTTTAAGTAATATTTTTTATTATAAGTATATTTCGCTTCATTCATAAAAAAGAAAATGTAAAAAAAGTAAGGAGTAATACAAGAACTATTGGCCAATTGATTTGATGAACTACAGATAATTGTGAATGCTGGAAATGGATCAGGAGGTTTTTTCACCTGGGATGTTTTAGACAAGCTTGGAGCAGACACATTTGGCTCACTACACCTCAATCCAGACGGGATGTTCCCTAACCACATTCCCAATCCTGAGGACAAAACGGCCATGGCCTTAACAAGGGCAGCTGTTCTTGAAAACAAAGCTGATCTTGGCATAGTTTTCGACACCGATGTTGATCGAAGCGGGGTTGTCGATAGCTCCGGCAATCCTATCAATGGTGATAAACTCATAGCCCTAATGTCAGCCATTGTTCTGAAGGAGCATCCTGGCACGACGATCGTCACCGATGCTCGTACGAGTATGGCATTGAGTAGGTTCATTGCAAGCAAAGGAGGTCACCATTGTTTATACAGGGTTGGATATAGGAATGTGATTGATAAAGGGGTTCAACTTAATAAGGATGGTATTGAAACTCATCTCATGATGGAAACATCAGGTCATGGTGCCCTCAAAGAAAACCATTTTCTTGATGATGGTTAGTTTTATCAAACTCCTTGCTCTTTTAGGATCAGTTTCGTCAATCGTTATATAGTAGTACTAGCGCTATATTGCAATATGTTTTTATAAATGACAAGACAACATTAACTAAGGGAATGAACAATGGACATTCAGGAGATCACCACATTAAATGATAAAATATTATTTTTATTAAAGTGTACATGATACCCTACAAAGTGCCCCATAGATGTACGATATAATTTGCCTAGTCTGGTCAGTTATGCTTAGACAAGAAGATGCAAAACTCAAGAATCATTCCAAATATGTTCTTTTTAAATGTTCAATCATTTTTGCCCTCCAATTTATGAGGAATACACATGTGTTTGTTTTTCCAGGGGCATACATGGTTGTGAAGATCATAATTGAAATGGTAAGAATGAAACTTGAGGGCTCAACTGAAGGGATAGGAAGTCTAATAAAGGATCTTGAAGAACCCTTCGAATCGGCAGAGTTGAGGATGAATGTCATCTCTGAACCAAGGTTTGCAAAAGCAAAAGCCACTGAGGCAATCGAGACTTTTAGAACCTACATTGAGGTGTGTATAATCAAAATAGAAAGAATTACTATTCCTTCAATCGAATGGTGGCTTGATTATTGTTTGAATTTGCAGGAAGGTGAGTTGCCAGGGTGGGAGTTGGATTCTTGTGGAGAATGTTGGGTGAGTGAAGGGTGCCTTGTGGACACCAATGACTCTCCAGCAGCCATCGATGCCCATATGTACAGGTCAATTGAATACGAGTTGAATTGTTATCCTAATCGCAATCAGTTTTGATATTTTTAAAAAATTCGACTTCTTAATTTAAATACATTTAAACTTGCTAAAAATTCAGGGCTAAAGTTACAGACGAAGAGAATGGAGAATTTGGATGGGTACATCTTCGACAAAGTATTCACAATCCAAACATTGCAGTGAATTTGCAATCCACCATAGCTGGAGGTTGCCAATTGATGGCAAGAGTTCTTAGAGACAAGTACATCATTTTATGAACCCAATATATCTAAAAAAAAAAAAAAAAAAAACTCACTTTTATTGTCTTTAGTTTGGATTTTAAAAACTAATTTGTTCTTTGATTCTTGATTTTTCAGGTTTCTTTTGGGCAGCGGGATGGACAAATTTCTAGATATCAACCAGATTGACAAGTTTGCCTCAAAGGGAAATGTATGACTGATTTGTAAAGGCTCACAGAAAAATTTAGTTTAATGGATACACATGTATATTATAATATTAGTGACTATCTAAATATAATATAGAGTGATTTACATTTATTTTTCCTGTAGTTTGGTCAAACTATCAATTGTCCCTAAAGATTTCTGATAACTACCAATACTCATTTGACCAAAGTCAAACATAAAAAAATTGTCAAAAAAGAAAAAAATTTGATGATATTTCGTCAAAATGAGATTATAGAATATGTTAATTTTGTCTTTAAAAATAATAATAATACTTACATCAATATTTTTGTTCATTTTTTCTGTCAATCAGGGGATTAGATGTTATTAGTTTGAATAATTAAAACGGTATTAGTAGATATCAGAAACTTCGAAGGGCAATTGATAGTTTAACCAAATCATATGGGAGGTAAATATAATTCACCCTTTAATATATTATTACTACCTTACAAACATTTGTATAGATCAATATTGTTTCCTGGTTCATAAACAGTAATAATATGTAATTCTAAATAAATTAAATAAGCTCATTTAAGTATAAACTAGTTTGATTGTTGGTAGATATGAGGAGAGTGTCTAACATAGTAATTTATATGGACCATCATGTAAATTTATTCTCACTCCAAAAATAGTAATTTTTTAAATGAGATTAATGATTCTACACGCGCGAGGTTTGGGAGAAGTGTTTTTAATTTTTTTTTTGAAACTCGAGTAGTCTCGCGCAGCTTTCAATTTTTGTCCAACTTTTATCTAACTTTCAATTCTTTTCTTATTCCTTCAATGTTTTTTTTCTTTTTTTCTTTTTCCCTAAAACTTTTTTTCTGTCCGTTTTTTTTAAATTCAATAATTTTTTTTACGTTTTTGAATTTTTTTTTAAAAAATAATTAAAAAATATATTATTTATTTATTTATAATTATTTAATTGTATATATTGTGATATGATATCTGTTTTCCAATGATCTGATGTCTACTATTCTGTGATCTGATGTCTATATAATCATGATGTGATCTCCCTTGTTAAGTATGTTTTAGTTCTATTGTATGATTTCTTTTATATTCTTGATCTGATATCTATAATGTGTTGATCTGATATCTACTATTTTGTGATCTGATGTCTAAATAATCATGATGTGATCCCTCTTGTTAAGTATGTTTTAGTTCTATGAGATGATTTCTTTTATATTTGTGATATGATATCTGTTGTCTGCTGATCTGATATCTACTGTCTTATTTTATTTTTTAAAAAAGTATTTTTAAAATAAAAAAATGTTGTGCGTAAAAAAAGAAAAAACATGTAGAATATTTCTGTAAAAGCATAATAAATTTTACTCATATACCCCACAAAAAATACCCATTCGTCTAACATCACTTTGAATCTGAAACCGACAATTCAATTCGGCACTTTGCAGTAGATATGTGGTGGGTCGAGTTTGCGTATTGAAGTATGGTTGAGAAGATCCGTGTTCATTTTTGGTAAGTTAGGTTTGTTTTGCGAAAAGATTCGTGTTTCATTTGTGCTAAATTGTATTTGTTTGTCTAAAATGGGAATATAATTATAGTGAAATAATCACGATTGTTATTTTTTTATTAATGAAATAAAATAAAAAGAATTTGATTACTATTGAAGATGTACGTTAACTCACGTGATGTAATGTAACTATTTGTTAAAATAGTTTTATACTATATATTAAAAAAATAAAAGTGATAATACTCTTAATTTACAAAAACAAGTAAAAAACGATTTACATATAAATGTTTAATTTATCGATTGGTTTAATTTTATATTCATGAAACAAATACATCTAAGAGCAATATTGTAAGTTAAAAAAAAAAAAAAACAGACTTTTGAAACTAAATTATTGTCGTGAGATAAAATAATTTCTTAAAATAGAAGTATTATTTTTTGCCAAAATTTTATAAAAAATGAAGCCCAAATTGATTTATTGCTTTCCTAGTTTCCTAATTGGGTGGCTTAGTCTTCGTCATCTACTGGAATTGTACAATCTACAACACCTGTTGCCACTACTTTTTCAAGGATGCCAAAGACATATTGTTTGGTTCCGAAAACCACTAAGGTATAACACTATTTTCCATCCCAGACGTATTGATATTCTTATGTCGGCTGTCGGCTGTCGCCTCTTATATCTCAATATGTGGTGTGCTATTATAGTGGAAATCTCCTATATTTTAACTCAATAACTCGATAAGATAATAATTTTCTAAGTTAACTCAATAAATCAATGCCACAATAACTTATAATCGTATAGCTTGTACAAATAACCATTTATTAAAAAAAAAATTGTACTTGTTCTAGTAGCTTGAATTTTGATATTAATAAAAAAGGAAAAAAAATTGTAAGAATAGTCTTTAAAGTATGTTCTAGTAGTAAATTTAGTTTTAAATGTTTGGTAATCGATAAATTTAGTCATAAACTTTACTATTCACAACACTTTTGGTCTTAATAATAATTTTTTTTTGAATATTTAACGGTTAAATTGAAATTTCGTCAACCCTTAACCATATGGATGTCATGTGAATTCATTTAATTTTTGTGAGAAATTTTATGGTACATGAACTAACACATTATCTGTTAAAAAATATGAAGAACAATTCTGCTGGTGAGTGAATAATGAAAAATAGGAACCAAAACATTCCATAGAAGAAATAATTCTAATTGTACCAGTCATTTAAAGGACAAAAACAAATCTATATTAAGATTGATATGGTCACTGTGGGTGCAACCTCAACTCATTCCTGTCAAGAAACAGTAACAATATGGATAAGGCTAGCAATTGTCGCTTTAATGACTCTTAAGAAAGTAATTATAGTTATGTTTCAAATTAAGAAGTCACCTATATGTGAGAGAAGTGGGACCGTTTCGAATGAGAATTGAACAGGCTTAATTCTTCAAAAACTCTTGCAGAACCAGGACGTGTTTCATGGCCATAATGAACAAAACCATGAGAACTGAACAATTGAGATTGGTTCCTGTGTAGGGTACGTGGATCGTTTACACTAAAAAGCCGGACAGTTGAAGGACATCATGTCTACTGGACAGCTAGTAAAAAAAGCGTGGTCTACAAAGGGGAAGTTCAAAGGGTAACACCTACTTTCTCATTTCAGGGATCAGTCACTGAACACTGACAAACCAATATCTCATTCATGTGGGGATTGTTGGAAATAAGAGTTGAAATGGTGTGTGAATGAGAGTGTTTGGGAAATGAAAAATAGGCAAGCGAGCGTACGCCCGCACCTGCGGACACGAATGTCGGACCGCTCGTAAGCAAACACGGCAGGCCTGATCAACCTGCGTTTTGCTTCATTTTCGGATCCAATTTTCGCAAATTAATTTTGCCATTTGTTTTAATCATATTAATTATGCAAATTAATGAGATGCAAATTAACTCTGCAGAATAAATGATTTTAATCCGGATTAAATCTTATTTGATTTAATTGGATTAATGAGGCAGAATTAAAGGCTGCATTTTGGATGGATGTTATTTGATTAGCCAAAGAAACCCTAAACCAATATCAATTTTGACTTAAAATTGATGCCTAGGTGGTTGGAAAAAATGGTTAAAAACGTATGCAATTAAAGGGCAATTAATCTACAGATTAATTGTGTGATCATGAAGACAATTAATCTAAAAAATTAATTGTATGTTCATACCTTAGCCTATAAATAGACCATCCAAAACAGAATTGAAACACACCTTCTTATACCAAGAAATTCTCCAGAAATTCTCTACAGTTTAAAGAAATTTTCTAAGCCTTCCCTGAATTTTCTTCCTTCAGTGTTCAAGCTTTTGTTCTCATTCGTTAGTAAGACAGTTTTTGCGCAAAACTAACTTTACGATTTCCATTGTATCCCGGGAGATAGTTGTCCATGTATTCTCTAGCACAGTTGTAGAGAGGATAAATCTATCTTAAGGAAATTGTGCTCTACAAGCCTTGAAAATTTCCTATTTTTTCATTATTCACCCACCAGCCGAATTGTTCTTCATATTTTCTAACATTATCGTGGGTTTTAAATATATTTTTTATTTAAAAAAATTATTATGACTAAATGTGTTGTGAATAGAAAAGTTTGGGACTAAATTTGTCCACTATCAAATATTTATGACTAAATTTGTCACTAGAACATATTTTAAAGACTATTTTTATATTTTTTTCTAAAAAAAAACTATGAACAAAAAAATATATATAGCAATTCATTTTATTTTAGTGAAAAAAGATAAGATTGTATTATTTTACTAATATAATAACATGATCCGCAATTCATATATTAATATATATAAGATTTTCTGTTTTCAAAAAAAATATATAAGATTTCCTAGTAAAAGAAATAAGCATAAAACAAAAGTTTCATTTTGCTATTCTAAGACTAATAACATGTAACTAACCAATTCTCCTTCATCTAGGAAAATTAATCCCATTCTAGTACCGTTCTAATCTTACAATCACAAATACTTTCTCTGATAAAGATATAAATATAGTAACGTATTAGTACCTTAACTTAATACATTAATAAATAAAATAACATTTGATAGTATTTTTATATTTATAAAATTTTGATTATACTTATTAGTGTATTAATTAAAATTTTATTATAACATTTATTTCTAATGTCATAATAGAATTTTATATAATGATAAACTAAAATAGTTATAACAACAACATTAATATTGAAATGCTTTATTAGATATGAATAAATTAATATTTAATATGATAATAGATATCAATTTATATATTCATATTTTAGTGCAATGAAAGCAGGTGATCATAGATATTAATTGATACATTCATATTTTAATATGATAATAGTGGTGCGATTAAAGCACGTGACAATAGATATTAATTGATACATTCATATTTTAATATGACGATAGATGTGCATAAAAACACTTATTTTCTTGCTTAAATTTTATTAGTTATCGCCATAACTAGTAATATCTTTCTTGCTTGTGCAAACTAACTTCAGAAGGTCTTCAAGAAGCATGAGCAAGGGTTGTGTTGTTGACAAAATATGCATCAAGACCGTTGGTAGCTTCAGTAAGAAAAGAGATCATATTATCTGGAGTAGGAACATCCTCACTCTGCTTCTCATATTCAATGGTGTAATCCATGAAATTCTTTTCCCCATTGGAAATCACTTGGATAGTAAATTTGTAGCTCTTATAAAGCTTATTGAAATCACCCTCGAAGTAATCATAAGTAACCAACATGTTCTCTTCATCTACAGCCACGATCCTCTCCTTTGAAACAAATATATTCCCATCTGCAAGAAACACATGCATGGTGATCGAGAAATTGTTTCATCACAACAAGTATTAAAAAAACGTTTCTTGAAATATGAATGATAATTAATGGTTTTACCAATGAGATAATGAACGGAAAGAACGCAGCCCAGTTCGCCCCAGTTTCCTTGAAGCAAATCACAGACAGGAGTTTTATCTGGTATGATCTTGGCAAGATTATTCTTTTTGGTTCCAAAGATTTGGAAGAAATCAATTGCAGGGGACTTGATCTCCACTACAAAATGCAGCTTACCCTTAAGATTGCTCATAATTACGACAGAACTTCTCAGAAGTACGCTAATCGCCAAGGTATCGAAGTAGGGAGCAAAGGATTTACCCAAACAAGAGTGGATTTCATGAGTACTTATGCACAACACCAAAGGGATATATAGGGAAAAAAATTGTCGGCTCTAAAGGTATCCACAAATTTAGTTTTAAATTTTATTATTCACACACTTTTAGTCATAATAATAGCTTTTTAAATAAAAATATATTTAGAATCTACGATAATAAAATTTACTAGAACTAAATATGTCATGAATAACAAAGTTTAAAATTAAAATTTTTGAACTAAATTTGTTACTAGATCATACTTGGAGAACTATTCTTGTATTTTTTTTTTAATATATAATCAAACACAGAGTTAATCATCCCTCCAATTATTGCTAAAAAAAATCATCCATCCAATTACGGAACTCCTCTTCAAGGTTTTCAGGCTGGTCCACACTCTGTGGTTTTGCATTTAGTGTTGATGTTTTCTTCGTTGTGAAATATACATGTGATCATTGAGTTATGTGTGCCCTTGTGTTTCCTACTGTTTGAGCCTTATCTTATCCAAATTGATTTTTATCTGCATGCGTGAACTAATACAGACCATAATTTTTTTCTTATTTTTATAGATCTCTATATAATTTTTTGAAAAAAAAAAAGGGGGGATGGACAAAGTTCTTGATATCAACTGGATTCACACGTTTGCTTCAAACAGAAATACGCAACTGATTTGTAAAGTCTCGTAGAAAAATCTGGTTTAGAATTACCTATTATAATGTAAAGAACATGCACATCAATGACGATATAAATAGAATATACTATTGCTACTTTGCGAACATATATATAAACCGATATTAATTTTTGATTTATAAATAATAATATATGCAATTTTAAATAAATCAAATAAACTCATTTATAAGTATAAACTAATTTGATTGTCGGTAGATATGAGGAAGTCTCTACATCACTTTGAATCCGAAACTGACAAATTCTGCACTTTGGAGGAGATGAGTGGTTGTTGGCTTTCTTTATTTTGCGTATTGAAGTATGGTTGAAAAGATCCGTGTTCCTTTGTGGGAGGTAAACACAAAAAATTTTGTGATTATTTACTATCAGTAAATTATAGTTATATTAGTTAAAAGTGAAAATAATGAGTTTTAAAAGGTTCACATTACTAAAGTGATTATAAACTCTACAATAGATTATCGTATGTGCGGATGTCGATATTTTTTTTTTTTGGTACAATGAGAGAGACTCAAGGCCTAGTTAAGTGCTATAGATCTGAGGTAAGCAATTCCTTTAATATCATGCTCCAACCATTTACAAACTTCTGGCGAAAGATCCGGCAAATTTGTAAACTCTTCATTCTTTTCCACTACTAGCGATGCAAGGCTGTCTGCTGTAAAATTCGTCTCTCTGTGTATGTGACGTACCTCTACTCTCCAATCTCACGGAGGTCGATCTTTTGAAGCTACTTCCTGAGTCTGTGGGTATTGGATTAAAGAGGGCACCGCATGAGCAGTTTTTTTCCTATGATTTCATTCCGAAATATTGTAAGATTGGCTATGCAGGGGATGAATGTAAAGTTGGTCGCATTGTTTCTTCATCAATAAAGGTGGTTTCTAGGGTTCTCTCCTCCAGAAGAATTGTGGGGGCTCCATCCACAAGTAAATCAGCGAGGGATTGGCTTCTGCTTCATCTTCTACCCAGTATCTGTTCCAGCGAAAGGTGTGGTTGCGGGTTCATCTGGATTGACTTCGGCTGAGAAATGAAGCACGCCAATTTTAATTACTCACCGTTAGGAGACTCCGAACAAGGACGGATATGCAGTGGCCGGTGGCCCCATTATTGATCATGTTAATGATTCCTCAATTCTAGCCTTAACTTTGATCCGGAACGAATTGAGAACTATCCTTAGCCCTCTTTGTTGCCAATGCCACCGATAGTGAGCTCTCCGATAGTTTCTCTCTCTGTTAAAGTAGTCTATGCGCTGTCTGAGGAAGTGACTCCCCATGTCTGCTCGACTCCTAGATTTTTCTTTCAGTGTTTTTTTTTTTTTTGTTTAAAAGCTCATCGTCCATTTGTTTTACCTCTATTTTTTTTTATTTTCTGTTGCTCTTCCAAAGTCCCTACAGAGTAAGTCATTCTCAAATCGGCCTTCCTAAGTACCTAAACTCTTGGTTATACAACTTAGAATCAAAATCTTCAAGTACAACTACCCCCTTAAGTTTGATTCTGGGAAGTGCACAAGCATTGTTCGTGTTTCTCTTAACTATTCTTCAAGTTGCTATCTTTAAGGGATCGTGTAGCTAAACCTATGTCACTTTTAATAAACCAAACCAAACTAATCAACATATCTTCAAGGAAATTTTGGGACAACATACCTGTGAACGAGGCAAATCCTTCTTGGAGATTATTGGGTTTAAACTAGGTTTAAATAAAAATAAGTAAATAAGTAATTAAAGGCTTAAATCCATTTTTTGTCCCTCATAACATGGGTTATTCCAATTTTGGTTCCCCATATATTTTAGTCACCAATTTTAGTCCCACTTAAAAATTTTTTTTTATCAATTATGGTCTTTTTTAACAGAAAATTTTAGAAGATAACGGATTAACTCATTTGATCTCTAGTCAAACCTAATTTTATCTTCAAAATAATTTGTACCATGAAGTTTTCAATCCATTTTATGACTCGGTTCCTCATGGATATTCAACCCATTTAGATCGACTCACAATCCAAAATGACGGCCGAAATCCTAAAGGAGTTGAACATTCATGAGGATCTGGATCATAAAATGAGTTGAAAATATCACAGTACAAATCATTTTGAAGAAAAAAATTAGGTTTGACTAGCGATCAAATGAGTTAATTCGTTATCTTTTAAACTTTTCCGTTAAAAATGACCATAATTGGTAAAAAAATTAAGTAAGACTAAAATTGATGACTAAAACATATGGGGGACTAAAATTGGAATAACTCATGTTATGAGGGACTAAAAATGAATTTAAGCCTTAATTAAATAAAATATAAATTGATAATTAGGCTTAAATTGAAATAAAGAGGAATCAAGTAAGGGCAAAAGAGATACAGTTAAATTAGGAGGACTAAGAGTGAAAATAGTGCTAGGATATAAATATAACATTTGCCTAAAACCTATTCCCTTCCCTTTCATCGTCTCTTGGCCGCCCACAGCCTCTCCTCTCCCGCCAGATTTTCTCCCTTCTCCCATGTTTTAGGCTCGCCATCACCACCCGGCCGGAACTCCCACACCCCGAGCACCAAAACCCAGCAGCCCTTTCTCATCCCTTGCACTTTCTCTCTACCCGTCGGTTCTTCTCCACCGTCCGCCGCAGCTAGCCGCTGGCCATCTTGTGCCGCCATCGTCCTGAACGGACTCCCCCACCTTGGATCTTCCAAAGCCAGCTTTCGTCTCCCTCTTTTCCGGGCGTTTTCTCTCTTCCCAGTCACCCTTTCTCCCCCCGCCTCCCGCCGCGAGCCGCCTCTTCCCGGCCTCGTTTGGATCTATCGGACTCTTCCATCTCAGATCTTCAAAGCCCAAGTTTCTTTTCCCTCATTTCCGTGGGTTTTTTTCTCCTCTCCTGAACTCTAGACGCCACCGCCGCCGGCCGATTCCACCTCTCCACGGTCGGCCGAAGCTGCCATTCCTCATCTCCGCCGCATTTTCAGTCGCAGCACGTTACCTCCGCCTGCCGGCACCTCAGGTCGCCCACCACATTCAGCCTTTTCTGTCTCCATTTCAAGAGAATAGGTAAACCACCCTTTCTAGTATTTTAAGAGGAAGAAGTAGATAATATCATAGTTAATATGTTTATGTATTTATGATTAGAACCATAATTAGGATGAAATTGATTTAGACCTACCCATGCATGTACTTAGATCTTACTTTGGAATTGAAACAATGAAAGATTATAATATCCACCGGTTAATAGGTTAACCAAAGTATAAGGAGAGAAGTTGGAAGATAACTAGCAATAGATAACTTGTAATAGCTAGTAGATTGAGCAGGAGTTGGATGTAACTTGGACTTGCTATGTTAGGATTTAGCTTTGAAAACATTTTTTTGACTGATCATAGTGACTGACATGCTTATGTTTTGGCTCTTTTTTACCCTAACTTCCTATTGTTTAACTGGTAGTGTACATGCAAGAAATTGAGGACAAAATTAATTCAAATGTTTAGAGTCTCATATAATTTTGGTCATAGTTTTTTTAATTTGCTGCATGTTCATAAAATTTTAAATTTTATACAATAAATTATAACTAAAATTATGGAATCTAATGCAAGTAAATGTCAGTTCTTAAGTTTCCAAACAAGAAATTTAGAATTATAATTCGAATTCTAAATCAATTCCACATTCTACCAAACGAAAGAATTGGAATTCGATTCAATTCCAATTTTAGGAAACAAATGGAGCCTCAAGGTACAAACCCGAACTACCTGAACCGAAACCTACAACCTAGCGTGTGCCACTTTTGTTTCTTGTTGTAATTGAATAGAGTGGTAGCAAAATCAAAGCTTAACCTGGTTAAACCTTAACTCCATATACTCAAGTATTTTATATTTTCTGAATAATGTGATATAACATAAATTTGTATGAACCCTCTATTGAGATTGTCTGAAATCAAATCAGCTGAAATAGGAAAATAATAGAATATTTTATTTAATCGCATGCCCCTTTCCCTGACTACGTAAGGGTGTATTTTTTATTTTTTTGATTAGGTTAAAGATGTCATATCCAACTATGGATGGCCCTCGAAAGGGTGGGTTTAGTTTCGATTTATGCACAAGGAATGAGATGCTTATGAAAAATGGTCTTAAGAGCCCTTCCTTTCTCAAGACTGGAACTACTATTGTAGGATTGGTTTTTCAGGTATGTCAATGTAATCTCTTGATATTTATTCGATTAATTGAGTGTTTCAGTTTTTATACAACATGATGGTGAGAAGTTTGCTAGAAGAAGTTTAATTGTGATTTACATCATTATAAAAACTAAAAAAATTTCGTAACCAACAGTTAATAGATGTGAACATGATTAGTGCTTTAATTTCTTATCTTGCCAAGGGTCTTTGTGTGTTCATATAATGGAGATAGAGATTTGTTGCTGATGAGGTTGGATTGAGATAAATTATTTTGTTGACAGGTGGAGTGAGTCATTTTCCGTAATGGAGGACACTTTGCTCTTTATTAAGAAAAAATATTATGGTAACATTTTAGAAATATTTATCTTATTAAAATGTGTTCAAGTTTTGTAATTTCCCATGGGCTGAGCAGAACTACTATACATAATCCAATAGCTACTATGGCTTGGTTTCTGCCTTTTAAAGAAAAAACATACAATTTATACGTTCTACTTTTGGTGGATGTGTCTGAATATGCTTCGATGAATCCTTTTGATTATGTAATTCCTCTGTCCTCGGCATCTCTCTTTTAGAGAAGCATAAACAAGATACGTTTGATTTTTGGTGGATGTGTTTGAATGTGCTTTGCCAAATCCTTTTTATTTTGTGTTTCCTCTAGGATGGTGTCATTCTAGGGGCAGATACACGAGCAACTGAAGGACCCATTGTTGCTGATAAGAACTGTGAGAAAATTCATTACATTGCCCCCAATATTTATTGCTGTGGAGCTGGGACAGCTGCTGATACAGAGGCAGTGACAGGTACATTGTGAACAATCTCCAAAAAAATGTTTGACTTGTGTTCTTTACAAGACTCGTGATGAATAGGCTAATTTATTGTTTTTAAAGTGTTATCTTCATTCTTTGGCTGTTAAAGCATTTCTTGAAGTTCAAACATTTTTTTAGACTGGCGTATACTGTAGTGTATTTAATAGTCAAAAGTCTTACCTCTGTGATTTCTTTCGTTATTGCTTGGAAGAGATTGTTTTTGTACTATTTGTTTTCTCAATTTCCTTGTTGGTTATGTAGATATGGTAAGTTCACAGCTGACTTTACATCGGTATCATACTGGTCGTGAGTCCAGGGTTGTGACTGCACTCACACTATTGAAGTCTCATCTTTTCAGGTTAGTTTCAATTTAGGTAGCCAACTCAAGCATGATGATTCACAATTTATTATCAGATTTGTCCTTAAATTGGTTTTCTTTGGTTACTGAACCAGCTATCAAGGACATGTATCGGCGGCATTGGTTCTTGGTGGAGTTGATGTTATGGGGCCGCATTTGCATACTGTGAGGTTTCCTTTCTCTTTTCTTTTTCTGATTTTTTTGTCCCCCAAATGATGTGAACTTGAAGGGTCATTTTCCTTGTCTCAAGTAACTCTCGGATGATTTTGGCCCCAGATATATCCACATGGATCAACTGATACTCTCCCATTTGCAACAATGGGCTCTGGCTCTCTTGCTGCCATGGCTGTGTTTGAGTCAAAATACCGTGAGGGACTAACAGTAGGTTTTTCATCTTTCTTTCGGGTTCTTAAAATTCTCTGTTGATTGTGGATAGAGATGAGTTATGTTCTCTCAATTTTAGGAGCAAGAAGGAGTGCAACTAGTAGCAGAAGCCATTTCTTCAGGCATTTTCAATGATTTGGGAAGTGGAAGCAACGTGGACATCTGCATCTTGACCAAGGTCCATTCTCTTTCTTTGTTTATTCATGAGTATTTTTGTATATGCAATTACTCTGCAATTGTATTTTAGTTATTAGATTGAATGTTTGGTGATTGTTTTACAGGGTGATAAGAAGTATCTCAGAAATTACCTGTTGCCGAATCCCCGAACATACATCAGTGAGAAGGGCTACTCATTTTCAAAAAAGACTGGTTTGTGTTTCTCCATCTTTATTAATTAAAGAAAACATGGTGTTATGGATGCTGCTTTCGTTTTGCTAACATTTTTGGGTGGTTGGATATTTGTGGTTTGGATTACAGAGGTTTTGTTGACAAAGATCACACCACTGAGGGAGAAAGTTGAAGTGATTGAAGGTGGAGAAGCCATGGAAGAATAAGCATATGCTTATTAACTTAAAAGATGGTTCTAAAGGAGGAGAGTGGTGAAGTGTGATGCTGTATTGATTTTTAGTGCCTTTGCTGAATTGATGCTCTAGTTAATAAACTATAAAACTGTAACTGAGGGCTTTCTAACTTTGAAAATGTTTACGTTATTTTAAACCATTTTGCTCTTCTCTTGGATTTGTTTGTTTAATTTATATGTGTTTAATTTTTAAATTAGTAGGAAGTTAAAAGATATGCCTAAATTCTTAAAATTTGGTGAGTTTAAAACTCATTATCAGTTTTTATTATAAATTTTAATTTAGGTTGAGAATTCTTATTATCGCTTTATTTCATTTGACTCCTCTCATTCGTCATATTCTCTCTTTCATAATAATAGTTTTAAACAATGTACAACCCCTGCGGCTAGCCGCAGGGATTGTATATTGTTTAAGACTATCGTTGTGAAAGAGAGAATATGGCGAATGAGAGGAGTTAAATGAAATAAATATATATATATATTTTTTAAAGATGGCGAAAGTGATTTTTTTTTAATAAATCAATGTCACAATAACTTATAATAGTATATCTAGTACAAATCACCATTTATATTAAAAAATAAAGTCGTATTTGTTCTTGTAGCTTCAATTTTGATATTTAAAAAAAACCTATTAATAAAAAAAATATGCAATTGGTACCATTTTGATATTAACAAAAAATATTAAACTATCTATTAATAAAAAAAATATGTAATTGATTTTATCTTAAAGAAAACGATAAGATTGTATTGTTTTACTAAGGCAAGTACTTATTTAATTAAATGAGTTGTTTAAGTAATTTTTTTAATGCCAACATTATATTTCACTCCCTCTATCTATTTTCTATTGCTCTGGCTGTAAATTTTTTTTTTTTTTCCTTCTTCTATGAAATCCATGAAATCTCCATCATTCCCCCTTTCCTTAGAACACACACTCTCTCCCCTCCTTCCATGAATTTAAAAATAATACTGTAATTGAAGTTTCAAAATCATGATAAAATTCTAATTGAAGTTTTTATGTATTTTTATTGGTAAAATTTAATATAATTAAATTAATATAATTATTAAAAAATAAACATTCTTTTTTATGAATAGACAAAATGGTAAAAAAAGTCTGATTCAAATTTCATACATGTATTATTATCCAACAGTTAAATTCAGATTTAAATATGTGCACCCACTTATTCAATTCAAAATTTGCCATTAACTTCTATCAAAGGAACATGATCGCGGCATCCCTTATATTAATATATAAGATTACAATAGAAACGAAATAATCTAAAACAAATGTTTGATTTTTGCTATTATGAGACTAATAACATGTAACTAACCAATACTCCATCATCTCCGAAAATTAATCCCATTTCTAATACTGTACTGTTCTTATCTTAAAATTAAAAATACTTTTTCTGAGAAGGAGGATGAATACACATATAATTATATGTATTTAGGGCTTATGCAAACAAAGTTCAAGGGCTCCTCAAGAAGCATGAGCAAGGGTTGTGTTGTTGACAACATGTGCATCAACAATGTTGGTAACTTCAGTTGCAAAGGCGATCATATGATCTGGACTAGGAGCATCCTCACTCTTCTTCTCATATTCCATGGTGTAATTCAAGAAATTATTCTCCCCATTTGAAGTCACCTGAAAAGTAATCTTGAAACTCTTGTAAAGCTTCATGAAATCACCCTCGAAGAAGTCGTAAGTCATCGACATGTTCTCTTCATCCACAGCCACGATCGTCTCCTTTGAAATAACCCTTTTCCCATCTGCAAGAAACACATACATGATCAGAGGGAACATAGACTTTAAATTTTTAGGACAACATGAAGAACGGACATCGGCACATTCCCTCACCATATTATATCTCCATCCCTGTACATGGTGATCGATAAAAAAAAAAAAAAAAAAAGTTATGAATGATAATTAATGGTTTACCAATGAGATAATGAACGGAAAGAGTGCAGCCCACTTGGCCCCAGTTTCCTTGAAGCAATTCGATGACAGGAGTTTTATCTGGGCAGATTTTGGGAAGACCATTCTTTTTGGTGCCATAGATTTGGAAGAAAGCATTTGCAGGGGACTTGATCTCCACTGCAAATTGAAGATTGCCGTTGAGATTGCTCATAATTATTCTGGAAAACTCAAGAATGGATATGGAACTCAACTTCTCCACACAAGGATTCCTTGATAAAATTGAAGGGAAGTTTGGGTGATACTTATATAATTAAAAGGGACGAAGCGGTTACGGAAGAAATACCATAATTAAATGGTGGAACACAGCTCGGCTCACGTCACGACTGTTTGGTCAACAGAAATTCAAACTTGCTATGCATGGGCCACAGGTGTTGCTCATTAGAGAATATATATTTGTACACGTCGACCACATCGGTTTTCTTTTTTAAAAAATAAAATTCTATATCAGTCGTTTAAGGTTGATATGCAAAAATTGCTTAAAAAAAAAGTTGATATGCAAAAATTAGTTTTTTTTTTACAAAGAAAAAGATTTAAAACCTATTAATCTAGCTAATTTAGATTTCGATGCGACTCGAACTTTGGACTCCGTGCTTCTAAGTGTCTCTGGTGTGATCTGCTATTCCAGTGTGACTCGAATTTAGGACCGTCATACTCCTAAATAATTTCGATATCGATGTGATCTAACCCGGTGTGATTCAAACGCATAGTCTCCATGCTTTAAAGTTTATCTGGGATAGTTTATATGGTGGTCCTCACCATGTAAATTTACTCCCACACGCGTGCGGGTTCGGGAGAGTGTTTTTAATTCTTTTTAAACTCAAGTAGCCCGCACAACTTTCAATTTTAGTTCAACTTTATCCAGTTTTCAATTATTTTTTTATTCCTTCAAGTTTTTTTTTCTTTTTCCCTGAAACTTTTTTCCGTCCGTTTTTTAAAAACAATTCAATAATTTTTTTTCTAAGTTTTTGAATTTAAAAAAAATGATTAAAAAATATTTTTTTATTTATAATTATTTAATTTTATATACCATGATATGATATATGTTTTTCAATGATCTGATGTCTACTATTTTGTGATCTGATGTCTATATAATCATGATTTGATCTCATTGTTAAATATGTTTTAGTTCTATTTTATGATTTCTTTTATATTCTTGATATGATATCTATAGTCTGTTGATCTGATGTCTATATAATCATGATGATCTCCCTTGTTAAGTATATTTTAGTTCTATTGTATGATTTCTTTTATATTCTTGATATGATATCTATAGTCTATTGATCTGATGTCTATATAATCATGATTGATCTCCCTTGTTAAGTATGTTTTAGTTCTATTGTATGATTTCTTTTATATTCTTGATATGATATCTATATTCTATTGATCTGATGTCTAGTATTCCGTGATTCTGATGTCTATATAATCATGATGTGATATCCCTTGTTAAGTATGTTTTAGTTCTATTGTATAATTTTTTTTTTATATTCTTGATCTGATATCTATAGTCTGTTGATCTTATGTTTAGTATTCTGTGATCTGATGTCTATATAATCATGATGTGATCTCCCTTCTTAAGTATGCTTTAGTTCTATTGTATGATTTCTTTTATATTCTTGATCTGATATCTATAGTTTGTTGATTTGATATCTACTATTCTGTGATCTGATGTCTATATAATCATGATGTGAAATCCCTTGTTAAGTATATTTTAGTTCTATTGTATGATTTCTTTTATATTCTTGATCTGATATCTATAGTATGTTGATCTGATGTCTACTATTCTGTGATCTGATGTCTATATAATCATGATTTGATCCACCTTGTTATGTATGTTTTAGTTCTATTGTATGATTTCTTTTATATTATTGATCTGATATCTAAAGTCTATTGATATGGTATCTACTGTCTTATTTTTTTTAAAAAAATTATTTTTTTAAAAAAGGTTGTGCGTCAAAATATATATATATATATAGCGCACAATTGTAGCGCTACAATAGGAGCATGATGAATTTTACTCCTATAGCCCTAGAGTATACGGACCCTGTATCGGGTATGAGTAAAGTATAATTTACATAAAATATTTATAAATTTATTTTTTAGGTCTAATTTTATATTTTAGTTATAAATTATGTAAAAATCATAAATAATTATATTCATTTAAATTTTAAAAATAAATTATGTGCATAGATAGTAATAACATTAAAATTGGACTATTTTTATGGGAAAAAAGTAATATTCAAACCCTACTATTATTCTAAGATGGAAAGAATAGTAAATTTTTAATATGATAAAAAAAGATGTTTTTTAGAGAAAAATTATAATAAAAGAAAATGAATATTGTGTATGTAAATAATTTAAACCTGTTAAAACGGAGGGGGTTCCAATCAGCTAACCAGTCAAATGTTGACCTCCTCACCGTGCTAGAATAATCAATTGGATTTTGGGTAAATTATTTCTTGGATGGATTCTTTCTGTTACTGTTGTTGCAGAGAAGATAAAGAATATGACGAGAACATGGTTAGAATTTGGGTAAGGCTGGAAGAAGAAGATGACGGCGTGAATTGCCACATGATGGCTTTGATCATCGTTAAGTGGTATCCGTGGGAAGAAAAATAATTCTAAAAAATGGGCAAAATAAATAAATAAATATGTGTAATTATGAGCAAATTCTATTATGTTATTATCTTATTATGAGAATATGTTATGCACTAAGTAAAAATAATTATTTCAGAATTCAAATGTTCTTTAATTAAATTTTTTGTGCAGAAATTTTTTCCAAGGTAGTGTGTTGGTGGTGGAGTTTGAAAAAGAAGATGAAGAAATAAGAAAGAATGTTGAGTTTTTTTTTTTTTTTTTTTTGAAGGACATTTTGGATAATAAACTTTGAAAATATGGCTACAAATAGTAAAAAATAGCTACAAATAGCATTCCAGTTATGGTAAATGCAAAAAACGAAGCCCATCCCATCAACTAATAAGAACTAATGGAAAGATTCCTAACTTCATTAGAAATTGCAGCCCCATAACTGACTAACCTTTATTTGAAAATGATAAGCCCAACCAATATGTAGTGGACTATGCTGTAATCCATAAAAATATAAAAGGACTCAGCAGTTATTAATATTAACATATATATATATATATATATATATATAGAGACTGACTCTATGCCTACATTACGAAAATAGGAGTTATATAATATTATATTATTATTACTTGAAAGTTTACATAATATTACTTTATAATTTATATGAAGCTTGATATTGTAGACTGCTCCAAGCAATTCATCATACATTATAATTTGCACAAACATTGGATTAAAATATCCATTTGTCTACAAATTTACCACAAATGAGACATTATTTAAAACAGTATCTTAAAAGGACTATTATTTAGAATAGATATTTGATGATTCATAATCAAGCATTCTTGAGATGATGAGCTTCAATGTCTTCAATAACCTGAAGGAAATAATTGAGCAGAGTCCCTGGGTGATGGTAGTCCTCCATCAGCTTCTCATATTCAATAGTCCAAGTGATTAAATTATCTTCCCCTTTAGTCTCAATATGGTATGTTATTATGCAACTTTTGAACAGTTCCATCAGATCTCCTTCAATCATCCTAAACAAGATTGACTGATTTTCGTCATCCACTTTGTCGATGATCTCCACTGCCATCCTATCTTTCCCATCTATATAAAATTAAAAAAATAAATAAACGGAAGAACAGCTCTTAGGTAAAATTTTAAGGATATGTTAAGTTCAGTATGCCAATCGGTAAACTATATTCTACTATTTATAGGTAACCTTGCGTTTGAGTGAGGGCGGCACTACACAGTGGCGAGGAAGGGCGCTCTCCCTCTAAAACGATCATAATTTTTCATAATAAGGTTATTTCAGTCGAGTTTTGACTGATGTTCGCCTTCTATACCGTTGCAATTTCACCCTCGAAAATTTAAAATCGGCATAGGCATGATTTGTGTCCCCATTTATAATTTAAGAAAATTCAAGAACTATACGTCTAATAATATATACAGCTTGAAGTTTTAACAAGAAAATTAGAGATTTTTAAGAGAATTGATGTTTTTTTGTATTATTTAAACATAATTATTTTTTTATTAATGAAGGAGTATTATTTATTTTGATAAAAGCACTTTTACATATTTTGCCTATCATGCAGAGAATAGATTAAAAAAAATTAAATGCTGAAATAAAGAAAGAAAAAAAGGAATATACTCGCAAAGTATCGTTCCAATTTTTTGTTTTTTGTTTTTAAAATAATGAACAAAAAACAAAATGATAAATGGCGAAATATATATAAGTACCATGAGTATAGTGCCACCGGATTTTGGATCCGGCAACTCCAACTTGGCCGTCAAGCAAAGTAAAGCCTTGAACGTCCCGAGTGGCGGCAGCCATATCATGAGGCCTTTTAGCAAAGAGATCATGGAAAGCATCTCCAACTCCAGAGTGTTTGACCTCAGTTTGACCTATCATTTTCCCCTTCAAACCCATACCTTTCTTTCTTTTTGGTTTCTTAAGTGCAGATGAACTTATGGCTTGGGATGAAGAGATTTGTAATTTTGGGGTCTTGATTTATAGTGCAAGACAAATACTGCACAATTCAGTCTTTAAGTTTATGATTCGTCCTACAAAAGTACCCCAATTAATCAGCAATATCAAATTTGTAGGACCATTTTCTCGAGTCCGTTTACGGTGGTACTATAGGAGTAGGATGAATTTTACTCCTACTTACTGTAGCGCTACAGTAGCGCGCGCTATAGTTTCGTGCTACAGTAACGCGCAACAGTTTTTTTTTTTTTTTGACGCACAAACTTTTTAAAAAAAAAATACCTTTTTTAAAAAAAATTCTTTTTTTTAAAAAAAAAATACTTTTTATATCAAGGGAAATCAGATCAGGATTATATAGACATCAGATGAGAGAATACAAGAGATCAGATCAACAGAATATAGATATCAGATCAAGAATATAAAAGAAATCATACAGTAGAACTAAAATATAATTAACAAGAGAGATCAGATCAGGATTATATAGACATCAGATCAGCGAATACTTGACATCAGATCAACAGACTATAGATATCAGATCAAGAATATAAAAGAAATCATACAGTAGAACTAAAACATACTTAAAAAGGGAGATCAGATCAACAGACTATAGACATCAGATCAGCGTATACTTGACATCAGATCAACAGACTATAGACATCAGATCAAGATTTTAAAAGAAATCACACAGCAGAACTAAAACATACTTAACAAAGGAGATCAGATCAGGATTATATAGACATCAGATCAACTCATACTTGACATCAGATCAACAGACTATAGACATCAGATCAAGATTTTAAAAGAAATCACACAGCAGAACTAAAACACACTTAACACAGCAGAACTAAAACATACTTAACAAATGAGATCAGATCAGGATTATATAGACATCAGATCAACTCATACCTGACATCAGATCAACAGACTATAGACATCAGATCAAGATTTTAAAAGAAATCATACAGTAGAACTAAAACATACTTAAAAAGGGAGATCAGATCAACAGACTATAGACATCAGATCAGCGTATACTTGACATCAGATCAACAGACTATAGACATCAGATCAAGATTTTAAAAGAAATCACACAGCAGAACTAAAACATACTTAACACAGCAGAACTAAAACATACTTAACAAAGGAGATCAGATCAGGATTATATAGACATCAGATCAACTCATACTTAACATCAGATCAACAGACTATAGATATCAGATCAAAAATATAAAAGAAATCATACAGTAGAACTAAAATATACTTAACAAGGTAGATCAAATCATGATTATATAGACATCAGATCAGAGAATACAAGACATCAGATCAACAGACTATAGATATCAGATCAAAAATATAAAAGAAATCATACAGTAGAACTAAAATATACTTAACAAGGTAGATCAAATCATGATTATATAGATATCAGATCACAAAATAGCAGACATCAGATCAACAGAATTTAGATATCAGATCAAAAATATAAAAGAAATCATATCATACAACAAAAACGTCCATAATATGTATCATAATAGCCAAAAATAACAAAAAAAATGAAGGTACTGTAGCGCGTTTACTGTAGCGCGCGGAACTGTAGCGCGCGCGGAACTGTAGCGCTACTGTAGCGCGCTACTGTAGCAGGGTAGGAGTAAAATTCATGGTGGTCCTATAGGACCACCATATAAATTACCCCATTTTCTCAAACGTACATGGTAATAACTTATAGATATAATTTACCAATATAAATATTAGGTATAATAAGTTTCACAAAGAATTGAGGGTTATTTCTATTATTGATTTACACTTGGTTTTGAATAATTTTTATTTTTTTGTCAAACAATCATCAAGTTCCAACGAATTTGATTACCTTGTTATTAAAATCATAATACAAAAAAGAAACTACATTGGTTAGTGTCGAAACTTTCTTAAAACTCTAATCTAAACTATGTAAAAAACTCCCTTCCTATTGTAAAATTATACATTTATCAATACTTTTCAAAAGAGTGATTATCTATTACAGTTTATACTATTATCATGGAATTTGTGATACTCCCAAAACTCCTCCAGCATCTAAAGCAATAAGACCACGTAATCGTGAAGGTAATCCTCGCAAAATCTCAAAGGAGCAATGGTGACCCTTGGATCCAAGACCAGCCATGAAATCAGCAGCAGCGTTTCTGGTTTTATGTTAAAAATTATGCCATTTTAAAATGTTTTTATTGATATTTTAGTATTTAAGGATGATTGGAGGAAATTAATGGGAAAGGATGGCTAAATGGAAGAAAATAAGAGGAAAAATTTCATTATCACGCGGTGGAGTGAGTTATGGAAAAAAAAAAAAAAAAAAAAGACACTTAAAAATTATATATTGGGTAACGTGGAAAAGGTGTAGAGCAATCTATACCTTCTTGGGGAAAAAGACATATATTAGTAGAGTTTGTTCATGATAGGAATCAATGAAGTTGTTTCCTTTCATTAAAACTTTTAGATTAAGAATAGTTTTTATAATATTGGAAATTTTCTCCTCTATGAGTAGTACCATAGAGTGGGGAGGTGCCAACGTTTGTTTTCCTTTTACTCAAATTTCTAATTTTGTTTATTTTAATTTAGTTTAATTTAATCTGTTATTTTAGCTATTGGATAATTGACTTTTAGTTCATATTAATAGTGGGATCCTAATGACAAAATATATTATACAACTAGAAATATGTACTCGTAGTAGTGTTGGCCCAATAAAAATAATTCATTTAATACATTGGCCCTCTTAAATTTGTATTGTTTTCCCCCATAACTAATGTTCCATAGCCATTTGTCAAAATGTTACATTGCATTGTCTTCTTAGTTGTACAATATAAGAATTGATATCTAACTCTCGTAATTGTTTCGAACAAATTTTTTTTGGTACAAAAAGAGAGGTTAAAGCCTAAGAACTTGAAACATTTCTAAGGTATGTCACACTCTTTACATCATGATCCAGTTATTACCGGACTTCTATCGGAGCCTCCGTTAACTGAGCGAACTCACTATAATGACTCGAATTCGAGGCTATCAGTTTTAAAAGAATTAAGTCTCTATCTTTAGTTGAGGATAAATGAGTTCTTACAACAATATTATGTAATTTTGATATTAATTTATGCCTTAAATTACGCACCATATATTTATAAAAAATAATTATATTTATTATTACATATATGATTATTTTTTTGAAATGAGGAGAGTACTTTGATTGACAACTCACTTACGAAGTCCAATAAGGAGTCCTGCCATCTACATTTAATTTGGTTTAATGAAATGTCGCCTCTACTCGATTATTGAGGATGGCCGAACAACCTCTATAAATAAAGTTGTTGAATTATTGAAGGTTGAATTTTATATAATAATTTTGAATTAATTTTTTATTTAAAATATATTAATTGTGCATATCTTACCACAATAAATATGTTATTTTTCAAGTAAGTTATAGTGTCTAAAATGGTACATTTTATTTCTTTCATCTTAATGTTGGACATGCTTTCATACAAAGAGTTTTAAACTTTATCAAAAATCTTATTTTGATATTTTATAATCCCTTGGTAAACTAAAATGTCGCCTAATAATGGATGTCTATATTTTTTGTTCCCCGAGTTTTTCTAGATTTTCTAATAAAATTCATTTTCACATCATAATAAAATTGAAATTTTACTTAAAAAATTAAATTATGTTATGTCTAATTTTACACCGGAAGTGTTAAAGATCATATATCATATAATAATAATACTAGAATATGATTTGTCCGAATGCACAGATGGTTTATTTTTTTTTTTTTTTACGTACTTGAATTACATAATTTGTCAATATACTATATTATTTTTAAAGTAAACAATAATATTGTAATAATATAATAAAAAATACAATTTTAAAAACAATGAGTAGAGTTACAATTGTGAAGGTAAATGCATGGATTGATTGGGAGGATTAGGGAGGGGGAAAATTATATCATGTTAATTGAGAGATAATAAGTTATTTTATTGGATTGATAAGAAAATAAGTATTTAAAAATTATGATAAGATTAAATAAGAGTAAAAAATTTAGGTAAAATATAAATTAAAAAATAATTCACGAAAAGAGGGTAAACAAACAAAAGAAAAAGAGAATTAGAGGAAAAAGAAAAGACCAGAAGACATACAAGCCAATTTTACCTCAAATTTTTTTAAGTTTTTGAGGGAGAAACTTTTTTAGGGGTTTTTGCAAAATTACATGGTTAGAATATTTAAATAATTTTATTTCTATAAGGGGATGATATTTAGCAAAAAGCAAGAGGTACATAGTAATTGTATTCTAACTCCCTTGGAAAAACCAGCCCAATCATTAATCAATATGAAGCCTAACAACAATTAATGAAACCAATATGCTTGTAATTTTGTCTTTATTTCTGGTACAAATTATATTATATAATTTAGAGTACCTATTTAATAGTGTTGACCCAATAAAAATAAAATATTTAATATAGTGATTATCTGAATTTATTTCGTTCTTTTTTTAACTAATATTTTTATGTTATTCATAAAAAATTCACTTTATATTGTATTACTAACTTTTTTATTCTGCAATCCATAAAAATAAAAAAAGACTCTGCACTTATTAACAATATCATTTATATACACATATAATATAATTATTAGTACTTGAAATTTTACATAACTTTAGTTTATAATTTATATGATATGATGACGAGGCTTGAAATTGTACACTGCTTCAAGCCATTCATCACAAACTTATTATAATTTGCTCAAACATTTTAGTGACAAACTGCACGCACCCAAATAGCATATAGTGATGTCCAAATGGATCCCTCACCAAGCTTTATTCTTAATTAATTATATATAATACAGAAATATATATTACTCCTCCTTGTATTTTAAAATAATATTTCTAGTTTAAGAAGAAGTAATAATATATATCTCTGCTCATTATTAATAATTAATCAATTATTCTTGAGATGATGAGCCTCAATGTCCTCAATCATGTCAAGGAAAAAGTTGAGCAGAGTCCCTGGGTGTGGGTATTCTTCCTTCAGCTTCTCGTATTCAAGAGTCCAAGTAATGAGATTATTTCCACCTTTAATATCAACATGATACGTTATTATGAAACTCTTATATAGCTCCATCAGATCTCCTTCGATCATCCTAAACACGATAGATTGGTTTTCTTCATCAACTAAGTCGATGATCTGCTTTGCTACCTTAGCTTTCCCATCTATATTTATATGATAAACAAACATCTCAAATCAATAAAATTTCTTTTTAGAAAAACACAAAGAAAGAAATTCACAAGAAAAAAAAAAAAAAAATCCTACTCCAAGTTTTGGTTGATCAAAGATCAAAGAATATACACCATTCCTTCTCATATTATATAAAAGGCTTCAATGCAGTTTTAGTCCCTTATAATAGGCGTAATTTCACTTTTGGTTCCTTTTAATTTTACGAAGATGCTTTTAGTCGCCTAACTTTTTTTTTTTATTAGGAGTTTTGGTTCCTTTTTATGAAAAAGTTAAGAAGATAGCGGATTAACTCATTTGACTGCTAGTGAAACCTAATTTTTTCTTCAAAATGATTTATACCATGATGTTTTCAACAAATTTTATAATCCAAATCCTCATGAATGTTCGACCCATTTAGAGTTTCGATTGTCATTTTGGATTGTGAATCAATCTAAATGGGTTGAATATTCATGAGGAACCGAGTTATAAAATGGATTGTAAACATCATGGTACAAATTATTTTGAATAAAAAATTAGGTTTGATTAGCGATCGAATGAGTTAATCCGTTATCTTTTAAACTTTTTCGTAAAAAATGACCAAAACTCCTAATAAAAAAAAGTTAGGGGGCTAAAAGTGTCCCCGTAAAATTAAAATGGACTAAAAGTAGAATTACCCCTATTATAAGGGACAAAAATTGCATTTTTGCCTATATAAAATTAATCATATTTTTAAATTATTCTTTAAAAAAAAAAGAATCTAATTTCTATATTAGAGTACTTCTGTTGATGCATTTTGAAACATAGTCTGTCGATCATAAACCCATTTTATCAGGCCAAGGACATTCACAGGTAAAAGATAATAATTAAGAAACGTAAAAGGCGAAAAATAGTAAATAATGGCAAAAATTAGAGTAATAGAATAAATTTTGTAAAAATATAGGTACCATGAGTGTAATTCCAGGATATTTTGGATCCAGCAACTCCGATTCCACCCGCATGCAAAGCAAAGCCTTGAACTTTATCAGGAGATGCTGTTTTTAGATAAAGTGGCTTCTTAGCAAAAATATCATGAAATGCATCTCCAACTCCAGAGTGTTTGACCACTGTTTGACCTATCATTTTTCCCTTCAAACCCATAATTATTTCCTTTTTTTTTTTTAATGAAAAGAAATTAAGAACCAAATTAATGATTTTAAGACAAGTTTATGATGAAGAGATTAAGGACTCTGGGCTTTAGATTTATAGTGCCTGCCTAACGTCACTGCACAAGTAGGTCCTTTCTATGATGTTAATTAATCAAATTAATTAATTTCAAATTGCAAATCCTAATAATTAAAGCTAAATAGTTATGTCTTGTTCATATATTTATCTGTGTTGTGCGGAATTTTAATTCTTTGGATTCACCTTCTTATTTTTATTGTACATTTTTTAATGTAAAAAGAACTCAAGAAATATGAAAACTGATAAGAGATTGTAATTCAGTGATAAACACTACTCATTTAAAATAAGAGATCTTGAATTGGAGTCAATGTTGTTGGGCTTAGGATCTTCTGTGACACTTTTATGTGACACTCCCTGTGACAAATTTCAATTACTTTGTTTATATATTGTATTTTTAGTTAATTTTTACGTAATACATAATCATTTACACTCTTATATTTTTAAAGTAGGGATCACTTTTTTAAAGGGTTAGGGTATATTAAATTATTAAATATAATTTTTATTATTAAAATAATTTCAAAAATATATAAAAAAATAAAATAATACTAAAAAAATAAAGTATGAAAATAAAAACAATATACTAGTTATATGTTGCCAATATATAAAAATTAACATGAAGTACAATATATAACCAAAGTAATTGAAGTTTGTCACAGAATATCCTAAGCTATGTTGTGATATGAAAAAGAAAAAAAGAAATATGAGAATTTGCTTGAAACTTGGTCTTTATTTTTTTTCTGGTAGATTGAGAGATATTCGAAAATTAAATTATATGATATTCCTTATCTTTGAGTGGGTAAGTGTGTTTGACCTTTTATGTAAACTGATTTCTAATTAATAAAATTCTTAATTTATTGAAACAAATATTACAGAAAATCTTTTGACAAAAAGGAAGGAGAAAATAAGATTCTGTGACACTTTTTTGTAACATTGTTTATGACAAACTTCAATTACTTTGTCTATATATTATATTTCATGTTAATTTATATATATTGACAATATATAGTTTTAGTAGATTGTTTTTATTTTCATAATTTATTTTTTTAGTATTATTTTATTTTTTATATATTTTTGAGATTTTTTTAACAATAAAAATCATATTTAATTATTTAATATATCCTAACCCTTTAAAAAAGTAAACCCGTCGTATTAAAAAATATAAAGGTGTAAATAATTATGTGTTACGTAAAAATTAACTGAAAATATAATATATAAATAAAATAATTGAAATTTATCACACGAAAGTGTCACAAAAGATCCTATGGCGAAAATAACATATGCGAAATGTCAAAAAATCTTTGGTTAACGCCATAATTTTTTTTTTTTTTTTTAAACACGCCATACAATTTGGTTCGTCAGTTGGATTCATTTTCTCGTTAACTTGACTTAAAACATAAAAAATTTGAAATATTAGAAACTTGATTTGCTAGTTTTGAATAAAAAAAAAAACAAAAAAAATCCTAATTACTACTCCCTCCTCCACAATTATTTGTTCAATATACATTGATACTAAAAAATAGTACCGAATATATTGATATTTCTCAAATTAATTTTAGACAAGAAAATGTATATTCAAAACTATATTAGAACTATATTCCTTTTGTTCCCAAAAAAATATTTTATTATAAAATTTTATATTTATTTTTTATTTACTACTTATGATTATTTTCAAAATAAGATTTTTATAAATAGATTTTGTGGGAACAAGTTTTTGGTACTTATATTTAACGGTACCGTGTGTTAAATAATCACATGATTCACAAATTACAAGAAAGAACCTCATGTTTCTCAGGTTTTTGAATTTCCCAGAAATGGGACCATTAAATTACTTGCCCCAGGATCATTCCATTTTCTAATCTAACTTATTCTCCATAACAACTCTAGCAACTCAAGCTTTTCTTATACTTTAATATAATTCAAACTAATATTTTATTATTATAGATATCGAACTAGGATTGAATGAATTTCATATAAATTGCATCAAATTCTTCTGTTGCATGAGTAAGAATAACTATTTATTATCATTGTTCGTTCGGACATAGCAAATCCACTCACAAACCCAACCCAATAGCCCAAATGCAAGCCTCAACCCCAACCCATTTCAAATTCATGCATTTATGGCTGAAATTCTGCCAAACCTTCGGCCGAATCATCATCCTCATCACCCTAACCTGGATATTATGGCTCATGAAATTCTAACCCTTAAACTAGTATTTGATGGAAGTATTAGATTAAAAATTATGGGTATATAACTAGTTTATAGGAATTATTACAATCCTGTTACAGATCTAACGTTCTTGCGTAAATGATATATTTGATGATTTTCTGTATATTGATGAATTTCACATTAAGTTATGTTTTATGTAATTTATTTATGTGGTTATTATTATATTCAATATCCTAATTGACATGATTGTTACGATTTTCTTATCATGTTAAAATTAACACCATATTACATCTCAATGCCTAATAAAATGAACACATAATTACCTCCCTTTATAATTCAAAATCCCAGATTCCACATCTTCAACGTTCAGATCCTCCACAATCCCAGATTCAAAGTTCTGAATCTTAAGTTGGCAAAATTAAGTCCAACGTTGAATCTCGATTCATGCAAAGTTGCAGACCTAAAGATTGTGAATGGTAAATAGGAAAACAAGAAATGTTTGTTATCTTATGGTAGAAGTCAGAGATCATGAATGGTGAGCATATATTGATACTGCAGTAAGTTAAGCTCTTCAATAAAAAGATGAGACGACGAAAGTGAAGCAAATGTAGTTATAGAACGAAATAATTTCTATTTTTGGAGACATCACATACGAATTTGGTTTGGATGGAACGTTTCACAATTATTTCTTTGAAGATTCCAAGATATAAATATGATTATTTTTAAATAAACAAAAAAAAAAAAAAAAAAACGAAGATGAATCACAAATATCCCTTGCTTATTGAGGGGTAGAGAAGATCAAATTAATATTACATTTTTATAAATGTTTTTTTGTAACTTTTCAGAACTAAAATTGTTAACATATTCATTAATAAATGAGGGGAAAAAAAAAAGGTTATAAACTGGAAGCACACATTCTTAAAATATTATAAACAGTGACATGTATTTTACATAACATTGTACACCACCACGTATGAAGCCGAAAACTGAATCGCTGTTCGTAGTTCGAAAGTATTATTTGTAGTTCAAAAAATATAGTAAAATTCTTAAAAATATCTAAAAATGAAAAAAAATTAATTTTCAACTACAAAACACTGAAAAAGCAAAAATTCTATTGAAAACAGGCAAAAAAAAAAAAAAAAAAAAAAAGGACCATACTCATGGAAATGGGTGTGTGAACCACGAAGTGCGCGTGCCACTAAAGCGCGCGACCCATGAGTGACACGCCCATTTTGAGCGTGTAACCCATGGTTCGCTGCTTTAGTTGCATGCGCGCTCCATGGTTCACTCATTTAAAATGGGTGTGTATGTCGTTTTTTGCTGCGAAAACTAAATAAAAGCAACGAAAATATATTGGAAACTTATCATTTTTGTGTGAATCTTAAACTAGTGCTTCTCCTCGACTTAGATCTACGAGTGTGGTAAGGTTTTTTCAACTTTTTCGAATGTTTTGTAGTTGTACGAAGGTTGTGTTGAAGTTTTTTTTGAGTGTTTGAATTTTTGTAGTTTTTTTGGATCAAGGGCCAATGTAAAAATTTACCATTCTTTTTGAGTTACAAATAATAATTTTAAACTATAAATAGTAAGATTCAGCTGAAAATGCTCCAATCCATACATTTATTTGCTCAAACAAATTGAACATCAGAAACTGCTCCACATTTATTGCAATAATCAAACTCCTAATGAGAAACTCAAACATCAATTACTCCTGGCATTCCAAGTAATAATCGTATTTATTGAACTAACACACACAATACAATACGCATATTTAGGACTGATGATTTAGAGGTGAATAATTAAGCCTTCTGAGAAGTAGATTCATGATGAGCCTCAATGTCCTCAATGAGGTGAAGGAAATAGTTGAGGAATGTCCCTGGGTGGGGATTCTCTTCCTTGATCTTCTCATAATCCAGAGTCACGGTGACCAGATTATCTTCTCCTTTTGTGTCAATATGAAAAGTTATTGAAAAACTGTTGTACACCTCCATCAGATCTCCTCCGATTTGCTTGAATACCACCGTTTGATTCTCTTCATCTATTTTGTCAACTATCTGAATTGATACTTGATCTTTTCCATCTATAAGCAACAAACAAATTATTTATTTAAAACATTAAAATATCAGAGCAAAAATAAAAAATAAAAATTAAAAATAATACACACATAAAACAGTTACTATTATACTTTGCCTTGTAACTATTCATAATTCTACTTTTTAATATTATATCTTTAATTTTCAAATAATAATTTAATTTATCAAATTAAAATAATATAATAAACATAATTTTTATTTTGATACGAATATAATAATTAATTAATATAACTATCTTTCAAGTACATTCACATATTTTAACTCCCATAAAAATAATAAATTAAATCGTACATCTAATACTTTAATAAAAATTTTTTTTTATTATTTAGTTAATATTATTCTATTATTTATTAAATAAAAACTTACAATATAATTCTAACACTATTCTATTTATATATGTACAAACAAAAAAGGCTGAAAAAAGAAAAGGGCAAGGGTGAGTGTAAATTAATAGGGTAATCTAGCAATATATGTACCGCGGGAATAGTGGGTGCGGAATTTGGATCCGGGCACTCCAAGCTGGCCCTCAAGCAAATCGAAGGCCTGAACTTTGTCAGGAGTGGCGGTAGTAAGATCGTGAGGCCTTGTAGCCAAAATGTCATGAAACACATCTCCTACTCCAGAGTGTTTGACCTCAGTTTGGCCTATCATTTTGCCTTTCAGACCCATTTTCTGGTTTTTTTTTTTTTTTCTTTTTGGTATTAAACGAAAAGGAAAGAACGAGCGTAGAAGTAGGAATGAATGAGGAGTTGAGCAGTTTTGGGATCTATTTATAGTGGCAAACAAAGAGGAAAGCTACTTCCAACACATGCAAAATGAATAAACTATTCCTTATCAACTCTGTAGTAGTAATTTGTAAAAATTTCACGTAATTGGGTAATTTTTAAGATTTCGTTCATGTTAACTTTACATATTCAGATTTCTCATTGTTAACTTGAAATGTTTATTTTACTGAAATCACAAATTCATAGTTAAATAGTTGGCCTTTCTTATTTGGAATCGACATATCTTGAGATTGAATCCATTAAGAAATGAATTTTATATTTATTGAAATAATTGGAATTAAAATATAATAATATTATAATTAAAATATATATAAATTTAATATTATAATATTATAAATTTACGTATGTGAATTGGTCACCCTTACTCGTGGATTACCAAAATATTGAGTAATATATATAAAATCAAATACATGATTATTTTCATCGCCATTGACAAAACTCTCGAACTCCACTCTAATTGCTTTATTTTCAAATATTCAATAGTTAAATTCATTTATCTATTTTTATATTCTAACTAAACACCTAAAATCGAAATGATTATCATTCCCTCATTCCCAAACAAACCCTAATAAGTTTGATTCAATTTGTTGTGCAATTATTGAAGTAAGTTTACAATTAACCACTCTTGATATTGTAGCCCCATTTGGATCCTTGGGAACACGCAAGTCCCCACACATCCACCCAATGTCCTCTAAAATCCTAGAACAAGATCTTACTTAGAAGTGGGTTGGCGTAAGCAAAATAATAATTAAAATAATAAGTCGGTGGGTAAACCGATTTATATGTTAGACCACATCAATCATAAGTCCGTGGGTAAACGGGTTTATATGTTACACTACATCAATCAATTAATTAATAACAATTGGGACGTTAAATCACAACTAACCATATAAGGATGGCTGGTCGCTAATTGGCCACGACATGCTCATCCATTAAAACAAATTCATACTCAACATATAATTCGTTGGAAATTTTTTTCCATAAAATATTCGTGTCTTTCTATATATGTGTTTGGTGAACTTTCAAGATACGTGTTGATTCAGTGCCCAAATACTAAACTATTTTCCAAAAACAAACAAACAATTATCTAATAAATTTAAATTAAAATATAATTATTTATTTTTTATTAAAAAAAAGTCAAAATCTAAATAGTTTGAACTCAAAAAGAATATAAATCACGAAACTACAACCCTTTTATCGTATAATTTTTTTTTAATTTCTTACAATAATGCACAAGTAGATAAGTTAGCTAAGGTTCTTTTATGGTCCAAAACTACTACATTAACTAGCTTCCATCATGTTCATTGAATTATGAACTGTCGTGAAAAATGTGGGTCACTAATTAATTTGACAAACCATATCCAAAAATCATCATAATTCTTATATATATATATATATAAATTACACACTTAGCTTTTAAATATTTTTTAATATAAATTGTTGAATGGTCTGTGAATATATTTAAAGATTTTTCACACTTCTTATTAATATTTGTTATAAATATCCACAACTAAAATGGTTCATATTGAATGCAAAGAACTAAATAATTCATTTGTTAAATATGATGGAAATTTTTGTAGTTACCTCCAATTTTTATATGCGCTATATATATGAAATTCTCAACATGCATATATATATATATATATATATATATACGCAAATTATAACACACGCATATATATATATATATATAATTCTCAACTTTATGCATGTATTAACCATTGTCTTTTAAATATGCTCAATTCCGAAATTTATTTCATAAATATGAGCAACAAGAACAAAAATAAAATGGAAATGTTTACTTCTTAAAATCAACCTACTAAATCACGATTTAAATGGAGTTTAGAGCAAAAACATTACAATTGAATGTATTAATCGAAATGATATGTACAATTTACATTCAATCATTGTTCAAACATGTTTGGAAATCACAATTTTCAACGTATTTATCACATATTTTAATTCGAATGTATATTTTTCAAATGTTAATGTAAAAAATTCAACTCAAAGTAAAATCCAAATCAAAAAATTTTCCTCAAAGTGGAAAGCTTAAACAAAATTTGCTAAAAAATTATTCGCTTGATTCGACGAGACACAATGGGTGCAATGATTGCTGCATTGTTGAGGGCGATCCAAGGAGATCTCATGAAATTATACAAACATTTCATAATACATAGGGCAGTGTTCATTAGAATAAAGAAATTGAATAAAATAATAAAGAATACATAAGGCAGTGTTTAAAATTTATTTTTACCCTCCTAATGTGCTACCAACTAATCATTACAATATTCTAATTAGAGCGTCTATCTAAACAGTCACCAATATTTCTCCAAGAACTCCTATCTAGCTATTTAACACGCAATCCTGCAATGAAATCAGCATCCAAAGAGACCAATCTCCTAGAGGAGGGGGTGCCAAAGACATCTCAGAGAAAGATAATGAAGGGTCACAGGAACCCATACCAGTTAACATATATGTGGGCATATTGCCTTCCTTGAAAATGTGATGAACAAGGACTTAGACTCTTGGAAAATAACCAAATTTTACAAAGAGAGTAATACTCTTCCGAAAGAAAATCTCGGCCCATAAATAGCATTGATACAACAAAAGTGCTATCTGATAAAAATTGCACTTCCTTCCATCCTTGAGATCAGGGACGTAGTTAGGTATTGCTAAAGTAGGGCATGAGTCCATGTAAAACTCTGAATTTTAACTATGTAGTATGAAAATTTATCATGATTTAGTAAATCTGACCATGGGCGGCGCTACAAACTCTAGGGGCTGTCCAGGAAGCTTTCATCGTTCGAAGAAGACGAAACTTTTTAAAAAATAAATTTTTTAGAGATAAAACGATGATTTTGGCATGGGGGAATTTAAAAAAAAAAAAAGAAAAGTGTTAAACTCCTTTGGCCAGAAAAAAAAAAAAACAAAACAGCGAGAGTAGACAGTAAATTTTTTTTTTAATATTAAAACATATGTATATATGTTTGTAATCCTGGCTACGCCTCTGCTTGAGATTGATAGTACCGCACCCGTGCAGGCAAAGCTCGAATTGCTACCTAAGCCGAAGTAATTGGGGGCAACGAAGAAGACGCATCATATTATATATAAAGCGGTCATATCTAGTGCGCACAAGAAAATCGAAGCCAGAAGCACCATACGCCGAGTGAGAGCCATCAACATTAACCACATAAAAAGCTCCATAATGCTCACACCAAACTACACAGTTGTAACCGGGGGTGGAGAAGCTGCCGCTTCCGACGAGCTGCCAACGTCTAAAATCAACTCTCTTATTTCTTAAAAATAAATGGCCCTTCTTCAGTAATTATCTATCTATAAATAGACTTCTAAGTCCGTAACGGTAAAATTAGCATAATTCTCTCCCTCTTTCGTTTTTTCTCTTCACTCTAAAAATCTTCTCTCTCTCTCTCTCTCTCTCTCTCTCTCGTTTTTTTTTTTTACTCTAAAAATCAAAGACATTGATCCAAGTTACGCAAACTAAGAAGTACCTTTAAATATTGATTTTGTTTTTATTGAATATTAATTTGGTTGAATATTGATTGGGGTTACTGGTTTATCCCCTTTATTTTCGCCCCCTTCTTTCAAAATTAAATCTCATCTTTTTTTTTTTTCCCCTTATTTACCGCCCCTTATTTTTAGCCTTTGTCCGCCGCCGCCAGAAACCCTCTGAACCGCCAGTCATCACCACTTCTATTCCTTTCCTTAAACCTTTTCCTCAAGTAATTATATATCTATAAATAGAATCTTAAGTACATAAAATTAATATAATTTTCTCCCTCTTTCATTTTTCTCTTCACTCTAAGCATCTTCTCTCTCACTTTCTTTACTCTAAAAATCAAAGACATTGATCCAAGGTAAACAAACTAAAAGATATCGTTAACTTCACCTGGAATCTCTCTCTAAAACAGGATTGGAATTTGAGATCTGGGAGGAAAGCTAATGATTTGGAAAAGACCCATATAATCATATCCATGTACATCGATCTCTTGCCATTGGGTAGATACCTCTGGTTTTGGGTTGCATGTTCATGTTGGATTCATAAGCTTTTCAATTTTATTAGAAGTCGTTTTGACCATGGTATCATAGCTGGTTTTGGGTCTCTTCACTAATCCGGCAGTATATTCGGTTTGTTCATCTATAGTTTGGACCTGTTTTACTGATCTAATAGTACATGACTTGTTCGCTTATAGTTTGGGCCCAAAAAAATTCAGAATGTGTTGTGAGTCAAGGAATGGTGTTAAGATTGTCCCAATCATATATCGATAACCTACCACACTTGTGTCTAATAAAAATAATCTAAGAATTTCTCTACCATTGTCAATTGATTTTACATTGGATGCTGGTGTTGTTGGATCCATAAAATTTAACACATTAATTTAATTGGGTGTTGCTAAGGATTTGACGATTCTTTTGCAGTAATTTTAGCACCAAAAAGGATTGAGACCGACTCCCATAATTGCATGCCAATCGTGGAGGATTGTCACCATATCTTATCTCTTTGCTACCTACTGCTGCCCTATTCTGGATCCCACGAATTTAAAATATACCATCACATTTTGTTAAAATAAATGTTCTCCACTTTATTGATTGGCAATATATTTCTTCACATAATGTTATTACAGCAGTGGATAAGGGTAGGAGAAGAGAAGGAAAAAAAAAAACAACAAACAAATTAGACACTTTTAACCTTTAAAAATTAATGCGTCACTAGTTTGATTTTAACAGAATTGGTTGATAAAGTAACTTTTTGGCACGTGTTGGTAAAAATTTTATATATCTTATAAAAATTTTATAAAAGAATTTGAGAAAATATTTATAATTATTAGTTACCGCCCCAGTACTTTCTCATTACGATCTCAATTTGAACTAAAATGCCCCATACAATATCATCTCTCTTTCCTCATTTTATATAAAAAGACACTTTGTCAAAACTTATGACTACCGCCCAAAAAATGAGGCGGTAACTAGTAACCCACTATAAAAAATTTTCTTTTTAGGAATCGGGATGAGTACCTTAGCTACCTATATAAACGAATCAAGAACTTCAAATATTGACAAGAAGAAGGTATAGCCTGTACCAGTGGTACATGTACCTATTATTATATATAGTAATTTTTCGTATGAAAGTTGTACACTTACTAAATATAGTAAGTTTCGCCGATGCGCGCACCTTTTTTTTTTTTTTTTCCTTGCTGAGTCCATAACGTCTCAAAACAACTGCCGCAACGTCCAAAAACAAATGTCGCAACGTCTACATCCAGACATGTCAACCACGTCTCGGAAAACTAGTATCACGTCAAAAATAATTAGCACCACGTCCAAAAATGTCTATGTACTACCCTACATTTAATGTGAATTTAAACTGATTTTTTTCACAAAAACAGCCCACCACGTCACAGAACAACTATCACCACATCCAGAAACGTCTACATCCACGCATGTGAATTTAAGCTTTTTTTTCACAAATACAGTCCACCACGTTTCATAACACTAGCACCACGTCCAGAAATGTCTACATCCATACATGTGAATTTAAGCTGATTATTTTCACAAAGACAGTCCACCATGTCTCATAACACTAGCCCCACGTCCAGAAACATCTACATCCATGCATGTGAGTTTAAGCTGATTTTTTCACAAAGACAGTCCACCACGTCTCATAACACTAGCACCATGTCCTGAAACGTATACATCCATGCATGAGAATTTAAGCTGATTATTTTAACAAAGAGAGTCCACCACGTCTCATAACACTAGCACCACGTCAAAAACAACTAGAACCACGTCCAGAAACGTCTACATCCATACATGTGAATTTAAGCTGATTATTTTCACAAAAAGAGTCCACCACGTATCATTACACTAAAACCACGTCAAAAACAACTAGAACCATGTCAATAAACGTCTACATCCATGCATGTGAATTTAAGCTGATTATTTTCACAAAGACAATCCACCACGTCTCATAACACTAGCACCACGTCAAAAACAACTAGCACCCCATCTAGAAACGTCTACATCCATGTATGTGAATTTAAGCTGATTTTTTTCATAAAGACAGTCCATTACTTCTAATAACACTAGTACCACGTCAAAAACAACTAGAACCACGTCCAGAAACGTCTACATTCATACATGTGAATTTAAATTGATTTTTTTCACAAAGACAGTTTACTTTGTCGCATAACACTAGAACCACGTCAAAAACAACTAGAACCACGTCCAGAAACGTCTACATCCATGCATGTGAATTTAAGCTGATTTTTTTCACAAAGACAATCCACCACGTCTCATAACACTAGTACCACGTCAAAAACAACTAGAACCACGTCCAGAAACGTCTACATCCATGCATGTGAATTTAAGTTGATTATTTTCACAAAGACAGTTCACCACGTCTCATAACACTATCACCACGTCAAAAACAACTAGAACCACGTCCAGAAACGTCTACATCCATGCATGTGAATTTAAGCTGATTATTTTCACAAAGACAGTCCACCTTGTCTCATAACACTAGCACCATGTCAAAAACAACTAGCACAACGTCCAGAAACGTCTACATCCATGCATGTGAATTTAAACTGATTTTTTTAACAAAGACAGTCCACCTTGTCTCATAACACTAGCACCACGTCCAGAAATGTCTACATCCATGCATGTGAATTTAAGCTGATTTTTTTCACAAAGAAAGTTCACTACGTCTCATAACACTAACACCACGTCCAGAAACGTCTACATCCATGCATGTGAATTTAAGCTGATTTTTTTCACAAAGACAGTCCATAACGTCTCATAACACTAGCACCCCGTCAAAAATAACTAGCACCACGTCCAGAAACCTCTACATCCATGCATGTGAATTTAAGCTCATTTTTTTCACAAAGACAGTCCACCACGTCACAAAACAACTAGCACCACTTCCAGAAACTTCTACATCCATACATGTGAATTTAAGCTATTTTTTTCAAAAAGACAGTCCACCAAGTCTCATAACACTAGAACCATGTCCAAAACAACTAGCACCACGTCAAGACACGTCTACATCCATTCATGTGAATTTGAACTGATTTTTTTCAAAAAAACATCTCACCACGTCACAGAACAACTAGAACCACTTCCAGAAATGTCTAAATCCATGCATGTGAATTTAAGCTGATTTATTTCACAAAGACAGTCCATCACATCTCAGAACACTAGCGCCACGTCAAAAACAACTAGCACCACGTCCAGAAACGTCCCGCAACATCCTGCAATGTCCCGTTACGTCTAGTTACGTCCCATAACATGTTCTACCAAGTCCAGCAGCGGGGAATAATCAGAAGCAACCCATTTCACATGAAAGTGTCAATACCTCACGGAAAATATTTATATATCATATTTCGGAGTAACAGAGCATTATTTGAATCAGAAAACACGAATATAACATCATTAAAACCTTACCCAACATCAAATCGCGAAAATAAGGTTCCGTAAATCCATCAAATACAATTCATACTTTATTATGCGGTGATTTTTTAAGAAGAATAAGTTATTTTTGAAGAAAAAGAATAAGATATTTTGAACAGGAAGAAGTGATTTTTCCGTTGTATTTGGTGTTGGTCGTCGGAAAATACAATCGTCGATCTCTGTTAAATCTGTGTTTGAATGAAAATTTTGATTAAATGCGGTTTCGAATGGAGTACGGCGAAGAAGAATAACTGATTTTTGAAGAAGTAGAAGTGATTTTTGAAAAAAAAAGAACTGGATTTTTGGAGAAGAAGAAGAAGAAAAGAGCGTGTATCTCACTCTCTTGTAATGAGAGTGGTGATGTATTATTAAGTACATGTACCTAGTGGTACAAGATATAATTTGCGATTGACAAGCAGTTGTAGCCTAAGGGTTGTGGAAATTGAAAACTATCCTAGAGGACTAGAAAGATGGTTAGACGTTGTGTATGAACGCAGCGTGACAGGCTAATTAGTCTCTTTTATTGAAAAAAAAAAAATAAAACTTTTAAAATTATTTTAAATTTTAAAAATAAAACTAAATAAAAAATCGAAATTTAAAAAAGTTCAATTAATTTATTCATCTTAAAATATTCGTAGTTCGTATTTTGCATAACATTACATATGAAGCTTAATCAAACTTGTACAGAGCTCCCATCCATACATTTATTTTCTCAAACTTTCATCAGTAGCAACTGCTCCTGATGAAACCAAACGGTAATTTTTATTTTTTTTGTGACAAACCTGTCTTAAAAAAAGTCTTATTTTACGACAATTTTTGTAGACAAGGGAAATATTACATAATGGAGATAATTATTTCTAATTTAATTAACCCCTCTCAATCAAGATGTATGATGAGCCTCAATGTCCTCAATCATTTGAAGAAAAAAGTTGAGCAGTGTTCCAGGGTGTGGATTATCCTCCTTGAGCTTCTCATATTCAAGAGTCCAAGTGACGAGATTATTTTCACCTTTGGTGTCAACATGATACGTTATTATGAAAGTCTTGTACAATTCCATCAGATCTCCTTCGATCATTCTCATTACCATTGATTGATTTTCTTCATCTATTTTGTCGATGATCTGCGTTGCGATCCTTTCTTTCCCATCTATAATTAAGAAACCAACATAAAAATCAACAGATTGTTCATCATAAGTAAACTAAAAGAAGGGTATTACTTAGTTATCGTCTCAATTTTAAGTATTATTTTCTAATTTTAACAAAGTTATCCTTTTGCTTAGGAGAGGGGAAGAGAGAAGATATTTTAAGAAGTATTTTAATTTAAATTAAGATGGTAAAAGGTAAAAATATGGACGGAAAAAATTGGGACAATTGTTGAAATGATGGGGCCTAATTTAAACTAAAATACCTCAATTCACAATAATTTCTCTCTTCCCCCTTTTAAACAAAAAAGAAAATTTTCTACTGTAATATTAAAACTGAAACGGTAACTAATAATACCCATTTTTAAAAGAATATATTTCCGCTTCGAAGAAATTTTAAATTTAAGTAGTCTCGATTCTCTTTAAATAGAAAGGGTCCTACTCAAGATTTGGTTTGATCACAAATGAGGGAAAATCGCTAAGCATATATCATAAATACACTGACAAATTAAGTGATAAATTAAGAATCGAAGTAAATTATTGAATGTATTAACTGAGCTGTCCTACTCATTATTAATCTGTGAATACGAAAGAGAAAAAAAATTATTAATGCCATTTAAAAAATATAAAAAATGCTATAATAATCTCTAAAGTATGGTCTAATGGCAAATTTAGTTCTAAATATTTGGTAATCAAAAATTTTAATCATAAACTTTGCTATTCACAATACATTTAATTCTAATAACAGTTTTTAGGATATTTAGTGTTGAATTGCAATTCTATCAACCCCTAAACCACGTGAATACCACGTTGATTAATTTAATTTATGAATCAAATTTTATGACATATGTTCTAACATGTCAAATATATTTTTTACATAAAAAACTATTACTAGAATAAATGTGGTGTGAATAACAAAATTTAAAACTAAATTTATAGACTACCAAACGTTTAGAACTACATTTGTCATTAGATCATACTATAGGAACTATTCTTACATTCTATCCTTAAAAAATTGTAAAAAAAGACAATTACAACGAAATAAAATAAAAAATAATAAAAAAGCTATTAATTCCAAATTGAGCGAAAATCTATATCATAGCGCCACATATACTCTCATCATTCTTCAATTCAAAGATCCGAACTCCGAATCTCAACCCTTCCTTTATAACGTATTACTACTTACCCTCTCACTTTTAATATATCGTCCCAATTTTAATCAAATTATCTTTTTATTTAAAAAAAAAAAGAAATATTGTAAATGATATTTTAGTCAAAATTGAAACGGTATAAGGTAAAAATTGGGATAGTAACTAATAAATTTTTTTAAAAAACATGTTATACCCAAATTCTAACTTTATTACCCTTTCAATTTTTTTTATAAGGTGTTTACATTTATTTACAAAAATTTAAATAATTATAATATAATTCAAAATATAATTTTATCTTAATTTTTATTACATTACAAATTTTCTCTCAGAAACATCTTCCTTCTATTTAATGGCGGAATCAAATTTTGTGATTGGAGGGTCACAAATTTAAAGGGTCTTATATAAATGAAAAATACTTATAATATTTTTTAAAAAAAATTAAATTCCATTTGAAAATAAAAATAATTAAATTTTATTGCCAGTCAAAGGATTCGTACCATAAAAACAATCCGTACAAATAAATAACAATTGTAGTTTTTGAATTTTCATACTCTAACTCAACTGCAAAATTTCCATAACAAGTACAATGGGTTTGAAAAAAAAAAAAAAGGAAGGGGAAGAAAGGAAAGGTATAAGTTTGCTTTGAAAATAATATTAAAACTAGTAGATTTAAAAAAGAGATGTGGCTACATATGTGGTACCGTGGTAATAATGCCAGCGAATTTTGGATCCAGCAACTCCAATCTCGCCGTCAAGCAGAGCAAAACCTCGACCGTCCCGGATGGTGGCCGGAAGATCATGAGGCCTTTTAACACACAGATCATGGAAAGCATCTCCAACTCCAGAGTGCTTGACGTCTGTTTGCCCTATCATTTTTCCCTTCAAACCCATTTTTCCCTTTTCTGATATCAAACCAAAAGGAAAGAACCCTACTGACGTTTTAAGTTTTAGCAGAAAAGCGAAGAAGCAGGAATGAAGAGATGAGCAGTTTTGGGCTCTATTTATAGCGGCAAAGAAAAAGAAAATGTGCTTACACGACATACAAAATTTGTACTCTATATTTCTTATCAAATTAGTGTTAGTAGTGGCAATTTCTAGAGATGTCCCGCCCATGGTGGTTTTACAATTTTTTTTTCTTAAATACGATTGAAATATGTTCGTGGATATATGAAATTTTTATCATCACAATATGAAATATTTACTTTATTAATAATTGTTTTATGTTATAAGTTTTTTCAGTAGTTGTATCTCTACAAATTCTAACATATGCAGTTTAATCAGGTTTGAAAATATTATCTCTAAGTCACTTTAGGATTAATTTTCCCTGATATTATAATATGGGGTTACTAGTTACTGCTTCAGTTTTTGGGCGGTAGTCCATTGATTTTGACAAAATTATTTTTTTACTTAAAAAGAGAGAAAGAGAGAGGATATTATAGAGGGTTATTTTAGTCTAAATTGAGACGGTATATAAAAAGTATTGAGGAGATAATTAGTAATAGTTTATACCATTGAAAGAAAGCAAGCCACAACATATACGTTACAGTGGGTTGATAAATTAAAAAAATATTTATTAATTATCGTTTCAATTTTTACTTTTTACCGTTTTAATTTGCACTAAAACCTTGTGCTTCTTTGCTCCTCTCTTTTCCTTCTTTTGAAAAAAATGATAATTTTATCAAAATTAAGATGGTAATACATAAAACTGAGACGATAAATAATAATATCCATTAAAAAAAATACCAATAAAGTCTTGTATGGCAATTGACTCATTGTAAACCCGACGATAAAATGAGCTAGGTCCTCAACGTCAATCTTTATATAATAATACTATAATTAAATTATAATATATCATTTAATAAATATCAGAACAACATTATTTAAAAAAAAATAGATATTCTGAGACCATACGTTTGTTTATAGTAAAGTGTATATAAGTGTACAATATAATTTGGCCCAACTGCCCCACCCACAACCTATATGAGATTTGAATTTTTCTTGTTTTATATATATACTTGTCGATCTACCGACACCAATCCGAAACTATTTTCCATTAACAAACAAAACAATTACCTAATACTCTGTATGTTTTAGAATATAAGACGTTTTAGGAAAAAAAAATTAGACCAAAAAATAAATAATAATTATATTTAAATGATTAAAGTAACTTTCACTTATTGTATTGTGTTTAAAACTCTAGTTTCAAAAATTATATTTCATTTGTAATATAAATTTTTTTTTATTTCACGAACCGACCAATAAAATAAACGAGAGTAAAATTGAGAATAAAAAATGAATAAATTAAACTAAATTTATTTTTATAAAATGATTTATATTTTAGAATGGAAGAATTAAATCTTAATCAAAATATTTGTTTATTTAACTTGAATTAAATTTCTTATAATAATGCACAAGTAGCAAAGATCTTTTGTGTTGTGGTCCGGTATTGCATTAATTAGCTTCCATACTTTTCATTGAATATTTTTTTTCAAGGAACAATCCCATTCTTATTAAATAATGAATGTACAATGCTAAGTAGCACAATTAACGTACAAGGAGATAAAGCATAAACCTTTAGTCAAGCTGCACAATACCCCCATAAGCTACATGAGAGACTTAGAGAAAGAACTATAATTGAATATCAAGTTTGCTTAGCTAAAAAATCTGCTGCCCATCAGCTTACATATTTCAAAGAATAATCCAAACTAATTGACTAGGTGTCTACTAGATTCTCGTACTCTTCCCAATAAAAACCAGAACCCTACAGTAACATTGAAACAACATATTGGTAAATTATGAACCCCATACTTTTCATTGAATCCTGAACCCCTCAACTATTCTAATTTTTATATTTTTATGAAAAAAAATGCAATTTTGATCCATTATGTTTAGCTATTTTACTCATTTGATTCATAATGTTTGGACCCCTCCGAAAATATTAATTACGTTTGAAATTTTAAACATTTTTAGTCCATAAACAATTTTTGTCCTATGACAAGAGGGTTGTGGTGTAGTGACTGGCACTCCCCACTTAAGATAATAGATCTTGAATTCAAGTCATCTAGGCTACGATCTCCTTCTTTGTACTAAAAAAAAAAAAAATTGACATGCTATAACAGGTTTTGTATTGTCAAAACAAGTCAAATGTCACAAATACATGCATGGGATATTTTCTAATTATGTAAAATACTTTTAACTAAATTTGTTTTTTTTTTTTTTTTGTGTGCAAACACAAAGAATTTTTTTTTTTTTTTAAACAAGAAAAGATCATCAACTTTGGCTGTGATAACTAGGTTGCATTTTATATAGCTAAAAACTCTGTTTCATGACCGAACGGAACAGATAGAAATTGACTGTCATGTTGCAAGAGATGCTTACATATCAGGCTTTGTCTTTGCATCATGTCTCATCTGATGACGGGCCTACTGATTTATTCACCAAGGAAGTTTCCACTTCAGTTTTTTCCTACTTGACTGGCAAGTTGCTGCTTACTGAGACTGAGGGGTGTGGGGGTTTGAATACAGCAGTAGAGAAAGATGTGAGCTGCTGCTGCAATTGCAAGACACTTCAAGGAGCTTTTGGAGCACAGTATTACCAAAACCCTCAACCACATTTTTAATTATTTTTATGCCATAGAAAGAGTAGTCTAAGTCTATAATTATAATCTAATAGATTATTCCCTTTGTTTCAAGGTCTATAACACACAAATTAAAAAACAATTAATGTCTTTATATTTGTTAAGACTCAGAATTGAGATGAAGCATGAATCGAGATCGGATCATGCATGAAGATCATGAACTTTCTTGAAGATTAAGAAAAATTCAGAAGAGAGGAAAACTGAAGAAATGAAAATTTCTGGAAAGATTTCGAATCAATTGATTTCTCTCCTTTGTGATGTTTATATATACACTTAGATACTGACTAACTGCTTAATTAACTGATTGATAACAAATTACACAAAGCTACAATGCCACATCAGCGGATCACTCAACTTGCCACAAGTGAAAAACCCTAACTAACCCTAGCATATCAGTTGTGATTAGTTACAAACAAGTTGCTTCCCTCTCTGATCCTTCACGTGATGATATCCTCTGTGTAAAACTTCTGACGTCAAGCTCTAGCTCATGCACTTTCAAGAATTTACTGCAACCAAATCCAGGGACGGCACTACACTTTGGCTTCGAGGACCCCACTCTCCAAAAAGGCTAGAATTTTCTTTAGTAGGTTATTTCGGCAGGGCTCCCACTGAAGTGCGTCCTCCATGTCGCTGCGATTCGGCCCATGAAAATTTAAAATCTGCGGTCGTCTTGGCAACATTAGCATCATAATGCATCTATGCAGCTGAGTAATGAGCAATGGGAACTAACCTTCCTTGAGCTAACCAGAATCAATAAAAATCCACTTCCCTACTTCCAGTCCTTCCACATTTTGTAGCAACATTCTCTTCGATCTCTTTTGCTTTTGCTTTACCTGCCCATCCAAACCGAAGAAAAATAATTATAAGTACTTTAAAAAAAAACACTAAATTTTACAGAATTTTTAGACAAGATTAAAAGAAATAAAAATTTTTATTTATTCTTTTTACTTGAACTTAATTACTTGATATATGATCTTGATGGGAAGATAAAGATTAGTCATATAAGTTATCCTAATAAAAATTTGAAATTAAAAATATTGAAAATTGTAAAAAGTGTAAAACGTCAAATAAAAATAAATTTTTTAAAATTTTAAAATGTCAAATAAAAATAAACGGAGAGAGTATTATACATAGAGTATATGGTATAGTGTGCAATTGATAAATTAAATATTAATTAAAATAATATAATTGTTTTTTATTTATTTAATAAATTAACAATACTTTCATTCTCACAAAACAAAGGCATCTTACAAACTTTATTTGTTTGCAGTGAAGTAATAAGTGAGATCGAAGAAGTGTAAAATTTAAACAATGGAAAGATTTAAATGTAATAATTTATATTATATATATATATATATATTTTTTGGGCATATGTAATAGCAAGAAAAATAAATTAGGTGGGACATGAGAATTGGCATCCTGATTACTGACTATCCAGAATCAATCTGACAACCATTTATATCTTTTTTTTTTCTAGTTTTTAATATAAAAAATTTAAAATCAATTAAATTAATTTATTAATAGCAGCCACGGTTCTCGTCTTTTCTCTCCTAAATTCAACGTTCAAAAAATATTTTTTTTCTCCCCATCTTCCTATCATGGAGAGGATGGGGGAAATAATTTGTTTCTCGTTTTCGTTTTATTATTTTTAGTTTTGTTATCCAATAAGGGAGGAATATCCCTAATCTTTATTTTCTTTTGTCTTTTAGTAGTTTCAGATCTACTGGTAGTGTATTTGGTCGCGGCTTTATTGATGATGTTTGTTGTTATGGCGGCGGTTTCGTTGGTGAAGTTCGTTGGATTGGTAACGGCGTTGTTGAAAATGTTCGCTGGTTTGGTCCAAAAAGATTCAGTCATCATTAGATCTATGTTTTGGAGTTTCCATCAGAAAATTAGTGATGTATCTTTTTTTATTAGCATTTTAATCCTTCTTTACGAAAAAAGTTTAGAAGATAACGGATTAACTCGTTTGATCGCTAGTCAAACCTAATTTTTTTTCTTCAAAATAATTTGTACCATGATGTTTTCAACCAATTTTATGATCCGGATCCTCATGAATGTTCAACCCATTTAGGGTTTTAGCCGTTATTTTTTATTGTGAGTTGATCTAAATGGATTGAACATTCATGAGGAAGCGAGTCATGGAATGGATTGAAAACATCATGGTACAAATCATTTTGAAGAAAAAAATTAGGTTTGACTAGCGATCAAACGAGTTAATCCGTTATCTTCTAAATTTTTTCGTAAAAAATGATTAAAATGCTAATAAAAAATGCTAAGGGACCAATAGTACAGTCGTACTATTATTTGGGACACCAAAAGCACAACTACCCTTATTAAGAGAGACCAAAAAAGCAATTTGACCTTATAATAATTATCGTATTCTACTTTGCTCCTGTTTCTAACAAAAGAACATTAAATACATAAGACTATATTAGAAATAACATTTATAATTAACTTAAAAACTCCAAAAGAACTTATATTTTTCCACCCATTAAAATCTTGATAACTGTCAAGTAATTTTTTTTCATACAACGTGATTCGAATTCAATACATATTGTCTTAAGTGGTGAGTGCTTACCACTGAGTTACAACCCTCTTGTCAATGTTAAGTAATTTTTAATTACCCATATTAAGATTTTAATGGGTGACACATGTAGTAAAACATTGTCTGAGATAGAAAATCCTAGCCATATGTTGATATGTTCCAATCTCTACTATACATCTTATAATTTGAAATGAAAAGATATTGTAGAATAGACAACAAAGATGCTTTATTAACCATGACAAGAACACTGGGGAATGGACAACAAAAGTGATGTATTAATCATGACAAGATTAGTTTCCTACTTTCAAAAATCACGTCCTTAAGTCATTTTAGGAGAGAGTAAGTGAAATAATGTGTTATTGTTTTTCTCTAAATTACTCCTTTTGTTCATAATTAATAAACGTTTTAAGGGTTAAAAGTTGTATTATTATCTAGGTAATTTTTTTAACTTTTCTTCTTTTATAATTCCTTAAAATTTATGAGTGTATTGAACTGTATTACCTAATTACCTATATCATTAGTAATTTTCATTAATTACTACTTTTTCTTAGAAGTACAATTTATCTATGGTTCACCTTTTTTTTCTACTATTGCCCCCTATCACCAAATTACCCCCAACTTTTTTAAAAATTACAAAAACTCTTCAACTCGACCCTCTTCTCCTCTCGGCCGCACAACCTCCATCGCCTTGGGAAAAGAAAAAATTGATCCTCGTACTTGTGTTGGGCATTTGGAATGAGCATGGTAGACCTTACCAAGTGGAGAAAAAAAAATATTACAGTTGAAATTATAAAAAAATTAATAATAAATCTCACCTGAAATACTTAAATATTTTGAAATCATCATATAAGTTAATGTATTACTCTCCTCATCTCCAATTAGATTTGTAGTAGAATCATATATAATTTTGTATTGTGCTTTCAATAATTACATATATTAATCATTCCAGATAAAATCGGGCTAAAAAAACTGTTTAAACTTATAAAAACCTTTCTCTTCTCGCCGCTCAACTAGAAAAAATAAAAAATTTGCACCGGCCAAACAACCCCATCCCTACCATTTCGGTCGGCTACTCCTCCCTCCCAAATTCCCACCAAAAGTTTTATTGACTTTCCACCATTTTCCAAATATTATTAAAAAATAAAAACAATTAATCTGTATATATAAGAATCTTTTTAAGTATTTTTCCTTCAACTTTGGATTTTGGAAAACCTTTTTTTGTCTTTGGAGTCCAAAACAATGGGGTTTACTCCTAGAGTTGTGCATGCAAGCTAGAGGATCACTCGAAGAACTCCAATAATTTTTTTTTTTAATGTTAGGAAAATGTAATTTCAGTACAATTTAGTAGCGACCCATTTTGTTTATTGTTGTTTGATTCAAATAAAATACTCCATCTATTTCAAAAAAAAAAAAAAAAAAAACTCCATCTGTCTTTTAAAAATGGGTTTGTTTAGATAATATACATCTCTTTATTTTATATATAATATATATTTTGTATAAGTAAATTTATATTTTAATTATAAACTATATTAATATATATATTAATTTAAAATTTTAAAAAAATAATATGTATTGATAATAAAAATATAAAAATTAGTTTGTTGTACAAAAATTAGTTAGAACAATTATTATGAAATAGATAAAGTAAATTTTTTTGTGCGTGTGTTTTTTTTTTCTTTTTCTTTTTCTTTAGAATTAGAAGTAGATAAACTATTAACAGAGCCCGTTTACGGTGGTCCTATAGGACTACCGTGAATTTTACTCCTACCTACTGTAGCGCGCTACAGTAACGCGCTACAGTTGCGCGCTACAATTTTTTTTTTTTTTTTGACACACAGCCTTTTTAAAAAAAATATTTTTTTTTAAAAAAAATATAAGACAGTATATATAGACATCAGATCAGAGAATACTAGACATCAGATCAACAGACTATAGATATCAGATCAAAAAAATAGAAGAAATCATACAGTAGAACTAAAACATACTTAACAAGGGAGATCAGATCAGAGAATACTAGACATCAGATCAGAGAATACTAGACATCAGATCAACAGACTATAGATATCAGATCAAGAAAATATAAGAAATCATACAGTAGAACTAAAACATACTTAACAAGGGAGATCAGATCAGAGAATACTAGACATCAAATCAGAGAATACTAGACATCAGATCAACAGACTATAGATATCAGATCAAGAAAATAGAAGAAATCATACAGTAGAACTAAAACATATTTAACAAGGGAGATCAGATCAGAGAATACTAGACATTAGATCAGAGAATACTTGACATCAGATCAACAGACTATAGATATCAGATCGAGAAAATAGAAGAAATCATACAGTATAACTAAAACATACTTAACAAGGGAGATCAAATCAGAGAATACTAGACATCAGATCAGAGAATACTAGACATCAGATCAACAGACTATAGATATCAGATCAAGAAAATAGAAGAAATCATACAGTAGAACTAAAACATACTTAACAAGGGAGATCACATCAGGATTATATAGACATCAGATCAATAGACTATAGATATCAGATCAAAAATATAAAAGAAATCATACAGTAGAACTAAAACATACTTAATATGTATCATAATATCTAAGATTATTTAATTATAAAACAAATAAAAAAATAGCAAAAAATAACAAAAAAAAGGAAGGCACTGTAGAAAACGGCACACCACGTCTCGGAACACAAGAACCACGTCAAAAATAACTAGCATCACGTCAAGAAACGTCTATATCCATGCATGTATAGACATCAGATCAGGATTATATAGACATCAGATCAGAGAATACTTGACATCAGATCAACAGACTATAGATATTAGATCAAGAATATAAAAGAAATCATACACTAGAAATAAAACATACTTAACAAGGGAGATCAGATCAGGATTATACAGACATCAGATCAGCGAATACTAGACATCAGATCAACAGACTATAGATATCAGATCAAGAATATAAAAGAAATCATACACTAGAACTAAAACATACTTAACAATGGAGATCAGATCAGGATTATATAGACATCAGATCAGCGAATACTTGACATCAGATCAACAGACTATAGATATCAGATCAAGAATATAAAAGAAATCATACACTAGAATTAAAACATACTTAACAAGAGAGATCAGACCAGGATTATATAGACATCAGATCAGCGAATACTTGACATCAGATCAACAGTACAACAAAAATGTCCATAATATGTATCATAATATCTAAAATTATTTAAAAACAATTAAAATGATAATTTAAAAATATTTTTTTTATAAAATTCAAAAACATTAAAAAAAATACTGAATTGTTTAGAAAAAAATGGACGGAAAAAAGTCTCAAGGAGGAAGACAAAAAAATAAAATAAAAAAATATCAAAAAATAATAAAAGAAAGGAAAGTACTGTAGCGCGTTACTGTAGCGTTTACTGTAACGCGTACTGTAGCGGGTAGGAGTAAAATTGCATGGTGGTCCTATAGGACCACCATATAAATTACCCTATTAACATAATGAAACTTATGGAAAATACGATAACTAAATAAAAGAAATTTGTGGGGTTTTGTGGGGTTTATTGAAAAACTGTTGTACACCTCCATCAGATCTCCTCCGATTTGCTTGAATACCACCGTTTGATTCTCTTCATCTATTTTGTCAACTATCTGAATTGATACTTGATCTTTTCCATCTATAAGCAACAAACAAATTATTTATTTAAAATATTAAAATATGAGAGCAAAAATAAAAAATAAAAATAATACACACATAAAACAGTTACTATTATACTTTGCCTTGTAACTATTCATAATTCTACTTTTTAATATTATATCTTTAATTTTAAAATAATAATTTAATTTATCAAATTAAAATAATATAATAAACATAATTTTTATTTTGATACGAATATAATAATTAATTAATATAACTATCTTTCAAGTACATTCACATATTTTAACTCTCATAAAAAGGATAAATTATATCATATATCTAATACTTTAATAAAAAAAATCTTTTATTATTTAGTCAATATTATTCTATTATTTATTAAATAAAAAATTACAATATAATTCTAACACTATTCTATTCATATATGTACAAACAAAAAAGGCTGAAAAGAGAAAAGGGCAAGGGTGAGTGTAAATTAATAGGGTAATCTAGCAATATATGTACCGCGGGAATAGTGGGTGCGGAATTTGGATCCGGGCACTCCAAGCTGGCCCTCAAGCAAATCGAAGGCCTAAACTTTGTCAGGAGTGGCGGTAGTAAGATCGCGAGGCCTTGTAGCCAAAATGTCATGAAACACATCTCCTACTCCAGAGTGTTTGACCTCAGTTTGGCCTATCATTTTGCCTTTCAGACCCATTTTCTGGTTTTTTTATTTTTGGTATTAAACGAAAAGGAAAGAACGAGCGTAGAAGTAGGAATGAATGAGGAGTTGAGCAGTTTTGGGATCTATTTATAGTGGCAAACAAAGAGGAAAGCTACTTCCAACACATGCAAAATGAATAAACTATTCCTTATCAACTCAGTGGTAGTAATTTGTAAAGATTTCGCGTAATTGGATAATTTTTGAGATTTCGTTCATGTTAACTCTACATATTCAGATTTTCCATTGTTAACTTGAAATATTTATTTTACAAGTGAGATCACAAGTTCATAGTTAAATAGTTGACCCTTCTTATTTAGAATAGATATATCTTGAGATTGAATCATTAAGAAATGAATTTTTTATTTATTGACAGAATTTAAATTAAAATATAATAATATTATAATTATAATATATATAAATTTAATATTATAATATTATAAATTTACGTATGTGAATTGGTCACCCTTACTCGCGAATTACCAAAAATATTGAGTAATATGTGTAAAACCAAATACATGACTATTTTCATCGCTCATGACAAAACTCAAACTCCACTCTAATTGCTTCATTCTCAAATATTCAGTAGTTAAATTCATTTCTCTATTTCTATATTCTAACTAAACACCTAAAATCGAAATGATTATCATTCCCTCATTCCCAAACAAACCCTAATAAGTTTGATTCAATTTGTTGTGCAATTATTGAAGTAAGTTTACAATTAACCACTCTTGATCTTGTAACCCCATTTGGATCCTTGGGAACACGCGAGTCCCCACACATCCACCCAATGTCCTTAATAATTTCCAAAATTATTTTTTGTGGCGATCTGGAGGAGCTTATCTATAGAGCAATCCAGAAGCTAATAAATGCATTTTTGACCATAGAAGAACCAATTAATACAATACAGCTGGAAATCAAATCAACTTTAGGTGTGTTGATGCAGGCAAATGAATAAAGATAAAATAATTTCAATTGCAATCTTTTTTTAGTAAAATAAAGGTAAAAATAATCAATTTAAGGAATTACTAATTATCATCTCAATATTTTTTTTATTATCTTAATTTGGATGAAAATACTTCCTACAATATTTTCTCTCTTTCCCTTATTTTATGTAAAAAAATATTTTTATCAAAATTTATAAATTATTGCCCTAAAAAGTGAGGCGGTAACTAGTAACCTCCTTACTTTAATGAAGCGATCAAATTATTTTAATAAAACAATTAAATTTCTTTAATGAATATTTTGTTCATTTACCAAACAAGTCAAAGACAATTAAATTTCTTTAATAATTATTTAATTATCAAATTTCGATTATTTCATTCCGATTGGCTTGCGCACCCTTAATGTAATTCCATGCCAATGGCTACTCTACCTTAATGATTTAAGGAAAATGAATTTCCCACTCCAATGGCCTGCTACTATTTAGAATCTTTGTCGAAACGGCATTCCTTCAAATAAGGACCTATTCTATAAACTGTTTATCTAAAAACTAATATAATTCTAACTATATTATGAACCCCGTTCGTGAGAAGATGTAAACATCTCTCAAACTTTTTCCGAGTGTCATATATAAATAAAAGAACAAATAAATATAACTACGGCATTATATAAATTTAAGTTTGAAGAAGTATCACTAATTTAATAATGAGATAGGTTGATTGTTATTATTAGTTTTAAACGGTCATATTATGATGACATTTGATAATATTAAAATTTAGATAAAAATAAAATTTTAAAAATAATTATTTATTCAAAAAGTTTTTAAAAAAGAAATTGGAGGGGAAAGAAGTCAAAAAAAAAAAGATACGGAACATTTTTTTGCTTCAAGCTTCTCTTTTTGAGTTTTATTTTAATATATACTTATAGATTATAGATAAATTACAGATTTTATTTCTAATACAAGAATATTCAAACTAAATAAACGTTATAAGTGATATGATTATTGTTTTTTTTTAAATATTTTGTTGTGTAGTTATAATAAGTCAATAGGCACATGAGATTTTACAAATATTTTTTTGATATATGTAGTTTCTTTTTGTTACAAAGAGGAGGTATAGCATGTACTACTATTTTACTACAATAAGTCACACCTATAATATTATATGTTAGCCATTTCTTAACCTAATTCCCTTCGGCGGTGCATCTAATATGTGTAGTCTTCTCTTCTTGGTTGGTGCTATTGATTTCAAACAATCGCCAGCATAATTATTTTCCCTATGACTGTGGTGCACTTTAAATTGGCATTCTTTCTGCAACAATTCCCTTACACCCCTCACTAAGCGCATGAATACCTCTCAATTCTTGGTGGTCAGAAATCAACCGCACCATGCTCTCACAATCCACTTCAGCTTCAAGCATAGTCACTATCGTCTCTAAGGGATTGCAGCCACACCTCAAGAAAGAATTGGGTTAAAAGTTAAACTAAAAATAATTTAATAAATATGATATTTTTATGAGATGAATAAAAGTAGTAAGTTTTCTCAATCATTGGCCACTATAAATCTTGAACCCCACTACTACTGATTCCTTCGTTCCTCCCTCTACGTTCCTCAGCTAAAAACTTGTAATATAAGTAGGGTCTTTCCTTTTGGTTTGACATCAAAAGAGGGAAAATGGGTCTGAAAGGGAAAATGATAGGGAAACAGATGTCAAACACTCTGGAGTTGGAGATGCTTTCCATGATCTCTTTGCTAAAAAGCCTTACGATGTTGCTATTGCCACTCCTCAACTTGTACAAGGCTTTACTTTGCTTGATGGAGAGCTCGGAGTTGCTGGATGCAAAGTCCATTGGCACTATTTCCATGGTGTGTACTTAACGATATTAATTTTTAGATTAATCTATTTTTTTTTACAAAAAAAAAGAGATCAAATCTTAAATGATTCGAAGTCAAAAAACTATTGGTAGTTACCGATTCTTTTTAAGCTGGGTTTCGCTTATAAAAGGTTCTTAATTTACATTTTGAGAGTTTAATTCATACAAAATTTTAAAAAGTTAAAATTTGAGTTTTTTGTTTGGAAAAAAATTGATTCATTTATGATTTAATCATTGCAATATGCCCCAAATTTCGAATAGGGGTTTACTTTCTTTTTCTTTCTTTTTTTTTTATAAAAGGGGCATTTTATTAATTTATAGATATTTGTTTCTTAATTAAATATATAGATGGAGAAAACAAGATAGTCACGCACATCATCGACAAAATAGATGAAGAAAATCAATCGATGGTATTCAGAGTGATCGAAGGAGATGTGTTGAAAGTGTACAAGAATTTTATAATTACGTATCATGTTGATAATAAAGGTGAGGATAATCTCATTACTTGGACTGTTGAATATGAGAAGCTGAAGGAGGACAGCCCACACCCAGGTACAGTGATCAACTACTTCCTTCAGCTTATTGAAGACATTGAGGCTCATCATACATCTTCATCCACTGGGGTTAATTAAATTAGAATTAGATTATCTCTATTATGTAATAGTCTCTTCATCTAAAATAATTATTTTATTTGTTAAGATAATACATTTTGTGAGAGGGGTAAGTAGTATTAAAATAAATTACTGTTTGGTTATCAGCTTGGAATATGATTTGTTGCAATTTGCTGATGAAACTATGAGGAAATAAGATTCACATTTTTTTTTAAAGCAAAATAAGATTCATATGTAATGTTATGTAAAATGTTAACTACGAATATTTTAAGGAGAATTTATTGTTTGATTTTATTTTTATAAGTTAAAATTTATTCTCAATTTTACTGTTTTGATTTGAATTTTAGTGCAAATTTTCGATTGTAATTTGTCTTTAACTGCCGGCAAAGTGAGAGAGAGGTAGTCACCATTCATATAGTGAAAAGCAATTTTTATATAGTATAATCAAGAGCAAAATATAATGTATTTTTTTAACTAAACAAATTTAAAAGATCAATGTAATAAATTTATTATTTCTATTAGATCAACACTATTATAAGTAATTAAAAGCGTAATCCGCATCAGCATCATCCCCGAAATTGAACACATTTACTTCTTGTTAACCATCTGGGACTGATCAATCCCGAGAAGTACCGCTGCACAGGAACATCCAAATTAGGCTCGTCAACTTCATCTGGAACCATTCTGTGAAACAGGATTGGAATTTGAGATCTTGGAGGAAAGCTAAGGATTTAATTTGGGTGTTGCTAAGGATTTGACAATTCTTTTGCAGTAATTTTAGCAGCGAAAAGGATTGAGACTGACTCCCAAAAAAAAACCTTTCGGAGTGGTTACCTGTTTATTTATAAATTTTAAAAAATAAAAAAGGATACAAGAGTAATAAATTTATAACTGATATCCAACAATTTAAAGGAAAGTTTTACTGTTTTCTTCAAAATTAAAAAAAAAAAGAAATTGGGAAGTGGATTTACTGATTGTTGGTGATAATTATTGTTAAATTTAACAATGATTTACACTTGGATTTGGGAAATTTGGGCTGTGGAGGAGGTGGAAATGATGGGGTCACCGAAGAAATGAAATGTCAAGTAGTATTAAAGTCTTCCCCTATTTTCTTATTTATTTATCAAAATGCCCTTATTATTAATAAGGACATTTTAACACAAAAAAGAGAGAGGCAAAATAATAATAGGGTTTAAGTCAAGAAACCATTACTGCTGATCTCTTCATTCCTACTTCTACTCTGCTATGACAAAAACTTGTAATATTAATAGAAGAAATAGGTTTGAATAGGTTTGAAGGCAATATGAGAAGGTTATAATTTAAATGGTTGACACATTTAATTTGGAATCAATATATTTTAAATTTGATTAACTCATAAAGGATATGAAAATATAGAGTCACCAAAAAAAAATATGAAAATATATATGAAGTTTGAGTGATCACCCGGCATTGAAAGTGTGTTGCTAAACTTTTCTTCTTCTTTTGTTCTATTTAGCCATCTTTTCATATTGATTTCTCCCATCATCCTTGAAAACCAAAATATCAAGAAATTCTATCCGCGCAAGTCGAAAAATCCGCTCTAATATCATGTAAAAATTCCAATACAAATTCATATATGATTTCAACTCAAAACCAATTGACAATGAAAAAAAGTAGAACATGAGACTTATATGATGCTTTCAAAATCCATATGTTTTTCATGTAGGATAAGTGAACATAGGTTATTATTCATTATTTCAACCAGTATAACTCACCAAATATTGGCGCAATAATTGCGCAACTTGCTGTAGAACCAACCACCAAATTAAAGATCGACTTGTGCAGTGCATGTTTCGCACTATAAATCAAGGCCCCAAATTTAGTAATCTCTTCATTCCTATCCATACGCTCTCATCTGCTCTTAAGCAAATAAAAAAGAAAGAAAAAATGGGTTTGAAGGGGAAAATGATAGCGCAAACAGAGGTCAAACACTCTGGAGTTGGAGATGCCTTCCATGATCTTTTTGCTAAAAGGCCTCACGATGTTCCTAACTCCATTCCTCAACATATCCAAGGCTTTACTTTGCTTGATGGAGAGCTCGGAGTTGCTGGATGCAAAGTCCTCTGGAATTATTACCATGGTACATACTTCACCATATTCATTTTCATTTTATTCTATTTTCAGAGTTTTATGTGTTTTGATAATTTGAATTCTATTGTTATCATTTTATTTTCAAATATAATAATAGGTATATATTCTTAAATTATATAATATAATTTACCCGAGAAAAGAAAAAAAAAATTTAGGGAGAAAAAAAATTGATTTATTTATGATTTATTCATTGTAATATTCCCCAATTTTCGAATAGGGCTGTACTTTCTTCTTCTTTTTTTTTTTCTTATATATGTAAAAAGGGGATTTTGTTGATTTATATATGTTTGTTTCTTAATTATACATATAGATGGAAAAGATAGCGTAGCAACGCATATATTCGAGAAAATAGATGAAGAAAATCAAACCATGGAAGTAAGAGTGATTGAAGGAGATGTGATGGAATTTTATAAGAGTTTCGAATTTAAATATCACGTTGATACAAAAGGTGAAGATAATCTCATCACTTTTACTATTGAATATGAGAAACTCAAAGAGGATAGCCCACACCCAGGAACACTGCTCAACTTATTCCTTCAGCTTATTGAAGGCATTGAGGCCCATCATACATCTTCATCGACTCGGGTTAACTAAGTCGGAGTTGGCCGATCCAAAGTCCGCTGCCACTATACCCATGTACCCATATATATATTCTGCGATTAATCGCTGCCATCTCTATATATATGCAAATTATATGTGTCATATTGGATCAATATGTAATTTTGTTTTTACTCCACTTGTTTTCATATATATGTATAATTTTATCCGATATGAAATTATATTTTGTGTGATATGAACTCTTTGTTTATATATTTTATATAAGAATGTTTTTTGTTGCAGTGATATGAAAATATGTTGTACATTATTATGTATTTAATATGAAAATTTGTTATGGGTGATATGAAATCATATTTTATATAATATAAATATAAATTAATTTTTTTATAATATGAATTTTAAACATAAAAATTTAAATTATTTTATATTAAAAATATATAAGAATGAACAAATTTATATATTATGTTGGTTTTTTTTTAAAAAATGTGAATTAAAAAAATATTAATTAAAAAATAAAAATAAAAAGAAACGGGGTAGTTGAATAAAAAGAAAAGAAAGGATGGCTCGGAAGAAAAAGGCAGAAAACAAAAATTTTATTGAGGGACGCGCGTGTCCCTCCCAAAAAAATTAAAAAAATTTTACCATTAGAACACCAAAATGGGTGTCCATATGCGACCAGTATCAGTTGTTAGATTGTATACCTATGTATATCTATTAATATTTAATAGTACCATCACTCACATTAAGAAAATAAATATACGTGTCTTTTTCTTTTTCAAAAATCTACTTTTTTTAAAAAAAAAATCATTCTTTTTCTTCGTTACATTTCATTCGAAACCAATTTAACACATATTCGCTACATTTTATTCAAATTTTCATCCAAACACTGATTCAATAGAGATTGACGATTGTATTTTTCGACGAACAATACCAAATACAAAGAAAAAATCATCAATCCAAACGCACCACGTCCACTATATCGATTCCAACTTCATTTTTCAACTCTGCAACATCAATATTCGAAACATACATTAATATATTGCAAAACCTATTCCATCAAGTATGAATTGATGTTGGGTAATGTAAAGATAAGTTTTGACAAGGTTAAATTAGTAATTCAAAAATTATTTGAATTCGTTTTATGCTCTTAAAATATACATAGAAACTATCACGCCCTTCTAGGAAATTTTATCCTAACACGGAATGCATAGGTTCGCTTACTCCGCCTTAAATGATTTGAGCACGCCATCTTTTCAAGGTAAGAAAATAGTTCTCTTATTCCACAATACTATTTTCTTCGATTTGATATAATAATCATATTTTAAAATTATTTTTTATTTTATAAAATAATCTAATTTTAATATATTTACTACTAATCTATTATTTTATTTTTAAAATTTAAATTAATATAATTATATATAATATAAAAATTAAAATATAAAGTTAAAAAACTAAATAATAAATATAAAGAAAATATTTTATTTAAATAAAATTATTATTATTATTATTATAGGATAGAGAAATTATAAATACAAGTTAAAAGTGACTTGTATGGCACTTGTACGTGATTCTTTGAAAAATATCAATTCATAGGCCTAATTTCTTATATTATATTTGGTTGCTTAAAAAAAAAAATTACTTATATTTGGTTCAAATTTGTATTGATTCATTATATACTCCATCTATTTTATAAACACAATCATGTTTCATAATTATATTTTATTTGACAAAAATAATCTAATTTATCATTAAAATTTAGGTTTAAATATTTTTTTTACTCTTTGTAATAGGGTCATGACTCCTAGTGTGACTCAAATTCAGATCTTTATGTTTCTAAGTGTCCCGATACGATGTGACTTGAATTTAAACTTCCATGATCTAAGTGAGTAGGACCAACACTAGACCAATTTCTACTCTTCAAACTTACACATTTTTTTAATGCCGGTGAGTACTTCTTGTCTTTCTTTGTCACTATAAATTGGGTATTACTAGTTACTATCTCAGTTTTAAGTATTATCGCCCTAATTTTAATAAAATTGTCCTTTTTGTTAAAAGGAGAGAAAAAATAAGGTATTTTAGTTCAAATTGAGATAATAGAGAGTAAAAATTAGGAAGATAACTAGTAAAATTTCTATAAATATCTATAGTTCACACTTCTGTTCCTCTTCATTACAAGTTTTACGCTCCCTCGCTATTGTTTTCGTATCAGAAAAGAAAAAATGGGTTTGAAAGGAAAAATGATAGGGCAAACTGAGGTCAAGCATTCTGGAGTTGGAGATGCATTCCATGACCTATTTGTTAAAAGGCCACATGATCTTGCTACCGCCACCCGGGACGTTCAAGGCTTTTCTCTGCTTGACGGCGAAATCGGAGTTGCTGGATCCAAAGTCTGGTGGCTCTATACCCATGGTACGTACTTATATTTTCAGATTCATCTATTCTTATTTTTTTAACAAACCAGAGTGATATCTACCGAGCACATAAATCTTTACTATTATTAATGATATCAAGATGGAACTGAAACATTGTTAGAAAGAATGTTAATAACTATACTTTTTCACTTAAAATCTCAATTATAAATTACATATAAATCAGACATAATCTTATTATACATGGTGATTGGTATACTGTTGAAATAATGAATAATTATCTATGTTCACTTGTTTCATATCGAAAACATAGACTCATTGAAAGCACTATATAAGTTTTATGTGTTATTCTCCCCATTGTCAGTTAGTTTTAAAGTAGAATCACATTGTATTGAGTTTTTTACATGGTATTAGAGCGGATTTTTCGATCACATTAAAAACATAAGACCCATTGAGAGGGAGTTGTATTGGGCTTTCTACATATACATGTTGATTTTAGATGTTTTTTCTGTTTATTATATATGAAGATGGGAAGGACAGAGTGGCGACAGATACCATCGATAAAATAGATGAAGAAAATCGATCAATGGTGATGAGAGTGATCGAAGGAGATTTGATGAAACTATACAAGAGTTTTATAATAACATATCATGTTGACACTAAAGGTGAAAATAATCTCACCACTTGGACTTTCGAATATGAGAAGCTCAAGGACGATACTCCCCACCCTGGAACTCTGCTCAACTACTTCCTTCAGCTAACTGAAGACATTGAGGCTCATCATACATCTTCATCTACTGAGGGGGTGAATTAAATCAGAAATAATTACATCATCTATTACGTAATAATCTCTCCGACCAGAATAATGGTCTTATTTATTAAAATAAGGCATTTTTTTTACAAGGGTAGGGAGAATTAAAATAAATTACTGTTTTGCTGTCAATTTGGAGTCTGGTTTATTGCTGCAGTTGATACTGATGAAACTTTGAGGGAATAAATAAATGGATGGGATGGAGCTGTGTACAAGTTTAATTAAGCTTCATATTTGATGTTATGTAAAATGTTAACTACGAATATTTTAAGAAGAATAAATTATTTAGATTTTTATTTTATTTTATTTTATTTTTTAAGTTTAAAAAGTTTTATTTTCAATTTTAGTGTTGTGATTTTATTTTTAGCTAATTGAATTAATAGATAATATAAAATTTTAACTTGAATGTGTTTTCCACCTCAGACAAAAAGGTAAAAAATAAAAAATAAAAATGTCTCAGACATTCAAAATAACGAATTACCACTATCCCAAAAAGGAACATTAATCAAGTTTGAATATTTTCATGTTTATAGTATATTTCATCAATAATATTTAAATCATAATGTTCAAAATGAAATTTGAGAATAACAGAAAATCATTCTGTATTGCAGAGTTGGCGGATAACTCAGCTATGAATTTTAATCTTGGTTGGTGTGATGCGGCATTTATTAGCCGCATCAACGTAAAAATAAAAGTTGAATTACATTTATTTTGTTTGTGATTTGGTAAAATTCTCTATATCTTTTTAAATTTTTAATAATTATGATAACTCTTTTGTGGTTTAATTAAATTAAGAATATTCTTCATTAGTCGGAAAACTGATGTAAACATACAACAATATGAGAAAATTTGTGAAATAAGATAAAAAAAAATACCCCTAATTTATAATTACACTTACTTTTTGTAGTTTAGTTAAATTACAAATTTTTCCTTTTTCAGTTTAAAATTAGGAAAAAAATACAAATTTAGTCCATATAGTATGATTCATTAGCAAATTTAGTGTTGAACTTTTAATAGTTAGCAAATTTAGTCCTAAAGTTTCTTAATAATAGTAGATTTAGTCTCATAATAATTTTTTTTATAAATTTAACAGTTATTTTTTAATTCTGTCAGTCCATTATCACGTGACATACATGTGAATACCATGTGGACTAATATAATCCACTGGGACGACATGTGTATGACACGTTATCAAGGCTGCCCAATGAATGTAATTTATTAGAATAAATATTTTTTAACTATTTAACTAAGTAAAATTTATGTGCAACCTTAATAATGTGTCATACACATGTTATTCCAGTGGGTTATATTACCTCGTATGGGAATGAACTGACAGAATTAAAAAAACTGTTAAATTTATATAAAAAATTATTATGAGACTAAATGTGTTGTTATTAGGAAACTTTAAGACTAATTTACTAACAACTAAATATTCAAAACTAAATTTGCGACTAAACTATACTGTAGGGATTACATTTGCATTTTTTCCTTAAAATTACAAATATTCCCTTATACCCTCCTGTTCACTGGAAAGCTAACGTAAGTCCATATTAAAAATTAAATTTTATATAATAAAATAAAATAAAAATATCTCAATTATAATTATATTTACATTCTTATAGTTATTAAACAAAGAAGGCAGACTCTAGTTGTTTAAATTATAAATAAAAGAAAAAATTTATTTTAACGGACCAACTGTTATAATAATGTACTGTTGCATGAATCAAGAAGTGAAGGACTAAAAACATGGAGACCGGAGAAAAGAAGGTGGAGTGAGAAATTCAGAGGGAGAGACCGGAATCGAGCTAAAGGAGCTATTAGAATTATGGCAACTAAGAATATATTTTGTAAGGGTGAATTCGCCCAGTTCGGTCAGACAATCAACACTCCTGTTATATTTTGAAAATTACGTCTATTTATTTTAACTATTCTAAATTAATAAAAATTAATTTCTTGATTGATGAAAAAATAATATAAGTATTAACATAAATATTATTATTTTATTAAAAAATAATAAAAATATTGATATAGACATTGTTATTTTATTAAAAGATAAAAATCAATAGCATTTTATAACCTCATTTTGATTAAAAAAACATATTTTTTTTATTTTTTGTCAATTTAAATTTGACTTTGATTATGTAATTGTCCTAAATTTTGAACGACGATTGCTAATTTTATCAAATTATAAGGAAGAAGATAAACGTAATTTACTTTTGAGTGAATTGTAAAAAAGGTCATCATACTTTGGTAAAGTTTAGGTTTTGGTCACTAACTTTTAAATATTCAAAAAAGGTCACTAACTTTAGCATTTGAATTTTAGTTTTGGTCATTCCGTTAGAATGAACCGTTAAGTCCACTAACAATCCTATATTTGGAGGGTATTTTTGTCCATTCATTAATGCTGTACACATGCTGCTACAATGCTACAGTGCGCGCTACAGTAACGCGCAACAGTTAATTTTTTTTTAACGCATAGTTTTTTTTAAAAAAAATACTTTTTAAAAAAAAATAATTTACTAAAAATACCAAAAAAATTTATTTATAATTCCGCTCATCTATGCTACTTTATTTATAATTTAATCTACCAAAAATTTATAAAAATTATAAATAAAGTAGCATAGATGAGCGGAATTATAAATAAATTTTTTTGGTATTTTTAGTAAATTATTTTTTTAAAAAAAGTATTTTTTTAAAAAAGTATATTTTTTAAAAAAAATAATTTACTAAAAATACCAAAAAAATTTATTTATAATTCCGCTCATCTATGCTACTTTATTTATAATTTAATCTACCAAAAATTTATAAAAATTATAAATAAAGTAGCATAGATGAGCGGAATTATAAATAAATTTTTTGGTATTTTTAGTAAATTATTTTTTTAAAAAAAGTATTTTTTAAAAAAAAGTATATTTTTTTTAAAAAAGGCTATGCGTTAAAAAAAATAACTGTAGCGCGTTACTGTAGCGCGTTACTGTAGCGCGCACTGTAGCGCGCACTGTAGCACTGTAGCAGCATGTGTACAGCATTAATGAATGGACAAAAATACCCTCCAAATATAGGATTGTTAGTGGACTTAACGGTTCATTCTAACGGAATGACCAAAACTAAAATTCAAATGCTAAAGTTAGTCACCTTTTTTGAATATTTAAAAGTTAGTGACCAAAACCTAAACTTTACCAAAGTATGATGACCTTTTTTACAATTCACTCTTTACTTTTTTTTTTTTTATATAAGAGTGAATTGTAAGTCATCATACTTTGGTAAAGTTTAGGATTTGGTCACTAACTTTTAAATATTCAAAAAAGGTCATTAACTTTAGCATTTGAATTTTAGTTTTGGTCATTCCGTTAGAATGAACCGTTAAGTCCACTAACAATCCTATATTTGGAGGGTATTTTTGTCCATTCATTAATGCTGTACACATGTTGCTCGCGCTACAGTGCGCGCTACAGTAACGCGCTACAGTACGCGCTGTAGCGCGCTACAGTTATTTTTTTTTTAACGCATAGCCTTTTTTTAAAAAAATATACTTTTTTTAAAAAAATACTTTTTTTAAAAAAAAATAATTTACTAAAAATACCAAAAAATTTTATTTATAATTCCGCTCATCTATGCTACTTTATTTATAATTTTTATAAATTTTTGGTAGATTAAATTATAAATAAAGTAGCATAGATGAGCGGAATTATAAATAAAATTTTTTGGTATTTTTAGTAAATTATTTTTTTTAAAAAAGTATTTTTTAAAAAAAAGTATATTTTTTAAAAAAAAGGCTATGCGTTAAAAAAAAAATAACTGTAGCGCGTTACTATAGCGCACACTGTAGCGCGTACTGTAGCGCGCACTGTAGCGCTAGCAGCATGTGTACAGCATTAATGAATGGACAAAAATACCCTCCAAATATAGGATTGTTAGTGGACTTAACGGTTCATTCTAACGGAATGACCAAAACTAAAATTCAAATGCTAAAGTTAGTGACATTTTTTGAATATTTAAAAGTTAGTGACCAAAACCTAAACTTTACCAAAGTATGATGACCTTTTTTACAATTCACTCTTTTTATAATGAATAGACTGTGAAAAAAAAGAGAAAATTACCCACCAAAAAATTTACCTACGTAACACAACTTCAGTCCATAGATTTTCGCTTGATATCCAACGTTAAATTATTACATATTACAGAAAACCAAACAACAGAGTTGGTAAATTATGGCAACCCATACATAATTCTATCAGAAAGTAGGAAGATAATAAATGCTGTGTTGGCCATAGAAAAAACAATTCGTAAAATACAGTTGGAAATCAAATCAACCTTAATTTTTTTTAACAGTGACTCCTAGAGCTAGAGGAGAAGGTATATTGTTGGATTGGTTACCATTTTATTAAAATAATTTTAAAAAGAAAGTACATTGGACTTAAATCAACCTTAATTATTTACTCATAATACAATGATATTCAAATTAACCAAATGTTATAAGTCGTCTGGTTTTTTTTTAAAAAAAAAAATCATTTACTCATAATACAATTATAAGTCAACTTATTACTGACTTAATAAATTATGAGTTTTTTTAATTTAATGAATTCAGTTTTCACACCTCAAATATCACATTAAATTTTATTAAATAGAATCTTAGAGTCCGTTTGATAAAACTTAATTTGATAATTTGAAGTCTAAAGTTTGAAGTGTGAAATTTGAATTTGAAAAATTGAATTCATTAAGTTAGCCATATATCTGAATCTGAAATCTGAAATCTGAAGTCTGAATTATAAAATAAATTTATAAAAATTACTTTTTAAAAAATTAGATACATATTTTTTAAATTTATATAATATAATTTTTAAAATTTATAATTATTTACTTAATAATATTTAATTATACTAATAAAAGATTTTGAAAATTTTTAACAATAAATTAGACAGTTATTATTATTTTAAAATAAAAATATTAATTAAAATTAATATAAAAATTAATAAAATTTTATTAAAAACTCAAGTGAAAAAATATATTATTTATTTATTTAAATGATAAAAAATTTAGAAAAAAATTTAATGAAATAAAAACTATTTAAAGAAAAAAATAAAAAAATAAATGATAAATAACCAAGAAAAGAAAAAAAAAAGTGTAACTAATTCAGTTCAGCAATAAGTGATTTATGCATAATTTATTTTTAAATTAACAATTATACTTGTTTTACAGACCCACTTAATCTATTAAAATTTTAATTTATAATTATCAAATGCACTTAACTATTAAGTACTTAATTAAAAACTTTTAATTTATTAAGTTAAAAACAAATTGAGTTATCAAACTGTCTTAATCAAATAAATACTTAATCAATTAAAATTAAGTGTTGAATTGATTTATCAAACAGACTCCGATTTAATGGTTCAATTAAAAATATTTTAATAAATATGAATTTTTTATGAGATGAATAAAAGTAGTATTTTTATTTGAATAATGGCTGCTATAAATCTTGAACCCCACTAGCTCTCATTCCTTCATTCCTCCCTCTACTCTCCTTTGGTAAAAGCTTGAAATATCAGTAGGGTTCTTTCCTTTTCGTTTTCGTTTGATATCAGAAAAGGAAAAAAATGGGTCTGAAAGGGAAAATGATAGGGCAAACAGAGGTCAAACACTCTGGAGTTGGAGATGCTTTCCATGATCTCTTTGCTAAAAGGCCTCACGATGTTGCTATTGCCACTCCTCAACAAATACAAGGCTTTACTTTGCTTGAAGGAGAGGTGGGAGTTGCTGGATGCAAAGTCCGCTGGAACTATTTCCATGGTACTTACTTAGCCATATTAATTTTCATATTATTAATTTTATCCTTCTTTCTGTCTTTCAATTTCCAGAGTTGAGTTTTGTTCAGAAGAATTGATTCATTTATGATTTAATCATTGCGTTGTTCCCCAATTTTCAAGTAGGCCGTTACTTTTTTTTTTTTCCTTTTTTTTTTGTGAATTTATTAATGTACGTTTCTTAATTAAATATATAGATGGAAAAGATAAGGTGTCGATCCAGATTATTGAGAAAATAGATGAAGAAAATCAGTCGTTGGTATTCCAAATCATTGGAGGAGATCTGATGGAGTTGTATAAGAGTTTTAAAATAACATATCATGTTGATACTAAAGGTGAAGATAATCTCATCACTTGGACCTTTGAATATGAGAAGCTGAAGGAGGATAATCCCCATCCTGGAACCCTGCTTGACTTTTGCCTGCGAATGATTGAGGATATTGAGGCTCATCATATATCTTAATCGATCCAGAAGGGGTAATAAAATAAATCAGCAATAATAAAATTATTTGATTTTCTATTATGTAATATTAAAAAGGTAGGGTTGTAATTTAATGGTAAGTACTCTCACTTAAGACATTAGATCTTAAGTTTGAGTCACGTTATAATAAAAAAAATAGTAATAATAATAATAATAATAATAATTAATGTGTGATTCCATGTTTGGTTTGTGTATTAGTCCGTTTGTAATAGAATAGTATGTGTTTATTAAATTAAAATAATGTAATAATTGGAGTAATATGTACTCGTTTCGTTTTAAATTAATAGACGTTTTAAGGGTTCAGAGTTGTTTGTCTCTTATTAATTTACACTTTATTATTAATTTGGAACGAAATGAGTAATAATTTAATGTTGGATGTCAAACGTTTGGGCAAATGAATGTAATGATTTGAGCTTTCGTATGCAATTATGCTTCATATAAAAACTTGTTCATGAATTTGTGTAATCTTACCTCTCGCAAGAGGAGGGCCCAAGAAACCAAGTAAGAGGCACAGTCATATTTTCAAAACCCCACAAATTTCTTTTATTTAGTTATCGTATTTTCCATAAGTTTCATCATGTTAATAGTTTATCTACTTCTAATTCTAAAGAAAAAGAAAAAGAAAAAAAAAACACACGAACAAAAAAAATTTACTTTGTCTATTTCATAATAATTGTTCTAATTAATTTTTGTACAACAAACTAATTTTTATATTTTTATTATCAATACATATTATTTTTTTTAAAATTTTAAATTAATATCATTATATATATTAATATAGTTTATAATTAAAATATAAATTTACTTATACAAAATATATATTATATATAAAATAAAGAGATGTATATTATCTAAACAAACCCATTTTTAAAAGACAGATGGAGTTTTTTTTTTTTTTTTTTTTTTTTGAAATAGATGGAGTATTTTATTTGAATCAAACAACAATAAACAAAATGGGTCGCTACTAAATTGTACTGAAATTACATTTTCCTAACATTAAAAAAAAAAATTATTGGAGTTCTTCGAGTGATCCTCTAGCGTGCATGCACAACTCTAGGAGTAAACCCCATTGTTTTGGACTCCAAAGACAAAAAAAGGTTTTCCAAAATGCAAAGTTGAAGGAAAAATACTTAAAAAACTCATTTTGTAATTGTAATTATAATGAATCAATATGTAGGTATATAATATTTTACTGATGTTTTTGTTAATATATGTAATTTTTTATGTTTATTCGTTAACTCTTCAAAAATTACTCCCTTCGTATTAAAGGAAAAGTCACATTTGTTAATTTAAAAATAATTCAATATATAATTTTTAATAGAATAAACAGAATTATTGAAGCCTTTGAGGCTCATCATACATCTTCATCAACTGGGGATTCAAGTCTTTCTGTTAAGGAGAAAAAATAAATAATTAAATGGTACAACAAATGTGAAAGTGATCAAAGAAGATCTTATAAAACTATATAAGAAATTTATAATAACATATCATGTTGATATAGAAGATGAAAATAATCTCATCATTTAGAATCTTCAATATCGAAAGCTCAAGGACGACAGCCAGGTAAGAGATTTGTTAGATAATTTTTTTTATACATATAAATGCATTATTTATTAATTATATCTTAAAGATAATTTAAAAAAATTCAATCAATTAATTAATTATTAATATGTATAAAAATGTAACTAACCTATTTCAATAAGACGGAGAGAATTTATATTTGTAGATCAATCAATAATTCTATGAACAGTTGGAAGCTAATTAATGCGCACTTTCCGTTCATAGAAGAACCTACGTTAGATTGAAGCAACTTTAGATTAATCATTTTGATTTAGCAAATATGATGCCGGAAAGTTATTAGGCCATTTTATAGGGTGTTACTAACTCATATCGAAGGTGACCGCAAGTCTATATTTGATTTTTTTTTTTTTTCTTTTTAAACCTAAACTACCAATCATATGAAAACTTGAAATATAAATCAGTCAAGACATTGCTACATGCAAAATCATAGAGATGTTCCACATTGACAGAATTAACAATCTCTGTAGTTGCTCCCCCTTTCATTATCCTGCTTATCTTCCTTTGGTCTGCTGCAGTTATGGTTGAGCTCAAGTCACGCGGAACATTGCATTTTCCTTTCTTCTTTGAGTTATCCCACCAATCCGAATAACCATGCAGTTTAAAGCATGTATGGAGTTCCTTTCTTCTTTTGCAATGGCTACAAAATAAACCACTCTTGTCAACCTTGTTCTCACTTCTCTGCCTCTGATCATCCCTTTCTACCTTGATGATTTTTCACAAGCATAGCTGCATTATCTGAGTTGGTTGAGACTTTAAAAACCACTTGTCTGTTCCTCTCAGCCTTCAAAAACATAGAATATACCTCTTTAGCACTAGGTATTGGCTCCATCATCAATATTTGATTTCTTTCAGCTTGGAAAACATCATTCAGCCCCATAAGGAACTCTATAGATTGATCTTCTTAACTCCTGCTCTCCTAGATTTTCATTATTGCATATAATGCATCTTTTGCCCCAATGATGTACTGTGCCGACCTCCTACTATCCAGGATTGCTCTCACAGCTGCAACACAATCAATTTCTGGTCGTAGTTGACTCAACTGGTTCCTTAATTCTTTCAGTTTCACAAAGCAACGGTTCAAATAATCCAAGCATCAATGTATTTGAAAATAACTCCTTCAAGGACCTCATCACAGACAGAATCATAAAATAAAAGACACAATGGCATACAGTAAACTATCAATAAACGCCATTTTTTTTTAACACATTATCCTCTCTCTCTCTCAACTTCTTCTTCCCCTTCTTATTCTTGAATTTATTGCAGGAATGAATAGAAAACAGCAAATTCCTTGAACCCAAATGGAGTAGAACACAACTTTTCAAGAACAAAAGAACAAAACTAACATTAACATCATCCAACTTTCACAGAGAATGACAGCTTTTGCATTTTCTTTCTCCCCTGAATGGATGTTACATCAGCTCCCTTGGAAAGATGTAAATGAAGAGAAGACTAACATCATCTTATTTGAGTTTGAATAAGAGTGATACTGGTCCAAGGTAATGAACAGATTCAATCTTGAAGATGGACTGCAGCTGAGAGCAGAACCTTGAAGAGCAGAGAGAGGCTTGGGTTTCTTTTTTGTTGAAGATAGGCGAGCAGAAAGCAGAGCTGGGTTTCTTTTTCGTTGAAGTTGAAATGGATTGACCGTTGAAATTGATATGGGGGGAGGAAATTGGAATCGGACCAGATTGGATAGCCTCCAAGCTGATCCAGTCCATTTTATCTAGAATTTATTGATCCGATCCAAATTAAAATGGATCAAAACGGATCGAATTTGCTTAGATCAGCGGGTTAGTCCAAAACCCTTGATCCATGTCTATATTTGATTTTAGCTAATGCAGTGAGTGAGTAATTTATATATAAATTTTAACATTATAACTATTAATAGTTTGTGATTAATCATTTTATACTAGTAAGAATGCTACCTAAAAGGTATTGAGAAGTTTGAGTTGAGATGTTATAAAAATTTTACTAGTTATCGCTTTACATTTTATCTTTTATCGCTTTAATTTGGATTAAAATATTCTTCTAAAATATGTTTTCTCTTCTCCTTATTTTTAAGTAAAAAGACAATTTTATCAAAACTTATGAACTAATGCTTAAAAAATGAGTCGGTAACTAAGAACCCCTTCTATAATGACAATTTCTAAAAATTATGGGATCCGTTTATGAAACTAAAATATTAGTAATTGCTTGCATCAATTACTAATATTCACTGCCTCAATTGTACTATTTTCTTTTTATAATTTTTTCAAATGAATGACAGGGTAATTAGCTAGTCGGTCTGTTGTCCGTTGGAATTTGAGACTGTTTTAAAATAAAAATAAATAAATAATAGTAATTGCTTGCTTCTACTATCATCCTCAACCCCATAATTTTAAAGTAAAATACTATAGTAACTATTAAAATTGAGCTATATCTCTAGAAGATAGTTTCGGATTTGATTAATGCATCTTTCTAGTTTGTTCTTAGTGGTGCGACTACCTATATATACAAATCAAGAAATTCAGATCTCATATTATAAAAAACTTTGATGCTGGTGGGGTTGGTACCCCTTTTGTGGATAATATTACAAAACTTCCTGAACGAGTTCTTATAAAACCGTTCCTTCCCGAGAATTTACACTTTTTTTTAATGCCCTGTAAATAATTCTTCTCTTCCTTTGTCACTAGAAATATCTAGAGCTCATAGTACTGTTCCTCTTCATCACAGGTTTTACGCTTCTAGCTATTGTTTTCATATCAGAAAAGAAAAAATGGGTTTTAAAGGGAAAATGATAGGGCAAACAGAGGTCAAGCACTCTGGAGTTGGAGATGCATTCCATGATCTGTTTACTAAAAGGCCTCACGATGTTCCTAACGTCACCAGGGACGTTCAAGGCTTTACTTTGCTTGATGGCGATATCGGAGTTGCTGGATCCAAAGTCTGGTGGCGCTACACCCATGGTACCTATCTTATATTTTTAGATTCATCTATTCTTAAAACTATATATATATTTATGAAATCAGAGCTAAATCTAACGGGTCGGGATGTCAAACGGGCGGGTTGATCGAGTATTGAGATTAGGTATCCTATAATCCAGTTTTTGTAGGGCAAAACTCGTCCAAATCCAATAGTATATAGGGTGGATTAGGTAATAGAAAATTTAGGACAAATAATGGGCTAGTGAGCTTTTTTACTAGTGTAGTGGTCACAAATAAATAGAAATTACTATTTCTATTTGTACCATATAAATCTATATTATCATTAATGATATCAAAATATAACTCAAATAGTATTAGAAAGAATGTTAATAAACTATACTTTTTCACTTAAAATCTCAATTATAAATTACATATAAATCAGGCATAATTATATTAGTGAGAATGGTAAATGCTACCCTCTCCATTTCAATATATAAGTCGTTTTCACCTTTTAGGTAATCGGTCAAAATATAAGTCACTTGTCTATTCCTATAAAATAATTCATTGTTTTTACTCTATTACCCTTATTTAATACTCCATTCGTCCCGATTTATCTGTCACTTTAGCATTTAATTTTTGGTCTTATTTATCTGACGTTTTTAAACAAACGAGGTAAAATTAAGTTAGTATTCCTATTTTAACCCTCATCAAACTCTGAACATTTTATTAATATTAACAAATTCAAATCAGTAGTATTAATTACATGCACTCAAGTATTAATTACGGTCATTGGTAAGAGTACAATCTCTCATTGGTAATACTAGTCAACCTATTTAATTAAGGGTAAAAAAGATATTTTATGAAACAAACTCATTCATTAAATGTGATTCTTAATAATTGTAAAAATCCTAAAGTGACAGATAAATCGGGACGGAGGGAGTAGTATACAATCTTATTGGAACCTGTTTTGTCATGCATTTATAGCACTACTATCAAAATATATTAAATAGGAGTATAACATGATTTATAATTAAAATTTATGGAAATATGCAATAAATAATTGCTACCTAAATATTTATGTTCGGTAAAAAATGACTTATATATTGAAATAGAGTGAGTAAATGTTTAGTGGGAAGATTAAATTGCTAAACTTGCCTAACTCAAGTAGTTCATGAAGACGGTGAGTAAATACAAAATAGTGGTTGAAATAAATGTTGCTTTTGCGGAGTATTTGGTCGTAGAAGATATTTGTGTCCCGTGGATAATTAATGTAACTCCAACGTAGTGACAATAATTCTTTTACATTTCGTATAACTCTCATTTTCAAGACTTTTGTATAATGAAACAAAAGATAGATGTTTGATGGTTTGTCATTTTATGGTGGTGATCTTAATGAAAGAAATAAAAATATTTAAATGTAATTTGTCTTAGTTAAGAAGAAAAATAAATTAGGTGAGACGTGGTGATTGGGACCATGAAAAATGCTGATTTTTTTTTTTTTTTTTATGTTTATTCATTGATTATATGAAGATGGGAAAGACATGGTGGCAACTGAGATTATAGACAAAATAGATGAAGAAAATCAATCGATGGTAGTAAGAGTTATCGAAGGAGATCTGATGAAACTGTACAAGAGTTTCATAATAACGTATCATGTTGATACTAAAGCCGACGATAATCTCATCACTTTAACTCTTGAATATGAGAAGATCAAGGAGGAGAATCCTCACCCTGGAACTCTGCTTAACTACTTCCTTCAGCTTATTGAAGACATCGAGGCTCATCATACATCTTCATCCACCGAGGGGGTTAGTTAAATTATAAATAATTATCTTTATTATGTAATATTAAATATTATCTCCGTCTATTAAATAAATTAAAATAAATTACTGTTTGGCTGTCAATTTAGAGTCTGGTTTGTTGCAATTTGGGGCAGTTGATACTGATGAAACTTTGAGGAAATAAATTTATGCATGGGAGCAGAGTTTTGATTAAGCTTCATAAGTAATGTTATGTATAATGTCAACTACGAATATTTTAAGAAGAATAAATTATTTGAATTTGGATTTTTTTTAAATTTTATTTTATTAAGTTTAAAATGTTTTATTTTCGATTTCATTGTTTTAATTTTAATTAATTTAATTAATAAAGCAATGTAAAATTTTGACTTGAATGTGCGTTTCACTTCAGATAAAAATGTGAAAAAAAAATAAAATTAATATGTCTCAGACATTCAAAATGACAAATTACTACTATCCCAAAGGAACATTAACCGAGTTTGAATATTTGCAGGGTTATACCACATTTCATCAATAATATTTAAATCATAATGTTTAAAATCAGATTTTAGAATAATAGAAAATCATTCTGTATTTGCAGAGATGGCGGATAATTTAGCTATGAATTTTAATGTTGGTGCCTTTATTAACAGCATCAACGTAAAAACAAAAATTTGGGGAATTATTTACTGTTGCATGAATCAAGAAGTCAAGAACTAAAACCAAGGAGGAATTCTCCATTTTGGCTTAAACGAACCCAGTACAATGAGACAGTCGGATAATCGGTATGTAGTGTCAATATTATAGAAGGTATATGCTATATTTTGAAGAGTACGATACATTAATGTTTACGTTTGGTTTTTTTTTTTTTTTTTTTTTACCGTGTGAAGAAGGAGATCATAATTTAAATAATTTGAATTTAAAATTTATTATTTTAATTAAACAGTGTCAACTACCGACCCACAAATCCCCTATCACATTTGGTTATTCTTAAAAAAATGAACATGAATTTCAAGAAACTAATGAAACAACCGAGTAGATTCGAAGGTTTATTAGTGCTTGATCATATGTTCACCTTAAACTTTCGAGTGCATTATTTGTGCTATACTATTTCATTAATAAAAATGGATAAACTCGCACCAATTTCTGTCCTGATTCCACTTTTTAAAAGCAAAATATATATATATATATATATATATATATATATAAAGAAGAGAAAATTACCCACGAAAAACTTCAGCACACAATCTTGAAATATTACATTACATATGAAGCTTAAACATGTACTTAACACATCTCCAATCCATACATTTTCATTTGTTCAAACGTTTTTATTACTTAATACAGAAAGCCAAACAACCAAACATTGACTATTATTCTTAATATTACGTAATAGAGAATACAGATAATCAACATTCCCCATTCAATTAATTAAACCAGAACCCTTCTGGATCTTCTTCTGGATCGATGATCAAGATGTGTGATGGGCCTCAATATCCTCAATCATGTGAAGAAAAAAGTCGAGCAGAGTTCCAGGGTGGGGATTATCCTCCTTCAGCTTCTCATATTCAAGTGTCCATGTGATGAGATTGTCTTCACCTTTAGTATCTACATGGTATGTTATTATGAAACTCTTGTACAGTTCCGTCAGATCTCCTTCGATCATCCTGAACACGATCGACTGATTCTCTTCATCTATTTTGTCGATGATCTGCTTTGCAACTCTATCTTTACCATCTATATAAAACAAACATCTAAAAATCAACAAAATGTCCCTTTTACAAAATTTAAAAAAGAAAATGAAAAAGAAAGAAAAGCCCTATTCAAAATTCGGGAAAAAAAGTAACCAAAACTTTTATTTTTCAATTTGTGTGTTTTACAGTCTCAAGCTTTGAACCCAAAGCCTTGACGAGAGGGACACTAAAAAAATTTATTGATCAAACGTGAATAACTAATCCAAAATAAATTAACAATAAGTAAAAATGACTTAAATTATTTATATTATAATCAGATATTGTGAGTTTTCTAACAAAAAAAAAAACTCAAATCATCACATGGGAGGAAGGTGGCCGTGCAGAAGAGGCTAAAAGCAAACACATAAAACTCTGAAAATAGAAGAACAGGAAGAAGGATGAAGTCAGGTACATACCATGGGTATAGTGCCAGCAGATTTTGGATCCAGCAACTCCGACCTCGCCCTCAAGCAAAGTAAAGCCTTGAACTTTCTGTGGAGTGGCGGTAGCAAGATCGTGAGGCCTTTTAGCAAAAATATCATGGAAAGCATCTCCAACTCCAGAGTGTTTGACCTCTGTTTGCCCTATCATTTTCCCCTTCAAACCCATTTTCTTTCTTAACTCTTACAATCTTTGATATCAAACCAAATGATTTTAATTTTTTTCTGTTTAGCAGAGGAGCGCTTAGAAATAGGTTAGGATGAAGGGATTAAAAACTGCGCGCTCTGGATTTATAGAGAAAAGAGAAGTAGTTATTGATCAACATAACATAAAAGATATAGCTGTCTTCCCAACAGAAATTACAATTAAGCATTGCCAATATTATTACCTCCTTACTAAACTAATAATTTAATTTGTATGAACTAAAATAATAAAATAAAAAATACTTAAAATTATTACGTGTGAAACTAACAGTTATATTTATTGAAATAAAATAATATAATAAACGAAATAATTATTGCAAAAAAACCAAAGTAATTAGTTATTTTGGATAAAAAGATAATATAATTGACGAAGAATCTATCCTAATGATTGGCACTTCTTATTTAAAACTAATAAATTTTAATTTGGAGTCATTTATATTTTGTTTTTTATTAAAAATAGTATAATTATAAATATAGATGTTATTTCTATGAATAAAGATGGCCATAAAGTCTCATTTATTTGTAATATATAACTTTTTTAACAAATGAATAACTAAATAGGGAAAAAGGTATTTACTAGTTATCGCTTTAATTTTAAATATTATCGTCTTAATTTTAATAAAATTATTTTTTATTTAAATAAAATGAAATAAAGAATATTAAAAAATGATATTTTAATTAAAATTGAGACGATAAAAAATAAAAACTAGATGACAGCTAATAAAATTTTAAAGGAAACTGAAGTTGACACTATTTATGTCACTTTCTCTGGTCTCTTTTCTTCCTTCTAATTCATTTATCTCTTATTTTATTTAATAATTTATCTATTATCTACTTAGTTCTCCATCCCTTCTCTAATCCTCTCAATCAATAAATCTATTTATATCTTTAAAATTAATAAGTCTTTTTTATCTTTATAATTATATTTTTATTTATATTATTAAAATATTATTTTTATTTTCAAAAATAAATATAATATCTTTAAAAACTATATATTCATAATACATAAAAAAGAAAAAAAGATGATCTTTATGTTTACGCAACATGGAAATCTAGGGTATTGACCGATTGCAAATACGACAATAAAACAGTAACCCGCGACTAGTACGACAAAATTCCTATACGAACCAAAAATATGTCATCTTTCTGAAAAGTTTCTAACTCAAAATAGCTAATAATTAATTAGGATTTTCAAACCATACTATAAAAAACGAAAAACTATTTTGTTTTGGAGTCCGTTTACGGTGGGCCTATAGAAGTAGGGTGAATTTTACTCTTATTGTAATGCGCTACAGTTGCGCTCTACAGTTTTTTTTTTTTTTGACTCACAGCCTTTTTAAAAAAATATTTAAAAAAAATAATAATAAGACAGTAGATATCAAATCAATAGACTATAGATATCATATTAAGAATATAAAAGAAATCATACAACAGAACTAAAATATACTTAACAAGGGATATCACATCATGATTATATAGACATCAGATCAGAGAATACTAGACATCAGATCAACAGACTATAGATATCAGATCAAGAATATAAAAGAAATCATATAATAGAATTAAAACATACTTAACAAGGGAGATCACATCAGGATTATATAGACATCAGATCAGAGAATACTAGACATTAGATCAACAGACTATAGATATCAGATCAAGAATATAAAAGAAATCATACAGTAGAACTAAAACATACTTAACAAGGGAGATCACATCAGGATTATATAGATATCAGATCAGATAATACTAGACATCAGATCAACAGACTATAGATATCAAATCAAGAATATAAAAGAAATCATACAATAGAACTAAAACATACTTAATAAGGGAGATCACATCATGATTATATAGACATCAGATCAGAGAATACTAGACATCATATCAACAGACTATAGATACCAGATCAAGAATATAAAAGAAATTATACAGTAGAACTAAAACATACTTAACAAGGGAGATCACATCATGATTATATAGACATCAGATTAGAGAATACTAAACATCAGATCAACAGACTATAGATATCAGATCAAGAATATAAAAGAAATCATACAATAGAATTAAAACATACTTAACAAGGGATATCACATCATGATTATATAGACATCAGATCACAAAATAGTAGACATCAAATCAACAGACTATAGTTATCAGATCAAGAATATATAAAGAAATCATATCATACAACAAAAACGTCCTTAATATGTATCATAATATCTAAAATTATTTAATTATAAAATAAATAAAATGATAATTTAAAAATATTTTTTTATAAAATTCAAAAATATTAAAAAAATACTGAATTGTTTAAAAAAAACAGACGAAAAAAAGTCTCAAGGAGGAAGGCAAAAAAAATAAAATTAAAAAATAACCAAAAATAACAAAAGAAATGAAGACACTATAGTGCATTATTGTAGCGCGCACTGTAGTGCGCTATTGTAGCGCGTTACAGTATGAGTAAAATTGCATGGTCGTCCTATAGGACCACCATATAAATTACCTTTTGTGTCATAAGCTAATTATGGACAAACTAATTAACCAAACTTTCCTACTAAATTCTACTCCACCCATTATAATAATAATTTTAAAAAATTAATTAAAACTTTTTGTTTTACATAAAATTTGCAACACATTTTTTATAATGAAACATGGAAGTAGTATTTTTACATGAATTTAGCAAAAATATTAATTAAATTTATAGGTTTGTTATAGGAGGTAGTATCAAAACTTGGCTAGTTTCTTATTATAAAAGATGACTATAAATATTCATCATAAACTAAAAAAATTAATCAATTAACCTATATTAGTGATGGTAATGAACAGTTTAAAAATAATACTAAAAAGTTAATTTTAAAAAGTTAATAAATTTATAAAATAAGAGAACATCTTATTTTTAAAAATATTAAAAAAATAAATTATCACTATAGGGTTCAAGTCACAAAACATTTAAAAAATAACAATATTAAGTTCGGTTATAGTCACTAACCGATTATATCAAAAATATTTATAGTTTTAAGTTCGAGTCGCATTAAAATTGATTAATTAAATTACACCAAAAATAAATTAATATGATTTACGTCATCTAAAATTCGAAAAAAAAAAAAAATCCATTAAAGTTTGGTGGACTTCGAGTTGTATTCGAATATTTAGGCATTAAAGAAGTTTAAACACTTTGGATTCCAACAACTGCGGCCATCCTATGAAATGATATCTCTTCCTTATCTCTGTTATTTTGCAGAAGAAAGTAAACCGAACACTGTTCTAACAGAATGTTTAAATGCAGCCATCAAAATCAAACAATTAATAAGGGGCCGTTTTATAAACAAACAACGTTAAATTTTGATGGGGTCCTTTCTTCGAAGAAATTAAAATTTGCACCACTTCAAATTTATTTTATATCTTTAATAATTTTTTTATATTAATTAAATAATTTTTTTATATTAATTAAATAATTTTTTTCAACTAATCACAGTCTCTCTTAATCAATTGCATTTATAATGAAAGATAAATAGCTAATGTAATTGAGATTAATTGAAGTAGTTGAAAATTATTTAAAAACATAAATAAATAGTAAAAGAAAATTTTTGGGCCAAATTGAAATGAAATTTATAATAAAAAAAAGAATACTTTAAAAAAAATTGGAAAAGACTACTTGGGTTTTGATGAAGTTTAATGAGTTTACACAAAGCACACAAATTTAAACATTTTTCCTCCACCCTATACCGGGTCAGAAGGATCCACTCCGGATTTTTATAACACCGACAGAAAACTCGAGATTCGATTTCCTGGGTAAGTGAGATCTTCGCTGCTGGAAGAAGCATCCAGTGTAGTAAACCAATAAATTCTGAATTTAAAATTAATTTTTATGTGTAAAATTATTTTAAATAAAAAAATATTAATTTTTATTTTTTTTAAATAAGAGAATTAACTACTCATTAATTAATCATGTACTTTAAATAAAAATAAGAAAAGTAAAAGATAAATGTAAAATAAATTTCAGAAACCGATCGGGCGATGGAAGTCAATGAACCAGAAAACTTTCAATAATTGAGTGGGGCCACTGGGTTTTTGGTGAAGGCATGGCCCAGCCTGCGCACTAACCTCAATTAATACAACATTATCGATCCATCCTTTTTTTTATTTTTATTTTTTTTGCCATTCTTCGTTTATTTTAAGGCTAATTATAGTAAATGCCTATAATTCTTTGTTATTTGCAAAGTTTTCCCATCGCCATAATGTAAAATCAAAAGTATTTTTTTTTTTTGGGCTTTTATTTGTGCTTGCTCATATTATGAGAATTAACTTTCAATTCCTTAATAATGAAATAGTCCCGTCACACAAAAAAATAATAATATAATAATTGACACTTTTTATTAAAATCAATAAATTATAAATTCAAATCATCAATATATATATATATATATAAATATATATAAACATATAAATTCTCTTTATTGAAAATAAAAATTAAATAGTCCCGCCATTCCAAGTTAATAATTTAACTTTGATTTTAAAATATCTCAAATTAATATGTTAGCTTCATTAAATATATTACATTTAAAGCAAAAATATATAAATAAAAATAACTTAAAATTTGCTTCTTTTATCAACATAGGAGGCATTTATTACCTTCCTTATCTAAAAATAGTAAACCCTAACCCAGATATTGTTTCTACATGTGGATGGGACACCACCTAATAAAGAGGTTAGGTAGAACAGCCGAAGGTGTGAATGGAAACACAGAAACACGCGGCATCTGTCGTTCCTAAAAAAGAAATACAGTATTTAATTTTATAAAATTAAGTATGATTTGATTAAACAATTATTTAAATATAGTGAAAACTTTTTCTTTCTTTTTTTTTTGGAAATGATGAAAACAAACACAACCTTACATTAATTTTGTTTGTTAGCCAGTTGTTTTCTCTTTACTATTTTCATAATACATGTTCTGTCACATTATTATGTCTATAGAAATATGACGAATTATTTGAAAAGAAAAAACACATGTATCACGATCTTAGAGGTCCTTCACTGATGCTCTTCTCTTCTCTTATGTAAGATTTTTTTAAAGCTTAGAGAATTTTTTAATAAAATATTTTAAATTTTAATATTTTTATTTAATAGTAGAGTTTTAATAAATAAAATTATTATTTTTAAAAAAATTGTAATGAAAAAAAACTATAAATGATTTAGGAACAGAAAATTGGTCGAGCGATTCAGACAACGTGAATTGGATTCACTATTTTTGATAAGATTAGGTGTTTCAAAATAATTATTGTTGGGACTATAGTAGATGCAGACAAAACAAGTTTAATGTTTTTGACATCCAAATAATTCATCTTTTTCCTATAAATCTTATTTTATAATAAAATATAATTTTAAAAAAAAATAATTTAGATCAGTTAGCTAACAGCTATCCTCTAAAACATTTTTCAAGGGAGATAATGCTTGTTGGCGGGACAAGTTATACTTTTTTTTTTTTTTTTTTTACGAAAATTGATATATGTTGTCATATTTTTTCTAAATAAATTATTTTTACTCTACATTTCTTAGTAGAAAAAAATTTTAACCTTAAATTAGAATGGTATTTTATATCTTTGTGTATGCTAAATTTAACTAATTTTAATTATTCAATGCAATGGGCTAACTCCCACCTAGGTACTGTCCTAATTTCGATTAGAGAAAGATATTAGACTTCATCCTAACTGAAAAATTATATCCAAAAGAAAAATTAGAGTATAAAATTTCATTGTCGCGATCTGTGGGGAGGGAATTGGAAAATGAGGGGGGAAAACCAAATAAAGGTTCAATGTTAGTTTGACAGTACTCACATGTTTCATGGCTTAAATGGAAGTCTGAGCACTCTTTGTTTTAAAAATGTTTTTTTGCCTTCAAGAAAGGTTACGGATTGTGATTGATGTGAAATTCCAAATTTATATATACATTTTCTCACCGAATAATGAGTTATTCTTTAAAAATAAATGCAAAATTTTTGTTAAATATATTAAAAATTATCTACCAACAATGAACTTATGAATATAATGATATATTACTATATGATTTGAATGTAATATTTTTTTCTTCATAATAAAGATAATTTCACTTTTAGTCTCTAAGTGATAATATTAATTTTTATTTTTTTAAGCAAATTTAATCATCTTTAAAAAATATTGATTAACTCGCTAATTAGATCTGATATTTTTTAAAAAATAATTTGTAACAGATATTTTCATCTTCATTTGGGCTACGTATCAAACAAGTCTTCTCTTTAAAATTATTGGACATTATCACTTTTAACAATTTCATCTTGTCCTTTTACCTCACTACACGAAAAAATTGCAAATCTGATCCATGAATGATAATCATTTTACCTTTTTTTTCGGTTAAAATTCAAAAATATTTAAATTTTTAACATTTTAATTCATAAAAATGTAAGTTAATTAATATTACTAAAACTTTAAATTTTTTTTTATACAGGACGACTCTAATTTAATACTTATTATTTTAAATAGGGAGTGTTTATCACTAACTTATATTTCTCTTGTTAAACTTTAAAAATTTTTAGATATTTTTTATTAGTTTGATAAAAAATAAAATAATTATAGTTTATGAACTAAAATGATCAAATTTTTTTAATAAAATAATGAAATTTAGAATTTTTTTAAAAAATAATTAATAAGTAAATAACAAACACCTAAAGCACAAGGTACAACCAGCATAGAAGAATCCAGATTGAAACCACGATCAGAGTAGTAGTAGTTTTCTTAAAAGTACTCAAATTATAGATTTAATAAATAAATCTATACATAGTGTATGAATTTTTCTCAGACGATGATGAAACCGGATTCCGACAAACATTGAACTAACCCAATAAGGATGATGAAAACCACAAATATAGTTAAGAAACCATGATCTACTAAAAACAAACTGTAGTTAGTAAATTATGATTTATTGAAAGTCAAAATTTAATAAATAATTTTAAGGATAATCTTGTTTATTATACAAAGAATAATAATAAAAAACATTAATATTGGATAAATTAGATTATTTCCCCATCCTTCTATAGTAAAAAAGATGGGAAAGGAAAGAAGATTGAGGTTTTTGGATGGATAAGTTTCCTATCTGTAAGCATTTTGATTGCCCATATGAAATGATTCATTTACTTCAGTTAAATACATTATTAGAATTTTGACAATGAAAATCGAAAAGTCTATTAATGATTAAAGACATGACCTAATATTTTAGCAAATACACATTTTATTTATACTACAATATTTTAAACTGATATCATATTTATCACTTTTTTTAAGAATTACTCTTTTCTTCCTTATTTTGTAATACACGATATTCCGGGTCAAAGTACAATGAGAACTTTTTTTATGCCTACATTAATTAAAATAAATAATCATTTTTGCATATGTGTACAACAAAATAAAAACCGAAAATAGTGACTATGATTTAACAAGTAATACTACGTGATGATGGATAATTAAATTTTTAGTCAGAATTAATGATCCAATACACTATGAAAAATATCACAAGATAAAAAAAAGAATTCTAAATTTGTTAGTTTAAATACCCACGAAAGAAGTAATATGATGAAAAATAAATACCCACGGAAGAAGAGTTTATGCAATAGTATAAATCAAATGTATACACCACACCTTGATACATAGTAGTTGATTTAATAACATTACATAAGAAGGGTAATTATACATAAAAGTAATTACAGTATAATTATAACTTCATAAAAGTTTAAAAAAAAAAAAAAATACACACCCTTAGTGGGGCATTTATTCATATCCCACACAATATTTTGCAGCTTGAATATGAAACTCCATATCAATTATTATAGTGCCCCGACCCGACCCGACCCATAACTTGATATTATTTTATGGCCCTCAAGTAGTTTATTAGAGATGGTGAGTCTCAATATCCTTGGTAACAGCCAGGCAGAACTCCATGAGTGAAGTGGGCTCTGGGACGCTGTCGTTTTGTTTCTCGTACTCAAACGTCCAGGTCACCAAGTTGTTCTCACCAACTGTGTCAACATGGACGGTTAAGACGAAGCTCTTGTAGAGCTCAAGAAGATCTCCCTCAATCACCCTAAATCTCACCGACTTCTTCGCCTCATCAATTGCCTCTATCACCTCTTTCGCCACTTTCGGCTTTCCCTCTGTAAATCAATGTCCCAATAAAATCAAAGAATGTTGTAAAAATATACTTTTTTGGGGAAAAAATATAAATTTAGTGTCTATAATATAGTATGGTGATAAATTTAGTTTAAAAATTTTATAATAATAATATATTTAATCCCATAACAACATTTTTTAAAATACATTTAATAGTTTTTTTTTTCAATTCTTCAGTCGATTGCCATTGGACTCTGTGAACGTCACATGAACTTAACATAATCTATTAGGATGACATTTGGACGACACATTATTAAGGCTGCACATTAATTTTATCAAGTTAAACAGTTAAAAAACATTATCAGACTCGATAACGTGTCGTCCACATATCATTTCAGTGGATTATATTAGTTCACATGACGTCCAAGTGTACGACACGTGACAATGGACCGATAAAATTAAAAAGTAACTGTTAAATCTGAAAAAAAATTATTATGGAGATGAATATGCTGTTATTAAGAAATTTTATAACTAAATTTATTGACTACCAAATGTTTATAACTAAATTTACCACTAAATCATATTATAAAGTTAAATTTGTATTTTTTTTCTTTTTTTATTAGAAATGCCCATAATTTGTTAAAGAAATTAATTATTATTATCGACAGTAACTCTATTAAAAAAAATGAAGAAAAAAGTATGGAGTACCATGTGTGTAATTCCAGAAGATGACAGAACCGACTTTTCCCCAGTCGCCATCGTGCAAATCAACGCCTTGGATGTAAGTAGGGCTCATATTAGAAATATGATGAGGTCTGTCTCTGAAGATTTCGTGAAAAACATCTCCATCTGACTTAATCGCAATTGAGGAAACCAGCGTCTGGCTCATCTTCTCGTTGCTAGTAATATTTAACCACGAAATAATTAAGAAAACTTGAGAAGGCGTGAACTAAATGGGCGAAATGACTAAGAGCTTTTATAGCCGAGCAGCTTGAAAAAATACCGAATAAAATATGAAGTCGTGAATTGTGATAGGGTTCCTGGGGACTATACACCATACGTCGGGCATCGTCTTTTGAATAGCATAAGACATGGGAATTGGATCCCTTTCCCAGGCCATTTTAAGTGTTAATCTTAAAAAATAAATATAATAATTTGAATTATTTAATTATTCATTTATTTTTTCATACTATATTTATTACTCCCTCCATTTCAAAATATAAATTATTTTCACATATTAGAAAACCGGTCAAAATATAAGTCACTTGTCTACTTCTAGGAAACAATATATTATTTTTATTCTATTACCCTTATTTAATTTGTAATTTTATTGGGACTTATTTTTGTCATATGACTATTTCAAATTATAACACTAATATCAAAAATACATTAAATAAGGATATAACAGGTTTAACCATTAAAAGTTATGAGACTTTTCAAAATTTAATTACAATCTTAATATTTGTATTTTGATCAAAACGACTTATATATTAAATGGAGAGAGTACTACATATTAGTACAGCTTTAATTGTCATTCTAACCTTCATTATAATTTTTTAAAAATAATTATATTTATAATATTATTTTGATAATAATATAATTAAGACTGTTTTCTAAATATTTCAAAAAAAAAAAAAAAACTGTTTTCTAAAGATTGAAGGAATATTAACTGAATTGGTCTTTTCTAAAGTTATTCCCTTAAAATATTTCTGTGTCCCAAAAAAAAAAAAAAAAAAACAACAACTTCTTTCTCCTTTTCCCTCTGGTTTCTTTACTAATAATATTATAACGTGTGGCTAACAATTAAAACGTAAAGGTATAAATAAAAAATTTGGTAAATAAATAACTTCATTTGGGTATTATAATAAAAATTATTTTTTAATATTTATAATATACTCTTTTTGTTTGAAATTAAGGGGTATTGCATTTCCAATAGAAGAAATAAAATAGTTGACGGTCACTGTTCGAGATCTTGATTAATTTAAGCTGAAAATCCTCATTTTCTAAAACTTCTGTTTGTAATAATAATTTTTTATGATTAAAGATAGGATTTAAATTATAGGACAATAGAGTATATTGTACCTGGAAGAATTGATAGTTTCATGGTTAAATTAACAATGAAATTCTTGATAATTACTCCCTTCAATTCTTAATAAGATATTTAAAATTATTTTTATATATTAAGAATTAATTATTATTTAATTTAAAATTTATACAATTTTTTCTTCAAAAAATTTCTTTCTTTTATCTCGTTCAAATCCTATTATTAAATAAAAGTATATGAAATTATAAACCAAAATTTATATTAAAAATATAAAATATCATTTTAAAAAGACCAAAATACAATTTTAGTCCCTTATAATAAGGATAATTTCACTTTTTGTCCCTTTTAATTTTACGGGAACACTTTTAGTCCCCTAACTTTTTTTTTAGGATTTTTTTGTCATTTTTTACCAAAAAATTTAAAAGATAACAAATTAACTCATTTAATCGCTATTCAAACTTAAATTTTTCTTCAAAATTATTTGTACCATGATGTTTTTAATCCATTTTATGACTAGATTCCTCATGGATGTTCAACTCATTTAGATCGATTCACAATCCAAAATGACGGTCGAAATCATAAATGGGTTGAACATTCATAAAAATCCATATCATAAAATTTGTTGAAATATCATGGTACAAATCATTTAGAAGAAAAATTAATTTTGACTAGAGATCAAATGAGTTAATCCGCTATCTTCTAAACTTTCTCATAAAAAGGATCAAAACTCTTAATAAAAAAAGTTAAGAGACTAAAAGTATCCTCGTAAAATTAAAATGGACCAAAAGTGAAATTATTCTTATTACGGGGAACTAAAATTGCATTTAAGCCTATAAAAAATTATAAATTTTACTAATTATCGCTTAAATTTTTATCCTATACTGCCTTAATTTGAACTAAAACATTCCCTTATAATATCTTCTCTCTTTCTCTTTTTAAAAGGACAATTTTATCAAAATTATGACCATAATACTTAAAATTAAGGCGATATCTGCGTCAAAAAAGTTCATATACATAAAAGGGCGGAGGGAGTAGTGTTGATTCACCTGAGATGGTGAGTCTCAATATCCTTGGTAACAGCCAGGCAGAACTCCACGAGTGAAGTTGGCTCTGGGACGCTGTCGTTTTGCTTCTCGTACTCGAATGTCCAGGTGACCAGGTTGTTCTCTCCAACAGTATCCACATGAACAGTTATGACGAAGCTCTTGTAGAGCTCCAGAAGATCTCCCTCAATCACTCTGAATGTTACTGACTTCTTTGCCTCATCAATGGCCTCAATCACCTCTCTAGCAACTTTCGCTTTTCCCTCTAAAAAAAAAAAAGTCCCAATAAAAAATATAAAAATCAACAATAATAATCCACATATTCCAATATTAATCCACATTGACAAATTACATCCATGTCAACTAAGTTTAACTGGAATACAATTAATTAAGGGAAAGAAAATTGTCGTGAAAGATTAATATTAAATTTAGTAGATTTGATTGAGCGATAAAGGTTAGTATATTCTTATTAAAAATTACATATCCAAATCTTCAAGATTCTATCCATCGCATCCATAAAAAAGGCAATTCTCCCATAGATTACGTGGCTAGCTCAGGAGTGGAAGGAAAAGGGGGCTCATTCAACATGATCAAAGACCTCCCAAAAAGATTAAGAAGCTTTATTTCGCTCGACTCTCAAGGAGTTTCAGGTTTGAGACGTCCACTAGCTGATAAAATTTTTGAATATGTATAAATTAGGAACACTTTATGACTTCTAAAACTTGTATAAAAGTATAAATGACAAACAAGAACACTCCTTTTGTAATTATGTCAATTGCTAACATATTAATATAAAAGCTCTCAAACCCACCCTATAAAAAAAAAAAAAAAAAAAAATCCAAATCTTGATTTAAGTATGAGCAGTTCAAAATTTTTAAGATAACTATATACTCTTCAAAGTTTTCACAATTTAATAAGAACGACAGAAAAGAAGGGTGAGGTCTAATTACCATGGGTGTAGTTCCAGAAGATGATTGATCCGACTTTTCCCCAATCGCCATCGTGCAAATCAACACCTTGGATATAAGTAGGACTCATAGTAGAAATGTGATGAGGCCTGTCTCTGAAGATTTCATGAAAAACATCCCCATCGGACTTTATCTCGATTGAGGAAACCAGCTTCTTGCTCATTTTCCCACGACCTCAGCTCTCCTTGCTAATATTTACCCACGAAATAATTAAGGAAACTTGAGAAGTTGTGGGCGAAATGGGAAAGGATTTAGGGCTTTTATAGCTGAGTAGCTTGAAAACATATCAAACAAAATATGAAGTCGTGATTGGAACAACAAAAAAATAAAAAAGATTATTATTGTAATAGGGTCCATCATACATGCCGGCCTCTTAATTGGAACAAATGATTTGGTTATTTTATTGTTCAAATATTTTTTATACCTAATTCATTTGTAAGGACTTGATTTATTATATATCCCACCCTCAACGTGTATCCAAGAAAATTAATTTCAGTTTTAAAAAATATTATTTAAATTACAGGACCAACGGTAAGAATTGAAAACTTTCTTGGTTAAATCAATAAATATAGTTCTAGATAATTTTTAATGGGTAAAATTACATTTATCTTCTCAGTGATTTGTTGAAACAATCAATTCTCCTCTCAAGTCTTAAAATTAACGTATATCTCCTCAACTATTTAATTTAATAATAACTAACTCCCTTATCGACAAAAAAAATAAGCAAAACTACTCACGTAAGAATTATTATTGTATTGAAAGACAAAATTAACATTATTTTATAATCTTATTTTATCAAAATATCATCATTTTTTTTTGTTTTTTGATTTTTTTATGTTTGACTTTGATCAATGAAAATATTGATAGTAAAAATTTCAGGAGACAATTAATAATTTAACCAAATTACATGAAAAGTAAATATAATTTACCCATTTTTAATTTACCTGAGATGGTGAGTTTCAATATCATTGGTGACGGAGAGGGCAAGAGCCATCAAAGTATATGGTTCAGGGGTGGTCTCATTAAGCTTCTCATAATCACAGGTCCAAGTAACTAGGTTGCTTTCACCATGAGTCTCAACATGAACAGTTACAGTCATACTGTTGTACAATTCCATTAAATCTCCTTCAATTATCTTGAACGTCACCAGCTTCTTCTCCTCATCTATGGCCTCAATTCTCTCTTTAGCCACACACTTCTTTCCATCTACCAACCACCACCCCCCACCCCCCCAACCCCCCACCCACTCAAAAAAGGTAAAAAAAAAAAAAAAAAAAATTACATAAGCCAAATTGAATTATTCATGTGTTTAAAAAAATTAGATTAAAACAATATTATAATATTATAAATAGATTTATTTTTTATAAAAAAATCAAAATTTATTAATTTTAAACAAAAAATCCTAACCACCGAATTAGATCATATAACGTTTATTTATTTATTTAATTTTCTTTTATACACATGTAAGTTGCTACAACTTGCAAGGGTACTGCACTCAGATACTAGGGCCCAACAAGGAAATTACATCGAGTTTTCCTACTATTATATTATAAGTATTCTAATCATTAATACTAAATATATTTAATTTTTTATCAAAAAATATATATTTAATTTTAGATCAATAATTATAAGGTATTACTAATTATTGCATTAATTTTAAGTATTATGGTCTCAATTTTAATAAAATTGTCTTTTTACTTTAAAGAGAAAGGAAGAAAAAATATATTATAAGTGGTGTTTTAGTTCAAATTGAAATTGTAAAGGGTAAAAATTAGGTCTAGTAAAATTTATAATTATATCATTATACTTCTTGACTAACTTGAATAGCGAAATATATTTAAGTATGAGAGCAACTTGGGGATGATATGAATAGTAATGAAACAAATGAAAATCAAGTGGATTGATTACTTATAAAAGGTGATTTGGGACAAAATGGAAAATATTCTTAAAAAAAGGAAAGAAAGAAAATTGAATTACCAACAGTATAGTTGAAAACGATGACAGATCCCACATTGTCCCATTCACCATCATGCAAATCGCAATTTTGGATATTATGGTGCGGTTTGTGTCTGAATAACTCATGAAACACGTCTGCTCTGCTCTTTATCTCAATTTGAGAGATTAACTTACCAGTTAAGCTCATTTTATCCCTAACCAAGAAGGAAAAAGAAATTTAGGGTTTGTGAAAGATTTTTCACTCTTCGATGTGGAGAAACCATAAAATGCTTCGAGGACTTTATAGGGTTCATTTGGACATGAATTCAAAGCTGCATTTACGTTGGTTATTGTAAGGTCAACTTCTGCCTTGTCAATCGATCTACCTGCCTTGTTTAATGCATCATGAACTTGGGGTCATCATATTTCTCTCTTTCCTTAACTTTGGAAAATTGTCAGTTTTGGTCCTTCTGAGTTCATTATTTCATTCGTTGGATCCATTCAAGAAACACAATCAGGCAAAAGTAATACAAACGAAATCAGGGGATTACACGGTGCTGAGCCCCAACGTTCACCCCAAGATTATTTCATTCAAATTTCGATCAATATTCGTCATTCATACCAATGTAATTTCGTCGTTCCAAAATTTAAGATTTATGTCTATATATACATATTATTAAATTTCTAATATCATATAAAAAGTTCTATTATAAAACGTTCATATACACATATTATCTTAAACTTTTTTGATATCATATAAAATGGTGAATGGTTGTATTTCAAAATCCATTCTAAAAATGGGTATATATTATTTAATTTTTGATATGATATAAAAGGAGATATAATCCTATCTCAAAATCAATCAATATACATAGTAATTTTCTCTCTCTATCAATTCATGAGGGATAAGGAGCCATTTATGTACATTTCCAAATTATTTTACACTTATAGAAAAAATATGGTTTGTTTTTGTACTGAAGTGAAATTAATTTTACATCTAACAACTTATATTCATTTTGAAGATAAAATTAGGAATTTGAAAAGTTACATAGAAAATAACTAGTTTTTGACATATACCGTTTTTAAAATCTTGAAAGAGAAAATCAAATTTGGATATATTCCTAAACCTACGAAATTAAGGATGATTTTTTTTGGACCAAAAATTAAGGATGAATTGAAATATTTAAAATCTTGGATCAGAATGAAATATAAGAAATTTGAAATAATTAAGATAATATCCACACTCTTGAATTATCCCTTCCCCCAAAAGAGTCAACATCATGACATGGTGACACCGATGCTCCAGCAGATTATTTCCAACAACAATGGATTCCTACATTTCAATTAAATCATCAACTAACCCCTTTCCCCACTGGCCTCCACATATTAATTAAAATCTTTCATATTTCTGACCCTCGATTCGTACATTATTGTATCAATTTTTTTTACTATTAAAAAAATGTTCTTCGTAAATTAATTTGGCATGGAACGACATGGCGTCATCCATGGCAGCATCAATAAATTTAAAATCTATAAATAATTATTTTATTGTGCATGATTATGGTCACAGAACTGTCCATGCTTATCGCTCCCTCTTCAAAAGAAGTCTTTCTCAAACCCCAGAAGGAGACAAAGGAGAAAGAGGCCTCCATCTTTTCTTCCTCGCCTTTTCAACCATTTGAGATGAGGGAGATGATTTTATTTATTGTTTTCTTGCATTATATTCTATCCGATAGAAGATTGAGATATCATACACACTATTAGAATTTTAGGTTTTCACTATACACCTTTTATAACATTAAACTATAATGTATCTATTAATATCTATAATCACATCAAATATTTAACTCATTTATATTTACTAAAAATATTACAAAAGTAATGTTGTTATAACTAGTTTAATCCTATCAAGTGTTATTTTATTTGTTAATATATTAATTTAAGATATTAATAAATTACTATATATAGTGTAATTGTAATACATATATAGTTATGTTATTAAGTGTAATTTAAAGTCGTCTGCTGCTGTTCCACATTGAAAATAAAGGAATGATTGTGTGTTAATTGTAGTATTAAAAGATAATGAATAGATTTAGATTATTATATGCCAGAATTTCAACAGTCTAAGACTATTTGTATATTTACTTCCATATGACGTTATGTACTATCTATTTAAACATATTTTTAATGACACATAATTTTATGATATTATGGTATTTGTATAAGCACTTAAAATTGTCATAATAAATTTTCTATCCAAACACTAAAGTATGTATTAACATGTTAACATATATAACACTGTGAAGTTAACGAACCATGCCGTGATAGATGATTTAGCATGACATATACTTACATTTTTATATATATTATAACTCTACATTTTTTAGTATATATGTTCACATTAAAAAGTGTCGTGTTATCCAATACCACTTTGACCACATCTACTTAGACCACGCAAAAAGGTTCGTGTGGTTATAGATAAATGTGATGAAATTTTGTCTATTATAATATTTTCAAGTGTTTTATAAATCTTTTTTTGTTATAGTAACATATATGTTTTAGGAAAATCTTCTTACTAAAATAAAAATTTAAATAAAATTTCTTTTTTTCTTTCTTAGTGAAATGTAACATTCAAATCGACAAGGTAATGTAAACTCTTAATGTTGATAAAGAGCCGCTTGAATCAGGTTGTTTTACGTCAAACATGTCTAATACCAACCCCAAAACATCCCTTTCTTCCTTCCTACTAAGCATTAAGGAAATCAATCAATACCTTCGACAAGGGTGGCCCTCCAGATACAGAAATATGATGTACTGGTCAGTGTCTGAAGAAGTGACACCCATCCCATTCTTTCCAGATCAATTAGGCTGGTAGTTCGTATCGGCGTTTTGGGTTCTTGTCAGATTGAAAGAGAAAATAATAATTTTGTCTTCAATCCAAAGCCGAACGGGTTGGAGAATATTAACTCGAACCCAACTTGATTTTTACCAGGTCAACCCGAAGTCGACTATGGTTAACCCAAAATCAATGGGCTGACCAAGTCGGTTTCGGATTGGTCCCGTCAACCCAAAATCAACCCAACCCAAATGGGTTGAACAGGTCGGTTTAAGGTCGACCAACCATAAACTGACTCGTCAACCTGAATTTTCCTCCTAATAATATTTTAAAATTATTTCAGGTCATCAGGTCTATCCACCAACTCGACGGGTCGACTTGATTTCGACGGCCTCTTTCCAACCCGACCGAACTCAATTCGAAAATTTTTCGGGTCTAAATTTCGTATTCATTTCGATTCTAGTTCCTGTCGATTTCGTGTTCAGTTTTCGGATCGTATCAGAAATTTCCAACCCTAAGATCAATCCTCTTTTACATATTTCCTATTCGTAATTAAATGAACCCACGGTAATTAGAAATTATATTATATTCCTATATACACATTATAAGGTGTCTATATCCACTTATATCAAAATCACCTTACAATATTACCCCCCTAATGGCCCATTATTTCTTCCCAAAATCAATCTATTCTCATTTGTACACATGACACCTGATAATATAGTTATAAAACTATTATATAAGAATTGTACAGTAATACCCTTTGAAACATTTTTCCAAGGAAGATTTCCTAGTAATGTCATGGTATTTTTTGTTAGAGTATTTTAATTTATCGTCTATATTTTTTTTAATTTTTTAATTTTTATTAAAATATTTAATTAAAATGTTTTTCAAAAATTTAGAATATTTTTTTTATTTTAAAACTTTTAAAAAAAAATGCATAGATAATATATATTTCAAGTACTACACTACAGCAAGAGTTCTTCTAGCTCAGTGCTAGGGTCATGAAAATGGACTCCTGGAGTGTGGAGATGGAGACGGGGTATCAGTAGTGGGGATCCCTAGTAGTTGTTGTAGCAGGAAAAAGGAAAAGATTAATAGACTACTGATATCCTTACCACTGTATCTTCGCACAAATTTCTCGTCCTTTTCCTTCCCTATTAATCATTTAGTAACAGTTACTAAATCACCCTTCTCTTTTGTTCCCTTCCATCATTTTCTGAAGACAAAATACGAGATAAACAAACAATCTAAAAAACAGAACAAGAAAAAAAAAAAAACAATTGAAATTGTAACAATGATTACTTATTATGTTTCAATGAAACGGTTAGAAGTCTAATTTTGATTTATTGTAATAAAACTTAATAACTGAGATAGTTATTGGAGCAATTTAGTTAGATGAACAAAAAATCGACTTTAAAAATTAATCTCATCGGATAAAAGGCACATATACTTAAATTTTACTAGTGAACCATCTATTTTCCACAAATTTCAAACCTTATAATAAATGAAATACCTAATTATATTGAAGATTAGGAGAAACGTACCACTTTTGTTGATTGCAGTAGTTGATCAAGAATTATATATATATATATATATGGTGATCCAGGAATTTTTAGAGGCAAGTCTTCTGAATTATTAAATAATCTCAAGTGTCGAGGCTTAAGAGGTTTTCAGGAATACAAAAATGTTTTCCTATCAAGAATTTACGATAGACCAGATGGTAATCAACAGTATTGGAAAGAAAAATTTATAGATGGTCTTCCTAAGTCTGTAAGGAGATTAGCCAGAGATGAACTTAGGAAAGAGTTCAAAGGAATTGTTCCTTATGAGCAACTCTCTCAACTTTTCCTACTTCTCTTTTCTTTTCTTCTACCTCCTTTTCCTTTCTTTTCTTTTCTTTTCTCTTATAACCATTTTGTAATTCCTTAATAAATTTTTATCTCTTTTATTGTATCCCTACAATATAGCTTCTTTTCTTTCTTCACCTTCTTAGAGATATTTTTCATTTTTGTACCTAAGCTTTGGAGATTATAGAAGTAAGTGATGCACCCAAAGCAGTGAACTATTTTGGAGTTTAGATTATATATATATATATATATATATATATATAAACACACGAATCAGGCGGAGAGCAAAATAATTGTAGATCCAACAACCAATCAATTTCATTTGTACATCAGAAAATTTAAAATAAACCAGAAATTCATTTTGTATAATGAACGTCCCACGCATTACAACGACTTAAAAATAAAATAAACAAAAACAATTGCAGAAGAAATTAATGAGTGTTGATCGATAACGATTTTTCAATGTTTATGTTAATCGTCAAAATAGGAAGTTTCTATTTTAACTATAATCTCTTTTATTATTTTTTTAAAAAAATCAATTTGGTAATTATTCTAAATATATTTTATATATGATACGCGTAAAATATATATGTGATTATCGATAATGCACATCATAAATTACAAATCATGAATAATTCCTGAAAAAATCTTGAGGGTTTTGAAAGTGAGCTATAAATTAGCCTGCTAGTACTTTTGGGCCTTGTCCAAGGTTAGGGCCAGAATTCTTGTTTTTCATTACCAAACGGGCTTTTGGTTGGGCCGCCGTATATTTTGTGTGCATGCACACGTAACTCTGACCTCTCTTCAGTAAAATTTTTTCAATATGCTAATGGCATCAAATATGTATTCTCCTTTCTTTGGGAAAAAATATTATGTTTATTAAATTATTTAATATTATAAACATAATTTTTATTTAGAAGAAAGAGTTATTTTTTCTATTCCATAATAATAATTTTATTTAAATAATTTATATATGTTTTAAAATTCTGAATAAGGTATTATTCATATAAAATAATTTATTATATTTTTTAATTTATAACTTTATATTTTAGTTATAAACTATATAAAAATTATATATAATCATATTAATTTAGATTTTAACGAACAAGAGAAATGTAAGCTAGTGATTGACATTTCTCTTTTTAAAATCAGTAGGTCTTGATTGAGCAAAATTCAGTTAGATGGTCAGAAAAAGTCACACCATTAAAATAACTCTGAATTCTATACTGCATAAAAAAAGTGTTAAAAATATTTAGTTTTACAACTACCAGCAAAATCATAGTTTCATTTAGGACAGACGGAGGGAGCATGCAATTAAGCATATTTATACCCAACAACCAAACATAAACAAAAAATTCCAGGCCTTATATACAGGAAGTTAATAATATCATATCGAGTTTGGGTGGTCAATAAGGTAAATGTAATTGTCAATTAGGGGTTGATTGTTATGAGTTTGGTGGTCAATATGGTAAATATAATAGTCAGAAATATTAGAGGTATCGACAGTTTGACCAAAACACATGAAAGTAAATGTAATTCGTCCAAACAAATAAGACTCTAATTATATACGGGGATTTTAGTTGTAAATATTCCAATCCCTAAAAAATAAATTTTAATTAAAAAAAGTAAGAGGTAAATTAGAAAACCTTAATTGGAATTTAACTAATTATTAATATAATTATATATGATTTATTATTGCAGTCTAAATATATAAGCAAAACTTGTTCTATAAAAGAGCCTAATCTTTGTAATTTTACATCTATAAAAGAGCCTAATTTGAGAATTTTTATGTTTTATGTTACTATAACTCTTAGATATGAGTTTATGAAAATTTAGATAGTTATTTAATAATTTTTTCAAAAATTCAAAATTTCCTCTAAAATTTAAGCTTATTTATAGCACACGAAATTTGAAAATTTTTATAAATTTTTTCAATCTCTTAAAATGTCATGCTTTCATTAATATTTATATGTTTTATGTTAGTATAACTTTTAGGTATGATTTTATAAATATTTAGATAGTTATTTTGTCAATTTCTGAAAGTTGCGAAATTTCGTCCAAACTACAAGGTTATAACACACGAAATTTAAAAATTTTATAAATTTTTTCAATCTCTTAAATTATTATGGTTTCATTAATATTTATATGTTTTATGTTACTGTAACTATTAGATATAAGTTTATAAATATTTAGATAGTTATTTTGTCAATTTTTTAAAATTGAGAAATTTCCTACAAAACTCAAGGTTATAGCACACGAAAGTTGATAATTTTTATAAAATTTTCAATCTCTTAAAATGTTATGGTTTCATTAATATTTAAATATTTTATGTTACTATAACTATTAGATATGAGTTTATGAATATTTAGATAGTTATTTTATCAATTTTGAAAAATTTCGAAATTTTCTCCAAAACTTAAGGTTATAACACAAGGAATTTGAGAATTTTTATAAATTTTTTCGATCCCTTAAAATATTATGGTTTCATTAATATTTATATGTTTTATGCTAGTATAACTATTTGATATGAGTTTAGGAACATTTACATATTTATTTTATCAATTTATAAAAATTGTGAAATTTCTCCCAAAACTCAAGGTTATGCACACGAAATTTGAGAATTTTTCCAATTTTTTCAATCTCTTAAAATGTTATGGTTTCATTAATATTTTTATGTTTTATGTTAGTATATGTATTTGATATGAGTTTATAAATATTTAGATATTTATTTTGTCAATTTAAAAAAATTACGAAATTTTCTCCAAAATTCAAGGTTATATCACACGAAAATTTTTATAAATTTTTTCAGTCTCTTAAAATTTTATGGTTTCATTAATATTTATATGTTTTATGTTACTATAACTATTAGATATGAGTTTATGAACATTTAGATAGCTATTTTAACAATTTTTAAAAATTTTGAAATTTCCTCCAAAACTTAAAATTATAGCAAACGAAATTTACGAATTTCAAAATTGTTATGGTTTCATATCAAATATTTACAATAACATAAAACATATAAATATTAATGAAACCATAACATTTTAAGGGATTGATATTTAGATATTTATTTTATCAATTTATAAAAATTGAGAAATTTCCTCCAAAACCAGAGTTTATAGCACATGAAATTTGAGAATTTTTATAAATTTTTTCAATATCTTAAAATGTTATGGTTTCATTAATATTTATATTTTTTATGTTACTATAACTATAGATTTTATAACATTTAGATAGTTATTTTGTCAATTTTTTAAAATTGCAAAATTTCCTCTAAAATTCAAGGTTATAGCACACGAAATTTGAGAACTGTTATAAATATTTTCAATCACTTAAAATGTTACGGTTTTAATAATATTTATATATTTTATGTTAATATAACTTTTAGGTATGAGTTTATAAATATTTAGATAATTATTTTGTCAATTTTTCAAAGTTACGAAAGTTCGTCAAAAACTCAAGGTTATAGCACACGAAATTTAAATAATTTTATAAATTTTTTCAATCCCTTAAAATGTTATGGTTTCATTAATATTTATATATTTTATGTTACTATAACTATTAGATATGAGTTTATGAATATTTAAATAGTTATTTTGTCATTTTTTAAAAATTTCAAATTTTTCTCCAAAACTTAAGGTTATAGCACACGAAATTTTATAAATTTTATAAAATTTTTCAATCCCTTAAAATGTTATGGTTTCATTAATATTTATATGTTTTATGTTAGTATAACCATTTGCTATGAGTTTAAGAACATTTAGATAGTTATTTTGTCAATTTTGCAAAATTTTGAAATTTCCTCCAAAACTTAAGATTATAGCACACGAAATTTGAGACCTATAATAAATTTTTTCAATCTCTTAAAATGTTATGGTTTCCTTAATATTTATATGTTTTATGTTACTATAACTATTAGATATGAGTTTATGAAAATTTAGATGGTTATTTTATAAATTTTTCAAAAATTCAAAATTTCCTCTAAAACTCAAGTTTATATATAGCACACGAAATTTAAAAATTTTTATAAATTTTTTCAATCTCTTAAAATGTTATGATTTCATTAATATTTATGATTTTTATGTTACTATAACTATTAGGTATGATTTTAGGAACATTTAGATATTTATTTTGTCAATTTATAAAAATTAAGAAATTTTCTCCAAAACTCAAGTTTATAGCACACAAAACTTGAGAATTTTTATAAATTTTTTCAATATCTTAAAATGTTATGGTTTCATTTATATTTATATTTTTTATGTTACTATAACTATTAGGTATGATTTTATAAACATTTAGATAGTTATTTTGTCAATTTTTTAAAATTACAAAATTTCCTTTAAAATTCAAGGTTATATCACACGAAATTTGAGACCTGTTATAAATTTTTTCAATCTCTTAAAATGTTATGATTTCCTTAATATTTATATGTTTTATGTTACTATAACTATTATATATGAGTTTATGAAACTTTAGATAGTTATTTTATAAATTTTTCAAAAATTCAAAATTTCAACTAAAACTCAAGTTTATATATAGCACACGAAATTTGAAAATTTTTATAAATTTTTTTAATCTCTTAAAATGTTATGCTTTCATTAATATTTATATGTTTTATGTTAGTGTAAATTTTAGGATAAGTTTATAAATATTTAGATAGTTATTTTGTCAATTTCTGAAAGTTGCGAAATTTCGTCCAAAATACAAGGTTATAACACACGAAATTTGAAAATTTTTATAAATTTTTTCAATCTCTTAAATTATTATGGTTTCATTAATATTTATATGTTTTATGTTACTGTAACTATTAGATATGAGTTTATAAACATTTAGATAGTTATTTTGTCAATTTTTTAAAATTGTGAAATTTCCTACAAACTCAAGGTTATAGCACACGAAAGTTGATAATTTTTATAAATTTTTTCAATCTCTTAAAATGTTATGGTTTCATTAATATTTATATATTTTATGTTACTATAACTATTATATATGAGTTTATGAACATTTAGATAGTTATTTTGTCAATTTTTAAAAATTTTGAATTTTTCTCCAAAATTTAAGGTTATAGCATACGAAATTTGAGAAATTTTATAAATTTTTTCAATCCCTTAAAATGTTATGGTTTCATTAATATTTATATGTTTTATGTTAGTATAACCATTTGATATGAGTTTATGAACATTCATAGTTATTTTGTCAATTTTGCAAAATTTCGAAATTTCCTCCAAAACTTAAGATTATAGCACACGAAATTTAAGACATATTATAAATTTTTTCAATATCTTAAAATGTTATGGTTTCCTTAATATTTATATGTTTTATGTTACTATAACTATTAGATATGAGTTTATGAAAATTTAGATAGTTATTTTATAAAATTTTCAAAATTCAAAATTTCCTCTAAAACTCAAGCTTATATATAGCACACGAAATTTGAGAATTTTTATAAATTTTTTCAATCTCTTAAATGTTATGCTTTTATTAATATTTATATGTTTTATGTTAGTATAACTTTTAGGTATGAGTTTATAAATATTTAGATAGTTATTTTTTCAAATTTTCAAAGTTGCAAAATTTTGTCCAAAACTCAAGGATATAGCACAGGAAATTTAAAAATTTTTATAAATTTTTTCAATCTTCTAAAATGTTATGGTTTCATTAATATTTATATGTTTTATGTTACTATAACTATTAGATATCAGTTTATAAACATTTAAATAGTTATTTTGTCAATTTTTTAAAATTGTGAAATTTCTTACGAAACTCAAGGTTGTAGCACAGGAAAGTTGATAATCTTTATATATTTTTTCAATCTTTTAAAATGTTATGGTTTCATTAATATTTACATATTTTATGTTACTATAACTATTAGATATGAATTTATGAACATTTAGATAATTATTTTGTCAATTTTTAAAAATTTTAAAATTTCCTCCAAAACTTAAGGTTATAGCACACGAAATTTGAGAATTTTTATAAATTTTTTCAATCCCTTAAAATGTTATGGTTTCATTATTATTTATATGTTTTATGTTAGTATAACTATTTTATATGAGTTTAGGAATATTTAGATATTTATTTTGTCAATTTATAAAAATTGCGACATTTCCTTCAAAATTGAAGGTTATAGTACACGAAATTTAAGAATTTTTATAAATTTTTTTAATCTCTTAAAATATTATTATTTTAATGATATTTATATGTTTTATTTTACTATTTGATACAAGAGTTTTTAATTAAAACTTTTTCAAGTGGGTTGTTGTTTTAATAAGTCATTTGTTATTAATTTTCATTCGATAATAATATAAATATTTATTACAATTTAATTAAGGGACTTGCTATTTGTATCATGAATTTGCTATTTGTATCACAAAAAAAAATAAAAATATTAATAAAATGACCCAAATGCCCCTAAGATCAAAAAAACTAAAAAATTGACAGATTTTATGTGAAAAAAGGGGTGAAAATTGCGTTTTAATCTCAAAAAAACGCAATGAAAAAACGTTTTGGACATACAAAATTTATCCAAAATTGCGTTTTTATATGTAAAAAACGCAAATCGGGTGCGTTTTTTGAATATGAAAAACGCCAAATGTCTGCGTTATTGCATATAAAAAACGCAAAAATGTTATGTTTCCACCATGGTTCGCTCGTTAAAATATTGCGTTTTTTACACAATAAACGTCAAAATTTGAAGTTTCCACCATGGTTCGCTCGTTAAAATGTTGCGTTTATGACATGTACAGAAGTTAAAAAACGTTTACATACATTCATGTGAATTGGCTGAAAAATTCATACACAACAACTACCCTAAAATCAAATCCAGATAAATTCTTAACTTAAAAACATTGTTGGATCATTCAGTTGGCGGCGAAAGAATATTTAGCACGCGAATCATCACGATATGGTAAGTTTCCGTACCTTATAGTTATATAAGTTTTTTTAAAAATATTGTATGTCGAAACACGCTAAAATAACGTTTAGGAATCGGTCAAACGTCCCTTTGTAGCGTTTCTGATTGTAGAAAAAGTGGCTTTTTAGTGTTTCCGACATGCATTATATAAAAAGTGTTGCGTTTTTGACATGCATTATATAAAAAGTGTTGCGTTTTTTACATGCATTATATAAAAAGTGTTGCGTTTTTGACATGAATTATATGAAAAGAGCTGCGTTTTTGACATGCATTATATAAAAAGTTCTGCGTTTTAGGTTGCTGAAAACCACATCTGGTTGCGTTTTTTTATGTACGAAACGCACCCTTATTACGTTTTTGCAGACAAAAACGCACATTTGTAGCGTTTTTATCTGCAAAAACGCAAAAATGGTGCGTTTCATGCATTAAAAAACTTTAAATTGTTGCGTTTTTTGATTGGAAGAATCATAACTGTGCTGTAATTTTAATTAATCTGTGTATTCATCTACAGGCTGACAATGATGATTACGATGAGGATGAGTTGTATGATGATGATGAGGAGGCGGAGAACGAAGAGGAGGATGACGATGAAGATGAGGATGTAAATGACAATGAGGCGGATAATACTCATGGGGAGCCGGTGGAACTTGAACCTGGCGCAGATTTGAGTGGATATTTCAAGATTGACAGAGAGTTTCGAACTATTGGCAAGGCTTTGAAATATTGCCAGAAAATAGCTAAGAGGCTGAAGTTTGTGATTACAAAGAGGGGAGGTAACCAAGGATTTGCGACGTACTACTTCTCGTGCAAGCGATGGAGAGATCCTGCCAAAGCCCCTATCCCAACTAGACGGAAGAATACAAGAAGGAGCGGCACTAATTGCCCCTTTAGGTTGACTTGTAAGCGGATTGATTTAGGACGGCACAAGGTTTATACAAACCCAGGAGCAGCGTCAACTCACAATCACACTGGTATTTCATTATTTGCGCTTAATTTTAATTAAGTTGATTGATGTGTTGTATGTATTAATTGTTGTTATAATTACATGTGATTTACAGGTATAATGCATCCATATGGTCACAGACAGTTGAGCCATTTTACAAAGGATTCAAAGGCTGTTGCTGAATTTATGCTGCGTTCGAATGTAAAGCCAAAGTGTGTTTGGGAAGCTGTTAATAAACAGTTTCCCGATTCCCAGGTACCAATCAAGTCTGTGTACAATTTGAAAGGAGAGATGAAAACCGCCGGATTGGAAGGTAGGAATATTGGGCAGCAATTTATTCATTTGGCTGAGGAGAAGCAGTACTATCTGAAGATTCTGAAGGATGCGAACACTGATGAGATCACACATGTGTTCTTTGCACATCCAACATCAATTCAGATGTTCAACAGATGGTATTGGGTGGTTGGGATTGATTCTACCTACAAGACGAACAAGTACCAAATGCCTGTCGTCGAGATGGTAGGTATGACTCCTACAAATAAGAATTTCAATATTGCATTTGCTATTGTCAGGAATGAGAAACAGGATACATATGACTGGGTTATGAGGAACTTGAGATTTTTGCTGCCGGCTAGTTTGTCACCTAGTGTGATTGTGACAGATAGGGAGTTGGGCTTGTTACATCCGATTAAGGATCATTTTCCCGCTTCACATCACTTGTTATGTTTGTGGCATATTGGGCGTGATGTGAACGCGTGGTTGGAAAAAAATGTTGGGAGGAGGAACAAAAATTTAGCATGTGATATTCATGACAACTGGTGGAAGAAAATCATTAAGGCTCCGACAGTAGAGGAATTTAATCGTATATTGCAGAATTTCAAGGTTAAGTACACTCTCCTTGAGCCGTTGGCTGTTGAATATCTAGAGACTACATGGCTCATTCACAAGGAGAAATTTGTTCGAGCCTGGACCAATCAATTTCTCCACTTTGGTAATACTTCCACTAACAGAGTAGAGGCTTCGCATGCTGCTATGAAAGATTGGCTTAATTCTTCCACCAATTCCCTTGACACTTTGTTCACAAAGATTGACTCTCACCTCAGCCACTTGTACCCTCACATCGGGTTAGTTTTCTTATTTAATTGTTTATAGCTGATGTTGTTTAATGTCTTTGAATTTAATTTGTTGGTATGCTTCTATTTATTTAGATAATTCGATTAATTTTATTTTTAATTGACATTATTATAGAGGCTCCCTTGAGGCTTCCATCTCCACGACTCAAACAAGTATGCAGGGATATCCATACTGTTATTTGAACAAGTACGTGTCACACCATTGTTTGAAGTTGGTTAGGAAAGAAGTTCGGCGGAAGGATAAGTTGGGAGGCCTTGTACTTGAGCGATGTGGATGTGTGCCCAAGGTGACACGTGGTATTCCCTGTGCGTGTGACATATTCAAGGCACAGTCATTGCCTGAATATCCCTTACTTCCACACGTGCATGAGTTTTGGAAGAGGCTGACCATTGTGCCATCACATGGGGATGCGAATTACATTGATGAGGACATCAGGTGCGAATTTCAATTATGACATTTAATATTATGCAATTGAATTGACAATTTTTTTTGTTTTGAAGAAATATTTGGAGTTGATATATATGTTTGTTAAGGTATTTCAACGAGGAAGTAGTCCCCACCGTATCTACCAGTCCGTCTTTTTTGGCCCGGCTGTTGAATAGGGCGTACGTAGAGCAGATGTACCCTGACATGGCCAGTGTTGGAGAGCCAGGTACATCGGGACCCCAAAGGGGGCGACCACCAAATAGATTACATCATTCTGTTATGCGCGAGTGGAGCTCACGCGAAAGAGCTACACGTGGCCGGCGTGGCAGGTGCCGTTCAGGGTCATCAGGTCGATCAACCGGTAGATCACACCGCATTCATACAGGTTTTGATGGTGGATCTCCATTTAGGACATGTAAATAAGTCCTTTATTTTAGTGTGATTGTGAATAGATTACATGTTGAAGGTTTGTTTATTTACTGTAACGTAATTACTTAACAGGGTCTGGTGGAGACATTCAGTGTGTGCCAGCATTTTTTCAGCCTTATTGTACAGGGTGGTCAGATGTAAATGGGGATGGCCATTGTGGGTTCCGAGTAATTTCTACGTACCTTTTTGGCCACGAGAAATATTGGAGGTTAGCTCGCAGGTCATTGAGTGGAGAGATTACGAGCCACCCGGACAGGTACAGAGGCGTATTCGAAGCATTAGAGTTGCGTCCGGCCGATGGAGATTTTGTGGCCATGGTACTTAGGCGACTAAATTTCGAAGGCACTGATTGTGGTGAGCAGCATTGGATGGCTACACCTACGGATTTGTTCCCTCTCGCCACTTATGCGAATGCACTGGTAATACAGTTTGATCGTACTCGTTCAGATGGAAATTATTCTGTACTACCTTTGTATTGCTCGACTGGCGACACCCAACCGGAAAGGGTTATAGCGCTTGCCCTTGTGAATGGGAATCATTATGTACGCGTAGATGTGGTCGATGACTGCCCTATCCCGCCGCTGAGCTTCGTTTGGCACCATCAGCGTCATGCTGAAAGTGTAGGTGAGTGGCCACAAAATTTAGAAGCTAGATTTAATGCTTGGAATGCACTACGAGATGGCTAGGATGTATATTGTAAGGAGTCTATTGAAAGGATTCTATTCTGATTGATGGATATTAATGCATTGATAAGCAAATCTACTCCATAGTTAATGTTGCATCTGTTTCACAGTATCCCCATTTTTTCTTCTTTTTCATTTCCCGAGTTATTGTTACTTCAGATTCCAACGTTTCAAACTAGGGGTTTATTGCCATGTGACATATGTTTTATTATTATTATCTTGTGCCTACCACCACTTATTCTGGGTTTTGAAGAAATATACGTAACAAAATACAACATACATATGAAGAAGACAATAAAATATAATCAGCGTAATAATAATACAATATTCAGAAAATGTATACAAAAATAGTCCAATCCAAAGATCATATGGAACGCTCGAACTCATCCTCTAGCTCTGCAGTACGAGGTGCGAACTGATCGTACAAATCAGGAACGCTCTCCCGCACTACATCTAATAATGCATGATGTAGCGCTCCATACTGACCCATCCACTGCAAACATATAAACAATATATTAGATTCCTCTGAACATAATTTAACATATAAACTATATTACATTAATTAATATGAATACTTACAAACTCTGAGGCCGCGCGACGTGGTCGAGGTGGCTCGATAGCAGCATGGGGATCCGGGGGAAGCACGCGCGGACGTGATCGGGGACGAAACCAATCTAAGTAGCCGTCGACCGCAGCACTCCGAGGAACAGCGCCACCTGTCCGCTGGCGGCCAGCTAGGGAAATACCCATGGAAGCCGTGCCGAACTCCTCCCACGCAGACTCTGCATACTCGACGGCGTGTCGGACCACGTATGATCTCCCTGAGTATCCGCGGTAGGTGTCCCGGCCCGGACGGATGAAGCGCGAGGGAATCCACTGTACATACCCAATCTGGCGGACGCATCGGTCTGGCATGTACGGCTCGATGTAGTCCCTGTACGCAATAAGTCCACGGTACAGGGTCCTCGGCGTCCGCGAAACGGCGTCCCGTCCGTAAGGCATCCAAGTAACCTTTGAAACGTAGTTAAAGATTATGAATAATAATTTATATAAAATAATTTAAATCAAAATATATTTGAAGAAGACATTTATAACTATTTACTAACCATGTCGGCTGTCATCTCGTCCAGCGCATGTCGTATGGCGGCCAAGCGCTGCTCTGTGGTAGCGTGGTGGTCGATGGCCCATCTCGCTGCACGTGGCTGAGCGGCGTGCAATGGTAGGGGCCGAGGGTGGGGTCTGAAATCCGGAAAGTGCTCGTATATCCATGACTGTAGTAGAGTCATGCATCCAGCAACCGCAGCACTCCCATGAGATCTCAAAACGCCGGCGGTCGGCGGTTTGAGATCTCAAAACGCCGGCCGATGGCGTTTTGAGACCCCAAAACGCCGGCGGCCGGCTATTCCGGCGGCAAAAATCCACCTAATTCATACCAATTAGCGTTTCTACATATCTAAACTCACATAAACAACGATTTCTAACAAAATAAACGCAATATAAACGTAAAAAATTGCAGAAAAACTCATATTCATATAGATGTTTACCCGGTTAATCAGTGGACCTTTGCCCGCTCCGTGCCTTCGTGGTTGTTCGCCATCTCCTCCGTCCATGATTTGCGTTTTTGGCTGACAAAATCTAAGCAAATTTGCGTTTTTGGTGTGAATTTTGGAGAAAAATAGGGCAAATGGTTCGGCTGCCAATTTGTGGGCTTTTATCCGAATTTCTGGCCGGAAACGCACCCTTTCAGCGAGCGAACCATGGACAAAACGCCTGATTTTTGCGTTTCGTCCATGGTGAAAACGCAAATAATTTGCGTTTAATATGATCTAAAAACGCAAATTTTCGGCGTTAGTACTGTTAAAAACGTGCCATTTTTGCGTTTTATGCCATTATAAACGCGATCTTCGTTAGTTTTTACATGTACAAAACGTTTTTTTCATGCGTTTATCAGCATGACAAAAACGCATTTTTTGTGCGTTTTTGTCCCCCACTTAGTATTTTTTTCAAAAGTTTCACCATAAGGGCATTGTGGTCATTTTATTATTATTTTTATTTTTTTTTGTGATACAAATAGCAAATTCATGATGCAAATAGCAATCCAGTTTAATTAACCATATCTCCTTGAAAACAACAAAAATTAAAGATCTATGGTGGGTGAGAGAGATTAGTTAGTTGTTGACTTTTTTGCCTGTCATTATTACAAATAATTGCTTAACCATGTGACACTTGTATTTTTTTCCGCAAGTTAAAAGTTAGATTTTTATTTAGGTTAAATTTCTTAAAATAATTCATTAGAGAAAATATCATTTTAGTTCAAAATAAAATAAAATTACTTTTTTAGTTCATTACATTATATTTTTTAAAAATTTTGATCTAAAATTCACTTTTACCTGTCTTGACCAGTGACAAAAATTCTTTTATTTTAATTACTGAAAATAATAAAATATTTAAAAAATATATTTATCCTTCGCTTCCCTTCTCTCTTCTCCCCTCTCTCATCTTCCCCACCTCTCCCCTCCGGTCAAAAAGTTTTTTACCCTTTCCCCTCTGTCCTCCACCCCTCCATTGCCTCTCCCCCATTGGGGCTGGACTTGATGTTCATTCTATGAGAGGAATGATGATTGAAGGTGTGAAAAAAATCAAATTTGGCAAAGAAGGCTTTGGTTTGGAGAGAGAATTTTAGCTGCAGTCCTTCAGCTCTCCTTCCCTTTTTTTTTTTTTTAATTTTTCAAACTTTGAATATCAATTGGTTTGGTATTTGATGTGGGTTGTGGAAGCTTGTGATGCAGTTTTGAAGTTTGGGTGACTGATTTTGAAGTGAGTTCTTGGCTGGATTTCAAAACAGAGCTTTGGTGATGGTTTTCTTGGGAGGATTCCGTGGAGGATTTTTTGGAGGAGTTTCCAGGGGTTTAAGGACAAGTATACACAGGTTGTTTATGGATGGTGGTGAATTTTATGTTTTTGGGGTGGATGGGATCTCCAACAGTTTTCTTTTTTTGACTAATTTTGTTGTTTATGTTTTTGTTTGGATTGGTAATTTGGTGCTGGTAATGGTTTAATTATTTCAAATTTCCTTCGAAATTTCGTGCTGCTTTGTGAGATTGGTAATTTGGAGCTTCTTTGTGTTCTGGTTGTTCTGGATGGAGATGGTGGTGAAGAAGGGAGAGGAGGATGGTAGAGAGGTTGGGCGGTGATCGAGTTGAACAGCCGACTGTGGCAGCTAAAAGAACAAGAGAAAAGGGAGGGGGGCGGCGAAGAGAGAATAGAGAGGATAGAAGGGAGAAGGGAAGCGGAGGATAAATATATTTTTTGAATATTTTATTATTTTCAGTAATTAAAAGAAAAAATTTTTCATTAAGACAAAAATGTTCCTAGTCAAGATAAGTAAAAGTGGGGTTTGGACTAAAATTTTTTAAAAATATGATGTAATAGATTAAAAAAGTAATTTTTTTTTTTGTTAAAATGATATTTTCGCTATATGTAATGGACTATTTTAGGAGTTTAGTCTTTTATTTATAACACATAAATAATTACTCACTTCATTTTAAAATATAAATCATTTTTAACTAGCATACATACTAGGACAGCAATTATATGTTGCACATTCTCATAAATTTTAATTATAAAATTTATTAATCCTTATTTAATATATTCTTGATAATAGTATTATATTTAGAGTAGTATATGAGAAATATAAGTTTTAATGAAATTATAAATTAAATAAGGGTAATAAAGTAAAAGTAACGACTTATTTCTTAAAAATATATAAGTGATTTATATTTTGACCGATCTCTTAAATTAAAAAATAACTTATATTTTAAAATAGAAAGAGTACGTGCAAATGAGCGGAACATACTATGTACTTATAATATAATACAGAAATTTCAAAGTGGACTCCACATGTCTTTGGATATAAAGTGAACTTTTCTCCTTCCCCTTTTAAACGTGGGTCTAACATGTTCCCTTAGAGCATTTTCAATAGTTTACTCCTGAAATTGATTAATAAATAAGGTCAATAATGTAATATCAGTTCTTTATTAATTTCTCATTTTATTAATTTTTTGTAATAATTTTATACTATAATTAGTTAATGAATGGATTTACTATAATATTATATTTATTTCACTTATTCACATTATAAATATTTATAATTATTATCAATATTTAAATTTATTTTACTAAAAATACATATAAAAATAATATAACATAAAAAATATATTAATAATTATTTCATAAAATAATAAATTTTAAAACTTAAAAATTGATGATAATATAGATTTTTTTAAATGTATGATTTGGGGAAAAAAAAATATGAGAAGAAGAAAAAAAAAAGTACGAGAAAAAGAAAAAAAATTTTAAAATAAAAAAATAAAAATGTTGACATGGCTAGCGGGTGAAATACACCGTGTCAGTACAAACCGGGTGGCTGGCCTGCAGCCACTCGGTGAATGAACCTTCCGCATCCACAATGGTTAATGAGTTAATTGGGCTGGACCCTACCCCAATTAACCCACAAAAATGTTTCATTTTAGAAAATAATAAATTTTAAAAATAAGATTATAAATAGTAAAAATGGTTACAAATAATAATCTATTTTTTTATTTCCCAAACTTCTCTTATTCATATTCCATTTTCTTATTTTCTTCCAACACGATCTCCTTTATGTAGATAGTTATTGTTTATATTTTTTTTAAATAAAATTTTTAAGGTTAAACACCTAATTTTTAATATTAATAATTATTATCTATTATATTAACATTCTTCTTTCGAAAAAATTATATTAAAGTTTTATTATTATACGTCATTTTGGACGTAGAAAATATATAATTGCATTGCCCCAAGTCTGACAAAATAGTGCACAAAATACAGAACAATTCACGTATAATATTAATACCATGAGATCAAAGCAGGTAAAAAAACTAAACATAGTTTCATCATGCAAGCATACATGCATTTATTCGCAACTTCCCGACATTAATACGTACATAATTAAGTTTCAAGGCACAGTTATTTAATCATTAACTCCTTTATTTTTAATTAACGAGATTTTTGCCATCAATCTCCTTAATAACAGCTATAGCCAAGTTCATCATTGAGGTTGGATCTGGTGTGATTGGCAAAAGCTTCAAATACTCCAATGTCGTTGTTACGATTTTCTTTCCATCTCCATCAGTTCCAGTTTTGAAGATGAAGGTGAATGCCGAGTATGAATCTAGAAGGTCTCCTCCCAGCACCAAATAGCTCACTGATTTGTTAACCTCGTCTATGGCTACAATGGTAGCTTTGATCACTATTGTTGTCCCTCCTGCATGCCCAGCAAGGCCGGAGTCACCCCCGAAATTTAGTGGAACAGTAAATTTAATGTATAATTTTTTTTTTATTAAATATTAAAAAATAAAATTTTAGAAAAATTCTATATGAGTACTAATATTTTGAAAATAAAATAAAATTAGCACATTATCAATAAAAGAAAATTACAGAATGATAATTTAATTAGTAAACTTACGATCACTCTGGGAAAGGGGCTAGCCAACCTGTGGTAGCTGTGCTTATTATCTGTAGTTAAATTGTTTTATTACTATTATTAGTTATTGTCTCAGTACTTTTCTTCTATCGCTTCAATTTGGACTAAAATACTCCTCTACAATATCCTTTATTCCCTCTCCATTTAAATAAAAAGGTAATTTTGTCAAAATTTATGAATTACCGCACTAAAAACTGAGGAGGTAACTAATAACCCCATATCCTACTAGGTAGATATACCTAGTAGTTACTAGTATGAATATCAGTTTTATTATATATATTACTTTTTATATATAGTAATAGGTATATATATAAAATTAAGAACTGTATCGTTAGCATTTCAAAACTTATTATATAGAGTAATTTGCGATTTAGATTTACAAGAAAGAATTGATAATTGAAGAAAAGAGTTGAGTTTAGGCAGTTAGAAATTTACCATCATTAAGAGTAGCGGAGACGATACAACCCAATATTCCCCACAAGCCATCCAACAGATCGAAACCTTTGAATATATCGGGTGCTCCATTGACCAAAACATATGGTCTGTGGGCAAGGATATCGAAGAAATAGTCTGGACTGGAGGTTACCTCTGTCTTGGAAACCAGTTCTCCCACCAGACTCGTCATTTTCTGTGGAATAAAAGCAAAGAAAGGTTCAGTTTTTAGTGTGATCTGAAATACTACAAGGATTAAGTGGTTTATTATATAGGGGGACTCAATCCATCAAAGGCTGAAATAGTTAAACGTCACAATTCATTTCCTGTGGCAATCCGTCCCAAATGAGATGAAGGTCATGTGACATTATTTAAAATAAGGTCTTACAATATTTAATAACAATACAAAACCATAAATAAGATGAATATATTATATTATACGAATATCTTTTACAAATTAAAATATATAAAATTAACAAAATATCATTTGATAGACTTTTTACGAAAGTCTCAACGTAAAAGAAAACTAAATCTGCAAATTTTTAATTTTGGGAGCTCATGTGACTTGTCAGGCTACACCCCTTATGGCCGGGCGGGCCATTGTTGTGAATCACATGAACGATCTTTCTTGACCATTTACTATTTTTTGGATAGTTTTTGATTGTGTTGACTAGATCAACTAATAGCTATTTTAATTGTTTTTAATTAGGTTTGGATAATAATATTTGAAAAAGATTTGGACAGAAATCATGTCATAGTAGGTTTTAGATAATTTAGGTGCATATAAATGGATTTAAATGATTTAGATTTAAGTTTCTCAAATGTTAAAATTAGAGAATATGCTAAAAAGTAAAAGAAGTTAGGTAGGCTCATACAAAAAGATATTAATAAATCGATGTGGTTGTTTGTGGTAAATGTATTATTATAATTGAAAAGTCAAAAATGATATCGTGTATATATTTTTAATAGATTTAGTTTAGATATTTGTGATTTATCTTTTAAATAATAAAGTTTACTATAAAAAAATAAATAATAATAAAATTTATTATGGACAGTTTTTATACTATATACCCTGTATATATATATATATATTTATTACTAAATAAAGTAATAATAATTCAACAATTTTCTAAATTTGAAATTCATCCTTACAAATACAATTGATGGATTGTCATAACTTTAAGGACAGTGTTATATCGTCCCCTTTTTGTTATTAGACGCCCCTATTTTTTCTAAAAAATCCTTTATTTTGTTAAGTGTCGTCTCCTTAATTCTTATTTCTCGTCCCTTTAATGTTTATCTTCCGCCCCTCTTATTATTATCTAACTGCCCTTAATTAATTTATCAAAAATTTTATAAGTCTCTTTTTAATCTACCAAAAATGTATAAAAATTATTATTAAAGTAGCATAGATGAGCAAAACTATAAATAAATTTTTTTTGGTATTTTTAGTAAATTGATTAAAGATAATTAGGTAATTTAATATATTTTTAGATTTAAATATTTTGGTTGGTATTTCTTAATTTGTCAGGAATAATTTGAATATAAAAGGGGCACAAAATAATAAAATAGAATGCGCGAAATAGGCCTTCACTATTTTAAATATAATAATAAATATATGTATTTATGGTATATAGTATAATTTATGCATATCGGATATTTGTCTACTATGTATTTTAATATTTGTTCAAATTGTTTCTTAAAATAATAGCATGATTCCAATTAAAGATCTATTTATAATAGTACTAAATAAAGACATTAGCAACATAAATAAAATTATAATTTAAGAAAAGAAAATACTATTATTCATCATATATGCAATAATGCAAGCATCTATTAACCACTCCCAACCACTGTCATTTATAATCATATACTTTCTCCATTTCTGAATAATAGTACATCATTATTTATTAAATTAAAATAATATAATATAATAATCGATTTTTTTTTTATTTTTTATTTTTATTTGAGGTTTTGAGCATCGATCTCCTTAATGAGAGCAACAGCCAAGTTGATCAATGAAGTGGGATCCGGTGATGTTGGCAAAAGCTTCAAATAGTCCAATGTCCATGCCACCAAGTTTTTTCCATCTTGAGTTCCGGCCCGGAAGGTTATGCTTATGGTTGAGTATAGATTCAGAAGATCTCCTTCAATAATCATATAAGTAACTGATTTGTTACCCTCATCTATGGCTACCATGGTACCTTTCACCATTTTTGTTACCCCTCCTGAAGAAAAGTTAAATTCAACCACCAGTCAAAACTTAATAATATGCCCGTCCTCCAATAATAACTTCTTTATTTATAATAATCCGACGAGATAATTATTATGGAAAAAGTAGGAAACAATTGATAAAGCTTTCAAAACTATTTACTGTTTTTAAAAGAAGTTCAATTTTCTATATTTTTAGTCTCTATACTTGTAGGTTTACCTTTAATACTTTTACTAATAATGAGAGGGGGAAAAAATGCTGTTTTAGTTCATTACATTTTGTCATTTTACTCTTTTGATTCACCATATTTGAAGTCTTTCAAAAAATACTTATTACGTTTAAAATTTAAGCACTTTTGATCCATCAAAAAATTTAGACATGCATAGTCAAATGTCACAAATACATGTATTAGATGTATTTTCTAATTATGCAAAATAGTTTGGACTGAATTTGTAAATTTTTTTTGCAAACACCAGGAAAATTTCTTTTTTTTTTTCTTTTAACCAAGAAAAAATCATTGAGTTTAATATACAATAAAACAATAAATTCACATCCATAGGCCTCTCATTTATCCTGGTGTTTGCACACACCAAAAAAAAAAAAAAATTTAGTCCAAAATATTCTGTATAGTTAGAAAATACCCCCAATGCATGTATTTGTGACCTTTAACTTGTTTTGGCTATAAAAGAAACTTGCTATAGCAGGTCAAAATTTTTTGATGGACCAAAAGTGTGTAAAATTTCAAACGTAATGAGTATTTTTGGAGAGCTCCAAACATGATGGACTAAAAGAGTAAAATAGCCAAACGTAATGGACCAAAACTACATTTTTTTTTCAATAGTAAAATATTAACGTAGTTTAAAAATAATTTTTTTCCGCTTACAACCTTGAATTCGAACCCAAATTTCACAGTTATAAACCTTCACCTCTACCACCTCTCCAAATCCTCCCACCCAAAATTAATTAAGTTTTAATAGTATAAATTAAAAAGAAACCGTAATTTATTTTTTAGTATTATAATTTGTAAATGATAATTAAATTAAAATAGAATAAGAAGCTAAACTATGGAATATTTTAGGAAAGTATTATCCTGCAGTGAGAACTTTACCGTCAATATAAGTAGCGGAGACGATAGAACCAAGTGTTCCCCATAAGCCATCGAGCAGGTCGAAGCTTGTAATTATATCCGGGGCTCCATCCAACAACTGGTAGGGTTTGTGGGCAAAGATATCAAACAAAATGTCGGGACTGGAAGTTACTTCCGTTTCGGAAACCAGTTTGCCTACCAGGCTACTCATTTCTTTAATGTTTTCCTAAACAAAGGAGACGAGGTTTGTGAAAATTTTTTGTAAGGACTTGGGGGTTTATAATAGAGGGAGCGAGAAAATAAATCAAAATCATGAAATGTTATCATATTGCTCGGGCCATTTTCTTTCACTCTCTCTAACTTTTACATAAAATATTTTAGAAAACGAAAGGATTTTTTTTAAATTTATAAAATATTTAAAATTTTTAATATAATTTTTTTAGTTTTAAATTATCTTTATTTAATGAGGTTATTATTTACCGTCCCTATTTATTAAATTATCCGTAATTTTTATCTAAATTCATTTATTCTTCCTTCTTTAAAAGGAATTTGGATAAAAATTAGAACAATTTGATTAAAAAAGGATGATAAATAATAAAATAAAGATTGATAAATTATAATTCTATTGTTTAATAGTATAATATAATAAATAATTTTTTAAAATAATTATAATAAATGAAATTTAATATTAATATTGTTGTTTAAATTAAATAATATTTAATATTTAATTTATTTAAACGATTTTAAATATTTTATATTAAAAATTAGAGGAATATACTTTTCCCCTAACACCAACGTGAATCATGCGTGTGTTGGTATAATACACCCTATCTATTTTTTCTCTTTTACTTGGTTTAACTCATTTATTGATATACAGGTGTTTTAAATGTTCGCGGATCCAAATTAATGTCAGATAAAAAAGATTTTGGTTATAATTTTTCGTGTGACAGACCGAGACGGGACGGTACTTACGATATTTTGATATGAGATGCGTTTTATTTAGTCGTTTAAAGATGTAGTCATAGTCTCACAGAACCGTGAATGTAGCATTACTGAACACAATGATATTTCATTTTTTCCTATAAAAATCATACTATAAGAACATAAATTTTATTCAAATAAATTATAAATTAGCTTAATTTTTTAAATCTAATAAGATTAGTAATATTGAAATTTATTAAGATAAAAGGAAACCAAAAAAAAAAAAAAAAACTTGCAATTGGAGGAGGAAGCTGGCAAGCTGCGGGCGACTGGGCAGCGGCAGGGCCACGGGCAAGGTGCCTGGCAGCAGGTGCAGGCGGGCAAAAACTGGAGTGAGTGGAGGGCAACTGACTGGCAGGAGACTTTTTTTTTTTTTTTAACCCAATTTACTAACATTAATAATACTTTATTTATTCATCTCAAAAAAATAATTTCATAAACATTCATACAAATAGTATTACTACTCCAAATGCTTGAGAAATGACTTAATTAAATTTGTAATCATCTCTACCATTCTTTCAAGGGAAGGTAACCCTATACGAGTAGTCATCATTGATATCTTCAAATAATAATAATACATGTTTTTTTTTTTTATATATAATAGAAAGGCTTAAATCTATTTTTAATCCCTCATAACATGGGTCATTCCAGTTTTGGTCCCTCATATATTTTAGTCACTAATTTTAGTCCCACTTAAATTTTTTTTACCAATTATGGTCAACGGAAAAGTTTAGAAGATAACGAATTAACTCATTTGATCGCTAGTCAAACTTATTTTTTTTTCAAAATGATTTGTACCATGATGTTTTCAATCCATTTTATAACTCGGTTCCTCATGACTTAATAAAAAAAATTTAAGTGGGACTAGAATTAGTGACTAAAATATATGATGGACCAAAACTAGAATAACTCATGTTATGAAGGACAAAAAATGGATTTAAGCATAATAGAAAATATATTATTTCTAATAGTAAAAATAACTAATTCTTTATTGAGTTATGAATATTTTAATAGATAAAATAATTAATATACCGATTCAAAACCATGACAAAATTAGGAAAAATTAGAGACCTTTTATGATAGCCTCTTTAATTCCAATGGTATAGAGTCAGGAAGGCTAGATTTTATAATCACTTTTGTGGTCTAAAACTTGTTTGAGCAAGCAAGTTAAACCTCACAAATTAATAGAAGATTTTCAAATTCACTGATGTCTCAGAAGACTGTTTTGAAAAAAAAAAAAAAAAAAAAAAAAACCCTTAAACATATATCCACCATCTTTTCAAGGGAAAAAAAGAGAAGAAGAAAACCCCCCCCCCCCCCCCCCCCCCCCCCCCCAAAAAAAAAACAATAATAATACAATTAATTCCTGGGGGCCATTTTTTTGCTTTTCTTGCACCAATGTGATTCATATGAATTATCTTTCCTCACTAACTCCCTTAAATTAAGACAAAATGAATTATTCTTCTCTTTTCTTTATTAATAAATTATATTACATAATTACACAATTTTTAAGTCAACCATCAACAGAAACTGGGCTACTTACCCGTAAATAAATATATTACTGTTCAGGAGTAACTAATTACAAGGGAACTTCATTAATTTAAAATTATAAACTCAAGTTATTTTGTAAATGTGAAACAAATAATTTCAAATTATAAAATAATTTTATATACATGCTTGTCTTTTTGGATTAAAGTGAGAATTCCATTTAGCTGGAATTCATAGCGTCAATCCCCTTAGTAATAGTGAGGAATAAATCCATGAGAGAGGTGGGATCGGGGACGGATGGAGATCTCTTCACGTACTCAAGGGTCCATGTAACAGTGGTCTTCCTGCCACGTGTCTCAACGCGAGTGGATATACTGAATGATGAGTACAACTGCATGATATCTCCCTCGGTGATTTTATATTTGGTTGTCTTCGTATTGTCGTCCAAAGCCTCAAATATTCCCCTTACCACTTGCTTTTTTCCCTCTGAAATATCAACCACTATGCCACTAAAATTAAATCGACTCCCAAAGCCCTCCCAAACAAATTTTTTTTTTTTTTATTTAGAAAAACTCAAATAAAACTAAAATTATCTTTATCTTTAACGTTACAAATAAAACTCAAATTATAAGAAAATAAAGATTGATTAATTAATTTTTTGAACGAAATAATATTAAATATCACTACGTTAAAGTGCATATTTTGTGTTACGAATTTGACCTAGGAAAAATATATAAAAGTTGAAATTACATATCTCAAACTTTGAATGGATTGATTTAGAAACAAATTCACAGTGAGTAACTTTTTCCTTTTAAGTCGAGAAATATCTAAACTATTATATAGGTATGAGCATTTTCAGCTGACATGGATACAAATCTCAAGAAATAATTACAATCAAAATTTTGTTCTTCGTACTGATCAAGTTATTGATGTATTTTCCAAAACAAAAACAATACGTATACTATTTATCCTCTTCAGTTTACAAAAAGAGTTGCATCTACTTTATCAATATAATCATACATATACTATTTATTTTTGGGTTATAAATTTGATATGTCACTAAACTTGTTCAATACTATACTTTTAAATATTAACTTTTTGTTTGACTAATAAATCATTAAATTCTTTAAACAATATACTTTTGATCATTGAACTTTTTTGCTTGACTAATAGGTCATTAAACTATTAAAACGTATAACTTGTCTTACTTTTATCTATAAAAAAAAATCCAAAATTAATATTTCATTTTTGTCCTTTTAAAAAACTACCAAATTTTGTATAAATTTAATTTTTCGTCGGATCATACATGAATATTCGATAAAAGTATGATAAATTATACGTTTTAATAGTTTAATGGACTATTACTCAAACAAAAAAGTTCAGTGACCAAAAGTTTACTGTTTTAAGAGTCTAATGGCCTATTAGTCAAACAAAAAAGTTCAGTTGCCAAAAGTATACTATTGAATAAATTTAGTGACCTATCAAATTTTTAACCCTTTATTCTTTATTTTTATATGGAAGTAATTCTCAACCGAAGAAATCAACTAAAAATTTAATAATTCTTGATGATGATTAAACAACATTATTCGAAGGTAAAATTCTCAAATAATTATAAATGTGATTCATTTATAGAGGGTAAGTGGCTAACATATCAAATCTTAACGTGAAATATAAGTAAAAAATGCTCTTGGAAAGTAAAATTTACCGTGAGTGAAATTAATGAAGTAGGAGGATCCAGGCGTTCCCCAAGAACCTCTAAGCAGGGTGAAACTCTGATAAATATGAGGGAAGGCAGTGACCAAGTGATGTGGTCGATGCCCAAATATTTCATGGAACACGTCTCCGTTGGCCTTCACCTCCTTTGACGAAACCAGCCTACCTGCAAGACTCATTTCTTCTCTATTTTTATCAAACAAGTTTTCTGATGAAGAGAACTTTGAGGAAGAAAGCTTCAGTTTGTTTTATGGCACATATTTTTTCCTTTCTAAATAAAAGACCTCAAATAAATTTTTTATTTTTTTGTCACGAACTGAACCCACTTGAATAATTTACTAAAGTAAATTACTTCGGGATCTTAGACTCAATGAAAAAATAATTATATTTTACGTTTAGGAGTACATATGCATAGATATATGTTGACATAATAAAAATAACTCATTTAATACAATGGTCCCCTGAATTTGTTTTGTTTATCCCATTAATTAATTCTCCCATGCCATTTATCAAAAAATATATATATTGTATTGTCCCTCTCGTTGTATGCCAACTCTATGTTCATAAAAATCAAATTCTCAATCTTAATTAGGTAAATTAAAGAATGTTAGTGTAAATTTTCAAAACCTTAAATACCTCTCCGAGGTGAAATAGGTGATGTTTATTAGAGACATTATAATTTGACACTTAAATTATTATTATTTTTTTAAAAATTTTTACATGTCGTATTCAGTTATTGTTTCTTAATGTTGTGATTTGTAAAAAAATTCCTATCCCTTTTCTTGGACAAGGAAAGATCTCATGATCCTATAAGGTTGATGCAGCCATATGCGGTGGGAATAACAAGATTCATAATCACTCTCAAACACCCTGTCTTCCTCTGCAATTTCTTCACAAATATGGAAAATATTTGGAACAACATCAAGCTTCCATCACTGCCAATTCCTAACATTTCTGATATCTTATCCTAACACACCCTTTTTTGTGGCGAAAAATAAAATATTTTTAACACTAAAAATAGTAATATAAATAAAATGAAATGATCCAAATATGTTGCTTTCATGTACATATGTAACATTTTAATTTGCCTGATCCCTATATTCATATGGATCACAAGCTACATTTTGAACAATTAATTTATATCCACGTAAGAAAATCAATTATATATTTAATACTAAAATATATAATAAATAAAATCATTAATTTTAGACAAACATACAATAAATAATACATAACACATAACTCGATATTCCATTTTACGTACTGTATTTTTCATCACGCTAGCTTATTAACTCCCTCCCCATTTTAAATAAATATGAATAATCATATTTATTGAATTAAAATAATACAAAAATTATTATTTTGAGACGAGGATAATAGCCTTTATTGGGCAATCCAAATCACTATTCGAATCCAACGGATTAACTATTCCCTTAATAATTTATATGAGAGTTTGAGCATCAATCTCCTTAATAGCAGCTACAGCCACGTCCATCAATGAAGTCGGGTCGGGTGTGATTGGCAGAAGCTTCACATAATCCATTGTCCAAGTAACGAAGTTCTTTCCATCTTGAGTTCCAGCCTGAAAAGTGGCGCTGATAGTTGTGTATAAACTCAGGAGGTCTCCTGCTATTATCATAAAAGTTACTGATTTTTTAACCTCATCTATCGTCACAACCGTAGCAGAGGTCGTTACAGTTTTACCTCCTGATAAAGAAAAAAAAAATTACTTTCTTCATCCCGTACCCTAAATCATATTCAAAATATAGAAAATGTAATACAAATTAAAGAAAAAATCGACCTTCCACATAAGTAGCAGAGAGGACACAGCCCAGTACTCCCCACAAGCCTTGAAGCAGGTCCAAACTCTTGAATAAATCGGGTGCTACATTGACCAATTGATATGGTTTGTAAGCAAAGATATCAAAGAAAATATCTGGGCTTGAAGTTACTTCTGTTTTGGTTACAAGTTGGCCTATAAGGCTTGCCATTTTTCTTCAGAATTTTCTCAAGGAAAGAAAGAAAGATAGCAAAGGTTTTACTAATTCGTTTATCGACATAATATGGATGAGTTTATATAATAATTCATCATCTCACGAGGCTAAAGCTAAGGTTTTCAATTAATTTTAATTTAATATATTTTCTCTATCCGTTTATGGAGGCATAATAGTACATTAAAATTTTTTATAATTTATATATATATATTGATACTTATAATTTTTTTTAAATTTTTCTAGACGTTAATGATACGTTACATATTAAAAAAATTATTAGTTTTTCTTATTTTGAGAACGATTCTATAAATTTCCGTTCTTGAATTCTGGTAAAATTTGTTTAGTATTAATAAAAAAAAAAAATACAAACGGTATAAATAAATGGTTGATTCTGGCAAAAGAATCGTCATGGGGCCATTTCTTTTATTTTCTTGCAATGACGTGAATCACATGAATGCTTATATGCATTTTATTTGTCAAACTTAATTGGGACTAAATTTTAAAAAATTACAGACTATTTATGATCACATGAATCACAAAAAGTGAATATAACATATAATTATGAACATCAATACAGCTGAAACGATAGACATTTGACTTGACAAAATAAAATATATCAACTATCATTCATTTTATACATTCAATAAGAATTATTCAAAATGAACTCTGATCATATATGGCAAGGTACAAATTATACTGGACACCATTAAGTCTTACTAGTTAGTTATTTGTACTATTTTTGTTTTTTTTTATTCTTATTAATTTTTTTAACGCTTCTCCCCCAATCTCCAATGCACACGTATGTACCATAAGCATTATTGGAGTTAGTTACCAAAATTTAATTCCTTATTTCGTGTTTTGTTCAGTTTTTTTTTTTTCTTTTATTTCAGTATTTTTTTTTTTAATTAGAACCACGGCGATATCTAGTACTAGGAGTTTAACATATTTTTATTGAGGGTATGGTTATATCGCGTCCCATTTTTATTATTCAACGCTTTTATTTTTTTAAAAAAATTCTCTATTTTCTTAAATATCGCCATTTAATTCTTATTTCTTGTCCTCTTAATACTTATTTTCTGTCCCTATATTATTACCTAACTGTCCTTAATCAATTTATCAAAAAATTTATAAGTCCCTTCTTAATTTATCAAAAATTTATAAAAATTATGATTAAAGTAGTATAGATGAATGAAATTATAAATAATTTTTTTGGATATTTTTGATAAATTGATTAAAAATAGTTAGATAATTTAATATATTATTATATTTTATATTTAAATATTTTTAATTTATCATATATAATTTAAGTTTAAAAGCGACCCGAAATCAATGGCGAAATCATTCTCGGCACATTGCAAGTTTCGAAAAACATTCCCAAAAGACTCCTTGTGTTCCAGACTTTCAAACATGCCTTTAATCTACGCAACTTCAAGGAGAAAGAAAGCATACCAAATGAGTGAGTTCGCTGAACCCAGTTTTCCCCCACCACCGCCATAAAACCACTTTGCCCGTTTTTATTAATGGCAATTTCTTAAATACTCCCCCCATTTTCTTTATTTATGCTCCTTAAATTATCATTTTGTCTATCTTCTTATCAAAATATCTGTATTATTTTTAAATTAAAAAATAATAACAACAATTTGTTAAATTTTTGTTGTTAGTATGTTATTTATTTCATAATAGAAAAATAAAAGTTTTACATAATTTGAAGAAATTTTAATTTAATTTTAAAATTATTTAATTAATTAAAAAAAGTATCAATGAGAGAAATTATTTAAATTATTTAAATTTAAAATATTTAAGTAATAAAATCATATTTTAAAAAATAATCTATTCTAATGTTATAATTGACATATTCTAATATTTAAAATATTTGTAGTTTTAAAAATTTTAATTGAAGATATTTTTAAATTTTTATAAAATTTTAAAAATATTTTTAATCATGAAAAAAAATAAAACAAGTAGACTACTTGTAGCAAATTAGAGCTAAATTACCTTAGACAAGTTTAGGGTCTTAGGCTCAATAAAGAAACGATGGTAATTCAAGTGATTTACCACAACAAATCCTAACTCTAGTTATCCATAAGTTGACCAACAGTTTATCTTGGGATAAGTTAACTATAGTTTCACAAAATATCAAATTCTCAACTAAATTAAAGATTGTTATCATAAATTTTCAAGACCTTAACTACTTTTTAAAGTGAAATAGGTGATGTTTATTAGATAATGTTTAAAATTTAGGCGATAACTAGTAATACCTTTTAGTTTATCCGATGTATAAATTAGGAGTTTCTTTAGAGTATTTGATGCATGGATAGCTTAGTGATGAATCTCGGTTTAGTTTTGTAACATGGTTAAGGGTTAACTACAACACTGTTCTTTGTATTTTTTAGATTATTTTTTATTTAATAAGAAAGGTAATCAAACTAGGCGGGTCTACTTTGCCAGTTGGGGTTGGTGGGATTTTTTTTTAAAAAAAAATTAATGTTATGATTGATAATGAGTTGGGAAATACAAATGGAAATTGTTATAAAAATTTTCCTATCGCTTTTCTTGGACAAGGAAAGATTTTCATGATCCTATAAAGTTGATGCAGCCATATGTGGTGGGAATAACAACATTCACAAATATGGAAATATTTGGCCGAAAATAAAATTATTTCTAATACTAAAAATAATGTTATAAATACAATGAAATGATCCAAATATGTTGCTTCTTTTTAACATATGTAACATTTTAATTTGTTCGAGCTCTATATTCATATTGATCACAAGCTACATTTTGAACCATTAATTTATATCAACAAAAAAATATCAATTATATTTATATAAATAAAACTATTGATCTTAGATAAACCTACAATAGATTCATAACACTTAACATTATACATTATCAATATGAAATTGAAGAAGCACAACATATTTCGATATCCCATTTTACAAAACTGTGTTATTCATCATGCTAGCTTATTAACTCCTCCTTTATTTTAAAAACAATAATCATTATTTATTGAATTAAAATAATACAATAAATAAGATTATTATTTTAGTAACCTTTATTGCACACTCCAAATAACTAGTACTTGGGAAATTTTGAATCCAACAATAAGGGATTAACTATTCCCTTTAACAATTTATATGAGATTTTGAGCATCAATCTCCTTAGTAGCAGCTACAACCACGGCCATCAATGAAGTCGGGTCGGGTGTGATTGGCAGAAGCTTCACATAATCCATTGTCCATGCAACGAAGTTCTTTCCATCTTGAGTTCCAGCCTGAATAGTTGCGCTGATGGTTGTGTATAAACTCAGGAGGTCTCCTGTTATTATCAAAAAAGTCACTGATTTTTTCACCTCGTCTATCACCGTAACTTTAGCGTTGGCCGTTACAGTTTTTCCTCCTGATTAAGAAAACACAAACAAAAATTACTCTCTTCTTCCCTTACCCTTAAATCATGTTTATAATATTAAAAAGGTATTCATAAATTAAAGAAAAAAGAAACGACGAGAGAGGATGGTGCAACGAGAAATCGACCATCCACATAAGTAACAGAGATGACACAGCCCAGTACTCCCCAGGAGCCTTGAAGAAGGTCTAAACTCTTGTAAACATCGGGTGCTGAGTTGACCAATTGATATGGTTTGTAGGCAAAGATATCAAAGAAAATGTCTGGACTGGAAGTTACTTCTGTTTTGGTGACAAGTTGGCCTATAAGACTCGTCATTTTACTTCAGAATTTTGCCCAAGGAAAGAAAGAAAAATTGCAAAGGAACTGATTCGTTTATCTAAATATTATGGATGGGTTTATATAGTAATTCATCTTCTCACCATAGTAAAGTAAGCACCTTAATGACAAGTAGGAGATGACCTAATAGTTAACACTGCTTACTTAGAATTATGGAGGTCTGAGTTTAAATTACACCGGAAACACTAGAATCATAGAGTTCCTGAATTTGGAGTTTGGGTGCATTTCCAGAGAAAGGATCATCATGGGGCCATTTCTTTTATTTTGTTGCATGGATGTGAATCACATGAATGCTACTAATTATTTTTCTTTTTCAAACTTAATTGGGGCTAAATATTAGAAAATTTAAATATTATTTTATCATCACATGAATCACAAAACATGAATATAAAAATATAATTATGAACATCAATACAGCTCAAACGATAAACATTGGACTTAGCAAAATAAAATATTATATTCTATTGGATAGAGTTTGTATTAGCATACACACCACCACCATAAACCATAACATGAGACTGAATGCGCATCGCGCGGCGATAGATCCGTTTATCTTGAATTCATAGTCTCAATGCCCTTAACAAAAGCAACGGCTAGGTCCATGAGTGATTTCGGATCCGGGACGTTTGGAGACTTCTTTACGTACTCAAAGATCCATGTGATTGTGCTCTTTCCGCCCCGTGTTTCGACCCGGACTGTGGCACTAAACGATCTGTAGAGCTGCATCAAATCTCCTTCGGTTATTTTGTATGTCACTGATTTCCTGTTGTTGTCCACTGCCTCTATTGTTGCCTTTGCCACACTCTTTTTACCATCTAAATTACCAACAACAACTATGAGTCCTAGATTTATAGCAACTTAATACATTTTAAAATAATAGTTTAGTTCGTTAAACTAAAATAATATAATAAATAAGAAATACTATTTTTTTATTTTAAAAAAATCGAAAGAATATTGTATACTCAAATATTTTTAAATGGTAGTTTTGAGTTTATTAATCAAGAAAGTTGAAAATTGTACTTAATTTTTTTGAAACTCTAATTTCTTTTTTTATCTGTCTTTAATATTACATAGGGATTTTGAAATAATAGCTATTGCATGCATTGAAAGTAATAATGTTGAGGAACATTTATCTTCACAAGAGTTGAAATATAATCTTGAAAAATATTTGGCTTATCTTTAAAAAAAATCATATTTATCATGTTTAAATAATAAGAATTATATTCAAAACTAGACTCCACCCTTGGGAGGAAGGTAGTAGATTTTTTATACCATATTCTTACACTATTATCTAGATATTCTATTTTATGGAGGGTAAAATTACTTTAATATTATGACCTCCTGAATATTCATTTTTCTCACTCTAACCAATATAGTATTATCATTTGACAACAGAATATCTTACAATGTAATTCTAGAATTACTATTTACATATTGGAGATAGTATATTATGTTTTGTTATATATATATATATATTAAGAATAAAAGTGACTTTATTAAATTACTGAAAATCGTTCAGCAACAATTAAATTAGGAAATGTGGCACACTACGTCCGTTTTGCACTTTGCTATACTAATTATAAGGAAGTAAATAAATTAAGAAAAATTAAATTTACCAATAGTGTAATTAGCGAAGACGACAGATCCAGGTGTGCCCCATGAACCTCTGAGGAGGGTAAAACTCTGAACAATCTGAGGGAAGGAGGTGGCCAAGGTGTGTGGACGATGAGCAAATATCTCATGAAACACGTCTCCGTTGGCCTTCACTTCGTTTTGGGAAACCAGCCTTCCTGCTAGACTCATTTCTTCTTCTTTATTTATTTTTTTTTTTTGGATCCTCCCCAAAAAAGTTAAAAAACGTATATGTAAAATTCTATGCTCTCATCCCAGGTATACGGAAATGCTCAGTGTTTATAGGGTTCATCATTTTGGCAGCATTTTCAAACGCCAAAAATGTCACATTTCCCACTTGTTTAAATTAAAAATTAATTTAATTTTCAAAATTTTTAGCACCAAAATTTATAGTCTTATTTATAATATTATAGCTAATATAATTATTTATGATTTATACATAATGTAATGTTAAAATGTGAATGTATAAGTAGGACAAAAAATATTTGAAGATATAAAGGAGGTGATAGTCTAAAAATGTTTCTCCAGATGAGAACAAAACTTTTGTTGCTGAAATCCGGCCCCCTTCTCAGAAAACGATGACTTGTTGTTGATTACCCTAAAAGCTGATGCAGCCTTGTGTGGTGGCAACACCAAGATTCTTAATCACTATCCAACCACCTGTCTTCCTTATCCCAACTCACTTGCATCATATTTGTTGCTGATATTTTTCATTTCGTGAGGTTACAATTAATTATATAGATATAGATATACTCCCAAGTCAAAAAAATAATCACATATTTACAAAATATCGTTTCAATTCACCTCATTCCATCAGGGATTACAAACGATTTGAATTTGCTATTTTTTCATGTATCAAATGTAGACAAGCTGTGAGTTAAAAATTCCCATAATTAGTACAACTCTCGTGTTCAGTTGTTATCGTTAAATTTTGAACGGTGAACCGACTGTTAATAATAAGTCAAAGGAACGTGAATATAATATTAAGTCATCATGCCCCCTATATTCTGGGTGACACACATATTATGTAGGCTGCAACTCTCTTGTAAAAAATCAAAATCGCTAGTTATGATCAGTCAACCATAAGATAGTGTATCTCATTTAAAAATATTATTTTTATATTTTTTTATTTAATAAATATAAGTCTATTTTTAGATAAATATACTAGTATATTTTGTGGAGTTGACTTGTATGGTTGTATGATTGTAGTCTAGCAAGGAACGAGCATTTACATGTGAAACATATTACTTAAACATAAACTTCACAAGTAATTTGATTTTACTTCAACTTTCAAGTTTTCATCGGCAATGGTTAATATCACTATTAAAGTCTCTCATCATTATTTAAAAAAAAAATCTCTCATCATAAATAAATAAGTCTCATCACAAATCATCTTCGTACCATGATGTACTCCCATATATCCGATAAAAAGAATACTCTTATTTGGAGAAAATATAACTTTTTTAGTAAAATATTTTGATTATTATTTTTTTCTTAAATATTATATTTTTATTATATTATATACTCTTTAGTCCCATATGTACCATGAATTTCAGTCTCTCTACTTATTATTATTAAGTTTTGAATTCAACGTCTATATCTATAGTATCAAAGTTGGACTTTTCGATGTGTGTTTGTTTGATGCAAATATGACTTGGGCCCTTTCTCCCCGTTAGTGGGTTGGGCCCTTTCTGTGTTAATTGGTTATTTTAGTCCCTTTTTTTCTAATAAAACTAGATCTAAACTTCATTGTGCATGAACAAAGGTTATGTGCAATTCTTATTACCCTTCCTCCTCCCAGTGCATTTTGCAAATATTATGGTTGAGCCCACACTAGATCATCTACCTGTATATATTCCTTCTCGCAAATTATACTATATACATGAACAATATATAAATATTACTATATTTAAAAATGAAGTGAGAAGACTGATGTTGTGGTGTAAAATAGTGGGTATATATTCAAAATTAGAAATTAATATATTACCATCACTTTATTCCCAAATATAATAATAAGTATATATCCTTAGGGTATATAGTATAATTTGTCATTTCCTCCACCTCTTATAAGGCCATATAAGGCCAGACAAAAAAAAAAAGAATAAGGCTATACGTATGTTGCAAATCAGAAAATATATTAAATTTTGAAATCAGCTCGACTAGATAGTTCAGTCAAATGCAATGAGCATAAATTTCACTTACGGGGCTCGAGCTCTGCTTGTCTTAAAATGGCTAGGCTCGAGTTCAAGTTCGAGCTCGATCGAACTTGTTTTTTGGTGCTCGAGAAATATCATCAAACTTGAGTTCGGCTCGTGAGCTAGGTAGCTCACGAGTTTGAGTTTGAGCTCGAGCTCACGAGCCGAGCTTGATTTGAGCTTGGATAATAAGGATAAAAACGTAAAAATATTTATTATTATATTATTATAAAATAAATAATAATATAGATAATATATAGGCTCGTTTGGCTCGACGAGCCTACCAAACCTATACATTACATGCTCGAGCTCGGCTCGTTACCTTAACGAGCTGGGCTCGAGCTCAGTTCGAGTTTGGTGTACTTCGAGTTCGAGTCAAGTTTTGACCAAACCTGCTCGCGAAAAGCTCACAAGCGGCTCAGTTCAGTTGCACCCCTACTCGAACGTGAAAACAAAAGATAGCCCAACAAATGGATGAGTTCAAACGGGGCAAGAACCATACTTTTAGAGAATTGACAGTCCAAATCTTATTTAAACTATGAGAATAATTGATTAAACCGTGTCATAAACCATGCTACAAGGGGTCATCCTCCAAACGGGATAGGAGAAAACCTTTAAGTTGTTTAAGTAAATTAGGTGACAAATCGGCCATAACAATAAGAGTTAAAAATAAGGTTTAAATTCATTTTTTGATCCCTTTTAATAGGGTTATTCTGATTTTGGTCCCTCTTTTTATTTCATCACAAATATTAGTCTCGTTTAAATTTTTTTTTGACAATTATAATATAATATTTTTTATGACAATATCCTTTTGACAAAAGTAATTTTATTTCAAGCAAACAAGCATTTTATTTCGAACTACTTATATATATTAAGCAAACAAACACAGAAACAAACACAGAAGTTGGGAATGAATCTCAATATCCCAACTCAAAAGTTTATTTTGATTACATAAAGATAACAATAACATAAATTTTTTTTAAAAATGGATGGCCCTTATTATTTTTGTGCTTTGGTAAGGTAAGCATCAACCTCTTTGGAGACATTTAGCAGAAAATCAAGATGAGAAAATGGGGTCGGGATACCATCATTTGCCTTGTCATATTCAAGACTCCATTTGGCTATATTTTTGCCATTTTTTGTTGTTGCGTGAAAGGCGGCCTTGAAGCTCTTGAAATAGTTGGTAACTTCTCCTCCAATCAGCTCGAATGTGATAGTGTTGTTTGTCATATCAATAGCATCAATCTTATCTATTGCAATTACCGGAGTTCCTACACCCATCACAAAATACATGATTTAATTAAATAAAATTTTTTGATTTACCTTTCAAAAAATAATTATAAGTTGATAATTTATAATCGTATATAAATAAACTAATTTCGTTTTAATAAATAATTTGATAATATAACACAGTAAATAATATAAACGAAATTAGAACGTGAACAATAACCATGATTTGGAAAGAAAAAAAAAAATTATTTAGTATTGGAGCTCAGTTGAATATACCCATGACATAGGTCCAAAGTCTGATAGAACCAACAGTCTTGCCATCTCCTTCAAGAACTTGAATGCTTTGAAGTTTGTCAGGGCTAATCTTTGGCATGAGACTGGTTTGGTTCTCAGTCCGTATACCCTGTACACAGTGGTACATGTACCTACTACTATATATAGTAATTTTTTGCTTAACAACTGTACACTTACTAAATATAGTAAGTTTCGCCGACGCGCGCGCCTTTTTTTTTTTTTTTCCGTGCTGAGTGAACAACGTCTTCGCTGAGTCAACAACGTCTCAGAACAACTACCGCAACGTCCAAAGAACAACTGCCGCAACGTCCAAAAAACATACTTAACAAGGGAGATCAGATCAGGATTATATAGACATCAGATCAGAGAATAATAGACATCAGATCAACAGACTATAGATATCAGATCAAGAATATAAAAAAAATCATACAATAGAACTAAAACACATTTAACAAGGGAGATCAGATCAGGATTATATAGACATCAGATCAGCGAATACTTGACATCAGATCAACAGACAATAGATATCAGATCAAGAATATAAAAGAAATCATACAGTAGAACTAAAACATACTTAACAAGGGAGATCAGATCAGGATTATATAGACATCAGATCAAAGAATACTAGACATCAGATCAACAGACTATAGATATCAGATCAAGAATCATTCAAGAAATCATACAATAGAATTAAAACACACTTAACAATGGAGATCAGATCAGGATTATATAGACATCAGATCAGCGAATACTTGACATCAGATCAAAATACTATAGATATCAGATCACCACGTCCAGATACGTCCAGCTACGTCCGACAACGTCCCGCAACATTCTAAAATACAAAGGAGAAACGTCCCACAACGTCTAGTTACGTCCCGCAACGTCCGAAAATACAAAGCAGCAACGTCCCACAACGTTGTGCGCTACAGTTTTTTTTTTTTTTTTACCCCCAGCCTTTTTTTAAAAAAAATACTTTTTTAAAAAAAATACTTTTTAAAAAAAATAATAAGACAGTAGATATCAAATCAATATACTATAGATATCAGATCAATAATATAAAAGAAATCATACAATATAACTAATACATACTTAACAAGGGAGATCAGATCAGGATTATATAGACATCAGATCAGTGAATACTAGACATCAGATCAACAGACTATAGATATCAGATCAACAATATAAAAGAAATCATACAGTAGAACTAAAACATACTTAACAAGGGAGATCAGATCAGGATTATATAGACATCAGATCAGCGAATACTTGACATCAGATCAACAGACAATAGATATCAGATCAAGAATATAAAAGAAATCATACAGTAGAACTAAAACATACTTAACAAGGGAGATCAGATCAGGACTATATAGACATCAGATCAGCGAATACTTGACATCAGATCAACAGACAATAGATATCAGATCACCACGTCCAGATACGCCCGACAACGTCCCTCAACATTATAAAATACAAAGCAGCAACGTCTCACAACGTCTAGTTACGTCCCGCAACGTCCGAAAATACAAAGCAGCAACGTCCCACAACGTCTAACGTCCCCCAACGTCTAGTTACGTCCCATAAGTGGGGAAGAATCATAAGCAACCCATTTCACATGAAAGTGCTAATACCTCACGGAAACCATTTATATATCATATTTTGGAGTAACATAGCATTATTTGAATAAGAAAACACGAATATAACATCATTAATACAGTACCCAACATCAAATCGTGAAAATAAGGTTCCATAAATCCATTACATACAGTTCATACATTATGATGTGGTGATTTTTTAAGAAGAATAAGTTATTTTTGAAGAAGAATGAGAGATTTTTGAAGAAGAAGAAAAGATTTTTGAATTGGAAGAAGTGATTTTTTAAGAAGAAGTAATTTTTCCGTTGTATTTGATGTTGTTCGTCGGAAAAAATAATCGTCGATCTCCGTTAAATCTGTGTTTGAATGAAAATTTTCATTAAATGCGGTTTCGAATAGAGTACGGCGAAGAAGAATAATTGATTTTTTAAGAAAAAGAAGTGATTTTTTGAAAAAGAAGAAACTGGATTTTTTCATAAGAAGAAGAAGAAAAGAGCGTGTATCTCACTCTCTTATAGTGAGAGTGGTGATGTGTTAGTAGGTACATGTACCACTTGGTACAGAATATAATTTGCGTTTGGTTCTTGTACACATCAAATAGCCTATCAGGAGATGATTTTACCTCGGTTTGGAGCTCAAGCCTACAAATTTGGGCCATAGATTTGGATTTTTTTTTTGAGAATTTTGAACTGTGAAATAAATTGTTCCCTTGATATCTAAACAAGCCAACATGGGTTATTTATAATGAGGAAAAAGAACACTTTATTTGGATTCTCTTCGCTTTTACCACACGAAATTAGTACTCCCTTCCATCATAATAATAGTTTTATTTTAAAATTATTTTATCCCTAAAAATAATATAATTTTAATATTTTTATTATTAATATATATCATTTTACTTTCAATATCTACAATAATATAATTATATGAAATTAAAATAGAAAATTACAAGTGAACAAAATATTTTATACAATTTGTATTTTATTCAAGATAATAAATTATATATTAGATTAATATGTATATTATTATTGTGATATAAATTATTTTTAGTTGGCTATCATCGTTTAAGATAAGTGAGATTCTAAATTCGAATCACTGCAGGATGGGGTAGAAACACAAACACACGAGTATTATTTCATCTTTTTTTTTTTTTTTAATCAATTGATTATACCCATAAAAAAAATAAATAAATAAGGGACAACTTTTGTATTGTACATATCATCAGTCTCATATCTAAAGACCAAAGAATCAGTTCAAGAACTGATCCTCCACCAACAGGGAATTGGAATCCTGTTGGTCCTCTTCATAATCAAACCACCATTATCACATAAAGGCAGCAGCAGACAAAAGCATTCAATAAATCTTTGTATTTATGCTTTTCCAGATTGAGGCATCTCAGTGTACTTCAACTCTTCTATCACTTCTCAGATCAATGCTCTTCTATCACTAGATACATACATCGATCGACAGGATATGCCAATCCATAGCACGTTGAAACCAAAACAGTTGGTCCCCATCTGGTAACAGGAGTATTACAGTCAAAATTCTGTAAATTTCCAGTTGTTAATGCGATGTTATAATCTCATACAGAATTTACATGGAGGCTCAGACCTCCATCTAGCCACAACATTCTCAAGGGCATGTTATAGACCAAAAATGCCTCGTATGAAGTGTGATAGTTCTGCTCAAGTTAGAAAAAATGCATACGTGCTGCCTCTGGGAGCACCCAATTCGCCAAGTATAAACTATCAGCGTCGCTTCTCAAGTGATTTGAGTGTTTCCTCTCTTGAATTAGCAAGATAGGCAGAGGAAGAGAAGAAGTTTTCATCATGTTGAATCAATAGATCGTCTGTTTTCTTTGCAGTTATATCATCTCCTCGCAATTCGGCTGAAGAAGATGATGCACCATGTATCTGAACTGTTAAACTTCCACCTAAAAAACCAAAACTAGAAAATGTCAAGACATAATAAGCACTGTTCTTATGATTATTTTACCAGCTTGGCCTATTAGGTCAGGTCTGGAGTCTACTGCAGGAATGGAGGTAAATTCAAATTTTCATGCAATATTTAAGAAAATAATCTCCATGAGATTGAAGCTCTTAGAAACTAAAATCAAGGCGTAAGACATGCCAACAGTTCTAATCTTTGGACTATACAGCGGTCTCCAATGAAGAGGTCAAGGCATGATGGTTGCAAAAACATTCCATTTTTTTCATTTATCTAACTGTCAATGTGCTCACTAGTTGAGGTGAAAGAAAGACCTCTTACTGAAGAAGGAAAGAATTCGAGAATCACCAAAGATAGAAAAAGAAAAGAAGGAACAGAACATTTCAATAGGATAAACTTTCCAAAAGTAGTTGATAATGTTGATGCTGTAACACTTTAACAGGATAAACTTTCACAGAACACTATAGCTCACTAGTTGATGCTAGCGTTGTAACATTCATTAGGCACAAATGACTGACCCCTTCCTGGTTGATAGGGAACATCACAAACAGTAATCATAACGACTGGAAACAAGGAGCCGTGTTTAGCTGGAACAATATTATGGAATAAACATAAGTGTTGCAACTGTTTGATGCCCCACCTATACTGTTAAATAGTATCAATAGCTGTATGATTTATATCTCATAGTGCAACATTTCAGCTTAAAAAAAATTTAAAATTTATTTTCTGTTGTCATTCTTATATTATCTCCTAATGTATCATATTCTGAAAACTTTGAAGTCGTTGACAAGTTACTGGGAAGAAAAATTGCAGTTTCCTTTGATAAGTTTTAGAAGTTCAACAAGCATATCAAGAGATTTACCAAGCACAAGAGCAGCTCCAATCCATCCATTAACACCCCATCTCTCTCCAAGAAGTAACCATGCAAATCCGGCACCCCAGAGTGGCTCCAGCCCATAAATTATCGCAGCTTCAGTGGCTGGAACATCTTGCATGGCTGCCAACTTTATATTATGCAACGTGATTAGATCAAAACTCAGTAACAAAATCAGTTGGCAAAAGTAAGTAAAATCTTAAGTAGTTTCTTAATCTTTTCGTGCACTTCAAGTAAAAGTATATGTAACATGCTATCAGAGCATAAATAAGTAAATACTCCCTCCTCTTTTCTCGGGAGGTGGGTAATTTCATTCAATTATTGACTGCAAGAGTATATCAGTAAAGAACATCTTTTACATAAACAAATCGTTTAAACTATTTGCAATATTTCAGGGATAAAAATTTACCAGAACCTGACATACATAGAACAGAGAAAATCAGTGAATTCTCCAAATTCCAGAAGTTAGAGTCAAGACTTTTGTCTTGCGCATAGGCTTATTTGTTATTTGACTTGTTCATTTCCAGTAGTTAAATTCACCATTTTCTGAATCATTAGCTGAGTCGAATATAACCTCCCTTATTTTAATACTGGGGCAATTTTGTGTTTAATGAACTGAAGCCCTATGGACAAATTATAAGAGCCAAAAACAATCTTAAAATAAAAAGCAGACATTATTAAGTGGTAAGTGAAAAGCTGTTGGATGCTTATACCACAATAGTGGGGGCCATCCATGAAAAGAGGAACATATTATTAGCTCTTTTCAATCAACCTAGCAGTACTCCTTGTTCTCTTGCACTCATGCACAGATACATAGAACACAAAGCTTTCAGTTTTGATATTATCTAAACTATGCAAGGATAGTTCAGTTTGAAGGACGACAGTACGTGTTTCGCCCAGAGCTGGGAATTGCTATTATTTTGTTTGTATACTCGTTCTGGATTTCCTGTTAAATGATTGAACCAGGGTGGCTGGTGACACCAAAGAGCAGATATCTTACTCTTGCATTACTTGATTTTTTGAACATAATGCTTGAGTTCGGGTTTATAGCCGAATGTGCTTTCTTAAAGAATCTTTCCCCCACAATTTGTAGACATACTAAGAGATTAGTGACACTGAAATTTGATGCAACAAGAAGGTAACTCACAAATTGATGCAGCATGAGAAGTTTCTGACACTCCAAGCATGAAAAGAATGATTAATCACATAAATGCAAAAGTAAAAGCTCACAGTTGAAGCGCGAATCAGCAAAATACCATACCTCGACCCATAAACATAAACCAGTGGAGATAATGCCAGTGTAAATTGCAGGCACCCAGGGAAATGCCAGCATCAAATCTGAAAATTTTGCCCACGTCCAGGATGATGGATTTAAAGCTTGAGAGCCACCAGACAGAGCACCAAAGGTATACCACAGTGTTGATAAAAGAGCAACCACAGACACCTAAAAGGAGTACATCTTCAAAACCATGCATAGAGTAAAACTTAAATAATTAGTAGGATAGTTCAATAAAAGACATTGTTTTCAAACTAACCTCATATCCCAGCAGAGCTAAGAAGTTGTCTTTACCAGTACTTCTGGAGATATGCTGAGTTCTCAGCATGTGAATCCCAAAAAATACAGCACTTAAGAAATTCAACAAATCACCAACCTAAATAATTAGTAATAATCAGTCAGTCAGTATTTGCTGAATTTATGTCTTCCTTCCTATGATAACTTATGGCCTACAGTTTCATTTCTAAAGTTAAAACATAGTATGCACAATAAAATGCAGTGAAACTTTTGGTCACAGAATGAATCCAGGTAATATAGAAGATACGTACACAAGGAGGTGTTCCACTGGTTTCCAGCATACCAACCCCTAAAATAGACATGAAGGCTCCAAGCCATGTAACAGCAGGGATTTTGGATCCTAGCATACCATCAAGTAATGGAACCACAATCACCTGAACAATTCACCTTGAACGGTAATTTTACTTTTCTACCAAAAGAGAACAGTAAAAGCTATGGTACGAAAAAATTAAAAATTCCTTGTAAGATGTTCTTACAGTGAACATTGTCAGAAAAGATGCCCGTCCAGCACCGGCAGTTTCCAGTCCAAGTGCTTGCATAAGATAGCCTAAGCTAACCCAAAATCCCAATTCTGTCCCAGCATTGCGTGTTCTAATATCACCTTTTGCTTTTAATACAAAAGGGAGAAATACGAGTGCAGCCAAAGAAAATCGCACAATTGTGAATGCTTCCGGATCAATGAAAGCTTCAACTTCTTTCACTACAGGAATATTACTTGCTGCAAAACAGAAGGATTGCTTTTTTAGTAAATAACAATCATACAGGAATAAAAGAATAGGTTGCTACACAACACTAAGAGAACTCATATGTATGGGAGTGTAACTCTTTGGTAAATTACAACTTTTATCAAAGTGCTACTCAAAGATCAACAATCCACCCACACAAAGAAGTTTTTAGCAGGTTTCGTAATTGATTGAAATCAGTATATGTAATCTCATAATAACACCAAAAATTGCAACATAAAACTTCACTAGAATAAGCTTAATCAAAGGTAGATGTTCCATGCTTCATAATCTTATGTTAAATACAGGCATGATGCTTTAAACCAATGCACTACTTTGTCTATATGCTTAATCATTTACTTGAATAAGCTTAATATGAAATCTCCTAAACCACGCAAAATTTTGCCAAAATTTCTTCATTGTCAAATTCAGACCAATCAGGAACCATTGAAAAGGATATACATGTATCTTCCATTGTGTGCTATTTGGTAAGCATTTACATGCCAAAAAGTCCATGACAATATAAGGAGAAAAAACAATAAATGAAACAGAAAATGGCCAAAAAAAAAAAAGAACTAGTCTTACATTTTGAGAATGGCTAATCAGAAATTATCATACTCATGAAATTATAACTGCCCATTGTGTTTAAGAAGAGAAATCAATTTCAGTTTTGACTTTACAAGCTTCTAAGACCATAATTACTTCTACTTCCATTATGATGGACTCTTCTTCAAGTCTATGGCAAATTCCTATCTTTTTCTTTTATGAGTCCATTTAACAGCAAATTTCAGCTCGATAAGGTTTTTCAACGAGAACTAACCCATCTACAGAAAGAATGTGGCAGGGTTATGCCATTGAACATGTTCAAAATCTCAGAAAATTCCACAAGATATTCAGGCTTCTTCCTCCGAATCCTTTGACAATCCAAACAACACATCCATTCCCGAATTTAAGAATTCCTAGTCCAGTTTCTTAGAAATGCTTTCAAAATAAATAATCCAACAAACTAGTCATCATACAGAGTAACTTTATTGCTTACAAATAAACCAAACCTCACCATTGACATTACAAAATTCCAGTCAAAAAACCATTTCTAAAAACAAATTAGCAAACTATAACAATAAAAGTTCTACTACTACACCTAGTAAATATTTCTCGTTATTCTCAATCCAATCAAATTAAAACTGTAGATTCTTATCTCATCATACTAGCATCAATGAAAAAAATCAAAATTAAGATGAGCTTAACTAATGCAAATAACTATATCAAATCCAGCCACGTAGCCTCAGCAGAAGAGATAATGATTACCGTAGATAATTGTGATAAAATTGAGTAAAACAATACTCCTCACTTTCTTCGATTCAAACCATATTCTTCTCCAAAAATCTCTCTTTCCAAACCCTGCATCAAAACTTATTCTTCCTCCTTTTACCAATTTAGTGCGAATTGTAGAGAACTCGGAGTCCTCGGTACTCGACAAAGCCGGGACCTGAGCTGCGACGTTCACTTTCGGTTTCGAGATTGTGCTGAGCGACGACGTTTTGCCCTCATCATCTGCTGAAGTGCCATGGGAATAGCAGGAAAACGAAGAGCCATTTCGAAATCTTGGCCTGAAGAAACGACACCGGTTTGGGGGAAATGTGGAGGAATAGAGGGAGAGCTTGATCATTGGTGATGATGGTGCAGCCATGGTTTTGGTGGGGCTGAGCAGCAGCTGAATTTCATATTCTTTTTCTCTCAGCCTATATTGTGTTACTCTGGAAACAAGAAACGAATAATCACGTGCCACGTAGGTGGATGTGGATTGCGGTTTAGGAGAGTGGAGAAATACATAAATATCAATCGTCCACGTGGCATGATGGATCGGCAGATTTTGGTTGATAAAGGTCGTTATTTTAAATAGATATATTTCGGCGCCAACGTAGCTTTTGGCCATAGGCCCCTACAATTAAAATATTTAAGCTATTGACCCCTAAATAATTTTTTTTTTTTCACACGACTCTTATGGGGTTTCTTCGTGGATCTTGGTCCTACATTGATGTGAACTAGTACATTTTTTGCTAGATTTTTTATACATTTCACATTTATATATATATATATATATATTTTTTCATCTTTTTAATACACTGTTTTATATTTTAATATAAAAATATTATTCAAAATGTAATTCTAGAACTAATTATAGGATAGTTAATTGATAAATAGTAAAATTATATTAATTCGAGAGGAAAATAATGAACATTTAAAGAATGTCATAAAATTAAAGTAATTTTAAACTCTATACAAATGACTATTTTAATGATAGTTTTAGAATTATAATATAAAAAGTATAAATTTCTATTGAATATGTAAAAGTGCACACATCTAACTTCTAACATATTAAATATATTAATAATTCGACAATTAATTTGAAATGCCAAGAGTATTTATATTAAAATGAAACCCCAAAAGTAATAATTACACTGACAATTTTGGACACATAAATTCCTCATCTTGAAAGTGCAATTAAATTAAATACCCTACAGGTACCTACCTGATTAAATATAGGCAAAATGATTGACAAATAAAACATAAAAAAAAATGTATACATACTTGACCCATTTTTACCTTTTCGAAAACTTGACCCGGATCTTATTATGAGGGCAACCGTGACCACCATATTAATTTATTTGGAACCTGAGAAGTGTATGAGTAGTTTGATATGGTCACAAATTTATGCTTCCATATATGCTCAGTGAATGTACGTCTGCTTCCATAAACACGAGAGAAGAAGATACACATATTCACAAAACTCACAATTAAATTAAATTAATTAAGAGTATCTGATTCAGATTATTACGTTATTGTTAAAATTATCGAATTTATATATTATTATATATATAAAATAAAGAATAGTAATATCATAATTGAATTATCTTTGTATAAAAAATTGTCGGTATGAGTTTGATTGTCCTGGATTTTTTCCTCCCTTGATGGAGTATATATTCGCACATTCAATATTGGAATTGGGGTTAGTTAAATATTGGCATAGAATTGAAAAGCCAGCTAAGCTAGCCATCAAAGATGAATTATAGGTGGGTGGAAGCAATAAAGATTATTGTTGTTGTCATCTAATTTAATTGGCAATCCAATTAACTCACATCATACATACTCCCTCCAATTCAAAATATAAGTCGTTTTTACTCATTAGAAAATCGGTCAAAATATACGTCACTTATCTATTTCTAGGAAACAATTCATTGTTTTTACTTTATTACCCTTATTTAATTTTTAATTTCATTGGGACTTGTTTTTATCATGACTAGTTTAAGTTATAGCACTATTATCAAAAATGCATTGAATAGGGATATAACATGTTTAACCATTAAAAATTATGAGAATTTTTAAAAATTAATACAAATTTAATATTTGTGTTTTGGTCAAAATAACTTATATATTGAAATTGAGGGATTACTATTTTCAAGCAAACATTCATCACGGGGAAAGAGAAGAGATCTGTAAACATTTTCTTGCCTAGCTCCACAAGTCACAAAATTTAAGATGTCCTTCAAGGTAAAAGAAGGAAGAAGGAAAACAATGAAAGCTTCCTTGATTTGTGGTTATTTTAGATTTTATTTCCATGCTTTCTATTCGTGCAAATTTAAATTATAAAAACTTTCATAAATCATCGATTGTACGTTAAATTTCTTCGTACAGTCTGATTTTAATAAAATAAAAAATAAAAAACCTATGACACAATTGTTAATTTCTTGGAATTTTTTAATGAGTTTGGTTGGAAAAGATCATTCCGAGGAAGTTTCTTTGAGGTCATATTTGAGATCATCTCGCCTTAAGAACTTGGAAATTTCTATAAATAAAACAATACTACTACTAGCAAATGTTAGTGGTCAAGACATGCATCGAAACAATTAAATTACTCATAACTACAATCTGTTTGGCTTTTTAGAGGGAACCATTGAGTACTAATATAAATGTTCACATGCACAAATAATCATGCAAATTTTTGACTTCTTATGTAGTAATCCCTCCGTCTCGATTTATCTGTCACTTTAGCATTTGATTTTTGGTTATATTTATCTAATGTTTTTAAACAAACGAGATAAAATTGAGTTAATATTCCTATTTTAACCCCCATCAAAATCTGAATCTTTTATTGGTATTAACAAATTCAAACCAAGAGTATTAATTACATGCACTAAATTATTAATTACGGTCATTGGTAAGAGTACAATCTCTCCTTGGTAATACTAGTAAACTTATTTAATTAAGGATATAAAAGATATTTTATGAAACAAACTCATTCATTAAATGTGATTCTTAAGAACTGTGAAAATTCTAAAGTGACAGATAAATCGGGACGGAATGAGTACTATCTATCCGTTCAAATTTGAGTGTGTTTCAAAACTTTTAAAAAATTTTGAAGTTAAAAGGGCAATGAAGTAGTCATCCTCGTCGAGAGAGGTGGAGGACGAGCTTGGGTCTAATTATTTGGAAGAAGAGGAAGTGGACAGATTGTCCAACCCGTCAAGTTCACGAGGAAGAGTTCGAAGTCGTTGCTCGAACGCCAAAGACTCTGATGATGAGGGAAATGATGGCACCCCTGACGACTAGGAAGATGAAAGGTGGAGAAGGAAATGGAGGAAGAAAGATGGGAATAAAGTAATTAAACCCGTGGGGATAGATTTGGATAAACACATTGATTTGGATTTCATACCGAATTTTGATTTCAATTTTCAACAAACAAACGCTGAGTATCATAATGAATCCATTATTTCATTTCGATACCCAACCAACAAACATTCTCTGAAAATACACACATATCCAAAGCAACAATAAAAATCAACAATTATGAAATTATGGAACGTCTCTCCTACCATTTCAATGAAAGAATTATAAAAAAAAAAACCTTATTTTAAATACACAAAAAAAGTAACAAACTACTATTATTCTAAAGTAAATCCACCCTTATTAAAATATACTTAGTAACTAAAAAAGAACAATGTCAAAAAATTACTAACCAAAACCCTTTACTTTAAATACAAAAAGGGAAAAAAGACACAAATGAACAACTCTTATTATAAGATGAATAATATAGGTTTAATTAAGAAAGAAGAATGCATGTACCATATGATCACAATTTGGGGGGATGTGGTGTGGGGGTTGCATTTCTAAGTCATGAGAATGCGCGTTGGGCCGACGGGGACAGGCAAACGTACCAGTTGAGGGAAAAAATAGAGAGGCATTTAAGTGAAATAAAAGAGATAGGGACTTCTAGGAATAATCAATCAAAGAGCCCACACACTCCCTGTCCTGTGCCTCTCTCTCTCTCCTCTGCTCTCAGTTATGGTTTTGGGACAGTTTTCCAAACTTAGGGTATTTACCACCAACACATACCCTTATGCCCATCTCTTCCTACCATTCTCCAATATCACTTTCTCTTCACTTCGTTCGTTATTGCTACTGTACAAACAATCATTCACAGATCAATTTTGTTTTTTCTTATAGATATGGCTATATACACCAGCCTAGCCATGACACATCATCTATGAATATATATATATATAATCAGGGGTGACACTACACGATGACGAGGAAACACTCGCCCTGTGAAACGGCCAAAATTTTCTCTAATAAAATTATTTCGTTCAACCCCTATTCGATGTTCACCCTCCATGCAAATTCAATTTTACTCTAAAAAATTTAAAGTCTGCATCTCACACCTCAATTGGCTATATGGGTTATGTTCAATCTTTGTTCGTGATGATTAAGGAATTGGCAAAGGGACAACATAACTTGGTTTGGCTACATTTTCCTTTTTGGGAAATGAACCAAGTGAAATAGCTTCATGTCTAATCTTCCTCCATCCATGTGCTGCCTGCCTCAACTTTTTCCATGTTTAATTCATTTGATGGTTTCTGTTTTGCCTTTCACTGGTTTCTCAGTACTTATTACTGAACCTCATAAAAGAGGGTTTTGGCAGTGGACACTGCTGTGTCTACGTATACAAAATGGGTATTACTAATTACTGTCTCAGTTTTAAGTATTCCAATTTTGACAAAATTGTCTTTTTCTTAAAAAGAGAAGAGAAAAGGTATTATAGGGGGTTGTTTTAGTTCAAATTAGAACAGTAAAGGGTAAAAATTAGGACGATAACTAGTAAAATTTTATATAAGGGTTATAAAGAAGACAACCTGCAAAATTACTAATACTAGTATCAATCTTCATAACCAGAAATGGAGAAGTATCAGAATAATCTCACATTCCATTCCCTCCCCCCCCCCCCCCCCCCCCCCCCCCTTCCAATTAAAGATTCCATTTCTTCATCAGTTTTTCAGTACTTAATAGTATGGAAACTTATTAGCAAGTCACTATCCACATATATGATCATGAATTGCTGATCCCAGAAAAAAGGAAAAGGAGGAATTCAAATGATTCATCACAATAAGGTAGTAGATGAAGAGAAGTAACTACAAAGCTAGAGCAATTAATACAAAGTACAGCAATTCAAGCAGAAGGTACAAGAGAGAATTAATACCATTACCATTACCACACAGCTGCTATAGCTAGCTCTTCATGTGTTTAACCTTCCCTTTTACACAACCGTCATTGATACATGACTTAGAAAAACGCTAAAGCTTTGCTACCATTAATTCTAACTCATAAAGAACCTTCTCCCAAACTATGAAAAAATATAACATAAGGAAAAAAAATGCTGACATACCCTATAGAATTAATTGTAGCAAAGCTTTCAATATTATTTCTTACTGGTTTTGTCACTAATTGTGAAGAGGGTTCGGACCCGTATGAACAACTCTGTTATCATCTTCAAAAACGTCAACGGTTCCAACAATTCTTCTTTCATCGTCTGTTCTTGAAGTTCTTGCATGCGGCTGGGACCATGTTGTTGTTGTTGTTGTTGTTGATTTTGTGTGGAAAAAACGAGCCTTTCTTGATGGCGACCAATGAGAATTAGGAGAAATTTTTATATTAGTAGTCTCAGCTGCTGCCGCTGCTGCCGCCGCCGCTTCTGATAAACAACAAAACTGGCTCAAAATTAACAAAAACCCCAAAATGAAAGCTGCTAATTTGGCATTTGCATGGCTTCCTAATCTTCCTCTTGTTCTTGCTCTTTCAACTTCTATAACAACTTTCATTGCATATCCTCAAAAGGGCCTCTTCTTTTTCCGCTGTTTTGACCAGTCTAAATCCACAGCATCGGAAAGATTGTTAGAGATCTCTCTCTGACTAAAATGTTGTAGGAGTACTCTTTTGTTTTTGTTTTGTGTGTGTGTGTGTGAGTGTGTGTGTTTGCGAGTGAAGTTGAGGAGGAAGAGAAAGTGAGAGAAAGAGAAAGAGAAAGAGAGACTTCTATTCTGTGCTGGCTTCTTCCTTATCTTGAGGGTTCAGTAACATGATCTTGACCCTTGATTCCTGGAACCTTCTTCTTCTGTATACAATACATCTTATATTTTCTTCCTCTGATGAATCTTCGAACTCTGAACCCTCAATTTTTTTTATTTTTTTTTTCCCCTTGTTGTTTGGACAATATGGTTAATTTATGGGTTGGTATTTATATTGTTTGAGTTGTTGAAGGTAGATTTACAATGTTGTTGTGGTTGGAGAAAGGTGGGGAGAGGGAGAGTGTGTGGGATGATGGGACTGGTTGTCCAGTATTAATAGCCGTTGTCTGCGGAAATTTTTGTAAGGTTTTATTTGAATTGTGAAGAGAAAATATTGGTGGGCTATGACAAACAGAGATTCTTTTACGAGTATTATTATATGGTTTTTGTTTAGTTTAAGTTAATGTTTGCAGACAAGTTTTGGGGTTTTGGTCCAAATGTTAATATTAGTATATGTTGTGTTGTTGGCTAATGTTTTAAAACGAGTTTGTTTGTTGTGTAATTTATAGTAAGTTGTGTCGGTCTTATTAGAGTACTTACTCAATAACACTAGGGTTTTATTTATTTATTTATCTTCGTTAAATATATAATCATCATAATTTGTATTTCTTACGTCTAGAGAGAATCAGGATTCGTACTCTGGAGGAGTGGCTTTGTTTTTTAGTTTTATGTGATGTTGTCTATATAATAATTTAATTTTATTAATTTTTTTGGTATTTTTTAATATTCAGTCAAATTGAATCTTAAAAAATTTAATATTCACATCAGAAACATTTAGGAGTATGACGGTTCTGAGTTCGAGTTCACATCGAAAGTACCAGATCACATCAAAAGCATTTAGGGGCATGAAATCCTGAATTTGAGTCACATTAGAAGTAGATTAATAGATTTCGATATGTAGTCTGTAGTTAGTAAGACATTAGTCTCCTTCTTCATATAAAAAATAAATAAACCAAAAAAAATAAAACACTAGTAAATAAAATAAAAAAAATTACACCAAGAAAAGGTGATAGCAGAGTAGGGACGAATACTACCAAAAACATATTTTTTAGATAATTTTGATTAATTGGGGGTTATGGATTTTATACTTTTAGCTAGTTTTGCGTCTGTCTTTATTGTATTATTGAACTAAAATCATTTGATAAATAAAATTCTTTTCCTGGGAGGAAAGTAATATCAATATTATAAAAATCGGTATTGAACATATTATAATAGTCCCTAAAAATTATAAGCGAATGCATATATTCTCACACCTATCATTATATTCAAACACATTAATTTCCAGTCTAACTTAATAAATTATTATAATAATTAATCTATATAATATAAATTACTTAACAAGGAATCCTCAGTTATATTTAGTGACTTGGTTACCAATTTATACAGGGATAAATTGAGAAATTTTAGGGTAAATATGGTGAAAAGACAATTTATACATTAGTAAAACATTAGTGAAGAAGTAAGACTCATTAAACGTAAATTATATGATATTCCGGCCATGAAAGTTTTTCTGATCTTACAATTTTTATATGGTACAATTAGGATGACTATTATAATGTACTCTTTTGACAAATGACAATGGAGCATTAGTTAGTAAGAGAAATGAGGTAAATTCAGGGAGCTCAATCCATTACATGAATTATTTTTATTAGGCAAACACATTTAGGAGTAAGATATATTTTGTCAATAGTTACACAGTATAAATTATATTTAAATTCAGTATTGAAGTTGTGTGTTTTTAAACAATTCCCATATAAAATGCATCTATATTTCACTTTAATTAATTAGAAACCCCAATTCAATAATAGTTGGATCCAAATATAGGTCATTGGATTCTTCTAATTCAAACATAATTTGCCTTTGGGGGCTTGCTTAGTGACAGTACTGAAAAAGTCAGATCTAATACACAAAAATCTACACATTCACCATTACTAGTCCATCCAACATGTTCATAGTTGACTTAATGATTTTCGCTATTAAAAATATGTACTCTATTTTCATTCTATACCAATAAATACCACCATTATTGTAAAATAAGAATAAGAATAGTGATGATGTTTATCTACATATTACAACATTTATTCATAAATTCGTATATTGTACTATCATGTTATTATACCCGTCCTAATTTCTCATTTTTCACCCGTTGTAGTACGGACGCTTAGTAATACACGCTTTTTTTCTCTTTTTTTTTTTTTCTCTCACCCTTGATCTCTCTCTCTTTCTCTCTCTCTCTCTCTCTCTCTCTCTCTCTCTCTCTCACGCCGCCACCTTCCCTTCTTCATATCTCTTTCGACTCTGTCACGACTCTTCTTCTTCGACTTTGGAATTTTCGGTGTCTCTTCTTCACTTTTCTCGATCGGCATCTCGACGCCTCCTCTCCAATGACCTGTTCCAATATATAGTGCCGTAATTTTTTATTTTCGGCTATCACAAGGCTTGGTTCTTCGTAATTAATGGTGGTGGTTATTACATTATTAGAGTGATAAGGATGTTTGGAGTGATAAGGATGTATTGGAATGATAAGGTTATCAAGTTCATAGTTTTATCTAAATATATTTTGTGATAATGAATATAAAGTAATCCTTTTATCTACAATATCTCTTATGTTTATCACCTAGAGTAGCATTCTATAAAACGAGCACGTCATGTACTCTATTAGATGAGTTTTATGAAATACAATTATTTACTTCTTATATTTTTCATCTCTTTTCACATTTTTCTCAATTCTAAGTGGATAATCTTTAATAGCTTTAAATCTCTTATGGGTGTTCTGGTTGATATAAAATACTATTGTGTAATATAATTCTTAATTTTGGTTTATATAAACACAATTTCAGTTGATATGAAACACGATTGTTTTTATCAGGAATATGGTTGATATAAAATACTACTGTATTGTATTTTTTTGTTGATATAAACTCTTTTCTGGTTGACATAAAACAATATTCTATATGGTATAACTCATGTTTTTGTTGATATAAACTCTACTCAAACACTATTAATCAAATTGTTACTCTTTATACATGATATTAACCATTATTATAATGATATAAACACATGTTCTACATGATATAAACTCACATTCTACTCGATATAAACTCGTATTTTTCAACGATGTATTCAAATTCTTACCCTTGTACACAAAAACAGCCCACCACGTCTCAGAACAACTAGCACCACGTCAGAAACAACTGGCACCACGTCAAAAACAACTAACATCACATCAAAAACAACTATCACCACGTCCAGAAACGTCTACATCCATTAATGTGCATTTAAACTGATTTTTTTCACAAAAATAACCTACCACGTCTCAGAACAACTAGCACCACGTCAAAAACAACTAGCACCATGTCCAGAAACGTCTACATCCATGCGTGTGAATTTAAACTGGTTTTTCACAAAGACAGTCCATCACGTCTCAGAACAACTAGCACCATGTCAAAAAAAACTAACAGCACGTCCAGAATAACTATCATACCACGTATACATCCAAACATGAATTTTTCACAGAACATAGTCTATCACGTCTCGCTACGTCCAAAACAACTAGCACCACGTCCAGCTACGTCTAGCTACGTTCCATAAACACATGCTCTACGTGATATAAACTCACGTTCTACTTAATATAAACTCGTGTTTTCAATGATATAATCAAACATATATAGATGTATAACTTCATGAAACCATTGTACACATGATATAACTCTTTGTTATATTGATATAAATACATGCTCTACGTGATATAAACTCCCGATCTACTTGATATAAACTCGTGTTTTCAATGATATAATCAAATATTTACTTTATATATACATATACATATAAAATTTCATAAAACTGTGATATAAACTCATGTTTTGATTGATACAATCAAATATTTACTTTATATATATACAAAATTTAAAAAAATTCATGAAATAGAAATTTTGATATAATCTCACATTCTAAATTAATTGAATAATTTTAAAATTTTAATTACAATTTTTTAATTTATAAAAAAATTTTAATTTTTTTGGAAATAAATAAAAAGAATTATTTTCAAAATTAAAATTGAAAAAAATTAAAGGCAAAAAAAAGAGAAATATTATGATTAATTAAAAAATAATAAAATTTGAAAAAAAAAAAGAAAAAAATCCGTATCAAAGACAATATATAATAACTGAAGCAAATCATGTGAATGTACGCGCGTAAACTTTGAGTTGCACAAAAAGTTAACAATTGAGATTGAGAATCATTCAAACTGGAAAATAGTACAAAAACTAGTATGAGTACAATAGTATTGTACTACTATAGTAGTACGATATAAATTGTCTTTATTCATGGATTTTAAATTACGAAAATATTTACTACTATTTTCATTAAGAAAAATATGAATAGTTTGTAATAACTAATATCAAATTTCATCAAAAAAATATCAATGAACGTATAACTAGAGTACAATACAATATACATTTTTTACAAATGGCAATGAAACATTTAAGAAAAAAATAAATTCTAAATATCACTATATTAAATGACTTATTTTTATTTGGTCAGCACTAATAAATTATGTACTCCTAACTGTATAATATAAATTGTCATTTGATAATTATTAAATTCAGAACGACATATGTATAACAAGAAATTAAAATAAATTACATATTAAATTAATTTAAACTTTTAAAAATTATTTCTAAATTAATATTAATTAGTAGCCGCACTTTTCCATGAATTAGGAGAGGAAGCTTAGGAAGAGATCAAGTGCAGCGGTTCAGTCAAATGTAAGTAGCAAACGACAATCAAATACAAACAAAAATTTAAAAAAAAAAAAAAAAGATAAAGATAAAGATAAAGAAAAGATAATACTGTACTAGCAATAAATTTAAAGTGGCAGTTATTTAGGACCAATTGAAAAGAATGACAGCTTGAAATGCGTTGACAAATTAATGCTGTCACAGATTATCATGTGCTTCCACTATAGCTAATCTCTACTTATTCATTCGTTTACTAATTAATTTTTTCAACGCACTAATCCACAATCTTTATTTTTAATTTTATTTTTTGTCCTTGACATTCTGATGAATTTTTTTTTAGTCCATTATATTTTTAAATAATATTTTTAATTTCTCACATTTCAAAAATAATTATTTATTTCTTAATATATTTAAATTGTGTCAATTTTATTTACGTGCAGTCTACTAAAACTCTTAAATAAAGATATAATAATTTAAATATCAATTTATATATCAAAATATTTAAAATTTAAGTCAAAATTTGAAATTCTAAAATGTTTGTTCTTTATTTGGTAAATTTTAATTTAATTATTTAAACTTTTTAATAGTTAAATTGATGTTAATTTTTAAACTGTTATTTCGTGAAATGTACATGAGTAGAATTAACATATTTTTTATCTTATGGTTGAAGAAACTGCATCATTTAATTTATCACACGATAGGATATATAGACAGAAAATAATTTAGGAAAGAAGGAGAAACATTACTAGTTATAAATCAACTATTCATTGATTATCATTTTTGTAATAGCTTTTACAAGTTTCAACTATCTATTATTATGAATATGAATTAAACTTTTATCTTTATCTTTATGGTTGAGCCACTAATATTATAACTAAGGAATTATTAATTATTGTTTCAATATTTTTTTTTATCGTCCTAATTTTAACTAAAATATTCTTATAATATTTTATTTTTTTATATAAAAAAATATTTTTTATTAAAATTTATGAAATACCCAATAACAAGTAAGACGATAACTAGCAACCGAGTCGGTGTTCCCTCTTTTCAATTTATGAAATATGGTTCTGTCCACATTGTATGCAGGCGCAGAGTCAAAGGATCCCCAGTGGTCAAACATGTAAGGTAAAATCAGCAACGGAGAGTTGCTTTAGTAGTTTACAGTTTTAGAAAAACTATTTTTAAGAAATATATTTACATTATCGATTACAATTTTTGGGGGATATAATGGAAAAGGCTGGCCAAAAATTTAAAGTGTTATATTTTTAGCTGTGACGAAGCCCATTTAAATTTTGGGTTAATATCAAAACTTCAACTCAATTTACTTATAAATTAAATAGTGGCCAGATATTTAATAAATATAAAAACTTCTTTAACTGATTAAATTATAATTATATTGACCCTTTTTAATTAAAATATAAGTGATTAGATAAATTTGTTCCGAAATATCTCTAGCAACCCGTTTCTTGAAACAATCATCAACGTCATTGTCATCTCTCCATCCAAATTTCACCCATCCAATTGTTGCAAATTCGAACATAGACATCGCTTCCAAATTATTACATTTTCTCTCATCACAGTCACAGGATATTTCGCTTTCACCTCAAAATGAAGCCGATGTGTTAGAGAATCTTTCTTCCGAGGGATTCTTCTATCCCTGTGGCATCCTCACCTTCCTTTCTTCCCCTCAAAGAAGTTTGGCATAAAGAATGAGAGAAGGAAAAAAAAAAAAAAAAAAAAAAAAAACCCCTCAATGGAGGTCTCCCTTCCCAATTGAAAAATAGTTAGGTCACTTACCATTTTAAATGACTTGTCGAGCTAATAGGGAAGAGGGAAAGACTTTTGTATAATATTAATGTGCCTCTATATCTATCGATAAGACTATTTTGATAAAAAAATAATAATAATTTAACATGATAAATTAATTAGATAAAATAATAATTCAACACCAATAAATTAAAAAAATATATATTTAATTAAGAAAAAAAACGCTACGTGTTTGATTTGCAGGTTGCAAAATTTTGATTTTGTTCTAAAACTGTCTTTTCTTCTAAAAAAACCCCTAATGTTTCTATTTTTAATATTAATATTTATTTTAATAAATATAACATAAATAAATTTACAACTACAATGTAAAAATTACAAGCGCAAGTATATATACCTTATAAAAAATTAAAATTTTATTACATTATTTAAACATTGGAGAAAGTAATATCAAGCAAGCAAGTCAGATACCAGAATAGAGTCCCAAGCAATGCTTTGTATAGTCAGATACCCCATTTCCCCTAAGAACTGTATAGTTGCCATCTTCACTGCCTCTAACAAGTGAAAAGAAGAGTGAGAATTCTATCAATAATCTCTAATACCTACTTATCTCTAACTCTGAGCAGAGGTTTCCTCATTTTGTTGATAATTGTCAAATTCAGATGGCAGAAGCCCCATCTTCATCATTGACTCAGCGTGGTATGCCTCCGGACGGGGAAACAATAGTTTCAGCCGGAAAGCGTCGACTCCATTCAAGTAATATCGGAAAAGCCTCTTTGCTCTGATAAAACCAAGGCGTCCATATAGCGCCAGGGCTCCCTTGTTTGTAACTTCTGCTTCTAGCGTCACCTTCAATGTATTCACAAAAAGCATGAGCCAGAAACGAAAGTGCTTGCATTTCTCATGTTAAACAATAGTGTTCCGAAATGGCAGATAGACACAGACTTGTAAAAGTAGTTGCACAATCATTGGCGAGAACATGTCCAAATCAAGTACTTCTAGTTGACCTAGTTGACCAAACATTGACAAAAACATGTCTAGATCAATGAATTTTAGTTAAACATAGATACAGAAAAAGAGACAAGAAAGTTCATGCAAAAGGACGATGGACAATGGTAAGTCCACTAGGTTCTAAGTTGAGTTAGATACTAGCTCAATTGTCAGGCCCCTAAAAAAATTTAGGGCAAAAAGAATGAAATATTTCCACCCATAATTTTGTTTAAACCACAGCCAGAACAGAACCATACCACATTTTTAGGCATAGGCAGTTCACCTTGATGTTTATGCAGGTGATCGAAATAAGATGTTTAAGTCGGATGGGAAACCAGCAGGCAAGCAGCTCAAATCACACAGTTTGCCTAAAGGGTAGACAAGTAACTCCACATGTTTCATGCACAAGTAGGTATCCGGTTTGCAAGTGAGAAGTAATGTCAGGCTATCCAAAATTTAAAACTTTGCTATATGAAAAGCCAATTTCTGGTTAAGACACCATTTGCCTTATCGCATACGATCGTACTATTCCAAAACATGAAGATTAAATAGGGAAGGAATAAAGAATGCCTCAGTTCAGGGAGAACTTTAAATTTGAAGGAAGCAGACCATGGGAATACCTCTTCACAACCTGATTCCATCATCACTCTAATTGATTGTGAAACAAGTTCTGTAGCTGCAATGTGGAAAGCATATTTAGACTCCTCCAAAAAGTAAAGAGTTTAAAGCCAAAAAAGTTCTCCAACATTCAAGAAGACAAAGAAAAAAAAGAGGTTTACTAGCCTAGCAATGGCCTCAGTGAATAATAATCATGTGATGATTATTCACAAATATCCCACAGTTCAATACACTTATGGAAGGAAAATAAACTGTTGATAGGCAACTAAATCAAGTAATATATTCGTTAAAAGAAATATTCACACACTTTAAAAGGGAGAATCCAACTGCCAGTAGGGTTGGCTTGTTTTACACATCACATGATGATGTACTTAGGGATAGCACAGTCACCAGTATTGCTTTTGCCATACTTAGTGTTTGGATGGATGAAAAACTGGTAAATAACCACATACCAACTGAATCTAGAAAAGTCACATTCAATTAAAGTATCCATGAAGGGATTTTAAATAAAAAGTACTGCTTCATCAGTGTGGAAAAGGTAGCATTGGAAGTCTGAGTAGACAAGAAATTTAACGTTGAGACAAACGGAGTCTTACCAATGCCTCTGCCCCTGTAGGGCTTAAGCACAACAAGCATTCCAATGTAGCCTCTCAAAACATTTCGATGGTCTCCCATTTTGCACACCACTGTCCCCACACATTTTCCTTTGTGAAAAGCCTACAAACCACATACAACCATTCAATCATAGGTGGGAATAGCAAGGCCAAAAGAGAGGACTGCTTTCAAGACCAAGGAAAAGGAGAGGAAAAACATCAAGGGAAGATAATATTACGAACAAGAAAGGAGAGTTGGGGCCAGAGATAGACAAAGTAGCGATATGTGAAGATTGAGTAGGGTTCACTGAGTTCTTCATCAACCAGATTCATAATGAGCGGCAAGTGATGTTCTCCTCCATAGCTTACGTACTCAATTTCTGAATCCTCCACTTCACCTTCTTTATTATTCATATTTTCCATTTGGAACAGATGGAACTATACAGCTTTGTGTTAGCTCTGCAGGCACATTAAGCAGCAAGGTCAAGAAGGAAACTTTGTTTTTTTAGAAAAAAAAGGAGATTCATCTTCATGTGTTCAAATGCACAATGTTCTAGAAAGAGAAGTGATAAGGAGCAGCTGTTGAACATTTGAACTAAAACTTTGGACTTAAAATCTATCAATGGTTCATGCTAGTATAATTCGCTTGCAAGGGGAACTCATCTCCATTCAAATTAAAATAAAGATCGATCCTTTCTTAAGAACTTAATCTTGATCACATTAGTAAAGGACTGAGATAGTAAGTCATGCTAGAAAGAAAAATGCTTCATGAGCAGATTATCATAAAGGAATGATGTAATAGATCACATTAGACAGTAAAATGCTTCATTCAAACAAGCACCTAGAGAGTATTGACAACTGATCAAACACTGGGAGTGTCGGTGCAGATTCATGCTGAAGAGCATCTGTCTATAAGGATCAATCAGCAGTATCCTAAAACAGTAACACCAGCAACTAATGGTTTCAAAGCATTGTAATGAAATGCATGCATCAAGGAACATGCGATCAGCCATCTCCATTATTCATACTGGAAGAATAAGTTTACATATACGGAAAACCTTTACACAAAACTCAAGTAATACCATACGCAGAAATCGTTACGCATAGGTATCTAGAGCTTGAAAAGCCCAAAAAGTAAAGAAAAAGGTTTCTTCCTAAGAGAGAAACTGCAAATTAGAAGACTCTGTGTGAGATGGTAAAACACTTGGAAAAATGGTTGTTTCTTTCCAATTATCACTTTGTAAAATATATCAACTGAATGTCATGATACCTTCTCTTGGCAACTAAATGACACTTACAAATGGCAGGAAAGTTGAAACTACACAACCTTTGGCCACAACTACGGACATTATTCGACAAGGCAAAATCTGAAAGAATTATGTTTTTGTTTCTGTCCATAACTGTCAAACCAACAAATGAAATAGCCTAAATTATTTCTTGTCCAAGTTTTGAATTTGCCGAGAAAAAAGAAGTTTACAAATGCGACAACTTCCATCTCCATATTTCCCTTAAAGGCTGAAATTTTCCTATTGCAGACAACAAAATAGAACTAAAAGACATTTTCCCCCGCCAGAACCAATGGCGATTCTTGCATAAAAACAACGGCCTCAAATCTTATGCGCAAGTTGCACAGGAATTAAAGAAATTTTGCACAGTGTAAATGTTTCGATTACCTTAGAAACTCTGAATCTCAATGTGGTTTTCTCAGAGGATGATTTTAGGGCAAGAAGAATACTGGTGGAGGGTGAGATAGACGCTAGTGGGCGACGGCGGAGCGGTGGCGGCGCGCTAAATTTGGGGTGAGAGAGAGAGAGTAGCGGTCACTTCATTTTATTCTACGCAAATAATTAATTGAAGGGCTATTTTGCGGTCCTTTTATATTTAAATTATTCATGATAAATAAAAAATATCAATTATAAGATTTAAATATAAAAAGTATAAAAATATATTAAATTATTTAAATATTCTTAATTAATTTACTAAAAATACAAAAAAATTATTTATAATTTTATTCATTTATGCTACTTTAATTATAATATTTATAAATTTTTGGTAGAATAAAAAGAGATATTAAGGGTAATTAGGTAATAATAGAAGAGACGGAAGATAAATATTAAGAGGGCGAGAAATAAGAATGAATGAGACGATACTTAACAAACTAAAGGATTTTTTGAAAAAATTAGAGCGTACAATAAAAAAAGGGGTAGCGATATAATACTCATTCATATCTTTTATTTTTTCAAAAATAAAGTCATTCACTACTCATTTTTTTACAAAAAAAAAAAATTATTGATTACTAATGGAGTAATATTCAAGTAATTAGTCATAGATATTTAATGAACATAATTTAATTATTAAAAATATTGACAAATATTACTCTATAGACAACAAATAAAAATAGTACATCCCCCTCAATAAGTTGTCTTAACTTCAATTTCATTGAATTATCTAGAAATAGATGACAAGGCATTGATTAATTAGTTCCATAAGGACTTTGATTTAGAATTGTCCAGACAATCCCCTAATCCAAACATTAATTTCTAATAAATGACAACCTAAATTAGTTTGATACAAGGCGATCGGAATAAAATAATTAAAATTTTATAACTCAATAATTATTGAAGGAATCTGATTTCTTTTGACTTGTATGGTAAATTAGTAAAACATTTATTAAAAGAATTTGATTGTTTCATTAAAAGAATTTGATCACTCATTAAAATAATTTGAATACCTTTGCTTTTACATTTACTTTACTAACCAAAAAATCGCAATAAAAGTTATTTTACTTTTGTCTTACATCGAGCGCACCCTTAAATTAAAAGTTAAAACTTTGCTATGTAGGATTGCTTTTAAATTGCATTTCTTTTTGAAATAAAAAGTATTATAAAAACAAAGATATGATACCTACTGAGGATGTAAAAACAAAGTTTGGCTTATCAAAAATGGAATAATAATAATAACATGAGAACTTATATTTTTTTACCTAATCTTCTTATTGTTTGAATTTGGCAGAGTAGTTATACATTTTTTTTTTATTGCGAGTTAAGTAAATTACACTTCAAATTTATTTATGTATTTATTTAATCAAACAGCCTCAAAACCATAGATAGCTTTATCAATCGGCAGGATAAATATCCCTTTTATTGAGAATAGAGAAAAAATTATACGAACAGTGTGAGAACTTACTCATAAAAAATGAATTAAAACGAAAATTACAATAGAAATTAGACAAATCTAAAATACGGAACGTCTTGATGATATAACTAATTATAATTTAATATTTTAAAAAATTTCAAATTGATATAATACCAATTATTAATATATTATGAATGATATTCGATGAATAACTAACTATTTTCAACGTCATATATTTTCTTAAAAAATTCAAGATTTACTACATATACTTATTTGCTGACTAACAGCCTAACTTTGAGGTGTTTCTTTCATCATCATATTTTACTCTTTCAAAAAAAAATATGTCATACTCTTTAATTTTAATATAGGAGAACGTGTAGTTTACTCATTTCAATTTCTCATTATTTGCTTCATCTTTGTATGCTATTTCCGTTTTTTCCTTTTTAACCCCCCAAAAGAAAAAGAAAAGCCCCAAGAATTGGCAAAAAAGACGTAAGACATTAGGGAAATGTCCCAAGTTCCTTTATATGCTTGGAAAAACACCCCGAATATGCGGACCCCTGTGTAGGCATTTAGGAAGATTCGTGTTCTCATTCGCATCTCCATTTGCCATATATACCCTTCCCACTATTTTAAAATTGCATTCCCATCCTCCCCCCACCTCTTCATAAAGCTTCCTCCCGTAACCGAAACAGTAAAGGCAAAAACCAAAAAAAAAAAAAAAAGGAATCCAGCCAGACGACCGAATCGGAATTGCTGTAATCCCTTTTCTCCAGGTGAAAACTGAAAAAAGTTTCCATTTTTTTGGTATCAATTGGGAAAAAGAATTTGATTGTTTTGAGTTTCGCAGTACTATCTTTTATCTGTTTTCTGAGGGACTTATTGTTTTTTTTGGGGGGTTGTTCTTTCCCCGCTATAATGCTTTTGCTTCCAATTCAAAACCCAGAATGTGCTTACAAAGTTTTTTCTTTTAATTTTTTCCCGTTTTGATGATAAGCTCATTGTTGAGCAAGTTGGAGTTTCTTGACTGTTGAAACCGTATGGCTTGATCTGATCTTGTGGATATTGATTTTGGTTTATGAAAGTTATTGCAAAATTTAAAAAGAATGGTTTAAAACATCCAAAGGCAATGCAAGAATATAACTTTGGAAATGATTAATGCTGGTGTAGTTCTGGAAATTATCAAGGTCCTTTGGGCAATTGGTCTAGTGACGACTGACGGTGCTGATCAGATTTTAGTTAATGTGGGATTATTGGAAGGTATTTTCTGTGTGCAAATGCTTTTGATTTCTTGTACTACCTGGTTACTTGAAAAGCTTATAATATTACCTGAAATGCCGATGATATTAAAAAAGAACAAGTCTGAACTTAAAAATCTCATGTGTTTGCTTTGTTGTTGAGTTGTTTTAGGCTTTTCAGTCTTTCAGTTAGTTATTTCTGTAACTATAATGATAATATTGTGACGTGGTTTGGTTGTGGATAAAAACTAAGAGACAGTCTTCTGTTTTCTAAAACCCAGGGATTTTCTGTTCTTTTTTTATTGGTAGTCTTTGTGGTTATGCCATCATAAAGTTTCTTGACTGCTGAAGATAAAATCTTAAATTTGTTTCTGGTGTCATAGGTCGCTGGCTGGAACTTGAGAGTCTGTATCAGGCTTGCATGCTCTTGGTGGCAATCAGTCAACTGACTGATTGCCAGCAGAGCTTATGACTACCCAGAGTGCATTGCAACCTAGACCAATCTTGGAGGGCATACATGGAGTACATCTGGTTCCTCATTCACCATTTGTGTTGGAAGAGATGAAACATGGAGATTCACTGCAGTCGACTTGTGAAAATTTATCGTTCGGGACTTGTCCGCGGCTAACCGTGATGTGAGTTGAGAACTCATATTGGTTGTTCATTACATATTTATGCTAATAATTATTACACCAATCGGATGCGGACAACAAATGATTTGATGCTAAGTATTATACCTTGAGATGAGTTTAATGATTAGCTGATAATTAAGTATTATAAGTATTTTGGAATCTCACAACATCAATCCTTTTATCAGGCGAGCATGGCAGCATAGACCTCCCTGCCTTAGACCAATCCATTCCTGTGTTTCTGGTATTTGAATGAATTCATTTGTTACCTTAATATTTCGTTTTGTGCATGCTTCTTTGAATTACTGTTTTTTTTTTGGTTTGAATACACTAAGCTTTCCAATTCTGCTTCCTCTAGGTGATAAAACTGTTGCAGAGACTATAGCCAACGTGCTTACTTCACTTCCTTTTATTGCCCTTGGACTTCAGGCCCCAAGGTAGAAAGTCTCCTTTTGTTTTGAATTTATCTGGTGCATGTGTCTTGAAATTAATTGTATGAACTCTTACTTTTCCTGTTTAGGGCTTGAGGTAGCTGCACTCCCAAACCTGCAAAAGACAAAAGCTTATATAGATGGACCTCTCAGAGGTTCATGTTACTGGGACATGTCTAACTATTTGTTTTTCTGATAATGTAGGAAAAACCTTAACTGCAAACTGTATGCTAACTCATTAATTGGAGTGGGGATTGTCTCCAGTTTGTACCATGCTTCTAGAGGAAAAACAAGGAAGTATTTGAGATGGGCAGACTACACAATGATAGCCACAGCAACCGTGGTATGTTGTGGACTGGTTAATCTTCAATGCTAGGCTTTTTGAACTTAAGATGCAAATTGGGCAGAATGCTTAGGTGATCTGCTTTGGATTTCAAACTTTTTATCTTGGATATTATTGCTTCTATGTGAAGCGGAAGGAATATGATGGACGATTACTTAAACAAGGAAGATTGACATTGTAATCCATGTTGGATAATTGGAAGTGGGTGGTAACCTTGGAAGTCTACTAGATATTCTATACCCTTATTGCTGTTCTGTATGGGACTTGAAGTTTGACCAATTGTACCATTCATCATATCCTTTATTTGTACCCGGCATTTTCTGCTTCTTAGAGTTTTTTGATGATTGTATTTTGATTGATGCCATAACTTGCAATAGTTTTAAAGTGGTTAATTTCGTAGACTTGTATATGAGTATTTGTATGTTCGCTCCCTATGTATTTATGTTATAATTCTCATATAGCTTTTGAAGAATTTGATCTGTTATGGAGCTCTTTATTTCCTTCCAATTTGGATTATATCTTGGGTCTTTTGGGACATTAATATACATGATATTATAACTATGTGAAGCACACAAGATTATCTTTTGTGAACAACTCAAGTGAGTGACTGATGAGATTCAACTTGAGTATTACCTGTTCTTTGGCAATTAATTTTCTTATGTTTGAACTGCTGATGGTGCACTTTGGTTGTTGAAGCTGCTTTCCTCTAAAGGGGCAGTAAAATTTTAATGATGTGGTTATGAACTATATGCACCCTCATCGTAGTTATTAGTTGAAATCAGGGACGACCACCATAACTCTTGGTGTGCACTATCCTAAGTTTTATTGCATGATTTGTTAATATGACTGCTTGTTTTGCTTGAACTTTCTTTCTGGCCATGTAATACCATAACTGTAAATGAAGTGTCAACATGGTCGTGGTAAAGAAAGATAATCTTTATTTACACTATGTAGATATCACGGGTACATCATTAGATTTCTTGATGTTTTACTCATAATTCTAGATTATAGTCCTTTTGGATCTTTTCATTTAAATACACAAGCTTGTCATGAACAATTACTTCATAATTAATAATACATTTCTGGATTATTGTTTCTGTCTAAGCCTTTGGATCAACACTTTTCACTATTTTTATTGCAGTGTCTGACAAGGGCTCTTAGTAATGAGAATCCCAAGTTTTTGATGGCTGCCTCTGCTCTCTGCCTGCCAGTCCAGCCTTTAATGGTTTCTGCTGTTCATACTGGAATGATGGAGGTAATACATTTGCAGATTATGTTTGAAGTTGTAAATTGATCTCTTTTTGTTAGTGTTCTTTATTTTTATTTCTGTCTGGCTTGAATCCTGTAGTTTTCTACTCTCAAATATGTGTTGCCATGGCCAACATCATCACTTTTTAACTTGGTATTCTACAAAAAACAGAAAATATCTACATCAGTATTCCTACAGAGATAACCTCTCTGGTTATTATCTGTGATTTCTAGTGCATGCTTATGCACCTTAACTTCATTTGTCCGACTTGAAAAGTTAGCATGATTAGCAATTTGTTGGGTGTTGAAAAGTTTGTTTGTAGTTACTTCCCTATTGACCAAGCCATGTCAGCATTGCCTGTTCAACTGATGTCTTTACATTTTTGCTGCATTAGGTTATGCAATTGTATTGATGTTATCCTATGGATTATCTGAATGGTATTCTCTTCCTCCCAATACCGGAAACAAAAAGCTTGCCTAATGTTTTGAAGCTATTAATTGTACCCAGTGCATCACTTGTGGGATAGGACAAGGATACCTCTTGCATAAACATTGTTTGAATTTTTTCATGTCTAGGTTTTGGGTGTTGTAGCTCCAAAACTTTTGCAAGGCTCGTGGATTCAAATTGGAGTTTCTTTTAGTTCATTCTCTATCAGGGTTCTAGCTAGCATAGTTTTGATCGGGGCTCTAGGGCAGCTCCCATTCTGTGCTCAGGTCGCTGTTTCTGAAATTTATTTTACTTGTGTTGGAAGGGGAGCGTAGAGTGGATGAAATGATGTTACTTGAATTGTTTTGTTGGCTTTAACTTCTAGTTTCCTATTGAACTGGATTTCAATACTCTTCAAACTCGGTTGGTCTGCCGGTTGACTGGATTGTGCATGAGAGATGATGATGGATGTTCATACATTCGGCACACATTACAAGTAGATGTGCTAGATCATTACTTGATTGTAAACATTATAGATGCAAGGGGAGATGTATGTTGTCGTACCATCCCAGTAACCAAACGCCGCTAATGTTACCATACCTATAACTATAATCCAGCAAACAACTCTCCACCTGAATGAATTATTCCATCTTTGTAGCTCAATCAGAGTGTATCTATGAACAGTTTCACACATTCTGCAACAACATTTTCCTTGTTTTGCTGATAGAAATTTGACTGATTTTTCATTTTTGGACCATGTAGGTTTCTTTTGCCAAAAGAGCATTTGAAGATCCAGACCTGAGGATGGCACACAATGTGCATAAAATGTCATCAATTTTAGGTGGCGCCCTCTTCATCGCAGACGATGTCTACCCTGAGACACCATTTCTTCATGCTGGTTGGCATTTAGCTGCTGCTATAGGAGTTGGGACTTGTAACAAGCTTCTGAAGTGATGAACTCCATACATGAAATCCGTCGAAACTGCTGCAATGCCTAATATAGAAAGAAATGCACTGTCAAGAGTCTTAACCTGATCGATGCAGCTCTTGTTTTCAATCTATATTAGTTTTCTCATAATTCTTCTCAGCTTATATGTATAAGATGAGATAGAGAGAGAGAGTTACGTAGTTAGCTGTGGGCTCTGTGGTATACATTAATATTTTCTCGCCCATTGGCAATTGCCGTTGCCGTGTACTAAATGCAATATTAATTGAAGTCTCGGTTTGAATGGGCTAATGTGTTTGTATTTTCTCTTCAATCTGGAGAATCTCTCATTTTTGTTATTTTTATTTTTTTTAATTATGTTAAGAGGATTTTTTTCGATCTAACATAGGGGTGAGCAAAAGACACGATTTGACCATATTTCGTAAATCTCATCCCATCCCGTTCGGGACAGGATTTTATCGGGATTGTCGGGATTGAGACGACAGAATTTTGGAATCGGGATTACGGGATATGTAAAAAAAATTGATTTTTGTATTTTATTTATTAATTATTATCGTACTTTTAACTAAATAATTCAAAATTTTATTTATTAAATAAATGAATACAAAAATGGTCTACTAAACTTCAAACGTATCTCAATAGAAAATTGAAAAAAGTAAATAGATATAAACAATTTATGCCCACAACATTTATTACCTAATTAACATATTTATAATAAAGAACATATATGCAAATAAAAAATTAAACATATAATGAATAATAAAATTTATTTTTTTCACAAAATTAATAATTATTAAAAAACATGTATTGCTCGGGACGAGATCGGGTCTAGTCCCGAATGCCACGGGATCGGGACGAGACGAAATCGGGATCTATTTGGAATCGGGATCATCGAGACGGGATAGCGGGACGGGTTCGAACAATTTTCGGGATTTCGAGAAATTTACACACCCCTAATCTTACATGTTAGTACTTAAACTATTACACAAGGTAAGATATATGGGAAGAGATAATTAATTAGAATAGACTCTACTAATCTAGGTGTATTTGAGGTTTGAGAATGGAAATGGAGCAATCGGCAAATGATTTAATTGGCGAAGACAATAATCTTATTCTTTTAATGAGATTTTTCTTAATTTATTGAACAAATTAAAGGTGATTATATTATTTTAGCGGCCAATTAAGAATTTAGATCACCAAAACCCAATTTAAGTCATATATAAGCTAAAGAAATAATGTTATTTAACATTTTCCCTGTCTCTTCCCTTAAAAATTTCATATTTGGATAAATTATATTTATTTTTTTTCAAAAAGTACCACTCACAAAAACAATTTATTTTTATATTTTCGTTTCATTATAACTTTATATCAATTAAAAAATTTAAGACAAGTAAGAGTGATCTCTCCTCATTTAGAATCATGAGATTCAAGTCATGCCGGAGACACTTAAAAGTACGAAAACTGAGTTCAAGTCTTGTTGGGGTTAGATCACACCGGAGACACTTAGGAGTATGACGGTCCTGAGTTTGAGTCATACCAGGAGTAGCAGATCACACCGGGAACACTTAGAAGTACAGAGGTCCTGAGTTCAAATCACACCGAGATTAGAATGATGTAATAAATGGTTGCGTATTTACGCAGTATTATGTTAGACTAATTTACCTCATTATTTGTAGTAAAAAAAAAATTAAATGTACAAAACGTTTAAAGTTTTTACAGAAATTTAAAAAAAGAAAATTCTGAGAGCAGCAGAGCTTTAGACAGAATTATAAATGGAAAGGAGGCTTTGTCTTATGGAGCAGAGGGCCATATGATAGAAGACAATGAAGGAAGGAAGTAAAGGAAAGGAAGTAGGACTGTAGTCTTTAGTCTGTAGGGAGGACTGTTTTCTACTATTCCCATCTGTTTCTGATTTCAAAAAGATTGCTGACTCTCCAATGGAAGCCACCACCACCACCTATTATTATTATTATTAATAAAACCGCGTTTCTTCATATGTTTTTTTTTCCGACCAGCTTTTATTTGGTGGCTGTCCCTCTGAACAATTATCACAATAACAATACGCTACTTCAGTAACGAATGGTTTTATCCTCTGCAGCCTCCCTCAATTTAATGATGAATACAAAACCAACAAACTCATCTATGTAAAAAACCCTTCTCCACCAGCAAGCCGACCTAAAAATTTTGAAATGACGTGCTAATTTAAGAGAAAAAAAATAAAAAATGAATGTTAGAAAAGAAAAATGAATGATGAAAAAAAAAAAAGTGAATAGGAGAATTCTAAAAAGGAATGACGAAAACACCAAAGATGAAGGTGTTACACCATCTTGCTCCATGCTAGTTCTGTTATTTCTTCTTAATTGTTTCATTTATATCCAATTGTTTTCAGAATGTAATTTTATGTATTTTTAAATGATATCATAAATTTAATATGATATTAAATTGAATTTATCTCGATAACTCATGTTTGGTTTATAATGGGACGTTTCTGTGTTTAAGGTACAATAGTTTTAGTATAAAAAGTTTCATCTTTTCGGGAAGCATAGATGTCCAGGCTACAATGCATGAAATAGTGGAGAAATGAAACTGTTTTACAATTTGAAACTTGATTATATGTAGTGCAGCTTTTTCTTTAGTCAGTTGTCTTTGGTATATATATTAATGCAATGCACATAAATACAAAGGTATAGCTGCAAAGTATGGTTTTATACTTCATCCCAAGTGCGACCCTACACTTTACGTTTGAGGGCGTCTGTCTTTCGAAACGGTCCGAATTTCCTGAAATAAGGTTATTTTAGTTGAATTCTGACCGATGTCAATCCTTCATGCAGTTAGAATTTCGTCCTTAAAAAATTTAAAATCTGCGTCCGCCCTGCTTCATCATGCTGTAAATTCAGTGATAAGATCATAATTCTTTGAAGGGTAAAAAAGTTGTGGCTAGATGATAGATGATAGGGGGTCCTCTGATGCATCCTCTCCCATTAGTTTGGCTAGGGAAAGAGAGAGGGGGGTGGGAAGAAAGAATGGTAGAATGTAGAATGTGGGCTTTTCTTTTTATCTTTTTTGACACTTCTTCTCATCATTGACAGGTCGCTATTAGTTCTCATCTCCCAACATCTCCCAGAATGTCACGCTTTTCTTTTCAATTCCCTTTTTTCCCTTCTTCCCCTACCTAGTTTTTGCTTTTTGTCTGACCACTCACTCTGCATGGCATGGTCGACCTATTTATTGAATTAGTAGTCCTACTTGCTACTCTTGCTTCTTGTTGCTTCTTCTGCTTCTGCTTCTGTTTCGTCTCTCTCTTATTTGTTATTTCTTTTCTGGTCTGCATAAACAAAACCATTCTCCTTTACTTCCACTGCCCCCCATCCCTTTTTTCCCCTCCTTGTTCCATCTCTATCACTGAAACTCAAGATTTCCAATGTCTCCCCCAGTACAGTTTTGACATTGGGGCACCAGAATTCTTTTCCCACTAACTATATTTCTTTATATATAACCGACCAAGAAAAGAAATATATAATACAACAGAAGCATTCAATAATTGCACTAATCTTGCTTCTGTACATATGTAAATTAACACACGCATTAAATTCCAGTACATGTTCTGTTTTAAGTTTTTACCATCTCCGTATCGTTTTATTTATTATACTATTTTAATTCAATTAATAAGATTGTTATTCGTGTTCGAGTATAACTTGAAGCACCCCCCTCACTCACCCTCCCATCTTAATTTCTATCTTGAACCAGTTGTTGTACTTCAAACTCCATTATTCATCCCTCCTCTCATCTTTTCTTTCACACACAGTCACACACTAGCAAAATAAATCCTATAATATGTGGGTCAAAGATTGCCAAGATCATAACAATCTCAAGGAATTCAATTGTGGTGAAGTACTATACAGTAGTAATAGTAGTAGTAGTAGTAGTAGTAGGCGGCTTCGACATCTTTTGCCAAAGCCCACTACTTCTTTAATCGCCAAGAATCGGCCTCCATGTTGTGTGGTTTCATCTAATTATTATTGTAGCTGCATCAACAACAACAACCCCATTGTGTTCTCAATGAATCATCATCAAAGTATGCTAATTTCTGTTTCTTCAATAATTTCTTATCAAGTTTTTTTTTTTTTTTTTTTTGAAATTTGGCTGTTTATATAAGGGTTTGAATGTTGTGTTTCAGGTTCTGCAGGTGAGGATCATTTCTCGATTTATGCATATCATCCTTGCGCAGGGGCCATGCTAATATTCTCTGTATCATTCCAATTTTTATGCAGGTGAGGATCAAGAATCAAGAAAAGATGAGAAACACATGGAGCAAATAGTGAGTAATTCAAGGTGGAATCCAACACCTGAGCAGTTAATGGCCCTTGAGGAAATGTATAGAAGGGGAGTAAGAACACCTTCAGCTGAAGAAATCAAGCTCATTGCTGCAAAGCTAAAGCAGTTTGGTAAGATTGAAGGGAAGAATGTATTCTATTGGTTTCAGAATCACAAAGCCAGAGAACGGCAAAAGCGACGTCGCCAACCCGAATCAACTACTTCATCAAGCAAGTTTGGAAATGATCATAATTATGAAACCCTAGAAGGAAATCATGATAAAGGTAAAGATAACTTTAAAGAATTTTGCAGGATTAGAGGGTTTGGGTTTGATATAATTTTTGTTTAATTGCAGGATTTAGCTGCAAAAATTTGGAAGCTCATGAAGAGAGCAATCGGTGGATTATTACTAGTTCAAAGGTGTGTATGTTTTTCTTTTCACTTCCATAAGGGTTTGTTTAGAAAGCGTTTTGTGTATCATTTTTATATTTGCTTTCAGTACAATTTTTTACATTCTGAATAAATAATTTTTTTAAAATAACTTTTCATACATCGATTAAACATAAAATGCAATTGAATGCGACCCCTCAAAACCCTTTATGAACAATCTGTTTCTTTATGTTTCCTTCTTGTCATGGAAAGATGAAGAAATCCATAAACTGATGGTAGCTCTTTCTTTTCTCCCTTTTCATTCTTTGTAAACACAAGTAACTGGCTGAGCTGAACAAAAAAGGTAAAAAAAACAACTATAAAGGAGGAGGAAAGCCTTTGTATGATGGAAAAGAAAGAAACAAAGGGTTGTATTTGTATAAGTTCCTCCGGGGACACCCCATAAAATTGGAACGATACATAGAAGATTAATATGCCCTGCACAGATGACACGTACAAATCAAGAAAAGGGTTGTATTTGAATATGTGATGGGAAGTTGCATATGTAGTTGTACTTTCTGTTAGTTAGGCTATAGTCTGATCTTTCTCTCTGAAAGGGTTAATTAGAGTAGATATTTTGGGGGATAGTGCAAAACTGCAAACTGAAAAATGGGCCTTAAATTTTTTTGACTTGGCATAATTCAGGAACCTGCTGCATCAATGCAAAGAGCAATGGGAGCAGAAAGTGATTTGGAGTATGAGGGAGAAATGCATGGGCAGGAGCAGCAGATGAGCCAAAGGAAAATGGCAAAGGGTGGAACAAAACTGATGGATTTGTCTTGCATTGCTTCCTCCAACACTGACAGATTAATACTAAACACCATAAATTCAGCAACTGGGGAAGCAGCACAGCAGCAGAAAATGCTGCTTAGGGCATTGAATTTTAGCATATTCTCTTCCTCCTCCTCCTCCTCCTCCTCCTCCTTATGCTCATCATCTTGCAGCAATGCAGATTTTATCAAGAACCCTGAAGATGCCACTATAGACCATCAGACACTTGAGCTGTTTCCCCTTCAAAATGGAGGTCATTGTTCCAATGTTACTACTACTACCACCACTACTGCAAATGGCACAGATTTTAAAGCCACCACCATGAATTCCAGCCTTCCTCCGAACCAGTTCTATCAGTTCCTCTAAAAAAGCATAGCTAGAAAACATTGATATTAGGTATTCTCATCTGTTTATAATATTGAAAACAACAAGCTTTTTTCAATATTGTAAACAGCATTTTGACCCAAAATAATAATTATATTACTCCCTCCTCCGTCTTCATATATTACGTCTTACTGTTATCTAGATAAATTTTTTTAATTTTTCTTGTTTTATCCCTCTCAAATTTTGTGACAACTCTACTACTCAATTATTTACTTTTCTGGATAAACAATTAAGTTACTCCTCAAGTGTGGGGTGAAAAGGAAAATTTACCCAACTAAAAGTCCAAAACATCTAATATTTATGGACGGAGGGTGTAAAAGAGGAAGATTTCCCAAGTGGGGATATTGGATTTGGTTTGGTTAAAACTTAATAGGGGGGTAGCTAGGGTTTAGAAGACTTTGAGTACAAGAGACCTCAAGGATTAAATGATCATAACATATGGGGAAGAAAAAAAGTTGAAAGAAAGAAAGAGAATGAAAACTTGGAGATTGATGTGAAAGATCCTTGATGTGATGTAATCTGGAACCTAGGCTAGGCTGCTTTGGTAGAATCTTACATATGTCAAGTGATTTATCTTAGTATATTTCCTTTTTTCCCATATGGTATTTCTTCAATAACTTGTCTTCTTCTTTTTCTTTACCCTTTTGGTTTCCATCATCTCATTCTCCAAGCTTCCAATTAACCCCAACAACAACTATTTTAGCATCTTGTCACTGCTGTAGTTTAGAGACTGCCAAATTCTGTCACTTTTGTACACTGTGGAGGAAACACTATAAAGCAGTAACTAGGGTTTAACATTGATTTAAAGTTTCTAACTGGACATGTAGCCATTGTAGGCTCTTTGCATTTTGTACTTTCACTCAATTCACAATCTGTCAAAGATCTATGGCCTCAAAATAATATCATTTGATACTATAATACAAGTCTTTAAAAGTTCTTTACATATATATTGGGAAAAAAAATTCAAGAATAGTCCATAAAGTATAGTTTAGTGCAAGAATAGTCTCTAAAGTATAGTTTAGTGACAAATTTAGTTTTAAATGTTTGGTAGTTGATAAATTTAGTCCTAAATTTTGCTATTCACAATACATTTATATTTAGTAATAATTTTTTTTGATACTTAATGATTAAATTATAGTTCTGAACCCTTAAACAATATCAATGTCACATGGATTAATTTAATTCATGTGAAAAATTTTATAACACAGGAACTAACACGTTATTATGGGTCCAAAATATATATTTTTGTATAAAACGGGTTAGTAGGACTAAATGTGTTGTAAATAGTAAAGTTTACAATTAAATTTATCGATTACCAAATATTTATAACTAAATTTGTTACTAGACGATATTATAAGGACTATTTTTACATTTTTCTAATATATTAAACCCTTTTAACTCCTTATTTATCCTTTTATAATATGATCAGATTAGTAAAAACTATGATAAAACCAAAGATTAAGACTTGTCTCTCTTATTTCTCAATATAAAAGATAAACAGTAGAAATTGTGAATTAATGAAGAGTTAATTTGGCAGATTGAGGCCTGGGTGTGTGTGTAATTGCATGGCTGCATTATTGGCAATTGGGACTATAGGAAGCTGTGTTGGCGTCATTGGAGCAATATATAGAGCAAGTACGTACTGCTGCAAAAGGAAGCAAGTTCAAAACTAAAGTTTGTCCAAAAAGCTACAAATTACACCAACCATGCATTTTCAAAACTCCTCCAAATCTCACTACAATTAGATCCTATGCTTCTCTACATTTATAGCATACATGTTATATGTTCCTCCTCGTGAAATAATTACTTCATTTATACCATTATATATAATTACTCCCTCTGACCTCTTCTTTTTTCTTTTTCTTTTTTTTTTTACAAACAGTCCCTTCGGAGCTGTGGGCATAACCCTTCTATTGATTCAAGGAAAGGTTACAGAGAGGCTTAGAATCTTCATGTTAACTTCTACCTCTATACAAAAAACAAAAACCTTAATCCCGCCCATAGCAAAAATTGGGGAGTTTACCGCCTAGCTACTTTATGTACTGTCTAACTACACGTTAGAACCAAAAAAACTGCCTTGCTAAGATGCTGACCTTTCTAGCTACCTTCCTGATTCATGACTACTAGAGCCTCAAATCTGGGAATGATTCCTCATCTAATTTGATTAACCCCCTTAATTGTTGTGGCATCAGCCTTGTGGATGTACAAGCTACTGCCATGCCCTTTTGCTCTCGGATTCGTCAAGAAGTCCGTCTTTTTGTTACCTTCTCTATATATGTGTTTTGACTTCCGAAAAGGTTTTTGAAATGTAACTTCCAATCTCCTTCAAAGCACAGAATTCCTTCCAAAGCAGATCCGGTCCTTTATTTATCATGGATGCCAAGGCCGAGTTGTCCGTGAGTAAAGTCACATTCATCATCCCCTTTCTTTCACAGTGTCGAATGGCCTTCAATGCTGCTCGTATCTCTGCTTGAATTGGTGTTGTATTCAGAAGAAGCTCCCTTTCGATTTTGTTCTTTTTGTTCAAAAGAGTTCCCATCAAATATTTCATCTCCACAAATTAATTTTACTAAGTCTTTTGACACTATTTGGACCAAATTGATATGTCAGCGTTTCTTTGTATTCCTTTTTGGTTAATGTCGCTGTTTCTTCTGTTTCAACTCTTAACCTATTGTATAATTATGCTACATCTACCCATCCTTCATTCAGACAAATGCTACCACAATACGTGTACACGTTTCAATTAATTAGACTTTTCTTAGATAAAAGGGTAGAGTTAGAGTTTAACTTTCATTAGAAAACTCGATGATTCATTACTAATTAGTACAGTACTAATTTTATCTATTAAATTAAAATAGTACAATAAATAAAATTATTATTTTAAACGAAAATATTTCCGAACAAAAAAATTATTGTAAAGAATAGATAGAACGAAGAGACATCTAAGGTGTAGTGTCTCTCTAGCTCTCTGAGAGAGTTAATGGCGTGTGCAGGTTTTTTTAACCTTATCTCGTAAGTGAAATTGACAAATCAAACCTATGTTTTACACAACACCTACGTCAAAAGGCCTCTGTACTCAAACACGTAGAGAGATAGCACCCCACCAAACAGAATTTAAATATCACTGCAAATTTTGCTACAATTCCCGGAAACATTTCAATTAATCCGCCACAAAACTTTTACACAACCAAATAATTCAGATGATATTATGGTAGGAGCACAAAGTAGCACGAATAATTAGGTCATTTATTTGCAACAACTCAAAAGAAAGCAAGAAGAACAAAGTCTACTTTCTTTTGTTTCTGAATCATTCACAGAGCAGTCCAGAATTCTACCAGAAAAGTTTCTGAAGCATTGATACAGTGAAGTATGAACATTAACCAAAAGAAACTGGCTTTGTAATATATTCCATTAACTGGCACACCTGAGTAGAGAAGATGTATCTGTTCTACTTTTTCATGTAAAATGCTAATATATTCAGGTGGCCTGGGGTCTAAGTTCATCCGTAAATGGGCTCCGGTTGGACTTTTCTCTTTATCCTGAAAAGGGCCGAAACAGTTTTAAGAAAATATCAGGCTAGTTATGAGAGCAATTATCGAAACTCGGATGTTAAGATACATTAGTAACTTGATGATCTCTGTACTAGAAGGGAAACACATATAATTCTAGTGTTTATAGAACCATATGATATGATCAAGTACTAGGAATTCAAGAATTTCATATTTGCAAACAAGAAACCACTCATCCTGCAAGATTTCAAATCCATCGACTGTCGTTCCATCCTCGCATTACTGATATCATTTGTCAAGTTTTTAGTTTCTTTTCACGATTATGCCAAGATTGGCTGAAGCCAGTGGGCGAATCACAGTATATAGAATACTTGTTCCTCTTCGTACATCATCCTAAGGATACTAACATTGTGCTTTTCTTCAATATACCACCATGGTTATCCCAAATTCCAAGTATCGTCTGTTTTAGTAAGAGGCAACATTTTGTTATTATAAATTATACAGCACATCCAGCGGATTAGAAAGCTTCATCTAGAAGAAGGGTCAAAAGAGAATGAATCTTATGGGAATTCAAATAAATTAACAGAAACCAACTGGGGCAAACCATGAGCCAGTTTAACCTCACAACAAGAGTTAAAAAATATAAAGGAAAAAGGAAAGGTCATTTAGAAAGCAAACCAGTCAAACACTTCAACAGATGCCAAAGCTTTGTAAACATAGCAGAATAGGTTGACATTTACAAGGGGCGGTATGGATAAACAAGGTCTTGAACCAGACAAGTTCAGGATTGCTTCTTCGTTCTCTAATTTATCTACTCCCCACTTTTTTCAGGGCCTTTTGATTATCAAAAGAAAAACACCACCAAGTTTCTCAGTTTTTCACTTGTAAAACCTTTGGGTGATAAATAAACCACCAATACAACAAAAGTTACTAACATGAACCGATCATATGACTCAATCTGTTGTGCTACTTTTAGACTTATGGCTAATGTTTTTGCCAAAATAAGCACTGTAGAAAGTTGCACACAGAATATGATCATCAAACTTTATGTATGACATTGTGATATTCATGTCAAATTAGTATAGAGAAATATGATTAAAAACAAAAAGAGGCCCATGAAAGCACATTGAATATTGCTTCGATGAGCTGAAACCAGTCTATAACAAAAACTTTAGGCTGTTGACTTGACTTTATAAACTGTGTGATGTTGTTATCCCAGCACTCTATGCCAATTAAAAACAAAGTGATTCAGTTGAAAAAATAAAAGATTTCTAATCATCTTGCTATCCTAATCATCTTCAGGCTTAAACATATAAGGGAAGGCATCAAAAGTGTCAAAGTTCAACAACGAACCAGAAATATAGAATCACAGTTCCAAAAACACTCAGCATTTGAAATACCAAGTGATTCTGCATTACTAACCAATTATCTTGTGCCCACTCACAACCTTCTGTATCCACCACATGTAAACTGTAAGCATGCCTTGATTTGAGGGACCGATTCTCAAAACTGTAGGCCAAACAAATGATTAGATCAGAACGAAAATATGACCCTACAGATTAAGCATACACAAACATTGGCAAGTTCCTAAGAATTAACCTTTGGTGGATAAGATCTCCATGAATGACCACCAGGGAGCCAGCTTTCACTTCAATTGGAGTAAAATCTTTCTGATCATAGTCAGGAGATGGCTTATCAAACTTAACTCCATTCTCATCTCTCACAAATCTCCGTACAAGCCCATCTGACAGTGAAGGAAAAAATTTCTTACTTCAAAATCTAATTCACCATGCTTGAGAACAAGTGAAAAAGCAAATCGATAGAGGATTCTTTTTTAGATACTTGTATGGGATCCAGGAATAGCCCAAAGGCAACCGTTTTCAAGTGTTGCATCTTCCAAGGCAAGCCAAAGTCCCGTGCAAGTTGTCGGTTCAGTATACAAGAATGAGTTATCCTGGTGTGGTACAACTTCACCACCGATACCTGGTTGCTGAAATTGAAATTTTCACACATTAGCAACATCAACAACAAAAACTGGGGAAGTTCATGTCAAACCATCAATACATGACAAACAGTCCACTTTATTTTTCTTGTTAATGCAAACAGCAAAAATTCTCAAAGAACTAATGACCAAAACCTAACTCAAATTTAGCCAATTTATGAACCATTACAGAAATGCATCCACCAGTTTTCTTAGCATATTCAATTCAAATCTATTTTAATTTCATGCAAAGATTGTAAAACCAGCATTTGAAATTCTACAAAACATTCTGAAATGATAGTGGCCAAATAAATGTAGAGAGTTAGGACTTTTGTTGTAGAGCTATAGTAGATGTGTCCCTTTGATATTTCCTTTTAAGTAACATAGCATGAGAATACTCGTTCCGTGTTAACAAATATCCAGGAGTTTAACAAAACCTAATTCTATTTCAATTTCAAGTATGAATTTGGTACCTTGAAGATGTACATGGATTGGATGACAACCGGTTTCTTGTAGCCCAACGAGAGTAATAGGCCAGCAAACTTATCTGACTTGGAGAACTTCTTAAATACAGGATCAAGCTCATCTAGAGCTGCAAAAGAATTATTTTTAATTCTTTATAATGTAATCCAGGGACACTTGTAAATTACAAACAAACTATTGAAACAGATCCCATAATCAGCATACCATGCCCAACTTTGTTGATTGATAATTGCTTTGGTTGCTTCAAGTTACCATCATCGTCAAATGCTTTCTCTGCAATGCAAACCTCCATAAAGAAACGAGCAACTTATGATATATTGATATGCAAATAAAAAAAAAAAAAGTGGGCACATAAGCAAGACGTGTATAGTGAAGAAAACCCTTTACTCGTTTTCTAATGAAACTTGAAATCTTTATGTTCTTTAAAGTAACCAAACGTCTGGGATACAACATGCAAGCAAAGTAAATATCATAAGACCAGTTAACAGCATAGTATGTACATCTAGCACAGTTTTGAACTAACAAAGCAATCAAGGCATACTTAAACTATGGGCTTGCTGACCTTGTTGTTAGGACTAAAACAAGATGGGAAATTTTCAAATCCAAACCATTAAGTCAATTCTATGCAAATATACTGGCAAATAAAATGGTTTCCCAAAAAAATGTAAAAACCACACAAGTGATGTCAACTCCTAATTGGTGAACTTAGAAAAGAACGCTAAAAAAAAAAAAAAAAAAATCAGTATAGATGCAAAATCCAACACATTACCACTACTCCATCAAATATAACTAAACTATAATCTATTCAATTTTAACTGGGATCACTAGGAGAAACAAACTTCAAGATTTCTCCTTGACTTAATTTCCAACATATCCCTCCTCATAACTAATTATCCTTAGTCCCAAGTGTACAGAAACCAAACAAAAGGAGAAAAACGCAAAAACCAAATAGTAGCTCATTAGACAAATATAAAATACCTTCAAAGAAAAATGAAATCTTCTCAGCACTGTCTAAGAAGTAATCATAAGCTGCATGTTGCTGAAGAAAACAAAACCCAAAAGTGAAAAATGTGTAAAATCATAGAATCCAATCTCTACCAATAACTAAAACTTAACAGGATAATATCTCTGTTCTCGCGGTGCTGGTAGTTCTTTAGTTCTTACATGGGTTCTGGTCGAAAAAATAGCGGAAGGCGCAGAAGGGTCAAACTCATCAAGCAAATCAGCCATTCTATTTCTCATAGATTGTATCTCTTCTGGGCTGGAAAAGGATTGTAGCACCAAGTACCCTATGAAACCAATAGAGAAATCAGAACCCGTTGTCAACGCTATCGTAACAACAAATGGATAATATGGGAATACCTTGAGAATTGAAGAAATCTAGTTGGTCTGAACTGAGGTTCCCGTATATACCCATGATTAATTCTTGAAGGTATGAAATTCCCAGAAGACTGCAGGTTCTGTTCGTCCTTTGTTGCTCGAGGTCGATGTCTGTCTTGTATTGTATGCGTCTCCTTTTACACGACGCTGCTGTCTAAAATGTTTGGTCAAAGTCAAATTATCGGGTGCATATTCTCTTTTTGGGATTTTGCCTTGATGGAAAACGCTTATTTCTACCACACCTAAATTATTTCTCTTAGGAGAACATTCAACATTTTGGTTAAAAGTAATGTATAATGTCAATGTCGCTGATTGTTATATAGACAACTAAGAGATAACCTAAGGTATCATTTTGATAAATGAAGAAAAATATTAGATAAGAGAAAAAACGAGATAAATTTAAAAGTTAATGCATGTATGAATATGTACTCTTACGTGTAAGATATATTTTGCCCACTATCACATTGTGTTAAAAGTTGTTTTTAATTTATTTTTGGCGAATTACATTTATCTCTTTTAGAAATTTGTTAAATTATTAATATTCCTTTCAAATTTATGACAATTATAAATACTGCCTGCATTTCAAAATATGAGTATTTTTCACCATTTAGAGAATCGATTAAAATATAATTAGTTGTTTACTTCTAACGAAACAATTCATTATTTTTACTCTATTACCTTTACAATTTCATTAGGACTTATGATGTACTATTCCAAGCACAAATTATATTATACTCCTAGGAATAAACCGAGGTTTACTCCTAGTAGTAAACTGGTCGATTTACTCCTAGTAGTAAACAGGCCGGTTTACTCCTCACACACTCACACACTCCCCCTTCTCTCTTTCTCTCTCCCCACCCCAATTTCTCTCTTCCCCACCCCCCGCTTATTTCTTCTATTCATTTTTCTTTCTTCTTTTTCTCTCTCCCTGCTACACCACCTCCCCGCCGGTTCTTCACGGCCGCCCCCGTTCCGGCCAACCGGCGACCGTTCTCGGCAGTCCTAACCCATGAAAATGTTCCCCACACTCCATAGAACAAAACCATGTCTTCGTTTCTCTATTTCGTGTCCGTTTTCTCTCTCCGCGAATCTCCTTTTCCCGTCGACCGTTTGCCACCAATTCATCCCTTTCCGGCCAAGATTTGGGTCGGTTCTCACCACTAAAAGATCCCCCATGGTCCCTATAACAAAACCCCTCCATTATATTTGCATTTTGAAAGAGTTGGAGTGAGGTTGATTTTTGGAAACCCTAGACCGCCACTTCCCCGCCTCGAACCGCCGTTCTCCGGCGTCTTCTTGGGCTACCGACACCTTGCATGGACTCCTCTCCTTCAGAGCTTCAAAAGCCACCCAGAATCTTTGCATTTTGGTGACCGGAAAAACTGCGCCGCCACCGGACCACTGCTCGACGGTTTCCCCCTTCCTCCAGTTCTCGATCGGAGCCTCATTCCTTCGACTCCAGCCTTATTCTGAACTCGTTATGTAAACTGAGGATTCTGAACTACTTATGTAAACTGAGGGTTCTGAACTACTTATGTAAACTGAGGGTTCTGAACTACTTATGTAAACTGAGGGTTCTGAACTACTTATGTAAACTGAGGGTTCTAAACTACTTATGTAAACTTAGGGTGCTGAACTACTTATGTAAACTGAGGGTGCTGAAACTGAGGGTGCTGAATTACTTATGTAAACTGAGGGTTCTGAACTACTTATGTAAACTGAGGGTTCTGAACTACTTATGTAAACTGAGGGTTCTGAACTACTCATGTAAACTGAGGGTTCTGAACTACTTATGTAAACTGAGGGTTCTGAACTACTTAAGTAAATTGAGGGTGCTGAACTACTTATGTAAACTGAGGGTGCTGAACTACTTATGTAAACTGAGGGTTCTTAACTACTTATGTAAACTGAGGATTCAGACGTGGTGGTAGTTGAAGTGGGCCTCATTTTTTGCCTTTTTTTTTGCTAGGAGTAGTAACAGTACATTTACTCCTAGGAGTATGATATACGAACTGCTATTCCAAGTTATACACTACTATAAAAAATATATTAAATAAGGGTATAACATGATTATGCAACAAATAATTGATATCTTAATATGTGTGTTTGGTAAAAAATGACTTATATTTTTAGATGAAAGGAATATTAGTTCTAGTTATTTTGTCAATTTTCCTTCTTAGCTCAAACAACAAAATATTTTGTGTGATTCTCCTGATAAATTAATATTAGACAAATTATCGTGACCGTATTCGTTTGTAGTGATTGACGCTTTACTTGTTCCGGTCGGCAAATAACAATTCTAAAACAAAAGTAATATCATGATTGATAACCAAACACAATAAAATATTATATGCGTGAATGTAGTAAATGCAACGAGAGAGTAGCTTAGAAAAATTAATTAGCACAAACTAGCATTTATATAGGGCAATAATCCTGTAAATTATATCATAAGATGGGATAATTTCTCACCAATCCCGTAATTTTTTCCAAGGACTTGGGTCATGCATATTTGGATTTTGGAATGAAAACCAAAAACCATCTTCTTTAGCGAACCAAAAACACTTATTTCCCATTGAATCTAGACCACAATGACGGTCAGCAAAGGAATGATCGAAGACAACAAAACTGGAATCTTTAGGAGTCCACCAAAAGTGGCAAAAGAAGAGAGTGGTGCGCCAGAAATTCTCTCTGAAACTCCATGTTAAATTCTGGTTCATTTTAAGGTCGTGAAATCCTATATCGTCGTCTTTAGATGCACAGTGAACGCGTAAAAGGGGACTTTTTGGAATCATATTTGTCACTATCATTGTATATGAATATTCTGCTAACGCTACATCAAAGCTTTGTTGAACAATTGAAATGTATAGAATGAGGAGAAGAGAAGTTTTGAAGCGCATTTGAATGGTCATCTTGGCCTTTCAAGCTTTAAGTGTTTATGTTTTTCCTTGCTTAGTTTTTGGTGGCTTTTTATCTTTAGCAGATTCACATAATTTAATTTTTTGACTTGAAAAGGAATTGCAATAAGTATCAATATTCATTAATGATATAAATTGATATTATTATTCCTCTAGTCATTTATTCTTAGAGATATGGAGTTATCCCAAAATGAAACAAATATATTTCTTTCCCGTTAGTTATTCAATTTGAACGGTTATTTATTACTCATTTTTTTAAGGTCAAATTGTAATTGTGATATCTTATAATAGGTGTCGTATTACTTTTAGTCTCAATTAATTGTACGATGACATTTTTAATTTTCTAACTTTTTTTATTAGCATTTTCAGTCTTTTTTTAGAGGAAATACCTTTTGATTAATTATTGAATAACCCTCAAAACCTGTTGACTAGCGGTTTGACCACCTCCGCCGTCACTGTCACCTTCGCCACCACCTTGTCAGCAAATACAACTCTATGAAATAGGCCTGACAAAAATACTCATCAACCCATTACCCACCATAACCCAATCCTTTATTACCCTAATTTAACCTGCCCTATATGTTATTAGGTTAGGGTAGGGTTTTACCCTACAAAATAGTGGACGGGTTTTAGGGTACCCTCAGCCCAACTATAGAATACCCTAACAAACTTTCTCAAACTCGCCCATAAAATATCCTAAATTATCCTCTTCATTTGGTTTACTCGTTTCAAGATGGGTCGACCCATTTCGAGTTTGGTCAACCCATTTCGTAAATTTTGAATTTTCATATTTCAATTCAAAATTATTTTTTTACATATATTTTTATAGTTACGGAAACCTATTTCAAACTCGGTTGATCTGTTTCGAGTCGGGTCGACCCGTTTCATAAATTTTAAATTTTCATCTTTCAATTCAAAATTATTTTTTATGTACGTTTTTATAATCACGAAAATATATTTCAACCTCGGTTAACCCATTTCGAGCTGGATCGACCCAACTCAAATAGCAAGATATTTTGTGTGATTCTCCGAATAAATTAATATTAGACAAATTATTGTGATCGTACTCGTTTGTAGTGATTGACGCTTTACTTGTTCCGGCCCACAAATAATAATTCAAAAATAAAAGTAATATCACGATTGATAACCAAACACAATAAAATATTCTATGCTTGAATGTAGTAAATGCAGCAAGAGAGCAACTTAGAAAAATTAATTAGCACAAACTAGCATTTATATAGGGCAATAATCCTGTAAATTATATCATAAGATGGGATAATTTCTCACCAATCCCGTAATTTTTTCCAAGGACTTGGGTCATGCATATTTGGATTTTGGAATGAAAACCAAAAACCATCTTCTTTGACGAACCAAAAACACTTATTTCCCATTGGATGTAGACCACAATGACGGTCAGCAAAGGAATGATCGAAGACAACAAAACTGGAATCTTTAGGAGTCCACCAAAAATGGCAAAAGAAGAGGGTGGTGCGCCAGTAATTCTCTGTGAAACTCCATGTTAAATTCTGATTCGTTTTAAGGTCATGAAATCCTATATCGTCGTCTTTAGATGCACAATGAACGCGTAAAAGGGGATTTTTGGGAATCATATTTGTCACTATCATTGTATATGGATTTTCTGCTAACGCTACATCAAAACTTTTTTGAACAATTGAAAGGTATAGAATAAGGAGAAGAGAAGTTTTGAAGCGCATTTGAATGGTCATCTTGGCCTTTCTCAAGCTTTGATTGTTTCTGTTTTTCCTTGCTAGTTTTTGGTGGCTTTTATCTTTGTGTAAGAGATTCATGTAATTTAAATTTTCAACTTGAAAAGGAATTGCAATAAGTGTCAATAAGCATTAATAATATAAATTGATATTGTTATTCCTCTTCTCGTGAACATATTTGTCTACTAGTCATTTATTATTGAATGGTTATTTATTGTTCATTTTTCCAAGGGCAAATTGTAATTTTGATCCCTTATAATAGTGTTGTATCACGTTTGGTTCTAATTAATTTTACAAAAACATTTTTAGTTTCTTAATTTTTTATTAGTATTTCAGTATTTTTTTTACGAAAATATCTTTTAATTAACGATTGACTACCTCTCAAAAACTTTTGCCTAAATGTTTGACCACCACGCGGTCACTGCCACCGTCGCCCCCGCCTTGTCAGCAAATATAAGGCTATGGAACCCGCAATGCCTCAGCGGACACCACCATAAGTAAGCATTGACATAAAAGGTGAATGAAGTTCATTTTTTAAAAAATTGTCAGCTTTGAAGGCCAACTAACTAGTCTGCAGAATAATATCCCATCAACATTTTAAGGGGAAACAAGCACAATGAGATCAAATTATATTCAAGATGCAGCCAGCGTTGATATGATCAGAAAATGCCTCCTAACCAAACAATTCGACTCAGGAATCCTTCATAATCAAACAGTAAGTAGCCTTGATAGAGAACATCAGTACAAGCAGTAAAAACAGAATGCATAATCTAAAATCACTAGGACAATACACAAATGCAAATATCCAGTGAACCCGCGATTCGATAGGGTACAAAAGAACCTTTTATACACATATATACATCCTTGCGTCTTAGTTACTTCAACTAGCCATGTTAAAGTTGAAATAAGAGAAAATAACAAACGTTGATCTCTTTAGGAGCACATCAGCAAGATGGGGGTGTTAGTTTTGAATACAGAAAAGCTATGGCTTGTATCAAAAACTAATATCCACAGTTGGCATATCATTTTGTTTCGGTATAAATTTGTTCCTTTATATCATAGAACTAGATAACGGGGTGCGGAAAGACACAGTTGATACCGTTATTGGTTAAAGTATTGATATATTAAAAGTATACTCGTAACCGAGATAGTCTGAATATACTATCGGTATAGGTTATCGTGTGGTTTGGAAATTAGTTTATCTAAACTAGTTTAAATCACACGGATATGCCCGGGGCATATTGAGCACGACCAGTTTGGATAGAATTGACTTATACTGATCGGCGTAGTCAATTCGATCCTAGTATTCAATCTCTCAATCCCGAGATTGGGACGGGCGTGAGAGTTGGATATCGTATGCTTTGATTTGCCAAAGAGTGCGGTCAATTGAGGCCTATACCTCGGTAGGTTGGGTATGCAGTGTTTAGCTTCTTACGTGCCGTTGCTAGTCGGAGGAATCCACGTACCGGTTCGTCGGGTTGATGGTGCTCCCGAAATAAGCTCGTAAGGTCTATTATACTAAACCCGGCCGGTGGACTTTACGTTCGGTATAATAAAAGGTCGAGTGGTACTAATCTCGGATATCAAGAAGTTTGTGAATTAGTTTGTCAGTAAATTGATAAACCGACGAGCGCTAGAATTTTAATGTGGGGAGATAGAAGAAAATATAATGGCGCGATGTAAAATCATTTTCGAGCGGTAGTTCCATAATTAGTCCGATAGTGGTACGACTAATTATGCATTTGACTAATCGACAAGGTGAATTAATTAATCCTAAAGGTTTAATTAATATTTAATCGACAAGGTGAATTAAGAAATTAATTCTATTTGAATTAATTAATTCTAAGGGTTCGATTAAATTAAATTAACGAAGTGGGTTAAGAAATTAATTCGAATGGGTCGATTGGAGTTGATTAGTCGGCAAAGACTAAGCGGTCAACGAAAGTCAAATTAAAAGGCCCAACTCGAGTGTCCATTAGGTATCCATTAGAGCTCCTATAAATAGAAAGCTTAAGGCCAAAGAATCTTAAGAAAATCTTGCAAGACATTTATGTCTTCGTTAGAGTGAGAAATTTCTAGAGAGAAACTCACTCCCCTTTCGAGTTTTCTTTCAAAAATGAAATTGGATCCTCACTTCTCGATTTAGATTAAGTTTGAAAGATTAAACTTTTAGATAGCCCATCGATTTTTGGAGTTGCCCATTGCTGGAAATACTGTTCACGGGGGTACTGTTCACCCGTACTGTTCACGTCGGAATCACTGTTCATGGACACTGTTCACTCCGGGGTGCTTGATCCAGCTGGGTTTGTGTTGATCTCTTTCTTGGGTTGGTGATCTACAATCCCGGTTGTCCAGATCGTGACCGGAGTTGAAGTGAGTTCGATTTTATTGGCGAGAAAAGTAGTGAGCAGCAGTTTTTTGAGTTAAAGGTTTGATCTTTTGGGCATATTTGATCTAATTGAGGAATTTTCTTGGCGGGTTTCTCGTGGGCTTTGGTAGCAGACTTCAATAGATTATTGCCCACGCAATATTCGGAGTTATCTTTTGGATTTCTTGTGGGATTCGCATAAAGATTGGATTTTTCTTATTGCGTTGGACTTCGCTACAAATGTATAACCTTTAATCCTTCCGCTTTTAATTAAAGGTGTGATCTTTGTGCATTATATGTCATTTTAATAAATTAAATAAGTATAAGCCAAGATCCGTTCGTGGGTAAATGAATTTGAGCCTGAGCTTGGTCGAAAGCTTCCGATTCTGGAATGCATTGCACGAAAGTGAGGTTTTCGATTTAGCCCGGGCTTGTTCTGTTTTCCTTCAAGGGGGGGTGTATTAAAACACTAAACCTAGTCACAGGTGTTATCAAAGTAATGGTAGAACACTTTACTACTCAGATTAGAAGCAATGTCAATTTGTCAACGTAAAGATGAAACATATCGAGATAACTCCACTGAAAAGTAAGGATGTAGATGATCTGAGATAATAAATAGGCAGGCTAAATGATGTCATGATAAAACCATCATCATCTTGACAAAGATGTTTTATGACCATAGCATCGAAAGTACAACGCACCTTACTGGGAGAGAGATGCACCATTGTCGAACTTGTCTGAAACCAAGAGATCAGTAGCAAAAGATGTCAAGACCCTGCAACACAAATCAGCTTGGCCTGATTTCAGCGACCAGCATATATCAAAATGTTTTTTAGGTAGTTTTGTGGTAATGATTCCACTGGGAATATGAAACATCTATCAGGATAATGGAAAGATAAAAGAACAAACAAAAGAAATTGGTTAATGTATTTAGCTCGATTATTGTGTAAAGCAAAAGAGGCTCACGAACAAATGCAGCGACCATATTTTCTGAAGATGGTTGTGGAATTCTACATCATAGAATAAAAATATCCCATCATACCCATGCAAGTTTCTACAATAAAACTGAACTAAATTATTAACTTTTTAAACTTTCCCACTTAGTACGACCTTCAGGATGCACATCAACAAAATACTTTGTGAAGCGGGCATCTGAACAAGCAAGAAGTGTGCCAAGAGACAACTTCGGTTTTGCTGCACCATTTGCTTTCAGCCATGTATACATACTAAATCTACGGCTAATTCTTTGTATATCATAGCAAAGGTATGAGGGAAATGATGCAAGAGCTTCCATTGGGTATCCTAAACTTCTGAGAAAATCTATTTTTTCCTCAAGAACATCCCTTGACTGATTTAGAGCTGTTGGAACCTGCTTGATCATATCTGATGCAACATTGGCGTCCAATCCAGCTTCTACCAAGCAATCAAATCTTTCTTGCAACTGATCTCCTCTGCCCCGAAACTTCTTTAATGCTTTTCCCATCTCATCTGAGTTCTCAACATAACCTAATTTCAATAGAAATGTAGTTTTCTCCAAAAGTTTGCCTGGATTCTTTGCATGCAACTGCTCAATGCTACTAACATTTGATTTCGAAGCCAAATCGAAAAACTCTGCGGGGTTCGCTTTTACAACCTCTAGTAGCTTTTGCCTATCACCACCAAAATTTCTCAATATAGTAGTCGGCCCTTTCAGAGAATGAGAAGCCAAAAGGTGAATGTGGTTACATACAATTTTCACAATATACTCTGTTCCCAGTCCAACTTCAAACAGCAAATACACTGCTTTCCAAATCTTCTCAACACATTTTGGAGATAGAATCTCTGGATATTCCACAAATAGTGGATAGACCTCCTTCATCTTAAGGCCCAATTTGAGGAAACGACCAACCAATATATTTATTATCCTGCCAGAACCTTCAAAAAGTATTGCAGGGTTCCTCCTAATCAGATCCCCTATCTGCTTATCATCATAACCAACTTCAACAAGAAAATTCATGGTGGCAAGAATCCTGTCCCAAAAGTATGTATTTTTGCTCGAAAGATACCCTCCAATCCAATCTCTTTGGAAACCCAATCCAGCAAGCTTATCAAGAATTTGAATGAGTTCTTTATCCATATCACCTACCAAAATAGAAGGACAGGAAGTCACCAGTTTTATCACTGTTGGTCTACGCAGACCTAAATTTTCATAAGCCATTATTTTCGAACTCAATATCCCAACCCCATTGCTAAAAATTTTCACTGCTTCCTTGTATATTTTCCCAATCTCACCACGGGGAATCCCATAATCACAAAGAACATGAAAGTTGTGAAGCAACATATCACCATCTTCTAAAAACATTAAATTTGCTGGCAGCAAAGATGAAACTTCAGACGGCCTCAATCCTAAGCTCTCCAAAAATGGTTCGAATTCGTTTATAGGATGGTATCTCAATAACCTGGATAATGCCCTGGAAACATCCTGCTCATTTTCCACCTTCACGACCAAATTCTTAACAAAATGAGGCGAATTTTTACAAATATGCTCAGCATCCAAATAATTGAAGCCCCTTGTGTAGTGCAAGTAGTCAAAGAGAGCAGCTTGTGCATCATTTCTCGCAACTCTCGAAATCTTATTGACAGAAAGGGATTTAGTTTTTGGAGATTCAGCCATTGAGACTTTCGGATTTAAGGAACCGGACCCAGAACTTCCGAAAAACTGAATTCTTCCCGGTGATTTAAAAGATGGAGGGCTCTGAAGAGCTAAGGCCGTATCCATAAACGCAGGAAATTTTAAAAGGTTATTGAGCTGGAAAATCATTTTACTAGATGCCCTTTTGCTGATTCGGCTAATTAACATGGCAAAATCAAAGTTGCGTTTAGTCTTTCTGGAAAAATAACAGCCTCCTAGAAAAACTTGAAAGAAAGATATCTAGCTTCAAACTATTGGGAGGGACAATCCTACTTTTCCCCATCTTCACAGACCTCGGAAGAGAATTCGACATCAAAACCATAAAGTAATCAATGGTCTCCCATCAATATCATAAACAAGTTCAGAAACAGCGTGCAACTAATCATATTCAATTCTTAACTACCTGGATTGCTCGAGCGCCCGAAATGACGCGCCTCCATGAGAGTGTTGTACAATGGTGGAGACGTTCAGAAGGTCCAGGCCAAGCCAGCACGAGGGTAGAATGGCGGTGAGCTTTAGGGCTTCCGCTTATAAACCAATATCCTATGTAATCTCCACCTTAGTTTTGGAGGGAAATTTTTGCTTTTTTTTCTTTCAACGGGAAATTTTAATAGTGGAATCGTGTTGAGGGAGGAGGGAGTGGGTGGTGTTGGTTGAGATGTGGTTGGTTCTGGGCGGCGAAGGCAAGAAGGTGGAGGTGATGACGGCAGGAAGGGTTCTGGCGGTGAGGTAATGGGAGGGAAAGTTAGGGCCGACTCCTGTTGACTTGTTTTGGACTTGGACTAATTCTTTAAACTGAGATATTTAAAGAACTGAATTGCTATTTGTATCATGAATTTGCTATTTGTATCACAAAAAAAAATAAAAATAATAATAAAATGACCAAAATGCCCTTATGATGAAAAATGAGTAGAAAATACTAAGTATTGTGTAAAAACGCAGCAAAAATGCGTTTTCACCATATACACAAACGCAAGGAAAAACGTTTTTTAATGTAAAAATTAAGTAAAATGCCGTTTTTGATGCCTAAAAACGTCAAAACAATAATTTTTTAACCACATAAAACGCAGCAAAAATACGTTTTTGACCAGTTAAAAACGCAAAAACGCTGCGTTACCACCGCGGAGAAAACGCCAAAATTCGGCGTTTTAACCGCGGCTCGCTCGCCGATTTGGGGCGTTTTCGACACAGAAAAAACATAAAACCCCCAAATCGGCAGCATCTTCATTAGGGCAATTTTTCTCAAAAAAATCAACCCAAAAAACGCAAAAGGGAGCAGATTTTGCCGGCCAAAAACGCAAATCATGGACGGAGGAGATGGCGAACAATCACGAAGGCACGGAGCGGGCAAAGGTCCACTGATAAACAGGGTAAAAATCGTTTTGAATTTGAGTTTTTTAGCATTCTTTGAGCTATTTTTCCGGCCAGATCTGGCATTTTTCGGCCCGAAAACGCCGACCGGCGGCGTTTCGGTAACCCAAAACGCCATCGGCCGGCGTTTTGGGTATCGAAAACGCCTCTGCCGGCGTTTTCGATACCGAAACCGCCTGCCGAGGCGTTTTCGATACCCAAAACGCCATCGCCCGGCGTTTTGGGTATCGAAAACGCCGATCGCCGGCGTTTTCGATACTCAAACCGCCGGCCGCCGGCGTTTTGAGTATGAAAAACGCCGGCGATCGGCGTTTTGGGTATCGAAGACCACCCCCACCCATATTTTGATTTAAATTGATTTATCGTATGTTACAATATTATTGTTTCGTTTTATGTAGTTATTTATTTATTTATGTAATTATTCGTTTATTTATTTAGGGTGGCGCTAAGTTAAAGCCACGAGGCGAGAGGCCGGCTCCCACAGCTTCTGCTAGGAGGCAGAAGGTGCCAGTTGTTAGGGGTGGTGGTAGACGAGGAGGTGGAGGTAGACGGGGAGGCGGGATTGTTATATCCGAGGGAGGACGGGGAGGTCGTGACTCCTCATTTCAGTTGAGGGATGAGTATTACGATAGTACTGATTCCGATGACACTGATTCGAGTGAGGGGGAGCAGTTTGGCCATGAGGATGAGTCTGGGCATCCCCATGAGCAGTCACGGCAGGGGGACGCTAGTGGGAGTGGACGGCCACTAGAGGACCAGGGTGAGGGGTATACCTACGGAGGTGACCCTTCTCACCCACATGCTGAGCGGACGATCCGGTATAGGAATCCGGACCGCGGACAGTTCGAGGAGGTGGATCCTTCTGCAGGTACGCGTTTTAATTTAATTGTATTATTATTTCTAATAAATAATTGATTTATTTTATTTGTTCATATTATGAGAATTTGGTATTGATTGACTTATATTAAAATTGTGCACTTTTTATGTAGTTCAGTAATTATTCTAATTCATATACGTATGTTCTTTACTTATGTATGTTTTTCTTTATTTTTTTTAATTATGTGTACTTATTTTTAATTAGCTTTATTTAATTACGTGTTTTTTTTACGTTTTACAATTAATTTACTTATATATTTTTATATGTATATATTGTCGATATAGCTCCCCCTAGGAAGCGCCCGCGGGATGATCGTAGTTGGATAGTTACAGGGCCCATTGAGGGGGGCCCTATAGATGATAGCCTTATCCCTAGCTTTTTAGGGCACGTGGTATCTAGATATTGGCAGGAGGGTGTGCCTACTAGATACCACATTAGAGTCCACAATAGAGGTAGCTCGTACGACCTTTTTGAGAGGTGGATCGGCTCGATGACGGTCGAGGGTGCGCAGATACTGAGCGGGACAGGCCTTGGACACCTGCCCCGTATTATGCACCGGAGCATTGATGAGCCTCTCATCAATGCATTTTTGGAGAGGTGGCAGCCGGATACGAATTCGTTCCACCTCCCCTTCGGCGAGATGACCATCCTCCTACACGATGTGTGGGAGATTTTGAGGATTCCGGTCGATGGTCGACTCATCACCGAGGTGACACCGTCGTCTACCGTACTGTCATGGTCGAGGGGTTTGCTAGAGATTCCTCCTGAGGAGCGGATAGAGGGGGAGCTGTACAGGAATGGCGGGTTTTCTACGCAGCGGGTGATCGAGCGGTGTATGGCGCGGCGGAGGGATGATTCGGACGTTGCTGTGTTAGTATGGAGCCTTATTGGGACTTGTCTGTTTACAGACAAAAGTTCCAATAAGTTTATGCCAGCCCCTGTTGTACAGGTTAGGCATGGGCTGGATCAGATTGGCCAGGAGGCTTGGGGTACCGCGACACTCGCGTACTTGTATTACCATCTAGGGTGCGCGAGTCGTCATGGGAGTGCTGCGGTTGCTGGATGCATGACTCTACTACAGTCATGGATCTACGAGCACTTTCCGGATTTCAGACCCCACCCTCGGCCCCTACCATTGCACGCCGCTCAGCCACGTGCAGCGAGATGGGCCATCGACCACCACGCTACCACAGAGCAGCGCTTGGCCGCCATACGACATGCGCTGGACGAGATGACAGCCGACATGGTTAGTAAATAGTTATAAATGTCTTCTTCAAATATATTTTGATTTAAATTATTTTATATAAATTATTATTCATAATCTTTAACTACGTTTCAAAGGTTACTTGGATGCCTTACGGACGGGACGCCGTTTCGCGGACGCCGAGGACCCTGTACCGTGGACTTATTGCGTACAGGGACTACATCGAGCCGTACATGCCAGACCGATGCGTCCGCCAGATTGGGTATGTACAGTGGATTCCCTCGCGCTTCATCCGTCCGGGCCGGGACACCTACCGCGGATACTCAGGGAGATCATACGTGGTCCGACACGCCGTCGAGTATGCAGAGTCTGCGTGGGAGGAGTTCGGCACGGCTTCCATGGGTATTTCCCTAGCTGGCCGCCAGCGGACAGGTGGCGCTGTTCCTCGGAGTGCTGCGGTCGACGGCTACTTAGATTGGTTTCGTCCCCGATCACGTCCGCGCGTGCTTCCCCCGGATCCCCATGCTGCTATCGAGCCACCTCGACCACGTCGCGCGGCCTCAGAGTTTGTAAGTATTCATATTAATTAATGTAATATAGTTTATATGTTAAATTATGTTCAGAGGAATCTAATATATTGTTTATATGTTTGCAGTGGATGGGTCAGTATGGAGCGCTACATCATGCATTATTAGATGTAGTGCGGGAGAGCGTTCCTGATTTGTACGATCAGTTCGCACCTCGTACTGCAGAGCTAGAGGATGAGTTCGAGCGTTCCATATGATCTTTGGATTGGACTATTTTTGTATACATTTTCTGAATATTGTATTATTATTACGCTGATTATATTTTATTGTCTTCTTCATATATATGTTGTATTTTGTTACGTATATTTCTTCAAAACCCAAAATAAGTGGTGGTAGGCACAAGATAATAATAATAAAACATATGTCACATGGCAATAAACGTCCTATCCATCACGGAGTGCATTCCAAGCATTAATATTCATTAGACCCTACTTATATTGTTGTTGACTAAATCCTTCCAACTTTCCCCTAGTTTGAAACGTTGGAATCTGAAGTAACAATAACTCGGGAAATGAAAAAGAAGAAAAAATGGGGATACTGTGAAACAGATGCAGCATTAACTATGGAGTAGATTTGCTTATCAATGCATTAATATCCATCAATCAGAATAGACTCCTTTCAATAGACTCCTTACAATATACATCCTAGCCATCACGTAGTGCATTCCAAGCATTAAATCTAGCTTCTAAATTTTGTGGCCACTCACCTACACTTTCAGCATGACGCTGATGGTGCCAAACGAAGCTCAGCGGCGGGATAGGGCAGTCATCGACCACATCTACGCGTACATAATGATTCCCATTCACAAGGGCAAGCGCTATAACCCTTTCCGGTTGGGTGTCGCCAGTCGAGCAATACAAAGGTAGTACAGAATAATTTCCATCTGAACGAGTACGGTCAAACTGTATTACCAGTGCATTTGCATAAGTGGCGAGAGGGAACAAATCCGTAGGTGTAGCCATCCAATGCTGCTCACCACAATCAGTGCCTTCGAAAGTTATTCGCCTAAGTACCATGGCCACAAAATCACCATCGGCCGGACGCAGCTCCAATGCTTCGAAGACACCCCTATACCTGTCCGGGTGGCTCGTAATCTCTCCACTCAATGACCTGCGAGCTAACCTCCAATATTTCTCGTGGCCAAAAAGGTACGTAGAAATTACTCGGAAACCACAATGGCCATCCCCATCTACATCTGACCACCCTGTACAATAAGGCTGAAAAAATGCTGGCACACACTGAATGTCTCCACCAGACCCTGTTAAGTAATTATGTTACATTAAATAAACAAACCTTCATCATTTATTTAATTAATTGACTAAATTAAAGGGCGTATTTACATGTCCTTTAATGGAGACTCACCATCAAAACCTGTATGAATGCGGTGTGATCTACCTGTTGATCGACCAGATGACCCTGAACGGCACCTGCCACGCCGGCCACGTGTCGCTCTTTCTCGTGAGCTCCACTCGCGCATAACAGAATGATGTAATCTATTTGGTGGCCGCCCCCTTTGGGGTCCCGATGTACCTGGCTCTCCAACACTGGCCATGTCAGGGTACATCTGCTCTACGTACGCCCTATTCAACAGCCGGGCCAAAAAAGACGGACTGGTAGATACGGTGGGGACTACTTCCTCGTTGAAATACCTTAACAAACATATATATCAACTCCAAATATTTCTTCAAATCAAAAAAAAATTGTCAATTCAATTGCATAATATTAAATGTCATAATTGAAAAATGCACCTGATGTCCTCATCAATGTAATTCGCATCCCCATGTGATGGCACAATGGTCAGCCTCTTCCAAAACTCATGCACGTGTGGAAGTAAGGGATATTCAGGCAATGACTGTGCCTTGAATATGTCGCACGCACAGGGAATCCCACGTGTCACCTTGGGCACACATCCACATCGCTCAAGTACAAGGCCTCCCAACTTATCCTTCCGCCGAACTTCTTTCCTAACCAACTTCAAACAATGGTGTGACACGTACTTGTTCAAATAACAGTATGGATATCCCTGCATACTTGTTTGAGTCGTGGAGATGGAAGCCTCAAGGGAGCCTCTATAAAAATGTCAATTAAAAATAAAATTAATCAAAATATCTAAATAAATAGAAGCATACCAACAAATGAAATTCAAAGACAGTAAACAACATTTGCTATAAATAATTAAATAAGAAAACTAACCCGATGTGAGGGTACAAGTGGCTGAGGTGAGAGTCAATCTTTGTGAACAAAGTGTCAAGGGAATTGGTTGAAGAATTAAGCCAATCTTTCATAGCCGCATGCGAAGCCTCTACTCTATTAGTTGAAGTATTACCAAAGTGGAGAAATTGATTGGTCCAGGCTCGAACAAATTTCTCCTTGTGAATGAGCCATGTAGTCTCTAGATATTCAACAGCCAACGGCTCAAGGAGAGTGTACTTAACCTTGAAATTCTGCAATAAACGATTAAATTCCTCCACTGTCGGAGCCTTAATGATTTTCTTCCACCAATTGTCATGAATATCACATGCCAAATTTTTGTTCCTCCTCCCAACATTTTTTTCCAACCACGCGTTCACATCACGCCCAATATGCCACAAACATAACAAGTGATGTGAAGCGGGAAAATGAGCCTTAATCGGCTGTAACAAGCCCAACTCCCTATCTGTCACAATCACACTAGGTGACAAACTAGCCGGCAGCAAAAATCTCAAGTTCCTCATAACCCAGTCATATGTATCCTGTTTCTCATTCCTGACAATAGCAAATGCAATATTGAAATTCTTATTTGTAGGAGTCATACCTACCATCTCCACGACAGGCATTTGGTACTTGTTCGTCTTGTAGGTAGAATCAATCCCAACCACCCAATACCATCTGTTGAACATCTGGATTGATGTTGGATGTGCAAAGAACACATGTGTGATCTCATCTGTGTTCGCATCCTTCAGAATCTTCAGATAGTACTGCTTCTCCTCAGCCAAATGAATAAATTGCTGCCCAATATTCCTACCTTCCAATCCGGCGGTCTTCATCTCTCCTTTCAAATTGTACACAGATTTTATTGGTACCTGGGAATCGGGAAACTGTTTATTAACAGCTTCCCAAACACACTTTGGCTTTACATTCGAACGCAGCATAAATTCAGCAACAGCCTTTGAATCCTTTGTAAAATGGCTCAACTGTCTGTGACCATATGGATGCATTATGCCTGTAAATCACATGTAATTATAATAGCAATTAATACATACAACACATCAATCAACTTAATTAATATTATGCGAAAATAATGAAATACCAGTGTGGTTGTGAGTTGACGCTGCTCCTGGGTTTGTATAAACCTTGTGCCGTCCCAAATCAATCCGCTTACAAGTCAACCTAAAGGGGCAATTAGTGCCGCTCCTTCGTGTATTCTTCCGTCTAGCTGGGAGAGGGGCTTTGGCAGGATCTCTCCATCGCTTGCACGAGAAGTAGTACGTCGCAAATCCTTGGTTGCCTCCCCTCTTTGTAATCACAAACTTCAGCCTCTTAGCTATTTTCTGGCAATATTTCAAAGCCTTGCCAATAGTTCGAAACTCTCTGTCAATCTTGAAATATCCACTCAAATCTGCGCCAGGTTCAAGTTCCACCGGCTCCCCATGAGTATTATCCGCCTCATTGTCATCTACATCCTCATCTTCATCGTCATCCTCCTCTTCGTTCTCCGCCTCCTCATCATCATCATACAACTCATCCTCATCGTAATCATCATTGTCAGCCTGTAGATGAATACACAGATTAATTAAAATTACAGCACAGTTATGATTCTTGCAATAAAAAAAAACGCAACAGTTTGGAGTTTTTTAATGCATGAAACGCACCTTTTTTGCGTTTTTTCATATAAAAACGCTACAAATGTGCGTTTTCATCTGAAAAAACGCAAGAATGGTGCGTTTCAATCATTAAAAAACGCACCCAGATGTGGTTTCAGCAACCTAAAACGCAGAACTTTTTATATAATGCATGTCAAAAACGCAACACTTTTTATATAATGCATGTAAAAAACGCAACACTTTTTACATAAGGCATGTCAAAAACGCAACACTTTTCATATAATGCATGTCAAAAACGCAACACTTTTTATATAATGCATGTCGGAAACACTAAAAAGCGACTTTTTCTACAATCAGAAACGCTAAAAAGGGACGTTTGACCGCTTCCTAAACGTCATTTTAGCGTGTTTCGACATACAATATTTTTAAAAAAACTTATATAAGTTTAAGGTACGGAAACTTACCATATCGTGATGATTCGCTTGCTAAATATTCTTTCGCCGTCAATTGAATGATCCAACAATGTTTTTACGTTAAGAATTTATCTGGATTTGATTTTAGGATAGTTGTTGTGTATGAGTTTTTCATCCAATTCACATGAATGTATGTAAACGTTTTTTAACTTCTGTACATGGCAAAAACGCAGCATTTTAACGAGCGAACCATGGTGGAAACTTCACATTTTCACGTTTTCGACTGTAAAAAACGCAACATTTTAACGAGCGAACCATGGCGGAAACATTACATTTTTGCGTTTTTTTCATAAAGAAACGCATTCATTTGGCGTTTTTTACATACAAAAACGCACCCGATTGGCGTTTTTTTAATATAAAAACGCAATTTATGGTACATTTTGTATGTCCAAAACGTTTTTTCATTGCGTTTTTTTGAGATTAAAACGCAATTTTCGCCCTTTTTTTGACATAAAATCTGTCAATTTTTTAGTTTTTTTGTTCATAAGGGTATTTTGATCATTTTATTATTATTTTTATTTTTTTTTGTGATACAAATAGCAAATTCATGATACAAATAGCAAGTCCCTTTAAAGAATTGAATCAAATCGGTTAAATTATAAAAAAGTAAATTTTATATTAATGAAAAAAAATTAAAGACCACAAAAAGTGAAATGGCTCGATCAACAACTCAAAATAGGTATTACTAAATGTATTAAACATTTATCAGAAATCGAATGATAAAATGGATTAAAAACATCATATACAAATTATTTTAAACAAAAAAATTAAGTTTGACTAGCATCCGTTATTTTTTAAATTTTTTCGTAAAAATTGACTAAAAACATTAATAAAAAATTGATAAGGACCAAAGCAGCAGTCATAGTTTTATATGAGACCAAAACAGCAACACCTCTATTTATAAATGCCCAAAATACCAATTCCACCTTAAATAAATTTACCATTTACTAAAATTATTCTAAAACTTTTATTCTAAAAATACTTATTTAAACAATTTTTATAAATTCATAAAATTAAAAATTCTGACATGAAAGAATTAGTCTACCTCACTTAGACCACGAGGTAGTTTGACTCATACAAGCTTCCTCTCAGTAAATATATATATATATATATATATATATATATAACACAAAATTGAAATTGTACATTCAGTATATATATATACATACACAATTGACATTGTACATTCAGCAGTAAGTTATGAAGATTCTTTGAGCATCTGAGAGAATGATTCCAAGACGTTTGATTGGTAGTAATTGGATGGAATTCTACAAAGTACAAACTACACACTCAAAAGATAAAATTGAAAGAAATGAAATACATGCATGCATCCCAATGGAGATTAATTAAGCATAGATATGGATGCAATAAAAAATAGATGCAATATTAACACCTCACTCTCATAATTTTTCTTGCCAAAAGTTAAAAACAAAAATGGAACCAACTGTTGAGAGCCTGATTCCAAGGTCTAAATTGAACTACTACTAATGTACAAGATACAAAACTATGGCAAGAAGAGAGGAAACCTACAAGTCAGTCTCTTTCATCTTTGTTAGATACAGCAGCTGCAAGGAAGGATGTACTGATGATGTTAAGTCAATCAATGGCTGGGTAACTCAGATCACTAGCAAAATCTCTGTGAGTTCTCTTCTAGTATCATTTACAAAAAAAGATGATAATTACCCCTTTCCAAATATGCCACCCCCAAGGATGATGCATCTCTGTCATCAACAACAATCCCTAGCGCGGCTCCAAAAAATTCCAAACTTCGAATCCAAGACGGCCAAAAAAAATCAAAGAATCGCCGATTCAGGGTACTCGGGTTCAGCAGCAAATGTCCACAAATTACAGGAAACACAAACCTTACATCGCCTTACTGCCCAGAGATCATGTTACTGATGCTGATTTTGAATCTTCTGTTCTGTTATTAGACCGGCACATGCAATCTGGGCACGGAAATGAATACGGTGAGTCACTTGGTCTTTTCAGCTGCATCCCTTTAGAGTCACTATGAGTGCGTAGACTTAGCATTTGCCGCTTGAAGCTTCTCCACCTGAAGAAGAAGAAGAAATGGCCACTACGGTATTAGTTAAACAATCAAAGCTTGAAATTTTGGAGAGATTCTAAGTACACTCAAACCCCATCCATTACTGTGGTGGTTACAAGGTAATCACAAGATGAAATAAATGTGTACCCAATGTTTGGATTGTCAAACATTACAGCTAACTTTCGCTTATCAGGCTTGATCGTCCGAGAATGTCCACCATACAAAAACCTCCTGTGACCCAAAAGAAAATGGGGAAAGTTTCCACCTTGAGTAGTCACAAATACCTCGCTATGAAGACAAACAGTGTAGTCTACTGCAGCCATCCTGGAAGAGAAATTCTAAAAGCAAGTACTCGAATCAAGGCCTATTCAACTATTAAACAATTGCTAGAAGCAATTTAAGTCAGCAACATTCAATCAACCAATCAAATTTGTACCTGAAATGGAGCCAGTTCCTCTGCAGATGCTAGCATTTCTTTTGTTTGCAAAAGAGGAAACATTTCCAAAAGAGGAGCCATATATCTTTCGGAGTCATATATCTTTCCAGAGGCCAAAAATATCGCCGTATTTTTGTCAAAACCCATACCTCGTAGCATCAAACCAACCTGATTTTGTACACAAAAAGTTTAAAACTAGAACGAGGCAGGCATATTCATCTGCCAAAAATTTCTAGTGATAGCATGACATTTAAATTAAAACTCATCACAAATTAATTAAATAAAAACGATAATGTGCATTAATATCACATAGGCTCTTATAAAGCAACACTCAAATTAACTCTCATAGAAGACCGCCAAAAAAATTTTAGAAATTACAAGGAGAATAAGACCATATCCAAAAGCTTTTCAAACCAAGCATGCCAGTGGAGAACCTAGAAATTATTTTTTTATTAAAAAAAAAAACCCGCCCTCCAGACCAACCTGCCCTTCTTTCCAAAGGAAGAGCAGCAGCCTTTATGTTTACTCCAGCCAAAGTGCAGCAGATCATATGTGTACTTTAGTCAGATATGACATTAAACAAATAAGCTTAGTTAGAGTGTTCATATCACTTGTTAATTTGGCCTGCATCAGTACTAAATGAAAAATATTTTAAAAAAAATGCTCGAGTACTGAAATCCAAGTCATTCCATAAATTGAAAAGGCACATTAGTAAAATGAGAAGGGAATGAACGAATAAGAAGGAAATTATGGGACTGCCGGTTAGACAATGCAGTAAAACTGGACCAAACTTAATAAAAAAGAAACCATATTCCAAGAAGAAGATTAGATGATTCAAGGATGAATAAAAGAAGACTACAGAGCAACGCAAAGCTAGTACCTCTAGAGGAGTTAAGGGACATTTTCCATTGAGCCTGATTGCTCCAGGACTAATAACTCGACCAGGTTTAGTGAACTTTCCCTTCCAACCTCTCTCCCTTGCAGCATCCATATCTCTTTTTTCACTCTCCCCACCATCATATACACAACAGGAGAAAGCAACCATATCCTGCAGGAATTAACTATGATTGCTTATCCAAAATTATCACAATACATTACGGCTCAAAAAATAAGAATAATAGAACTTCCACATACTGGAACCAACCTCCTCAAAGCGAAGATGCACAGATATGTACTTGCCACCATTGCTTAAACTCCGCTCTCTCATTCTCGCAACCAAAGTGTCAGCCATAGTTAAAATAGGATAGGAAAATCTTAATGCTTGATAGTTTGCCAGACACCTTAGCCGTTGGACTGCTGGAGGAGCATCAAATGACAACCGATTTGCAAAAGGAGAAATCCGTATGATCCTGATTCATAAAGGGGAATCAAAATGAAAGAAAAAAGGTTCAGATTTCAAACTAAATTGGAAAACTGTATGACCAACTATCCAGATTATTTCTTCCAAAATCAGACAACATACTGGACCAAGAAAACAGAAATACTAGACGCATTTCGAAGAAATAACTCCTACAACAAAAACAAGCTAGCTCCTTTTTTATAAAGTTGAAATTGTTCAAGTGCTTTAGACTGGCATCCTACCGGCACAAGATCATCTCATAAGGAATAACTCTTTAAAGTCAAAGGGGAATTAAGGGAGATATCTGAAAACTGCTAAATAACATGAAATTATATTCTCACAAGACCAAATAACAAGGAAACATATAGATTCAAGAAGTGTAAAGAAAGAATAGTAGCTTACTTTTCTTCAAGTAGCTTTGGGAGGACAGTATCTCTGTAGTATTGGACTGATGACCATGCCTTTATTCTGAAATTGTACACATTGCTCATGTTGTGGTCAAACCTTTCCATTATATAATCAGGAATCGTATCCACAATCCGTACATCATTTTCAAGCGTTCTAATAAAATACTCTTGATCAAAAATGTCACCAAATTTGCTGCAAATGTAAAAGCTACAAATGTCAGAATAGTAATCCCTAATATCCATTGTATGTAATGAAAGCAACCAGCTACAACTAGAATAGAAATGAAAGAAATAACTTATATTGAAACAAAATCATGACTGAGCATGGTATCCACAGAGACTAGAGACCAAAAGACACTCTTGAAGCAATCTCTCAAATGCTAATATGTTTTTACCAAAAAACTGAGTAAAGGAACTTTGATTTGTACCCACCTCGGATCTCTCCAAATACTGTGGAAGTGAAAGTGCGGAATAACAAGAGTTGCATTAAGATAACCAGCAACAGCAACAGCATTGCAAATCTGGAAGCAAAAATCAAAAACCAAAAACCTAAGAACCAAGGAACTAATCTTGCAATTGCAATGAAAAGGCTTAATGTTCATTATGCAAGAGACAGAAGTCCGAATTATGAAATGATTTCAAAATTACCGATCCTCTCTGTTGATTCAAGCCACCATTGGCCTCAATAAAGATGTATCCATTTGACTCAGGCAGACCTAACAAGTCATAAATTACTCCAGATTACAACAGCTAAACACATACACAAAAGTGGAAGAAAAGAACATGGATTAGCAGAATAATAAGTTGATCTAGATCTGCAAGTACAACACTTGGAAAGAACAAAAACAAAATTATTACTCGTGTGAGCTAAACTGTTCAATTGTACCTATAAGCATATGCAAAAGGATAATTCACTTCTAAGGTCATCGCTTTTCTCATGAACCAATGGATTAAATTGCTAATCATCGAAAGGCTGCGAGAGAACTAGACTACAGAAAATTATTGTTAAGGAAAACCTCGTGCATCCTAGGTGATAAATATTCTGGGTAAATAACTCAAGAAATAACTTAAACCCTTGACAGTCTGTTTAAACATGTACAATCCAGTAAACAATGTCACACTACAAAATGCGAAAAGCTTCCCAGGAACAAAGGAAGACGTAGCAAGGAATTGAAGGTGCAAAGAAAATAACAATTATCTGAATATGCATGGAGTTAAGCTACAATGTGAAAATGTATGAAGAATTAACATAAGGTTGACGGATTGTGCGTACAGTGTGATTGCATTTTCATTAAAATCATAACATCGAAAAAAGCAAAACAGAGCTAATAACCACTGATGCTCCCAAATTTAATATCACGGCATCGGCAGAAGATAAATAAGGAAAAGCCTAAAAATAAACAAACTTAAGGGGGTAAAGGAGAGAAGATGACATTGCTATCAGGTTATATTACCTCCAGAAGATGTGTTTATGCATGGTCTCCATTCACCACTTTTATAAGAGTGCTTCCAAATTGTTGATATCTGCAGCAAAGTCCAAAACAAAATCAATTCGCACAGTAGAGATGCTTATCACAGCACAATCTCAGCTCCTGAGAGCTGAGGCAATAACCATCTGATTCACATTTGAAAAATGCTATAATTAGAGATGCTATGGAGTTGCAATTGAGGACAATAGAACAAACCATCCAACAATCTCAAACCAGGTAACTGCGATAAAATTATCTAAACAACAACCAATGAGGGACTTGATTAAGTTTGACTAATAAAAATATGTTACACATATATAATGTGGAAGCTGTCAATTTCATGCTTCGAAACATACCAAAATTTGTAATATATCAGCACTAACCATAATCAACCTCCATAAGGTTAACTAGTTGAACTTGAAAAGTAGTTCAAAACATAAGCATAAATCCGGAATTCTCAAGTCTCCATTTCAGCATCTAATAAATTAAATCAATTTCACAAAAAAAGCCGTCATATTAATGGAAAGTGGAAACATGACACCAATTCCCCCCTGCTAAGCCCCCTATTTTCACACTCAACAGAGAACTAGAAGATATGGGTATCTGTTTGTCCACTCATCCTATAAATCACAAGAATTTTCCATATATCTTCAGAAATACATGGTACCAGTTGGTGGAAAAACATCAAACAACAAATTAGGCAGTGGTAGACTCACATCTTTTAAAATCATCCTTAGTTCTTAAATTAGTTACATATATAATCAGAACTGCAAGTGCTCTTTGACTTCATTACCAAAAAGGTGGTTGGGACAGGCTTAAATACTTGTGCTAAACTTAACTAAAGGAAATCAAGAACCAGACTGAATCAAAAAACATAAAAATAAAAATTAAATAATACGGGTTTCTCCATTACCCTAGCCGCCCCTGAGCTGGTTACTTTATTGTTTATGAATAAAGAAATTTTGTAAAACTTGAAAATATGACCCTTTTGTGTAGTCCAACAGCCAAGTCCTACCAACTAAAGCTTGCCTAAGTGGAATCCCAGGCCAAAAACCCCTACTTATGGTTCTTCGCCAGAACCCAGAACCAAATCAAAAATAGAGAAGAAAATCTCATCTTTCATAGGCCTCCCACCCACCCTTTCCAAGGGTAGCTCCTACAAACATGAACTTGGTGACAGCCTGACATGCGAAGATGTTATTAGAAGAAACAATTTGAAGATAAATCTCGAACTGATGTAAGATTTGAGAATACACAATACCCTAGAGATCCCTAATTCCAGTCATGACTGACAAGTCTTTAAATCAGAAGACCACAGCCCAAACCATTTCCTATGGTGAAAGGGATAAGCTTCCCACTGGCCCAGAAAAAGTCACCACAGTGGTAATGCTGTGGTATACCATGGACTTGTGCAATTTCCTAGAGATGAATAAGAGACATTTAAGTCCAGCAAACAATAAACATACTATTAAGAGACCAAAAGCCTAGAAGGGAAAATCAATGAGAATCATAACAGCATCACTTCCAGATCTGTTTAAATATGATGTACATCAGCATTTGTGTAGTCTTTTCCAACTCCAAAGCTACACTGGCAACATCACTCCCAACAGTAGGATGCGTAGTGAGAAATCTTTTTGACCAACTCAATGCTTGAACTACCACTCCTGGGTCCAAGTTATGGCAACTACATGGTGGAACTATTCAAAGTTTTTCTGAATTTTGAACGAAGTACTTGCTCTTCTTACCATAATATCAAACAGGATAATCTCAACTAAACTCCCAATGCTCAAAGTGATCAGCTAGATTTTATTTCACAAGGAAATACAACATACAAGTGTATCTATTTGAAAAAGTAACATTGAGACAAATTCCTTACATGCAAAAGATAAACTTCCCCCAGTCCTTCTAAGACATATGTAAAAACTAAAGAATTATTAACTATAACCAGGAATGAATCAGGTTTACCTTTATCATCGTCTAGAGCTATTCCTAGTTAAAATAGGCAAAAAGTATGACTTTACCCAATTTCATAACCTCAAGCCATTAGTTTCAACACCTTTCAGAACAACTATCCACGCTGTTGCATTGGAAATCAGCGATTTTACCCTACATTGTATTTTACCACGATTGGTAAAGGTTTCATATTGATCTCAGAAGTAGTTGATACGATAATCATATTTATTGCAATGCCATCAATATTCCGCTCTCCAAGGGAAATTAATCTACAAGTGAGACCCAATCAAAGTTCCATTAATATTCCAGATCCACCAAAGAAAAACCCTGGTCTCAAATTCAAAGTTTCAAACTTTTTAACTCTTATCAAGTAAATAGATTTTTCTATGCACATTCAAAACGAATGAAGACAAAGAACTTTTATTTGAATTGAATAAACATAAAAAGTTGAAAATTTCAAAACAGTTTTGACAATTATTTAGAACTGATACAGCATTAGACCAATTCCGAGATCAACACAAAAACAATTTTTAATGTCCCCCATCAATTCCAATCACCACATTCTCAATCTAAGCAAGCGGAGAGCCGAATCATCACACACAAAACCTTACCAACTGAAAAGAAAAAAATGAATGGTAATAATTAAGTGAAACTGCAACAACAGCTTGCAAGACAGAGATCCCAAAATGGGTTTTCTCTAATTCAGCTAACTGACCGCATCAGCTGAAGAATTATCTGATTGAATTTCGGATTTGAGTTTGGCAAAAAGCTGTGGGCTTCTATAAATCGACCCCGGTGCAGGTCGATGACGAATAACTGGAACTACATCAAACGACACCGTGCCCATGTAAAACAACATTCCGGAGATGTAAAGCAATGGGGCAAAGAGGAAAACGCCTTGCCTACGGAGGAGAACTGAGAGAATGAGCCAGGCAATGCGCTGGGCAAAAGTTCTGTTTCCGGGCTGACCCGAAGGAGTAAAACGCCCCTGTTTACGTCGGAGCCGGGGCGAACGGGAAAGCGGTGATTGCGGCGGTGATGGGCTGTTGTGTCCGCTAGTTGGGATCCTATTTTTTGCGTGCATCTCGCCCCTTCTTCACATCCTACCAAAATTTCCAAACAGAAAAAATTCAAAATTTATTTTCTTCCTTTCGTTCGTGTTGTCCAGAGATTCTGCAGAGAAGCAATTTATAATAAATAAATCCCAATATATATTTTCCTGAGCTTTATGGTTATGGAGGGGTGGAAATATAATTTATGAAAGGAGGAGGACGAGGAGGAGGAGAAGAAGGAGGAGGCCCCACCTGAAGAGGTGGAGGAGGGAAGCTGAGGGTGGGCGGGGCGCACGTGACTTGGAAAGGTGCGGTAATGTGATGTGAGAAAGAAGGCACGTGCAGGAACCACTGACAGACGGATGACGCTGATCATGGGTTATGAGGGAGGATTGGGGCAAATGTTATAATTTTAGGGGATGGGGGTTACCTTAAAATAATAAAATAAATATAAATGTATAAAATATTTATGCTTTGTTTTGCTGCCAAGTATAGTATTTTGGCCTATTTTTTGAGGCAAAGAATATTGGTACATTTTATTTTAGGGTTGGGCTATTTTGGAGGCAAAGAATAATGGGGTTTTTTTCAATTTAATTTCGTGTTAAAATTCTCAAATTTAAATTAGTTGGTCTCGCGTAATGTCTGAATATTCGTGTAATGAATATATATAAAAAAAATGTTAAATATTTTTAAATTAAAAAATATATATTAATTTACTGAAAAACGTCAAGCAACTATTGATAAACGAAAGATACAGCCAAAGAAATATAAAATTACAAGTATAACTGTCATTGTTGTGTTTACTACCGATAAATCTATATAGATCTACCATATTAAGCGGTGGATATACCACATACTGAAATTGTAATCCGAACAATAATACATCACTAATTTTTCTATGAAAACTCCAAAATATATATTTAATAATTAGATCTACGATGACTAAATCTTCTTGGATCAAACCAGCGAACATCGTCAACGACACCGTTACCAATCCAACGAAACTGTCGTCATAACAACGAACACGACCAATGAAGCCGAAACCAATACACTACCAGTAGATCTGAATCTATTGAAGGACAAAAAAATAAAGATTGAGGATAATCCCATTTATTGGATGACGAAACTAAAAACAAAAAAAAACGAAAATGGACAACAAATTTTTTTCCCCCATCCTTCGTCCTAATGGGAAGATGGGGAAAGAAATATTTTGTTAGGATTAAATTAAATAGAGAAAAGAGGAGAACAGTAGATGCTAGGGTTCCCCTGAATAAGTATATTAAAAAAAATGTTAAATTAATTGTGACTAATTTCATTTTACATAATTCAATTTTGTTGTAAGTGCACAAGTCATATGCACTTTATTGCCCTTCTTTCTTGTTGCTTAAACATGTTGTTTTTAGGACAGCCTCTTCTTTCCTTAGTTGACTTGATCTATCTCTTCCTCCACTTTTTTAATTCCTTGGATTCCAATCTAAATTTCTCCCCTTTTTCCTCTTCATTTTTACTTTTTATTTTCTGAATTATAACAATAAAAAAAAATGAACACAAGAAAAGTATCATTCTAAACGCTATGAACAACTAACAAACATATACAAATATTGTGAAATTTTAAATATTATATTTGTAAAAAGTGGTTTTAAAGCGTATTTTAAAAAAAAATGAGTTATCATTATTTAATTCTTAAGTTTCATACAATAGAACAATCAAAATACTTTTTAAAAATTTTGTATAAGATGTTTATCGGTGCCTTTACTTCTAATAGGCCATGAACTAAATCCTAGGGTATTCATGGTTCAGATTGATCATGTCAATCTGGTCAATCTGATTCGTGGATTGGATTCATTGATGGATTTCGTTTAATTTTTAATTTAGCGGATTCAAAAATTAAAAATCGATCATTTTGGATCGGATTTTGGATTTACTCTAAAAAACCGGTCGTCAATCCGGATCCGTATATATATTTAATTAATAATAATATTATTTTATAAGTATATATTAATATTTGATGTTTAGTGTCATCAAAATTCAAAGTTAGTGTTGGTAAGTTGCAATGTTTATGGACGTTTTTTTGGATTGGTTTCCGTATTTCTAGCATACTTTGGTATTCTTGATTTTTTTTTTTTTTTGAACTAAATATGTTTTTGGACTATTTTTCGTTTGATTGTGATATAATTTTTGGACTCTATAATACTGAAAATCTGATTGTTTGATTTTGAACATTTTGATTTATAGTAAAATATAGAGACCCAAATGTAGAAAATATCATGTTACAACCCAAAACTAAAATAATTGTAAGTCCAACTTGTTAAACTGGTCAATCCGAACCGTCCAAAGTGGATTGGATACGGAATAAAAAATGGTCAGTTAATGATCGAAAATTTTCAAATCCGTATGTTATGGATTGGTTTTGAATTGATTCAAAATCCGATCAATCCGATCCGTGAAGACCCTTACTAAATCCTAATCATTCTCAACAATTCTATAAGGAGTGATCCATGTTTTTTCATCGAGTCCGAGCAAATACCAAATATCTTGAGCAACCGATCCGACACAACAGTTCAAAAGATAAAGAATGATCGTCAATTTTCGTTCTGGTATGTAGATCAAATAATACATTGCGAGAGCAAAAGTTCCTGAATTCATAGATACTTGCATATTCATCATTTGAGTCTCCAACAATTATTCTAATAATTACATATCCGATTTGACCTATAGACAAATATGTAAGCATCCGTTTCATGCTTGTTTGAGTAATAGCAATGAAATTTCCTAATATCATGCTGAGAATAACTAGAATTTTTAGAAGAAGACATTAGTTTGATGATAAATAAAAAAGAAATATAAAAAATTTGAGTGACTAAAGTTAAAACAGATACTTTCCAAGTAACAACAAGAAAAGCAATCACTGGAGGTGGGGAGTCAGTCAAAAAAATGATTCATTATTTATTTCTCTCCGTTAAAATTGTGCGTGAGACTTTCATCTCACACAACTCCTAAATGATAAAAGAAATAATAACTCATCTTCCTTTTTTTTTATTACCCTCTTTGCGTATGTATAAGACCGAATCAATTCGATTTATATTTTGTATTCATTTCAACTCTATAATTAAAATGAGTATTTTAGAATTAAAAATACAAAAGGTGTATTAATCATTTAAAATAATTTTTGTAAAAAAATCAAATACAACTCACAATTGTACGAAGCTAGTCAATGTGGTATCGGTATTGTACAATATACGTTTTTGTAATTATATATTCTTGTTGGGTTTCGTCACTTTAATGATTTTTTAATTTTTATTTCGATTTAGTCAATCAAATTAAAAAATTTTAATTCTTTCTAGGATGTGATAATGGTTAAACTCATAAATAAATATATATATATATAATATATTGAAAAGGTAATTGGTATACCTTTTCATATTTTCTATTTGATAACGGGTAAACTCATAAATATATTAATATAATAGAAAAATATATTTTATTAACATATACGAAATTAAAAAAATATATTATATTAACATATACGGTAAAAGAACTTAGAGACAGAACTCACGTCTGATATTTAACTAAATAAGTGATAAAACCAATAGTGAAAATGCTCATCCAACCCGTTAAATGGTACTATATGAAGGGTAAAATCGATATTTTATAAGTCTCTAAATTGATTCCCTCATCAAACCAAACATTAGAAATGATAATAATTCTCAGTACCATCTTACAAACCAAACAGTTTTATTGAATTTTTAAAACTCATACATATTCTTACTTCAATCATACTCATTCCAATTTCGATTCTAAACAATTATACCAAACAACCTCTAATTCCTAACACGACAGTTAAGTTTCTATATGTCATTTTCTTGAAATTTGTTATAATTTTTAAATAATTAAAATATATTAAGATGTATTGTCTATTTTCATTTCCGTAAAATAAACATACCATACATTTGAAGATGACAACTTATTAATTAATAATGAGATACTAAATAAAAATTTGAACTAAATAATTTTTAAGTATTAAAATATTTATGGTTTAAGAATAGTTAATAAATTACGATCATTATTTTTTTTAAAAAAAAAAGAAAAATCATTGTAGAGTATATATGTTCAGTAATAATATCTTTATAAATATGGATACTTAAAAAGATTATTCAAATATTCAAATTGCATAAGGCGATAAAGATGAAGAAGTTGGGACAACTTAGAAGGCCACCAGCCAAACAAACAAGATCAAAAGCAATCCAGCGGTTTCGAGATTGTCTCATTTAAGACACACTATGGAATAAAAAACAAAAAACAAAACAAAACGAGTAAATAATACTTTTTTTTTAAAAAAATAAGTGATATTTTAATTTTGGTATGACTTGGGTTTAGGATGTCATGATTCTAAAGGCGAAATGTCCCAACTACTAGATTATATATTCATTGTAAAAACAAATTATATTTTAAAGTTATTAATGTAATTAAATCAGAATTTTATAGTTTTTTAAATAACGTTAATTAATTTAGAAGGAGGTTAGTAAAATAGAAATAAAACCAGCAAATTTGAGGCCATTGAGCCAATTATTGCAGACATTTGGGTACAGATTCAGTGCCAAAAAAAAAAGATCGTCGAGGCATTCAAAAAGACAAACAAAAACTCCATATAAATCTTTTTCCAAAAAAAAAAAAAGAATGATTTTCGAAGAAGCGGCGACGTGGGTTCATTTCAGGGATGGATGCAGCTCCTCCACTCAACCCAACAATTACCCAGTCCTGCTATCATCACTACGGCCGGCCGGAATCACCGGCTGCCAAAAGGAGAGTGATCAAATCCTTCTTTTATTAAATTCTCTTTCTACTATAAATTGAAATTCAGGCTCAAGTATATATGTAGCTGCCAACAACAACTTGGATCAAGATTGAGAATTCAAACTACTCCACTGATTAGTTTTGATACCTTTGTTTTGGCTGCTACTAGTATGAAAAAATGGGTAACTTTGATAGAGTATTGATAATTTGGGCTATTATTACTCATCTTCTCGGACTAGTAGCAACCAAAACAAAGGAAACAATACTCGAGCAACATTGAAGTTTTCAACTGTCGTTCATGATGATGATCTTAATGAAGGTGAGGCGCAGCCTAACTAACGGTAATAGTAATGATAATTTGTGTTTGGGACGCAAACTATTGCATGATGGTGATTGTTCTAATTTTAGTAACTTTTCTGATATTGAATATTTGAATGTATTTGTACGTGCGTGATGTGTTAGTAGTTCATCAAAATGTTGGGGAGGTTACTGTTGACACTTGTGGTGCTCCTTGTGTGTTTTGTGTTTTTGTTTGTGAAGAAAATTGCAATATTTACAATATGTATTGAAGAATGTTTTGAAATAAAAATAAATTATATACTATTTGCTTAGATCAATACTTCCATGATGAACATATTTGGAATATATATTGAATTAGTTTCATAAGAAGGCAATTGTTTAGAATTAATTTAGATTATCACACACGATAACTTTTTAACCGATTAACTTTAATAAATTATAAATTTTTAACCGATTAAACTTACAAACACATACTGATTAAATATATAATTTGGCGATTCATAGCAACTGGTATCGTGCACCGTCTTCTTTGACGCATATCGTATGTATGAGATATGGAATTGGTGTAATCGTCTGCCAAAATATAAAACTAAAACAGAAATTGTGCAATTCTTCTTCAATATAATTGATTCTTCAGCATTAAAAAAAAAAAAAAAAAAAAAACCCACATAAATTTCTACAAGGAATGCTCAAATCTGTAATCAACTGAAAGGTCTATCTTCACAAAAAAAAAAAAAAAAAAAAAAAAAACTGAAAGGTCTATAGCAAAAAAACGTTAGCACAATCCATGTCAGTTCCCAATAATCTATGAAATGTAGGCAGCACTCGCTACTTAAGTAGCCCATCATCAACTGTATTTCCTAATATTTCAAAGTAAAATTTTACTAGTTATCGTTTCAATTTTTACTTTTTATGGTCCTAATTTAATCTAAAAATTAAGATGATAACTAGTAATACCCTTTAAAGTATTCATCTAAAACTTGACAGATTTTAAACCACAACCTACCAACCACTCTAAGAGAAAAATGGAGAAACTTCACTAAAAACTTCTCCAGATCTATGTAAAGAAACTCTAATATATCCATAACTACCTAAAATCATACTAGTAGTGGCTAGAAAACATTTAAAGGGGAAAAAAATGGGAGAAAAACTGAACAAAATCACCAAGATAAATCCTTTACCGTACCGATGAACGCTAAAACAAAAGTAAGCAAAAAGTTCGACAACCTGATAAGACTGACGGAACCACATGATAAGGTCCGCTAGTAACAGATTAATCTACACCTTTGACATCCTTCATTATAAAAAAAAATAATAATAAATAAATAAATGTATATTCCCAACATAATAGGGCATAAATCCAAAACTAGAATTACTATGTCCTGCTGACATTTTAGTGGGAAACAAAATGGACGAATGTTCCTCCGCTCCCAACATTTTCCATCTCGAATGTTAGTAGAGCCATTTCCGCGCCAAATACAGTCTCTTCCTACGCATACTTCTTGCCTGAGATACTATAGCTCAAGTTCCAATTACCCTCCAAAACAAACCCCAATCGAAAAGACAAGTTTTTCTTTTTCTCTCTTGCTCTCCTTTTCCTCCCTGTCATCTTTTCTAATCGCAGGAATCCCTTGTCGTGTTCCATGGAACCTTAGATGATCTGACCAACCAGCAGTTCGTCCTGACATAAATCTTGCAATACCTTGATCAAACAAAACCTAACTATTGTCATACTAAACAAGACAGCTTATATGTGTAATTTATAGTCTAAATGGGTTGCCTACATCAATGTTGAATGGAGTTAGAAAGAATCCTCTTTATTCATGGTATCCATATATTTTATAGTAACTTCAATGAAATCTGATGACATTCAATGTTCATTTTCACTACCAGGCCAGTGACAAGATGAGAAATCTCAGTGAATACTCTTCAGACTTCAATGTTCTGCAAGCCCAATTGAAATATCCAGTAAGTTTTGCAAGCCCATCTACACAAGGGTTTCCCTCTCTGAAAACAAAACTGAATTGAAATTGTTGGGTGCCTTTGGGGCAAGGAAGTGGGGAGGGGAGAGGGGATTAATCCAAATTGGAACAATAAAGGGTAAAAATTGAGGCAATAACTAGTAAAATTTGTTTTGGAATGTTACAAGGTTTTAGAGGGAGGATTGAAGATGGTAAGTGGTAGGGTTTTTTTAGGGTTTATTTATGGGACTAAAAATGGGATTTGGGCTTTGGGCTCACCAGAGACGGGATCCATGTTGTTTATGGAATTGGGCTTCAAAATGGTCACTCTATCATGTTGGCCGTTAAACTTAATAACGGAGCCCTTTTTTGAGGGTATTTAGGTCAATCTTATTTTTTTACAAAGACAACTAGCACCACGTCTCAAAACAACAGGAACCACGTCAACAAAAATTAGCACAACGTACAGAAATGTCTACATCCATGCGTGTGAATTTAAATTGATTTTTTCTACAAAAACAGTCCACCACGTCTCAGAACAACTAGCACCACGTCAAAAATAACTAGCTTCACGTCCAGAAACGTCTTCATCCATGCGTGTGAATTTAAACTGATTTTTTTTACAAAGACAGCTCACCACGTTTCAGAACAACTAGAATCACGTAAAAAACAACTGGCACCACGTCCATAAACGTTTACATCCATGCGTGTGAATTGAAACTGATTTTTTTCACAAAAACAGCCCACCACGTCTCAGAACAACTAGCAACACGTCCAAAAACAACTAGCACCGCGTCCAGAAACGTCTACATCCATGCGTGTGAATTTTTATATATTTTTTATAAAATTGAGGAAGTAATTTAATTCATCCTATAAAATAACATCTACATTTAAGAATGTATTTCTTCATTCAATAATATTATAAAAATAACATTAATTATAAGACAGAAAAGTAGTATAATTATTAAAAATTTGAAAATGAAATAAAGTTATTTATTAAGTACTTTCTTCTACATTTAAAATTTAAACTATCATTCTTTTATTTTTCATCAACTGCACATCATTCTATTAGTAAGAGCATATACAAAATGAAAAAAAAAAAAAAAAATTGGTCTGATAATGTTTCTTTTCTCCATCTTCCATACAATAAAGTGATGAGAATGTTATTTTGTCGTTGTGTGCAATTTGAACCGAAACAAAATGGTAAAAGTTGATTTTAAAATGTCTTTTGTTATAAATTTTAGCTATTTGGCTGTGGAATTTTCTTTCATGGCTATTTTATAAAGTAAGATGTTAAAAAACAAAAAACGAAACTATGAATGATAGATAAAAATGGACAGTCACTACCAAACCAGGCATGGAAGAACCAATGAAATGCGGTAAGGATGCTAAAGTATAAGCATGGTTCAATGTCAAGACCCATATATTTTGGTCCTCCCACCACTTTTTTTCAATGTCAAGAGCCTTATATTTTTTTGGTCCTCCCACCACTTTTTTTTTTTTTTTTTTTTTTTTCAATTTACATGATATATACAAAAAAAAAAAAAAAAAAAAAAAAAACCCTCTATTCTACGCTTTGAAACAAGGTTGAAATTCGTAGGACCACTTTCTCCCACAATCAACTTTCTGGTTTCAATTCTTTTGTGCCAATTAACAAGAATGTGACGTGTGCCTAACCACCACTATTTAGTTTGTACCTATGGCAAACAAAATAAACCTAAAAGTTGGTAAACCCCAAGGTGGGGGCACAGATGTATCTCCTAGAAGACAAATTAAATTACTAATTACGATTTGAGAATTTTTTTAATTCAAATTGACCAAATAAATATGCTAATCTAAATCGATCAAATCACATTTGATGAACGGTTTAATTTGACTAGTTTCATATGAAACCGTCAGCAGACCAAACATATAATTTGAAAACTATTTAAACAAATTGGCCATAAAGGATATTTTTAAACTAATCAAATTTAATTAGTTTGACTGATTTTACCAATTTCAGCTAGGCCATACCCATCTCTACCCTCGGATTTTCAATTGAGCAATTCATTCCTCTATGCTTTTGAATTTGAGGATGGATAAGTTGTGTTTCGATAGAGTTGAAAACGGTTATCTTAAAAATTAAGAGTTTGAATCTCACTAACTATAACAATATAACATTTTTATTTTATTTTTTATTTTTCAAATAGTCCCACAAAAGCCCTACAAGTAAGGCAGATCGGCGGGATTGGTTACCCTATTATTACAATAAAATAAAACTTAATAAGGTACAAAAGACAGTATCGTGACTTATCCCAAGCCCCACTCTATCCTATGTTATCCCTCTCCTCATCTATTTATACAATCACCAATACGCTCCAAATACCACTAACTATTACATAATTAACTATCCTTATTTTGAAACTCTCAAAACTGGGGCAGACTACATATCCAATTGAATTGGACCCTTCAGTCGTGGCGTATCATCAAAAAGATCAAACAGTATAACATTTATGTAGTTTAATTTCTACTCAAAAAGAAAATTTGATGATAAGTAATAATATTCATAATTATAAACTCATATTCATTTCTATTGTGACTTCTATGACATTCATTCCATTTATAGTTAATATATTAATATAATCAAAATTCTTATAAAATATTAATCAATTAATAAATACGACATCATGATTGTGTAAGTCTTAATATGACTTATCATCTTTGATAAAAGTTCCCTCTGGAATTCTTCATAGAAGTCCCAAAATACTTTAGGATGGTGGTCACACAATATGAGATATTAAAATTTGCGTGTTCAAAGAGACCACTCATCATCAATATTCCAATACCATTAAAACAAGGGTATTATTAATTAATGTCTTACTTTTAAGCACAATCATTTCAATTTTAATAAAATTATCCTTTTACTTAAATCAGGAAGATAGAGGATATAGTAATGACTGTTTTAATGTAAATTGAGGTCATAAAGGAAAATTTGGGCGATAACTACTAAAATATTTAAACAAAATTTACAAACCAAAAGCAAAATTGCAAGTTATGTGTCTTTTTCATGTCTGAATCTTGATTTTGATGTCTCAAATTGTCACATTTCTCTGTGATTGCGATCATAGGCTATCTTTTGTCTCACTGTACTAAATGTAATTGGTTTTAAGGTAAAAAGAATATTATTTTAAATAGTGATAATTGCTGCCCTCCATCCCATCATGAATATATTCCAAATGAGTAAGATCAAATCGCATTTGGGCTTTGAAGGGCGTCAACTATAGCTTTATATGTTCAACTGTCACTGATTCACATGCAAAACAGGAGTATTTTGCAACTTGAAGTGACAAAAGCCAACCCCAATATGACATACTTATCTTCCATACATCCAATTTTGGCCACAATCGCTTTATAATATTTCGTATACACAATACTAACGTTATTAATTTAGCTCCAATAACCTTTAGGTAAATATTACAATACTAACATCATCCATCTAGTTTTGAACAAATTCCGTAAATCTCATTTCAGGCAAATATTATAATATTGATGTTACTGACATAATCTTGGTATTGAAATTTTTGACACTAATAATCTAAAATGAAATTACATCCTTCCAACGTGTGTGATCAAGTTCATGATAGATAAATGGATATATTGAATGAATGGATCCAATGTTGCATGGTTTTATGGTCTCAAAATGGTTGTCCAAAATTTCGTGGTTAAATTAATAATGTGTTTAAAAAAAAAAAATTTATTTAATTTAGTGGCTTTCTATTAACTTTATCAGTGTCATATCCCTATCAAATATGACTGTAGTGCGCCTTGCGGCCTACAGAATCTCTCTCCTTTATGTTTCTCCAAGATATGAAGATGCAAACAGATGCCTCCAATATTCTAGGACCCAGTAAAGAAACAAATATTTTAAATTATATATATTAAAATTGTAGAATTGTGATGTACAGGTGGTCGTGCCGGAGTGGTTATCGGGCATGACTAGAAATCATGTGGGCTCTGCCCGCGCAGGTTCGAATCCTGCCGACCACGAATTTTTCAATGATTGTTCTTATATTTTGACTTTTTTTGGGGGGCCTTTTCTTTCAAGGAATTACTAATATTACTTACTCTTTATAGCTTCAATTTAGATAAAAATATTTCTTTTATATAAAATGATATTTTTATTAAAATTTATAGATTATTATCCTAAAAAGTGTACTTTCTTCTTATCGTCTCAATTTAAACGAAAATGTCTCTTTTATATAAAATAATATTTTTATTAAAACTTATAAATTACCGTCATAAAAAATAAAGCGATAATTAATAACCCATTTGTTTCAAATGTGTACTATGTCTGAATAAAATCCTAAGGTGAAATTGTTTTTAATCATTACTTTTTTTGTCCCAATTGACTATATAGTATTTAATCATTGCTTTAGTAGCACCTTCAACCTCATGTGGAGATATTTTTTCTAAAAACGTAATAATGAAAAAAATGAAATTTATTTGAGAATAATCTGGTTCAATTTATAGTTCATTTAGTTAAATCTCTGTTTTGTAGTAAAATTTTCTTTATTTTATGATGACTTTAGATATGGCTAAGGAAATGTATGTGTGAATGAAAAAATAACTTAGAAAAGCAACCAATTAAATTGTATCTCATGGGCAAGTTGGGTGGAGGAAAACTCCCTTTTCCGAAAGGGAGCCACCCTTCATTTAGGCTTAGTTATAGAACCCAAAAAATGCGATTTTAGTTTATTATGTGTGGCGAATTTACTCTTTTAGAATAACATGTTTAGACTCATCTAAAAATACTCTTTACGTTTGGAATTTTACACATTTTTGGTCTAACATTTTTGTTTTTTATAGACCAAAAGTGTGTAAAATTTCAAACGTAATGGGTATTTTTGGGGTATTTAAACATATTGGATCAAAATAGTAAATTCGTCAAACATGTTGGACAAAAATCGCATTTATTCCGTTATAGAACAAATCTATACTTCATGACCAAATGTTCAAGAAGAATACAGATTCAGGATCATCAATTGGGGGTGGGAATGGATAACAGGTTTGGATTGACCCGTTAATCCTGTTTATTTTTTTTAAATAAAAGATATATATTAATTTACTAGAAAACGTGCAGCAACGATTGACAAATGGAAGATATAGCTAAAGAAATACAACTTACAAATATGAATATCATTGTTGTTGTGTTTAGTACGAATAAACCTATATAGATCTACCATATCAAGCGGTGGATATACCGCATGTCGAAAATTTAATCCGAATAAGGATATATCACTAATTTTTTTGATGAAAATACCAAACCATAAATCTAATAATTAAATTTACGATGACTGAATTTTCTTTGACAAAACCAACTAACATCATCAACGATGCCGCTACCATGCCAACGAACTTCACCAACGAAATTATCGTCATAACAACGAACACCATCAACAAAATTCTACCAGTAGATCTGAATGTACTGAAGGAACAATACTTTACCAATAGATCCGAATCTACTGAAGGAAGAATACTCTACCAGTAGATCTGAATCTACTGAAAGAATAATAAAATAAAGATTGAGGTTAATCCCCTTTATTAGATGACGAAACTGAAAACAAGAAAACGAAACTTGCAACAAATTTATTTTCCCTATCCTCTCATCATAAAACGAAACGTCCTATCGATCTAATCTAATTTCAATAAAATGAAACGTCCTCTCATCTAAACTAATTTCAATAAAACGAAACGCCCTGTCCATCTGCTTATCTTTCGTTTTTTTAAAAATAATAGTCTTATTTATTCAAATAAAATAAATATAAAAATATTAGTGTTATTTTTATAATGTAAGTAATTTTTTAAAATTTGAACATATAAATAGTATAATTTTTTTTAAAAACTTCAAAAGATTAGTTTTTTAAAATCTAAAAAAAATTTTAAAAAATATTTTAGATAAACTTGAATCAATTTGAATGAATCCAAAAAAATTATCCAATTCAATCCGATCTATAAACAAAATTGGTCCAAGTGAAACATGAACCAAATCAATCCAAATTATTTGGATTTTACAACATCTTATTTTCCGACCCCTATCATCCATATCTTGATTTTCTGCATATCCATCCCAAGTTATCTAGAGCCCCGTTATACACTCAATTTCCATTTAAATTATTAAAAAAAAAAACGAAATGAAAGTTAATGGAGAGTTAATCATTTTTAGTTTGAAACAGCAGAGTAAGGATGAGAACTAAAACCTAGGGGTTAGGAACCGAAAGTCGAAAAATGCATGCACAAGGTGATGCCAGTTGGGTGGCGACGAGCCATGCCGCTGTGGGCCTTCTTCGTATGATTTGAACTTTGAGTGGCTATGATTCATTCATCATCTCATCTCAGTCTGGGACTGGGACTGGGGAAGACGAAGAAGATATATATGCATATCAAAATCACCATCTATTCTTCTTTATGGGTTCTTTCTTGCCTTTTTTATCCTGGGTTTTTTCTTTTCTTACATTGGATTCTTCTCCTTTTCTATGGAGCTTGATCTAAGTGGATAACTCATGTTCTGTTGCCTTTGATCCCTTTGGATTCCTTTTACTTTCCATGATCCTGAATATATCCACACACACACACACACACACATATATATATATATACAGTATTGAATATTCTAGCGTAATTAATACAATATATGAAGAAATAAGCAAAAAAAGAGAAGAATCTATTATTTATTGGTTCACAATTGAGAGGCCATCTTTGTAAACATATCTAGTTTAAGTTGTGATGTTCTAGGGTTTCTAGCAAGCACATCAATGGTGGTTCTTTGCATGGCAGTATTATATTGCTAAATTATAATCCTTTTATTACAAGAATTGCAAGAACCGCACATATATTTGGAAGACACTAATTGTTACTAGTTACTGCATAAAAATGGGAAAGAGATAAGATATTGTAGGAGATATATTTTTGTCCAAATTAAGACGGGAAAAAGAAAATATTGGAGCGGTAACTAATAATTTGTCAAATTAAGGGGAAAAAAATGCACAAAAGAGTAAAATTGCTAGAATACCATTTGTTTTCATGAGGGAAGAGTATGATAAGATGTGGCTATGATATAAAACATTAAAGTAATGATTGAAAGTACAGAAAAAACATATGAATTATGCAACTAAAATTAGCTTAAAGTAGAAGAAGAAAGTATGTAGTGCAACCGAATAAAACTTTCTAAAAAGGGAGCTTTTAAATTAATAGTGTTCCGATTAATTAATGGAACCAGGATGGTACCTACTCACGACAGTTGATGGCAGCTGTACTATGAGTTGAATAAATGAGAATATGATTTCATTTATTTGAGCAATTTACTTACATTTTTATTATGGTATCAGAGTAATTAAAATTGCTCAATATTTTGAACATTCGAAATTTTATTCGCTTATTCAGTTCGAGTGATAAAGATAAAAAAATAAAAAAATAAAAATATTCATATAATAATTGTAAAAAAAGGAGGGAAATAAATTGACGAGTCAAAAAAACATAGTATATATTTTTTGGGGAGATTGATTCGGTTTTTTCTCTATTTCTTTTAGTATATTGTTATAAATTATAGATAAGGCATTATCAATTTACGATTTCAATTTTAAATAGGCTTAAATTTATTTTTGGTCCCTCATAATATGGGTTATTCCAGTTTTAGTCCTTTATATATTTTCGTCATCAATTTTAGTCTCACTTAAATTTTTTTAACAAATTATGGTCACTTTTAACAGAAAAGTTTAGAAGATAACAAATTACCTCATTTGATTGCTATTCAAACCTAATTTTTTTTTCAAAATGATTTGTACTGTGATGTTTTCAACCAATTTTATAATTTGGATCCTCATGATTCAACACATTTAGGGTTTCGGCCGTCATTTTAGATTCTGAGTCGATCTAAATTGGTTAAACATCTATGAGGAACCGAGTCATAAAATCGATTGAAAACATCATGGTACAAATCATTTAAAAAAAAAGATTTGACTAGCGATCAAATGAGTTAATTCGTTATCTTCTAAACTTTTTCGTTAAAAGGGATCATAATTGGTAAAAAAAATTTAAATGAGACTAAAATTAGTGACTAAAATATATAGAAGATCAAAACTGGAATGACCCATGTTATGAAAGACCAAAAATGAATTTAAGCCTTTTAAATATTACCGCTCCAATTTTAATAAAATTATTGTTTTGCTTAAAAAAGAATTACCTCCACCTTCATTGGTTGGCCGTTATTGCGTTTTGTAGCACCTGGTTTTAGTGGTTGGTTGCTGTATTGGCGCCAAGCAAAGAGGAGAGACAAACGATGGTGATGACGCAAGTACTGATGGTGACTGTCGCTAATTTTATTAGCCGCACTGATTGTGGCATGGGTGGCTGCTTGCTATTTGAAGGGAGGAAGCATGAGCCCAGAACAGGCAAGGAGTTCAGTTCAATCAATACGCTTAAAACAATTATTTTAAGCCACTATTCCTCCTTAAAAATGTCAACTTATCCCAATTGCAACTACTGTTTATCGGAAAAAAATCCACATAAATACTTATATATATTATTAATGTTAAACCATTTGGATACATATATTTATTTCAAACATTCGAGTACTTATATAGTTTCGACCTTACTAACAAGATGATGAGGTTTTGGTTCCTTTGGTCTTGTAGATACTTTCAAGTTTGAACTCGAATTTGATGATCTGAGGATTGAATAAGGATGTTGGACCAAAAGGCATTATCAATGAGGATGGCTGGTTGGTGATAATGGTGATACAATTGGTGATTGCAGCCGTGGGAATAGAGTAGAGAATCATATGTATATTGAAATGAAATTTCACCTATATTAAAAAGATATAATGTCCATTGAAATGAATTCTTCAATTCTATTTGATATGGAACAATATTTGAGTTGATTTATTTAATATGAAACAATATTTGAGTTGATATAAATTTTAATTTTACTTGATATGAAATAATGTTGGGTCTCATATGAACTTTTCTCATGGTGCATATGAATTATGAAATTTCATTTTATTTGATATAAAGTCAGGTAGTTTTTTACTTCATCATTGTTTATACTTTATATAAAACTTATATTTATTTGATATGAATACTCTTTTGCTGATAAAATAACGGGAAACAAAATCAACAATGAATTATTCCAAAAACACAAGTTGCACATGGATTGAACAAAAATTTTAAAAAATAGGTCTTATCACGAGATTCAATATCTCGATGATTAATTTTGAAAACGTTATTTTTCTTACGCTTAATAATGCAGTAACACGATTGACCGATGATCATGTATTGATGAAAATAAACTTGTGTTCATTCCCATAGAGGTAGAATTTGTATTGATATGAATCGTGGGTGCTGCTCAGGGATTTTTGCCAAAAAATATATGAAAAGCTACAATTTTTAAAAATACCTATGTATTGAAAATAAAGTTAAATAAAAGTTAAATTTTAATAAATAAATAAATAAAATAAAAATAGCTACATGGATGAGTAGAACAGGTGTCAGATTGCAGCAATTCTGGTCAGCCATTTAGAGAGTGATTCATAGGGGTAATCAAATTTCAATATGGTACAATTAAAATGACAAAAAATATGTATTTTTTTAATAAATGGTCAAAAAGTATTAGTTAGGAGGAGAAATGAGACAAATTCAGAAGGTCAATGTATTAAATAAATTATTTTTATTGAGCCAACATATTTAGAAATATTACTTTTAAGTGGAAGATATATTTTATCACTTTGCTGCATATTTCATGGCGCTGCATCACTTCAATCAATAATGCCAAACCTAAAATAATTAGCCATAAATTTGATTTAAAAAAAAAAAAAAAAAAGACAAAGAAAGATGGCGGTTGAAATAGTAACAGGACAGAACATTTGCCTCTTCAAAAAAAACTAAAAGTAACAAGACATGAAGGGGTCCAATTTACCATGTGGTATTCTGGACCTAATTGTACGCTTTATTTGGCTGGGCTGCTATTTGCAGCATAATTTTACTATTTGCAGCATAAAAAAATTGATGAAATACCTAAAATACCCTTAAAAACATAAAATAAGAAATTTTAATGAAAAATCGCACCTACTTTCCAATTTTCCAATGAAAAATCGGACCCAATATGCAATTTTTACAGGAAAAATCGGACTCAAAGTGCGAAAGTGGGGCGAAAAATCGCCCCACTTATCCGATATTTGGGGGAAAAATCGCCTAAGTGGGGCGATTTTTCCCCCAAAAATCGGATAAGTGGGGCGATTTTTCGCCCCACTTTCGCACTTTGAGTCCGATTTTTCCTGTAAAAATTGCATATTGGGTCCGATTTTTCATTGGAAAATTGGAAAGTAGGTGCGATTTTTCCTATATATATGCTTATATCAAACCTTACAAAATCAAACTTCATCTCAGATTTTCAAAGCAAAAATCTCTCAAACCATCAAAAAATTGTGAAAAAATCGCAAAATGGACGCAGGCGGCTCGCAACCACCACGGGCTCCCGGGAGGGGGAAAGGCTTACACATCCAGGTAATAATCGTATTATTACGTTTAAAATTGTAGAAAATCGCACATATTTTGCGAGTTTCAAGACAAAAATCGCACATATGGTGCGATTTTGTGATGGAAAATCGCACAATAGGGCCGATTTTTTCGGACAAAATCGCACAGTAGGTGCGATTTTGACCGAAAAAATTGGGATCTGGTGCGATTTTGACCGAAAAAATCGCACCAGATGGCGATTTTTTCAGACAAAATCGCACAATAGGTGCGATTTTTTCAGTCAAAATCGCACCTATTGTGCGATTTTGTCCCATAATTGTGATTTTATGTTTGTTTCTAATTAATTTTAAATATGATTAACATTTGTCATGATTTTAATTATTATTCGTAGTTTTAATGTTTTTTTTTTGAAATTTGATGTAGGCTGGAGGGAAGGCGCTCCCGCGACAGCGTCCCACAGTTTCGAATAGGAAGAAGAAGGCGAAAGCAGGGAGGACTATCCCTGTACATGGGCTGATAGATGAGGACAGCGACAGGGAGGAGCAGCACTTTATCGGCGGAGAGGAGTTTCCGTCACCTTCAGGACGGGATGAGCAGCCCCGACGAGGTCAGTTTTAAATTTACGACCAATATAATGTATATTTATTTATTTCTCTTATTATGTATTATATTAGTGAATGTTATTATTTATGTAATTTCATTATATGATTGTGTGGTTATTTGAATTATATTACTGAATGTTATTATTACTTACGTAATTTGATTATTTGATTATTTGATTATGTGGTGATAGTTGAATTATATTAGTGAATGAAATTATTTATGTAATTTGATTATATGATAATGTGTTGTTATTTGAATTAAATTACTGATTTTTATAATTATTTATGTTAAATAAGTTTATTTATAATAAATGATTTATGAAATTAGCTACAAGTAAGCGTGGGAGGACCGACACATCTTGGATTGTCACAGAGCCGTGTATTGGTGGCCCTATTGATGGGTCGGTTATTCCTAGCTGGAAGGGCCATGTGGCCTATAGGTACATACAGGACGGGGAGGATGGTGAGGAGTCTTTACCACCTAGGTCGTCCATGCGATGCCACAATAGGTCCGGGGTTTGTGAGCGACTAGTGACATGGTTTGCCGCTTTGCCTGACGACTGTCAGACAATGTTGCGGGGGACGGGTTTGGCTCACTTGCCCTCTGTCATGCACACGTCTATCGATGGGCCGCTTATTTGTGCATTCATTGAGCGGTGGCAGCCCGATACCAACACGTTTCATCTCCCCGTCGGTGAGATGAGTATACTCCTGCACGATGTGTGGGAGATACTACGCATCCCCGTATCTGGCAGTATGGTCGCTGATCGTACTGACAAGAATGTGATGTGGGGATTGTGCAGAGATGTGCTGCAGGTGTCGGATAGGGATGGGGAGTGGATGATGAACCACGACAATGGTGGGGTTATGGCTGATTTTGTGTTCCAGCGGCGTTCCATGTTACATACAGGCACTACACATTTGCCGCGAGATCTGGAGGCTTGGTTGTGGCTGGCAATTGGTTCCACTTTATTTGTTGACAAGAGTTCGAATCGGATTAGGCCACAGCATATAGTCCAGATTAGAGGACAGTTGCATACTGTTCATCAGTATGCATGGGGCACCTCTACATTAGCTTACCTGTACAGACACCTAGGTAAGGCTAGTAGAGGTGGTTGCAGCCATATGGCGGGTTGTTTGACACTGCTTCAGGCATGGATTTACGAGCACTTTCCGTCGTTCAGGCCTCACTCCGTGCCTATGCCTGATGATCCACAGACTCCGCGCGCTGCTTTGTGGAGTGTTGGCACCCGACAGGGCTCAAGTTCTCGTCTCCAGCGGTACCGACATGCACTTGACCACCTGCGTCCGGAGGAGGTATGTTAAAATATAGTTGTACAATTCATGATTACATTTGTAGGTAAATTGTAAATATTTACTAAATATCTTACCACAAGTTAATGTAATACAGGTGACATGGACCCCTTACGGTCAATTTCCTCAGCTGCGCACCCCGTTGACCACGTACAGGGGATTGATCGCTTGTGGTGCGGAGGTTGAGCCGTACATGCCAGATAGGTGCGTGCGGCAGTTGGGGTTCGTGCAGGATATACCATTCGCCATCTTCCGACCGAAGACGGCGTATAGGCCGTATACTGGTGGATATGAAGTGGATTTTGATTTGGAGTTCGCCAAGAGCCTATGGCAGTCTGCTGCCCTCTCTGGTTTACGGTCTGATCTACTGCAGCAGGCTGACTATCCTGGCGCATTCACACAGGATTACATCACATGGTATCGCCAGCACTCCCACCCGTACCTGTTCATCGATGGCCCACCCGTTGACGATGGTGGAGTTCCACCGCGCACCAACACAGAATATGTAAGTATTTTGTGTTGTTTATTTATTTACTATTTAATAATATGTTATATTGTTTTTAGAATATATAAATTACTAATGTAATCGTGTTGTCTTTGTAGTGGGTGAGCCGATTTACTCGCATGACCGAGGACTGCATACAGACCATGAGAGACAGGGGAGTACCCGAGTCAGATGATTATGAAGCTAGGTTGAGGGCGGAGATGGATAGATGGCATCTGGCTGGGTGATTGTATTACTTTACTTTGTTATTGTTATTAGCTTTTCAAAGTTGTTTGTAAACCATATTGAATTTTTTATTTTTATTTCTTGAATATGAACCTCTGCTTCTATTCAGGTGAATTTAATATGAATTTAAGCTGAATTTAATCAATCTAATGATACAAATAGCAATTCAAAAATTGGATTCAACGTGAAATGTTACAAAAAATCATTGTCCACAAATAGACTCCCAATGGTCAACCCTCCGTGTAAATTCCGGATCCGCTGCAAATTCCGCCATAATATCATCGCAGTGATACCTCCACAAATATGCCAAGCGAGGTACAGGACAATCATCAGTCAAACTAACATGGACAAAATGCATACCATGTACATGGGCAATGGCAATCTGGCGAGAAGGTCGTCCGACACCACGTAACGACCTCAAAGGTAAAATAGAGAAACAACAACCGCGAGCGATACTGAGATGGATTATCAAGGCGTTTGCATAAGTGGCGATAGCAAACAGGTCTGTGGGGGTACTCATCCAGCCATCAAAGGGACATGTCGATGAAAAATGATTCAATCGACCAATCGCCCAATCAATAGAGTCAGTGTCTTGAGGAAGAGTGTGTGGTAGACAAGCATGTAGAAGCGGTCTGTAAATATGCTGATGCACAAGAATCTCTCCAATAGACGCAGTCCGAACTGTTTCCCATTCATTCTGATTGCCATAAAGACCCAGTGCAATAGCTCGAAATCCGCAATGGCCATCTGACTCTACGTCTGTAATGCCATTACAGAAAGGATGGACATAAGGTGGTATCAGGTGACTGCTCGCGCCGTCTCCTCCAACTTCGCATTAGGAATAAACAACGATTGTTATTTTAGCATTGAAGTAAAATTAAAATAAACCATTGAATCATAAGTGACGGAAAACAATGCTTACATTCCTCAAATTGCAATGATTGCTTGGAAGATCTCTTTGATACAGCACTGCGCCGTGCACCTTTCTCTCGAGCGCTCAACTCGCGCTGCACAGATGGATGTAATCTTGGGCGACCCCTTGATGATGACATAATAGCTGGCTCACACACACTTGAATTGTCTGGATTCAGCGACGCGTTCATCCTGACAATCAGATCACGCATGACAACACGTGGACTGTTCTCGAATCTAGGAACGATTTCCTCGCGGAAGAATCTGTTTAAAAAAATTATTTACAATATATAAATAATAACGTACTTAAAAATGTATGTAAAAACATAAATCATTGCATCGTAAAATAAAATACATAATGTAAATCTTACTTAAGTTCCTCAGAAATAGTGTTCGAACCAACTTCTGATGTCTCAATCGTTAATCTCTTCCAAAAATCGTGCACCATTTCAACGGTGATCGTGTCGTGTGACTCCTTCAACTTCCAAATGTCACATGCACAAGGAATCCCATGCGTCGCCTTGCAGACACAACCACATCTCTCAAACAACTCATTGCCCAAACTGGTCATCCTTTCAACTTGTTCGCTGATCAACTCCAAACAATAGTGCGACACATGACCATTCAACAATTCATACGGAAAACACAACATAGATGTTGCTTTCTTAGAAATGCATGCCTCAAGAGTTTCCCTAAAAAAAAAAATTAATGAAGTAAAAAATCCCATAAATTAAATCAGTAAAGTAATTATATAATCATGTTAAATAATAAACCTAAAATTGGTTATTAAAATAAGTAATAAAATTACCTTATCTGTGATAACTGGTAATTGACATGGTCGTCAATCACTCCAAATAGCGTGTCAAGTGAATATGTGCCAGCATTCATCCAATCCTTCAGTGCAGCATGAGTACTCTCCACTCTGTTACTACTTGTATTGCCAAAGTGAAGAATTTTGTTTGTCCACGCCCTACAAATCATCTCTTTATAGACCAGCCACGTCCTCTCCAAATAGACAACAACAGACGGCGCAACCATAGAGTAACTATCCTTCAGCAGCTTCAAGTACATCTCATACTCTTCAACTGTTGGCGCATGCACAATTGCCTTCCAAAGTTTTTTTATAGCTTTTTTCCTTGCACCCTCACCAACAAGTTTTCTCAACTGATTATCGACATCACGGTCGATATGCCACAAACATAACAGATGGTGTGATCCAGGAAAATAATCACGTATAGGATCCATCAAACCCATCTCTCGATCAGAAACAATAGCACTAGGAACATTTTCAACATCCAACAACTCTCTCAACTGCTCAAACACCCAATCATAAGTAATTTTTTTCTCATCTCTCAAAAGGGCACATGCAATGTTAAAATTCTTATTAGAAGGAGTCATACCTATTATTTGAAAGAGTGGCATCATGTACTTGTTGGTTTTGTATGTTGCATCCACCACAATAACCCAATAATATCTGTTTAACAACTGAATTGACATTGGATGCGCAATGAATGCATGCGTGATCACATCTGTGCCCTCTTCTGTCAAGACTTTAACATAATAATGCTTCTCCTCGGCGTAATGCACAAACTGCTGCCCAATATTCCTGCCTTCAAATTTTGCCTTCCTGTCAGCAGATTTAAGATTGTTTAGCTGCCTCACAGTCACATTATCTGCAGGATGCGTCACAGCAAGGTGATTCCGAATCAGCTTTGGCTTCATATTTGCATTGTTCAAGGTTCTTGCAGCCTGCTTTGCTTCATCACTCAAGCGGCTGAGCTGTCTGTGACCCTCTGGATACACTATAGCAGTGTGATTGTGCATTGATTTCGCGCCTGGAGTAACTTTGACCCACCAACCATTATCCTTCAGCTCCTTGCAATATAACTTGAACATACACTTACATCCTCGCCGTTTGGTGTTCTTCCTCTGTTGTGGGGGAGGCCCTTGTTGAATTGGATCTCTGTATCTGCTGCAACGATATGTGACCGATTTACCATTAGTACCCCACCCTGCTTTAATCAGCTCGAAACGAAATGTAAGAGCCAAATCCGAGTAATAAGTGTAGGCTGCTGCTTCAGTAGGAAAAAAGCCAGGACACTGAAAATCGTGACTCAAATCCCTCTCAATATTGGGCAATCCATTTGGATCCTGCATCATTAATCAAATGCGAAACTAATAATAAGTAATTACACATACAATTAATAATAAGTAATTACACAAACAATTAATAAATACCGCGCACAATGTGCAACATTTCGATAAAAAATCGCCTACATGGTAGGAATTTTTCTTCAAAAATCGCCTGCCATAGGCAATTTTCTACAGGAAAATCGCCTGCAATAGACGATTTTCCTAAAAAAATTCGCCACAGAAGGCGATTTTTGAAGAAAAAATCGCCACAGATGGCGATTTTGTCAGGAAAAATCGCACTCAATTTGCGATTTTTCTTGAAAAAATCGCACATTAAGTGCGATTTTTCCTGACAAAAACGCCATCTGTGGCGATTTTTTCTTCAAAAATCGCCTATTGCAGGCGATTTTTCCTTACACTCTCGCCAATTAAGGGCGATTTTACTGAATAAAATTGCAAAACATGTGCGATTTTTTTTCAGAATGCTAAAAACAATACAGAAGTATTAAATTCGTACCATTTTTGCGTAACTTTTGCAGTAGTCTCAATCCCAACTTGAACGAACTTTGTGTTTTAATTTGTTTCTACGATTTTGAACGTTTTTGGAACTATTTGGAAGTTTTTCGTAAGATTTTTGAGGGAGTTTTGAAATGTTTTTGCATTTTGTGAAGTATATAACTTATTCATATGTTAAGGACATTTTTGTCATTTCATTTTTTTTTTATGCTGCAAATAGTAAATTTATGCTGCAAATAGTAAGATCCTTTATTTGGACATGCCCTCTTGCCCTGATTCTTCCTTCACAAATGGACTAGTTTTGTAATCTCACTCTTATTAGTAAAACATTTTATTTTTTATATATAATTATATCTTACATTACCTAAGACAATTGCTAAAATCATTAATTATCATCTTTTTATTTTTATTTTTATTTACAACTATCTTTATTTTTTCTTTATTTGTTTAGGATTATGTCACATCAATTTTCACATATTTAAAGGGATTCGTTTATATTGAATTTTAACGTTTTAATAATATTTTTGTCATTTGATTTAATAAGATTTTGTTAAATAGTAATAGATTTGATAAATACGATAACTCTCTTATGGGGTATTAAAAAGTAAAAATTCATTAGAAATGAACTATTCATTATAAATTATATTTGACGATTAATCAACCATTTAAAGTGTTTTATTTGCTTATTTAAAAAAATTCCAAGCATGTTAAACTTCTCGATACAGTAATTTAGCTGATAATTTGTATTGTGGAGTTATAACTTGTGTATTTTTTAATTGAATCATACCGATTTATTTCTATTTTAATATATTTCTTAGTAATATTTATTAAAAGATTATGTCGAATCTTATAATTTAGAATTATATCTTTATCCAGAATTTGCTGTTAGGAGGCAATTCGATAATTAATTTTTTTTTGTTCATTAGAGATAAAACTCCTGTGAATCAATAAAAATAGAAAAACAAAACAATATTGGACACCATTTCTGTGTACCTTCAACTATATTTTGTTTACAATCTATTTTTCTCTTTTCTAACCTAATATTAATATATCATGAAATTCTCTCGGTTTTATAATTCTAATTACATTTTAAAATTATCTTTTATTTCTCATATTTTAGGTTTTATATTATTATTATTAATACATATTATTTTATTTTAAAATTTTAAATTAATACATTTATATAATTTACAAAGTAAAAAATATAATAACAAACATTATGTATAAATTGTATTTATTTAAAAATTTAAAAAAATGATATATTATTAGATACGATTATTATTATAAAGAGAAAAGTATTGTATGAGGCAGGAATGAAGTGCACATTTAAGACATTACTAATAGTAGATGAATATTTATCATGCATGAAACTCATAACCGGCTTAGAAAAGTGCACCCCATTTATTAATGAACAAAGAATATTCCGCCATGGATTCCTTATTAACCTCACTTTTTTAAGGTTTTGATGTTTTAATTCCTCTGCCATTTATGTTGCGGTTGCCCATTTGGTGGAGCCGCCGCGGTTGGGTGTTACTATTTGTAGCTCAAAAACGCTATTTGTAGCTCAAAAAATTTTGTAAATTTCCAACTTTATCCTTCATTCAAAACATATTATAAATTCATTTCACAATCCAAAAACACCCTAAATAAAAGAGAAATATTGCAGAAAACGTCACAATCGTCGTATATTTACGTTGAAGCGAACGCATTGGTCGAAGATTCTCGGAAAAATGGTACGTGTTTGACGTATTTTTTTGTCGTTCGATTTGTTAGCGAATTCCTTGGTACACACGCCCAGTTTGGGCGCATTTTCCATGGTGCAAACGCCCAAAGAAGTAGTGACGTCCATGGTAAGGAATAAAAATGTGGTCGTGGATACCATGGAAGGGACCGAAAAAGTAGGCGTGTGCACCATGGACCGAAAGATGTGTGGGAATGCCATGGACCAAACGCTAGGCGTTTGTTCCATGGTTCAAACGCCCAAAGTGGGCGTTTCTGCCATGGAACAAACGCCCAGCGTTTGTTCCATGGTTCAGACGCCCACTTTGGGCGTTTGAACCATGGAACAAACGCCTAGCGTTTGTTCCATGGCAGAAACGCCCAAAGTGGGCGTCTGAACCATGGAACAAACGCTGGGCGTTTGTTCCATGGCAGAAACGCCCACTTTGGGCGTGTGATACCATGGAACACACGCCCAAAATGGCGTTTCTACCATGTTTGCTATATTTAAAGAATATTTTATTATATATTATTTCGTAGTATTCGTCAGTGTTAATATTGTAATTATTCATTTGTATTTTTACTTTTTATTATTGAAAAATTGAACTTACGTTATTGTTATAAATTATGCAGGATCCAGTTGAAATTCCCGATTTGTCGCAAGATTTGAGCGCACTTTTTTCCTCGCCTGTATACTTTGCTACTGAAGAAAAGGCCTTTGAGCATTGCAAGGAAGTAGCTAAGGAATTACGGTTCGAGCTGGCACATAGACCGCGATGTTGATGCCATGCTGAGGAAAAAGATTCGCGATGAGAAATTGAGGTCCGACGTGAAAGGCATGTGGAAGAAACTTAAATATGTAAATGTTGAAAAAACATATCTCAAGTCACATATATGAAAGACACTTAGTAAAATAAAAAGTAAATATGCATAAATTACGAATGCAAATTCCAATATAGTAATTCAATTTTAACGCTAAATAGTTATAGATTTTTAAGCATGTACCTTTAGCTGTAAACCGCCCATCAGATTTGCTGCGAATCTGAGAGACGTTCTCCTCGCGGATATGCACATCATCGCCCTGATCATCCCCACTCGCTCCACTATCCTCCTGATCCTCTTCACTATCCATCTGCTCCTCCCCACCTCCACCTCTATGATCGTCCTCCTCGCCTATGTGCTCCTCCTCCCCGCCGAGGAAAAAATCATGCCCGCCTAGGATGTACTGCTCACCACCAGTGAGGTAATCCGAACTGGGCATGATATAATCCTCCCCGTGTATGTCATGATCCGTACCTCCTTCGTATTGCTGCTCATCCATCCAATGCTGGGATGAGCTACCCCTATTTGCTCTCTGCTTCCGATACGAAGCAGTAGGCCGCTGTCGTGGTGCAGGTGCATCCGGAGCCTACAAAACAAATAATAATTCAAAAATTAAGTTAACAATAATTAAATTAAATTGGTATAAAATTAGTGAAATAAGTTAAACAATATTTCAAATAATTCAAATTAGCCATAAAAAACAAATAACATATGTGCAAATAAATAATTTTAACATTAGGCACATAAATTCAATAATTAACTCAAACAAGTTAATGCTAATTTAAATAATTAAAATTAACCAAAACAAACATTGATAAATTATACAAATAAATAATATACACATTACACACATAATTATTACGATACAAATTGAAATAATTAAAAGTACCTAAAAATTAACATTAACAACAATTATTAATCAATTAAAATTAATATAATTAAAAAATTATTAAAAAAAATTGGGACGCCCATTTTTTGCGCTCCGGCCATGGGCCGGACGCATGATCCATGCGTCCGGCCATGGTGCCGGACGCACAACTAATGCGTCCGGCACCATGGCCGGACGCATGGATGATGCGTCCGGCACCATGGTCGGACGCGTCCTCCATGCGCCCGGCACCATGGCCGGGCGCATGGTTTTGTCTCTCCTACCATGGTATTTGCGTCCCATTTTAAAGTTTGTACCATGGTTATTACTTAAATTCATGTCGCGACATCCATGGGTCGAGTGAATTTTTCCGAAATTTGTCTGTTAAAAATTTATTATTCTTAATTCGGGGTTACTTTAGTCATTTTACCTCTTTTTATGAGCTACAAATAGCGTTTTTGAGCTACAAATAGCGTTTCAGGCCGCGGTTTCGCGGTGGTTTTACTTCTGCTCCGGTTTAGTCACTACTAATTGAAGTAGTTTTCCATGATTTCATAACTGATCTTCAAAATCCCCTTTTAGCATTTTCAGCTTTTCTGGCTAAGTCAATAGCACCATAGCTACAAGTTTGTTTCAAATGGTTTTGACGGATAGCGTTTTACGTATAAAAATTTTTAAGGGACGAAATTTCAACGATATGGAGACGGATCTGACAAAATAATTTTATTAAGAAAAATTCTGACAGTTTCAAAAGGCGAGTATCCTATCTCGCTACCGTTTAGTGACATATTTTATGGAGTTGGTAATCCTAAATTGCCTTTCGTTGCTTCTTCCAATTCGGAAAATATAAAATATCATTAAGTGTTGATATAGTCTTTACCTATGTCTTTCTGGTATATTAATCATCTGTACATTTTTGACAAAATCCTCAAAGTAGGCTTCTTTTAAATTCTTGGTATAAAGCGTGATTGCCCAAAAACCACCATGCTATTCAAACTTAACTAATTTTTTTATAAATACTTTATATAGGGATATATTTAATTAAATGGTATTTTAATTTGGTTTAAAAAATATTCACAATTGCCATTTGACACTTGAAAACTCTACTTAGACCCCCAAAAAGGCACAAATATGTTTGCATAAATTGGAAAAAAGTTAAATATTTCGGTTTGGTATCATGTATTTCCTATTTTATACCTTAAAAATTTGACAGATTTTGTATAAGTTGAATTTTTCTGTCCGAGGGAGTAAATGATATGCTTTAAGAGTTTAATAAATAATTAGCTAAACTAAAAAGTTAAGGGTGTGTTTTATGTAAGGCAAAAGAAATAGGATAAAAACAAAATAATTTTGATTGTTATCTCTTTTGGTTAGTAAAGTAAATGCAAAAATAATCAAATTACTTTAATGAATTCTTTTAATGAAGCGATCACATTCTATTAATGAATGTCCTGCTAATTTACTAAACAAGTCAAAGGCGATCAGATTCTTTTCATGATTATTGAGTTATAAAATTCTGATTGCTTCATTGCCTTTACTTTGCATCAAACGCACCCTAAGTGGCTAAAAATATACTTTTCAATTAATTTGTCAAGTTTTTAATCATTTTAATTATTGCATTACTTTTTTTTTTTTTTACTCTCTCAAAAATTAAAACCTAGTGTAATTCGTAATGGTCAGAAAGCTCATGTTGCAGTAATCTGAATCACACTTTCATATATAATTGGATTTATTAAAGTTCAAAATTTTGAATGTTTGTTTTAGCGTGGAAAAATAATATGTTTTTTAAATATGGGCAAAAATTATTTACTCCCTTCGTCCTAAAAATATAAGAAATACGGTAATTGACCAACATTCGTAATTTGTATTTTACAAACAAAACCTACTTAAATTTCAAGGTACTTTTTTTTTTAGGATAAATTTCAAGGTACTTTGACTAACCTAGTTGAAGATAATATTTCAAAAATTAACGTAATATTTGGATACAATTGCAAGCCCATACTTGACTTTTATTTTGCATCTTATTTCCAACAAAACCATTTCTCCAAAAAAAAAAAAAAATTCTTCATATTTATATTAAAATAAAATAAAATAATAAATAAATTTATTATTTAAAAATAAAACATCTCAATCGGGCTAGAAATCTTTAAGTTGAACCGCCATAAGATGGACGTACTTGATCTCGCAAGGTTTCCTAATTATAAAATTAGTTTCAAATCTTCCTCGTGATTTGTGGTTCAATATATTATTAATAACTTTAGCAAAGTATATTATCCTTCGATTTGACTTTTCCTCGTTTGCCTAAAAAATCTCAATTCTTTAAGGTAATTAAAAAAATTATATTTTACTTTCTCAATTCTATAAAAATAATTATGTTTAAATAATATATAATTCTCACAAAATTATATTATTTTTATTTATAATTTTATATTTTAATTATAAATTATATAACAATTATGCATAACTATATTAATTTAAATAAAATAATATGTATGAATTAAATAAAAATTGAAGAAGTATTTGTTTCTTTATTCTTAATCTTAACTAAATGGAACTAGGTGCCATTTGATACGCCAAAAATAAAGCTGTTTGGCTTTCCAAACGTAACGTTACGAATTTCTAAATCTCATATCATGGAATGAATACATCAAATGCAACAATATATATTAAATAGTAATAAAAATCGTTTTTTATAATACAAAAGTAAAGTTATAGATATTTTCACCTATATCATAAAATAAAAGGTGAATTACATTTATTTTTTCTATAATTGAATTAAATTACGGATTTTTTTTTAGATTTTTATAATTATATTTATTTCCTTGATCATCTAAAGTTATAATCAGTCATATGATTAATGAAGAAAAATAAAGTGATTGACGTAAATATTTTTATTAAATCAAAAGATTTTTAGAAAAAATTATACTCACTGTCACAAAACTCATTTTGGTCAGAAATCGTTAGGTTTTTTTATCTTTTCATATTTTCTGACATTTGACTTCGATCAAGGGCATTTTATATCATAGTCCATGGACTATCATGCAAGATAATTCATTGTATAAAATCTATAATCACTCTAGTATTGTGACCCATTAATTCCAATTATTTTTCGTCTAACTAATATAATCCTGACATTTGTGAATGAACTATTTTATAATGTAGTTTTTGAACTACCATTTACAGATAGTCAATCAAGAGAGTGAAATGTAATTGTTAGAAATTTTAAAAAAATATTATAGTTTGACCAAATCATAAAACACTACAACAAAAAAGGACTTTTAAAACATTTGAAAATGTTATAATAAATAAAATTTCATTATATTTTATTTATGACGACACGAACCTTTTTGCGTGATCTAAATAGGTGTGATCAAAAGGGTATTGGATAACACGATACTTTTTAATGTGAACATACATACTGAAAATGTGGAGTTATAATATATATAAACAAACAAGTATCTGTCATGATAAATCATCTATCACGGCATGGATCGTTGGCTTCACAGTGTTATATATGTTAACATGTTAATACATACTTTATTGTTTGGATAGAAAACTTATTATGACAATTTTAATTGTTCATATAAATACCATAATATCATAAAATTATGTGTAATTATATTATATAATTGAAAATATAAAAATATGTTTAAATAGATAGTATATTATTTTATTTGTAAGTAAACATACAAATAATCTTAGACTGTTGAAAATCTGGCCTATAAGAATTCAAGCTCAATCCTTCTCTTTTAATACTACAGTTAACACCCAATCATTCCCTTCGTTTCCGATGTGGGACAACAGCAGACGACTTTAAATCACACTTAATAATGTAATTATATATGTATTACAGTTACACTATACATAGTAATCTATTAATATCTGAAGTTAATATATTAATAAATAAAATAACACTTGATTGTGTTTCTATACTTATAAAATTTTAATTATACTTGTTATTATTTTGATTAAAATTTTATTATAACACTTATTTCTATTGTTATAATAGGATTTGATTTGATGACACATTAAAATAGTTATAACAACGTTACTCTTGTAGTGTTTTAGTAGATCTAAATAAGTTAATATTTTATATGATTGTAGATATTAATAGATATATTTATAATTTACTGTTTCGAAATGTGTGTAGTGAAAGCCTAAAATTCTTGTAGTGAAAGAAGAAAATACAATTCATCTAAAATAAATGTATTAAATACAACAATATATATTAAATGATAATAAAATTCGTGATTTTATAATACTACGAAGGTAAAGGTTACGTACCATAACAGAATTGAGATATTTTAGGTATGTTAGTGTTGTTGAACCTCACTATAAGCATAAATCCAGTCATTGGAATGGTCAAGTTCAAATTTATTGGACCTCTTTTTTGAAAGTTAATTTTGACTTATGGGGTTGCCTGCCCTCCCCTCCCTCCCCCAATAGTACCCCCTCTCCAATACTACAATAAATACCCAACATTTCCTACACATTTCTCTCCATTCACAGCTCTCAAAAAACCAACCCAGATAAACAAATACTGCCAAAAAAAAAAAAAAAACCAAAAAAAGGAAAACAATATGAGTACTAACTTGGATTCTAATAATCAGCAGCATCATCAATGCTTGGAGTTAGGGGCTATGGAGGTACACAGAGTTGTTCCACCGCCTCACATGAGCACTCTCCAGAAACTCAAGAACAGGCTCAAAGAAACGTTTTTTCCAGATGACCCTCTTCGCCAATTCAAAGGCAAATCCTCCAAGATTAAGTTCATACTTGGAGCTCAGTATATCTTCCCTATTCTCCAATGGGGTCCTAACTATAACCTCAAACTCCTCAAATCGGATGTCGTTTCTGGCCTCACCATTGCCAGCCTCGCCATTCCTCAGGTACGTGTATATGATAAAATTTAACAAACAAATATTTTTGGGAAAAAAAGTGTGGGCCTCACGTACGTTATAATTGTTATTTCTTCATTTTATGATGTTCTCTCCTTCTTCAATTTTGCTGTTTTGTTTTCCTTCAGGGAATCAGCTATGCCAAGTTAGCAAACTTGCCACCAATTGTCGGTCTATGTGAGTATAAATCAAACTTTCGTCTCAAAATTCGAGTTGTGTTTTTAATACGAGAAATAAATCATCACTAGCTTAAATTTTTTGTAGATTCAAGTTTTGTCCCACCTCTTATCTATGCTGTTCTGGGGAGCTCAAGAGATCTTGCGGTAGGACCAGTTTCAATTGCTTCTCTAATTATGGGATCAATGCTGAGACAAGAGGTTTCTCCAGTGAATGATCCTATCTTATTCCTTCAATTAGCCTTCACTTCAACCTTCTTTGCTGGCCTTATCCAGGCCTCTCTGGGCTTCCTCAGGTATTTTTCCGCTCCAAAACGATAGTCGTCACTGACAGCTCAAAACTGACTAATACAAAACTATGTGATTACGTAGCCCACTGGGCTAGTCCTATGGTCGTTAAACTGAAACATAAAAATGGTTATTGTTTGTGTGGCTTTGTTTGCAGACTGGGATTTATCATTGATTTCCTGTCAAAGGCAACATTAATTGGATTTATGGCTGGTGCTGCTATTATAGTTTCACTCCAGCAATTAAAGAGTCTTCTTGGTATCACGCATTTCACTAAACAAATGGGATTGGTTCCTGTTTTGTCCTCTGTTTTCCATGAGACTGGAGAGGTCAGTTACTTCTTCTTCTCCTTCTAGCTAGTACTACTACTTACATCACAAAACTTTATCCATAATGTTCTATTTCCATCACAGCTTTGAGTGTTAACGTATGCATGTCCATATATAGAGCCTACAAAAACCTTCTCCAATATCTCCACATAGCTACTTCTAGCTGACGTCTGTTCCAAAATTACCATCCTATTTATATTTACAGTCATATTATCGTTCGTCACCTCATTTTCATTGAGTTATTTCAGTAGACTAATTTTAAATATTTCTAATTTCAGAGTTTATTTTGTATAATATAACTCGACTTGCTAATAAGGTTTATAAAGGAGTAAGAAATTTTTTAATATATTGAGATTTTTAATTTTATAATAATAACTGGAAGCCAATCTGTATTTTCTTCCAAATATATATATTATGTAATTATTAAATGAAAAAAAATACAGTTATTTGCACTTGCATGTATATTCGGTGTCATATTTTAAGGGTATCTGGGAAAAAGTTCGATATTTTTTTAAATAAAAAAATAGCTGAAGTAAATAAATCAAATTGGGGGAAATAAAGTGGAGTTTGGACGACGTTGACTCTTATCTATTTTATTTGTGGAGGAAATTAAAGAAAACCTTTATTCTTTTCTTTGTGAAAAAAAAAAATAATTAACAACAAAAGTTCGAATATTTATTTTAAAAAAGTGCAATTGTAATCTGTGTTTATTTGAATAACTACTTTTAATTTGTCCTCTTTTGACATTAATCACAAATTTTTTTTTGGAAGCAACAACTTAAAAGCTATACATGAGCTATTTTCAATTAAAAGCTAGAAGTTTAATTTATTGATTTATTAGTATATCCATCAATTAAATCATACATAAGATTAAATAATAATGAAAAATATAATTAATCTAATATATTAAATCTTACAATAAGATTATACGAGTTGTACTGTTGTATCTATAATATTTATTAAATTAAGAATATTAAATAATTAATCTTTTTATACATATCAGTTATTGAGTTTACCATTATTATAAATGGTTTGATCAAAGTAGGATTACTTTTTTATCCCAATAGATAGATTCTATTAACCTTTTGTTCCACCCAATTATGCTATAAAGCAATTCCTGATGATTTAGGCTTTGTAGCTAACTAACCAACTAAAAAAAATCATCTCAATCAACAAAGAATCTGAATCTTTTTTTTTTTTAATATGCATTAATTTAGATATTAAAAATAAAATAATATATATATATATCGATAAAAGATATTAGAATAAAAACTAATTTTTAATGAGGACTATTATTAATCATGAGAGGAAGGAAATATTTGAATTCAAAAAAACTATTATTATAGTGTGATAAAGAAAGTATATGGTCATGAAATTAATTAATGGTTGGTATTGAATTAATATGTGATTTATGGAGGTAATAATTGACTAATTTTTTTTTTTTTTTTTGGGTGAATTATGCAGTGGTCGTGGCAAACAATATTAATGGGGGTCTCCTTCCTCCTTTTCCTTCTCTTAACCAGACATATTGTACGTCACACCTTATTATTAGCTTTTATTTTTTTAATAAAAAAAATTACATTTACATCTCATATAATTTGATGAAATTATTGATTTCTGACACTAATATTTGCTTTAAGTAAATATATATATTTTTTGGAGTATCTAATTATTAGCTGTATAGATATTAGGTTGTGTGCTTTTAAGCTTGGTAGGCTAGATCTTGCTAAATTGTAGGTAGAGATATTCCAGCTGGTGGATTTGGTACCTTCTTTAAAAAAAAAAAATTTATTCTTAACGATTGGAATAAAAAATAATAAAAAATGTCCCTTTTTAAAGCCTTTTAACCAATGCAAATTGCCAAAAAGGGAAAAATAGATTAAGTGTACCAGTGGAGTTGATTTGAGTGAATCTTTACTCATGTCGAATTTTTATGACATGCTTAAAATTATCTATAGAAATTAACGATTAATAGGTTATTTAATGTTATTGTCTTAGAGGAAAAAAAAGCTGTATTTTTTAATTTTTAAAACAATTCTTTTTAGTTTTTTTTTAATTTATTAATTTTGGTTGAGGGGTATACTTTTTTTTTTTTATAAATTTTAATTTGATTCTTTCTTTTTTCGTAAGCTAGTCTGAGCTAATCTGGAGTGCTAAAATGCGCTGATTCATCTAGGCCGGAAAAGGCCGTATCCGGCCAATTCCGTCATCGCTGCAAATTTATTTGAATTTGATTCTGTTTTTTTGGTAAAAAGACCGATAGGAAATAATGATTTTGTTTATTTATGCAGAGTATGAAAAAGCCAAAGTTATTTTGGGTATCAGCGGGAGCCCCTCTTGTATCAGTTGTACTTGCAACTCTCTTGGTTTTTGCATTAAAAGCTCAAAATCATGGCATCAGTGTTGTAAGTTTCTTCTCTTGCTGCTGTTCAGATTTTTGCCTATATCTACTTCCAATTTCATGTCATTTCTAACCTTTTTTTTCCATGGTTGATGTTCCTGCAGATTGGAAAATTGCAACAGGGACTAAATCCTCCTTCATGGAACATGTTGCATCTTCGCGGTAGCCACTTGGGATTGGTAGTGAAAACTGGCCTGATTACTGGCATTATTTCGCTTACTGTGAGTCCCTTTCGTCTTTGTAATACTGTTTCTTCAACTCTTATCTTGGGACGACGGCTATGTGTTTGTTTAAATGCTTGAAAGGCCTGGAAAGTTAATGGAAGTCGTAAGAAGCTATAGCATTATGAAATTCTTTTGTTTTTCGGTATTGAGTTTGGTTTGGGTTTGAATTATACAGGAAGGTATTGCAGTTGGAAGGACTTTTGCAGCTTTGAAGAACTACCAGGTGGATGGAAACAAGGAGATGATTGCAATTGGACTAATGAACATAGTTGGATCGTCCACTTCCTGTTATGTCACAACAGGTACAAAAATGTAGCTTTTGAGTGCTGATTCAGAGATCTCTTATTTATCTTTCGTGGGTCGAAAAATGGAACTAATTTACAGTTCATGTACTGCAGGTGCTTTCTCCAGGTCTGCAGTGAATCACAATGCTGGATGTAAAACAGCAGCTTCTAACATCATAATGGCCATAACTGTGATGGTCACACTGCTGTTCCTAATGCCTTTGTTCCAATACACTCCAAATGTGGTACTGGGAGCAATCATCGTGACTGCAGTTATCGGCCTTATTGATGTCCCTGCAGCTTATCAAATCTGGAAGATTGATAAGTTTGATTTCATTGTACTTCTCTGCGCATTCTTGGGAGTTCTTTTCATCTCTGTGCAGGGTGGTCTTGCTATCGCAGTAAGTAAACACTTATCAACATTGTTCCCATAGAATCATGAGTCTATTTCCGGTGCAGAATCTAGAATCTTGCACCTTATTTTTTCGGAGAAATGAAGGTTTAAACTGGCTCCTACCTTTGCTTTTGCATGACAATCTTTGATTTCTTTATGATCATTATCAGGTAGGGATATCTATCTTCAAGGTCTTGCTGCAAATTACCAGGCCAAAAACTGTGATGTTGGGAAACATACCAAGCACAGATATATACCGTAATATTGATCAGTACAAGGATGCTGTCAAAGTCCCAGGATTTCTCATCTTAAGCGTTGAAGCACCCATTAACTTTGCTAATACGACTTACCTCAAGGAAAGGTCAGTCACTGCTTCGTTTCTTGCATGAGTTCTGTTTGGGAAACCTTTTGAGCTCTCAATAGTTCAATACTGATCAACCTGCTTATCTTTGGAAAGGATTTTGAGATGGATAGAAGAATATGAAGCAGACAAAGAAGGATCTAAGAAAGATTGTGAACTCAAATTTTTAGTCATGGATTTGTCTGGTAAGCATCTCCTGAGCTTGGAATCTCACCTATCACAATTATTGCACAAGTTGCGATCCTCGATTCCAACTGTGTATCGTTACTGAAATTACGTTGTTTCAATGAAACTACATCGTTTTTACACTTAGTAATTTGTGGTTAATACACAAAAAGTGGAATAGAGGATCTCATTCTATCACGAACTCACCATCTGTCCCAACATCCCCTTCCCAGTTCCACAAAACACTAGAAAGAATAAAAGAATAAAGGTGAAAATGTGATAGAAAGCAACATACTTTAGAAATCCACTGACCACTCTGAGCTTTAATTTTCAGCTGTGAGTGCCATTGATACAAGTGGAGTTGCATTCTTCAAGGATTTGAAACTTCTGCTAGACAAGAAAAGCACAGAGGCAAGTTTCACAAAATTTTTTTGCAATGTCATTTTCTCATCCTCTTCTTAACATTTTATGCAGCAAAATCATGGATTCTAACAGAAATTTTTGTTCCAATCTCACAGCTTGTGTTAGTTAATCCTCTTGGTGAAGTAATGGAGAAAATGCAACGAGCAGACGATGGGCAAGAATTCGCAAGATCCGATAACCTTTTCTTGACAGTTGGGGAAGCTGTAGTTTCACTCTCATCTTCATTGAAACCATCAAATCTTGTTTGATGATTATTGGGATTTTTAACCCCCTGTATCATCTTTTTTGTTCAAGTTTTCATAGCAAAATCAATCAGAAAGCAGATTAATAAATTTGTTGAACAGTTATTATAGCAGCAACATACAGACATTTTATCTGAGGCACTATTTCAGCTAAAATCCAGTTGCATGTATTGAGTAAAGTTGTACATAAGAGATCGGAGTTACTTACATATGTGTTTTTTCTTTCTTTGCATATTTGATCTGAGGCTTGAATGACTTAACTCTAGAGAATGTATCTCAAACTTTTTCTAAATTTAGTGTCTTATCTCATAATTGCGTCTTATTTATAGTATTAAAAATTTTTAATGTCAATGGACGAGAGATTTATGAGACAAAATGAATATAAATTTGCAACTTTGAAAATTGTTCAAAATTTTGAGAAAGACTAATGAAAGGGCTTTCAAAAATATGAACAAAATTCAGAAAAATGTAGGGCACTGTGTATTATTTTTTGATTATCGATGGAAATTGAACATAATGTGATCAGTGAACTATTTTATATAATAATATTCAAAATATAAATCATACCTGCTGTAATTTTTTTTGATAGATAGATCTCTTAAATTTATTTTATATTTATTGGTTGTTTAATATTTTTATTATTTTATAGAATAGATTATTGTTAGATTATCAAGATACGTGACAATTTAATTATAAAAGGAAAGCAAAATAATCATTTAGGAACAAGAAATAAAACAACAGTGATATTTAACATAGTCGTCGCCATAGTCGCTGCGGTTCCTCTTGCCCGAACCCTTTCCGCCGTCGATTACCTTCTCCTTCCCCTTCGCCGACCGAGCCATTTCTCCTTCTTTGGTGTAATTTTTCTCCCTTTTATGTTCAGGAGTGAGAGTAGTGCCTAATCGTACAACATCACTCAGAGTGAAAGGAGAAAGTGAGACTGTAGATTACCAAGCGATACCAATGAAAAAATGAGACCGACTGCCTGAGCACTGTCCAACACCAAAACCATGTGGGAATGGGAATAGTAGTAATTTTAAGAGACTTGAGCGATTTTAGCTAATTTGCAGCGAACCTGGATCGGAAAGCCACTGCATTTATTGGTTGAAAAGCTTGGAAAACTCATCGAGGATGGGAGAGGTTGCGAAGAAGTACGGTGTCCCGTTGTACGGGGCCGCTTGGATTCCAGCTGGTGCCGTGAAATCCATCCTTCAGTCTTCCAAAGAAGAGGATGAGGACGGTGATCGCCCGTCGTCGACCGGCACCGTAGAGGACCATGTTCTACTTGCCGGAGGTGGTGGTGAAGGTAGCAGCGGCATCCGGAATGCTCTCCTTATCGTGAAATTCGATTTTGAGTCTAAGTCTCTCTCTGATCAACCGGTAAGCCCCCTCATTCATTATTTGGTTCCTTTTTGTTTTTCTTCTGGAATGTTATTTGATCGTGGCTAATTTTTAACACGAAGATTCGAAGTTTAGGAGGATAAAGAAGGGAAACTAATTTCATTTTGTAAGTTTTGTTAATGCTAATTGAATGGGAATAGTTCTGTATTGAAGAGCTGATATTTGATAGAGCTTCTGAGCTTTTAGGTAATGATTTTGGCTTCTGTGATAGACTAATGCTAATTCGATTCAGTTTGATTTATGAATCTTGGTGGTTTTGGCTCCATTGCTTTAAGGTTTGAGTGCTTCGATGGACGAAATTCTAGCTACACTATTAGTGAATTTTCTCCCCCACTGGGAAAAAGTAGAGACGTCTTCGAGGAAGAGTGTAGAAGGTTAAATTTTTAATATTTTTTTCTTCTTCAAAGGTTGCCAGGTTGGAAACCGGTAAAGAGTTGCCGTATCGTATTGCTGTTCACCCAGGAGAAGAAGGGCTTATAAGTTCCTTCCCTGAATCTTGCCGGTAATAGAATTTGCTTTCTGGCAATGTTATTAGTAACATATGATCTTATGTGGAGTTGTTCGTTGATCACACATCTGCAATTTTTGTATGACAAAAAATGTGATATTATTGTTTCTTATTGGTTCATGGATATTCTCCTGCACAAGAATTGCATTTTTATTGGCAGCAAATCTTCTTTCATGTAGATGGTACGAATGGGGTGCAACAGAGAGTGCTGATGGCAGTACGTTGGATTTAAGATTGTCTGAGAGAAGTCTTACCCATTTGGAAGCTGTTGGTCAACAGTTGGCTCTGGCATTTAACAGTGAAGGTTCACTACTGGCCACTGGTGGTGAGGTAAAGATTATTGTTCATACTACTTTCTAGAGAACCGTAGCCCATGGAAGTAAAGGAAAAGATAATTGTCTTGTGTAGGTGTAACAAGTTCCAAGCTGGTAGTTTTCTGAAATCCAGATGTCCAACTGCGGGGCTTTGAGATTTTAGTTGCACAGTTTGTTGTATGTATTCCAAGTTTGATGTTAACATTTTAGAAGTTTTTGTCATCAAGCCTTGCCTTGTATAACTCTATTTGTCGACAAAGGGCATGTTATTTTGAGACATAATGAGTAAATGAGAGGATAAAATTTGTAAATTGTGAAAAAAAAAGAATCTTGAAACAAGTTTCTGTTTCATTTTTGTTATTGGTTTTCTTATAGATCCCACAACCATGGTGTATTTTACATGATAGAGTCTGTATGAAGAATGAGAATCACCAACATGAATATGCAGATTTTTAGTCTTCATCTTCTTTGAGATTGAGATCTTACATGGTGGATGTCCATGTTCCGAAATTTTGTTGCACCCAATTATGTAAAGCAATCTTTGTCGGAGTACTAGTGTGATGATGGATGATCTACATGGCTTTTTTTCTTAGTTTATAGTGCAGCATAATGAAAATCTAACTGTTGTTCAATTTCCATGTTTTATGCTTATCAGTGGAATCAGTTTCATGTTTTGTACACTTTTACCCTTTTTGTAGTTTACATTATATTCATTTTCTTTCAGCACTATTTTGTAAAACTAGGTGGCTCTTCTTTTCCTTTGGTTTTTGCTGTTCTTGCTTTTTCTCCCTTCCCAATCCATTTTCCTGTTTTCATATTAGAGTTAAATTTGATCCGTCTTACATTTATATTGTATGTTTATCAATTTGGAACTGGTTGATCTCTTTCTGCTCTAAGAGATCATTCTTTTTGTCTTGTTGATACTAATGCTTGGTCTCGCAGGATGGTAAGTTGCGAGTTTTCAAGTGGCCAAGCATGGATATTATACTCAATGAAGATAATGCGCATACTGCTGTGAAGTTTTTACATTTCAGGTTCATATCACTCTTGATTTGAATTTTTCCAACTCAAAGCTTGAGAAAAGATTTATATCCATTGTAACTCAGATTATGTGGCTTTAGTTCGATTTGCAATGTCTTCAATTGTCTTCCCTATATTGTGTAGTCTGGATGGCAAGTTTCTTGTATCCGTTGGAAGTGGCCCTGCTAGGGTTTGGGATATGTCTAGCTCAACTACTCTAGCTTCTTTGGAAAAAGGAAATGTAAGACTACTATATCTTGTAATTTTGATAAATGTAATAGGAATTCAGACAGTGTTATGTGATTGTATTTGTTTGTGTGGTTCTAGGATGAGATTTTTTGCTTTTGCAAATTTTCTGGATCCAGGGATGACAACCAGGTCTTATACATCGTTGCAATGCATGGTTAGTATTCTGTAATATTTGTTAATTCTGCTTTCAGTTTAACAAGGATCTTCAAGAACTATGTGGACATGCCTCACAATAATGGTTATTAAACATAGGTCAGGGTTGTAGTGTTTTGAAGTGGAGCACTTCCACATGGAAGAAGATTAGTTCAAAGCGTATTGTCCGTGATGCAGTTTCTTCTTTTGATGTTTCTTCTGATGGAAACCTCTTCGCACTGTAAGAGCTCTTTTATTTTTACTCTGCTTTTTGTCATTTCTGCCCACCTTTAAACATGGTGGTAAAAGCTGTTGCCATGTGATACGAAGTTTCACAAAAAACAGCCTCTTCTATCCACCAGGCTGCATGTTTCATGATGATTACCCACATACTCACAATTGCAACTAGGAAATGCTTGCTGTTTTGGTTCGTACTTACAAAATGCATGTAGTAATTCTCTTCGGGGCTTATTTTGATGAAATTAGTGCTTTTTATTTTGCATTTTCTGGTGCTTATCTAGTGAAGGCTACAATTTTCTTGTCCTCTCAATACCAAAAATCTGTACCATTTGCAGAGGAACAATCCAAGGAGACATTTTTGTTATGAGTTCGAAAACCATGAAAGTGAAGACACTGGTAAAGAAAGCACATCTTGGCCTTGTAACGGCATTGTCGTTCTCTCATGATTCCAGGTTAAATTCTCATATTTTATGATCCCTCCAATACATTTGCTGCTTACTTTTTGGTAAAGAAACTGAAGGGTATGATTGATTGATTGTCAACAGATACTTGGTGTCGGCATCCATGGATTCAAGCGCCAGGGTAACAGAAATTAAGGATGAGAAGACAAACGGTACTTTCTCAGGCAACCTTGTACCTTACTTTTATAACATTTGGGCATTATGTTACATCATATTTTACTGAAAATATTGTGGGCAGGTTCAAGTTGGTGGATAATTTTCTTGATCGTGTTGTTTGCAATAGTTGCATACATCGTCAAAAGCGAAGAACTACTCCCGCAACTACTAGATTATTATGAACGATACTTCAAATAGTTGAAAGGGCGGGATTCTATGAATGATTTTTTGGTTCATGAAGAAGACATAATGGGGAACGAAGGTGTATAAATAGGAACATGTAGTGCTCCGAAGTTGTATGAATGTTTTGAACAGTTACTGTACACACACGCACACGAGATTATATAAACTCTTTAAATGCAGTCTTTGAAGTTGAACTCATTTATGCTTTCGGGTATCTTCATGCCTTTAATTCCGGGGAAGATGCTTTTTCCTGCACTTCCAGACTTCATTGTGCAGTGTTGTCTGCTGCATTATTAATATAATTATATATATAGTTCGTTTGTAATTTTTTAAAAACAAGAACAATTTTTATATTTATGCATCGGGGGAGTGCAAATTTTATAAGATCTCATTTTAATCATCTCTAATCAGCATTTTGGCTAGTTTGGCTAGTTTGGCTTTTGCCTTTATAGGTTTTCATTAAATCATTTCATTCTTATCATGTCTAGAAATAAAGAATAAAAAACAATAAACTTGAATATAGAAATAATGAAAATAATACAGGAATTATTTTTTTTTAATTTTCTTGAATTGCTAATTGGGAGGGTCGGTTTAGCTTTTCTCATTCATTAACAATCCGATCGAACCGACGCAACTCGATTAGTTCGGATTAATAATTCGGTTTACATGAATTTCGGATTGCAATTTTCAAATGGTAGGACCCGAACTAGCCGAATGGAATCTGACAAACTATTTGTAGCACAAAAAATTAATAAAATATTTAAAATGTCCTTAGAAGTTGAAAAGTGCTAATACCAATGAAAAAATTGCACATATTTTGTGAAAATCTAAGTAAAATCGCACCAAAATTACAATCAAGATGACAAAAATCGCCGACAAAGCGGGACCGGTGAGCGAAAAATCGCCACACTAATCCGATATAGAGAAAGAAAATCGCAAACCAAGAGCGATACTGCCTAGAATAAACGGATAAGTGTGGCAATTTATTATATCCCTATCGCGCAATAGGAGCAATAATTTGATGCTGAAGTCAAAAATAACTAGCACCACGTCTCAAAACAACAAGCACCACGTCAAAAATAACTAGCACCACGTCCAGAAACGTCTACATCCAAGCATATGAATTTAAACTGATTTTTTCACAAAACATCTCACCTCGTCTCAGAACAACTAGCACCACGTCCAAAAACGTCTATATTCATACATGTGAATTTAAACTGATTTTTTTCATAAAGACAGTTCACCACGTCTCAGAAGAACAAGCACCACGTCAAAAACAACTAGCACCACGTCCAGAAACGTCTACATCCATGCATGTGAATTTAAGCTATTTTTTTCACAAAAACAGTCCACCACGTCTCAAAACAACAAGAACCACGTCAAAAACAACTAGCACCACGTCCAAAAACGTCTACATCCATGCATGTGAATTTAAACTGATTTTTTTCACAAAGACAGTCTATCACGTCTCAGAACAACTAGCACCACGTCTCGAAACACTAGCACAATGTCCAAAAACATCTACATCCAGACATGTGAATTTAAACTGATTTTTTCACAAAACATCTCAACTCGTCTCAGAACAACCAGCACCACGTCTAGAAACGTCTATATCCATGCATGTGAATTTAAGCTATTTTTTTTCACAAAGACAGTTCACCACGTCTCAGAACAACTAGCACCACGTCAAAAATAACTAGCACCACGTCCAAAAACGTCTACATCCATGCATATGAATTTAAGTTTTTTTTTCACAAAAACAGTCCACCACGTCTCAGAACAACTAGCACCACGTCCAAAAATCATCTACATCTATGCATGTGAATTTAAACTAATTTTTTTACAAAGACAGTCCACCACGTCTCAGAACAAGTAGCACCATGTCAAAAACAACTAGCACCACGTCTAGAAAATCACCAGCAATGTGAGAGTTAGAAGTGGAAAATCGCACACTGAAAAAATTGCAAGAAACTTGCGATTATTTCTATGAAAATCGCCAATGCTATGAAAATCGCATAGCATTGGCGATTTTTTCATAAATTTTCGCCCGCAAAAAGCGCATGTCACACAAAAAATCGCAAAACACATGCGATTTTCATTGTGATTCTCGCCAATTGAAGGCGATTGTGTCAATGAAAATCGTAAAACATGTGCGATTTTTTATGTCAGCAAACTAAAAGCAATAAAAAATATCAAAAACTTATCATTTTTGCGTGAATTTGAAGTATATTTTATCTCCACTCGAAGGAAATCAGTGTTTGCATATTTTTCTACGATTTTTGAAAGTTTTTTGAAAGATTTGGAAGGGTTTTGTATGATTTTTTAGGAGGTTTTGAATTTTTAGAGATGTTTTTTTAAGTTTTTAAGTGTATAATTTCTTAATATATGAATAACATTTTTGGAATTTTATTACTTTTTTTATACTACAATTAATATATTTGTCCGAATGGAATTCAACTCGAGTTAAAAAAAAAAAAAAAGTGAGCCTCACCCTTCTCTTACCCTTTTTCTCTGTCGCCCCGCTAACTCTTACCCAGATTCTCTTCTTACGCCGTCAGACTCCCTCACCTCCATCTTTCCTCTAATCTTACTCGACTGAATCTGAAAATCCTCACAAGAAGGCACATCAATCGTTCGTTAAGTTCAGGTGGGTTTCCTCGTACTTGTTTATTTATTTATTTATTTTTCCTTCTTGTTGTAGAAAGTGTACACAATATGGGGCTTTCAGCTTTGTTTTTGGCTCTAACAAAATGGGAGTTCAGAGACATGGTTGGTATACTCTATTGAATAGAAGGATTAGTAGTTAAGGGTCGTCCTTTTTTTTTGGGGGGGGGGGGGGGGGTGGGAAGCTTTGTTCTTATCATTCTAAAACTGTAGAAGGTGAGTTGATTTTCGCGTGCTTAATTATTTTATGAATGGGGATAAGGATTCCTGTTAAGGTGAAGGCATCGGATTTCATGAGCAGTAGCTTTGTTATTGGTGTTGTAAAGCTCAATTGTATTTCTTAGGAATGAATTTTTCTTAACGTGATCGTGTAGTTATTGTTTGAAGACGAGGCGGGTTGGTTGTAAAGGTTGCTTTGTTTTCTGTGGAACCAGAGGTAATTAATATGTGTTTAGGATACATAGTGACCAATTGCATATCAATGAATAAACACGGGGCAAAATGGCAAAAAAAATGAGATAGAATGTCTCATGAATATATATGATGGCATCAGCTATGAAAATTGATATGAAGGCGACAGTAAGTTTGAATGTATGCAATCTCGTTATGTTATCAAAGATTCATTTTTTTTAGGTACAATTAGTAGTATAATGTAATCTTCGTTTCATGAAAGTGTATTTCTTGGGCACTTCTTTGATCTATGAGTAATGAAATGGCAAAAACACGGTATTGAAGGTGATCCAAGGTTGCGCCTTCTGTTTTCTGAAGTAGTAACGCCCTAGAACCTGCATGTTTTCTGTGGTGTTTTTTTTTTTTTTTTTTTTTTTCCTGGCTTTTCTGATTTTTTTCCCCTACCCTTTTCCGTTTGAGTATGCCACTAATTTGTATACTTTTATATATATATATATATATATATATATATGTTTCTATGTAGTGTGATGTGATGTATGCTCATTGAAATGTTTCTAAAGCTAAACATTATCTGCTTTTTTTTGTTTTTTGGTTTAGCGGGTCAAATGTGACGTTGTTGATCTAATAGTGGAAGTTTCTTTTGTCAGATGTCTCGGTCAAATCAACCCGAAATCGAGGGACTATATAACAATACTGGAACTGGAAGTGATGAAGGACCTTCACAGGGAATAGGACAACAGAGGAGAGGTAGAGTAGTTTGCAAAAGGTCTATGGTTTCTGGGCGCACTTCAACTCTTTTACAAATGAGCCTCTAGACATTATGGAAAATAATATTTTGCATCTTTTAGAATCCACAATGATTGTGCTTTTCTGAATCATCTGAAATGTGTGCACTAAACTGAAAATCTGTCCACAAATATTGAATACCTCTATTCAATGCAATTTCAGAATAAAAGGGGATGCATCATGAAGATGGTGTGTCTTGATTTAGGTGTGAAATTATTGATGGCAGTTTGAAATCAACTCTTGACTTTATCAAATCGTATGGTTTTAGCTGCAACCAGTGTTTGATTTACAGGTGCATTGAAACAGAAAGAAAGGTCAAAAAAGAAAGAAAAGTCAAAAAAGAAACGAAGGGCATCTGATATGGAGATTGCAAGTGCAGTGACTTCAATTGATGATGGTATGACATTTCATGCTTTCTTACCAGTAGCATTAGTTGCTTCTTACCTTTATGTAATATAGGATACCCACATAACTTATCGAAAAATAATGAATTCCAAATCCAATCACTCAGTAAAAGATATTGTTAGTTACCCAGCCTTGCAAATACAATCTCAGGATGTTCGTCGAGTTAATCTTGCTAGATTTACTGACATTCAGTAAATATGAGTGAGTAGCATGTGACATTGTAAAGATATCTCTCTGATATGGTATGTAGGTCATGGAGATCCCAAGGATGGGATTCAAATTGATGACGATTTGAATGAGCCTACAATGGGTGAGAAACTTGCCAATCTAAATTTGTCAAAGGTCAAGGAAGTTGAGCCCCCTGTAAAGCCTCCAAGTGCGGATTCAGTTCATGTTTTACTTAAACAGGCACTACATGCTGATGATGAAAAACAGCTAATTGAGTGTTTATTCAGACAAGATGAGAAGGTTTGTTAGATTGCATTTTCCAGTTCTTAGTTGAAGCATTGAAAGTATAGTGTTGTTTGATATATATAACACGATTCAATTCAACTGGCAGGTTGTTGCAAATTCAGTCTCTTTGTTGAATCCATCTGATGTTCTCAAGCTTTTGCGGTCACTGGTATCTATAATCCAGTCTAGGTAAGAGAAGAAGATGACTACAGCTATATGGCTCTACAGGCCAGTTTAACATCGTTGTTCAAATATGTTGTTCACAGTATTATGTCGATTTGAATGTGAATGGATGATCTTCTTTCTTTGAGTTTCCTGGTAGTTAAGACTTTATTATTAATTCTCAAGCCTATGTGATGATTCACATAGGAAAGAAGTTTACTGTTATGTTTTATATTATCTGTGCAACAAAGAATTCAATTGCCTTGTAGTATTAGGGTTATTGCGTTCTAAAATTTGGGTCTGTTGTGTCTTGCCAAACAGATTTTAGTACTTAAAAAACTTGAGCAGTCGTTTCTCTTCTGCTCTTCATTGTCTTGTTTTCTTGTTGGCAAAAGATTTTCTTTTGTAGCTGGGGACTTTTGCTGAAAGTAGGAGGGGTAATAGGTGGTTATCAGATTATGGATTTTTCTTGCCTGGAGTTTCTGATACTACGAATGTTATTTTTTGTTGCATTTTCACATCAGTAGGGGGACTGTTCTAGCTTGTACTCTTCCGTGGCTGATAAGTTTACTTCTTCAACATGCAAGCGAATTAATGTCCCAAGAATCTTCTTTGGTGGCCTTAAACACTTTATATCAGGTAAGAGCAGCATTTGTTGCGGCTGTCTCATCACAAGCATCCAGTTTATTTAAAGAAAAGTGATGTTCTTAGAGTTCTTGAAAGAGAAAACACTTTACTCCTGCATGACTTGTTGAATTTCATACTATGCTCTCATGAGGATGCTCTATGTCCACATTTCACCTGTGCTTCTGGTTTATTTTAGACAGTAATAATACACACTGACTAGAGTGGCTAATGAGACACAAGATTATTGAATAGACTAATATTTGCTTTTGAAATTTCTCTGAGTTAGTCAACATGAATAATATTTTGCCCTTTCACATATTGGTCAAGCTGCATCAGGTTACATTATCAAAATTCTCATATGTGCGAGATACCAGCTTCACCTCTGACCTTTTTATGCATTTTTTTTTTTTATTGTTCATGTCCATTTATCCTTGTATTCTTTGGTTTTTTTTTGCAGCTCATCGAATCTAGAGTTTCAACTTTTAATCAAGCCCTTCAACTATCAAGTAGCTTAGATTTGCTTTATGCTGGGGTGAGTAAATCGGTATTTTGTTTCTTTGTTATCTTTTTGGTTGGTCGTGGCCCCGATGGAGCAGTCAATGTACTTGGAAACTTGTGTACAGGATCCACACATGGGTTTTGATGAAGAAGAGGAGACCATAGCGCCAGCCATTTATGAGGACCATGATGAAAGTGATGAAGATGTATCTGCAGAAGAAGTTATGGATACAGACAGCGGTGACGAACACCACAGACCCAATGTGATTATTAGTGATATGAGTGATTATGATGAATTGGAGTGAGTCTCCAAGTCTTTTGCTGCTGCCCGCCACAACTGGGGAAGCTGTGTTTCAAACAGTTGGAAAAGAACAACTTTGGGATGTCTAGCTAGATACCCAACTCAAATCAAAAGCTCACTGACGAATTCAGCAAAGATTTATAGAGGGTTTTGTACGATCTAGTCGTCTTCTGGCTTTATGGGTCAGGCGAAAGTGTATTAATTTGTATTCTTTGATGGAAACTTGAGCAGGGATTCTGCGAAATTTTTGGCATTACGAGCAGTGATTTGAATTAAGTTGTGTAGAATTATTAAAGCATTGCAATGTGATGCGACACAGATACTAAGATTGGGATTTGTACGGGCGTGTCATTTGACTGGCCCATTGCTTGAGTCTCTTCTTCCATGGAATGGATCATTTTTACTGAGTGGAAGGTGAATCCTAAACGAACGATTCGAGCTCAAGACCTACTGGATTTAATAGGTTTGAGAAGGTTGTGATGGAAGCGTGGGAGAAGTCTGTTACGAGAAGCAAGTGCAAATTTACAGAAGATGCTAAGGACTTGGAAACACTAAACAAAATACGTCAATATACCTGAGTCAAAAATAACCTTGTACAATTGTCTAAAGAAAAGCAAAATTTAACAGCCCTAAACCTTAAATCATCCGTCTAATAAACAAATTTGAGGAATTTCATGCCCATCTTGTGTGCCAAAAACGCCTCAAACGTCCCACTCACCTTCTCACCGGAAAATCGGTCGTCGTCCTCCTCCGACCACCAGCTTATGGATCTAGAACCGTCCCTCATTTTGTTGAATATCTACTCCCAATCAAAACCTTCAACACCCAAAACCACCTTCCCCAACGTCACCACATTATACCCATCATACAAATCATAGGCCAACTCCTTCCAAAGGGCCGCCACTCTGTTCAAATCCAGAGGCCGTGCCATCTGTAACCCAAAACCCCCTAATAACTTCTCCGCCAGCCTTCCCATTCCCACGGCGGCGACCACCGTCTTGTCATGCATGAAGAGATCCGTTAGATAAAGAAAGAGGCAATGGTAGCCGACGCAGATTTGGAGGAGCCTAAGAGGGGCCTTTTTTTTCTGGGTTACGTGAGCATAATCACCGTTCTTGTAGTGACAACCAGATTCAACTTGAATCCCAAGAACAATTCTTTTATTGGGCTTTTTGTTATTGTTGGAGTAGTAAATTTCCTTAATCTTTCTGGTCCAATCCTGCACGACTTCATACCTTCCTCACCTTTTGAGCAGTATATCACCACAGTTGTTTCGATGGAAGGGATGGCATCGTGGATTTCAATTGTCTGCTCAAAGTCCGGATTCATATACTTGTTTACCTTCCCCTGATTGAATTTGAATTTTGCCATGGTTGTGCGCTTGTGATCATGAGTAGAAAATATTTGACAAAAAGAATTCATTCACCCCCTCCTATATTTATAGATAGCCGGTGAAGGATTTCCAAACAAACAAGCAATCAGTTTGTAGATTACAATCCAAATCCGACAAGGATTTGTAATTTAAGGTGTTTGATAAAATTAGAAAATATAATATATATTAATTGTAAAAATATAAAAAACTAGAATATTTTGGATATTATTATGGGAAGCAGGAAGTAGTAAATTGCGTGATCAATATAAACGACTATCCCTGCCAACAGCATACAAGTGTGGATATGTAATGCATAGAGTTCTGCAAAAGATGACTCCACATAAAATAAATATTGCTTCATCTGAGAAATACACTACTTATGCAAAAATAAAGATGATGCAATGGTTCTAACTGAAGTGGAACTGCAGTTTTTGGTTGGAGCTTCTGGTGCCAAGCTATATTGCATTCAATGGAAACGAAGAGAATTTCGAATCCAATTCCAAAACTGTTGACGCTGTGGCCTTTCCTCTGCCTCCTGCTGTGATGGCTGCAGAACTTGTGGTTGAGGTGATAGTTCTTGAGATTCCAACTTGGAGGAACACGGCGAGCTGCACAAGACTTGTGGATTTTCTTGTTTGAGCTTGCTCCCTGTATCTTCATTTCCTTCTTCTGCTGCAGGGCTGTTCATTTTCAGCTTTAAGATCTTCTCTGACATCTCTTCTATTTCTTCAAGTTGTTCACTGGGCTGCGCCAGAAAACAGTCACTTTGCCACTCCATGTTTTTCTTGGAAAGATTATCGTTCTCTTCTTCAAATGCAGAAGTAAATGATTCTGTGGGTAAAAAACCAGCTTCATTGTATATGCTTTTCTCAGGATCATGTCCCACTGGCAATATTTTCACTGCAGCTACAGGTTCTACTTCAAGTTGGTTCTCATTCTGCATTTCAGCCTCATCAACTTCTTGTTCTTCCTCTGCATTTTGTTGCCCTTTTGGATTCTTTTGCACTTGAGATACTTCAATTGTTCGCGTTTCAAACGGACCAAGCTTCCCATTCGTAAAGGTTTCATATTCTCGTTGTTCCTCATCAGCTCCATTGTTGTCTTTCTGAATTGATCTTTCTAGTAAATCCGTTGCTTCCTCATTAACCATATCTTGATGTTCATCAAGGTTAATGTCAATCACTGTTCTTTTTGTCCCTGTAACTGGATCATGGCACTCAACTACCACATGCTTTCCTTCCTTTTCTGATTCTTTGGCCTCACCTTCTAGCATCAGAATGTCAGAATTTAGTTGAGCTTTTTTCCCCTCGGTAGCCTTTTTACAAACTCTACTCTTTTTCCTCACTGGATAGTCAAGATGGATTGCAGTTTCTTCGGTATTTCTCTTGCTCTTTCTCCTCCATTTTTTCACACTCTTCTGGACAGTCTGTTGTTCTGATTCTTTGACCTCACCTTCTAACAGCAGAATTTCAGCATTTAGTTCAACTTCTTTACTTATCTTCTCACTGGTAGTACTCTTGCTCTTACTCCTCCTTGTCCTCCTATTCTTTCCATCAGTTTGCTTATCTTGTTCTTTGATTTCACCATCTAACACCTGCATCAAAGCATTCAATTTAGTTTCTTTTCCGACCACAACCTCTTTTCCCACTTCACCACAAATCTTTGCTGCACTATCAAGATAAATTCTTGTTCCTTGAGCAATTCTCGAGCGCTTTCTCCCGTTTTTTCTGGCACTATTCTGCCTCAGTGAATATCCACATTTCCTCTTTGGGATAGGAAAACTGTCAAAAGAACTGCTTGAGCTTTTGATGGTGGCACCTGTATCCCAGCTCGAAACATCAGAGATTGGAATTAGATAGAGACCATGATTAACAACAGCCTGATCAAGCATACTGCAACTCTCAGGACTCTGTCCTGTAACTACATCACTCAACAGCATATGGAACCTGTCCCCAGCCTTAGCAACAACTCTTTCCTCACAAAGCCTCTCCAAATGGTATTTGAGGAAGACATCATGAGCCCATGGCAAGTCGGTATACTTATTCTGAATAAACTGTGATGTAGCCTCTGCAGTAGATCCCCCATTCTCATTCAGCGTAGTAATTGCATCCTCTATCATCTATAAAATTCATAACCACATAAAAGTAAGAAATAGAGTTCAAACACTTTGGATAACAATTCAACAGTTGAAATTACAACCATGACACTAATTTGCTAAGATAATGCAGAATTTGTGTCAAAAACCGGATACCTGAATCCACCGGAGCAAGAGCGAGCTGGGCTTTCAATTCCATATCATCAATGGAGCCAAAGTTAAGCATTAACTATCATCAGAAAACAGATGTTTAACCTTTATGCATTTTTCCTCCATGACATAAGAAGACAGCTTTTTGCATTTTCACATTCCCAGAAAAACTTTTATATTCCCACTGCAACTTCAAACTTTTAGTTCAAAGGCAACTCCTTTTTTACATAACAAAAAAGCTTTCTGTTGGGACAACCCTAAGAATTTTATTTTCAATCTAGGCTTGAGGGAATTCCCATTATAGAATGCTTTCGAAAGAAAGGCTTCAACCGCAGACATGCAATAGTATTCCTGACCATGCACACAAGCTGAATTCAACCTGAATAAACTCTACAACTTAAAAAAGAACAGCACTTTCTTCAAAGTTTCCATATTTAGAAGCTCCAAAAGTTCCAGTCACACATGCTTCTTCCTTCATAGAATGGTATTATCTTTATAATGTTCCAACTAGTACCCAAATCAACCACCAAGTTGCATTTGAGCCATAAATTCACACAAAATAAAAAATCCCATCAAAGAACAGATTATCTACAAGCATGCATGTCTATGTCCACGGAAATTAACAACCAAGAACATGCATCAAAAAGCAGCCAAAAAAAAAAAAAAAAACAAGAGGGAAGAGCAATGGAACTTACTGCAGCATAAGGAGGGTGATCGGGGGTTTGAAAATCAGGGAAGAGTTCATCAATGCGTTTCTCAATGAGTGACCTCAACGTTGGAGACAGAGATTTGGTTTGAGAAGATAACAGGGCAGATTTAAATATAAAAGCTTTGTAATTCTCTACTTGAACTGCATACTCATCATCATATGGTTCAGTAGAAGAAGGGAAGCCTTCAAAATCATGGCTGAAGAACTCGTGGAATGCGGGTGGTTTAGAAGGTTTCTGTCGTGAGTTTTCACAAGTACTACATGATGATGGAACTGATGGTGGTGGGTTCTGATCATCCATTTTTGGGGGTTGAATTTTGAAGTTTGAAGGTGAATCATCCCAGTAATAATAACAAAGCAGGAGTTGAGCTAATTTAATGCATTGAATATGACTCTATGATCCCAATCAGAAGTCAATAAAATGGGAAGCAGACTGCTAAGCCTGTGTCAACGAGTAAGAAGCAATTTCCGATACAAACGATAAATATAATACTCCATTTCCAAGACTTGGGAATATTTTCATGCAGACCCTATAATTATAATTGGGCAATTTTATTTTTTTCAACTTGTAAGAAATATATATTTTTCACCATGGTAATTTAGAGTAATTAAGTTTTTTTTTATCCTAAAATATAAACCATGTTTATAATTTATGTGTAATATTTATAAAAGTATTTTTTAAATTTCACCTTAAACTATGTTCTTATATATTTCAATCAAATATCAAATTAAATTATTAAGATATTTCAAAAAAAATAAAATCTTAAGAAATTATAATTATTAAAGAGAATAAAAGAGTTAATATAGATAAATTAATAAATTAATAAAAATTATACAAATAGATAAAATGACTCTGGGATTTCTAATTAGAATTCAATAAAGTATGAAACTCTTAACCGGATAAGAATATAGTAAAAATACCATAAATAAAGATTTCCAATGAAAATTGAGAAAAACTTTAGTGGAGAAGGATGAAAATATAATGGTGGTAATTTTACTTTTTACCAACTTTCTAAAAAAATATTTTTAAAATATAAAAAGTAAAATAGAATTCATCAAATAACACACAGTAATTTATATATAGTTATTTTTTTTCAAAATATAACCATATTTATATGTAATTCTTCGATATAGAGATTTGGTTAGAGAATATAATATAACAGATTTAAATATAAAAGTTTTGTAATTCTCCATTTGAACTGCATACTCATCATTATCCGTTCAATACAAGAAATGAAGGCTTCAAAATCATGGCTGGAGAATTCATGGAATGCGTATGGTTTAGAAGGATTCTGACTTGAGGTGGGTTGTGATTATCCATTTTTGGGGGAGAAAGTTTGAATTTTGAAGTTTAAAGGTCAACTCATCCAAGTACTAATAAAGACAAAGTAGGGAGGTGAGGTAATTTAATGCACTAAAATAACTCTCTAATTTTCAATCAGAAGTCAATAAAATAGGGGGAGCGGACTCCTAAGCTCTCAATGAGTAAGAACACGATATCAATTTTCGATATAAACAATAAATGTAATAGTAATTTTTTTTTGGGTACAATTTAATGGTAATAAATTACAATTTTTAAAAATTTAGAATATTTTTGTGAAGGACAATAAAATTATACTTTGATAATTTTATTTTTACCAACTTTTAAGAAACATATTTTTTTCACCAAATAACACATGGTAATTTAAAGTAATTAAAATTTTTTTAGTCCCAAAATATAAACATGTTTATATATGTATATAATTTATGTATAATATTTATAAAAGTAAACTCCACCTTAAACTATTTTGGTATAAACTTTAGTCACATTTAACATTCAATTCTTAAGAAATTATAATTATTACAGAGAATATATATATATATATATATGATTTAATATAATAAATTAATACAAATTATACAAGATAGATAAAATAGACTATGAGATTCCCAATTGGAAGTAAGTAATGTACTGTGTAATTTTACTTTTTACTAACATTTTGAGAAAAATATTTTTAAAACATGGAGGGTAAAATAATATTCACCAAATAACATCTGTACCATTTGAAGTAGTTAAAAAAAATTTTAATCCTAAAATATAAACCATGTTTATATCTTCATAATTTTATAAAAATTATACAAGATAGATAAAATAGACTTGGGATTCTCAATCATATTGAAACTCTTAACAGAATAAGAATATAGTAAAAATATCATAAATAATAATTTCCAATGAAAATTGAGAAAAATTTTTGTGAAGGAGGATGAAATGTAATTTTCCTTTCTACCAACTTTTTTAGAAAAATATTTTTAAAATATAGAGATAAAATAAAACTTGCCAAATAACACATGATAATTTGTATAGTTAAATTGTTTTATTCCAAAATATAAATCAAGTTTATATGTAATTCTCCGACATAGAGATTGGTTAGAAAAGATTACAAACAGTTTTAAATATAAAAGATTTGTAATTATCCATTTTAACTGCATACTCATCATCATATGTTCATTACAAGAAAGAAAGCTTCAAAATCATGGCTAAAGAATTTGTGGAATGCCGGTGGCTTAAAATAATTCTTATGTGAGTTTTCAGATCATTCATTTTGGGAATGAGGTGTCAACTTTGAAATTTGAAGTTGAACTCTCTGATTCCCAATCAATAAAATTGGAAGCGCTGCGTCAACAACTAGTAACAGCATCTGCAGAGGCTATATTTTGAGATTAATTGAGTTTAGGGGCCCACCCATTAACCATTTAAAACCATTGTAGCTGGTCCAAAATTTTTACACGACTGACCGTGTAAAATCCGACACGGTCAACGCCACATCCCCACCATGTTAGTTATTAATTTTTTGTTCTATAGTATCCATCAATTTTAAAATTCATCTCACAATTTATGTATTTTTTATAATATTTTTATGCACGTTTGATATTTTTATTTTTAATTAATATTTTATAAAATAATTATTTATAAATTTCTTATGTTATATGATTTTTCATGTGTATTTAGTAAAATAAATTTAACTATTGATATAATTATAAATATTTATATTGTAAGTGAAATAAATATAATATTATAGTGAGTTCATCCATTAACTAATTGTAATATAAAACCATTAAAGGAAAAATATTAATAAAATAAGAGGTTAATAAAAAGGTGATATGGTACTATAACTAACTTTGAGAGTAAGATAGGATGTTTTAAGAGCAACATTGTTGTTTTTGAGTTAATGGGTTTAGGACACACCAATGAACGGTTCCAAACCATTCCAGAAATGTTCAAAATCGGTCAAAACTTTTACTCTGTAAAAACTGACCTGTTATTTTTTTCTTATTTTTAATAACACGATATAAATTTCTTATATAAAAAAGATAAATGTAGTATTTTTAATGGGGATAAATTACCATTTCCAAGAATTGGAAAATACTTTTATAGAGACAATGGAACTATACTATAGTAATTTTATTTTTACCAACTTTTAAAAAATATATATTACTTTTTTTCAAAAAACACAACAATTTTTTTTTTTTTCTTTTTAACTTACAACCTGATCCCACTTTTAAGAAATATATTTTGAAAACATAGAAAGTAAAATAAAATTCACTAAATAATCTATAGTAATTAAAATATTTTTATTCCAAAATATAAACCATGTTTATAGGTCTATAATTTATTTGTAATATTTATAAAAGTGTTTTTTAAACCCCACCTTAATCTATTTTCGTATACATTTGAGTCACATCTCACATTAAATTCTTAAGAAATTATAATTATTAGAGAATATATATTTTAATATAGATAAAATAATAAATTAAAAGAATTATATAAGATAGATAAAATGGACTCTAGGATTCCTAATCAAAAGTCACTAAAATGGGAAGGAGACTCGTAAGGGGCAATTAGTAAGTAGGCATAAATATTAATTTCTAATAGAATCTACTAAAAAGACATAAATAATAATATCCAATAACAATTGGGAAAAATATTTTTGTGGAGGATGGTGAAAATATACTGATGGTAATTTTACTTTTTATCAACTTTTGAAGAAAATATTTTTAAAACATAGAGTAAAATAGAATTAATCAAATAATACATGGTAATTTAAAATAGTTAAAAAAATTTTATCTCAAAATATAAACCATATGGTTATACTTTATGTATAATACTTATAAAAGTGTTTTTTTAAACTCCTATTTTATCTCACATTAAATTTTTAATAAAGTATAATAATTAGAGAGAATACATGATTTAATATAGATAAAATAATAAATTAATAAAAACATAATAAAAAAACGATAAATGTAATAGTAATTTTTAATGGTAATACATTATAATTTTTAAAAATTAGAAATATTTTTGTGAAGGACAATGGAATTTTATTTTTACCAATTTTCAAGGAATTGCACAGTCAAGATGGATTGCAGAAAGTTAGAATTTATTGAGTTGTTTTCGTCCTCCGTAGCATTTTTACAAACTCTACTCTTTTTCCTCACTGGACAATCAAGATGGATTGCAGCTGCTTCAGTAGTTCTCTTGCTCTTTCTCCTCTATTTTTTGGCACTCTTCTGGACAGTGTTCTTCTAATTCTTTGATCTCACCTTTTAACAGCAGAATTTCAGTATATAGTTCAATTTCGCTCATTTACTGTTTTCATTTCTCCAATTTCTCTCCCGTTTTATTAACTAACTTGTTGCCGAAGAAAGTTAATTTTATTTATTTATTTCTTCCCCAGAAGTCAATTTTGTATCATTAAGTTCTAACCAAGCCTTAGTATTTTCTACAGCGACGTATATTCATCTCTTCGCTCTAATCACACATTGCCGTCGCCGGAGTTCACATCGGAATCCAGGTATTAAATTGGCAGACCTCACTAGGGACTTCTATAGTTTAAATCTTTCCCCATTTTCTCCATTTAGCATTGGTAGACGTTCGTTTGAGCAATTTAGCATCTGATTGGTTTAAATTGCTGTTTTCCTTTCTTGTATGTGCGCATGTGAAAGGACAAAATTTCTAGCCGGCAGTTATGACCTAATTTCTGATTTGTTTTTAGGAATATAGAATGGGATTTGTAACTAAGATGATTGTGCTTTCGAATGAAATTGAAAAGCTCCTGTTTTGCTTTGTGTTGTTAGTATGGATCGGTTGTCGCGCTACCGCGCTTCATCCTAGCATCTTCTTGCTCATCCTTTTCTTGGTTTCTCTCTCCCCACCTCTTCTGCTGCTGCCACCACTTCCTACCATCCACCTCTCCCCACCCTAAGTTCGTCAATTTCTGTTTGGGGGCCCCAAAAAAAAAAAAAAAAAGAGGAAAAACACATTCTTATTTTGCTGTCTATCCTCTGCCTATTATAGTGAAGCTAGCCGCTGCGTCGAAGCAATTTAACGGTGGGTGACCCTAAGAGTCAGTAGTTCCTGTTTGAATTGATCTTCGCAAGATTCAATTTTTTTGGTTTTCTGTCTTAAAAATACCAGTAATTCACAGGTATTTTGGATGTGTATGTTTCTTTGACTGTGTATAAACGTGGGACTGTAATTGAATGGCAGATGATTGTTGGCAATGAGTAGGATTTTGAAGGAACAGGGGAAACTGTTTTCTTAGGGTGGGAATCATGTTTATCCTTCCCGTATTTTGTCTTCATATTGTAACATTGGTTTTGCAGTGCAGTTTTATCCCTCAAGTAAGTCCATTGTCATTATCATCAACATTGAATGCTGATGATAATAGTTGCATTCCCATTTTTCAAATGGTAGTTCTCAATTTAAAGGATAATGGTTATGCATATGTTTTTCTGGGCTCATAATTTGAGTTCCAGGCTGACATTGCACTAGTGAGGTGATGCAAACAAATGTATATTATATATGTGGCTTCCTATTTCATGAAAGTTGCTATTTTTTCTTCTTCTTTTCTTATGAAAATATTCCATTAAGTAGTTTCTGTACTAGAATTACTACTTGGTTTAATTTCTTCAACATTGATACTTAGCATTTAATGATTGAAAACTTAAAAGCAGTGGACTAGTGAAGGTCTGTGCTTGAATTTCTTTTCCTACCACTTGTTGATTGCCCTTCATAATAAAATAGGTTCTGCAGTCAATGCATCCAAGGTTTATCTATCTGAACCATCTCCTTCATAGTGTAGTAGCTTGTAGTACCAGTTTCTGAATTCCAAAAAAAGGGGTTACTGCTGCTCAAGCCCAAGCTAAAGGTACCACATCACCCCCAGATAAATAGAGGAGACGTTTGCTTGTAAGCAAAGTTTGAACCAATGTAATATATCAGAAACAACAGAAGAAAAAATGGCAAAAAAACAAATAATAAGGTCCTTGACTTACAGAGAGTTCTCATTTGGTTTGGCGAAGTTTTGGCTTGAGTTTTTTGTGATTCTTGCTACTCTTTTGTGATGTTAACTGAAGCTACAAAGGTCCAGTACTTGTAACCATCTTTTCCATAAGCTTTTGAGTCTGGCTTAGTTTGTCTGATTGTGTGGTCAACTAATTTTGTACCCTTTTGTTTGTTCAAGTGGTAAGCTAGTCCATAAGAAGGTCTCCTCCACTAAGTACTTCACCACAAGTTAAGTTCTTTAACTTTTGCCCTTTCACTCAAATGCATGCTATCTCTACCCCCATAACTTTTAGTTCCAATTGTTACTTTCATTTGTTTGGCTTGTAATCATACATTAGATGTTTGGCAGAGGTTTGGCCTGCCCTTCTTGGAGTGTAAGTAACATTACTTCACAAGGCTTTATATAATGTTTTGGGAATGATCGTTACTTCGTTTGATTGGCATTTTTTGACTGATCACAGTGACTGACATGCTTATGTTTTGGCTCTTTTTTGCCCTAACTTCCTATTATTTAACTGGTAGTCTGCATGCAAGCAATTAAGGTCAAAGTTAATTCAAATATTTAGAGTCTCATATAATTTTGGTCATAGTTTTTTTAATTTGGTGCATATTCATAAAATTTTAAATTTTATACAATAAATTATAACTAAAATTATGGAATCTAATGCAAGTAAATGTCAGTTCTTAAGTTTCCAAGCAAGAAATTTAGAATTATAATTCGAATTCTAAATCAATTCCACATTCTACCGAACAAAAGAATTGGAATTCAATTCAATTCCAATTTTAGGAAACAAATGGAGCCTCAAGGTACAAACCCGAACTACCTGAACCGAAACCTATAAACCCACGCTATGAATAGACCTAGCGTGGGCCACTTTTGTTTCTTGTTGTAATTGTATAGAGTGATAGCAAAATCAAAGCTTAACCTGGTTAAACCTTAACTCCATATACTCAAGTATTTTATATTTTCTGAATAATGTGATGTAACATAAATTTGTAGGAACCCTCTCTTGAGATTGTCTAAAATCATATCAGCTGAAATAGGAAAACAATAGAATATTCTATTTAATGGCTTGGCCCTTTCCCTGACTACATTTTTTATTTTTGTGATTAGGTTAAAGATGTCATATCCAACTATGGATGGCCCTCCAAAGGGTGGGTTTAGTTTCGATTTATGCACAAGGAATGAGATGCTTATGAAAAATGGTCTTAAGAGCCCTTCCTTTCTCAAGACTGGAACTACAATTGTAGGATTGGTTTTTCAGGTATGTCAATGTAATCTCTTGATATTTATTTGATTAATTGAGTGTTTCATTTTTTATACAACATGATGGTGAGAAGTTTGCTAGAAGAAGTTTAATTGTGATTTACATCATTATAAAATCTAAAAAATCTCGTAACCAACAGTTAATAGATGTGAACATGATTAGTGCTTTAATTTCTTGTGTATCTTGCCAAGGGTCTTTGTGTGTTCATAGAATGGAGATAGAGATTTGTTCCTGATGAGGTTGGATTGAGATAAATTATTTTGTGGACATGTGGAGTGAGTCATTTTTCGTAATGGAGGACACTTTGCTCTTTATTAAGAGAAAATATTATGGTAACATTTTAGAAATATTTATCTTACTAAAATGTGTTCAAGCTTTGTAATTTCCCATGGGCTGAACAGAAGTACTACACATAATCCAATAGCTACTATGGCTTGGTATCTGCCTTTTAAAGAAAAGCATACAATTGATACGTTCTACTTTTGGTGGATGTGTCTGAATGTGCTTTGGTGAATCCTTTTGATTATGTAATTCCTCTGTCCTTGGCATCTCTCTTTTAGAGGAAAAGCATAAACAAGATACGTTTGATTTTTGGTGGATGTGTCTGAATATGCTTTGCCAAATCCTTTTTATTTTGTGTTTCCTCTAGGATGGTGTCATTCTAGGGGCAGATACACGAGCAACTGAAGGACCCATTGTTGCTGATAAGAACTGTGAGAAAATTCATTACATTGCCCCCAATATTTACTGCTGTGGAGCTGGAACAGCTGCTGATACAGAGGCAGTGACAGGTACATTGTGAACAATCTCCAAAAAAATATTTGACTTGTGTCTTTACAAGACTTATGTGATGAATGTAGGCTAATTTATTGTTTTGAAATTGTTATCTTCATTCTTTGGCTGTTAAAGCATTTTTTGAAGTTCAAACATTTTTTTAGACTGGCGTATACTGTAGTGTATTTAATAGTCAAAAGTCTTACCTCTGTCATTTCTTTTGTTATTGCTTGGAAGAGATGGTTTTTGTACTATTTGTTTTCTCAATTTCCTTGTTGGTTATGTAGATATGGTAAGTTCACAGCTGACTTTACATCGGTATCATACTGGTCGTGAGTCCAGGGTTGTGACAGCACTCACACTATTAAAGTCTCATCTTTTCAGGTTAGTTCCAATTTAGGTATCCAACTCAAGCATGATGATTCACAATTTATTATCAGATTTGTCCTTAAATTGGTTTTTCTTTGGTTACTGAACCAGCTATCAAGGACATGTATCGGCGGCATTGGTTCTTGGTGGCGTTGATGTGATGGGGCCGCATTTGCATACTGTGAGGTTTCCTTTCTCTTTTCTTTTCCTTTTTATTTTTTTTATTTTTTTTGTCCCCCAAATGATGTGAACTTGAAGGGTCATTTTCCTTCTCTCAAATAACTCTCGGATAATTTTGGCCCCAGATATATCCACATGGATCAACTGATACTCTCCCATTTGCAACAATGGGCTCTGGCTCTCTTGCTGCCATGGCTGTGTTCGAGTCAAAATACCGTGAGGGACTAACAGTAGGTTTTTCATCTTTCTTTCGGGTTCTTAAAATTCTCTGTTGATTGTGGATAGAGATGAGTTATGTTCTCTCAATTTTAGGAGCAAGAAGGAGTGCAACTAGTAGCAGAAGCCATTTCTTCAGGCATTTTCAATGATTTGGGAAGTGGAAGCAACGTGGACATCTGCATCTTGACCAAGGTCCATTCTCTTTCTTTGTTTATTCATGAGTATTTTTGTATATGCAATTACTCTGAAATTGTATTTTAGTTATTAGATTGAATGTTTGGTGATTGTTTTACAGGGTGATAAGAAGTATCTCAGAAATTACCTGTTGCCGAATCCCCGAACATACATCAGTGAGAAGGGCTACTCATTTACAAAAAAGACTGGTTTGTGTTTCTCCATCTTTATTAATTAAAGAAAACATGGTGTTATGGATGCTGCTTTCGTTTTGCTAACATTTTTGGGTGGTTGGATTACAGAGGTTTTGTTGACAAAGATCACACCACTGAGGGAGAAAGTTGAAGTGATTGAAGGTGGAGAAGCCATGGAAGAATAAGCTTATGCTTATTAACTTAAAAGATGGTTCTAAAGGAGGAGAGTGGTGAAGTGTGATGCTGTATTGATTTTTAGTGCCTTTGCTGAATTGATGCTCTAGTTAATAAACTACAAAACTGTAACTGAGAGTGCTTTCTAACTTTGAAAATGTTTACGTTATTTTAAACCATTCTGCTCTTCTCTGGATTTGTTTGTTTAATTTTTAAATTAGTAGGAAGTTCCTAAATTCTTAAAATGTGGTGAGTTTAAAACTCACTACCAGTTTTTATTAGACATTTTAATTTAGGTTGAGAATTCTTATTGTGCAATTCTCTTGCGGTTTCTCCAATTTTTTCTCACACTACTATTCAGTCTTAGTGAATATCGCATTTCTTCTTTGGGATAGAAAAACTCCAAGATAATTTTTTATATTATAAATGTAAAATCGCGAATATCTACATTTCTCTTTGGGATAGAAAAACTCCCAGGCAACTTTTTATATTGTAAATGTAAAATCACAAAACAAAACAAAAATTGTCTGTTGGGACTGCCCTAAGAAATTTATTTTCAATCTGGGCTTGAAGGAATTCCCATTATAGGATGCTTTCGAAAGAACCTGAATAAACTCTACAACTTAAAAAAAAAACAGCACTTTCTTCAAAGTTTCCATATTTGAAAACTCCAAAAGTTCCAGTCACGCCTCTTCCTTCATATAATGTTCCAACTAGTACCCAAATCAACCACCAAGTTGCATTTACGCCATAAATTCACCCAAAATAAAAAAATCCCATCAAAGAATTCTTCATTTGAACTGAATACTCATCATGATATGGTTCAGTAAAAGAAGGTAACCTTCAAAATCATGGCTGAAAAATTTGTAGAATGGAATGGTTTAGGATGATTATGACATCCATTTTTAGGAAGAATGTATGAACTTTGAAATTTGAAGTTGAACTCATCCAAGTAATAAGAATAAAGTAAAGAGGTGAGAAAATTTAATGCATTAAAAATGACTCTCTAATCCTCAATCAGAAATCAATAAAATGGGGAGGTAACTCTTAAACCTACGTCAACTAGTAAAAAAATAATATCAATTTCGGATAGAAAGATGAAAAATATAACAGTAATTTTAAATGGTAATAAGTTACAATTTTCAAGAATTGAGAATATTTTTGTGGAGAGGATGGAACAATACTATGGTAATTTTATTTTTATGAACTTTTAGAAAACATATTTTTAAAACATAGAAAGTAAAATAAAATTTACTAAATAACACAGGTAATTTAAAGTAATTAAAAAATTTATCTCAAAATATAAACAATGTTTATATATATCTATAATTATGTGTAATATTTATAAAAGTATTTTTTTTTAAACTCCACTTAATTTATTTTTGTATAAATAATAAATTAATAAAAATTATACAAGAGAAATAAAATGGACTTTAGGAGTCCCAATGAGAAAGCAAACTCCAAAGGGGCGGCAATTATTAAGAACGTGATAAATATTAATTTTCAATCAAATCTAGTAAAAAGATTATAAATAACAATTTTTAATGAGATTTGGGAAAATTTGTTTGGAATGATGAAAATGTAGGGTGGTAATTTTACTTTTTACCAATCTTTCTACAAAAATATTTTTAAAATATAGTAGTAAAATAAAATTCACTAAATAACACATAATAATTTAAAAACGTTAAAAAAATTTCTTACTCCCGAAATATAAATCATGGTTATATATTTATAATTTTTTATGTGTAATTTAAAGAAGTTAACAAATTTCTTACTCCCGAAATATAAATCATGGTTATATGTTTATAATTTTTTTGGTGTAATCCTTATAAAAGTGTTTTTCAAATGTCACTTACTCTATGAATATTAATTTTCAATTTGAATCTAGTAAAAAAGTGATAAATAAAAATTTCCAATAAGAATTGGGAAAATTTTTGTGGAGATGACGGAAATGTACTAATGGTGATTTTACTTTTTACCAACTTTGGAAAAAATTATTTTCAAAACATAGAGAGTAAAATATAATTTTATCAAATAACACATGGTAATTTAAATAGTTAAAAAAATTTTAATCCCAAAATATTAACCATGTTTATATGTTTATAATTTATGGGTAGTATTTATAAAAGTGTTTTTTAAACTCCACTTTAATCTACTTTTGTATACACTCTCACATTAAATTCTTAAGAAATTATAATGATTAGAGAGAATATTTTATTTAATATAGATAAATTAATAAAATTATCTAAGATAGATAAAGTGGACTCTCTAATTCCCAATTAGAATCACTAAAATGGAAATTGGACTCTAAGTGACAGTAACTAGTGAGATGGTCATAAATATTATCAAAATTTAGTAAAAATATGATAAATTAACAATTGGATAATTTCCAATGAAAATTGGGAAAAACTTTTATTGACCTCATAAAAGTGTACGGTGGTAATTTTACTTTTTACCAACCTTTTGACAAAAAGATATTTTTAAAATGCCATAAATAATTATTTTCAATGATAATTGGCAAATATTTTGGTGGGGACTATGGAAATATAGATATGTATAATATTTATAAAAGTGTTTTTTAAACTCCTCCTCAATCTTTTTTTTAATATAATTAGATAATAGTATATTGCAGAGACTACTAAAAATTTTCATAATTATTGGTTTAACTTGGTAAAATTTATTTTTTATCCAATTAAAACTCGTTTACTAAACAAATGTTACTCTAACTAAATGATATTTAATCTCTTTCCCATGTACAACTAGGGCTGGCAATTCGTGTTGTGTTCATGTTATCGTGTTCGGATTGACGTGTCGAGAAACCCCCAATCCAAACCCAGCCCATTTAATTAATCGTGTCGAAAACTCTAATCCTAACCCGACCTGTTTATAATCGTGTCGACCCGAACCTAACCCGCGTAACCCGTTTAATTGTTGATAGGTGATTTTTCAGTCCAAGTTTTCGCCACAGAAAAATGGGACTGAATTTGTCAATAATACTAAAACATATATGTTTATTTATAATAACACCATCTAAATTTGAATCTATCAAATTCGAATCCACCAATTTAAATTTAACCATAACATTCTTATACATGACATCAACCTAAATTTCATCAATTTAAATTCTTCCTAATACAACCAAAATTCAATTCAATCCAACCAAAATAAATAAAATGCAAAGGTAATTACAATTAGAAAATTTAAATAATAAAATATCACCATAGGAAGTCGTGTTGAATTTTTAATTTAGAAATTTGGAAGTTTCCTTAATTATTAAAATTATAAAATTTAATTTTTTTAAAAATATTTTCTTAACGGGTTCACGTGTCAACCCGCCAACCCGTCGTGTCGACCCAAACCCGACTCATTTATTATACGTATCAAAAATCTAAATCCTAACACACTTTTTTTCGTGTCGTATCCGTATCGGATTATCGTATCGTGTCTATAATTACCAGCCCTATGTACAACTTATTCAAATTAACCATAGGAGTAAAATTTTGATAATTAGATTTTGAAAGAGGATGGTCACAATTTAAAAACATAAAATTGAATAAATTAATAAAAAATTAAAAAAAAAAAGTTGACACGTGAATAGGAGAATCTAGGGTGGGACCCAAACACAAACACCGACATCCGCGTGAATTTGATCCAACAATTATAAACGAAGCACGTGGACAAAAGTTTGCTTAGGATGCAAATTGATGATACCCAATATCCAACATCGATTTAGTTAAGGATTCGGATTAAGCAGTAATTATATAATTAGTAGCCAAGCCGCAACCGTAGCCAAGTTTTAAGAGTTGGGAGAGTTGGGGCCTGACAGAACTGTCAATTCTACCATTTCCCCTTTTTTCTAACATTCTTTTCCTATACTCACTCTGTCCTAATTTATCTGTCACTTTAGGATTTTCACAGTTCTTAATAATCATATTTAATGAATCAGTTTATTTTATAAAATATCTTTTTTACCCCTAATTAAATAAGTTTACTAGTATTACCAATGAGAGATTGTACTCTTACCAATGAAGGTAATTAATATTTTAATACATGTAATTAATACTATTGGTTTGAATTTATTAATATCAATAAAAACTTGAGAGTTTAATGAGAATTAAAATAGGAATAGTAACTTAATTTTATATCGTTTGGTTAAACCTCAGATAAATTGGACCAAAAATTAAATTCTAAAGTAACAGATAAATCGGAAGGAATACTTCCCTAACACAATTTTGATAATTATTGGTTTAAATTAGTTAAATTTCTTTTTTACCCCAACTAATTATTCTAACATCTTGTCTCAATAACTCTCTCCTCGGTAATAAGAAAAATTTACTGCTAACTAAATCTTGTACAACTCAAGTTAACATAGGAGTATTTGTATGAATTGACATCATTTACTCTAAACTAAAACAAGATTGTGTAGAATGAGTGGATTATTTATGCTTTTCTCTTTTAAAATTTAATTTCATGCCAAATATTATAATTAAGAAAACAAATTAGAATTAGGTTGGGTCAGTATTTTTCATGCTCAAACTCGGCTCAGTTTACAACCGAGCTGGCTCGAGTTCGGCCGAATTTTAATCAAATAATACATGATTATTTAAAGTAGTTAAAAAAAATTTTATCCCAAAATATAAATCATGTTTATATGTTTATAATTGATGTGTAATACTTATAAAAGTGTTTTTTTTAAGCTCTACCTTAATCTATTTTTGTATACGCTTTAATCACATCTCACATTCAATTATTAGAGAGAATATATAATTTAATATAAATAAAATAATTATTTAATAATAATTAATGAATAAAAATTATAAAAGATAGATAAACTCCTTGTCATTAAGAAAGTAACTAAAAGAGGCTTAAGGTCCGCGTCCAAATCTAGTCTTCTTCCTTAAATTTAAAAATCTCTCAACCTTGGAATACTATGCGGGTCAGATTTACAGTATAATAATAATTAGATGCTGAAAAATAAATTAATTTCGGATCTTGAACAAAATAATAATTATAATCTTCGTTTGGATATGCTCCTATTATGACGAAGTTTAACGAAGATGAATCACTCAAATTGTCAATGCAATAAGAGAACTCATATGTATCTATTTGTGAGAGCAGTTGTCAATGCAATAAGAGAACTCATATGTATCTATTTATGAGAGCAGTGAAAGTCCCATTGACTAAGTCAAGAATTCCATTGAAAGGGCCTTCGAGGGTGAATTTAAGCAACTAAAGGTTAATTTATCGAAGCAAAGAAAATCTTTCGGTTGAAAAAACACCTTCAACTGTGGTTATAGAGACTTGCCATACACTTTTTCACTGTCATTGAGGAAGGAAAATTAAGGAAGAAGATAACTTTTTTACTTTTTTCTTTCCTTTTGGGCATAAAAGTCTCAAAAACACTAGTGGAAGACACGGCTTCATGATATATTTATTGAATTAATCATATAAAAGACGAATTAAGTTACAAAGTATTTACATATCTTTACATTCTAAGGTCAATAATAAAACATATTAAGACAACTGGTATTCTTTCAACTCCTTGAATAAATGGAAGAAATTCTTTTGAACCGAATTAGATTTAAAGTCGTAAAAATACTTCATAAATTGCTTCTACAACCCATGTTTTGGAAACAAAAGAAAAACTCATGAATAATAAGTACCATTTAATCAAGCTTTGGAAAGCAACCGAGCACATACATGTCCTTCAGCATTTTTTGGACACTCACTAGCTGCATCCCATCTCTTTTTTGCGTGGTCAAGAGGGGTTTCTGTACCCTTAGTACTACTGTTTGCGCTTACTCCCCCCTTTTCCTCCTACTCATCTGCCCTTGTGATGAGCATTGTTTATTTTCCGAACATAACCTTTTTTCACACTTTACCACAAATCTTTGCTGCACGATCAAGATGAATTCTTATTCCTTGAGCAATTCGCTTGCGCTATCTCCCACTTTTTCTCACAGTATTCTTCCTTAGTGAATATCGACATTTCTTCCTGGGATAGGAAAACTGTCAAAAGAAGTACTTGAACTTCCGATGGCACCTGTATCCCTGCTCGAAGTAGAGCTAGGGTTGGGGATGGAACTGCCATCAACATGAGAGATTGCACTTAGATCGAGACCATGATTAATAGCCTGATCAAGAATACTGCAACTCTCAGGACTCTGTTCTGTAACTTCATCATTCAACAGCATATGGAACTTGTCCCCAGCCTTAGCAACAACTCTTTCCTCACAAAGCCTCTCCAAATGGTATTTGAGGAAGATGTCATGAACCCGTGGCAAGTTGGTATACTTATTCTGAATAAACTGTGATATAGCCTCTGCAGCAGATCCCCTATCCTCGTTCAGAATAGTAATTGCAGTTTCTATCATCTATGAAATTCATAGCCACACAAAAGTAAGAATAGAACTCAACAGTTGAAATTGCAACCATGACACTAATTTGCCACGATAATGCGGCATTTGTGTCAAAAACGGAATACCTGAATCCACCGGAGCAAGAGCGAATTGGGCTTTCAATTCCATATCAGCAAGGGAGAAAAAATCATAAAACAGATGTTTAACCTTTACTTTATGCATTTTCCTCCATGAAATTAAGGCATAAAAAGACAGCCTTTTGCATTTTCACATTCCCAGAAAAACTTCTATATTCCCACTGCAACTTCAAACTTTTTAGTTCAAGGCAACTTGTTATATTGTAAATGTAAAATCACAAAACAAAAAAACTGTGTTTTGTGAGGGAATTCCGGATGCTTTGGAATTCTATTTTCAATCCAGGCTTGAGGGAATTCCGGATGCTTTGGAAAGAAATGCTTAGTATTCCTGACCATCCACACAAGCAGATTTAAATATAAAAGTTTGTAATTTTTCATTTGAACTGCATATTCATTATTATATGGTTCAGTACAAAAAGAGAATCCTTCAAAATCACGGCTAAAGAATTTGTAAAATAAGGGTGGTTCATAAGGATTCTGAGGTGAATTTTCATAAGTACATGATGATGGACCTGATGGTGATGGCTTCTAATCATCCATTTTTGAGAAGAATGTGTGAACTTTGAAATTTGAAGTTGAACTCATTCAAGTATTAAGAACAAAACACAGAGGTGAGGGAATGAAATCAATTTCCGATGAAAATAATTATATTGTGGTAATTTTATTTTTACTAACTTTTAAAAAATATATTTTTAAAACATAGAAAGTAAAATAAAATTCACTAAATAACATTTGGTTATTTGAAGTAATTAAAAAAGATTTTATCCCAAAATATAAACGATATTTATAATTTATGGGTAATATTTATGAAATGTTTTTTAAACTTCACTTCAAGGAATATTAAGGAAGAAGGTGACTTTTCTTACATCTGTCTTTCTTTCTGGGCATAAAAGTTATTATTCCAAAACAGATCTACTGGAAAGAATGAAATGTGCCCAACGGTTCATAACCAATTTTACAAGAAAAGGAGAATCATAACCAAGATAACTACATTCACAAATGCCACAAATTCCCAGTTGTAAAATTTGCCAAATGCCAAAAATGTAAATGAAAAAAAGACTCATCTAAACTTATGTCATAAATCCAACATCAACGGTAAACATTGATATATAGCCAAGGCGCCAAAGAAAGAGCATTGAAGAATGAAGAGTAATAGAGGCACTATGGGACATAAGGCTTGCTGTCCCATACTTCTTTAAATTCAAGCAATTCAGGACAATATCGTTTTGCTAGAACTTCAACTTGATCAGCAAATGACCTCTTCGCATTGTTACCTATGTGCTGAACCATTTCATTCCATCGCTTCTGACATATGGCTCCAGATCGGTGATCAAGAAGACTGTCCCAATCTACATCTTCAGAGCAGTTGGCATCCAACTGATAAAGTGCATCAATCAGGCGATAATCATCAGAATCAACCCAAATACCCTCCATAACCATAGGTGACGTTAACTGGTAGTACCATTTGAAACAGCAACTTGGCTCAGCTCGAGTGGTCATCTTATCGCTGATTGCAGTCCAGGGAACATTATCCCGCAGCATGCCATGCTTTGATTTTTTCTCTTCAGAATACTTCATCCTCAGATCAAGATTGACTAAATCATACAAAGACTGGTACTCCCCCTGCGACCATCGTCCTTTCTTCAAATTTTCATGTCTTATTCTGCGCCAAGTATCCTTAACATGAACTCTATGTTTCCCAAGTTCCACTGCCACATCCTTCCATTGGTTCCCATGTTTCTTGTGGTGCTCCCGTAATGCTTCAATCTCTTCTTTAGTCCACTTACGCTTTTTATCCCTTCGAAACAAAACCTGAGCACGATAATAAACAGCACTTCTAGGCCTGTGCGGTAAGGCAGCCCCTATTTCCTTCCAGCAATCCCGAATATTGGGGTGTGATTTGCAATTCAAGACCATCTTGAGACCTTCTTCTTCTTCCCCTAGGTCATGGACCTTTATGTAGTCAAATACAGCTTTTTTCACCATTTCATCTTCTTCTTCAGAGAACCGCTTACCCCTTACCAAATTGTCTTCAGACAATGGGAAATCCTTGTCCCTGCCTGAAAACTTCACCTTTTTCTTGCCTTTTCCAAGTTTAGGCTCTTTAGATCCATTCTTGGCTAGTTTGTCTCTCTCCTTCTTGCCATTAGTTTCATCTGAGAACTGCTTACCCTTTACTAAATTGTCCTCGGGCAATAGGAAAACCTCGTCCTTGCCTGAAAAACTCACTTTTTTCTTGCCATTTCCAGGTTTTGGGTTTTCAGATCCATTATCAACTGATTTGGCTTTCTCCTTCTTGCCGTTACTTTCATCATTGAAATGGCTACCCAATTCCAAATCCATTGTCGAATCAGCACCTGAACCTGGATCAACCTTTGTTTTTTTACTCTTTTTCTTCCTCTTCTTCTCATCCTTCCGGACAACATCACACTGTGCAATTGCTTCAACATTTGTCCGTTTTGATGGCTCAATATGCTCATCAAAGGTTGGCTGTCTTTTCCCCTCCGGATCATCACAATCATGACATTGCACTTCAGCTTCGGAAACCACACTATTATCCTTCTCTCTCTTCCTCTTCTTCCTCTTCACTACCCCCTCAAAACTTTCCAGCTCATGGCCTTCACCAAATGCTTCAACCCCTTCTGCTTGTTGGTTATCATTCCCAGGTCTTTTACTCTTTTCCTTTGTCTTTCCTTTATGTTCCTTCAAGACAACAATTCCATCTGACCCCTGCCCTACTGCTGCAACACCTGTCCCATTTTGAAACTCATTAGGACTTTCCCGACTCATGCTTTTACCATCAACATCTTCAAAACTTTGCTCACTCTTATCATTCTTTCTTTTCTTCTTCCTTTCAACTATCCCTATAACATTCACATCATGGTTCTTTTGCCCATGAATGTCAGACTCTTTGCCATTGTCGTCTCCTTCTCTGATGCCATAGCCAATACCGCTATCTTCAGTTCCTAACCTATTCTCCACCTTTTTCTTCTTCTTATTCTTCTTCCTCTTATTATCTCCTCTGTCACCAATTTCTTTCACAGAACTTTTATCATGGTCAATCACTCCATATTTGCAAAAGTGTTCGGCCTCATGAATTGATTTACCGTTTACCTCATCCTTTTTCCCTTTAGTAGACTTCTTCCTAGGCTTCTTAACTTTCTTCTCGACCCCCTCAGTCCTCTCTTCTTCTAAACCCATTCCTATACAAGAAGACATTTGTCATACACTTCAAGAAAATCTATGAAAACACTTGAACAATCAGAAACCCAAACTTGTGTACTTATCACGCAATTTCCAAATTCAGAATCCCCTGGATCAAAAGTGTTGCAGTACTTTATATGCACAGAAACTAAAATCCCCAAAACAAATCAATTAAATATAAGAACACAAGTGAAGAGCAGAGCAAAAGTAATCAAGCAAAATTTCAATAAAAACACACACACGCATCTCTATACATAAAAATCCACAATTACAGTGACTCAACAATTAGAGGGGGGAAACCTCTAAATCAAAATTTTAAAACAATTAAACAATTCATCAATCAAGAAAGAAGAAAAGACATACCCAACAGTGGTAGTTTCTGGCGGCGGAGTGGGGCGGGGAACAGAACGTCCGGCAGCGGCAGATGCTGAGAACGAAGGAACGCCCAAGTCTAGCGTCGAAAGGATGGTCATTATTGAACATGGGTACTTATAAAAATTTTAGGCCGGACGGGCTCAGCCAGTACCCGGTGTTAGGGGCGTTTAAGTTATCTATGTGATACCCCTAGCAAAACCACATAGTTTATAGAGTAATTAAATGGCCAAATTGTTTTTTAGTCCATCCTAAATTTTAATGAATAAAAATAGTCAGGTTTAATTTTTTTATTATTATATTTTATTTTTTTAATAAAAAATAAAAAAAAAATAACGATTTAATTCACTGGATCCCAATTTCATTTAGATCAATCTCAATTTTCAACATTAAATGACGATCGAATCACAAAAAAATTAAAAATTAAAGAGGATCTGAAAATGACGGTCAAATCACAAATGAGTTAAACATTAAAAAAGATTTGAGTGATAAAATGGATTAAACGAACTATTGTACAAACTAATATTAAATAAAAAATTTATTTATTCAACTAAAAATACTACCCTTGCATTCACATAACCGAAGGACTTGACTATGTTGAGGAAGCCTACTAAGGAGTGACGTGATAGTTACAACATAATGTGGTAGGAGTGACGTATATATGGAATGTAGTATACATCAAGGTTAGTTAACTCCTCCTTTACCCCCAAAAAAAAAAAAAAAAATCCCTCGTAATGAGAAATAGCATAGTTATAAAACACGGCTCCACTAGTTCCAGAAAATTAAGGGAATAAGTAAGAAAATAAATTTTTTTTCTTCAAATTTGTAATTGCCTTGGGGCCCCCTTAACTTCCTCAATATCTGATAGAGAAACTCTATTAGAAGAAGTGGAACAACAATAAAACCAACCATTGAATAAACGCGAACCTTAACATTCTCCATCCAATGAAACAATACTTTTCATTCCGTTCTCGAAAATAATAGTCGTGTTTCTAATACTGATAACGGTTGCCGTACTAAACATTTCTAAGAAAATTCTATGATTTTCCTTCTCCAGAGTTTGTAACTGTACCTAATGTATCGATGTCATTGCCCTCTGAACTGCTTTGCAATTCCAGCAGCTTCTGCTGTTCCTCTTCACTTTCTTGTGCCTTGGATTCTTTGGCGGCCTTGCCTTTGTTACTTGTAGACTGCTGGTACATGATCCCACCCATCATGCAAATCAAAAGCCCTACAGTTCCAATAAACGTTGAATGCTTGTCCCAGATTACCAAATTTATCACAACTGTCAATAGCTTGTTGACAACACCAAGAACAGTGAATCCTGTGGCAGAGATGGCTCGACGGCAAGAAAACCCAAAGAAAGATATGGATAGACCAAACAAACACGACAGCCCAACCGGCAAGACTACCTGAAAAGAGTACCAATCTGACTCATCCGTGATCTCGTCCTTTATCTTCTTCAACTCCCCCATTATAAGTAGCTCCAAAGGAAACAATAGCAGAGCCTCAAGATTGTTGTACAATACAAGGCCCCATGTGTTCAGACCAATAGTCATAATCACATGCTTAATGTATACAAAATCTATAGACATGCTTATTAGGTATGCTAAAGCCCAGGCATAAGCCATAATAGTGAACTGGTAATCTGTCATAACATAGAGCACACTACCACCAAATATTGTTCCCAATGATAACCAAGTCTTCAATGAAGGCCATGGCTGATGCAAGAATAGTGTTTCTCCAATAGCAACAAAAATTGGTACCACAGACCTGAATACTATAAATGTGTCAACGTTCGCATGGAGGAGGAGCTCACTATTAGTGAAAAGGGATAGGTAGAATATAAAAGCTGCAGGTAAAAAGCGCCACATGGTCACAAGTTCGACCTTATCATGCTCGATAACTTTAAGCCACCCACAAACTAATACTCCAGCCGCACTCGTAAAGTACTGCAATGCAGTGAGTGCTCCTGGATAAGGAAATTTCATCACAGCCCATTTGTTGATTATAGATAGCAGTGATGCGGAAAGGCAATAGCCTGCAGCTATTCCATACACGGACGCTTGCTGAAGCAAGTAACTATACCAAGTTGATTGGGTTTCAGGGGTTGATGAACTGGAAGGAGTAGCCAAAGCATCTGCCTTTCTAGCATTGCCATCTTCAGGATTTTCCACATCATTAGACATCTGAATATTGTTAAATGATAAAATTTCCCAATCAGTACAGCAGCATAACATTAACTTTCCCATCCTAACTACAATCAATATCTTATTCATTAGAATTTCATGTTTCATATACATTGAGTTAGTTTTTTCTTTAACAAAATAAAATTGAATAAAGGGCCAAGAACTTTAAAACCTCACCAAACATCAAGAAAAATCAATTACTTTGCCAAGTATAATTTACAACTATAAGCATAAACAAGAAAAGCCCCTAGCCTGGAGAACTGGAATAATGAGGTATTCAATGGAAGCATAATCCATAACAAAATGAAGCACACCAATCAAATCCAACCTCATTAACTTGAAAGAGTATTTCACGATAGTAAAAGCAAAGACCGTTTACCTGCAGGAAATATTTGATTTGGTATTGGGAGATACGGAAGGAGTTGATCCTACGAAATCTCTTCCCCTTAGCTATGTGAATCTGGGGTGAGAATGTGGATCAGTCCATCCGTCGGCCGGTCAAGTCAAGCTCACAAGCACGAGCAAATTCCTGAAAATTTAACCGGAGTTTACTCTTCTAATTCACTATTCATACCCTGCCACTTTGATAAAACCGATTTGCTCGAATGGTAGTATAATATTTCCTAAACAGTGAGAAGTATTAATCGATGTTGAGGTCCCTTTCTTGATGAACCTTTCAACTTTTTACAACATGTAACTGAAATTCAACAAACCCACAATCGGTAAAATGATTCTCTAGAGATCTAATAGAACAAATTCATGGGGAAAGGGGGAAGAAGAAAACAGAAACTTACATATTTTTAGAGCAAAAGACACGAGGTTTATGACGGAATCACACGGGTAAATTGGATTCGCCCTTTTGGCAGCACAAAAATCAGTAATTGAATGATCTTCTCCGGTAAGCGTACGTACCCGCAGCACATTACTGCACTGGCTTTTCCATCATTATCAATCAAAACCGCAAAAACAATCGATACTAATATCTTTCGCCACTACTTATGCTAAAATGATGAAAGTAAGAAGAACGGCACTTTAGTAACGCCGGCGAACGTCCGGTGGAAGACTAATACTATGATAGTATTAAGTGAAGGAGAGATGTCAGTGTCAAGAGCTCAGACTTGAGAGCAACTGATGGAAACTGAAACGAATCAATGGAGAACTGAAGAAAAATAGCGCATATGAAATGACAATATAATCACCATATCGTATTGGTTATCACTCAACAATTGTCAAGGTGATTTTTTTTTTTTTTTTAAAGGAATCTGAAATTATTATAAGAATGAGGAACGAAGCTATTAGGAATGAGCCTTTCTTAGTTGATTTGTGAATATCGTCCCATGACTCTCAAGATTAAACTAGTTTAATATTTTTTTTTTAAATTAAACTGATTTAATATTTGGTACACCTAAATTATTAGCAGTGGGGATCTTTTGAGTTGGTTTAGTGTCTATCGTCTAATAACTCTCAAAATTAAACTAATTTGGCGTTACCTTCAAAAACTAAACTATTTGGTATCGTCCTATAAAGTCTCAAGAGTTAACCAAGCACCTAAGCTATTAGCAGGTGGGACCTATTGAGATAGTTTAGTTTTTATTCTGGTAATTTTGGGTATTAAATTAGTTTAGTGTTATTTTAGAAAATTAAATTGGTATGATGTCTATTTGGTTCTGTATCACTCTCAATAGTTAAATTTTTATGTTTTCATCTGACAATTGTCGATGGCTTCAGTTATTAACATCCACCAACTACGAATCAAGCTCTCAATGACTTTAATTACTAATATGTGTCATCTAAGAATCAAACTCTCAATCTCACGATTGAACACACAAAATTTTAACCATATTTATTTTCTTTTTTTTTCATAAAAAAAATGGAGGATTGGATATTTTTCATTTAGCAACTAAATTATGGTGATGGAGATATATAATTAAAGTCACTCACACTCATAAATTAACCATGTAAACAGGTTATTATCACACTTATAAACCAATTGTATTCAATCGTGTAACTTTTGCATCATTCACTCCAAATAAAACAAGTTGAACATCATTACTCTATGTATTTGTTTTGGTTCTGTCAGGGTTTTTTTTTTTTTTTTCCTCCCTTTTTCTTTCTTTTTTTTAAAAAAAAACTATGCATGTAGATATTCACTGCAAAAATTGCAGTGATTTATAAATTTACATAGAAGCTGTACATTTCATTAACAATTCTTGCATTCATGTTGAATAATCATTTATAACCATAGGATAGCATTATATCTTTTAGAACAAAAATTGAGACACCCTTGAAAACTTGAGAGAAGAGAATCATATATCACAATTTGAGAGCTAGCTAAAGCTTTTAGTTGCAACATCCCATTTACAGAGGTAGAATAAACTCTGAAACACGTAAGTAAGAGCTGCATATATCTGCACAAATTTTTCACCACTTAGTTGACTGGCATTTAGTTGCCTTTCCAGCATCATGAAGGTAATGGCTAAAGGTTCTCATCACTTCCTCGTAAGTAGGCCTTTTGTAGTCGACTGCCTGTCATCAGTCGAACGTGTTACCTTACTTTGGTAAGCTCATTTCATGACAAGATATTATAAACCAATCTAGGAAGGCACAGAGAAACCTGTTCAATGACCTCTTCAGGTCTAGCCCATTTCCACTCCGCGAATTCTGGCTCTACTTCACCATTCGCCAGATTGATCTCGCTTTCATCTTTTGTGAATCTCATAAGGAACCTGTATGTCATGGCAGTTTGTAATATTAGATATCTATAGGAATCAGTTTTGGTGAGTTTGTGTGGATGTCCATCGCAGAAACCATAAAACTGAAACATCTGAATCATGTTATCCACTACGTATTCTGTCCATGATTTCAGTGCAAAACAAAAGTAAAATGAGATCAGCAAAGACTTAATGAAACATCATCACACTTTAGGAACCGCAGAGAGACTTGAGAAATCAAGATAACAATATGATATCAAAGGAGAAAAATGCAATAAGGACTTGATAAATTCCTACCATTGGTGATACCAAGCTCTAAGCTCAAACACATCACTAATTGAATAGAAAAGTCACAGACTCCACCGTTTTCATGACAAAACAATTTTTTAACACAAATCCAAAACACATGGCATGTAATTGGAAATCAACAATGGGAGCAGCCATTTTCATCTATTAGCTCATCATATTCAGAGAAACTACAGAGGTAACTTGGAAAAATAGAAACTCACTGACCATTTCTGTGCCTGACCGTGCCATTCTCCTCCTCCCCAGAGGCGATTTACTTTGGCCTTAACAGCTGGGGGGAAATCATATGTCAACCACTGAGGAACCTGACCAGGCAAAACAATGTCAAGCAATAATCAAACTTCACCAGTTCACTACTAATACTTGAATCCTGTCAAAGATGTCAAATTAATTTCTACAGGAAAAGGTACCTAAATAAATCATAACAAGAAAATTTTACCTGTTCAAACTACTCTATTGAACCTTTCAGCTAACAATGAACTCTAGAAAGGCAAAATTTTTGTGCTACCCAGTCATCATAGCTTTACAATTCTTTCACAATTTATCAAAATACTATAAACAACAAACATATTCAGAACATATTTATATCACCATACATGATTCCATGTGAGTATGGACCTGAATTATACTGACTATTAATTTATATGCAAACCTCATCAACTATTTCAGCAGAGACAATGCCAGTTTCCTCTCGCAACTCTCTAATGGCTGCAGATTTAGGGTCCTCGTCGTCTTCAATACCCCCCTAACCATTATAAACCAAGCATCCATCAGTATGAATGCTGAAATAGTTTCATCGTGGACACCAAAATTTACTCTTCAGTAAATCAAATACAATTTGAAAAAATAACTTCATGCAACAAGCTAACAGAAGTTTGTCTATCATGCTCGTCTACCAATTGATTGGAACATCATCAAAAGAATGATAAGTAAAGAAAGCTGGACAAAGCAGGGGCGGAACTACTGAGTTTCATTAAAATAAATAAACCCAAAAAAAAAAAAAAAAAGTCTTTTTGTGGCAAAAGAAAAAGTTGGTCATCACACGTGGCATTAAGTATAAAGGCAGAAAGCAACCAAAGTATTAGATGGTTACCTGTGGCATCTGCCATGCTCCAGGAACATTCAATCTGGAAGCTACAAATACCTGCATCAAATTGTAAGATGTGCATGTTTTTTAATGTGGCCACTTGATTATAGCTACCATCTTTATGACAATGTAAGTCCAACTGTAATTCCTTTTTCCATTGAATAATATCATTAGAAGTTTGATCAAAGCATTTTTTGGAAATAGCTGTGCACTTAATTTTATGATAAATCCAAATTCCATTCCAGAGAACCTTCTTATGGTCGTTTGTCTAGAGAATTCAAGCTCCCCAACAAAGTAATCTTAAATGGCATAAACAAAACACAACTATCCATGAAAATTACACAAAAATCAGAAGATTTGTCCCACATGAAACCAAAGGCACAGCTGCTTCATATAGTTAAGCCTTAATTCTCCATTTTCAAACTTAATGATCAGAAGCTAATTAGAATGCATTCGGCAAGATCCTATTAGTTAGTTTAAACTTGGTTATACTCGGACATACATTCCTAGCATTCTCGTGACAAATTCTATACTCATTAGAATCAAAATCAATAAACTCCAAGACTGTTTCCGGCTATCTTATTTGTGAACTTCGGGGCACACTTCAGCTCAAGGATGGAGAAATCTCTGCAGACACAACAAGGTACTTTCATTCTTGTCATCTATTTTCAAGTTCTTCTCCAGTTTTCTATGTTCAAATTCATGAAGATGACAAACAAATTATCTGAATTCATAATTTGTTCCCTAAGCTTCAAAGGATCTTTCTAAACGATCTAGCAGTTCCGAACAACAAATATGAAGGCAAGAGCTCTCAGAGCTGGGAAAAGAAAACACTCAAATTTTCAAAGAACTTCAAACCCATAAGCCCACTTAAATCTCAACTCAGGGTTCAATACCACTCAGCAATCTATCACTATCCCACTTCTCATTAGCCATCCATAGTTAATCATCACTTCCCGTATCTGAATTGGATAAAACCAATCTCCCATTCAGATCAAATTCATGACAAGCAAAGTTGACAACCAACAAAAAAACCACATAATATTTTTTGCCCCTTGTCATTTCCCCTCCACGATAACAAGCAAAGCACACTCCAAACAGAGAAAACAGAGTGACAAAAAAAAAGAATAATAACCAAAACCAATCAACAAATAACTTCTATACCCATAACCCACAAAGGAAAAAATGCAAAATCAGAATCAGCCTTGAGCAAAAACAAAATACACACCCGTCAGAAAACAGAAAAAAATTAAAAAAGAAAAGAAAAGAAAGAATCTTGATCCTGATAATCAGAGTGAAAAGCAGCAAAGAGAAAGAAAGGTTACCAGGTTATCATGATTGATGAGACAAACTCCAACGTTGGGGCGGTAACCAGAGGGAAGGCCCTCCATTTCTGGTTCGTGGGATTGTGGTGTTGTGAGTTGAGCTGAAGGAAAAAGGTCAGACCCATCAAAAAGAAAGGGTAAGACTTTGAGGAGAAATAAGAAAAAGGGAAGGTGGAGGGAGAGAGAGAAGAATACAAGGACAATTTTGTTTTCTAATGATGGGATCACTATCATAATAACACTAACTCAAAGTCAACCCCATTATATTAATAATTAAAATAAAAGGAAAAAAATGTCTTTTTTTCAATATTTTAAATTTATGGTAATGATGATGGTGGGGGCTTAGTGGCAGAGATTACAGTTTGTGGTGTGAGGGAAGACTCAACTGAATAATGGGGTTGGGGCTGGGCATGTGTGTGTGTGTGTGTTTTTTTTTTTTTTTTTGGGTTTTAGTTAATTGATGGGTCTTAATTCAGGTTATCAAGGTTTTTTTTTTAATTAGGAATTAGAAATATTATGAGTTTTTTTTTGTTTGGTTATTTTCATATTTATTACTATAAATAAAGTATTATTTCTTTCTGTTTTTTATATAAAATCTTGTTGAAGAAATTGTTTTATAAGATTTTTTTTTTCCTTATGATTCAATTTTTGAGTTTTAAATTTTTTTTAAGTGTCGGATTTCCTCTTTTATTTACTGCTGAATTCAGTCCAGTAATATCAATGAAATGCCTATTTGTTTAAAAAAACAAGTTTTAATTTTAAATTACCCTTCAATTCTAAAAAAATTCTGCCCTCACATGAACATGGTGCTGGCAATCTGATTTACTCCATTCAAATTATATTATTAGCATCGTGTCACATACAGATAGTTCACTGCTACAATCAAGCTAACCACTCAGCTGATCATCTAGCAAAATTGAGCTTTAGTATTGGAGGATTTACAAGACTCGAATGTTGTCTGTAGGAACTTTTACAACATATTTCGGTTGACAAGAAATCCCTCTGTTGGAAAAAAAATTCCCCCTCTCCAATCTTCATCTTACCCTCTCTGTTGCAAAAAAATTCCTCCGGCCAAATCTAGTACTCCTTCTAGCTAGACATGATAAGAAAGGCAGGATTCAATAATGTTTTGGTTGTTTTTGTTTTGATTTTGTAAATAGTTGCGTTTTGACTATTTTGGTTAGGGTATTTTTGCCTATTTAGGCACTAGTTGAATGGGTAATTTAAAAAGTTGTCATTTCTTATTGAACCTTTTAAATGTCATGATTGTGAATATTACAACTGTATTTATTTTTCGACCGTGAGATGAATGACCATGCAATAAATACGATAGTGACATGTCATGGCCGTGTATCTTGTACGTTGGGTGAATGTGTTTATTACAAGACTATTTTTTTTTTCAAAATTTTTTAAAATGATGACATAGACAAAATCGTCCAATAGAGCAACAACTAGTAAAATGGTGAACTATAAATAGCAATATCCAATTTCATATAGTTTCTATATTTGAATTTCGCTAGGAATTTGCTTTAATGATCTACCACTTTATCATTAATGTTGTGAAAAATTAAAGTCAATGAAATATTTATAACCCCTTTGGAGGCAAGCCAACTCGTAATTTGTTTTCGAAATAATATATAAATAGGAAAACAATTGATACAAACGTAAAAAGTTTTTGGAACTTATTACTATGTTTATTTATTTTTGACTGGAGAACTTTTTTAATATGAAATGCAAGGAATACAATTCTTCATGAAAACAAGAACAAAGGACGAATTAAAGTAAAAATGCCAAAACAGAATATAGAATAAAGAAAAGTTTTAAAATAACAATAATAAATGAAGAATACCGTTTTTGCAAATAAACTTGTTACGTTTTTGGCAAAAACGATTTGACTTCAATTATCCCATTTAAAAATATTATTTTTTCCAATTTTTTTTATTCCAGATATTTCAATTTATTTGACACTTTAATATAAAAATTCTTTTATCATTCAATGCGGTAGTATTCCTGAATGTTCATTTTTTCCCTTCTTAACCAACGTTGTTCTGTCATTTGACAAATGACACATTACAATATAGTTCTAATATTACTATATAACGATTGTAGGTAGTGCTAACCATGTACTTTTATAGTGATATATATATTGTAGAGATTATTATTTATACTTATTTTTACTGGTCTCGCCCATTATACAGTATTGCATTTAGAATAAAATAAGGTTTTTTAGACCAAAGCATTAGTCGAACAAGGATATAGACTGCACCACACGTCGGGCAAATGCATATTTAGTCCATTCAGGCGGTCGGGCGTAAAACTTGCACAACCCACCCACAAGCAGGTCGAAAAACTTATGACGACCCACGCGTTGGCTAGTCATTCGAGATTTTAGTCTTGCCACAAGTTTTTAGCATAACTATATGAGAAGACTAAAACCCAAAAAAAATCTCATTTGTTAATCGAACTTATTTTTTGAATGACTGATAACCACATGACTCGAAAAACTCGGATGACTATTTTCTCTAACTGTGCAATTTGTCAGTTGAAGTGGTGGGTTATCCAAGATCGTCGACCACCAGAGCTGTGGGTCATCGAACTATGCAACCCATCATGGAAATTGGTCTTGCAGTAGAGAGGGTCGCCCGTCAGTTGGGGGAAATAATTTTCCCCCCCATAAAATCTCATGTTTTCAATAAAAAAATTGTCCCTTCATCCTCCTTGATTCTTTTGCTTTATGTTGAGGTTACTTATCCATCATGTTCTAGCCAAAGCACCTAAAATTGAACTTATATGTGATTGGGAAGAAGGAAAAAAAGGAAGCTTTGGTTAGAGGAGGGGTAAATAAGTCTAAAAAGGGTGGAGCTAGTAAAAAAGGGCAAAAAATGGTAATCTAGTTTATTTTCTTTAAGATCATGGGATCAAAATCGTTCGGATACCATATTAAATTTAGGGTTAATATAAAAAATCTCTCTCAACATTTAGTAATATATCAAACACTCGATTGAGATTTGAAAAATATCAATAACTTCCATTAACTTATTAGAATTACTGTCTGAATATAATTTTAAAAAAGAAAATCAATGTTTGAATAATTTTACCATTCACTAAAATTATCTTAAAATTTTTATTAAAAAATATTAATTTGAACAATTTTTATAAATTAAAAAAGTCAGATTGAAATCATACACGTATAAATATAAGAATATCAATATAATAATAAAGTTTTTGGTATTTCTAGTTTGATATATTATTAAAGTTGAAATTTTTTTTTGATATTAACCTTTATATGTTTGATATTATATTGAAGGCATAAGATTCTATCTCAAAACTAATTAATAGTGAGTAAGTTAACGTTTGTATTTATACATTAGTATTATTTAATGTTTTTCTTAATCCATATGCGACAAGGAAATTTTAGAAAGAATTTATTCTGCTCCTCAAATTTCTTTCCTCCATAGGTGTGAAATTTTTTCAGTCATAAACCAAAAGGACATTTTTTTTAAAGCATCGGTGATACCAAAGCAATAATGTACCATTATTTGGAAAAAAAAAAAAAAAAAAAGTTGATCCCATATATTTTATGGATGCTGTTCGACTTATAATGATTACAAAAAAAGATTTTTTAACATATAATAAGCTATTTAGTGTAAATGATGATATTAATTTCTTTATTAAATTATATGTATCTTATTTTTTTAATAAAATTTTTTTTAGCCTGAATCAACTCTGAATTATATTCCGAACATATTCAACTTCTATAACGTTATATTCTAATTACGTTGGAACCACCTCTAGTCAAATATATATAAAATAGGTATTTTGAATTATATATCTCAATTTTATTATGAAATTCATATTTTTTTAAAAAATGTAATTTTACACCTTTATTTAATATTATTATTCTCACGATAATCACAAAGACATTTAAAAGTTTAAAAATTGGCAGTTATATAATTTTATCCAAAATGATGGGTCTGTTCATAAAAAGTAGTACTGTAAATTGCAGGAAGTTTTCATTTTTTTCAGTTTTCAGCAATAGATGGTGGTTTTTCTTTTCCCTCAAAAATGTCATTTCTTGAAAAGCTGAAAACTCACCCGTACAAGCAAACACCAAACCACCAGCCTAAAAATTGATGAGAAACAGAATCTTCTTCCTCGTGGCATCCTCTCTATCGTCGGAGTAGTATATTGTTTTCTTAAAGAATAATCAAAGTAAATAAAATAATTCCAGAAAGAAAGATTCCTCTTTAGTTCTGTGTTTTCAAAGATCGAATTTTTTCGCATAGCCGACAATCGGACGAAGTTGGGATGTTGAAATCAGAGGCCTAATCGATTAAGGAATTGAATTAACAGAGAGTGAGGAGGCTAAGCTTTTTTGGGTTGTTATTTTTGGGAGCAATGGATGACCAAGTGGTGCAGAGAGTATTTGAAGGTGGTGGGAGAGATTATTATCAACAACAACCGTCTACGTCCTCTTCGTCTTCCTCAATACTTCAATCACTCCCTCTCCATGTGGTATGGTTTGCTGAGTTCATGATCGTTTCGTTTTTCTTGTGCTTACTGAATGTTGCTTGGTGTCATAGAGCTACTTATTAGGCTTGCATTCCTGAATGTGTTTTCTGCATTTATGATGTTGAGTTAATTCGTTAATGGTGCAGTTTGATGGACTATTGTGATCCTTGGTGAAACCATATGTGCATTTTATATTAAACTCTTTTTTTTCCCCCATAGAGCAGGTCTTCATAGTTGGCAATGGTGTTTATACTCTGCTGAGTTTTGGTATCTTGATGAGTAGGACAACTGTGCCTATTGTGTTTAGTTGAGTTTGTAGTGTCAAAGCTTAGAATTTGATAAGATGATTTAATAATGTTCACAGCTGAAGGGAAGATGAAAAGATTGAACTTGAACTTTCCATTATGAATTGGTATACAATTTGATGGATGATGTTGCTTTAATGGAACATTTTGCATTTGGGTTTTGTACATTCAATATTCAGTATTGAAAACCTGGGATTGATCAAGAAAAATGCTTTTTCTTAAAAAAACGAGAATGATAAAACAGGTTCCATAAGCTTATAGTTAGTTTTTCTTTTTTTTGTGCTTGGACTTCTGAGGTTCTCTTTCTGTCTCTATTAATATTGGAATGAAACCATTTCTTTTATGTCTTTCACAGGAAAAAAAGCAAACTCTTTTTTCTTTTATGAAGTTAAGCTCTGTTGGTTTTGTAATTTATGCAGACATTTGATCATGGGTACTACTTATTAGTAAAATCCATTCAAGAGCTTAGATCAAAAAAGGATGGCTTGGTAACTGTTGGTATTGGTGGTCCTAGTGGGTCGGGTAAATCAAGGTAAATGTTTACAAGTTTTCATTTTTGATGCTTAATATGCTTTGTTTAGAAGGGTTCAGAGTGTATTTAGAATTGATTATATGCATCTCTGATGGTTTCTGAAGCTTAGCTGATAAAGTAGCATCTGTGATTGGTTGTACTGTCATCTCAATGGAGAATTATCGCACAGGATTGGATGATGGAAATGATTTGGACTTCATAGATTTTGATCTTCTGGTTCAGAATCTTGAGGTATCTTTCCTTTTTCCTGGCTGGTTTCTCTGTAACTGTCTTGAAGCTTACTTTTGTTGCCTGTCATTTGAAAGCTGCTTTTTGCTGTCTTGAAAGGAAGAAATTGGAGCAGTTTTAGGAGTCTAAGTTTGTAATGTCTGGAAAAGTGTGTTTCATTTTAAGTTCAAACATTCTTGACCAACCCTATATCGTACTCACTTCCAATTTTCTTAGGCAGTTCTCTTAATATGACAGTTATTTCTAATATTTCCCATTTTTTTTAACATAGACCAACCTTTATCTATCCATCCAAACTTGGCCTCTAGAATTCAGCTGGCAGCCATCTTTCCTTCACTGATAGTACTATTTTGTGTCTTTGGTTTGTATATATTCAAAATTTAATTTATCATGCCGCATAGTTACCTGTTAGTTGAATCTTTAAAGGAACTTTATTTTAACTGTTAAGATATCAAGGTGAATTCAAATTTCTGTTAGCAAGGAATTCTCACAAATCTTACAGCTGTTATGTCAAGTTTAAAAAGATTCTATGTTGAGTTCCTAATAAGCTTCTCTTGGATTTTTTATTTTCCTGAACGGAATCTAAACTTGCTGGCTTGAAATAGGATTTGATAAATGGTCGAGATACACTAATCCCTTTGTTCGATTTTCAAACAAGAAAACGAGTTGGTTCTGAAACGGTAAAAAGTACTTCCTCAGGGGTGGTGAGTATGGTTTTATTTATTTATTCATTTGACGTGAATAATTATTGCAAATTGTTGTACTTATATTTCTTGAGCTTGTTGCAGGTCATAGTCGATGGTACTTATGCTCTGCATTCAAGGCTGCGGTCTTTGCTAGACATACGAGTTGCAGTGGTAAAATTTATGATGCTGAACTTTTTGTATATGTTTGGTTTGTACTTCAAAAAAGATAAGTGTCTTGAAAAGGTGAAAAGATTTTTGGATTGGGTTTTTTATTTGAGTTGGAAAAGTTTGAGGGAAATTTTTAAAAAATATAGTGAGGAGAAATTTCGGAGGGAAGTAAAATTTTAAATTTTGAATTTAGGATATTGTTTGGAAGCTTCTTTTTTTTTGGGAGAAAAAGTGCACTGCTTTTTTGAAGTAGACACCAAACATATTCTTCGTGGACAAAGTTGTTTCGTTTCTTTTTTTTTCAGGTTTTGTCATCTTTTTTTTTTCTGGGTGTCACCTTGAAGCTATAGTAACTTGTTTCACAATCATCAAATAGGTTGGCGGTGTCCACTTCAGTCTTCTTTCAAAAGTTCAGTATGATATTGGAGAGTCTTGTTCCCTGGATCATCTCATTGACAGCATATTCCCACAGTTTAGGAAGCATATTGAGCCTGACCTTCATCATGCACAGGTCGGTCTCCCATGCCATTTGGTATTGTACATCATCTTGTTTTTGACAAGTTAAATCATGGTGCAGATCCGGATTAACAACAGTTTTGTTTCATCATTTAGAGAGCCAATTTACAAGCTAAAGTGCAAAAGTGAGGTTTGTCGCAACATTCTTCACAGCAATTTACAATAGGGAACCACTGATTTCTATTGGTACAGGTGTTTTGATGTTATGGTTGTTATATTTGTCTGATTTTGTTGCAAAATTTTATAGTCCAATTGAATTGTCATGTTGCATACAAGAAAGCATCTAAGAGTTTATGAACAAGTGACTTACTTCAGAAAAGTTTCTAGATCTCGTTAAATTTGTAAGTTCTCAAAAGATTTCATTCACATGATATACAAAATTTATTGGCAGGAAGAATAAAATCCATTTGTTCCAATTTGACTATTTGAGGCAATGGAAATATTTTTGGGAATATGAATAGAACTTAGAAGTATAGAGTTGAAAGACTGAAAATCTTTCATTAGACATGGTTAACTGTGCCCATAAAGTAGATCATGGAGTTGGTGTCTGCTTTTGCATATCTTGCGTTAAACTTTGGGATTGTGCAAGTTGATTTATCATGCCAAGTACATTTGATTATGGTTTGGCTTTGTCCCTTGTTTGCCAGTATTTGTCTGTTTCTGCATGCAGTTACAGCTCTAGAACCCTTTCTTCTTCAACTCTACTTTTGTTCATCATTTTCATTTCCCTTATTTCCCTGTCTACATTTTCAGTCTCAAATTGGACATGAAGCCTACACTTTTCATGGAAAGCAACCAGTATTGGATAAGTAAGTTGTATAAGATGGTGATTCCCATTCTCAGGAATGAAGATGTTGCAGAATTGATCCCTTAGCTTATATATGTGACTTGTTGAGAATTTGTTCTTAGTTTTATTGAGATGTACCTGAGACCTCCATCTGCAAGTGAAGAAGCACAAATAAATGATTGGATTAAGGTGCGACAATCTGGTATCAAATACTATCTATCACTAGGTGACCAAAGGATAGTTGACAAAAATTTTATTATTCGGCCAAAAGCAGAATTTGAGGTTGGTTAACTTTCTGTTGATTTGGGCTTTCTTACTTTTCTATTCATTATGAGTCCAATCATTGTTGTCATCTGAAGACACTCCCTTTGGTTGCCGTTAATTTTTCTCTCTCTGTACCTTTTTTCAAGTGAGACAATCGTTTGCACCTGCAGAAATATAATAAGAATGCTTCCTTTACTCATTTCTCCGTTTTACCATTATGAATCCTGATTAGGAATCTCTCTTCTATATACGTCAGTCCTCTGCATAATTTTATTTTTTTTCACTTTTAGCCAATGTTTTTGTTCTCCGAATATGAACACAGCCTTAGCTTAGCTTTTGGTTTGTGAGATGGCCTTTCTGGTGGTACACTGCATTTTAACATGTTTTGCTGTGTGTTAAGGAATAATTATATGTCTCTTTTTCTCCAATTGTGATAGGTTGGACGGATGACTCTAGGCGGACTTCTAGCACTTGGGTACTCTGTTGTGGTAAGCTATAAACGCATATCCTCTTCGGTGATTGAGGGGAGCCTTTCAGTTTCCTTGGAGACAATTGATACCCTTGGGGAGACGTATATGGTACTCAGAGGCGCTGATAGGAAAGTATGAATTTTAATCTGAGCATCATTTTCCTAGAGATCAGTTGTGAAAAATATCAAAATCCTGGAATGTGTGGGTGTTCTCTTTTTACTATTCCTGAAGTAGATAATAGGCTCAAGAAAATCTATTTTCCCCATGATTAAAACTTGAAATCTGTGGAATCAATCTAGTGATGGAGTAATCTTATGGTTAATGTTTTCAGTCTGTTGGTATTAGTGTTAGCATTCTTAGCTTGATAGCCTGGTTGTTTTATGCTGGATTTGGTCGCTTGAGTTCCTTTGTGTTTATTGCTTTTGTTGGTGTTCTCCTGTCAAGTTTAGCAACCTGTTGCGTTGCGTGTATTAGTAACTTTATACTGTTGTGAATATTTTCAGGTTACTTCACTAGAGCATTCAGCTTATGTACCTTTTGATTTCACTCTGTGCTTTCTATATGATAGTCTTTAATTTGGACCGGCAAAACATGCATATTTCATGTTTTCAGAGCTTCATAGGGGTCTCCTTTTTTTCCCCCATTAGCAAACTCATATCCTTTTGTTTTAAGTACCTAAATTCTGGTATGTGTTGCCTATAGGACTGAGAAAAGTGATCTTAGGCCTCTTTTCATCGAACTGTTCTGAGTTTGTACTTTAATTTCTTTTGTAGATGGTTGGAACTGAAGCTTCAAGGGTGGGTATTAGTGGGCCGTGGATCACAAAATCATATCTGGAACTGATACTGGAGAGTAAAGGTTGGTTTGGACACAACTTCCATTGTTTAAGATTACATGCCTCATCAGAGGTGGGAGTGTCGGTTTTTATTGTCTTATTTGCTTGCATTGCTGTTATAGGTTATACATTAGGCATGGCTTCAAGCCTTCAGCATGACATGTACCCAGGTCCTCTTAAAAGGGTAGAATGTAAACCTGTTGATCAATGCTTTGTCTAGGCCAAGTTAATCAGGTCCAACCACGAAGTTTTAAATTTTAAAATTTGGTGTAAGAAGGGTAATATATGCATCAGAATGTTAGATTAATAACTTTTCTTTTTTTCTTAAATTGCTTTTCGGCATTTAGATTTAGAGTTGAACTGCTTTGGGTTAAGGCTATTGCAATTTCACCTAGCTGTTTCGAAATGTCAATTTTAGGAATCTTCTGATGGAAATATTCCTAATTGATCCTGCACTAGTCTCATGTTGCCCGGGAACTGTGTGTCAGTCCAGGGAAGAACTACATTGTTGCTTGAGTAATTTATTTGAATCTTCATATTTGATAAATTAGCGACAAACTGTCATAACCTATTTTACTGTGTGGAGGGGCTTAACTGCCTATTTTAACGGGATATATTTGGACCATGGACCAAATAAAGGTATATTTGAACCATGGACCAGCGATATATTTGGCAATCTCACTAGAATATCGTTGTACATCTGTTGTCTCTGGCTATTGGTTTTTTAGGGTTTTGGAAATAATTCTAATGGATATTTATTGTTGTTAGGCATATTGGTTTCTGATGAGAATCTATTGTGTTTAGGCCTATTGGTTTTTTAGGGCTTTGAAAATAATCGTGATCCAAATAATGTGGTTGTGTTAAAAGTAGGAGAATACTGATGACTCTAGTTTGATTGAATCATGTGAAGTTTCTATTAAGAAATATAACCTTTATGATATCTCCTGTAGAAGACAATAAAACCTTGCTATATGGCCCATGGAACGGCTTAGTTGAACCTTAAAAGGGATCACATTTTTTCTCCAACTGTTATCTGTCTCTGTGAGAAGAGTATGTAAAAGAACAATATACTATTGATAATTTTCTAGTCCGGCTGAGACTACTTTTATCACCTATAATAGACACTATTGATTGGCTATTTCCATCACCAAGATTGTCAATGCTTGTAGGGCTGTTTCATATGTTCGTCAAACTTCTATTTCCATGCACATGTATTGGTGGCCCCCCTTGTAGTAGTATTTAAATTTTTATTTTGAACCAAAAAAATAAGAGGAAATTCTATTTCTATACATTCACTTTGCTTTCAGGTGTACCTCGTCTTAACACACCTCCACCTTTGTCCACTACATCTTTGGCTGGTAATCGGGAAAGGTTGATAGCAGCTCCAAAGCCAGTTCGCATCACACCCAACCTGGTTAACCGGCTTGAAGATTTATCTCAGCCATGGACGAGATCCCCAACAAAGTCCAAAATGGAACCAGTTGTAGCAAGATGGAAATTTATCTCGCCAGAACATCCGCTTTCCGAGGGTTCAATCTTTGGTACATGACCTTTTTACGACTACAAAAACAGATTCCCCTTTTAGCTCTTGAATTCTTTCCCTATTTCTTTTCATGAAACAACCACAGATCCATCTTCTTCCAGGGCTCCTCTGCAGCTTGCTCCAATGCCTGATTCATATGACTTGGATAGAGGGTTGCTTCTTGCTGTTCAAGGAATACTGGTTAGTATACATAGAGTGGATATGAGAATTATTCAGCTCTTAATCTTTCAGAGGTGTTAAATTTCTAAATCTTTCAGAAGTAAAAGCTAATTACATTGTTTACCCCTTGATACAGGCTTTACTGGAGAATAAGGGTCCCCCTGTTGTAGTTGGAATAGGTATTGCGCATTACTCACCTATAGAAATACCCATGTCCATGTGATTTTCATGTTTAATTTGTGTTATGAAAGAAAACTATATCACTATAATACTCATTGTTCTGGACAATAGAGTGATATACAAAGGTGGTAAAGAATTCAGTACAGGTTATTTTATTTCGTTTCATTCTCATTGAAAAGGGTAAGTACCCAATTCTTTCCAAAAATTTTCATCTGTGATCTTGTTTGGTCCACTTGGGGATTCTAGGCGTCGACTTGAACTTTAGTGTGATTGAGAGGGTGGTTGTTGATATTCAAATGTTATTGAACACAATGCTTGTTTGTTTTCTGCCATATTAGCCTTTCGCTGGAGAATAATGGGTTATTTTTCTCTGTGAACTCTCCCAGAAACTAAATTCATTGGAAGTCTTTGGGATTCTTATTGTTTGGATGTTCTTAACAAACGAACCTTCAAGAAACGAGTGTTTAGATTTTTATTTTTACTAAAAACATGCAGGGTGTTTTGCTTCCTTTTCTTCCTATTTTTGTATTGGATAAAGCTTTGGTGATTGAACATGCTTATGAAAATTCTGCGTCATTAAACACTAATGAATTTGCAATTGTTAGGACTATGTCGAGCGTAAGGCTACAATGTAGCTTTTAAACAGGGTAGGTTCATATGATACTTTGACATGGACAAACATTAAGTGCTGGTGAGATGGACTATCAGTCGATAGCTTTGAGACTTCCTTCTCCAGGCATCAGATTACCTATGGCGTGTTTGTTGGTTAAGAATGGTAGTGTTGTAAAAACATTCATATCAAGATAAGAAATAACTGGTAACTAAAGAAAGCTTTGTCTTTTCTGCATTTGGATTTATTATTATTTTTTTATTAGAAAGGATGTTTCAATATCGAATGTGTAAGATCAGGGTGAGTAGGGATATAAGATTACCACATGTCAAGTCCTCTCCTAGTTTATGTAGATGGATACCTGTTCCGTTAATGATTCAAATTAACTGATCCAAATATGAAAAACATGAGAATGGGCATGAGATGCTACTAAGCTGCCTAGAAACATATACCTCGCATGAGTAAGAATCATTATAGGGGAATCTACCACTTTCAATGCTTATTCAACAAAGAGTGAGCAACAGAGAAAATGTTCTACTAAATCAGCAAAGACTTATCTTTTGAGTAGTTGAGGTTAGATCATCGAGATACGGGCTTCCAGAAAATCTTATGGCAGTTTTGGGAAACAAAAACTCTGGCCAGTAGGATTAAATTGCTTGATGACTGTCTAACACGCTGCTCAAGTTATATTTTAACTAATAACAAGTGTGACAATTTAGGGTTTCCTTGTATCTGCAAGGAATGTCTGCTGTAGTTGGACTAAATATTCCTTAGAGGAACTTAGATTTCATAAAGCTTACTTTTGTAATCTGGGATGGTCTGGGTGAAGGAGGGGTAGAGGATAATGTCATATGAAGCAGGGTTTTTTTTTTTTCCTGTCTATTGGTAATTCATCTTTTATTATATGTTCAATGATAATCCATTTGTCTTGGATAGCCGTCATAACTCCTTTTGTTGAATGTTAACAACTTTTCCTCTGTTATATTTTCCACTGGAGGTCCAACTTAGATCTGTAAAGGATCTATGGTCCACTTCTATTCTGTTGAGAGATGCTTGATATGCATACATAGAGCTGTAAAGGATTCACTGCTTTTCCATAAGATGGGTCATTGAGAACATGGCTATGCAATAGGTCTTAAGTGTACGGTTTTTCTCTTGGCTTCAAACTTTGCTGCTTATATGCATCTTTTATTGCTTTTAATTGTTTAGGAGGTCCAAGTGGATCCGGAAAAACAAGTTTGGCTCGTAAGATGGCGAACATTGTTGGGTGTGAAGTGGTTTCCCTTGAAAGCTATTACAAATCTGAACAAGTAAAGGACTTTAAGTATGATGACTTTAGCTCCCTTGATCTGGCTCTGCTGTCTAAGGTATGAGGTTCTTATTTTTCTCTAATGTTCTTCCAAGTTATGTACTTGGAATGTCCAGCCGGAAAACATAGAAGGTTTACCATTGTAATATGATATCAGACACTTTAGTTGGCAACTAACCTTGCATCTATTTTTCACAAGAAATATTTCCCCCTTTCACTAAGATAATCTATAGCATAAATTCCCATTCTGTTGATGTACCCAATTTCAGCTATAAATTTTACCGTGTTTTTTGCAGAATATTGATGATGTAAGGAATCGACGAAGAACAAAGGTTCCTATATTTGATCTAGAGAATGTTGCTCGAAGTGGCTTTAGAGATCTTGAAGTGTCTGAAGATTGTGGTGTGGTATGTAAGATAACTTCTCTACTTAATATTCGGAGTTGCTGTACTTAAACCGAGCGTATGTATATATTGTTGAAGTAAAACTGGGGGAAAAAATAGGCTTAGGCTTAAGAGGTAGGCAGAGGATTTCATCTACTGACTTGCTACCCTTACATGGCCCTAGCAATTTGGCACTAAACATTATTAGTCAATTGGGATGATCCAACTGGTTAAGGAAGTAAGGTTTTTGGGATAATCAGCAGTTACTTTTTTGCTTGTTTTACTGGCTCTTACAAACCTTTCTGTTTCGTATGCCAAGGTAATCTTTGAAGGTGTATATGCTTTGCACCCTCGTATCCGGAGGTCGCTTGATTTGTGGATTGCTGTAGTAAGTATATCGTGTCTCATCTTCTAATGCTTAGTTGTTGTTTGCTTCATTTTGAACTCAGTCTCAATTATTACTTAATAAATTGACTTGGATGCTAATGGTTACTTATTTGGTCGAGATCAGGTTGGAGGTGTTCATTCCCACCTTATTTCTCGAGTCCAAAGAGACAAAAGTAAAGTTGGCTGCTTAATGTCCCACGATGAAATCATGACAACTGTCTTTCCAATCTTCCAGCAGCATATTGAACCACATCTCGTTCATGCGCATGTAAGTTATTTGGAGCTGTTCGGCAATTGTTATGCTGTTTTTGTGTCTTAGAAACAATGCAATGATCTGATGTATATTAATGTTTGATTTTGATAATTTCTCAACATAGTTAGCTGGATTGCATTGCCTTAACTGAAAGTCATATCATTAGTAGTTTGATGATTGAAGAAGAATTTTGTTGATGTTAGTGCAATATGAATATTTGACAATTCCTTGGTGGAGATTTTTTTTCTCTGTGCAGTTTAAAAAATTCAATTAGTGTATGTGGTTGCAACCTTTTGAATTTGATCATAACTCCACGAAAGCAATACTTTCATGAAAAGAAGAAAAAAAACCTTTTGAAAGTACTTTAATGCTGGAAAGTAGGAAGTGTCCGCAATGATAATTCACAAAAGGGATGGTACAGAACCAAACATAGATTCATTCTGTTTGGCCTTGAGATCTAAGTAGGAGAATTCAGCTGTCTATAATATACAGTGATATAAAGGCCGAGATCCCCTTGGACTCCATTAAGTGCAACTGCCACTGAAACTAAAACTTGTTTTCTTAGAAGTGGGTTAACTTACCAAATCTTTCAAATTTACATAGAATCTTCTCATCATTTGGAATTTCAAAGTGCCTGTTTGACAATGTTATAGCTTTTGGGCTGTACTATTTTTTTTCTTGTTCAAAAATATGATAAGTCACTAACTCTATTTGTACTTACTTTGTGAATCTCATTGCAGCTTAAAATTCGAAATGACTTTGATCCAGTACTTTCTCCAGAGAGCTCATTATTTGTGTTGAAAAGTGATAAGCAAGTAAGTATCATCTATTCTGCTAGCAATAAACTTCGAAATCTTGCTCTTTTGACATGGTATGTTTATTAATAGGTTGCTTATCAAGACATTCTGAAAATCCTCGATTCAAGTAAGCTATATAGTTCGGTCCAAAGCTTTACAGATATATATTTACGCCTACCTGGACTGCCAGCTAATGGCCACTTAAAAGAGAGCGACTGCATACGAGTCAGAATATGTGAAGGGAGATTTGCCTTGCTGATACGGGAGGTCTGTAATTCATTTGTTTGATTAGTGTTATGTGATCCTCTATGCTTAAATTCACTAGGGTTGGGTGTTTGAACATCTAATTGGCCTATTCTTTGTTTTACCGTTTCAAGCCTATACGAGAAGGGAATTTTATCATTCAGCCCAAGGTGGACTTTGACATCAGCATTAGTACTGTTGCTGGGCTTCTTAATCTTGGGTATGTTGATATTTGATGTATGAAATCATATTTTTAAACTGCGTTGAGTTCCTAAAGTTTAGGAACTGGGAAATGTTTTCTGGACTGTTTGTGTAACCTGTTTGTGTAACCTGTTTGGTGTAAGTATTTCAAAAAGTTTTGATCTTTGTATGATGCTTAGTTGCGCATTCAGTTATAGGAGATAAGGACCATGTGTAAACAAACTTTAGGAACCAATATCATCCTTTCTCCTATGATCAATAATTGTTTGGAGAGTGCTTTTGTGAAGTGAGGTGATGCTGTCAAAAAAGGCTGAGAAGCGTGAATACTTGTTTTAGGTGAATCCTGGGTCTGAGTTTCTGAATTGTTCCTACGTTATTTATACGCTGGTCTTTTATTGGAAATTAACTGACGTGACTTGATACATAGGTTGCTTCATTTGTATTTTTTTAGTTTACTAGTTTTCTCGGTCTTTGTTACAGTAGCATTTCTGTTTATTTAGTTCAGTAAATGCTGTAACATTAAAACATGCTTTCCCAGGATATGTTGATGGCTGCTTTATAGCTTTCTTTCCCAGTTGTGTTTTGGTTGCTAGTGGATGTCGTCATTATCTGAATGGGAATATGTCCCGGGGTTGTTAGTGGGTTTTTCCGTCAAATTCTCTCATTATTCTTGTAAGAACTTGTTCGTACTGACGTGTTTACTTTTTTGGTATAGATATCAGGCTGTTGCATTTATTGAAGGATCTGCTTACATTTATCAAGATGGAAAGGTAATTTCTGCTTGGAGGATTTCATTTAGTTCACCAAGATGGTTCCAGTATTGTTCTAGTTCTCTTTTAATATGTCTACGCTTTTCCGATTCATGGGTTCTAGATGATCATTTTTTGTTTTGTTTGGTCGCTGATTCAATGTCCTTATCCATTTTCCCCTGGATAAACATATAATTGTACGTAGTGTTAGGATTTAATATTCCTTTGGCACTAATCTACTCTTTCTTTCTGGGTTGCAATTTCCATAACTAAAAAAATATATGCTTTATGATGTATAATTTGTGTAAATTGATGTCTGATGTCAAGGTAGGCATCTATTAGTACATTTGAGCATTCAGTTTGATGGTAGCTCATAACTTGCACAAACCTCTATATTTGCTTTGCGTATTATTCCGGACTTTCGGTCAGTTCTGATGTGTGATATGCTTACTGCTCCATTGTTTCGTCAATATATTTTAGGTCTCTGTTATGCATCGATTAAAAGTGTCGTATCTTGAATTTTGGTAGTTTGTTATGGGGTTTAATTGATGATTTGTTCCTCAGATCCTCGTCGAGGTTGATCATCTTCAAGATGTTTCCAGTCCTTATATGCAAATAAAAGGTGCCAATAAAGATATTGTTACTGCTGCTGGTTCTGCACTGAAGTTGGATGATTCCTATACAACCAAGGTTTGAGTTGTCAACTTCTCTTGTAACTTAATGTCATTTTTCTGATAAGAATTGGAACAATGACACTTTTCCTTTTCCCTTTTTCAGAGTTATCTTGAAATAGTTCTTGAAAGATTACCTGGAGGTTCGAGTGGGTTTCATTCGCCGCATTCTGCAAAATTGCAAGAACTTCTGGAATTCATACAATCCCAGGTGCCTAATAATATGAAACTTTTGTTCCAGAACATAACTATTTCCTTTGTCAAACGTTGCGTGACGACAAGTTAAACAAAACAGGGTAGTAATTCGGCTTCTGAGTGTTCGCAAAGTAGGGAAGTTTCTCCCATTGAAGGCGCAATCGAAGACATGCAAACGAGGATCCGAAGACTCGAAAGATGGCAGACAATCAACACTGTATTTTCTCATCACCTCTTTACATCTTTGACTTGATCTTTCTTCTCCACTGAAGAAACAAACAATATTTGCAATGCAGTTTCTGCTTCGTTTGACATGTCTGCTGATTCTTACTTGTCACAGGTGCTATGGACATTTCTTATGTCTGCGTTTGTTGGTTATTCCCTCTACCAAAGGAAGCGAAGATAGCCAGAGTTACTTTTTTTTTTTTTTTTTGGCAAAAAGAGGATTTGTATTGATGTGAAAATAGAGCCGAAGAGCTCGGTATAATCTCTTACCCCTATTTTCGCTTAACAGTCCCCTAGTTACATTCAGTAGACTACCCCATTTAGCAATTTTAGGCTTTACAGATAAAACTAAAAACTGATTATTACACAAAAATAGTTTTATCTATCTATATTCGTAACATTATAATTGATCTCTTTTAAGGTTGAAAAGATTCTTGACTTTTAGTGAAAGCAGTCAAAAGAATAAAAGAAAAGAGCAAGATAAGCCAGAGTTAATCTTTTCTTGGAACAAGACTATTAACTAAAACTGGTAGGAAGTTTGTAGATGGGGAGAATTAGTTGAAGTTGCAAAATTTGATCTATAGGCCTGTTACAGTTAGTTTGGTTAGCCAGTTTCACTGTTACAGAGTCGTAAAAATTTAAATTTAGATTGTATGAATTTAGAATTAAGAAAATTTTTTAACTTTTCAAGTTTATTTTTAAAATTTTCTGTTTTGGTTACATGTTCATCTCTGTGCTCATATTTATTTCTTAACTTCTTGGATGAATTCCTCAATTAGGCAATAATTAATCATTTATTTAATTAAAATGTTTCTATCCATAATAAAAAAAATTAAAATTAAAATTTATCTAAAATGAAAAAAAGTTAAAAATTTGAATTTTTTTTATACGAAGCATAATCCCTGTTAATTCTTTTTTGAAAGATATTATTTTATTCTTTTTCATTTTGAAACCCTAATCATCTACATCTTGCCGCCGCAGCCTGATAAACCTAATCTTATCTTGTACCCTTACTAGTATTAGATAATAATAAACATTAGCATGATATAATTTACACTAACTAAATGGATGACTGGCTACCGGTTTTCCTCTTCACTCACGTTTTAAATTAGTACTGGGATATACGTGGAACTTAATCTACAAGATTTTCGACATTCTCATCTCATCTTATACTCTTAACGGTTTCCCGGGTTTTTTTCCATTCCATATTACAAAATTAAATGCTACTAGGGCTTCTTTTGCTTCCACTGAAGAACGACTCAGTTGCTCCAACTCCAAATTCCCTAATCCTATTTCGGCTTATTTTTCCTCTTTGAATTTTTACACCATTAATCCTAATTCGTTCTTGATCTTGAGTTTCTTCTCCACTAGAGAAAAAGGAGAGAAGCTATTGAGTCTTTTAACAGATAGTGGAGAATTGAAAGAAAGCGCAGCCCACATGGAGAAATTCAAAGAAGTTGTGGTGAAAAGCTTGATCTCTGCTCCGGAAACGCCATTATCGGAATCCCACAAAACCCGTTTGCAAGACTGGCTATCCCAGTTCACATCCATCCCTAAACACACCCCTGATCATCCCCCTTATGCTTGGGTATGTTATTTTTTCTATTCCTCCTTGTTATTTGCTTATGGCTTTATGTATGATTTTAGGTGTTTAATTTTTCCATTCCTTGGATTTGTTTATTTCGGAATTGTTTGTTGTCCGAATGGATGTTAGAAATTTTTGTTACATTTCTTGATCCCTTGAATTGGAACGGGTAATAATTTGTTGAGAGATGGATATAAGTTACATTGCTGAGCAGGTGGGAAGCGATGTGGATTGGGTGGACAAGTATACGACTATCATGGGGACGTAGCCCTTCAAACAAACAGTCGGATCAGCCTCAATGGAATGGTGGAGCAGGTGGTTACTACGGGTATTCACAAGGTTATGAGGCATACAGAGGATATCCGCCTGCCCAAGACCCAAATATGTACTATGGAGGTTACCCTGGATACTCAAATTACCAACAAGGCCACCAGTGAAGAGTTGACGCAGCCCGCATATTGGCTACGGGGCAGCTCGTGCTATAACTTTATCGAAACGGACAAGCTTGCTTAAGAGGCTTGTAACAGTCCATGTTTAATTTGGATTCAAGATATTTGCCTAGTTGAAGACCTAATATCTTTCCTGTCCTGTAGTGTTTGGGTTCTTGATCTTTTTGGAGCTTGTTTACTTGTTAAAGAGTTTGACAAAAAAAGTTACATTGCATTCGTGCTTGCATGCTAAATACATTGACATGATTTTAAGTTAAAGGTGTGCGATTTTTTTTTTTTTTTTGCCGCTGAATGATGCAGTGATGTCTGAATTCTAGGTTTTAACCTCTTTGCACTGCCATAGCAATTTTTTGCTGGAATTTCTTTGAGCTGAATTTTCCCTTTCGGGGATTCAAATTCTGATTTGAATATTGATTTTGTGATGTAGATGATAGAGAGGGCAATTCGGGAGTTAAATGAGAGAGGGGGTTCTTCGGAGGGCTCAATTTCAGATTTTATTAGGAAGGAGTATGATGATCTGCCTTGGATTCACTTTACAATGTTGAAGGATCATCTTGCACGGCTTTGTCAATCTGGTGAACTTGTTCTGAGTTGTGGCAGGAGGTATATGCTTGCTACTGCAGTTTCAGAAAGGAAAGTAAGCACAAAACGCAGGAGGAAATCAGTTAAGAGAAAGAAAGGGTGGGATCGGGAGATAACGCAAAGGAAGAGGCTTCGAAAAGTCAACGGGGAAAAAAGTAGTCTGCACATGGGAGATGAAGTTGGATTGCTTTTCAGCCCACAAAAGGATCATGTAACTTCAAATAAAATATGTGAGGACGAGGAATCCACTCTTGGAGTAGAGGAACATCAGAAACTAAACAATTATGTCTTTGAATTGCTTTGCAGCCAACAAAAAGATCTATTAATCTCAAAGGAAGTTCATCAGGAAGCCTGCTCGCGTGAAGGAAATAAACAGCAGATGCTGAAGAATGATGAAGTTGAATCTGTTTCCAGTGAAGAAAAGTGTCATGGAGCTTCACAAGATGTTAATGAGGAGAGGGAGCGTATAATGGATGGAAGTGATCAGCAGAAGTCCAAAATCAAGGTTAGGACAGGTACAACGGAAAGTGTTGCAGAAGGCAATGGTATTTCAGATGTTCCACTCAATAAACCAACTAGCTTGCTAATAATACATGAGGATTATTTGCAAAAGTTCAGAATGCAACAGCCTGCGGATGAGCCTATTGCTGATAGAATTGACTGTGCTACTCCGAATGCACAGGTGAACCTGGGTTTGGAACAGCCTGAAGATAGTGATACTGAACTTGCAACTCCAGAGGAGCCCCCGGGATTTGAGTCTCTGGCTTTTGAGCAATCATCCCAGTTTCAACCTCAGATTGCAGTTTCTTCTGGATTACTAGTTCATCACGAACAGCCTAATCAAAATCATGCGCATGGCATTAGTGATGCCCATGGAAAACGTTCAGAGCCTGAAATAATTTTTATCAAGGACTCGCTTCCTACAGATCGTACACAACGGTATATGAGAAGAAAGGAAAGGCTACCTGGAGATGAAACTTTCTCATTGCCTTCTGCAGAGTTGCTTGATGGATATCATCCTAAATCAGTGCTCTGTGATCAGGACAGAGCCCATAGCAAATGTCAGACATCTGTGAAGCGTCAGAGAAAGAAGCGAGTTGCTCAAGGTAATCAAACGTCTAGAGTTCTGCGGTCTCAGGCTGGCAACAAACAAAGTGAGCATGAAAGTGTAAAACCAGAGTATCCAATCCACCTTGGAGTATTTTCAGCAGTGAAGCCTGATACTGAAGTGCCGAATGTGTTGACCTTTACAACCCATCACACTAAGCAAGGTCTGATCCTCAAACAACCCCGATCGAAGCCATCTAAAGGGGCAACCAGGGACAAGTTATTGCTAAGGCAATATCCCAAGAAGCAGCCTGATACCAAAGTATCGAATGAGTTGACCCTTACAATCCATCAGATTGAACAAGACCTGCTTCTCAAACGACCCAAATCTAAGCTATCTAAGGGTGCAATTGGACACAAGTCGCTGTCCAAGCATTATCTCAAGAAAGAGCAGTTAGGTATATGCAGTCGAGGGTGGAGCCATCCGAAATCCAGTATACCTGATGGGCCATTTACAGGGCAAACAGTAACATCAAATGATTTAGAAGACCAGCAACCAGATGGGGATCGACCACAGCTTCCGGTAGAGAAGGAAGATATCAGAATAGCTGAAATCTTACATCTGAAACCTTCTGATGGTAAGCCTCAGCTGGAGCAGCGGTTAAAGAAATGGGGAAGGCCTCCTAAAGAAGCTAGTACAGGAGCAGTTTCCAGTTTGAAGAATAAAACCAAACGAGATGCCAATGCCAGCACTGTAGTGAGATCCAGTTTGAAAAAGATGACCACATATCGAGGCGTTGGAAGGCCACGATTGACTGATAGAAAATCCTACTAGACCTTGCAATGGTAGTGAGAAAGAATAATGGGTGATTGTTTCAAATAGGTGAAACTTGTTCACATTGGTTGTTCAGTCTGGTACATTAACACATTGTGATTGTTGAAGGTGTATCAGGGTGCTTGTGATTCTTCAGCTGTTGAACTGGAGACTTGGAGCCAGTTTTGGTTGTTCATTTCTTGTGGCCAAGCATGGCGCGAAACTAAAAGAACATCAATTTTGGGACATACATAACACAAGCTGAGTGGACATACATAACCTATTTAGATCTGCTGAGTTTTGGTATCTTGATGAGTAAGACAACTGTGCCTATTATGTTTAGTTGTGTATAGTTGAGTTTGTAGCATCTAAGCTTGGAATTTGATTCATTGCAGAAAGGAAGATGAAAAGATTGAACTTGAACTTTCCATTATGAATTGGTATGCAATTTGATGGATGATGTTGCTTTAATGGAACATTTTGCATTTGGGTTCTGTACATTCAATATGCAGTATTGAAAACCTGGGATTGGTCAAGAAAAATGCTTTTTCTTGGAAAAAAACAAAGAGAATGATAAAATAGGTTCCATAAGCTTAAAGTTAGTTTTTCGTTTTTTAACATGGGTTCTAGATGATCATTTTTGTTTTGTTTGCTGTTTTCTATGACTATAAATTCTTCTTGGATATTAACTTGGTGTAGGATTACCATCTTGGTCACTGATTCAATCCAATGTCCTTATCCCTTTTCCCCTTGATGAACATATAATTGACTTAGTGTTAGGATTTAATATTTAATCTACTCTTTCTTTCTGGGTTGCAATTTCCATAACTGAAAAAATGCATGCTTTATGATGTATAATTTGTGTAAATTGATGTCTGATGTCAAGGTTGGCATCTATTAGTACTTTCGAGACTTGGAGCCAGTTTTGGTTGTTCTTTCTGGGCAAGCATGGCACAAAACTAAGGACATCAATTTTGCGATATACATAATACAGGAAGACTAGCATGGTCCTTCGCAAGGATGACATGCACAAATACAGAAATAGTTACTGGACAGTGATAATAAAATATATTGGTTATTCTAAAATTTAAAATGTTGGTATCTATTTTGTTAATTTTTTCCCTTTTTTACATGCTTTCCCATCCTCTCTCTTAAGGCTGGCTGCTATGGAAAGATGGTACTGTAAATGATTGCAGAAAACTAATAAACAAGTATAATTTGGATTCAACGATGACTCGGGAGTGAGACTGTAACATTCCAGTCCTATAGGCTGACAAAAAACTTTCAGACTTCGTCCTCGTTAGTCCAAAATATGATGTGGGGTAGTATGTTACAATCTCTCCCCCTTTGGATCTTTACGTCCTCGCAGAACCCAACAAACAAGTACTTATGGTTTAATTTTCTTCGAAATAGGACTCTAGAGGTGACTTTCGTTACTTATTGGGTTAGCGGTAACATAACACTTAACTCTTAAATCAGTGTTCGCTTTGATACCACTGTAACTTCTCAATCCCATAGACTGGCCCAAAAACTTTCAAGTTTCTTCTTCGTTATCCCAAAATAGTTAACTCAACTTATTAGTAGTGTATGATATTGAAAATTATATACAAGTCACTCAAATTATAAATTAATAATATAAGACGACATATTAGAGAGATGATGTTAGAAATAGATAGAGCACCCACTACAAGTTGAAGTGGTCCTGGGAAATGGGTTTATTGAATGGGAGATGGAAGGAATTAAGAAATTCCAACTACTTACATTCTGGCAGATTGATCCATCAGCAACGACGACTCACCTCCTCCTCCGAATTTCAATTTATTTTTTTAAAGAAAAATCAATAACCACCCACTAAACATTGTAACTTGGATTCCACAACATTGGGTAAGCTGTTAATACTTTAGTATTGATTATACTCCCTCTGTCCCGATTTATCCATCATTTTAAAATTTTCACAATTTTTAAAAATCACATTTAATGAATGAGTTTGTTTCATAAAATATCTTTTTTATCTCTAATTAAATAAATTTATTATACGTAATTAATACTTTAATGTATGTAATTAATACTATTGGTTTGAATTTATTAATATCAATAAAAGATTCAGAATTTAATAAAGGTTAAAATAAAAATACTAACTCAATTTTACTTTATTTATTTAAAAATAATAAATAAATAAGACTAAAAATCAAATATTAAAATAATAGATAAATCTACTTACTTATTTATGGTTTTTCTGTTTTGTAAAACGTGATATAATGGATTTTTCTTTCCCACTCTGACCGACTTTTCCATGTACTATGGACATGGAATCTGTAAAATCCATTGGTAGGGCCAGATTTTGTGGTGCAAATTGCAATGTAGCCCCGATATTGCTATATTGTTATTACCTCCTCAATTTTTTTTTAATATAACATATAACATGTTTAGTGTATTGGAATAAGAGATTGAAAGGGTAAACTAGGAAAATATTCATTATTACTATTTTAAAATTTCAAAGTGATAAGCATAAATACATGACAAAAATAATTTAAAACGACATATAGTATTTAAAAAGGGATGAGTACATACAAATTATATTAGGATATATCATAATATTCTCATGTATACGTAAATTTTATGGATAGAGCACCCTTCATTAAGAATCTGGAGAAAGTACGAGAAAACTGTCAGAACTCAACCCGAACTCACCCCTAAATTTAAACCATACTATGAAAACTATCTCCTTCGAATATAATTTGCGATTCTCACATGTTTGGCAAGTTGTTGTATTTTAATATGATATTTGATATATTTTTATGTTATAAATAATGTATTATCTAATTATATTTGACCTAATATTTATTATAATTGTTATACTTGCTCCATTTCAAGCAATTATTTGTTGCACACTCCTACAAATTTTAATTGTAAATCATATTATATCGTTATTTATAACCTATTAGTTTTAAGTTGGAAGTGTCAACTATTGAGTTATCAACCATTTTGTCAAGTGACTTATATTTTAACTGATCCCAAATAAAAAAAGACTTATAATATAAAATAGATAAAGTACATTAATAAGGGTATTTAAACATAAAATAATAGTAATATTTATTTTAAAAGTTGATGAATTCGCCTAGCAATATGGGATTTTTTTTTCTTTTGGATACAAAAAATGATACCGAAATCTATATGACATAAAACTTATTAATCTATTTCCGGTACGACTTAAATTCAAGACTTCATGCTCTTAAATGTCCTCGTTATAATATGTTACCCTCATTGTGACTCAACTGAAGTTCTACATGCTTCTAAGTCTTTTCTGTATGACTTCAACTCTATACCTCATGATCCTAAATGATAAGTGGTCATCTCCTACTCGTCCGAATGTTGTATTTAATCTTGATCATAGAGTGATGGTATTCCCTCCATTTCAATATATAAGTCATTTTGACCAAAACACAAATACTAAGGTTGTAATTAATTTTTAAAAAGTTCCATAACTTTTAATGGTTAAACTTGTTATACCCCTATTTAATACATTTTTGATATTAGTGTTATAATTTGAAAGTCATGATAAAAACGAGTTTCAATGAAATTGCAAATTAAATAAGAGTAATAGAGTAAAAACAATAAATTGTTTATTAAAAATAGACAAGTGATTTATATTTTTAATGATTTTCTAATGGGTGAAAACTTTTAAAATGAAGGGAGTAGTACATTAAACAGCCGGCCAAATTTGACTCTTAGGAATTGCTGTTCCCAAAAAATGGCTGAAAATCAACAACATGCTAATTGGTGCTAACCCACTAAAAAATTAAAGCAATTAAAGTAAAGGTCGTAATCGTCCATTTCCTAATATAAGTCAATTGTTTTTAATACAAAATAACTCAAATTTTAAAATTTATTATCTTAAATGAAAAGTACTTATAATTACGTTATATCCTCTTATCGTCAATTTTTCTTTTCTAAAGCCAAATCCAAAACTCATTTAGTTTGAAAAAAAATAAATAATTATTTTTACATATTCATCTAAATCAATTATTATAACAACTTATTTTTATTGAGATTAAAAGTCTTTCCTAATCTTCATTAAAATTCTTATATTATCTAGATAATTAAATAGAGATTTTTTTTGAAGCAATTAAATAGAAATATTTAACATATGTGTATGATAAAACATGAGCGATATATTGTGGCATGTTAATTGTCTTTTTAGACCCCCCAAAAAAAAATACACAGTGAACCAAACTTATAGTTATTTTTATGAGAGAATTGGATTTTAACCTGAATTGCTTTTGATGCAAAATAAAGTCAAGATAATGCAATAATCAAATTTTTTTAATGAAATGATCAAATTTTTTTAATAAATATTTTATTAAAATATTTAAATAAATTAAAAATAATTAAATTATTTTAATAAATATTAAGTTATCAAATTTCGATTTCAGTTATGAAACACACCTAAAGGTAAAACAAAGAAATGGAGCGACGTTGGCAGCCGTAACATACCGACAAAGTGATCAAAGGAATGAGAGCCAGCCGGATCCAATCCAACCTCCACCAAATTTACGGGAAGGGTCAGAAAAATGGGGCATATTCTGCTGCTTTCCTACCCATGTCGTTTCGGTGGAGACTAAAGGCAGGATAAGATAAGGCTCACTCAACGAGGCATATTGCTCGGCAAATTATATCCTATTTCTGTCAGGTCACATTACAAGGTATTTTTAGTAAATTATAAATAATAATTAAAATTATACTATAATAAGGTCCCCTAAATTATCTACTAATTTTTTTATAACTAATCTTCTCCCTTCACTTGTATACATGACACACTATTATATAGTTTTAGGACATAATATAAGCATCGATCAAATCCTACTTCTCCTACCCACCATAATTAAAAATATTATTGAATTAAATAAAATAATAAAGAAGAGGTTCTGACCATAAATTATAAATCTCGAAAATGACTGCCTAAGAATGTGATGGAGATATTATCCAATTGTTTCCTTCATTGATTCGGATTCATATTTTGTGTATATAAGTTTAAAAGTTCGGAGTAAATTTCAAAATCGGTCATCATACTATAGTCAATTTTTAGTTTTGGTCATTATATTTTAAAAACTATTTTTTAAAAATAGTCACTCCATTTTTTAAAACGGTCTAACTTAACGGAATGACCATTTTTAAAAAGAAAAATAAAGTATGATGATCTTAAAAATAGTTTTCAAAGTATGATGACCAAAACTATAAATTGACCATAATATGATGACCAATTTTGAAATTTACTCAAAATTTAATAATATTCTCCTCTATCAAACTTTGCATTATTAAGTATTTTTTGCCCCATTTAAGATATTAATGAGCAATTATTACAAGTCAACTCCACCTAATTATTATTTTTTTAAGAGTAAATTGTAAAAAAGGTCATCATACTTTGGTAAAGTTTAGGTTTTGGTCACTAACTTTTAAATATTCAAAAAAGGTCACTAACTTTAGCATTTGAATTTTAGTTTTGGTCATTCCGTTAGAATGAACCGTTAAGTCCACTAACAATCCTATATTTGGAGGGTATTTTTGTCAATTCATTAATGCTGTACACATGCTGCTCGCGCTACAGTGCGCACTACAGTAACGCGCTACAGTGCGCGCTACAGTTATTTTTTTTTTAACGCATTGCCTTTTTTTAAAAAATATATTTTTTTAAAAAAAAATACTTTTTTTAAAAAAATACTTTTTTAAAAAAAATAATTTACTAAAAATACCAAAAATTTATAAAAATTATAAATAAAGTAGCATAGATGAGCGGAATTATAAATAAAATTTTTTGGTATTTTTAGTAAATTATTTTTTTTTTAAAAGTATTTTTTTAAAAAAAATATATTTTTTTTAAAAAGGCTATGCGTTAAAAAATAATAATAACTGTAGCGCGTTACTGTAGCGCGAGCAGCATGTGTACAGCATTAATGAATTGACAAAAATACCCTCCAAATATAGGATTGTTAGTGGACTTAACGGTTCATTCTAACGGAATGACCAAAACTAAAATTCAAATGCTAAAGTTAGTGACCTTTTTTGAATATTTAAAAGTTAGTGACCAAAACCTAAACTTTACCAAAGTATGATGACCTTTTTTACAATTCACTCTTTTTTTAATATACATATTATTTATAAATTACTAATATGTCTCAAATAATCGTTTTATATACATAGAAGTAGCACTATACGGTGGCGAGGGAGAACGTCGACTCTCGAAATGGTCAAAATTTTTTATAATATGATTATTCCGACCGAGTTCTAACCGGTATGACGCTGCAATTTTACCTCTGAAAATTTACTGTATGTATGAACATAATATATAGTCATATTTTACGTTAATGAAAGGTAAATATTTTATGAACTAACCTCATATTTTGTAATCTAATCTCATGCGTATAAATTATTTGTATCTGAATGATAACATATTACGACCTATAATCAGTGGTAAATTTCTAAATTCCAAAAAATGATGTGTATTTAGGTAGAAAAATAACGAAAAAATGATGTAACAAACAAGAGAATTTGTGACCGTTTCTTGTTCCATGATGAAGTCGTGTCTATCCTTTAGTCATTTAACTTATGATAAGGTTTGAACAGTTAACAAAGCGTATAAAATTGGCAAGACAAAATTGCAACGTGAAGTCATATAATTCAATAATCCTACATCATGGGTTTTTTTTTTTTTTTTTTCTTTTGGGGCAACAAAATCAAGCTTAACATAAATATACTTCCAAATTTTAAAATAAGAATTTAAAACTTTTAGAGTATTTAAAGTAAGTATTTAAAAACTTTCAAGAGTATTACAACAATTAAAAAAAATAAAAAAAGGTTGGTTATTTTGTTGTATTACTATAAATATAATATAAATTTTGTCAACTGCAATAAAGAAATGGAAAAAAAAAAAAAAAAAAAAGCTGGTGGCATTCACGAAGAGCTGTTGTGACCATTTCTTCTCCTATCATGGGCTTGGGGGCAGTTTCTATCCATAGGGATAGTCAGCTTCTATATACTAATCAAGTTAATGATTAATTATTATTTAATTTAGAAAATAATATAATTTTAATTTTTTATCATAATTTTTCACCAAAAACCATATCTATTTTAGTATCACATTTCTATTATTAAATATCAATAGTTTAAGATTAAAAAATTAAAAGTTATATTAAAATTTTAAAATATTTTATAAAAAAATTTATTTCAAAATATTTTATATAGAAAATAGAGAAAGTATAAAATAGGCTTAGAAAGAATTGTCCTAGTTATTATATTATTTATTTTAATAAATATAATCATTATCAAAGACATATGTTTATAAATTAATTATAGTATTCTGTAATGCTAAAAGTATAATATTAAAATCTACTAAACATCAATATAATATAAGTAGCGGTGGCTAAAAAAATAAATAAATAATAATGGTGGCTAATCGCTTGTTACAGGCACTATAATCTGTATATATTTTTTTGTTCATCATACCATGGATCTTTACTTTTTTTTTTTTTTTTAAATATTTATCCTTTGCTTAAACATATTCTAACGTTTGTCAACGCTATGCATAACAAACAGCTGGCTCATGAAATTTGGGTGATATCAAGCTGGTTATGAATTAAACATAGATAAAATCATAGACAATTGAAAATGATTTATATTTATTTAACTAAAATAACTACGTCAATTCATTCAAATTTGATATGCTATAAGTGAATATTTGTGACAATAGATGAATATAAATTTTAAGATGACTGGTCATTTTAATTCCATTTATATAATGTCTTTTTCGAATGCTAAAATAGATGTACATCATGTACATCAATTATTAGGTATGAGAGGATTAATGTCTGATCTTAAATAACAAATAATTGATTTACCTATTCAAAATCTCGTTCACAGAATATATCATCTCTTGTTATAAAAAAAATTATATTATATTATATACTGATGTAATAATATCAAATGCCGGATATCTCACATAGAAACTTGTCGAAACCAAACATGATTAAAAAAATACTTTTTTATGTTTTTAATAAAAATATTTAAAATTATTCATATAAATTAATAATTAATAATTATTTAGTTTGAAAGATAATTTTATTTTGACTTTTTAAAATTACATATTCTTTCATAAGAAACATGTATTTTTTACTATTAAATATCGGTAATTTAGAATTAGAAAATCATAAATTCCATTAAAAATGATTTTATTGAAAACAATTTTCTCTCAAATTTTAAAACATTTTATATTAAAAACCAAAGAGAGTTAGGGAGAATTTATGACTTTGATTAGTCCAATTAGGTATGCTTTCGAATTCATATATTACAAGAAATGTCACACGCATGATAGATGAAAATTTGGATGGAAAAGATATATAATTCATCTCATATAATATAATGAATGTGTTACATAATTGGAATTTCACAAATGTGATCCTAAACGTTTTTAAAACTTACACATTTGGTATAATTTAATATTTTTTAATAAAATTGAACGACTGACTCATCAATCGTTAAAATTTATACAATGTGACAGCCATGTGACATGTGTAACAGAGTGTAAAATCCGTTAATTAAAACGTCTAAAATCAAATTTGTCATATTTTAAACATGTATGACCAATTGTGTAATAGAGTCATTATATATGATCAATTGTGTATTTTTTCCAATTTGAATGGTTAAAAAAGTATAAATCTTAAAATTTTCATAAAAATAGTATAATGTCTAAAAATTGGTGATTTGGAAGAAGTAAAACATCAACATCGTACCTAAATTAGCACGTGTGGACCTAATTGCAAAAGAAGCAGCACCATTCATTTGCTTCCTTTCTATTTTGTCAAAAAGTTGTGTTTCTTGTGTTCTGAATCTTATTTGATGTGATGTAACACCTTAATTAGAATGCCATGTGTTATTATTTATGATAAATTATATTTACCACTCATCTAGTTTGGTGAAATTAATATACTCTCTCAAATTTTTTTATAATTATATTTATCTTATTAACTAAAAAACTCATAATAACCAATCTATACTTGACAAAAAAAACAAATTTACTTAGTAAATATTTTTATTAAATTTAAAAATTAATAAAAAAGTTCACACTCACAACTATTTAAACTTATTTTGGAAAGAAATTGCTAAGTTTTTTTTTTTTTTGACATTTTTAATGATTAACTTTGATAAAAAAAAACGTAATTGTAATTGTCATGAATATCAAAAGAATCAATTTTAAGCCACAATCACTATTAGACATAGAATCATATTATTGGAGCAATATTTTTATTGATTTTTTGTAATAATAAATAAATAAATTGGAATCAATAATCTTTGAAAGATTGACGTTAATATAAACATGACAAAATTATGTAAATGGTTATTATTAGTAAATTACATAAATTTAGTAAATTAAGATTTGAATTAAAGATTCTTATAAATTATATTTTCATTTTCCATAAATATACCATCCAGCAATTAATCTTAATAACAAGAACGTAATATAAAAATCATTTTCGTGTCATAAGGGACTAAACACAATACAACGAACATATTTTGTATCGTAGTAGGAAAAAATAAATAAATAAATAAATAAATAAAAGGGGTAGTCATGGGTCCCACATTCTGTGGTGACGATGGACTGATTCCTCATTCATTTTCTTGCCAAGATTTTTTATACGTGAAGAAGGATGGCTATGGAATCATGATTTTCTTCCCACAAAAATAAATAAATAAACTTGAGAAGGAATCATGGTGAAACGGATTGATCTGACATTTTTTTTTTTTTTTTTGTACACTTATCTCACAATTTTAATTTCCCATATTTCTTGTGTTCCTCTTTCTTTCTTTCTTTTTTTTTTTTTTTTCCCAAAAACAAAAGTAGATAGTTTTAGGGGTAAAAATATTTGGGCCTCGTCCTCAATTATTATTGGAAGTAATTTTTATCAAATCTAAAAATTTCAGTTTTTACCATTGAACTATTTCTTTTATATATTTTAGCCCATAAATTATTTATCATAAATTAGACTGTATATCCTAAATATATATGTATTATTATATTTTGAATTAAAGCGACAATAACTCTGTAATCAGAAATGAAATTATATATCTATTACTCTATACTTGTTATTATATTTAAAAATAAAAGTAGTTGGTATATATATTTATTAATATAAAAAATGGTTGATGTAAAATTGGTAGTATAGTAAAATAGGCGGTTTCATAAAAGTATGGATTACAATTCCATAATTAAAATATTTACAATTACTAACTACTCTATTTACCAAACTGCTTATTTTATCAAACCGCCTATTTTTAATTTGGTTACAATTCCAAAAATAAATATATATTAGGTATTCTCTCTAATTCCTATAGTGAATTTATTAGATTTATCTAAATCACATTTTCTACCACCTTTTTCACATGGTGTAATAATTATTATTAAAAAATATTTTAATTAAAAAATAAAATGAGCCATAATTGCTAGTTTAATTAAAATTGCAAAAAATATAAATCACATTTTAATTAATTAAAACTAAAAATGACACGTAGAATTTTTATTTAGGTGTCATAAAATTTTTGCTCAAGTACCGTATGAGTAGTTGTTTCTGTTTTCTCTAATTTTGTTCTAGTAAATATTTAAGATGATTATGACTATGATAATTGTCTAACTGTTCATGTATTTAATTAGAGCGTTAATCTTTAAAAAAACAAAAAGAGCCAATTGATTAAGGGATTCATGGTAATCTCTTGAGGCAGATAAAATAGCTGATTGAGCGAGACTGGATTGTCCGGATTCAGCATGTCCACGGTAAAAAAATTTTGACAGCGAATCATATGGCAATCATGATAATAAATAAGACTATAGGAGTTAAAAAAGTGATAGAACTCTCGGGATAAATAAAACAGTAACTCCATTATGATGCGATGGGAATCGTCTATGGCAGAGATGTAGTTTGAGAGCATTCATAATGGTTTGCTCTTAAAATAGGTTAATAAGTGAGATCAATAGTGTCATATTAACTTTTCACTAAATTTTGATTTTATTAATATTTTATCTTCAATAATCTCACACTATAATAAGTTAATAAATAGATTCACAATAATATTATATTTATTTAAATTATTCATAATATAAATATTTATAATTATTATCAATATTTAAATTTATTTTACTAAATACATATAAAAATTGTATAACATAAAAAAATATATCAATAATTATTTTATAAAATATTAATTAAAATAATAAATTTTAAAAAATAAAAAAATATATATTTTAAAATTTATTGGGAAAGAAAAGAAAAAAGTATGAAAAGAAAAAAAAGGAAAAGAAAGAAAAAAATAAAAAAACGAAAAAAAATTTTAAAAAAATAAAGGTGACGTGTAGAACTCACCATGTCAGCTTTTACACTGTTAACGGCCAACAGTATAAAAATTTTGATATGGACCGGTTAAATGAGAATCCATTAACCTTGTTTTTTATCCACTAAAAATGTTCTGAATGATGTTTTAGTCTCTGCTTTTTTTTTTATAAAAAAATAATATAAATAAATTAATTAAATGGTTTGCTTGCTATGTGAGAGGAGGTAGAGCTCTGAGAGAGTGGGGTATATTTATGAATGACAACTTTTTCAACCGTTGGTGGAGGGAATCGAACTATTGTTTGGAGTAGTCATTTCGAAGTCATAACAGAGTATAAATTATTACTCTATATAAATTCAATAATACCTCCAAACTATTTCATCCCGTACTGCTCTGAATGGAGTCATAGCACTACTTCCTATTTTCTTTACTCCTTTTCCTCTCATAGACAACTCTTTCTTCCGGGAATACTTGGGGAAGGACTATCTTCTCAGAGCCCTTTTTCTTTTCTGGGTCCGAATTCTTCAAGGGAAAAATAAAAGAAGGAAAGGGTTCTCAAAGATTTAATCTTTGTAAAATGGTGAGCGTCTTCGGAATACTTATTTCTTTGGTGGGTTCGGTTTGTTTCGTCATGTATCAAATCCTGTCTCTTTCGAATTTTTGTTTTTCTGGGCTTTTCTAACATGTGTAGATGTGTTCTATTTCTGGTTGAATTGAATTTTTCTTGAAATCTGGCTGGAGGGATTTGAAAATTTAGCAAATTTCATATTTCATTCCGCATTTGTTTGTGTGTTTCCCCCCTTTTCTGAGAAACTTATATGTTATTATGTTGTTCTTGCTGCTGCTTTGTCTCTGGATGCAATTTTGGGATTTTTCATTGGAATATTATTTTTTTTTTGGGGGGGGGGGGGGGGGGGGGGGGGGTTATACTGCACATCCAGTTGATTTATGTTTCTTTTGAATTCTTCATTGGCTTATTAAATCATTAGCTTGGATAATCGAACTCACAAGTTATTCAAGTTCCCTTTTTTTACGAGATCTGGGTGTCCCTTTACTTGATTTGATGCGACTCCCACCCCTGGTTCAGTGTCAAGCTTTTGGTTGATATGGCAGCATAGCCTGTTGTTCTGTGTTTGGTTTATGTCTCATTATTCATCAATAAATCAGTTGGCTACTACCTTGTTTGTTAGCTTGAACAGGATGAATCATTAGCTTCCAGTTCAGGGCGTGACGCAAGTGGACAATTGGTTAGGGGTAGATCTAGTCTTACATTCCTTCCGCTTTCACCAGAAAAAGACTTTGTTGCGAAAGTATCAAATTAAAGAATGCATTTTGAACCGTTTTAGTAATTTCTACCATGAAGGTAAAAAAACCAGAAAATCAGACTCTGGTTCTGGTTCTGTTGTCATCCCTTAATCAGATTTTGTGTGAAATTACTCCAAATTGTAAATTCAGGTGCACTGTGTGAACCTTCGCTTGATTTTTTTCTTTTTATATCATATTACTTAATGATACTTGGGGGATTAAAAACGAAGAGTTCCCTCTTTATGAGTACATTCGTCTAGGCAAATCATGATAGCTGGTATAGAGGTTTCCTTCTGTGTATATAACTAACCATGGCACCATTTTGTTTTCAAACTGAATGTCTGTTCTGATTCTATTGTTTATGTTACAGCATATGCCTTTCAAGGAGTTCTTCACTGAGTATGGTGAGGCGAACCAATATCAGATCCAAGAGGTAGTTGGCAAGGGTAGTTATGGCGTCGTAGCTGCTGCAGTTGATACTCACACTGGTGAGAAAGTGGCCATAAAAAAGATAACAGATGTTTTTGAGCATGTCTCTGAGGCCACTCGAATTCTCAGAGAAATAAAGCTCCTGAGGTTGCTTCGGCATCCGGATATTGTAGAAATCAAGCATATAATGTTACCTCCATGTCGGAGGGAGTTTAAGGATATATTTGTGGTGTTCGAGTTGATGGAAACTGATCTTCACCATGTCATTAAGACAAATGACGACCTCACTCCTGGCCACCATCAGTTCTTTCTGTATCAGCTGCTTAGGGCTTTGAAGTATATACATTCAGGTTGGATTCTCCCTTAATCTCTTCTTGTAGTTGTTTTAAATTTATCTCTTGTAGTTTTCTAATACCCATTCTTACTGCAGCAAATGTTTTCCATCGAGATTTAAAGCCAAAAAATATCCTTGCAAATGCAGACTGCAAGTTGAAGATTTGTGATTTTGGACTTGCTCGTGCATCATTTGGTGATACACCATCTGCAGTATTTTGGACCGTATGTCATTTATGTGATAAAGCTCTTCATACTTGTGTCCCATTTAATAAATAGAACCCTAAACTTTTGTATTTGGCCTTGTGCTAATGACTCCTATTTATGTTACAAAATAGCCTCATCTACTTTAAGTTACAAAATTTTAATTCGTAGTTTTTCACTTATACATTGATCATTTAAAGGACTATGTAGCAACTCGGTGGTACCGTGCTCCTGAACTCTGTGGGTCCTTTTTCTCCAAGGTAAGTGACAGCCCCATTGGTGGTAAGTTTGAATTGAAATATCCTGTCACATCCTCCTGATTTGGCAATTTCTTATAACAAATTCTGTGCCAGTTTTTGTGTTTCTGCTTTAGATTATTTTTTTAAAAAATTGACTTACCATTTTCAAATATGCTTGAAGTTTCTAATGATATTAACATGTTTTTCAAGCTTGACACTGCTGGTTATTCCTTTTCCTTTTTTACATTCTAAAATTTTTTAAATCAATTGGTTCATTCATATACCTTTCCTTTTCATAGGTAGTCATTTTGTTTGCTGCATCTAATCAATTTACTTCCTTTAGCGAATATATACTGGCTTTATGCCATCCAACTCCTACTACCATTGACACTTGGTTGCAGCCTCTTGGTAGAACATTTACGTACAGTAGGGCGACCAGTCTTCAAAAATTGGATGTAGGTTACAGGTTCTACCCACAGCTGCAGTGATTAAAAAACAGCTTATCTGTTTTTTTATCACAAAATTCAAGCCTTATCCCAAGGTGATTGCATTAGTAAGCATATCTTTCTAAAGGATGGAAATTCTGTCTTCTTAGAACGACCACAGGTGCCCATTAACTTGAGGCGAAGGATTGTACTCTTTGTTATCCTTCTATGTTAAATGTCACTAGAATTGATTGAAAATATTGATTTTGGAAACTTAGATAGTTTTTATCTAGTTGATCTAAAATGGGTTGGTTTAATTATATTTCTCCTAGATTGATTCATTATGTTAAATTACCTTCTCAATCAGAAAATTATCAAACTCTCTTTTGGTCCTGCAAATTTAATAGGCTGGAATTTTCTTTCCGCCCCTGGATCACTTGCATAACTACAAGGGTGGAAATGATTCTATAATCCAGGACCCATTTTGCATAACTACAAGCCTTATTCAACATTGTCCATGGAAGTTTGTCCTCCGCTAAAGTAGTTCCTATTTTGTATGCATTTGCCTATTAAAGTTTATAATTCGTATTATTTCCTGACTCTTCAATTCTCCAGTATACCCCTGCCATTGATATCTGGAGTATAGGATGCATATTTGCTGAAATGCTCCTGGGGAAGCCACTGTTTCCTGGGAAAAATGTGGTGCACCAATTGGATATTATAACTGACCTACTTGGTACTCCTTCTGCCGAAGCCATTGCCAGGGTTCGTTCTTCCTTTTTGTTAATTGCTTTCAGTATGGTTAATAAGCATTTTGTAAACTTGTTAAATCAGTTAATTATAAAATAATTTCTATGTTGTTGATATCTTCAGATAAAAAATGAAAAAGCTAGAAGATATTTAAGTAATATGAGAAAGAAAGCACCAGTGCCCCTCTCGCAGAAAATCCCAAATGCTGACCCCCAGGCGCTTAAATTGCTGGAACGATTGATTGCATTTGATCCCAGAGATCGTGTGTCAGCTGAACAGGTAAGATTTTGGTATAACCAATAAGATTGCATCAAACTTCTCCACTTTATTGGGCAGTGTGTTAATTCCATTAGTTTTCCTGATCATTTAATTGTATTCCTCCAGGCATTGGCAGATCCATACTTTTATGGTTTAGCAAATGTGGAAGAGGAACCATCCATTCATCCAATTTCAAAATTTGAGTTTGCATTTGAAAGGAGAAAGCTCACTAAAGATGATGTAAGAGAACTAATCTACAGAGAGGTACGATCATCATAGTCGATAGCCTTTGCTATATTCTTATTATTGAATCACCTTTGTTCACTCTGATCCTAATTCAAAAAGCAAACAGATCTTGGAGTATCATCCCCAGATGCTCCAGGAGTATCTTCAAGGCGTGGATCATACTAGCTTTATGTATCCCAGGTCGGGCCTTTCAAAATAGTTCCTACGTGGTGGATATCAATTTACTTATAATCAATTCTTTCTCATTTGTAGAAGTATGGAGGCACTTTATCTTTAAAAATTATCTACATGAACTCCATCTTCCTTGCAACTTAAATAGGTTCTCTCATATTCTTAGTTGACAGGATCTTCTTATGTATACCCTTAACACACATATTTAGAATGTCCTGTTCCTGGATTAACTTGCCTCTTTTTAACTTCTATCAAGCTTGTAGTTGTAGAAAATATCTCAGATTGAAGAATGTGTTAGTCAATAGGCTGATGAAAATGTATGCTCAAGAAGGCTGTAATCCATTGGCAAACTAGTTCTTTCCATGTTGATCATTCTAGATGTTTGTGCTGTGTTTGTTTGATTCTTTTCCCGGGAAATGTTTCCTTCTTGCCTAAAATACACAACATATTTAAACATACACCAAACTTCATCACGTCAATTCCAATTCCCTCCAAATTTTCCTCATTATTTTAAAAAATTTATCCCTCCAATACATTTTTTCTGTTCTTCATATAAATTCTCTACAAAAGAGTTTACATTCCCAATACAAAGTACTCTTAAAAAAACGCGTTTTAACATAAACTAGTTGTTTACTACTTATGCCTATATTGTTTTCTTTTGCAATACTTATTGGAACTTGTACTTATTTGAATCTGGTTAATGTCTATGTATTTCAGTGGGATTGAGCAATTTAAACAGCAGTTTGATCATCTAGAGGGCCATTATGGTAAAGGATCAAGGCGGCCTCCAATATTCAGGCGGTATGCCTCATTGCCCAGGTGAGATATCCCAGTGTGCAAAAGATGGTTAGGATTTTGCTTCTGTAAGTTCCCCATATTCACTTTCAGCTCCTTCTAATCCTCACAGGGAGAGGGTCTGTGTACCCATAGATGAGGATTCTGACCAGAAGGAAGAATTTGAGAGGCACACAAAGGATGTTGTTGCACGTACCTGCCTCAGCCCTCCTAGATCAGACGAGGAAAGAGGATCAGACTCTGCTAATTCTAGTATGGTTGCTTTGCCAAATTGCCGTAGTAGACCATGCTATAGTGCACGTTGTATATTAAGAAGTTCTAGTATTAGTGCTTCCAAGTGCATTGAAGTTAAAAGTGGCGGTTGTGAGGTAAGTGTCTCGTGACCCTGGCATACGTATCCTTCTTAATGTAAATTCCAAGGAGTAAATTCCAAGACCTTGACAAAAATGTGTATATGGAATCAGTTCAAAAAGCTCAGTGCTAGTACAGTTGTGATTTTCAGATGAGAAAAAAAATAGACCTTCATTCGATGAAACTGTCCATTTTTTTAGAACCTCTCCATTTGGTAAGGGTTGGAACAGTCTTCTCTTCTTTTATGATCTTTTATTCCTCTCTGTTGGGAAAGGGGAGAGGAGAGGACAATGCTGTTATATAGATGAGTTGTGAAAATTTTTCTTTACTGATGGATTCTTCCAAAGGACTGAACTGAAGTCAGAGCATGAAATGTATGTTCTGAACTTTGCTTTTGTTCTCTTATCTGCATTGACTCCAGGATACCCTCACCAAGCAGAGCATGAATGGGATTGGCGGGTTTTCTGAGAAGGTGCCGGCTTTGTATGCCTGAAATGTTTATATTTGGCGTATAGATTGTTTAGGGCTAATGGTTTTTTCACAAGTGTAATTCTACAGTTCACTACGGAATGGTGATGTAACACTGTTAGTTTAACAATTTCATTACCTTTCATTTGCATTCTATACCTTCTCACACTGTTGTAAGCATATAGAAATGTCATTACAGTGTTCCTCGTCTGACTATTGAATTTCTGTTAGTTTTCTCTTCTTGTCATTTTGCAATTAAGTAGTGATATTGTAGTAAAAATTCTGAGTGAATCTTGAAATGGAAGATGGAGTCTGAGCATCTCTTTCTGAAACAATAGAAAGTAACAGTATCAGTATTTAAGAAGGAAGAAGGGTGCGTTTGTTTGGTGAAAATGAGAATGAAAGTAATCGGAATTTGATTCTAAGTTATCAGATTCTGATTATTTTACAATTGCTTTATTCTTATTCCCATGAAACAAATGATCCCTTAAAGTCATATATAAACGAGACAGGAAGCTTCCAACATCACAATAAGAATCCATGGACTATAAGAACTTGATTATTTTTGTATGCCAAAGTACACAACAATATCATGTACAGTGTGAATAAACTAAACGGTGTCCTTTTTGAAGGCAATAATCACAACTGCAAAGGTTTCTTTTTTCTCTGGTCTCATGGGGTGAGAAAGAAACAATGGTGCCCTTTTGAGGTTTCTCTTTCTCTGGTTTTATGTGGGGAGAAAGAAACATACTCAGATGCTGATTGTTATGGAGAAACATTGATCTCGCACTAGCCACTTCCATCAACATGTCCCTGGGAGGCAAGGTGTGCCATGTATTGCTGCAGCATAAAATGATTATATCAGAAGAACGAAACAGCATCTTGAATTAGGCAATTCATATCATGCACTTAAATGCATCATGTATTGTGTATCATTCTTTATTATTTGAATGTATTGTGGCTAAATAATCAAGAGTACATAAGGCACACTATGCATTCAGGTGTATGATATAGGAATTGCTCAAACTATACCAATGAATCCATGAATAATGAAAACAGTTGATACTCTGTAACTGCTACTACATATAAACCATCTAGGTGAAAAGGGCTATTAGCATAGCCACTACATTTCAGAAAAATAGTACAGACATTGGGATATAGCAAATCAAGTGTTGTATCAGAGGCTAATGAAAGCATTTGTACATACAACTGACAACAAAACCAAAAGTCTGGGCAAGCATCTACATACAACTCAAATACACAAGTAAAATAATTGAACAAGCCAAAATCACAGCATTAGGATTGCTTTTTCACTCTTTACCATTTCCAATTTATCAAAAGTCTGAAGTACAAAATGTCATCCCCTCATTCAAGGGAACTTAGGTTCTTATAAAATATGCAATTATAACTAGTAGCAAGTCATCCATCCCGAATATAATCACCATGAACTTCATATCACCACTATGTTATCTTCATAAAAGTAACCATCACCACTTAAAATATGATTTACTGATTAGTAAGACAAGTCAAAATTTTCTTCCATTTTAACACCAGAATGCCAAAATCGGACACAATGCTGATGCTATCTATATACCAGTGGCCACAATCTTAACTAATGATGACATTGCCAACTTACTGCATGGTAGGCATATGGAGATTTTCCTTGTCGCTCAAAATGTTTAGCCATAATCAACCATTCAATAGGTCCCCACTCTTCCTCTTCAAAACAGTTACCAAGGGCTGCCTTGTATAGCTATCATCATACGGGAATTTCACAATCAGAAAACAGTTGCTAAAGTACAAATGACTAGCAAGGAATGTATAGCAATACCAGACCTTTGTGGTGTCAGTTAAAAGTTCAGTGCCAGCTGGGTAAGACGCATAAAATTGATCACCCCTAGAGTACCCTGCTCTCGTTCTGAAATATCATAATAACATCAAATAGATAGAGAGACTGCATAAAGTTCACATTTTTAAGCATTCTATCTACTTAAAAGAGTTACAGAGTTCCATGTCTGATCTTCTCAAGAACTTGAAAGTACAGCTACAGTACTAAACCACAGCAACCATCAAACAAATTGAAGGAAATCGGAAAATCTCAGTAAAACCCTTCATTTACACTTCACAAGTGATTAAACGGGTTTCAAGAAACCAAGGTGAACTCACGTGTTGCTGGTGTAGGCATAGCTGATGAGGACAGTAAAAGCATAAAATCCAGTGTAAGAGACAATTCTCCGAAATTTCTGAATTTTGAGAATTTCCCTGCAACCATCATAAACCCTCATATTCATGTTCAAAAACCATCCTAGCCCCATCTGAATTCCTGCAAGTAGGCTCTATTCAGGCATTTCATCAAACACCTCACCTTCTTAAATACAATTGAACTTCAACTTCAGACACGCATACATTCATGTCGCCTAAGTGTTTCAATGAAGATAGAGGAGTCAGGACCAACTTACTTGATTATAAGCTCAACCCAGAAATTTTAATAATGAGTAGTTGATTTATTTCTGAAAAATAGCGGGAAAAGAAGTTACAGCCGGAATCAGGAGGGGAAAGAAGACGACAAGAGGGAGAGGGGATTTGATATTGAATTGTCAAAAATAAAAAATTCTAATGAATCCCATCTGAAAATAATCATGAACTGCTGATTAATCTGTCTCTACCATTGGCATCTGCCGATTAATACTAACTAGAGATGATAAAAAAAAAAGACAAAGAATCAAAGATATTACTATACCCTAAAGTCAATTTGATGTTACAGCCGTTGATCCATGGCGACAACAAACAATCCTTTTTCTTTTCTTTTTTATTTGTTATTTTCGTCTTGTTCCAAAGTCAAGAAAAGTGAAAACTTTGGTGGGGTCTACCGCTGTCCATTTTTATCTCAATCCTTCCTCCATTGCCATTTGCCACTGCCACTCCACTCACTCACTTCCGAAATATGAGGCCACTGCATTTCTTCTCTTAATTTCATGCTTAACCAAGAATTACGTTTTTGCAGCTGGTAAAAGGGCTTATGCAAGACTAAATTTTTGGCAGCATCCAATCAAGAGTTTAGGTATATAGCTAAAACAATGATCTCTGGTAGAGATGCTAACGAGACAACCTTAAAATGATTAATAAGAAGTGTTCTTATAGTGAGAATGGACCATAAAAATAAAAATAAAAATATAAATTTTTTTTGAAAAAAATTCATCGATCTGATTAATGATATATTTATTTATCAAATAAATAAAAAACAATATGATTATTTAATAATTATTAATCAAAGCTTTATGCATATTCCCACCAAACAAACAACCTTCAATTAAATTTTCTACTATGAAGTTGTTCTGAGTGCAACCAGACAATTACTACTTCGAAGATTCCATAGTCAACACTTTGCAACGTGCTGTTAATCAAATGGGACAAACGTTGTTGGGATCGACAAACTGCAGTAGTACTCAGTTCACTCCATAAATTGCTGCAGGCTACAGCGTAGCTTCCCAGTATTCCACTGTCTTCCCAAGATCGCAATGGAGTCGATTCTTGCGAAACATTTTCTCCTCAGCCTCTTCAAACTCCTCCTCTTTTTCGCTGTCTTCCACCACCAGTCACCACCCACATCCGCCTCCCTCCTCCCTAATGAAGCCCTGCCTACAAAATCAGGCTACCTTAAGATCAACTCCACCACCGGATCATCCATTTTCTTCACGTTTTATGAAGCTCAAGAGCCCATCAAACCTCTATCCCAAACCCCAATTCTGATATGGCTTCAAGGTGGTCCTGGCTGTTCATCCATGCTTGGGAATTTCTACGAACTGGGCCCGTGGCGGGTTTCTTCTAAAGTCACAATTCAGCCTAATCCAGGCCCCTGGAACAGAGTATTTGGTGTGCTTTTTATTGATAATCCTATTGGAGTTGGATTTAGCATTGCTAGTTCAGTCGAAGAAATTCCAAGGAATCAGCACGATGTTGCAAAACATCTGTTTATTGCTTTGAAGAAGTTCATTAGGCTTGATGATTCGTACAAAACAAGGTCAATTTATCTTACTGGTGAGAGTTATGCTGGAAAATATGTTCCAGGATTTGGATACTATATATTGAAGAAGAATGCCAAATTGCCTGTTAGTAGCAAGGTGAATTTTGGGGGTGTTGCAATAGGAAATGGCCTAACTGATCCTGTAACCCAAGTGGGAACTCATGCTTTAAATGCCTATTATTCAGGCCTGGTTAACGATAAGCAGAGGAAAGAGCTGGAGGATCTTCAAAAGGTGGCTATCGAATTAACCCAAAGTGGGAACTGGAGTGAGGCTACTAATGCAAGAAACAAGGTGTTGAATAAATTGCAGAATATGACTGGCTTAGCAACTTTGTATGATTTTAGAAGGCTGATTCCTTACCAAGATGATTTAGTAGCAGAGTTCTTGAAGAATCCAGAGGTGAGAAAGGCACTAGGGGTGAAGGACAATGCTGTTTTCGAAGTATGTAGTGATGTCGTGGGCAAGGCATTGCATGAGGATGTAATGAAGAGTGTGAAGTATATGGTTGAGTATTTGGTTAAGAATACTAAGGTTTTGTTATATCAGGGACACTGTGATTTGAGAGATGGGGTGGTGTCAACTGAGGCATGGGTGAAGAAACTGAAGTGGGAGAGAATTCAGGAGTTCTTGGAGGCAGAGAGGAAAGTTTGGAAAGTGAACAAGGAGTTAGCTGGTTTTGTCCAGAGGTTGGGGAATCTAACCAATGTTGTAGTTTTGGGTGCTGGACATCTTGTGCCTACTGATCAGGCTGTGAACTCTCAATCCATGATAGAAGATTGGGTTCAGGAGAAGGGATTGTTTGGAGATGAGAGGAATGACAGAATGGTCATTGATCTTTAGGGGCCTAATATTCATTCCAGTTGTTGTGCTTTCTACAATTTGTGATTGTGGTCAAAACTTACTTTAGCTTCATTCATAAATAAGATCTCCAGGCCAGTTTTAGAAGCATTATTTTGATCACTTCTGCCTTTCTTTGCTGAAAAACAGACTTCAAACATTGAAAATTTCTTGTTCTTGAAATTTGGTCTGTTAATCTGAATAACTGGTAGGAGGATTTGCATCTGTTTGTAGAACTACATCCTGAAACTTGACCTAGCCATTAATATTAAACATGAGGCAGATTGGTTATCATTCATCAAGACTTCATTTTGCATAAAGAAAAGACAAGTTGTCCGGCGTCCGGCCTCCAACTACAATAAGAAAATCCGGCAATGTTTTTCACACTCCAGAAAAATGTTTGTCTTCCGGTTCCACTTTGAATACAAACAGCAAATCTGTAAATTATGCTACATAGTGGACAAGCAACAATGGTATTTGGATTTTCTGTTTAGCCACGACATTGTTTCTTATCATCTGGATCGGTCATTCCAAGAACTGAATTTTAAACGAAAGCTGCAAAGGTTGGCATAACTTCAAACCCGTAAGAGTTTTTGTCCTTAGTTTGTTCAAGAGTATCAAAGCTTACTGTCTTCCATTATCATCAATTCATCACGGACCCTTTCACATCACGAAACTTGAAAGATAGGATCTTTTTCAGAATCTAATAATGTGTGCCCAATTCATTTGCTTTTCTTCCGTTCATTGTTTTAAACTTGTATTCACATGAATAATCATATGTAAAATCTTCCCTCGCTGTTGCAAGTTGCAACGGCAAGAATTAAAACAATTCAGTTTTTTTCCCGGAATGATTCAAGAATATACAAGTGTCCATTTTCCACAAAACACAAACTTTAAACCAGAAGTTGCGGAAAACTTCAAGAATGTGATGGCATTTGGAGGCAGGTTCATGAAGGATAATCCCAAATGAGCAGTGAGGAGGAAGCTAATAAAATTGGTCCCGAAAAGAGACCAAAAGCATTAGTTCAACCAATCACGTGCCCAGTTGAAGGCGAAACAAACCCGTACTATGATGCCATAGTTGCTGTACAGGGCAAGGAATTGCAGGGCACCCTGCAGAGTACCTGCAGGTATTTCAGAGCCACAGAGTTTAAGCTCTCCCCTGATTTGCATCCAGCCCTTTTCTATGTTTATACCAAAAAAAATAAAAATAAAAAAATTCTTCCTGAATCATCCGTTATAGATAAAGAAAATGAAAAACTGAATCATAATCAATGGCGGACATAATAGGGCAATGAAGAAGAAAGGGGAGACGGGAAAGGGAAAAAAGGTTAAGGCAAAACGTACGGCAGCGAAGGCAAACTGTTCAATTTCCTGTGTAGCTGCTAGGGTTTGATTGGGCAAATGTGTGCGAGCCTTGATGCCTATTATGAAATGTATTTATAGGACTTCACAGGCAGTGGAGGGTTGTACCATGAGGATTTTTTTTTTTTTTTTTTTTTTTTTTTTTCACTTACTTAAAAAACAAACGTTAAATAACTGAAATGAGAAAACCTTAGGGACTGCTTGGTTCACTGGAATCGGAATGGATCAATGGGATTCATTCTAATATTTTAAAAAAAAAATGTTTGGTTGATACTATGACAATGAAAACAGTAGATTCATTTCTACAAATGTGGGATTGACTCATTTCCTACTAATTTGGTGGGATTGAGAATTTTGGAATCAATTCTTCATCTTCCTCTCCCTTCCTATTCTGCAGGCGTCTTTCTCTATCTCTCCCTCATTTCTTCTAATTTTTTTTTGACGCACAATATTTTTTAAAAAAATATTTTTTTAAAAAAATAATAAGACATTAGATATCAAATCAATATAGTATAGATATCAGATCAATAATATAAAAGAAATCATACAATATAACTAATACATACTTAACAAGGGATATCAGATCAGGATTATATAGACATCAGATCATCGAATACTAGACATCAGATCAACAGACTATATACATCACATCAAGAATATAAAAGAAATCATACAATATAACTAAAGCATACTTAACAAGGGAGATCAGATCAGGATTATATAGAGATCAGATCAGTTAATACTAGACATCAGATCAACAGACTATAGACATCAGATCAAGAATATAAAATAAATCATACAATAGAACTAAAACATACTTATCAAGGGATATCACATCATGATTTTATAGATATCAGATCATAGAATACTTGACATGCATGGATGTAGATGTTTCTGAACGTGGTTATAGTTATTTTTGACATGGTGCTAGTGTTCTGAGACGTAGTGTATTGTCTTTGTGGAAAAAATCAACTTAAATTCACATGAATAGATGTAGATGTTTCTGGACGTGGTGCTTGTTATTTTTGACGTGGTTATAGTGTTCTGAGATGTGGTGGACTGTATTTGTGGAAAAAATCAGCTTAAATTCACATGAATAGATGTAGACGTTTATGGACGTGGTGCTTGTTATTTTTGACGTGGTGCTAGTGTTCTGAGACGTGGTGGACTGTCTGGATTTCGACGTCAACAGGGCATTTTGGTCATAATTAATTTTTTTTGTGATATAAATAACAAATTTGTGATACAAATAGCAAGTCCGTCACATGAATGGTAAAAATGTAATTTTAATTCATTCTCATTCAAGATAATGAACCAAGCAGCAACAATCACTTTCAGAAATCCATTGTCATTCCAAATTACTATCATAGTCATTCTTATTCTAATTAGTGAGTGTGAACCAAGCAGTCCCTTAGTTTAACGTGTCGAAAGATATTTTTCCGCCAAAAAAAAGGGTGTACTCCGAAGTATTGCCATGAAATAAATTGTGATAATTAGTCTGGATTCTTTATTCTTCCCAGAAGAATAATGGCTTAAGCTAAGGCTTTGCCCGGCTCCTATGCAACCACCGGTTTGAGCCACTTCCCGAAACGGCCGGAAGGGGAAACACCGTGAAAGAACCTCCCAGTTCAAAGAATTACTACTATCGAATAGCATATGGTGAGTTGAACCTTCTGTCGTGCTTCATTTGTAATAGCATATAAAGTTCGAGTCTTTGTGCTTTGGAGCGCCTCTTACTTGATTCGGTGTGAACATTGGTGAATTTCAGCCAAATTTGGGATTTTACGATGAAGGAGATAGAGTTTTTACCATAATGGAAGCAACCCATTTTAGATTGCGTTTGAATGCGAAGAGATAGTATGTTTGTCCCTTTAACCATGGTGATATTTGTCCATGTTATAAAGTTCGTTCTGTTTAAGAATTTTAGAGTTCTTTTGGCTTGACTCGAAAAGGGTTCGACTTTTGAAACACATACAAGGGAAGTTTGGCTGTTATAGTTTAGATGTTAAATTTGGTACTTTTGCTATACCAATCGAAATGAACTTAATTTATCATTGCTCGCATGGAGTTTTATATTGCAGCTACATTTTTTTCATCATAGTGGTTTCTCGTATTCGTGCAGGAAGCTCGCTCACATGGCAATAATAGGTTTGGTTGTCCCATTGCGAGCTTTGGTATGTATTTTATTCATTAGTGTAGTGTAGTGTAGTTTTTGGTCCTTGTACATTTTGCCATCTTCTCTGTATTCCTACTTCTTGTTGCTTTCAAATAGTTCAACCTGAGCAGGTTTGGAGAATGCCAGAAACTCAGAAATACAGGATGTGTGAATAAGCGGCTACAATAACTTATAGGAAAAGGATAAGTACTAGTACTGTGAGGGGGAAAGTCTTGGAAAAATAAATTTGTTGGAAATAGGTCTTGGAACCAATTAAAGGTGTTATTTGCAGTGAAAGTGAGTATTCTGATAAAGATTGCTAAGAGTTATCTGCAATGGGGAGTGGACGCAGTCAACAGTTATGTGTGCAGAATAAAGAGAATGATCAACTTTAGTGGTTTTGAAACTAGTCAGTAAATGGCCTTCAAAATATCACTCTAAGAAAGAAGAATTGGCATGAAATAGTCCTGGTAGTTGTTTTGAGGAGTGAATTTCTGATTCGTGCATTTGATGAATGCTCTGGAGAATATCCATTTGTAGGCCTTTGATCTTTTACTGGTATTGGTTAGTTATCTTTTGCTAGTGAGAAGTAAGTGTTGTTTGACAGCAAGTTTATTAGCAGTATAGAGCATGGTGCTGCATTTTCTGCAATCCAACAACATGTATTTTTGCATAGAAGAACTTAGCTGGATTTGTCACCTTTAACTACTTTCCCTTTTCAGTAGTATTGGATAATCAAAAAATTATCTTTCTTTACTTCTAGAAAGATGTAAATGTTAATGGCTACATTTGCTTTTTGTTTGTTGGTACCAGTATGAATTATGCTCACAAAATAAGAGGTTATAGGGAAAACATTTTGCCTGGGAGAAATAGGAAATAAAAGTAGAAGGATAGTGACAACATTTAAAGAAGTATGAGGACATTCTAAGTATTAGTCTTGTTAATCCACGTGGCAATGACATTTGCCATGTAGTTCTAACAAGCAGCAATGTGTAATCTTTTGGTTTATGGAATGCTGGGTCAGCCATATTTTGATTTCCTTTGTTCGTTTGCTTTCTGATAACTATTATATTGCGACTTTATTGCATTCTCTAGATGTTGTTGAGGAAGGGATTTTTGTATTCTGGTGCACTTATGTTCAAATCTTTAGTTGGATGCACTGATCAAGTTGTGTCATGTTCTCTTAATAATTTCATGTTGGATTAGTTTTTATCCAGGTATTAGTTTCAACTACCTCATTAATGAGGGATCATGTACTCAATTTTAATCTTCATTAACTTTTGTTTCTACTTATTCTTTTCTATTGTGATTTGGTATATGACATGGAGTGTGAAAGTATCTAATTTTACAAGTCTGTACAATTTCGGGGCAGCATGTTCTGGCTTTTGAAAAATTCGAAAAGACTGTTTCAAGCTTTTTGTGCCTTTTTTTTCTAGGTGATCATGGATTGCTAGAACTAAAGTTGAGTTCTTTTTGCAGTGCTTTACTGAAAAGAGCTTGGGGTGTACACATAAACATGAAATTCAGAGACGTTTTAGGAATGTCCTGGGTGGGAATTTGAGGTAAATTTTTTAACTTTGTTGAACAATATAATTGGGATTCGCTAGTATTTCTTAATTAGAGTTACTTTTATTGCCTATCAGGTTTTGTCATTTCTTCTTTCCAAAGGTTCCAAACTTGTATTTCCGATCGAAGCATAAGTTTGCAGGAAACTTTCTGGAGAAAGTAAGTGGACTTGAGACACTGACGATTCCTGGTCGCAAGTTGCTTAACAAGGTGAGTACAATCTGGTTGCCTTCAAGAAAATTTGGTTGACAGACTTGCATTTTGCATATACATTGACGCTGAAACTTTTTCCTATTTAGAACTCCATTTGGTTTGACTTAATTTCTATTCTAATTTGGTGCATTAAAAAATTTCATTTTGTTAAAATGGAAGACATAATTTCTTACCTTTAATTTGGGTCATATTTACTACATTCCCTTCTATGTAGCAAACATGTTTTATGCATGTCATATAAGTAAAACTATTCTTATAACAGCAAATGGGCATATTCATTACATCATAACTTAAGAAAAGGATCATTAATTCTCAATATCTAATAATCAGTAACTGATTTGGATAAGGCTTTTTTGGCCAAAAGCTAATACGTCAACAATCTTCGTTGTTCTAATCCTACTTGAGCCAGTACATCTAACTGAGTGCAATGTAATTTAAATCTTCAAATTTTATCATTCTGGTTTATGGTTTAATGGTTGGTTATGACTGTTCAGGTTCACTATTTTGCTTGCATCTGTTCAAGAACATTATATTTTAACATGCTATCTCATTCACCCATAATCGTTGTAATTCTTTGAGGTGTTACATTTTGATCTGCCTATAGGTAACTGCACTTGTCGGTTATGATGGTATTGATGATATTATAAATGAAGAACTATGCGAGAAGTGCAAGGGTGGGAATGATGATTTTGATGTCTCTTTGGCATGTAAGCGCTTTCCATCCATATTTTTGGGTTCCTCTCCACCAGTTGAATTGTATGATGGATCAACTATCTCCATTAATGGGGGCTTTTTAGCATCTGAGAGCTATCAGCAGTTTCTTCCCAACTCCAGTGAGGCTAAGGTGGTAGATCCTGATCGGCTCTATGAAACATGGCCACCTTTATGTCCTGGAAGCCTATCCTCTGTTGAAGAAGATTTTGATACTTCTCCTGTGTGTTCCCAGTCACCAATTTTGAAGATAGATGCTAGACAAAACACTGAATTTGATGTTGTCCAGTCTCCTAAAACTTCTACGGTTATTGACATTCCAAATACCTCTACATCAATGCAAGCAATTCTGGACAGACCCATAAGTTACATACCTGGACTCACAAAAAGGCAGTGCAATCAGCTGGAGAATGGTGGCTTCTACACAGTGAGCTTTTGTTCAAGATGGCTGCTTTGGTATTTGTGGTTTCAACATGAAACTAATTATTTTTCTTTTCTGTTTTTTTTTTTTTTGAGTTTTAGTTGCGGAAATTACTGTACCACTACCCACGGACATATGCTGATCTCCAGAATCCGGAAGTCAGCATTGATGACGGGCAGTATATGATTTTTGTCGGGAAAATATTATCTTCAAGGTTATCCCTGATTTTGAGAACATTTATCCACTTATCTTGTGTGACTGATTTTGAACATTGATTCTCAATGCCATTAGTAAATTTTATTAGTCTATGGCAGCCTAATAGACAAACCAAATGGGAAGAGTCCAGAGAGATTTTCTTTTCTCTAGCCTGGTTTTATCTAGGTATTGAAATGTGTTTAGAAGATTATGTTCTGAACAGCCATCCAACTCATGAACTTAGGCTGAGGCCTTCAAACGTGAATATATTTAGTACTATTCTTGCACTTGCTTTCAGGACTCCAATTCTGCAACAATGCCCTGTCAAATAAGATAGTATATCTTGATTGGCCAATTTTAAAGGCAATAACAAAGTGTAGTCATCAAAGGTTTCTCAACTGTCCAAAAGTGTGATCAATATTTTTAAGATATGGATCATGATTTGCTTTTTATTGTTTGTAATAGAAATTTTTCTAGAAGATGTTTTCCATGCTGAGGCTCCTTACCAAATGCATTGGTGCCATTGCTGTTCTCATTATCATTTTGAGGTCTATTGGATTTGAACTTCTTGTATGTTGTACGAGGTGCATTTCCCAAAACTTGATTTAATGATGTTCATGGTTTTTGATGGTTGAAACTCTGTCAGCATTGTTCTTTCAGATTTGGTGAAAATAGAAAGGACAATCAAAGGATCATGATATTGTTCTTTATGTGAATAACAGACAGTCATTGTGGATTTTAATATTGAAAATGTCAACTTGAAGCACCAGTGCATTTCTGGTTACGTACTGCCTTCTGGAGAAAAGGAAAACTTTGGAAATCGATGTTTAAGTCATCACAGGGTGTAGATGTTAAACATGTATCAGTATTCAACCATGGATATTTGTATGGTCTCATTGATGTTAATTAAACAACTATAAACCTTGGTTATGGTTTGGGCTCAAGTTTGCACTGTACTTCTGAGTTCTGACAGATTGCATTGTTTATGGGTTAATAAACTTTTTTGTGGTTTAATAACCCCGTCTTATGGTATGCTTATGTGTGGCTTTTCAAGCTATAAATGTTACATTTAAAACTTGTACTGCTGTTAGGGATTGCAAGTAATTTAGCATTTCTAACATGCGAATAATTTCAGAGCAGGAACTGTTAAGGCTGTAATTTTTTGTTAACTGCATCTTGCATCCATCTGTACTTTGTAGAAAGACTTGATGTTCTCTGATTTGATTGATTGCTAAAGTTGCTCTTTTGTTTTTCAGGGGAATTAGAGCTAGCCGTTCATTTTCATTTCTTGAGGTAGTAGTGGCTTGTGAATTCACAGAACGCAGTTCAAATTCTGAATGTATAGTCGATGGAACTCAAAACAATGGAATAAAGAAAATGTACATTCATTTGAAGAAGTTTTTTCGTGGTACTCGCTTCACATGCCAACCTTTTCTCAGAAGTCTTGAGTCGAAGCACAGGGAGGGAGAGATTGTGTGTGTAAGCGGTAAGGTGAGCTTTCCAGTCTCATTGTTTTTACACTTCTTGCACAAAAGGTTTGGCCTAAATTTTAAAATACTTTCGAAAACATACGATAGTTTTTAATTTGGTGATAATTATCTTGAAAAGTTGATGGTAGCATGAGTTTGATTCATAGTTGCTTTGATGTTTGAAAATAATGGTTATTCAGAAAATCAGGGTAGATTACTCTCATTGATGTTGTATACAAAATGCATACATATTATATGTAGACAGACTTGGTTAAGGAAATCCTAGATTTCCTTGATTATGCCCTAATATATCACCTGCTTTTAATAATAATATTTATGTACTCTAATTATGCCTTCTGCCTTATTACAATAGTTGTATGTTATTTTTTCTGATGTATCCTCGAGTCTCTAATTTTCTACCCCAACTAGATTTTCCTTTTCAATGATGAATGCAATAGTGAACAGCAGTTCAGATGTCAAATGGGGCATATCTATGTAAATGCACTGCTAAATGCTACTTCAAGTTAATGTTGGTTGCTGCTTGCTCTTTCTTCCCCAGTAATATTACCTTTAGTATTTTATTCCCTCCCACTTGAAAAGTTTCCTACTATGTGCATTTGTGTGCAGGATATAATATCTCATTCAGTATTTATTTATTTTCTTAAACATTTCCTTTTTGTCCTTAGTCTTGTCAGTCTTTGAACTTGTGGACAGACTGCACATATTTTGGTAGGCATTCCCGTGATTGCTGTTCATTTTAGCACTATTTGGCTATCTTTTATTCTTTTGGCTTTTATGTTTGACAGTCGTAGCTTAATAATAAGCGGTGCAGGTACGGGTTATGCGTACAAAAGATCACTATGAAATGAGGGAGTATACTTTGGATATACTTCAAGATGGAGGAGATTCAGCTGCTTGTGGAAAAGAGAAGCTTTATCCTATCTATCCCTCAAAAGGAGGACTAAAGCCAAACTTTCTTAGAGATATCATCTCAAGGTTTGTGTGCCAAATGTTTTCACCTTGATAAAATGCTTATAGTATTAATAACTTGATTTGGAATCTCTGACATGGTAGCCTATTGCACTCTGCTTATTCAGAGCTTGTTCACTGGAAGAACTAGACACTTTAGCTTTTGTACTGTTCCTGGTTAACAGTGCTAACCTACTCCATGGCTTTTCTTTGTTAGTTTGAAATGAGAAAAATCTCCAGTACCCAATACTGCAGATATATTGTTCAGTCCTTGAATGATTTTATGGACATTTCTTCATCCTATTTTGAAGGAATTATCTCTTCTTTTAAGCTATGGCGTCGGTTATTTGTTACACCTTTATGCAAAGACTTATTCGTGAAGTTTTATTACTTCCTCCCAAAAATTTTGAATGGACCTTATTTTTCTATTAGTGTTCAGAAGGTTTGTGGAGAAAGTTTGTGATGTTTGTGTTGAAATTCCAAAGGCAAGGTGGAATATTGGATTATCTGCGTGAGAAGAAAGTCTTAGTTAGAGTAAGATGCATTAATAGTTGTTTTCAATACTAACTCTAAGTGTGATGGTGTTTTTGGGATATATATATATATATATATAGATATATATCCCAAAAACATTTATCTCCCTGGATTCCTTAACTGAGGTCCTCACATAGCTTGGCTCTGGACTATTTTGTTGACTGCTGCAATGAACAATGTGGCCGTGGAGGCATTCAATCAATTGGTCTTTGGCCTAAAATAGGATGGTTAACATTATTCCTCTGAATTTGCTGATTTCTTTGTTGAAAAAATGTTACCTCTATTTTAAGAAAAGATTTGAGATTTGGAATTAATTTTTGTAGACTTTTTTGTTTTGTGTATATTTGCTGAAATACGAATGAATACGCATAAGAGAGTACTTCTTCAGGCACAAGACAGGTTATGAACCAAGTATTTTCCTTATAGTAACTCATAATTATCGGGCTCTAACTTCTGTTTGATGTATGATAAGGTTTGTCAACTACTTTCTTCGAGCACTTTGTTTCTTTCTTTTACGTTGAAGGGACTACTTTTAAGTAATTTTTGGGATGGTTATCTAGGTAACTTGTCATTTTCTGCTTGATAATGATCATGTACAAAAATTTTCTTTTGCTTGACTTCAATGTTAAAGGTTTTAAGTGCTAATTTGCTTATGGTTGCTAAGATATTTGTTATCTTATACCTCTCAGAGGCTTACAGGCATTGTCTTGTGCCGATCCAATCCCTGAAGCTGTCAGAGAGGATTTTGCGCTTGTAAGCCTACGAGATGTAAGCATCTGTCATGTCATGGGTTGTCTTATCTTATGTGCTTTAAGATTTCTAGATTTTAAGTAGTTCCCTTCTCTCTCATTAAAATAATTTGCATAATGCGGAATAATGATTTGGTTGCACTGGCTTGGTCTAGAGTATTGTTTCTTTTTCCTTTGGATTAAAGGCATATCTACGAGAACCTAAACTTGTAGTTAGAGTATAAAGGTTGATGTGGTCATGTTTTTGCCCTGGAAGCTCACACATTTTGAAAACTATACTTAAAACGTGGAAGTTCAATCCACTTTCGGTGATGATTATTTATAACTGCCAATTAACCTTGCTTTTCACAAGTTGGAAAATAAAAAGAAAAATCAACATCTTTCCATCAACTCCTTTTAAGTTTGCTTTAATTCTCTTCTGAAGTAACCTTACTCCTAAACTTTAACATTTTGAAATGGGCAAACTTTTTGGTTGCTACAACAATCAATTGTAAATGGCTGTGTGATTTTCTTCTGTTGATTTAGTCTTCAATAATGTTTTTTTATCTTTCAAATATTTAATGATTGTACTCCCAAAGCTACTTTTTTCCTTTCCTATTTTCTGTAACTTTGACTAGACAGCTACCAATTTCAGTCATAAAGAACAGGGATATCTTTTATGCTAAGTTTGTACAGTTGAATGTTGCCATGGTCAGCTTAACATCCAGTATTTTTTATCAAAATAAGTGTACAAGAATGTTATCTGGTACTAAGGTTCAACTTGCGTTGTAGGCCTATTTGGGAATTCACCAACCAAAGACTATAGCTGAGGCTGATTCAGCTCGCAGGAGGCTTATATTTGACGAGTTCTTTTACCTTCAGGTAACATTTCTTTGCACTGGATGAGTTTGCATTGCTTTTGCCATGCATTCCAGTTTTCAATGCATAAAACAACCATCTGAGATTTCTTTTTCTGATCCAGTTGGGACGGCTGTACCAAATGCTAGAAGGTCTTGGAACCAAAATGGAAAAAGATGGATTACTGGAGAAATACAGGCATCCTGAACTTAATGTTGTTCTTATAGAAGAATGGTCCAATTTGACCAAGGGGTTTTTAAATGCTTTGTCGTATACCTTGACACCCAGTCAGTTAACTGCTACTTCAGAAATTATTTGGGATTTGAAGCGACCCGTGCCAATGAATCGACTGCTGCAGGTCTTGCTTCCTTCTCTCTTTTTTTGATTCATTAACTGGCTCGTCTCTTGATTTTGCTACATAATGCTTCTACACCAGAATAGTCTTAATTTTTTCATTCACTCTCAATCCAATGAATGTTCTTAGGCTATATTGGTTTGCATTTTTTTTAGAGAAATGTTTTGTTGGGAAAGACAAATTTTTTAATGGGGAAGTGTATTTTAGGGATTTTTAAAAAAAAATAATATAAGGAGAATTTTGGAGGAAATTGGAATTTAGAAATTTGTATGTGGTGTGATTTGATGATTGTTTGAATATGTCATTTTAAGAGAAAAGCTAACTATTTCTAAAAAGAAAAATGCCAACAAACAAAGACAGCTTTTGTGTTCACAGGCTGTTGAGTTCCTCGGTGTGAAATCAGAATGTTTATCCATTCATTATTAGTTGAGTTGCATTTTCATAGTGGAAACTTTATTGAGACACGAATACTTTTGTAGTATATTGTTGCAATTTGCAACACATGTTTATATTACTTCTTGAGATGGGCTTATTATGTAAGTTCACTGTAATTGTCATTGTGGCAGTCATGATGAGATGTTGCTGCCAGTGAGAGCCTAATGTTGTGGTTTCTGCTTTGTACTTGTAGATCATGGCTAAAACAGTGTGCAAGTAAATGTTATGTTGTTGATGTTTCTCATCTATAGTTGCATGTAAAGGCCAAACGTGAACTAGTGTTCCTGGACACATCAAATGACTGCATTTCGAGCAAGTGAAGCCTTTATAAAGCAAGGCACTAAGTGAACTAGAGGCTTGAGTTTTTAGCTAACACTATTTCCTAGATGCTGTGGAGCTAATGTATAGATGTACATTCCCGCTGGTAGTACTTTTACATGTCTGGTTTTTGTTATTTCATCAGCCTCTCTTTCACCGAGCTAGAAGGATAGTGGAGCTAAAGCAGTTCAGTGTGGAGGTTGAAATGTTCATTCCATTTAATTTGAGTCAAGTTTTGTCTCGACCTGAAGGAGAAAGCTACTTTGACAAGGTTGACTCTTTGTCTCCGTTTGGTCGGAATATAAAACATTTTTCGATGAAAAATTTTCAACATTCTAAATACATCATTGGAATATTCCTTTTGCAAAAAAAAAAAAAGTAGTAATAGAGATAAATGATTGTAAAAAGTGTTCTAAACATCGGAACATTCTAATTACAACATTGAAAATGATTGTAAAAGAGATAAATGTAAAATTTGGATTTTCTAAAAAAATGTGGTGAACACCTTTTTGAGCATGGGCTAACCAGTGACTGGTTTAGATGTCTTGAATTACGCTTTTGAGAGCAACAATTAAATATTTGTCAGGTTTGATCTGTTTATCCCATTTCATCACTAGCTTTCCATAATAGAAAATTGGATTCGGATTGTCCTTTCACTTCTGGTTCAGGTTCTGCTTCTGCAGATTGGTATTGTGTACAGTTAGTTTGAAACTAGTTCTCGAGAATGTCAAGAAATCTGAAGATGCTAAAAAATATTCAATTATCTTGTTTGTGCTGAAATTAGCTGCAATAAAATAGAAGTTGAGTATTAGAAACTATAAAATTTGCACTTCTAGTCCTTAAATTTCATGTTTGGTGCCCTTTAACTAATGTTGAAATGTGTTGATAGTTATTAGCTATTGGATTTTGATTAAATGTATTAAAAGTATCACCTTATTAGACACTGGGGAGTAGAGCTGCTGGCCCCTAAATTTTGGGGGCCAAAAAGGCCAACTCCTCAAACTTGGGGGACTGAGATTGTGATGTTTTCTTTCTGAATTGACTCCTTAGATTTTTCTGGCTTGTCTTATCGTCACTTAAGAAACAAATATTTAACATGCAAATACTTAAGACTTGCTTCTTAACAGGGGGATGTTGGATGTGGAAAAACTGTTGTAGCATTTTTGGCATGTATGGAGGTTATTGGCTCAGGGTATCAGGTAAGTTACTCACTGCCACCCCTCAGCTCAAATATTCTTTTTAGGTTCATTTGTATTATAAGATTGTTCAATGAAATTTATCTTACAATTTTGGGATTGAGTACCTTCTCATGGATCTCATGAACTGAAAATAATGGAGTCAGATTATGATGAAAATTATTTAAGAATGCTTATTTCTTTTGAGGATAACATCAGAAAAAAGTTATGTTCTATTCATCGAAATGAGATTCAGTTCTGATAATCTGATAAGAGTTGTATTAAATTTTAGTAAGTTGGACTTCTGTTTTTGTTGTTCAATTTTAAGAATTTTAAAATATGGTTTAAGGAAGGAAAGTCACTGGTTTACTCTTCTCTAGGCAGCTTTTATGGTTCCAACTGAATTGCTTGCAGTTCAACATTATGAGCAGCTTCTTCAATTGCTAGAGAATATGGAAGTCCACCATGAAAAACCATCGATTGCTTTGCTGACAGGCTCAACCCCATCAAGGCAGTCACATCTTATTCGTGAGGTAAGATTTAAGAAAGCTGACATCTTACCTTTACCTCTGGTTCCTAATAACTTAATCTAGTCTAATTGTTTGCAGGGTCTCAAAACTGGAGAGATTTCTATGGCAATTGGCACTCACAGTTTAATAGCTGACAAGGTGGAATTTGCATCTCTCCGCATTGCTGTTATAGATGAGCAACATCGCTTTGGCGTCATCCAGAGAGGACTCTTTAACAGTAAGGTAATTTATTGGAGAAAAAGTACTTGTGTAGGATAAACAATATTAGCAGTTCATCATTGTGATGCATTAAGTCTTAAGATTATGAAGACGCTTGCTATTTTGACTATCAGCTCGAATGAGATGGAGAATGAATTTAGCTGGGTTTTCAGCATTTGAATTTGTTTTTCAGTATTCTTTATTGTTCTTTCATTTCCAGGCACACCTTTGTTCCTCATTTTATGACACTTTTCTATTTATATTCTCCTTTTTTTGGTTTTTCATCCCCTTTGTCCTTCTTTAGACTTTCCTATTTGTCTCTGTAATGGAGTGTTTTCTGATGTAGAGACTTGAGTTGTTTTTTTTTTGGGGGTTGGTTGCATTTCTACTGTAATGATATGATACTTGTGGTCCTTCCTGCAAGGATAACAGGAGCATGGACCACAGGCCTCTTTCTTTGCACATTTCTTGTTCCCACCTTCATTGCAACTTTTGGTCAACTGTAATTTCTTTAATATGGTTTTACTGCACGAAAAAGAAGTATTACGGTGGAGCCTCATCAGTCACTTACAAGTTATAGTCCTTGCGAAAAACCAGAATATTATGATTCACCTTAAACTGTTGAGTGCATCCTTCAGTACTTTGTTTAATTTTTTTCATCTACTCTTTTAACGTTTCATTTTTGGTGCTCATTCAGTTATATTATAACCCTTCCACTTCCAAGCTGGAATCAACCAAGTCTGATGATTCACTGAAATGTGATGGCGTCATGGCTCCGCATGTTTTGACTATGTCAGCTACTCCAATCCCAAGAACACTTGCTCTGGCATTACATGGCGACATGTCTCTGACACAGGCATGTGAACTATGTTAGTTTCAATCCTGATTGCACGTTTTTGTGAAAAATTAGTTAAGCTAGTCCTTTAACTTCAGGTTTCATGTTTTGTGTAGATTCATTGAAAGGTATAGCTAATATTTTAAGAGAAGTTCTTACATTTGGCTTTTTCTGGAAGTGCAAGTTCTGTACTTTCCAGCCTCAGAATTTTTCAATTTTCTCTATAACATGAGATTGAAGCATTGGCTAAGGGATTATGATTTTTTTTTTTTTAAATTACTATTTTCCTGTTGAGTTTCATTAGCTTCCAAAGTTCATAGTTGTGAAGTGATCCACACACTTCTGTAACTGTGGAAAGATGGTGGAGCATCATTAAAAAAGACCAATTAATGATCTCTTATTACTGAAGGTGAGTCAGAAACTGATCCAGTAGTGGATCCTCTTAGTTGGAGATCAAAATTGTCTGTGATGAATTTATTAGTTGATGTATAGTCTAGGTTATTGTAATTGTTCTCCTTTTTAAAAAATAAAACATTTCTGTATTGGCAGATTACTGATTTACCTCCAGGGAGGATACCTATCGAAACACACATAGTTGAAGGAGATGAACCTGGTATTGAGATTGTTTATCAGGTATATATGCTTTTATTATGGATCCCATAAGTGCAGTGATCAGTCTATTCTGAGTGAAATTGTACTCTTACAATCCTTAATCATCTTTCTTGTAAAATCTTTTTATTATATTATTGCTTTGTAGTTTGCTTATGATAATTTTGGAAATATGACATATCTAAAGATCATGGATAGTGACCAACAGTAATATAGGGTCTAAAATTTTTTGTTTATGGATGCTAAGGGCGCTATAAACCAAGTAGTTAAGATAATTTACAATCATGTGACCCCAACAGCTCTGGGTCCCATAGCCACAATCCTGGGCCATTTGTGGGCCTCTTAAGTCCTGGTGTAGAAACAGGCGAATCCACTCTGGTGCGTCGATCAATTTGGTCCAAAATGTAAATCACTGCATCTTGCTAAAGTTTTATCATTTTGGATCTGAGATCTATTTTTACTTGAAAACAAAGAGTGAAATTCATGTTTTCACCGCCTAGAAGCAAATGATATGTTTCTGCATTCTGTTGTTCAACAAGATTATATTGTTGAATTGTTGTTGATTGTGAACTTAATTGCAACAGATGATGCTGGATGAACTGAAAGACGGTGGGAAAGTTTATGTAGTTTACCCAGTAATTGAGCAATCTGAGCAACTGCCTCAGCTTCGTGCTGCTGCAGCTGAGCTTGAATCAGTATCCAGTAGATTTCCGGGTTACAATTGTGGGTTACTACATGGAAGGATGAAAAGTGATGCAAAAGATGATGCATTGAGGCGATTTAGATCTGGAGAAACTGATATTTTGCTTTCTACTCAAGTAATTGAAATTGGTGTTGACATTCCAGATGCATCTATGATGGTTGTAATGAATGCAGAGAGATTTGGGATAGCTCAGCTACACCAAATCAGAGGCCGAGTTGGGCGCGGTGATAGGAAGTCCACTTGTATTTTGGTAGCATCTACAGTGAGTAGCTTAAACCGGTTGAAGGTCTTGGAGAAATCATTGGATGGTTTTCACCTTGCAAACATGGACCTCCTCCTTCGAGGTCCTGGCGACTTACTTGGTAAAAAGCAGTCAGGACATCTACCAGAGTTTCCTATTGCTAGATTAGAGATAGATGGCACCATTCTACAAGATGCACATATTGCTGCACTGGTACGTAATCTACTTTAGTGCGTTTAGCTGGATTTACAAATTGTTCTTTAGACTCTCATTGTTTGGTATTATATGCTTTATTGTTTTTCTTCAAACTTCGCCTCATTATTGTTATAGTAGTGTCGAAAGGTAGTGTGATTAGATTATACATGTACCTTAAACATGAAAATATCAGGAAAAACTGACGGGTTGAGAATGATTAAAGTTCAGCAGGAAGTCATGCCTTGACATTTGGATATACTCAAAACGTAGTTTGTTCTTGCTGCTTTCGTAAATTCCTGTGCCTTTGATCTGAAATGCAAAGACAGCTCTTTTGGCATCAGTTACTGTTTCTGCATCCTGATGTAGCCAAATAGTTTTTTAGCTTAAGCACCAAAAATGTTTATTTCAATTAGTCAAGCTGAGTATCTTTAACGCCTGCCGTTTTGCTGTTGAAGCAGAAAATCTTGGAACTATCTCATGATCTGGAGAGCTTTCCGGATCTGAAAGCCGAGCTTAGCATGCGACAACCTCTTTGTCCTCTGGGTGATTAATTCATAGTAATCGCCCTTGCGATCTAGCATTGTTTGCAGGGTTACTCCATGCATTACTAACACAAGGCTCAGTTTAGTGGGCACATTCTTCTTGTTTGCCATTTTGTGTACATGGTTTTTGGACAGAGGAGTAAAACCAGTTAGAAACTGTGCCAAATGCTGCTAACCTAGAACAGGGATTGTACCATGAAGTGGTTGTCATGTAAAGTTGTACCATTTTGATGAAACACCATTTCATTATGATTGTTCTCGTATGTTTTTACCCATGATTGGAAGTGGAGAAAACAATGAACAAGATAATATGTGCAATCTCAGTGCTTAAAGTCATTGAAGACTTGGGAGTTTTACTAAAATGGCTTTTGTTTTGTTTTCTGAAAATCAGTGGGAAGTTTGTTGATCATCAGGCAGTTGCATTACATTAGCAGAAAGTCACGACTTTTTATATCATAGTATTGGGACTATCGTGCATGATAGTTTATTGTATAGAGTCTAAAATCACTTTCATGTTGTGGAGTTTTTGAATGTCCATCGTTTCTCCACCCTAATTAATATAATTCTGATATTTATTAATAGACTATTTTGTAATGTAATTTTACGACTATCATTTATATTTTAGAAAGTAACCGTTGCTCTTATTGCTGTAATGATTATGAATCTGACACAACTTCTAGCCAATCTTGATGGAATGTTAGCTTGTGCTTTTTTGGTTGCTGTGATGAAAAATAATAAAACTGAAAAACCTTGGAGACTTAACATATTTTGACAGAATAACATATGTTGCTTCGGTTTAAATGACGTTTTTGGTCTGAGATTATCATTAAACCATTATTATTCACAAAGGTCGGAGTTAAACTAATGGAAATCAGAGGTTCAAAAAGTAATTTTTTATCTTTGTTTTGGTAAGATATAATTTTTTATTTAAATAAAATATAATTTAATAGGACGTAACTCGTGGTAGGCACTTCCCATTTTAAATAATAAATTTTAAATTCAAGTCACTTTTATATAAAATATATATAATTAATAAGTTTTAAGTCTTCATTTGTAAAAATATATATAATTTATTAAAAATATGCATAAATATATAATTTGAATATTAAAAATAAATATGATATATATTAGTAATAGAATATTATAAAACTTCTTTTTTTTTTTTTTGAGATAAAAGATAATTTTGAATATTTGCTTTGTGGGATGAGACAGAGTCGCTGACAAGGCAATTATATGGTACCGAAAAGATTTATCGGGGAACAAAATTTAGCAATATAGAGCCCACGTGTTATCCACTAACGCAAAATCACACTATTCACAAATTGGGAAAAAAAAAAAAAAAACAAAAAAAAAAAAAAGGAATTCTACCCACAATCCAATCCAGTCCACCATGGAGAATAGGGTACTGCGGCCCAAAATAGGAAAAGGTCACACGGCAGGGAAGAAAAACAACCGGACATGTAGGCCCATATTTCCCCCTACACAATCATCAACTTGGGACCCACAGATCCTGTTACTTTGCGGGCTTCCCTGCCTAATCATCATCGGAACTTAGGCCGTGAAGTGCGAATCCACGACCCCGAGAGATTTTTTATTTTTTTAATGATTATATTGGTTAATTATGGTGGGTGATTCCAAACCAAGGTATTTATTTATTATATGATTAAAAATTTCTTATATTTTATAAGAGATATAGTAGTTAAGGAGTGTTTATAATATTTTTATTTATTATTAAAAATTTTTTAACGTATTATAAGATACTTATTATTGTCGATAATAATAATTAATTTTTTATTTAACATAGACACTTGAAGATTAAAATTATTAAAATCATTGCTTCAAAGATTTAAAAATGCTTTATATCTAAGAGATTCGAATGCCAACCTATAGTGATTTGAACCCTACTTTTAGTTAAAATTAGATGAGTTTCGATTGATCAATCATGCTTTTTTAATTTATGAAAGTTTACTAAAGACAAATTTAAGGGTAATAACATTAATATAAATGACTATCCATTCGTATATCAATTGGTAGTTGTTCTAGATTAATTAGAAGCTTTGAGTTCGAGCGTTAGAAATGCAATGATATTCAAATAGCAAAAGGACTTTGTCACCGTAAAATCTAAAATTAAAATATTTTTTTGTTTTTTATAAGTGGTCTTGTATTACTTTTAGTCCCTTATAATTTTACGGGAGTTTTTTTAATTCATAAATATTAATTTATTAAGTTTTTTTATTCCTCTTAACAAAAAATTTGGTCAATAAACGATTTGACCAAATTTAATATTAGTCATAGAGGGTTTTATGTTAAAAACAATTTCAAGAGCCTTTATATAATTTTTTTTTCTCCAAACCCTAATTTGTCCCTTCTTTTCGTCTTGCACACTTGAAGCAGAATGACGCCAGGCATCTACACACCAACAACAATATCAGAACCACTCATCAAAGCCTGCCCCTTTTTGTTAATCAGCAGTTTAGCAAGCAAGGAGTCAAAAGATATGGCTTCAGTAACACCAAATTTTGTCAAATCGTTTGTTGGCTAAATTTTCTGTTAAAGGGACTAAAATGCATAATAAATTAATGTTTGGAGACTAAAAAAACTTCTATAAAGTTATATGGGACCAAAAGTGAGACATCACCAATTATAAAGAAAAAAATGCATTTTGACCAAAATCTAAATTAATTGATAGGAAAAATATAAATATTAGGTGCAACATAAAAAAAATATAAAATAAATAAAATAAAACGAGAGATTTTTTTTAACCTACCCTTATATTAATAGATTGTTAATAGCTAATTAAAAAAATAAAATTTCGACCGATCTTTTGAATCTGCTTCAAATATTCATGCTTAAATAGTGAATTTTAGAATAAACAATCTCTTTAGCTTGTATTTAATTAATCAATCTTTATATGTAGGAAATATGGATTTCTTATCGATTTGCTTTTGTACTTGCAACCTTGACGCGAGTAGATCGATTAGTGATGAATTCCATATGTATTATCTCATATCTTCACAAGTTTTTTCTTTAATTTTTTGTTTGATGAAATTCTTGAACGGATGAGATATATATTTAAATTATGTATTAGTTAAACTCTCAATCTTACATCGATTTTCAAGAATCATGTCACGTTAGGAGTAAAATAATGTCAAGAATACACCATAAGTCGTATGTAAAATAAACACATGACAAAGACCAAGGAACCACAGCATTCAATAATTCAACAACAGGCAATTGTATCTTGGATCAATCGAATATGTTTTTGAATCCATCACTTTCATCATCCCACTCTGATTCAACCAAGTCCTGTACTGCCTACTACTTCTACCCCATTCATTATTCACCACCAATAACCCATGCCACCATAGACTGATTAATGTCACACCCTTCACATCTTTTAAATTCAACCCCAACTAATCATTCATATAAATGAAAATTACAAGTATTAACGAGAAGGAGATGGTTTAGTGGTTGACCTTTCTCACTTAGAATTATGAAGATCTTGAATTTAAATCACATTGAGAGCACTTAGAAGCATGAATATTTTGAGTTTGAGTCACACCGGAGTGAATTAATTAAAAAATTACAAATACTATTAAACTCAATTTAGTTTTAAAAATTATAAAATGGTTATGATCATCTACATATTTCGTCTTAAAATTTATTTTATAGAATTTTGAGAAAAAAAATCATTATAATATAAATTCTTAATTATATAGCTAAGATGTATGGGAGTATATATTGATGATGCATTGTATATCTATTTTAATTTTAATTTTAGAATTATTATTGTAGAATTAAGAAAAATTATATTGATAGAACGTAATAGTTTATTAATTATAGACATCAGGTTAAGTACAGATTTATGTTTTACTGCAAACGTGTATATATACTTTTATATGTTTTGACTTCTTGTCTTTTGACCAAAATATGTAATACGTATAATGTGAATGTAACCATTTAACTATATAATTGGCTAAGGAATTTAATTAATTTTTTTTATAAGTCATTATAAAAAGAATTTTTTTTTTAAAAAAAATACTTTTACAGCTTCAATGAACTTTGTGTTTTTTATAACTGAATTACCCTTATTCAGTTACAAAAGCTCAAATAGAAAAAGAAACACTCCTATTAGTTAAAGTTAGTAATTATAGGAACAGAGAAAACTTTTTTTTAAAAAAAAGTAGTTATAATAGAACATAAGTAATGCTAAACTGATTTTTGTTATTAGACAATTAATGATTCTTAAATTGTATATAAACTTAAACAAATTATATATATAAAACAGATAATAGTATATATGTACACGCTTGAAAGCTCATCTCTTCTCTCCCAAACTCAACTCTAAAGAATATTTTTCTTCTCCTATCTTTCCATCATGAGAGGATGAGAAAAATAAATTTGTTTCCCGTTTTCGTTTTCTTGTTTTTAATTTTGTTATCCAATAAAGGGGGATTATCCTCAATCTTTATTTTCTATTGTCATTCAGTAGGTTCAGATCTACTGGTAGTGTATTTGGTCGCGACTTCATTGATAATGTTCGTTGTTATAGTGGCGGTTTCGTTAGTGAAGTTCGTTTGATTGGTAGAGACATCGTTGAACATGTTCACTGGTTTGGTCCAAAAAAATTCAGTCATCATTAGATCTATGATTTGGAGTTTTCATCGAAAAATTAGTGATGTATCCGTGTTCGGATTAAAATTTTGACATGGGGTATATCCACCGCTTGACAGGGTAGATCTATATAGGTTTATCCGTTGTGTGTTCTTTGACTGTATCTTCTTTTTATCAATCGTTGCTGGACATTTTCCAGTAAATTAATATATATCTTTTATTTAAAAAAAATATAACAGTATATAGTATAATCTTTTCTTAAAGGAAAAAATACACAACTGGTCCTATATAATGAACGTGGTACACATTTGGTCATACACTTTTGAAACATGACAAATTTAATCATAAATATTTTAATTAACGAATTTTATACTAATTTAACGACTGACTCTGTAGCCATTAAATCAACTGCCACGTGTCATATGACTGTCACGTGGTAGGTGACTTAACGACTGCTGAATTAGCTGTTAAATTCTATTTAAAAATATTAAATTAGACAAAATATGTCAATTTTAAAAATGTTTAAGACCAAATTTGTCAAGTTTCATACGGTACTACCAATTGTGTATTTTTCCCTTTCTTAAATTGTGAACGTGACTTCATCTCTTATTCAGTTTGTTGAGTCATTCAATTATACCTTCAACTTACATACTGTATTCAATTATTTATCAATAGAAATCTTCAACTTACATATAATTAGACTATTTTATCAATTAAAAAATAAATATTTAGGGTATTAATAATTTCTAGGGCAAATTACATTTATCTCCGATATGATTAAATTAAACTTTGATTTCCCTCGATGTTTCTAACAATTACATTTACTCTCTTTAATTGAAGGTAAAAATCGAAAAATGTCAAAATACAAAAAAATATGGCGAAAATTTTCAGTTAAAATGAATTTGAGTGATTATGAATGTGAACTTTTTCAATAATATTTTTACTCAATAAAAATGTTTATGTAAGTGATTTTAATTTTTTTCATCAATTATAGGATTTGGTTGTTATAACTTATAATTTTAAATGGACAAGAAGGAAAAAAATACAAATTTAGTCAATATATTATGGTCTAGTGACAAATTTAGTCCTGAACGTTTAGTAATAAGCAAATGTAGTCATAAAGTTTCCTAATAACAATATATTTAGTCTCATAATAATTTTGTATAGATTTAACGGTTATTTTTTAATTCCGTCAGTCCATTATCACGTGGTGTACATGTGGAAGTTATAAATTCACTGAAATGATGCGTGGATGACACGTCATCAAATCTGCATATAGCAATGAACTGACAGAATTGAAAAGAATCTATTAATGCATAAAAATAATTATTACAAGACTAAATATGTTATGATTAAAAAATTTTAATACTAAATTTGTTAATTACTAATATTCAAAACTAAATTTATCATTAAATTATATTATATACTATAAAGACTAAATTTATATTTTTTCTGACAAGAAAGTAAATATAATTATCAACCATTTCGAAACTGATATGTATAGTCGAGACGGCCTTGATGGTGCATAATAAGGTTGTGGGGGATGAAAGTCAATTGCCAATCATTTCGGCAGCTGACCACTGAACCGACAAGGCAGGCAGACACATCTCTCTTTATGCTGATACAACAAAGAGGACCTTGCTCCTTATTCACCTACATCTCCCTACTATTTAATATTTTCCCAAGGGACACGTGTCCTACATCAGATGGGGTCATCATCCCGTTTGACTTGATGACCTTATAAATATTTATTTATCCCTACTTATTCACCCAACTTCCTTTGTTCCAACCATTGTACTCTCTCTTTTCTCTTCTCATCGCCATTAATTTATGCTCTTCTTCTTGCTTCCCAACAACTCTTCTTCCTTATAAGGAAAAGGGAAAAACACCCCATCATTATTCTTTCTTCTTTCTCCATTTCTTCCTCTCCAAAATTTGGTTTCTTTTCTGGGGGCTTCCCTCACCATCCTCGCTTTCACCATGCCGGAAAGCTCTACTTGTTTAGAGCTGACCATAGCGATTGCCGGCTTATCTTCATCTTCTTCAGGTAAAAAATACGATTATACGTTACAACCGGATTAATTATAGTTACTTATTCATGGAGTTTAATTTTCAATGTCTGATATGGTTGGTACCTGTGTTTTTTTCTTTTATGTTTGTCAAGCCCTCTTCCTAGGGTTTTTTTTTTTTTTTTTTTTTAAATTTCGCCCCGATTAAATTATGGTTTTGTTTGATCTCCTTGCATGGGGGTTGGAGTATATTTTGTGGTCCACCAGAGGCAAATACTATGAACATGGTGAATTTTTTTCATAGTAGACATTTGGTTAATTGTCTTTGAATTTTTTTTTTAATCATATGAATGGATGATCATCGATTGTGTTGATTTTACTATTCTAGAAACTGAGATTATTCAAGCAGTAAATGAATTTTGAATTTGATTGCTGGGTCAAATATCAAGTGTTGAAGACAGTAAAGGAAGGGGAAGGTGGTGGTAGCGGCGGTGGCGGAGTCATGACCATTAGAGATTTGGACATAAATCAAATCCCATCAGGTGGAGGAGGAGGAGGAAGGGAGGAAGAATATTGCATGGAGGACGAAGACGACAGCCCAAGTGGCGGCGGAAGAGGAGGAGGACCGCCGAGGAAGAAACTCCGCCTCACCAAGGAACAATCTCGTCTCCTTGAAGAAAGTTTCCGGCAAAACCACACCTTGAACCCCGTAAGCATGTCTAATTCCACCACTGTCACTGTGTGTGTGCGTGTTTTTTTTTTTTTTTTTCAAAAAATTCATAAGTTTATGTGTTCAATTCAATACTGCTATACTACTAAATTAATGCGTAATAAATTCAGAACATTAAATTAACGTAAGTAGTAATAGAAAAATCAGTTTAAATAAAATAAAGGCTGAATTGGTATTTTGGTCCCTTTTAAAGGGGGGTGTTACTGTTTTGGTCTCAAATAAAACTACGATTGTTGTTTTGGTCTCTTATTAATTTTTTATTAGTATTTTTAGTCCATTTTTACGAAAAAATTTAGAAGATTACGGATTAACTCATTTTATCGTTAGTCAAACCTAATTTTTTCTTCAAAATAATTTATACCATGATGTTTTCAATCCATTTTATGACTCTGTTCTTCATGAATGTTCAACCCATTTAAATCGACTCACAATCCGAAATAACGGTCGAAACCCTAAATGGGTTGAACATTCATGAGGAACCGAGTCATAAAATTAATTGAAAACATCATGGTACAAATTATTTTGAAGAAAAAATTAGATTTGACTAGCGATCAAATGAGTTAATCCATAATCTTTTAAACTTTTTCGTAAAAAATAACTAAAAACGCTAATAAAAAATTGATAAGTGACCAAAACAGTAATCGTAATTTTATTTGGGATCAAATGAGCAACACTCTCATTTATAAGGAACTAAAATACCAATTCGGCCTAAAATAAATGTAATAAATTATGGTTTTTGGCAGAAACAAAAGGAAGTTTTGGCCATGGAATTAAAGCTAAAGCCACGACAAGTGGAGGTGTGGTTTCAAAACCGTAGAGCAAGGTACTATTCTTCTTCATAGTTTTACTAGTATTTATTTTTACGTGTTGAATGGTCTTTATATATCATCATTATTACGTGTGGACTGACCTTAATTTGCTTTGTTTCTTGGTGGCCTTCTCAATTTTAATTCCCCAAAATTTCTATATATAGTGTGGAACCAGAAAGTGTTTTTTTCTACTATGCCATATTTTTTCCCTCCTTTTTTCCTCCAAATATTATTCCCTCTTTTCCTATTTATACAGATAAAGAAGAAAAATAAAAGTAATTAATTAATTAAAAGTTTAATACTAGTACTAAGGAATAGAGAGAGATAGAGAGTAATTGATATAATTAGTTGTGGTACATTAGTCATTAATGATATTTAATTAGGAATGTTAGAATTGAAAAACAACCATTAAATGTTTGTTTCAAAAAAACTAAAATGGCTAAAAAAAAAAAAAAAAAACCTCCCGCGATTTACATTGGTCCGAGAATTTATAAGTCACATATTTCATTATATTTTCTCCCTTTATATTACTAGTTGGTTTTTTTTTTTCAATTTTATCCGACATAATTATTATCATTAATGAGTCGTACTAATATTAATTATATTAAATAGTACTAATTTAATTATTAAAGAGTAATTTCATAAATTAATAATACATTTAATATAAATAAGTAATTTTATTAATTTGTGCGGAAAAACTTAACTTCGCGACTCATGAATAGGACGGGCAGAACGGAAGTACTTAACCTGTGGAGGAAGTTAGAATAATCTCTTGTTGACCTAATTTTATATTGAAGTCAAAATGTATGCAATTAAGTTGGTTTTTTTAAAATAAAAAATAAAATTGACAATTAAAGCACGAGGCAAATGACCAAGAATTTACTATAAGTCTTATAATAATGCTGTTTGGACCATGGATAATTGTTTGAAAAATTTTTTGTGAGGTACGTTTTTATAAATATTTTATTTATTATATTATTTCACTTGTAATTTAACATTTTAAATGTAAATTAGTACTAAAAAACATGTATAATTATATTATTATTTTTACTTACAATGCTGAGATTTGAACACTCGACCTCATCATTATAAACCCTTACCTTTACCACCCTATAATTATACTAATTTGAATAATTATACTAATTTGAATTATTAAAGTAATATGGCATATGTTGATAATAAATTATTAAAAATAATTATTTTTATAAAATAAAAAATAATTTTTAAATATAATTAGTATTATAAAAATGAATGTTGTGAAATTGGTGGAGAAAATTGACTACTCATAATTTCGATACTTATATTGGAACCAAACACATACTCTAAATAAAGAATAATGGGAAGAAAAAAAGGGGGAGAAGAAGAAGGTTGAGCGTCCCGTGGTCATATTTTCATTGTTTCCAACACAAATAAAAGCTTGACCGCCCCCCATCCCATAATTAAAATAAATATTGACCAGACTTTTCAAAATACTATGTTTCAACCTGCATTAAATAGTATAGTAGTCAATATAAGTTGATCCATGTAACCAATTTCAATATTATTATTACTATTAATTATTTTCTCATCTCAAATTAATACTTTCACGTCATTATCTCATTTTCATTAAATTGAACGTTTTATTTGATTCTATTAAATTCAATTTATAATATACTGTAGGGAAACAATAAATTTTTTTTACGAGATAAGTAATTTTCACATTAATCTTGATTTTAAACACGATTATTTTTATGGCATCGACAGATTATAAGGTGTTTAATGTGTTTTCTTCTTATTAACTACTAATAGTGTGTTGGATATTTGTTGGTGAACAATCCGACTGTGTGTGTTTGGGGGTGGTGGGGGTGGTGTTGTAATGATGAATGGTTAAAGGCGTGGTTCCTTCACTTATTTCGAGTTTGAATTCCCAATAAATTTGCTTATTGTTTACCCACTTTTGGGGACAAGACATATTCAAGGATTCATGTTTTTTGCATATTTTTAGGTGACTTGTCTCTTCTCATTAAACACCTACCCTAAATTCTACTCCTACTCTCTTTATTATTTCATATTCTATCCATCCCCGTTTATTTATCATTTTATAAATATATTTTATTTCTTATTACTTGAAGTTTTATATTTATCTAGATAATTTTTTTAATTTTTTCTCTTTTATCATTTCTCAAAATTTGTAAGTTAATTAAATTCTACCATTTAATTATCTATTTTCTTCATAAACAATTCACTTTCTCTCCAAATTAATTGAGAGTAAAAAATAATACTTACTCAACTAAATCAATACTATCTACTTTTCCTTGAAAGTAATAAAAAGTGTAAAGTGACATAAATAAGAACGGAGGGAGTAATTATATACTATCGTTTTTACTTTTAAATTTTAAATTAACATAACTATACATAATATTTGTATAGTTTATAATAATAATACATATAATAAATAATGCTTTAATTTAATTAAATAGTTAACCATTCATATTATGGATATGAATTGGAGTAACGTGTGGATCTTCAAACAGGAGCAAGCTGAAGCAGACAGAAATGGAGTGCGAGTACATGAAGAAATGGTGCAGTTCATTGGCCGAACAAAACCGGAGGCTGAAAAAGGAGGTGGAGGAGCTAAGAGCCCTCAAAGTCGGTCCGCCCACCACCGCCCAAAACTGCAACCCTCTTCCGGCATCCACACTCACTATGTGCCCTCGCTGTGAACGAGTCAACACCGTTGTCGGCCAAGACAAAGGCGGTCCTACTCCTACACCCACCAGCAACGCCACCACCACCACCTCGTCGGCCGGCCCCACATTGTCGGGTAAAGGGCCATCGCTGTTTCAGCCCCGACAACACCCTTCCGCTGCTTGCTAGTCAAGAAATGTTCTCATTATGTTGCAATGAGCAGTTAATTATAAATTATAATGTCTAATTAGTCATTAGTAGTATTGATTAGAAAGAAAAAATTGACTAAGTAGTAGGGAAAAAAAATATCAACAATGTCAATATCACTAACTAAATTATGGGGCTCGTGCAAACGCACAAGTGGTTAAGTTTCTTTTACTTGTTATAAATTATATAATTTTTTTAATATATTATATTTATTTTTTTAAATAAAAAATATTCCTGCAATAGTATAATAAAAAATCAAATTGTAAAGTAGATTTAAATTTTGAAGGTAAATACGAATTGAATTTGGAAGGGAACGCATCAATTGTTTGAGATAATTAGAAAGGGTAAAGAAACTGTATTAGGTGAACTAAAATAGATAATAAGTAATATATTAAATTGATAAGAAATTAATTATTTAAACATTAAAATTCAGATAAGACATAAATAAAAAATAATTCTTGTGTAACATATTTCAGCAAACTTTGATAATTTTGAAATTTTAAGTGAGAATTTGATAATTCTTTCTTTAAGAGATAGAAGTTTTAAGAATTTAAAATAATCTCATATAGTTAAAATTTAGGTCGAATTGGTATTTTGGTCCCTTAAATGGGAGTGTTGCTATTTTGGTCCCAAATAAAACTACGATTTCTGTTTTGGTCCCTTATCAATTTTTTATTAGCGTTTTTAGTCTATTTTTACGAAAAAGTTTAGAAGATTACAGATTAACTCATTTGATTGGTAGTCAAACCTAATTTTTTCTTCAAAATGATTTGTACCATGATGTTTTCAATCCATTTTATGACTCGGTTCCTCATGAATGTTCAACTCATCTAGGGTTTCGGCCGTTATTTCGGATTGTGAGTCGATCTAAATGGGTTGAACGTTCATGAAGAACAGTCATAAAATGGATTGAAAACATCATAGTATAAATCATTTTGAAGAAAAAATTAGGTTTGACTAGAGATCAAATGAGTTAATCCGTAATCTTCTAAATTTTTTCGTAAAAAGAGACTAAAACCGCTAATAAAAAATTGATAAGGGACCAAAACAGCAATCGTAATTTTATTTGGGACCAAAACATCAACACCTCCATTTATAAGAGACCAAAATACCAATTCATCCTAAAATTTAAACAATTAATCTAATTTTATTTTATTTATAGTAGGTTCATGTTGTAACTTGTAGCTAATGGAGACAATTGTCGTAGAATTTCAGTTAAGTTAAGGGCCAATAAAGTTAGATTAAAGATAGACAAGTTTTATTAGTTATCGTTTCATCACTTATTCTCTACCGCCTCAATTTGAACTAAAATAATTCCCTACAATACTCTCTCTTTTGCATTCTTTTTAAATAAAAATATAATTTTATCAAAACTTATAGACTATTACCTCAAAAACTGAGGAGGTAACTAATAAACCCCGTACTTTTTCTATTCTCATAAAAAAGTCTAGTTTAAAATCATTTTTTATCCCATAAAAATAACCAAACTTCTATATTTTTAGTATATTATATCTAAAGTACATGATAGGAGCAATCTTGTGGTGGGTGAAAAAAATTTAGAAATTGATTTTAATCAAAGTAGTACTAATACTTGGATTGAATTAACTCCTCTCTGACACTTTTCTATGACAAACTTTAATTACTTTATTTATATATTATATTTTTAATTAATTTTTACGTAATACATAATTATTTACACTCTTATATTTTTTTAACACGACGGTTCACTTTTTTAAAGGGTTAGAGTATATTAAATTATTAAATATGATTTTTATTTTTAAAAAAATCTAAAAAATATATTAAAAAATAAAATAATATTAAAAAAATAAAGTATGAAAATAAAAATAATCTAATAAAACTATATGTTGCTGATATATATAAATTAACCTAAAATATAATATATGAACAAAGTAATTGAGGTTTGTCACAGGGAGTGTCACATAAAAATGTCATAGATTATGAGTTAAATAGATAATTGTGTCAGCAATTAGCTCAAAGTAAACACGATACCTATTCTTAAAAAATCAAACATATTAACTAGGAGGCGTATGTGTGAGACGTCTCCCTTAATTAAACACAGTAATAGTTTAGGCACCACACAATAAAAACTTTAGGGCGAGTTATATTTATGTTTATTGTAGTTTGGTCAAATTATTGATTTTCTCTCGAAATTTTTGATAATTATATTTATTCACATTGACTAAGTAAACTCATAACAATCAGTCTTTTAGTTGACGAAAAATAACAAAACTACTACTCACGTAAAATACTTTTATTGAGTCAAAATATTATCGAAAAAATTTACATTCACAATCATTCATTTTAGTTAAAAATACTCAAATATTTTGTCTTTTTGACTTTTTTTTATGTTAAGTAAATATAATTGTTAAAATTTGGAAAAAATGGTAATTTTATGTAAGGTAAATATGATTCGCCTAAATTTTAAGGAGTGACAAACTTTTTCTCTTAACACGGTGTTTGTAGCTTTCCTAGGACAACCTTAATTCCCACCCAAACATGCATGCTCGAAGAAACTTAAAATATTCAATCTCAAAATTAAGATGTCGAGAAAAAGTTAAAGCTACTACTAGTTCAATATATTACTCTGCTCCACTTTTAGGGTTGAAATACTTGGTTGCAATTCTGCATTTCTCATTTTTCTCCACAAAATTTTCAAACTTGACCTTTACCAATTCAAACATTTGACCTTTACACTTCCTGTTTTTTGAAAATATCTTTTTTTTTTAAAAATATATATATATATATTTTTGTATCCTAAATATTACAAGATTCAGTTTTAAAATAAACTATTAAAATTATATTAAATTAATTAAAAATTATTTAGCAATAATTTATAATAATAAATTATGAACAAATTCCTCTAAAATGTGATGATGGCCATAATCTGACTGTCCTCTGGATGTATGCATGCATGCACGGTACACCTGACCTGTTCTCGTGTGCACACTACTACGTACGACAATCCCCAAAAATCTGAGACTGTCCGGTTGGAAGTTTTCAACTGCGAACGTGTTAGAAACAGCGCATAAAATTCGAAGTGAACCTTCGAATGAAACCAATAAATTATAGAAAATCAATAGATTATAATTTTAAGGCACAAATCTTTCTGTAACTAAAATCAATAGATTATATAGAAAGATCAACTGCTCAATATGTATAATTTTCTATCTTTTTTTAATAATTTTAAATATTTTATGTAAAAATTTAGAGACATAAAAGAATTAAAGTTTTAAATGACCAGAAAAATAACAGAATTATACATTCAAATAAATAACATATAGTATTCGCGAGGTTGTGGCTCAATAGTTGATCATCTCCCCCTTAAAATTAATAAGTTTTTATGTTATTTAAGATTTGGCTCTTCTTTGTACTAAAAAAAATAATAAATAGTATTAAATACAGTTTCTTTTTTACCAAAATATCTTTATTTTAAAAAATAATAAGATATTGTGATTAAAGAAATAATAAAATAATAATTTAGAGACGATAAATAAAAACATGGATCGATATTTAAGCGTTCACAATCAAATTTCTAGTTATTGGACCTGTTTTTATGTCTAACACTTTCTCTAACTTTTTATATCAATTTTTTTAAAAGGTTTAAAGAATTTTAATAAAATATTTGATACAAATCCGATGACTATATAACTTTGAATCTTACCTTGTTTATCATGCTAAAATGTGGGAGGTTTAACCTATAATCAATATCACATAAATATTATTTATATAGATTATGCCCAAATAAGAAATGTTTTATAATGGATAGCGTAATCCAAACAAAATTAGATCCAATAAAAAATATAAATTCACTAGAGAACTATTTAATCACCCTTCAAGAGAGAGAAAATTTAAACGTCAATTTATTATTATTATTTTATTTATTTTTACCTTGTAATCTAATTTTCAGTTCAAGAACCTTTAGTTTTGGGCCAAGTTTTTTATTTTTCAGTTTTGAGATCTTGAAAATTTTTTTAAACCCAATTGAATTGGTTGTATTTTTTATAATCCAATAATAGTTAAATCCAAGACAATTGGGCTAAGCAAGGAAAGTCAGCCCATGTGATCCAAGTTACAAAATACAAGGATTTTTTTTGCTGATTCAAAATGTTACACATGTTTGAATTCTTGTTTTCAAAAAAACAGTCAGTACATTCACAATTGCAATTACAGCACACTTTTGTGAGTAATGATTGATTATTCATTTACATCAATTGTCAAACAATCATAATATTTGTTTCAGAACAGGGGCGACACAAACTTTAAAATTTTAGGGGGGACTACAGCGGCATGAAAAGAATATCGGCTGGAGTTCCAACCGGAATAACCCTACTAATGAAAATTCCGGCTATTTCAGAAGTGGACGCCCTCCGAAGCCAAAGCATAGTTCCGCCCCTGCTTCAGAATCGATGGTCTGGAGGGTAAATGAAGAGCTTAAATTTGCCAATGTTGTTATCATTTTGTGCCTGTTCTAGCTTCAACTTCTGAAGTTTTGCGGCAGAGGAAACCAAGGAGAGATTGGTGCAGTGAAGAACTACTGATTGGAAGCTTGGAATATCAGCCAATCCCTGTGGCAGATCTCGAAGTTGATTGCAATGGCAAATGTCAAGGCATTTGAGTTTTGGAAAATGATCTGCTGAAGAAGCCTCCCAGATAACCAAATCTGTTTGTCCAATGTGCAAGTACTCAAGACCGCGAAATCCCCCTTTCTCAGTCTTCCACAGCTTCCCTTCACATGCATAGTTCTTTAGCTTGAGAACCTCAAGATTTTCCAGCTTCCCTAATGTACCCATCTCTTTCCAATCCAGGAGGGTGTTTTCAAGTGTGAGCTTTGTTAGCTTTTTAGGAAAGCTTTTCTCTAAAGGAAGACTGTACAATGTGGAGGTTAAATCATCATTAAGTAGCTTCAGGTTTTCCAGGGATTCTAGTTCGCCGATATTTCCAAAGAAACTGGATTCGCCATTGACCTCAAAAAGCCTGGTTAATGCCCCAAAGATGCCTAGTTTCTTGAGTTTGGGTGTATGATAAAAAATCTCTTTTCTACAGCTTTCAGGGGAGATGGTGGCTAGTGTTTGGATGTTTGCTCCTGCAAAACCCTCTTCTGTTTTCTGGTTTTTGGCATCAGGGCTCAGTAAATTGGTGGATGAATTAGTATGTACATGTCTCAGCTGTCCCATCTTCCATATGTCTGCTTTTATATCTAGTACTGGAGATGAAGTATTCACTATAAGAATTTGCAAGTTCAACAAGGCAGACATCACAGAAGGAAGAGCAGAAAAGCTGGAGGAAATGGCTATGTATTTCAAGAGGACAAGGTTTCTTAGGTCAACTGGAAAACGAGTGAAAATGAATGATTCAATCTCCAACACTCTGAGAAGCTTGAAGGCTTTTGGAATGGAATTAACAAATTTTGGCTCCACAATTGTTTCTTCTTCCTCCTGGAAAGTTAAGAAAGAGCGAACACTATTACCAGAAAGTCTTTTAGAGATGTAATCTTGAATGTTGACATTGTTGATGCAAAGGCGACGATATTGATCCGATGCTTCATTTCCAGATAAAAGGAGGTATAGGTTATCCTGGGTGATTTCCTGGAAAAGATTGTCCTGTTTGGCTTTCTTCTTGTAGAACTCAAGCAACTGGTCGTGAATTCGACAAGTTTTGATTTTTCCATTTGATCTCCTCTTTCCAACCATCACTAAGTTTCTGCAAACAAGCTCTTGAAGGTACTCTTCAGCCACATCGTCCAGATCCGAATCCTCTTCTTCTTGCTGTATGAGCCCTTCAGCAATCCACAATTGGAGTAATTTCCAGACAGGGATCTCAAAGTTTTCACGAAAGACACCGAGATATATCAAACATGGTTTTAAATGGTCTGGCAAGTGACTGTACATCAACTCCATGATCTTTGTAATCTGTTCTTGATCTCTACCATTGTAATCCTTCACACTATCAGCCACATACTTCCACCAATCAACTCTGGTTCGATGACTCCATACAATTCCTGCAATAATCACAATCGCCAATGGAAATCCGCCACATTTTTCCAGAATTTGTGTCTCATACAACTGCAACTCCTTAGAACAGTTGTTATCACCAAAAACCTTCCGGCGAAATAACTCGAGACTCTTATCCGCCGACAGAAAGTCTAGACTGTAAAAAGAGATCTCGGGATTCAATTTCTCTGCTAATTTTGCATTGTACGTAGTAATCAGAACTCTGCATCGCTTGTTGTTTCGAGGAAAAACATGTTTTAATCTGATCCAATCTTCTTCCTCAAAAACATTGTCCAAGATAATAAGATACCGCTTCCCCTGCAACTGTTGATGAACGTGTTTCTCCAGCTGATCTTCCGACATGGTGTTAACGTCAGGATTGATTCGTCGTCTAAGCGAACTCAAAATCTGGAGGAGCACATCCCTTTTATCATATTCTTTAGAAACATGGATAAAGGCACGAATCATGAATTCATAATCAACATTTGAATCTTTCAAAACTTTTTTTGCCAACGTTGTCTTTTCATGTCCTATCATTCCCACTATTGAGATTGCCTCAAATTGCTCGGCCCCTCCAACAAGAAGTTTGCTCACTTCTTCCACTGCTCCATCAAAACCAATGATCTGCTCCTCGTCCACTTTAGGAGCCTTTTTTTAGCATAAAAACAAACCAAAATCACCCAATTTAATGAAAAATTATAAACTTAACAAATGAAAGAACAATAATCTAGTGAAAAATATAGAAAGATGTCTTTGAAATATTACAAGTTGTCCTCAAAAATATGCAAAACAGATTTGGAAATGGCCACACTGCCCTATATTACTCTTCAGAAGAAACAGCCATGGGGGAGAGGAATGCCTATAGTTCATAGAGTAGTACATTATCCAAAATATATTTATCTAAATATAATTATCATCAATGAGTAGTCATTTCCATTATATATTTTTTGAGCAATCATTTCCATTATATATAGTGTGGCTTAATGTTAATTACTAATTATAATAATTAATAGTTTGTAAATACATAAATTAATTGTAAAAACTATTCAAATATATACATAATGGTTTATAACACTGATCTGTTAGGATTTGACTTTAAAGCAGAGAGAGAGGTCAAACAAAATTTAAAATAAAATGTAGAGAGAGAGAGAGAGAGAGAGAGACAGTTGACTATTCATTCAAACTGCGGGGAAAATGAATTTACCTTTTTAGGCTTTGCGGGTCGTTCATCCCTATCAGGGTTGACAATCACAAATTCTTGATCTTGCATCGTCGTTTCATAGCCACTATTTGCCTTTTCTCGATTAATACGCACCACTTTTTCTCCAATTTCCTGAATCTCTTTCCTCGAATCCTGAAGCTTTTTCTGATAATCCATGATTTGAAAAGCTTCAAAAATCCATTCTCTTGATTCCTCCGCCGCAGCCTGGAGTACTATGTAAGTCTCAACCACATCCTCTGCTCCATGAACAACTCCTCTAATCTCCACCCCCAATTCCTTCTCGGCGTGATTGATATACTTTGAGTCATTATAATCCTTGATTGCCCCTCTCAAATTCTGGAGTTCTTGATGCAGTTCCACAACCCTGCCCCTGACGTCAGCAATGAACTGGGAGTTGAATTTTAGTATTTGGGTAAGGTTTTCGAGGAGAATACTCACGGCTGCATCTGGAATTGACATTTTTTGCTTGTGTCCCTTTGGCTCTTCTTTTATGAGCCCAGAAAGATGCAGAAAAAGGTGTGGAAGACAACGAATTGGGCAGAAAAAGGTGTGGAAGACAACGAATTGGGTTAAGGAACTAATTCCCCTCTGAAATTTTTCCTTAAACTACCAGAAAGTTTGTGTGAAGCAAAGTTGTGGGATAAGCTTTGGTCAATTAAAAATGGCTATCCGACGTTAATGGAGATGTTTTTTCCTTCTCGGATCAGACACCAGCAGCATAGTTATTATATGCCAGATTAATGTTTTCTTTACAACGGTTATGCATTCAACAAGTAGGCTTATTCAAACCACTCTCTCCATATTATATACAAATGACTTTTTCTTTTTTTTTTTTTTTTTCCTCCACCAAAGAAAAATTGCAGGACCGAGTACTTTTTTTTTTTTTTTTTAATTAAATCCCATCACAGTATTTTAATTTTGACAATTAATTTTTTAACATTAAACTTATGAGCTTTTTCTTATTAGCTCATTGATGACTTAATTTTCAAAGTCACACCATTTTAATGAACCAACGAGTTATATATAAGCTTTTTCCTTCATGGAAAATATGGATAATGAAATTTTATGTAATCAATTATGTCATATAATGAGCAATCTATTATTGACAATAGTTGTTGATATTGAAAAAGGAAAATGAAGATAACTTTCATTAGGGCTAAAAGCATTCCCACTACTTCCAAAGGGACTACCTTTTTCTTTAGTTGCTTTGGTAGTTTATCCTCCAAGCAATTTTGGAATTCCTCTTGTTGGAAGGTATGTGTAAAGTTCTTTGATTTGGATTATTGGAGATAATGATTTGATTTCAATATAAATTAATAAATATGTTACCGAACAAATATGAAGTGTATATGCCTTGAGTGTTTTGTTTAATTTTGGAAAATGATTCGAATAGACTCAATTGGTTTAAATGAAGTTTTAAGGGACTAAATAAGAACTTTTTCAAAATTTAAGGACCAAAGCAAGATTATGCGTTTAGGTTAAGGAGCCATCTACATAATTAATACTTTTAATTGGGGTAGAAATGTAATTTTTTAATCCACATGGATTCGGTCCCCAATTAGCTAGTAGCTTCCAAGATTTGTTTCGTGTTTTTTTTAATCTCTTTTCCCCTTTTGTAAAGAAAAATATTTGTTTAGTTTTTTTTTTTTCAAAAAATTAACATTATTTCTCTTTTAAAAAAATAATATATTCGAATAATTAGGATGAACCTGAGTCATTATGATGATAATTTTATATCATTAAACCAATTAATGTCACAAGTGACGTGTTTTACCGCTTCATTAAGCAATGGGATTAAGTTAATTATTCTTTTTAATGACAACGCAGTGAGTCATTTTTTATTCTCATGACTCATGAATTCTGTCAGAATGAGAAAATTAACATTTTTCTGTTATGGAGTACATCTTTTTCATGCAGCTTTTTGAGAGGGAGATTCAGAGAAAAAACTATGGGAATGACCATTAATTTATTAAGGGTTGTTATAAATTTACATCTTGGGGGTTGCATTTCTGCAATTTTGTAATTGTTTCTCCCAAATAATTGTTTCTCCCAAATAATAGTTATGCTTTTTGAATTATAATAAAATTATTATTTTAAAATAAAAATAATATTATTCTTGTATAAAAAAAATATTGTGCATGTTAAATTCAATCTCATTTTATCTATTTGATGATTTTAAGATCTAAAAATATCAAAAAAAAAAAAAAAAGGTACTCTTACGTATACAAGAGGGTTGTAGTTTAGTAGTTGACACTCCTCAATTAGCATTAATAGATAGAGTGAATTTTAAAAAAGGTCATCATACTTTGATAAAGTTTTGGTTTTGGTCACTAACTTTTAAAAATTAAAAAAAGTCACTAACTTTTACATTTGAATTTTGATTTTGGTCATTCCGTCCATATTATCCGTTAAGCCCACTAACGGACCAAAATTTTGAGGGTATTTCTGTCCAATCATATCCAAAAAACCCATGTACTTCCTTTTGAATTTTAAAAAAGGTCATCATACTTTGATAAAGTTTAGGTTTTTGTCACTAACTTTTAAAAATTCAAAAAAAGGTCACTAACTTTTGTGTTTGAATTTTGGTTTTAGTCATTCCGTCCATATTATCCGTGAAGCCCACTAACGGACCAAAATTTTGAGGGTATTTCTGTTCAATCCTACCCAAAAAATCCATGTGCTTCCTTTTTTGTTTACTATTTATCTTTCTTCCTCTCACCCTCCCCTCTTTTTTTTTTTTTTTTTGGTATTCATCTTTCTTCTACAGCCACCCTGTCACCCTTCTTGCCGGAAATAACAAAACCCATTCTCCCAAAAACGTCCAGAAACGTTTACATCCATGCATGTGAATTTAAGCTGATTTTTTTCACATCCATCTTTTCGAAAAAAAATCGACTTAAATTCACATGCATGGATGTAGACGTTTCTGGGAGAATGGTGATGAGTTTTGTTGTTTCCGGCAAGAATGGTAGCAGGGTGGCTAGAGAAGAAAGATGAATACGGAAAAAAAAAAAAAAAAAAAAAAAAAGGGAGGGTGAGGGGAAGAAAGATAAATAGTTAAAAAAAAAAAAAAAAAGAAAGCATATAGGTTTTTTGGGTATGATTGGACAGAAATACCCTCAAAATTTTGGTCCGTTAGTGGGCTTCGCAGATAATATGGATGGAATGACCAAAACCAAAATTCAAATGTAAAAGTTATTAACCTTTTTTGAATTTTTAAAAGTTAGTGATCAAAACTTAAATTTTATCAAAGTATGATGACATTTTTTAAAATTCAAAAGGAAGCACATGAGTTTTTTGGGTACGATTGAACAGAAATACCCTCAAAATTTTGGTCCGTTAGTGGGCTTAACGAATAATATGGACGGAATGACCAAAACCAAAATTCAAATGCAAAAATTAGTGACATTTTTTGAATTTTTAAAAGTTAGTAAACCTAAACTTTATCAAAATATGATGACTTTTGTTAAAATTCACTCTAATTAGATATAAATTTAAGTCATTATTATTATATTTTAATTTAATAAATAAAATTATTATCTCAAAATAAAATATAAATTGTATTTCTACGGAAGAAACTGTATTAAATTTCACCAAAAAGAAAATTTTCAAAAGTTATGAACCTTCCAAACTAAAATAAAACCGATTTAGACAAAAGAGAGGTGTAGTTCGATGGTTGACCCTCCCTTTTTGAATTCAAATCATCTTAATTTCCACCTCTATTTAAAAAAAAACCAAAACAAAACCGATTCATCTATAATAAAATAATACTAATAATTTTGTCTTAACATATTTTATATTTTATTATTAAATACATATTATTTTATTTGAAAATTTTAAATTAATAATTATTTTTTTTATATAATGTAGAACTAAAAAGTTATAAACAAAATATAATAATAGCAAAGATTTTATATAAATTTTAACTTATTGAATTTTTTTTTCAAAAAAAAAAAGGTTGTACAACTATTATATGTCAAAAAAAAAAAAAAAGGATACAACAATATTACAAAAGCATTGAGTGGATTGAAAAGCCGGAATATATTGGGCCGACTGTTTTAAAAAAACTTGGTTGCTTCCTATTATTTGCCAGTTCGAAAGCCAAAGAACTAAAGAACGGAGAAGGGAAAGAAAGAAAAGGAAAGAGAGCCAAACAAAATATAGAAATAATTGTTTTACAAAGCAACACAGATATAGAAACTGAGAAATCAAAAGTCTGCAGTTATTCCTCATAAGACATCAACTGGAAAGTAAGATGAGCCATAAGCGAGCTCCAAATTGTTATTACTTGAAGAAAACCGAAACAAAACACACACCAAATAATAAGGGTCTGATGAAAATGTTTGATCACCTTCACTAGTCGGCCTTAATCTTCCTTCAGCAAAGGATCATTGGACTTGCTTCTTTGGACAATCTAAAGGGCAAACATTCCATCAGCAAAGGATTACTGGACTTCTTTGGACAATCTAAAGGGAAAGAGAAAAAAGGAGTTCAGCCAGATAGAGTTCAGTACAATCTAAAGAATCATAGAGATAAACAAGAGTTAAAAACGAAAAAATTAACTCACTGACCAGTTAAGGAAGCACCACATCATAGGGACAGGGTGGAAAGATTCAGTGTTCTGGAGGATAAACAGAGAGCTTAAACTCTATGGTTTTGCCGGCTTTTTTACCTTGTTCAAGCTTCAACACCTGAAGTCTCCTGGCAGAGGAAGCCACCTGAGGATTGGTGCAGTGAAGTGCCACTAATTGGAGGCTGGTAATTTCTGAAAAACCATGTGGGAGAGCTTGAAGCTTTTCGCAACTATGGAGTTCAAGACTCTTCATTTTGGGGAAATGATCTCCTGAAGCCTCCCACAATACCAAATCAGTGTGTCCAATATGCAGGTGTTTAAGGCGTTGAAAACCTCCTTTTTCAGTCTGCCAACGCCTTCCTTGAAATGCAAATTCCTTCAACTTGAGTACCTCAAGATTTTCCAACTCCCCTAATGTGTGTATCTCTTTCCATTCCAAAAAGGTATTTGACATGGTGAGTTTTGTTAAATTTGCTGGGAAGCTTTTCTTTGGAGGAAGGCTATAGAGCTTGTTGTTTACATCATCATTCAATAACTTCAAATTTTCAAGTGATTCTAGCTTGCGAAGATACGAGAATAAACTAGATTCACCATCTACCTCAAAAAGCTTGGCTAATGTTCCACAAATACCCAACTTCTTGAGTTTGGGAGTGCGATCAAAAACTTCTCTTCTGCAACTTTCAGGTGCAATAGTGCATAGTGTTTGGACATTTTTATCTGACACAATATCTTCCTTATATTTCTGGCTTTTGGCAGTAGGGGATGGCAAAGTGGAGGATGCATTAGTATGCAAATGTCTGAACTGTGGCATCTTCCATAAGTCTACTTTGATGTCAAGTGTACGACAAGTAGTACGCACTATAAGAGTTTGCAAATTCCACAAGGCAGACATGGATGAAGGAAGACTAGAAAAGTTGGAGCTAATGGCTACATATTTTAGAAGAACAAGGTTGCAGAGGTCAACTGGGAAACGAGTGAAAAGGAGAGATTGAACCTCCAATACTCTGAGAAGCTTGAAAGTCTTTGGGATGCATGCAACATGTTTTGGCTCCACAGGTGTTTCTTCTTTAACAAAAGTTAAGAATGAACGAACACACTTACCGGAAGGAGTTCCAGAAATGTAATCCGAAATATTGATATTGTTGATGCAAAGGCGCCGATATTGATCCAAATTTGGGCTTCCAGATAAAAATGATTCCAGCTCATCCTTCTTGATTTCTCGGAAAAGGTTTTCTTCTGTAGCTTCTCTTTTGCAAAACTCACGGAGAGTATCATGCATGCGACAAGTTTTAATTCTATCATTTGACCTCCTCTGCCCAATCATCACCAAATTTCTATGAACAAGTTCTTCCAAATATTGTTCAGCAATATCCTCCAAGTTAAAATTCCCTTCTTGTTGAATGAATCCTTCAGAAATCCATAATCGCACCAATTTCCAAACAGGGATCTCAAAGTCTTCACGGAAGACACCAAGATAAAGGAAGCAGGGTTTAAGGTAGTTTGGAAGGTGCTTGTACATCAAGTCTATTACTGTGTGGGTTTGTGCTACATCCCTAGCCACGTAATCCTTCACACTATTGCCAACACCTTTCCACCAATCCACCCTATAAGGATCATTTACAAGAATACCTGCAATAACTACCAAAGCTAATGGCAAACCGTCGCATTTTGCAGCAATCTCCACCTCGTACTCTTGTAATTCCTCGGGACAATGATTCTTGTGGAAGATCCTCCACCTAAGCAATTCTTGGCTCTCTTTTAATTCTAAGAATTTCAACCTGTAGATAGCACTGGTATTTGTTGGATTTGCATGCGTTGCCACCTTTTCATATCGGGTAGTTATTAGGACTCTACACCGCTTATTATTCTTAGGGAATGCATCTTTGAATTTATCCCAATCTTTTGGATCCCAAATGTCATCTAATACAACCAGATATTGTTTTCCCTCCAACTGGTTATGGAGATATTTCTCTAATTGATCTTCTTCCAATTTTGACACATCATCACTGACCTGGGTGAACTGCTTCAGAATATTTAGTAGCACTTCCCTCTTGTTATAATCTTGCGACACATAGGCAAAGGCACGAATCATATAGTCGTAATCAATATCGGGATCCTTATAAACCTTCCTAGCAAGTGTTGTCTTCCCAAGTCCTAACATCCCAATTATAGAGATGACTTCAAGATTTTCTACTCCAGTTCTTAGGAGTTTTTCCACTTCGTCAGCTGCATCGTCAAACCCAATGACATGGTCTTCCTCAACTTTGGGTGCCTACCAGTATAGAAAACAAACCCATCTATCAAATTAACAGGACCATATGATAAGCTAAACTTAACAGAACCAAATATTTTATCACTGATAAGATGAATCATAAGACAAATTAAACATGTGTTCATCATAATTAAACAGTGTAGTACGAAAATATGGATTCCGAGGACCCTCTTTCCATTGCACAACACATTGAATGTATCTTTTAATAAGTCAGTCATCAGGGCAAGAATTGAAAAAAAAGTTAAAAATATTTCATCTTTTATTACAGATCTGATAAAATCCCATACAGAGGGGAAGCCTGAATCAGTGAGATTAATATCAAATTATTCAAGTTAATTAATTGTTGATATGTTTAACCGCGGTAACTAAGCAGGAAAAGATACCTTACACTGATAAAGTAAGAAAATTTAAAAGGGCAGAAAAGGATTGGATATAAGTACCTCATTGGAGTTTCCAGCTCGATTAAGGCTGACGATTGCCTGATATTGCAGTACCTGAAGGCCATTCTTTACACTTTCATCGTTAATTTTCTTGACCTTAGCACCCACTTCTTCAATCAGCCTACCCACCTCTCGAAGGGCAATCGGGTAATCTGTATACTTATGAAAAGTTTTGGACACCCAACCCCTTGACCTCTGAACGGCGGCCTGAAGCAAGTAAGTATCAATGGCATCCTCGGCTTCTCCGAGTATTCCTCTGATCTCGTTGACCGTTTGCTTAAGAAACTCACTGTCGTGATTATACTTTGAGAAATCCTTCATCAGACCCCTTAAGGCCAGCAGTTCTTGCTGCAGCTTCAGGATGTTTTCCCGGATGTTAGAAACCAGACTGTAGTTGTAAACAAGAACTTGGCTGAGGTTGTCCAAGAGGAAAGTCACAGCTGCATCTGGAACAGCCATATTTACTCTGTTTTTTTTTATATTACTTGATTTCCCTCAGCTGAGATCTCTTTCTAAGATCTGCAAGAATGATGAAATGGAAGTGTATATGAAAATAGTGAAGATCAAGACTGATGAGCGAGGGAGCTTCTGGAGTGGAGTTTGGATAGAAAGAATCGATGCTGAGGGGGAAGCAGCTCACAAAGTGGAAGGATAGTTTAAAGACCAAACAGAGGGTGGACGTTGACCCATAAAGTGGCTATGTTTCTTCACCTTTTAGAGTATTTTACTTTACTTAAAAATGTAATTTTTATGAAAAAAAATTAAAATTAATGTAACATAATATAGTCATTATTTGAGCAAGGCTTTTTTTTTTTTTTAAATACTTTTCTAAGAACTATTAATTTTGCTATAAAAGATTATTATCAAATAATAACTATAACTCCCTTCAACCAAAAAAAAAACTCTAACTTCAAATTTAAAATTTTCACTCCAAAAGTTTCTTACATAATTTTGAAAAGTCTTTCTTTTCAGCATTTTCCCTCTTTTAAAAAATGTTCCCCCAACTTTTTTAAAAAAATTCTCACAAAATTACAATTGCTTTTTTTTTTCTTAATTTTTTATATTTTTTTTCTTATAACACTGAGATTCGAATGATAATCTTATAAACCCTCCACTCCAATCCAAACCTAGCCTAAATGCGTTAAAGAATACATCATATAAATAAAAATAAATAGTAAATAAACCTTATTATATTATTTAATCATGCATGCCCATAACTTTTTCTCTTATCTACATACTATTTGATGAAATATATTTAATATACATAAAATTGTCCATTTCGTTTTTGAGGTTTTAACTTTTATTTTAGGGTAAATTACATTCACACCTTATCAAATTTATCGAAATTACTAGTCACCCCCTTCTAAAAATTATATTCTCAATGTTTTTGTGAAATTACAAAAAAAAAACACTGTTCAGTTAAAACTCACATTATTTTTATCCCAGATTATATTATTATTTTTATCCCATAAAAAAAAATTTAGTTTATAAAATTAATTACCAATGTATAAGTGACTATGCAAATTATTTTTCTTTCCTTAAATTAAACTCCTACAAATATTAATATTTGTGGACCTTGCTCAAAATTTGAATTCTCTGTTCAGGTGGGGAAATATTTATTAAAAAAAAATGGAGCAGTAATAAAAAAATTTACCTTTATTATTACAAGCAGTAATAAATAAATAAAAAAGAATCTAACGTGGAATCCCGCGTCCGGGGCTGCTGGCCGTGTTGTCAGCAGCGTGGGCTCCTTCTTCTAGGAAACTGTGTCCATTTGCGCACTTACTTTTATATTTTTCTGCCAATCACAATTAATTTGGCACATGCATTTTTACGTGTGTGGTGTGGGTCCCTAATATAATAATCCAATTTTAAATAATAGTAGTAATTTGCTTTTACAATGATACAGTAATTTTTTTTTTTTTTTATCTGTTTCTGATTTTTGATGGTGCACCTAGGGCTGGCAATTCTTGTCGTGTTCGTGTTATCGTGTTCGGGTTGGCGTGTTGGCGTGTCGAGAAACCCCCAACCCTAACCCGACCCATTTATAATCGTGTCGACCCGAACCTAACCCGCGTAACTCGTTTAACTAAACAAGTCAGTATTTTTTTAATGTTTTTGAATTTTATAAAAAAAATATTTTTAAATTATCATTTTATTTATTTTATAATTAAATAATTTTAGATATTATGATACATATTATGAACGTTTTTGTTGTATGATATGATTTTTTTTTATTCTTGATCTGATATCTATAGTCTGTTGATCTGATGTCAAGTATTCTATGATCTGATGTCTATATAATCATGATGTGATCTCCCTTGTTAAGTATGTTTTAGTTATATTGTATGATTTCTTTTATATTCTTGATCTTATATCTATAGTCTGTTGATCTGATGTCTAGTATTCGCTGATCTGATGTCTATATAATCCTGATGTGATCTCCCTTGTTAAGTATGTTTTAGTTCTATCGTAGGATTTCTTTTATATTCTTGATCTGATATCTATAGTCTGTTGATCTGATGTCTAGTATTCGCTGATCTGATGTCTATATAATCCTGATGTGATCTCCCTTGTTAAGTATGTTTTAGTTCTATTGAATGATTTCTTTTATATTCTTGATCTGATATCTATAGTTTGTTGATCTGATGTCTATATTCGCTGATCTGATGTCTATATAATCCTGATGTGATCTCCCTTGTTAAGTATGTTTTAGTTCTATCGTAGGATTTCTTTTATATTCTTGATATGATATCTATAGTCTGTTGATCTGATGTCTAGTATTCGGTGATCTGATGTCTATATAATCCTGATGTGATCTCCCTTGTTAAGTATGTTTTAGTTTTATTATATAATTTCTTTTATATTCTTGATCTGATATCTATAGTCTGTTGATCTGATGTCTAGTATTCGCTGATCTGATGTCTATATAATCCTGATGTGATCTCCCTTGTTAAGTATGTTTTAGTTCTATTGTATGATTTCTTTTATATTCTTGATCTGATATCTATAGTCTGTTGATCTGATGTCTAGTATTCGCTGATCTGATGTCTATATAATCCTGATGTGATCTCCCTTGTTAAGTATGTTTTAGTTCTATTGTATGATTTCTTTTATATTCTTGATCTGATATCTATAGTCTGTTGATCTGATGTCTAGTATTCGCTGATCTGATGTCTATATAATCCTGATGTGATCTCCCTTGTTAAGTATGTTTTAGTTTTATTGTATGATTTCTTTTATATTTTTGATCTGATATCTATAGTCTGTTGATATGATGTCTAGTATTTGCTGATCTGATGTCTATGTAATCCTGACGTGATCTCCCTTGTTAAGTATGTTTTAGTTCTACTGTATGATTTCTTTTATGTTCTTGATCTGATATCTATAGTCTGTTGATCTGATGTCTATATTAACAAGTATGTTTTAGTTCTACTGTATGATTTCTTTTATATTCTTGATCTGATATCTATAGTCTGTTGATCTGATGTAAAGTATTCTTTTATATATATATATATATATATTCTTTTATATTCTTGATCTGATATCTATAGTCTGTTGATCTGATGTCTATATTAACAAGTATGTTTTAGTTCTACTGTATGATTTTTTTTATATTCTTGATCTGATATCTATAGTCTGTTGATCTGATGTAAAGTATTCTTTTATATATATATATATATATTTTTAATTTTTCGGGTTAACAGGTCAACCAGCCAACCCAGCGGGTTGATATGAACCTAACATGGAGATAAACGGGTCAACACGAACCCGACCCGTTTACTTAATCGTGTCAAAAAACTCAACCCTAACCCGTTTTTTTCGTGTCGTGTTGTCATGTCGTGTCAGAAATTGCCAGCCCTAGGTGCACCTTCCAATATTTTAGTTTAGGTTGTAATAGTACTTTAAAAAAGGGGAGAAATGAAGACAAAGTTAAAGTTAAAAAAAAAAAGGTTAAAATATTAAAATAGTATTCATGAGATACTTAAAATAAATATATTTATGTCTTTAATACATGAAAAGTATTAAAATTAGAAGGCATGAACTTAATTATATTTAAAAATATTTATGACCCAAATAAAATGTACTAAATTAATTTTTTTAAATAGATATTAGTCCTCATGTATTATTACTATTATCTACATTTTGAAACTGGTAAAAATCAAACACAAACAATAAATATAAATAAAATTGTAAAATACTAATAATATATTTATAATTGATAATTGAATAAATAATACAACTTGAAGAACGAGACAAAACCTACGTGGGTACGACTTTTTTTCATTCATCGTCTTTCTATAACTTTCTTTTTTAAGCATTGACTTTCTATAACTTAATTTCTACAATTCTTTCAAATAAAAAAAATTAAAATTGTATACATAATTATAATTTTTTTTATTACGCACCCAAATCAAATGACAAATTATATTATACGAGAAAATATACATACTTCTCATATTATTAATCCAATAAAAATAAATCATTTAATATTAATTGTATTATACAATTATCACTTAAACTCATATCACTTGGTTCTCAAAGCTAAGTAAGCATTTTTGGTAAAAAAAACAAAAAATAGAGCACTTGCATTTTATTAGTTTGTCCCTCCTTTTTCTGATCATAGCGCCATTTTACTTTCACATTAATTCCGAAAGTTTCAAATAATTCGTTTCATTTTAAAATAATAATTTTATTTATTATAATATTTTAATTTAATAATAAAATTATTAATCTAAAATATTTTTAAAAAAAATACTTCATCTGTGGAAAATTACAGTTACTTAAAATTACTTTTATCATATTAAAAACATAATTAATATACTTTTTTATTTATAAAATTTTTTATTTTAATTAATATATTAAAACGTTAGGAGTGAGAATAAAAAGAGTAAATTAAGAAAAAAAGGAAAAATTAAAAATATAAAGTGACAGCTAAAAAAAAAATTATAAATGAGATAATTTTGATAGGTAAGAACATACTGTAATAGGAGATGCCAAAACAACAAATTATATTATATGAGAAAATCATTAAAAATGAATGCGAAATGCAAATTGCAAGTATTTAGTATTAATTAATAGGGTTTAGAGTTGGGATTTCGTCCCTTAACGTGATTAATCCAAGGAATCCGGCTCTTCTGCAAAACGTCTTTTCATTTTAAAATACTTTAATGTTTTTTGAAATTTTTATGATTGGAAAAGGTTGTTATAATATATCTTAAATTTTTATTTTATTTTTTTTGGTTGTTAGAATATATAATAAGCTTTTTATTTGGGTCCACGTACGTACCTAGACAAAATAGGCTGGCGAAGATTTTAATTTGGAGCAATTTGCCAATCAGGCCTTTACATTGGTCATTTATACCATAATTTTAAAATCATAAATAATTATGATTTATTATATATATAAAAAAATTATAGATAATTTTAATTTACCAGTTCGGAAGCCAAAAACCTAAAGAAAGGAGAAAGAGTGGCAGACAAAATCCAGAATTCATTGTTTTACAAAGCAAAATGGATGCAGAAAATGGAAAATCAAAGTGTGTAGTTATTCCCCTGAAGACATCAATTGTGCATCGGAATAGCAGTGCTCCAAATTATTAATTACTCCAAAGAAAATCGAAACAAAACACACAGAAAAACACACACCAAATAATAAGTGCGATGATGAAAATGTTTGATGATCTTCACTAGCCGCCATCCTTCTTAATCTTCTTTCAGCAAAACGATCGGTGGATTGCTTCTTTGGACAATCCAAAGGGCCAAACGAAAAAACAAGTTAGAACTTTTCAGCCACATAGTTTGAGTTACAGTATAATTTGAAGAATTAGAGGGATAAATAAGAGGGAACCACAAAAAATAAATAAATAAAACTTCACTGACCTGCTAAAATATTCAGTAGTCCTCTGGAGGAAAAACAAAGAGTTCAAACTTAATGAATCTGTTGGCTTTTTTAGCTTGTTCAACCTTTAACACCTGAATTCTCCTGGCAGATGAAACCACCCGAGGATTGGTGCAGTGAAGTGCCACTAATTGGAGGCTGGTAATTTCTGCCAAACCATGTGGGAGAAATTGAAGCATTTCACAACTATGGAGTTCAAGACTCTTCATTTTGGGGAAATGATCTCCTGAAGCCTCCCACAATACCAAATCAGTGTGTCCAATGTGCAGGTGTTTGAGACGTTGAAAACCACCATTTTCAGTCTGCCACAGCTTTCCTTGAAAAGCATATTCCTTCAACTTGAGCACCTCAAGGTTTTCTAGCTCCCCCAATATACGCATCTCCTTCCAATCCAGTGAGGTATTTAACAATGTGAGTTTTGTTAAATTTACAGGGAAGCTGTTCTTTTGAGGAAGGCCGTAGAGCTTGTTGTTTTTGTCATCATTCAATAACTTCAAATTTTCGAGCCATTCTAACTTGCTAAGATGTGAGAACAAAGTAGATTCACCATCTAACTCAAAAAGTTTGGCTAATGTTCCATAAATTCCCAATTTCTTGATTTTGGAAGTCCGATAAAAAATTTCTCTTTTGCAACTTTCGGGTGAAATAGTGCATAGTGTTTGGACATTTGTAGCTGACACAATATCTTCCTCAGTTGTCTGGCTTTTGGAAGTAGGGACTGGCAAATTGGAGGATGTATTAGTATGCAAATGTCTGAAGTGTGGAATGTTCCATAAGTCTACTTTGATGTCAAGTGTAGGAGAAGTGGTTCGTACAATAAGAGTTTGCAAATTCCACAAGGCCGACAATTGTGAAGGAAGAATGGTAAAGTTGGAGCTAATGGCTACATATTTTAGAAGAACAAGACTGCAGAGGTCAACTGGGAAACGAGTGAAAATGAGAGATTGAATCTCCAATACTCTGAGAAGCTTGAAATTCTTTGGGATGCATGCAACATGTTTTGGCTCCACAGATGTTTCTTCTTTAACAAAAGTTAAGAATGAACGAACACACTTACCGGAAGGAGTTCCAGAAATGTAATCCGAAATATTGATATTGTTGATGCAAAGGCGCCGATATTGATCCAAATTTGGGCTTCCAGATAAAAATGATTCCAGCTCATCCTTCTTGATTTCTCGGAAAAGGTTTTCTTCTGTAGCTTCTCTTTTGCAAAACTCACGGAGAGTATCATGCATGCGACAAGTTTTAATTCTATCATTTGACCTCCTCTGCCCAATCATCACCAAATTTCTATGGACAAGTTCTTCCAAATATTGTTCAGCAATATCCTCCAAGTTAAAATTCCCTTCTTGTTGAATGAATCCTTCAGAAATCCATAATCGCACCAATTTCCAAACAGGGATCTCAAAGTCTTCAGGGAAGACACCAAGATAAATGAAGCAGGGTTTAAGGTAGTTTGGAAGGTGCTTGTACATCAAGTCTATTACTGTGTGGGTTTGTGCTACATCCCTAGCCTCGTAATCATTTAGACCATTAGCAACACATTTCCACCAGTCCACCCTGTAAGGATCATTTACAAGAATACCTGCAATAATTAATAAAGCAAATGGAAAACCATTGCATTTTTCAGCAATCTTCACCTCGTACTCTTCTAATTCCCGGGGACAATGATTATTGTGGAAGATCCTCCACCTAAGGAATTCTTGGCTCCCTGGTAGGTTTAAGTAGTCCAAGCTATAGAAAGAGTTGGAATTTGTTGGATTTGCATAAGTTGCCACCATTTTATTTCGGGTAGTTATTAGGACTCTACACCGCTTATTATTCTTAGGGAATGCATCTTTGAATTTATCCCAATCTTTCGGATCCCAAATGTCATCTAATACAACCAGATATTGTTTTCCCTCCAACTGGTTATGGAGATATTTCTCTAATTGATCTTCTTCCAATTTTGACACATCATCACTCACCTGGGTGAACTGCTTCAGAATATTTAGTAGCACTTCCCTCTTGTTATAACCTTGCGACACATAGGCAAAGGCCCGATAAATATAATCAATACCAATAGCCTGATAAACCTGTAAGGCAAGTGTTGTCTTCCCAACTCCTAACATCCCAATTATAGAGATGACTTCAAGATTTTCTACTCCAGTTCTTAGGAGTTTTTCCACTTCGTCAGCTGCATCGTCAAACCCAATGACATGGTCTTCCTCAACTTTGGGTGCCTACCAGTATAGAAAACAAACCCATCTATCAAATTAACAGGACCATATGATAAGCTAAACTTAACAGAACCAAATATTTTATCACTGATAAGATGAATCATAAGACAAATTAAACATGTGTTCATCATAATTAAACAGTGTAGTACGAAAATATGGATTCCGAGGACCCTCTTTCCATTGCACAACACATTGAATGTATCTTTTAATAAGTCAGTCATCAGGGCAAGAATTGAAAAAAAAGTTAAAAATATTTCATCTTTTATTACAGATCTGATAAAATCCCATACAGAGGGGAAGCCTGAATCAGTGAGATTAATATCAAATTATTCAAGTTAATTAATTGTTGATATGTTTAACCGCGGTAACTAAGCAGGAAAAGATACCTTACACTGATAAAGTAAGAAAATTTAAAAGGGCAGAAAAGGATTGGATATAAGTACCTCATTGGAGTTTCCAGCTCGATTAAGGCTGACGATTGCCTGATATTGCAGTACCTGAAGGCCATTCTTTACACTTTCATCGTTAATTTTCTTGACCTTAGCACCCACTTCTTCAATCAGCCTACCCACCTCTCGAAGGGCAATCGGGTAATCTGTATACTTATGAAAAGTTTTGGACACCCAACCCCTTGACCTCTGAACGGCGGCCTGAAGCAAGTAAGTATCAATGGCATCCTCGGCTTCTCCGAGTATTCCTCTGATCTCGTTGACCGTTTGCTTAAGAAACTCACTGTCGTGATTATACTTTGAGAAATCCTTCATCAGACCCCTTAAGGCCAGCAGTTCTTGCTGCAGCTTCAGGATGTTTTCCCGGATGTTAGAAACCAGACTGTAGTTGTAAACAAGAACTTGGCTGAGGTTGTCCAAGAGGAAAGTCACAGCTGCATCTGGAACAGCCATATTTACTCTGTTTTTTTTTATATTACTTGATTTCCCTCAGCTGAGATCTCTTTCTAAGATCTGCAAGAATGATGAAATGGAAGTGTATATGAAAATAGTGAAGATCAAGACTGATGAGCGAGGGAGCTTCTGGAGTGGAGTTTGGATAGAAAGAATCGATGCTGAGGGGGAAGCAGCTCACAAAGTGGAAGGATAGTTTAAAGACCAAACAGAGGGTGGACGTTGACCCATAAAGTGGCTATGTTTCTTCACCTTTTAGAGTATTTTACTTTACTTAAAAATGTAATTTTTATGAAAAAAAATTAAAATTAATGTAACATAATATAGTCATTATTTGAGCAAGGCTTTTTTTTTTTTTTAAATACTTTTCTAAGAACTATTAATTTTGCTATAAAAGATTATTATCAAATAATAACTATAACTCCCTTCAACCAAAAAAAAAACTCTAACTTCAAATTTAAAATTTTCACTCCAAAAGTTTCTTACATAATTTTGAAAAGTCTTTCTTTTCAGCATTTTCCCTCTTTTAAAAAATGTTCCCCCAACTTTTTTAAAAAAATTCTCACAAAATTACAATTGCTTTTTTTTTTCTTAATTTTTTATATTTTTTTTCTTATAACACTGAGATTCGAATGATAATCTTATAAACCCTCCACTCCAATCCAAACCTAGCCTAAATGCGTTAAAGAATACATCATATAAATAAAAATAAATAGTAAATAAACCTTATTATATTATTTAATCATGCATGCCCATAACTTTTTCTCTTATCTACATACTATTTGATGAAATATATTTAATATACATAAAATTGTCCATTTCATTTTTGAGGTTTTAACTTTTATTTTAGGGTAAATTACATTCACACCTTATCAAATTTATCGAAATTACTAATCACCCCCTTCTAAAAATTATATTCTCAATGTTTTTGTGAAATTACAAAAAAAAACACTGTTCAGTTAAAACTCACATCATTTTTATCCCAGATTATATTATTATTTTTATCCCATAAAAAAATTTAGTTTATAAAATTAATTACCAATGTATAAGTGACTATGCAAATTATTTTTCTTTCCTTAAATTAAACTCCTACAAATATTAATATTTGTGGACCTTGCTCAAAATTTGAATTCTCTGTTCAGGTGGGGAAATATTTATTAAAAAAAAATGGAGCAGTAATAAAAAAATTTACCTTTATTATTACAAGCAGTGATAAATAAATAAAAAAGAATCTAACGTGGAAGGTCGACAACTTCAAGATATTGCGCCCCAGTTGTCAGAAGTTCTCTCACTCTCTCAACTGCCTCGTCAAAACGAAGGTCGACAACTTCGGGGACCTACGAGTACAGAAAAAAACACATCTATCGAATTAAAGGAACCATAAGATAAGGTAACCTTAACACAATCAATTATAAGATTACTTAAGACATATATTCATCATACTTAAACCGTGTAGTACAAAAATATGGATACCGAACATTGGATGTATCTTTTATCACAAACAACTCCAAAGAACAAATGTTCATTTTGATCCAAATTACGCATTGTAAAGAAATTCCCGAAAAGAGTTCCAAGGCATGCACTTGTTTAATTCAGAGCATGGGAAGATTCAGTATATCAGTACCAGTCAATCTCATGATTCATGTAGATAAACAAAGATTGAAGGTCAACCCAAAGTTTTGATTAAGTGTCTTCACAAAGGAGCATCCCAATACAATAAGCTACACTCTGCTCTCCGCTCCATAATAGCTAAATGAACCTAATGGTAACTAAAATAATGTTATCACCATATTCTCTCATAATAAATCCAGTCATCACAGTAAAAATTTTAAAAAAAAATAGTTAAAAATATTTCACAAGTATCACCTTTTATTATTATTATGGAATGGGAGTATTTTCTTTTATACAAAGGTGATCGAACTCAAATACCTATTGTTTTAAGTAGAGACGCCTACCACTTGACTATCTCCCTATACCTATATGAGTACTTAATTATACATATATGATAAAAATCCCATAGAGTTGAAGCCAAATCAGTTAGATTAATATCAAATTATCCATGTTAATTGTTTATGTAATTTAACCTAAGTAACTAAGCAGGAAAAGAACATTTAAATGAGGAAAAAAGGATTGGATATAAATTTTAGTAGGTAGTACCTCAATGGAGTTTCCAGCTCGATTAAGGCTGGCGGTTGCCTGATATTGCAGTACCTGAAAGCCATTCTTGACACTGTCCTCGTTAATTTTCTTTAGCACATCACCCACGTCTTCAATCAGCCTACCCACCTCTCGAAGGACAATCGGGTAATCTGTACACTTATGAAAATGTTTGGACACCCAACCCCTTGACCCCTGAACGGCGGCCTGAAGCAAGTAAGTATCAATAGCATCCTCGGCTTCACCGATTATTCCTCTGATCTCGTTGACCTTTGACTTGAGAAACTCACTGTCGTGATTATACCTTGAGAAATCCTTCATCAGACCCCTTAAGGCCAGCAGTTGTTGCTCCAGCCTCAGGATGTTTTCCCGTACGTTAGAATCCAGATTGTGGCTGTAAACAAGAACTTGGCTGACGTTGTCCAAGAGGGAACTCACAGCTGCTTCTGAAACAGCCATCTTTACTCTGTTTTTTTAACTTAATTTCCCTCTGCCGAGATCTCTTTCGAAGATCTGCAAGCAGGATGAAATGGAAGTATATATGAAAATGGGGAAGATTAAGACTGATGAGAGTGAGAGGAAGAATTGATGCTGAGAAGGAAGAAGCTCACAGGAGTGGAAGGACAATTTAAAGACCAGTCATGGCGACAATGTTATATGATTTCTTTTATGTTAATTTATTATGCAAGCAAACCATTCATTCATTCTCCACGCCAATCAATTTCATCAGTTTACTTTATGTTGCTACTAATTTCATCACGCTAATAATATACTTTATCATTGATAATTATTATATAAATAATGCAACTGAATAATGATACAAAACCTATGGTGCGTACGACTTTTTTTCCATTCATTGACTTTAAGTATTCTTTTATTAATATTCAAATTTTTTTAAATCAATTACAATGGGCAAGGTGGAGATTTATTAACCCCACTCTAATCTAAGTGAATGTTCTCTTAACTCGTTATTACAATAACTAATATCTTTCACGATCTGCTAACTATTACAACCACTAATACGCTCTACGCCGCTACATATTACAAATATATCTTTTAAAATTGAAAACAATTAAGTTTTTGAAATCAATCAAAGACCCGGTACACTTTGTTGATATAATTATTCCTACCAAATATATTTTTTTTGAAGAATATAATTATTTAAAGCAAATGAAAATTTTAAAAAAAAATAAATAGAGATTGTGCTGTCCCTCCTTTCATGGTTAATGACGACAAAAGGTCAAAAAACAAAAACTCAAAAACAGCAAATTCCAAGTCAAAAATTACTACAAAATCAAAACAAAAAATAAAAAACAAGGACTGGCAATTACCTTAGTAGAAAGTCGATCGATCTATGTTTTTTTTCCCACACCTTTCAAAATTCACACTAAGGTTTCTCCTCTTTCGCTTGGTTTATGTCGAAAAAATCTCTTTTATTTCACATGGCCGCCTCCTCCATTTTGACCGTGCTTGATTCCGCCTTGGATGATTTGGAGTTGCGGATGAACCGTAATCCTTTCCTCGCTAAGTTCCTAAAGAAACAGAGGATCATTCTGAGGAATCTCAAGGCTTTTGTTCTTTGCTCCAAAAAGTTGGGCAACCATCCGGATCTGGGTTCCCTCTTGGTAAAGATTGAAGATGCTGTTGGAAGATATGCCAAGGAAATTCATCGTCTCTTTGATGCTTCGAACGCTGTTGTATTAATGCCACGGCTTACTCTAATTGGGGATGAGATTCTCTGTTTTGAAAAAGAGATAGATCGATGGTGCATCATTCTGTCGTATCTCACAGGGGGCTCAAGTTGTCTGACGGCAGATGAAATCGTGGGGATCACTGATTCCGTTCTTGGGAACACTCTTGATTTCCCTACGATTCTCAGATATCAAAGCTCTCAGCTTGTAAGTTTAACAAGTACAATGGAAGTCATGGGCGTGCACCTGACTTTTCTTAAAAACTTCCTTTGGTTTGCCATTCAGACCTGCGTTGACCATCGCCATGTGGAAGATTTGTTGACTCACTTCGAAGCCGTTGCAGTAGATGCCGCTCTTCTTTTCGTCCGAGGTTCAGGAATTGACGAGTCTGATGAGAAATGGTCTGAAAATTTGCAGTTGAAGTGTTCAATTCTCCTTCAAAAAATCACTCCTGTTGATCCTCAAGTTTGTCAGATGTACACACGCGCTCTGAGGAGTTCGAAATTACTCGCGCCAACTCGAGGCATGGACCATGGTTCTATGATTGTAATGAAGAATCTCCTTGATTCTCTCATATCTCTTCTTTGGGATGTTCTTCGGCTGGAAACATGTCATAATTTGGATCTTATAAAGGATCAACGGCAAGTACTATACGAAGGACTAAGATTCTTGAGAACCATTCTGAAGCAGCAGCCAGGCGCAGCAAACTTAGATGAGAAAATCAGGGATCAAATTGGAGATCTGGTGTGTTATGCTGGGGTCTTTGTTTTCTCCTTCTTCCAGGCACATGTAAAAGTCAATCCTGGGCTTCAAGTTTTGTGTGAGAGAATTGAGGTCGAAGCCAATGTTCCGCAGAAATTGATACTCAACCCTCCAAGTATGAATGAGCTGGAATTTGTTGACTCTTTATTGGAAAGTTTGATGGAGCTGACAAATTCTAAGGGTGAACCAATTGCCAAGGCTCTTGCTGAAACCATTGGAGCCGAACTCGAGTTCATAAGATCTTTCTTAAAGGAAACAGAGGAAGTTCGCGATGAACAAGAAGAACTCCAAATTCTTTGGAATCGTGTTTTGAACTTGGCATACAGAGTAGAATTTTTTATCCAAGGATTAGCAATCGGAGATATTTCAAATTCTATTTCGGTTTTATCTGCTTCCATCATAGAAGCAAGCAGAGATATCAAGACTGCTGTGTTGAAGATTTATAACAAAGGCATCAAAGTAAGGAAAGAGACGAGGACTCATCAAACTTCCCAAGTCCAAGGCCCTCCCACAATGACAAATGAAGTTGTAGGTTTCCATGACGAGGCAAAATCCATTATAAATCGGCTTACAAGAGGGTCAACATGGTTGAAAGCGGTTGTTATTTGCGGAATGGTAGGTGCAGGTAAGACAACTTTGGTTTCAAAGGTGTACAATGATCCTTACGTTAAGAGTTATTTTCCAGTTCGCGCATGGTGTTCCGTTACTCAAGTTGTGGACAAACGTCTCATATTAACGGAGCTTTTAAATCAAATTAGTCCTGGAATTCATTCTGAGATGAGTGATAATGATTTGGAGGAGCAAGTTCATATTGGATTGAGGGGGAGGAGATATCTCATAATTTTGGATGATATTTGGGATGTTGAAACATGGTATCGATTAAGATATGCATTCCCTTCCGAGGATAAGCAAAGTAGAATTTTACTGACCAGTCAATTTCGGGAGGTTGTTCAACCGAATATGCTTGACAATGATCCTCATTTTATTCGTCCACTCACTGAATATGAGAGTTTGGAGTTACTGCAAAGGAAGCTATTCGATGGAAACGATCCGCCTGCTACATGGAGTAAACTCGGAAAGCAAATTGCAGCAGGATGTAAGGGATTACCTCTTACAGTTGTCTCTGTAGCTGGTCATTTAGCAACAGTGGAGCCCAAGAGATGGGAGCAAATTCTGGCTTCCCGCACTCTATTCAGTTCAGAGCAATTCATGAACACAGTGGAATGGAGTTACAAAACTCTACCAAATCACTTGAAACCTTGCTTTCTATATTTTGGAGCTTTTTCAGAAGAGCAAGAGATTTCTAGCAGGAGGTTGATTAGGCTATGGATAGCTGAAGGACTTGTTTCGAAAACAGAGGAGAAAGGAGTAGAAGATGTTGCAGAAGAGTACCTGCAGCAATTGATTGACAAAAGCCTAGTCATGGTTGTTAAAAAGAGATCCTCTGGAGGTGCAGGTGCCAAAACCTGTCAGATTCATAATCTATACCACCAATTCTGTTTGAGAAAATTCAAAGAGGTTACTTTTGTTCATCCCTTAAACGAACACCATCAGCTTTCAGATTTTAATGAGCCCAACTACCTATGGAGGTTGTGCATTGGTTATGATGGAGACCATGTAGTTAAGGAGTCAAAGTTATTTTGTCCTCGGGCACGCTCTCTGCTGTTCCTCCCCGACTCTGAAAAGAAATTAAGGTATGAACGATACTGGCATGCTACCTCGTTCATCTTTACCATTTTGAAATTTCTTCAAGTATTGGATTTAGAGCAGATTCATTTGGGTGATGTGTTTCCAAATGAAATAGAGCTTCTCTTTCAGTTGAAATACTTGGCAGTCCGGGGCAATATGACAGTCATCCCATCATTCATAGGTAATCTATCAAATTTGGAAACATTTGTTGTCAATCTGGAAAGGGTAAATGTAAAGGTTTTGTTGCCACATACTATTTGGGATCTGCAGAAACTGAAATGGCTTTCCATAAACGCCGGAGGTGGCGTTTTGCCCATTGAAAATGGTGAAAATTCCTCCAAATTATTTGAGTTGTTGAGCTTTTCAGGAGCAGTTTTTCATTCTTGTGCCACTATGGAGAAACAACTACAAAAGTTTCCAAACATGCGCAGGCTAAAATGCGACCTCTCCCGACTTTTTGTGGACGCCGAGATATCCTACGTGTTTGTATTCCCTGATGCTTTGCCTCGACTGAAATCACTTCACTTATTGCGATCTGATTTTGTGATGATGAATCGTGTTATATTTGATTTTCAGTTGCCTGATTCTCTTAAAAAATTGACCCTGTCAAGATTTGGATTACCTTGGACTAAAATTTCAACCATTGGTCAATTACCACAACTTGAGATTCTGAAACTACTGGATTCGTGCTTTATAGGAGATACATGGGATGTGGAAGAAGATTCCTTCTTAAAACTTAGATTCTTGAAACTGTCTAAGTTAAATATTGTCACATGGAAAGGTTCCAGTGATCAATTTGCATCATTGGAGAAGTTGGTACTGGATCATTGCAGCCATTTGGAAGAGATTCCTTCTTCTTTAGAGTATTGTCCAACACTTGATATTGTTGAAGTCTCCAATTGTTCCGGAACAGTTGCAAATTTGGTCAGAAAAATGGAGAAAGCACGGTCGGAGGACTGGGGAAATTCAGGCCTAAAGGTACGCATTCAATCAACTTATGAGGAAGCTTTTGAGCCCTTCTGAATGGGACAGCTGGAAGAAGTCGCAATCGCGGGCGGTTGAGCTCCGCTATTGTACTGGCTGTTAGTTTTTTTTTTTTTATAATGAAATGTAATGGAGAAGTACTTCATGAGTTTTTTTAAATATGGTGATGTTTAAAGTGCTTAATATAAAGTCCTTTTTTTTTTTTTAATGTTGTAGTCATTCTTCGCTAGATCGATCCTTTGACCACAACTTAAAGAGATTTACATGCTATTCTAAAGTTCCCTCTACATGTTGTACGTTTCCAATCTCTTCTTCCCGATCCGCCGCCGCCTGATTTCCACTCCGGTCATCGGAATTTGCTGTTGGATCTCTGTAAGGATACCGCAACGCCCACCCGACAAACCAAATCAAATTTACAGCACTCAGGCCGGCAAGTGTCCAATAATATCGATCCAATCGGCTTCCGTTCAAGCTATGCTGGAACCAATTCTTTCTTCCATTCCTCTGGCTCACTCTGCCAGCTGCATAAACAGACGAAATGCTTCCCACCATTCCCATCCCGGATAATCCCGGGTTCAAGAATACCAGGTACTTCTGCATTGATGGAGGGCTATTTTCTGTCAAAAATGGGGTGACACTGTTTTCGTAGAATGAATCCAGGACAGCAAGAAGAAAGTACTGTGGCAGGATCCAGAACACCGTCATCGGAACATCCTCGTCCGGTTTGTCGATCAGGCCAAGGTCCCTGATCACATCTAGTCTTCGATTTTCGACAATAGCCGCCAGAGTGCAACATAAGATTGCTGATAATGTTGCAAGTGCAATGCCAATTGGAGGGGCATAATGCTTTTTCCCTGCTTCTAAATTGTTGGAAATGCCTGTGTACAGGTTTCTAGACAGTGATTTGCCTGTCTGGTATAGGACCAGGAGCAGTGAGTTGGGTAGCTTCAGCCCGCCAACCTGGTAACTCAAGTGGTTTGCTTGAGCTACGAAGAATGTGGTTCCAATTGAAGTCACAACTCCACATATGATTAAGGTTATCCAAATTGGAATCATGCGAATAACCATTTTTGATTCTTCAACTTCCGTAGCTGTGCACACTAGCCATGATCTCCTGTTCTCTTGCCCTTCTTCAATGGCAGCCTTGTCCAGGAGCCTAAGTAAACAACACCATTAATTTGGAGACAGAAAATAAAAAATTATACCATGTACATGGTACTCATTAAGTACATGTACATATTACTGTATTTAGAAATAAAGCGATACAAGTCACCTCATTCCAAGGGTATGCTCGCCATTCTTGTTTCTGTCAGAAAGTTTGGAACTGGTTGGAAGTGTTTTGAACAAATTCAAAATAGAAGCCAGAATGACTCGGAATACATTTGTTATTGGACTTCTCCCTTGAGATTTCTTCTTCTCGTATTTGCCAGAGCCCATCAAGAATGCAAGTGTTGCCACCAAAGAGAAAATTGCCGGAATACCGAACCGGAATGACCAGGCCTCAATGTATGGAAGAACAAGTATTCCAACAACCGGGACAAGAACCACAAGACAAGCCTGGAAAACTTTCACTCTTTTCTTGTCCACAAGTTCCATTATTGCTTCCACCGGTTGAAATTGAAATGCCATCAGATTAACCTCAGAACTATCATTTGCCTGGCTTGTACTCTGATTCGTTGGCGCCGGCGGTGGTGTACGGAACAAACATTCCGGCATATCAATTTTATATCCCATTTCATTCACTTTTTCCATCAAGAGTTTTTGGATTTCATCTTGCGTAGGAATTTCTTCAAGATAATCATTCTTAGTCTCAACTGGCTTCTTTTCAGGCTTGCTTCCTAACTGATCAACGAAAAAGGCCACCAGTGACACAATGTGACCACTAATTCCAGCAGCTATCAATGCCAAACCTGTGTAGAAAAGTGCCTTTTGAATGTGACCAACACACTGAGGCCCGTACTCTTTACAGGTCCCCGTGAAATCTGCCAGGACCGGCGGGGTCGACATATACAAAAGCCCCAAACCCTGCACACCATAGTTGCATGGGAGCAAATATTTCAATGTGTCAAAATTCAGCTTGTTTCATGTCAAATTCGGGTTATGTGTTAAATTTATTAATCTAACACCACCATCCAACCTAAAATCAATTGGTAATGGGAACAATTGACTAGCCAAAAGAGGGGAAATTTTTTGGATTGCAGAACTTACAAATACATAAGAGAAACTTGAGAGCAGCAGCATCCAGAAATGGCCAAGGCCAGCATCAACAAAGTAGTAAAATATAAAGGGAAATACTCTGGGGAGGCCATTGGCTACATTCATGATTCCAGCAGCATGAGTAAATCCCAAGTTCCACACATTTGTCAAGTATATTTGCATTATCCACATCAAATATGTCGTCAACATATCAGCCCATATCAGAACTGCAAACCCCATTACAAATGGTAAGGCCAAGGGACACTAGCTTCTAAAAAACAGGGAGGAAAAACAAAACATTGAAAGCAGAAAAGATTCGACAAGATTACAAATTTTTCATGGTCTGATCGAAGAGGAAACTTACCCATTACTCTCAAAATCGGCCTTTTGGGCTTGTCATGTATGAGAACCATTTTATCTTCTGCGAACTGCAAAGTGTGGTAAAAAACAGAGTATTAGGAGAACCCAAAAAAGAGAAAAACTGAGGAAAATGATACTATTTCAGTTCAGTTCAGATCATAGATTTTTGGTTGGTTTACCTGCAAATGAAAATACTACTATGTTAGAGATCTTCGATCGAGGGGGTTAATGTTGTTTAGATTCCTACTGGAGTTGACTCGGGAAGAGCTAGTTTTTCCTTCTTTTACAGAGCCCAATACAACGTTGGTGGAATTAAATAAACAGAGAAAGTTAAGGTTGTTGGCATTTTTTAAAGGTTCATTCATTCATACGCGCTTGCTGAAGAACTTTCCTATTTTCATTAATGAAATCCTCATACAATTTTTTTTTTTTTAAATGTTTTTGAAGATATATGTTCACACGCAACTGTTCTGGTCCCCGGGATATCGTCGCGCCGGCCACAAGCCCACCAAAATCTCGCTGAACTTGGCCGGAATTTGATCGAGTGGGACTATCGTTCATGGCACTTTACTCACATAGCCTCAGCAATTATGGTTTTTTTTTTTTAAGAAAAAAAAACTACGTCATCCTTAAAAAAAATAGTACAGTTTATAATATTTTTCTAATTCAAGAAACAAGATTATTATTTAATTATTATTTTTAGATTTGAGTAAATTATATTTTGTGCCTTCAACTAGAAAATTAATGACATGTTCAAGATCATAGTTCTTTGGATAAATTAATTACGTATTAGTTAACGAATTTGGTTTTAATTTTATCATTTATTTGTATATAAAAACCTCAATATATGAATTCACTCAAAGTTAAGTTCATGTATAGTGACTAAAGTTCCTCACTAAATTATTAATATCGAACCACAAACCACCCATTTCTTGTTTGATTCGTTTTTAACTTTGTATGGGAATTATTATAAAATTCTGCCCCTTTTTGAACAATTGGAAATCCTACGTAGCACTCCTTTGCTGACTTGATCTATGTAACCAATTGCTTGAATCCCCATAATCAAGTTTTAATATGGATTTATAAGGATTTAGATTTTCTACCCTAACAAATCGATTTTGAGTTTGGTTTTCCTCAGAAGTCATAATATTTGTTATTAAAATCATCGATTACGATATTTGATATTTATGTCGGTTCAAGTAATACGTTGTCTAGGAGATATTCAAAATAACGTAAAGAGTGAATTATCAAAAATAAAAAATTTACTCATACGATAACGAATTCGTCTAAAAGTAAAATTTTTTGTGTAAGAGAAAACTGTTTAAAATATCAATTCATTGTTGATATATATAAAAAAAAAAAAAACGTGATAATTTGTAATGAATTATTTGAATCTCATTTGGAAAGAATGCGATTCTAAAGTGAGGTTCATTCATATGCCTTCAGTTCTTCCACCTCAACCGCTGAATTTTGAACTTGGATTCTTCCAAGATTCATGACAATCTGTAAGAGCCCAAAAATTTTGGCATCAAACAAATGGGAGTCCAGGAAAATTTCGGTACAATCACATCTCAAAGCCTGACAGCTTATTCTAAGGGAATACTAGTCGGCCCATAAATATGAGATCCGTCAGTTGTATCACTCTGAAAGAGATTTCTGGCCCATCTTGTTTGTGTAGAGAAAAATATACCCATTACCTGGGAAATAAAAAATAAGTTAGCCCATTGACCCTCTTTTTGCAAAAGAAGGCCGAATAGTGGTATGGGCTCTCCCTGAATAAAACCCAAAGTTTCTCCTATGTTAAGTGAGTTAAATTTGTTATATTTTACCTCGATTTGTTAAGTGAGTTAAATTTGTTATATTTTGTCCTAAAGCTATAGTGTTTTTTTTTTTTTTTTACTCAATTTATAACTGTGAATCAAAACATAACTGTAACATTGAGTTTTACCTTAAGCAAAAGACAAGGATAATTTACAGAGAATAATCGAAATAACCAACCTTCCGGCCAGATCAAGACAGTTCCGACCGGTCTAAAAATTAATAGAGAAGGAGGCAAAATCGAGCAGAACATAGAACTGGGAGACAGAAGGTGAGGCCATGTGCTTAGGATACTCTGGATGAATGGATGGAGCAAGCAACCATTTTTTGGGCAGTTGGCGGATCATATCATTCATATTTATCGGACAATTGCCAACCAAGAACGACAAACCAAGGTCTGCATCCATGATTTGCGTCCACCACCATTGATGCTGCTGGTTCTTTCTCTTGTACTACTCTCTAACTTGTGCTATACTATGACATGGGAACAGTGGAATTCAATCGAGTAACTAGTAAGAAACTTCCTTCTCATTATTTATTAAAAGTCTAACTAATGAATTTGGTTAACATTCGAATTATTACGATCAAACTCTCAATTTATTAAAAGAGCAAAAATAATATTCTTGAAAAACTATAACGTACTTTAATAAGATATTTTTTGGTATTTATATGTTTTTTTGTATAAAGGAGATTTTTCGCCTATATTAGTTCATAACTACATACCGAAAATATGATACTCCTACTACATCGTGAACTAGCCATTGGCACACTCCTCTCGACATCACAACAAATTCCCTATATACCTGGTTCTCCTTTTCTACTAGTGAGGTTAAACACTATAATATTGCCCTTTGAGAGGATATAGTGGAATTTTACTTGCTAATATATCTTAAGCAGCTCTCGAATTTCTGTCACTAAATTCGAGTGCGGTCCTACCGTTACACCCTCATCCTGCCACTAATATTTTGTTGTGTGAACATCAGTCACAATAGCAAATTACTTTAGCATAAATAGTATTATTTGTACTAAATTGATAGTATATTTAGATTTTTTTCCCCATGAATAGCAAAATCCATTCTAATGCAAGATATGAAGCTTCCTAAATTAGTTGTTCATGAGATGCTCAAACTCTTCTATTGAATTTTCTTTCAACCCACAAAACTCTACCAATTAAAAGCAATAAGACATATGAGCCTGCTACTATAGTGGCTGTATGCAGAAACCTGTGGAAGACTTAAAAAATATGGCAGAAAAAAGGGACACAGAACCATATAAGGAGGCAAAGTTGGTCTGAGTAAAGGCAAGCAGAAGGTTACAAAGCCAGGGATAAGAACAGGCAGAGGGAACCAACAACAAAAGAATGCAAGTACTACTAGTTTCTTTTCCTATACCACATTCACACTTTCAATCTTGTCTGGGATAAGGATCACCACCATACAACTAATCCTATTTTGTAAACATCAGTAGGCCACAAATCAGTATCTTCAGTGTATAAACCCTATTTCAATTATAGAGCATGGCCATCAATTCCTTTTTTTTTTTTTTTCTCTTTGTCATACGTTGGGTTTTGGTATCAGGTGCGGACGTATAATATGGCGAGAAAGGACTTCCGTCTCTTGAAACGGTCCGAATTTTTCTTTATACGGTTATTCTGGCCGATCTCTGACCGATATCCGTTCTCTATGTCGCTGCGATTTCATCCATAAAAATTTAAAATTTGTGTCCGTCCCTATTTGATATATACAACGATAATCCATTGTTTCACCAAACTTAAAATTTTATCCATAATATGTATTTCGATATATCATTTTCAATTTTATGAATATGATTTTTCTAAGTGAAATACACGAAAGACTATACTATAAATAGAAACATCTAATCATGAAACGACAGACTACTACATTGTTATTTCACTAACTCCAAATCACTCTCACTTGTCATTTCTTCTTATCTTTCTCCTTCCTTTTGTTTTTCTGCATTATTGGCCCTCCCTAAACTTCACAATATATAGGGGCATGAACAGATTTAGGTACTGTTCATCGAAGAGGCGCCACCCGGCCATTTTGCAAGTTCTGAAACAACAATTGGGTAAAATTTTCCTGTTTCTAAAACTACCATGTTTACGGTAATATGAATTCTTGACGCAGAACATTGGCAGAAAATGTCCTCAGAGACCCCACCGTTAAACATGATTTGACAATTCTTTAGCGCACTTCCTACAAATGGTGACTGAATTCTGTTCTTCACACCATTAATTATCCTGAATTGCTATTCGTAGCTCAAAATTGCTATTTGTAGCTCAAATTTCAGTATAAATTGACCAAAATGTCCATTATTTAAAATAAAAAATAATTTAAAATAAAAAATATTCAAAAAATCTAATTTGCCATGGATCAGCCACTCAAATTAGGCACGGTCACCATGGGCGGACCACCTAAATAACGTGCGGTCACCATTGAAGAAACGCAAAAAAGGGCAAATCCGCCCACGGAATAGACCACCTTGAACGGGTGGGGAACCATGGGTACAGACGCATCAGGAACGCGTCTGTACCCATGGAGAATCGCCTATCTAGGGCGATTGACCCGTGGTGGAACGCTGTACAGCGTTTCACCACGGGTCAATCGCCCAAAAGAGGCGCGGAAGCCATGGGTCGGACGCGTTTCTCATGCGTCCGACCCATGGTGAAGGCGCCTCTTTTGGGTGAGGATGCCAAATGCAGCCTTAAGTAATCCAATGCGGGGCATTTTCTCCATACCATTCTAAAACACAAAAAAACTCTTTCAACATTTTTCTTCAAACAAACCTTCTATAGAACGCAAGGGCGAATGGACGGTGGAGGAGACGAACCCCAAAGGCGCCATGGAGCTGGAAAAGGGTTATTCGGGAAGGTAATTGATTTTTTGAAGTGTTTTCCTTAATCAAATTCGTGGTGGTGATGTTTTTGAAGTGTTTTCGTAACCCCAAAGGCGCCATAACAGCGGCTGCCCAGTGGCCGGATCGCCTGGGCGATCCTGCGCGGATCGCCCAGGCGACCCGCGCAGGGTCGCCCAGGCGATCCGCGCAGGGTCGCCCGGGCGATCCTGCGCGGGCGATCCGCGCCGGCTGTTCGCCGGGCCTATTTTGACCGGTCGTTTGACCGGTCAAATTTTAAAATTTTAAATTATAAGTATATTAATTATAATTTATATAATTTTAATTGTTTAAATAATGTATATAATTAAATTTAATTTTATTTGTTGACTTAAATTCGTTAAATGTTTTGTAGATGCTGGGCCAAATAATTCCGCGACAGCGACCCACAGCTTCCTATAGGAAGCGGAAAGCAGGTCGCTCATCCCAGCAGCAACTTGATGAGCCATCTCATTCGAGGGATGATGCTGACATTGGCGGGCCGGATAATGAGATGGACTTTATACTACCCGAGCCCACGCCTGAGATGGAGTATCTTATAGGCGACGACGATGATTATCACATTGGGAGTGGGATGGAGCATCACAGCGACCGCTTTATTGAGGAGCTGGGCGGAGATGACGATGATGGTGATGGTGATGGTGATGGTGGTGGTTATGGGGATGATGACGGCGATGATGATGGTGGTCGTGGTAGCGGCAGCGGTGCTGGTGGCGAACACAGCGGTGCTGGTGGCGAACACAGCGGTGATGGCGGGGAGAAGGAGCAGGTCATCACTCATAGACGACGAGCTGGAGACGGTCGCTTCACGGCGAAAGGTACACGCTGATCTCAATCTATATTTAAATTCAATTTTTTGTATTAGTAATGTATAATTTTATTTGAATATGCGATTTAATTGATTTATTTTAATATGTGAATAGTTTAGATCGATTTTATGATTATTTTTATAGTCGATTAACGTGAATAATTGCAATTTCATTGTATGATTATTTTAATTACTTACAAATGCTATTTGTCGTTATTTATAAAAATATGTTTATGAATTTAGACAAGAATAAGCGTCCCACCGTTGAGTTGGATCCTTGGGAGGTGACCGTACCGTGTGTTGGTGGGCCTGTGGATGGATCAGTCATACCCAGCTGGTTGGGTCATGTTGCATCTAGGTATGGACAGGCCGGAGAGCGACTTAGGCCACACTTTAGGTGCCAGAACAGGAAAGGGGTTTGTGGGAAGTTGCGTCGGTGGTTCGCTGAGATGCCCGCCGATTGGCGTGATAGATTGAGTGTGACTCGATTGAGCCACCTACCTGCTACTATGTTTCCTTCCATAGATGCCCCTCTCATTTGCGCTTTCATAGAGCGGTGGCAACCTGATACGAACACTTTTCATTTGCCATTTGGTGAGATGGGGATCTTATTACATGATGTGTGGGAGATTCTACGGATACCTGTTGAGGGTCGTATGGTGAATGATGTCACACATCAGGATGTGGTTAAGGCCTTATGCAGGGAGGTAGTTGAGCTAGATGAGCGCAGTCTTGACTGGCGAAAGATGTATGATAGTGGTTGCCTTGTGACGGAGCGTGTGTTTGATCGCCGTTGGAATAACGGCGACGAGAGGGACCCTGATTTGGATGTAGAGGCATGGTTGTTGGTTACTATTGGCGCTTGTCTGTTTCCGGACAAGAGTGCCAATAAGTTTAGACCCCAGTCTGTGGTTCAAATTAGGAACAAGTTGGGCGAGGTGGGTCAGTATTCCTGGGGGTCTGCGACTTTAGCGTTTCTATATAGGCAGTTGGGTGTTGCTAGTAGAGGTGGTACTAGTTCTATGGCGGGGTGCCTCACCTTACTGCAGTCATGGATATACGAGTACTTTCCTATATTCAGACCCCACGCTGTGCCCTCTATTATTGATCCCCACGCTCCGCGTGCTAGACTGTGGCGTGTGAGCACGGGCAGCGATCGTGATATGCGCCTAGCTACTTACCGGGAGCAGCTGGACAGTTTGACAGCTGATGAGGTATATTACTCTACCCCACTTGATTTATGTAATTGTAATTTGTTTGTGTCGTGTATTTATTGGTGCATGTAATTTGAAGGTGACATGGCTGCCATACGGGGACTTTCCTCACGTGCACACTGAGATTACCATATACAGAGGAGTGCTTGCAGCTCATGGTACTGTTGAGCCATACATGCCGGATAGATGTGTCAGGCAGCTTGGATATGTGCAGGGGGTGCCTCGCCCGATCCTCCGTCCTATATCTTGTATGCGGCGATATGATGGTACGGGGTACAAGGTGGAGTTTAGCCGCGATATGTTTTACATGTGGGACTCATTCCCAGATGGGAGTAGTATACGGATGGATAGATTGATGCACAGTGCCATCAATCCAGCCGCATGTACTGAGGATTACATGGATTGGTACGCGAGACACTCCCACCCGCGTATATTTGCTGGTCTATCACTCCACGACGCACGACGAGTTCCTTCGCGAGGCAACACTGAATATGTAAGTTTACATTTTTTTATCTTGTATGTTATAATTAATGATTGTATATATCATATAAATAATTTATGATTATTTTTTTTTTATTTCATTATGTAGTGGATGAGAGAGAGTTTGTCGGTCTCACGGCGATTTTGTGAGATCATCAGATATCGGGGATGCGAAGAGGCGGATGAGTGCGAGGAGCAGCTTGCTAGTTTGGTTGATCGCTGGCATTTGGCACAGTGATATGTTGTTGTCCATTTGTGTTTTACAATTGAACAAAGATTTTAGATTTATTTCCTTATTACCATCGAACTATGTGTATGTTTTTTTTATTTGGGTGACAGCAGATCAAATAAATATGCATGAGAATTTAAAATGATTTTTAAATTAAATGGTAAAATGAAAATAAAATACATCGAAATGTCACGCAAACATGTATACTAACGGCGAGGACACATCAATTCCCATTCCTTAATCCTCTCTAAGAATCTCGGATCTCTCACATACTCATCAAAACTAGGATCGCGGTTCCTCTCCCACATATCAAGCAATGGTGGAAGAGGGCAATCAGTAACCAAACTTACACTTATGAAATGAATGTCATGAATATGTGCAATGCATATTTCCATGGCCGGCTCAGTGGCACCATCTACCGACCTCACAGGTAATACAGTGAAACAACAACCTGTACTGCGGTCACTGAGATGCACAATCAATGAGTTCGACCACGTGGCAATAGCAAATAAGTCAGTGGGTGTGCGCATCCAATAATCTATGCCACACGGTGATGAACGGTGAGCTAACCTACTAACTGTCCAATCTACAACTGACTCATCAGGAATCTCACCAGGTGCAAATGCAGTCATTAGAGGAATGTACTTATCTTGATATGCAAGAATCTCTCCAACAGTCGCCATCCGAACTGATCCCCAGGCATTCTCGTTCCCATATAGAGAGTGTGCGATCGCTCTGAAACCACAATTGCCATCTGACTTCACGTTCAAATAACCAGTACAGTAAGGGTGTATATATGCAGGAAGGAGGGGAAAACGATCTGGTTCTGTCGTGCCTAAAAAATAACGTAATTAAATATAATATTCACATAATAGTCATGAAGAAATATCAGTGATTGTATGTCTTACCTTCCCCTAACTGTGGTCTGCGACCCGACGAACGAAGCGATGAATTAGATCGGCTTGTTGCGCGCTCGTAGCCACTCTGCGTCCGCATAACAGATGAATGCAATCTTTGTCGTCCGCGAGGTTTTGCCAACACAGCGGGCTCACACGCACTACTCCTGTCAGGAAACAGAGCCTCATCCATTGAAACAAGCGCCTGACGCATCAAGGCGGCTGGACAGCTCTCGAATGCTGGAATGATTTGCTCGCGGAAGTACCTATTAGGAATGATTATGAATTATACAAACAACTAATACAAACAACTTACATGTATTTTAAACACATATAAACTGTATTGAAAACAATGAACTCACTGCAGCTCCGGAGAAATGGTATTCGATGCTGATTCGGAGGGTACGATCTGCAATCGCTTCCAAAACTCGTGCAAATGGTCGATTGTGAGCTTATCGTTTGATTCCTTTAATTTGAATAGCTCACAAGCACACGGGATACCATGAGTCACCTTGCAGAAGCATTGACATTTCTCAACCACTTTGTCGCCCCAGCTATCCATAAGTTCAACTTGTTTGCTGATCAAATCCATACAGTGATGCGACACAATACCATGCAACAGATCATATGGGAATCGCATCTTATCGATTGGTCGTGTCGAAATAGATTCCTCAAGTTGACATCTGCAAGGAATTTGTGTGCATGTTTAACGTACAAAACACATCAAATTAATAATCGCGTGTATATGTAATTTAATAAATAAAGCAAAAATAATCTAAATTACTATACTTACTTGATCTGAGATAACTGGTGATTGACATGGTTGTCAATCACCCCAAATAGAGTGTGAAGTGCTTGAGTGCCAGAATTCATCCAGTCTTTAAGTGCAGCATGAGTACTTTCCACCCTGTTGCTACTTGTATTGCCAAGATGGAAAATTTGGTTTGTCCAAGCCTTACAAATTTTCTCTTTATGGGAAAGCCAAGTACCTTCCAAGTAGACCATAGCTTCATGCGCAATAGTAGAGTAACTTCCCCTGAACAGCTGCAGTAAAATTTCATACTCTTCAACTGTTGGCGCATTGATGATTTTCTTCCACATGGCTTTGACATCCCTTTTTAATCTATCTCCGCGAACTTTTTTCCGCAACATTGCGTCAACATCACGGTCTATATGCCACAAGCACAACAGGTGGTGTGAATGTGGAAAATGATTCTTAATAGGCCTCAACAAACCACCTTCTTTATCTGAGACAATTGCACTTGGCACAAGTGCATCATCCAACAACATCCTCAAATGTGCCATCACCCAACCATATGTGATGGCAGACTCATCCCTCAAAAGGGCGAATGCAATATTAAAGTTCATGTTGGTGGGAGTCATACCTATCATCTGAAAGAGCGGCATTTTGTACTTGTTGGTTTTGTAGGTTGAATCAACCACAATCACCCAATGATAGCGCGCAAACAACTGAATTGATGCTGGATGAGCTATGAATGCATGGGTGATCTCATTTGTGCCCACTTCCTTCTTAATTTTAACATAATACTTCTTCTCCTTGGCCAAACGAACAAATTGTTCACCAATATCCATACCTTGCAGCTCCTCCTCCCTGTCTTGTGCTATTTGATTGTATACAGCCTTGATTACCACATTATCACTGGGGTATTCCGCATCAATCATTGACTTGATGATTTTTGGCTTCACATTTCCCTTGCCCAACCGTTTAGCTAAGGCCCTTGCTCCGTCACTCATGCAGCTGAACTGTCTATGACCCTGTGGATAAACTATGCCAGGATGATTGTGCGTTGACTCATAACCGGGATATGTTCTGATCCACCAACCAAACTTCGGTTCGTTCTTGCAATATAACTTGAAAGGGCACTCACATCCTTTCCGTCTAGTATTTTTCCTTTCTTTGGGGGTAGGCCCCTGCTCAATAGGATCCCTCCATCGTGCACACCGATACGTGTAAGCATTAGCTTTTTGAGTCCGCCCAGCGATAATAAGCTCGAAACGTAATTCATTGGCTACATCTTTACAATGCTGAAATGCTTCTTCGTGAGTCTTAAAATAAATGGGAGACTCAAAATAGCCACTCAAATCAACCGACAGATCGGGTAATTCAACTGGATCCTGCATCATTCGTAAAATAAACATAAGTTCACCTTTATAATTATACAAAATACAGCTAAATATGAAAAAACATAACAGTACCAATAACAAACAATTAAAAAACGCCTATACTGGGCGTTCAAACCATTGAAAAATCGCTCAAATGGTCGGAAACACCATTGACAGGAACGCAATCAAATGTTGAAAATCCATGGTTTGACCGCCCATTTTGGGCGGTGAAACCATGGTTCGACCACCCATTTTGGGCGAAAAAACCATGGTACAAACGCCTAAAAAGGGCGTTCAAACCATGGATTTTACGCCCAAAATGGGCGGTCGAACCATGGTTCCAGCGCCTGTTCAGGGCGTTCACACCATGGTTCAATCGCCCATTTTGGGCGTGGAACCCATGGTGAAAACGCCTAAAATGGGCGATTTTACCATGGCATTCACGACCCCAAATGTTGCGATACCATTAACTGCTCGCCCGTTTAAGGCGTGTCTTCCATGCTATTATCTCCCATTTTGGGCGGGTAAGCCATGGCTTGAACGCCCAAAATAGGCGATTATTCAATGGTTTCGGCACCTATTTTGGGCGTTTGAACCATTGAATGAAGGCGCCTAAAATGTAAGTGCTTACCATAGATATTGTAAACATACAACATTACAAATACATAAACGAAAACGTACCATTTTCTCAAGAATCTTGAACCAATGCGTTTCATCAACGTAGTTCAACGAGCATTGTGAAGGTTTCACTGATTTTTAGCCGCGGTTTTGGAGTGTTTGGCAATTTAGAAGTTGATAAAAATGTTGTAGTAGATCATACTTTATTCACGTAGTCAGGGTGGCCACCCATTTCGGGCGTGGTCACCATGGTCTGGGCGCATAGAATAGGCGTCTGGTCCATGGCAGGGACGCCTTACTTATGCGTCCGTGTCCATGGTGACTCACCCATTTTAGGTGAGTCATACCATGGTGAGTGTTTTCGGGCGTGGTCACCATGGTCTGGGCGCATAGAATAGGCGCCTGATCCATGGCATGGGCGCGTTATTTATGCGTCCGTGTCCATGGTGACTCACCCATTTTAGGTGAGGCATACCATGGTGAAGGTTTTTTTTCATGCGTTTCGCCTGTTGTACCAGCGCCTATTTTACGTGGTCCATCCATGGTGAACGTGCGTAATTTGAGTGGGTCATCCATTGCTGATTAGCTTTTTACAATATTTTTTATTTTAAATTATTTCTTATTTAAAATAAGGGACATTTAGGTCATTTTATACTAAATTTTGAGCTACAAATAGCAATTATGAGCTACAAATAGCAATACCCTTAATTATCAAGTCACAAAATATTTTCCTTGGCTACTTCAAAAAAATTAAATAAATAAAAGAAAATAAACGACCATGGCCAGGTAAAAGCTGAACCATAGAATAGGGGGCTCAGGAAAATTGATTTCAGGCTGAAAGAATTAACGCATTGTCAGGACCATGTCATGCATTTGTTTCATAACCTGAACCTTTTCAATCCCAGACTAGACGTGTCCCCAAACCCTACAACATTTGCCCCCAGTTGCATTAAAATTCAACCTCAAACAGTTCCAATGGGGAAACGATCGACCTTATCTGCCAAGGTCGTGTACATTTTGGATATATAAGAAGCTTTGAATTAGTAAGGTTGGAACAGTACGTCAGAATTAATGCCAATTTTAGCTGTTATCACACTCAAGACTGTGATTTCTGTGGCATTAGTGGCCTGTGATGAATCTCAGGAAATGCAGCTTTCGGACTTCTGGGATGCTCATATGTTCATGTGTTCTAAACTAACTTTATTTGGGCTATTGATTTAACTATTAATTAATTTTACTACGGCGTATTAACTTTTATAAGTATGGCCAATTATTTAAATTCACTTTTGGTCCCCTTAATAGGATTATTCTGATTTTGGTGTTCTTTATATTTCCTCACTAATATTACTCTCATTTAAATTTTTTTTACAATTATAGTTTTTTTTTACGAATTTACCCTTTGACTAACAGTTGACTAACCCACCATCACCACTACCTCGTCGGTGCCACCATCATGTCATCGTCACCCCACCGCTGTCTCTCTTTTCCAGTAACCGACAATGAGGTGGTGGCAGCATGGCAGCGACGGTAGCAGTGTGGTGGTGAGTTAGTCAATCGTTAGTCAAAGGAGATTTTCGTCAAAAATGATTGTAACTATCCAAAAAAAAAAATTAAATAGAACTAGTATTGATAAATAGAACTAGTATTGATGACGAAATAAAAAAAATGAACAAAATTGAAATAACTCTAAGTGGGAACACAAATTTATTTAAGCCTATCTGTAATAACTCTACTATGACGTCGTGACACAAAATTAGGCAACAAACCTTGAATGAAAATAACTACAATGGAAAACTGAATTAGCTGGCCATTAAGAAAGAGCTAAACCTCTTCTTAGGCTGCGTTTGTTTATTTTATTCCAAGTATAAAATATAATTTATCCAAACAATAACCAAATCACATCCCACCAATGCCACTCTCTCTAAAATTTTTCTTACATTGTTTAAAAAAAAAAATCTTTTCTCCAATGCATTTTCCTTTTCTTCCAATAAAACTTTATAAAAAAACACGTATATTATCGATACAACATATCCTAAAAACTATGTAAACAAAGATATCCTAGTGCAGTTTCTGGGGATCAAATCATGCACAAAAAGTAGAAGAATTTAGGGTGGAAGAAGAAGACACTGAGAGAGTTCTCACCAAATAATATTTATTTTCTCTTAGTGAATCATCTTTTGAGATGTGATAGATAGGCTGAATACAAAGGTTTTCCCATACTACTTTGATTAGATAATGGTTCCTAAGACCTGATTGGATTGTCTTTAGGCATAAAGCCTAGAAACATTGGTCCAGATCCAAAACTAGCTTGTAATTTCAGCTACGGGAGTACTATTTATAATCCATTTTTTACTATTTACAACCATATTTTCAAAGTTTACTGTCCACAATGCCCTTCTAACCAAAAAAAAAAAAAAAAAAACTCAATATTTTTTTTATTTCTTCTTCTCATTTTTCGAACTCCACCACAAGCACACTACCCTGGGAAAAATTTCTGCACAAAAAGTTTAATTAAAAAACATTTGAATTCTGAAACAATTATTTTTACTTAATGGATAACATATTCTCATAATAAGATAATAACATAATAGAATTTATTCATAATTACACATATATTTATTTATTTTGCCCATTTTTTAGAATTATTTTTCTTCCCACGGATACCACTTAACGATGGTCAGAGCCACTATGAGACAATTCACGCCATCATCTTCTTCTTCCTTGTCTTCTCTACAACAACAGTCACAGGAAGAATCGCTCCAAGAAATGTTGCATTTTCCACAAAAACAAACCCTTTGATGAAGATGACAATGATGATCACGAGGATGAAAATCAAACTCATTGTTGCAATCATGCTCATGGAAACAACTGTGATGGTGATGGTATTGGTTCTAGTAATTAATCCGAGTTCATTCGATTAACACAAGTAGTTGTTCAAGAATTTTTTACCAAAACTTTTTTTTTTATTATTTTCCTCCCTCATTTCTTCCCTTTTTTAATCCATTTACTTTTCTAAAAAATACTGTATGTATGAAAATTGTTCTTATAATTGGTTATTATATGATTAAATATGTTTTAAATGATTAAGATAGTATTCATTTTGTTGGAATAAAAAAATATATATTCATTTTGTTAAATTTTGATAAATTATTTAAAAATTAGTAAAAGGACAATTTGGGAAGATTGTTTTGAAAATATGATTACAAATAGTAAAAAATTGGCTACAAATAGTAACACCCAGCTATGGGTATGGACACTAAGACAAGCCCAATTAATTCCTTCCCACTTAATATCTTCTTTTAGTTTTTAGAATGAATTTTTTTGCAATGCTTAAGAAAGGATTACCCTTAATATGCCCTTCTCTACACCATAGTAATCCATGTGACAGGCCCAAAGCAAATAAACTCCTATACAAAGTTGTGACTCCTAATATATCTTACAATAGATACCAAAAATATGTCTCTGTCCCAATACCCCGCTCTAGTTAGTGTTTGTATAGAATTATACGAAATATTGATATTTGTAAAAAATACTGGTCAGAAGTTTATCTTTTTTTTTTCTCTTGGTCTTTTTTTTTAATTTTGGAGTGAATAGGGTTTTTTTTGTAAAGTTATTTGAGGCTATGCCTAATCACCGGCCACCACATGTAAGCCTTTATATCTTATTAATAAAAAGGGAATCCGATCCCACCGGCTCTCTATTTGAGGATTTTTTTTTTTTTTTTAAATGTCTCTGTCCATTATGTTTAGAAAATGAATCCCCGCAGTTGCTAAATGTTGTGTTTATGGCTGACTCTGATGATAATATCTCTCAAGACATTCTTGATTTTTTTTCCCTTTTATTTTAATATAAATAATTATCTCTTTTGACCCAAAAAAGACAAAAATAAATAAAAGAAAAGAGAGCGAGAGAGGGGAGATGCCTCGAGGACGTGTTGGAGAATGTTGCCTTGTGCCCAAAGCTTCTCTTGTTGAAAAATCTAGGCCAAACGGTATACATTCCTGAATAAGTGTATATATATATATATATATATATATATATATATATATATATATAGGGTAAAGCTTGCAATTGCTGCAATGAATATGCAAATTGCTAGTAGGTATTTCTAGTTACCGTTTTAGTTTTAAGTATTACTCCCTCCATTTCATATTATAAGTCGTTTTCTCAAATAAGGTGGCATGTCAAAATATAGGTCTTTTTTTACTGATAGAGTGTGTTTACTACAATACCCTTATTTATTGATTTCACTGGGATGTGTGTTTGTTAATTCTCTCCTTAATAGTTAATAATTAAGAATATACTTGTTCCCAAGACTGCATTAATTAGGGGTAAAATAGGTTTAACTAGTAAAATGTATGGAAATGTTAAAAAATTAATTATTATATTAATATTCGTGTTTGGTAAAAAACGACCTATAATATGAAATGGAGGGAGTATCGCTTTAATATTAATAAAATTATCTTTTTGTTTCAAGAGAGAAGAGAAAAGAGCAAGGAGATCCAAATTAAAACGATAAATAGTAAAAATTGAGACGATAACTAGTAAAATTTTTACTAAAATATACAATGAACTCTAAACATTTATTAGCATGAGAGAATTAATGGTCGAGTTGAAATTTAACACTGTGCGACATTAATATTTTACGTATTTACATCAACGTTAAGAGTTTGAATTTTTTCCGTTAAAATCCAAGAACAGTTGTAACCCGTCCACTAAAACTCTAAAAGGAAAAAAAGAATACACTTGTGTCCAAAATGAAGTATATACACTGACATAGAGGGCCGTAAGCAACAGCAAGAGAACTATAAGTGTGATTGAGTTGAGTTTATACACTTAATCATGGAGAGACAAAAGAAAGTGATATTTTAGGTATGTGGATGTGAAATATGTTAATTTTAATTAACTGCAAAACTTAAGCCCTTAAAACTATCTTCTTGGATTTATGTTACACGCATCATTTGTTTGGACTTAAAGAGGAGATGAAGATCGTTCTTTGTTATTTGTTTAGTATTTGAACAAATATATAAAAAGGACACATTTGTGTTTGTGATTTCACTAATTGACATTTTTAGGCAATACTTTGCAACCTTTTTGGAGGACAATGACATGTGAGAAGAATTTTTTTTTTTTAAAAAAAAAGAATGAATTAAAAAGAGGGGGTTGAAGAAACAAAGAGTGATGAATTAATTATTTCAAGGCATATTTAATTGTTCTTTATTTGGGATCCATTTACATCATTTGGAGGATTTCAAAATAGAATGACATTGAAGCTTTTGGAGCTATCCATGCAAGGATTGATTACTATAATTAATTGACCTAATTTAAAAACTGAGATTCTCGTTTAAAATAATTATTTTATTTTATTATATTATTTTAATGTAATAGTTAAAATTATTATTTTCGGACTAATAAACATTTTCTATTCTTCATGTAAGTTCTATTGTGCAACTTTTTAGTTCCTCCAATTGCAATGAATGTTTTTGTTCTTCCTTAGAACTCCCTTTTTCACATTATTTATATAAAAAATATTATACTTTTATTTAAAATAAGTTACAATTCGTATAAAATGTTTATTATTATTATATATTTTTACATATAAATTTGTATATTAGTTGTAAACTATATTAAAAAAAGATATGTATAAAACTGAATTTTAAAGTAAGAAATATATATTAATAATAAAAATATAAAACTGAACTATTTTTTTAAAACAAAAATTTTTAAATAAAACCATTATTTATAATATTATTTTAATTTAATAAATATAACTATAATTTTAAAATAAAAGGTAGACCATCTATACTACATTTTAATGAATTGTCAAAAATAACAAAAATTTTTAAATAAAACCATTATTTATAATATTATTTTAATTTAATAAATATAACTATAATTTTAAAATAAAAGGTAGACCATCTATACTACATTTTAATGAATTGTCAAAAATAAGGTGACAGAAAAACAAAAGTTTAATCACATCAGTGCATGTGAGGTAATGCATGATTTGAGAAAATTATCACACACTATATACTACCTACTAAAATCACCACTTTATTTCTCACCTTTATTGTTTTCTATAAGGAGAGAATATATCCTCTAAGCCCCACTCATTTGTGTTTTTTCCACCATGAGATCGATTAAAATTTAAATTAATATAATTATTTCTTGAAATATTTTAGATACAGTATATTCATATAATGAGTTGGGGTCAATTATTTATAAAAATATATTTTAAAAGTAAAAATTTGAAAATGTCTACAATATATTCATTTCGATGTGACAATAAAAGTTTTGAAGAGTAGGCTAATGTCTTCCAACCCTCAATTTTGCAACAACTAATTGATTAAACTCGTGAAACATTATTGATGATACACTTTATGTATTATGACCCTTTGAGCCCTCCCTCCCTAGCCTTTTCTTTATGATTGGGAGTTAATGACTAATCGAAGTATTTCCTTGGCTTTTACGTCTTATATTTGGGAGTGAGGGTCGTAATCACTCCATTTTTGGTCACTAAAAGTCAATTAGTAGTATAGTTATGAATAGGAGAGTATTTACTAATTTCCACGTTTAGAGAAGAAAAGTTTGACTTGAACATATAAACTAGCAAAGACCACTAATTTGTGGCGTACCAGGGTAAGCTAGTTATAGACAAGCTAACTTTATCTGTAGTCATGGTTGGGACATCAGGCAGTGATTGTTGATTGGGTTGTTAATGAAGGAAGAAAATGTTCATATATAGGTAATTAGTAGTGGAATTATTGATTAGTACTAGTTTTGAAAAAAAAAAAAAAAGAAAAGGAAAAATGTAGGTTTTGAATGAATGTTGGATGAATGGAAGAAGAGAGGAAAGCTATTGATGGACGGAATAAAACTACTAAAAAGGGAGGAGGGTGTCGTTGGCTTTTTTTAAAAAAAAAAAAAAAAAAAAAAAAAAAAACTCTACTACTGAAATGAAATGATTATTTAAAAAAATAATAACATAACTATTAAAATAACGTCATTCCAACAGCCCCTAACTCTACCTATGAAGGAGCAGCCATTGACGTGCTCCTCTAGTAGAGGAATCATCAGTTGAAAAACCTTATTAAGAGTTTTTTCAGTGTTGCGCCATCATACTCTATGGTAGTTCTGTTACGTTGGATAATAGAAAAATAAAAAATAAAAAATTAAATTTATGTAGAAGTATAAAAGGTTGATTAAAAATCAATTTTAAAATTTATGAACAAAAATACAACCGATGGAATTAAAAATAAATAAGTTTATTAAACTAATACGAAAATTTAAAAAAATATAACTTTAAATTTATACTATAAATATAAAAGAAATCGTGGTGAAGAGGGGAAGACAAAAGTTTGGGATGAAATTTTTGGGCTAAAAATAAATTAAATCAAATTGGTAAAAAGTGAGATGAACCGAAAGTGTTATTTTCTCTCGACCCCTCGTTTAGATGGTATTTTCCTTTTAACTTTGAGCCTAAAACTTAGAAATATGTTTACAATGGTTAATTCACACTAGTTCCAATTTGCAAAATGAATAATTCTATCATTTCATGAAAATAATCTTATTTGACAATTAATTTTTAAATTAAAAATTATCTTAGGGTGCGTTTGATGCAAGGCAAAGACAATGAAGCAATCAAAATTTTATTAACTTAATAATCATTAAAGAAATTTGATCGTCTTTCACTCGTTTAGTAAATTAACATGATATTCATTAAAATAATTGATTGTTACATTAAAGGAATTTGATCGCTTCATTAAAGTAAAGGAATTACTAGTTACCGCCTCGGTACTTTCTCTTTACCGCCCCAATTTGGACAAAAATGTCCCCCTACAATACCCTCTCTCTTCCCCTTTTATGTAAAAAGTCGTCAAAATCTATATATTACCGCCCCAAAAAGTGAGGCGGTAACTAGTAACCCCCTTAAAGTAATTTAATTGTCTTTGCCTTTACTTTACTAAAAAAATATATATATATAGCAATCGGAATTATTTTGTCTTTGCCTCATTGCCTTCGCCTTGCATCAAACGCACCCTTAGAGTTTTATATTTCAATTATGTATAAACAAAATAAATAATACAAAGTTTAAAAAAATATATATTATCTAAACATAATATTTTTACGAGACTTAAAGAAACAATAAATTTAGTTGTATTTGGAGAGCTTTAAATGAATACTTACTTAATGTGAATGATCTAAAAGTCTTGGTGAATTTAATTATATCATCACTAAGTAGTTTTTGCCATATAAACGTATATCATTATCAAACACAAAAAATTACTATTCCTTCTTAATATAATTGATGCGCATTGCACACTATAATATTACTGTTATTATAAAATAATCGTCTGATTTTTTTATATTATTTAAATTTAAGAAAAAAATACAAAAATAGTACTTATAGTATGAATTAGTGTTAAATTTAGTACTAAGCATTTGGTACTGATAAATTTAGTTATAAAATTTAATATCCATAACACGTTTACTTGTAGTAACAATTTTTTTGGGATATTTAATAGTTGAATTATAATTTATCAACTTATGTACTACGTGAATATCACGTGAATGATCAATTTTATGCCATATGAACTAACACGTCGTCCTCCTCCTCCGTTGTTCTCTCCCCCTGTCATTTTTGGATTGTTGACCGGGCTTTTTCTTACCATTTAATTTGGGTATGGAACCAAGATGATGTCCACATAGAATTAAATTAATTAACGCGACACCACGTAGAATAGGGGTCGACAGAATTGTAATTTAATCGATAAGTGTCCACAAAATCATTATTATAATAAATGTGTTGTGAATAATAAAGTTTATAACTAAATTTATCTGAGTATCAAATATTTAAAATTAAGTTTGATATTAGACTATACTATAAGCACTATTTTTACTATTTTTTTCAAAATTTAATAAATAAAATTATTATTCTCGAATCGAGAGAAAAAGATTTCTTATAGCTCACTCTACAATCATTCATCTATCCATGCAAGAGGTCAATATTACAAAATCCATAAACTTGTAGCCAATAAACACAAAGCAATTCTATATACTTCTAAAAGAAGTGATGTAGGTTGTGAATGATTCATTCTATGTAAAAGTTTTACTTCGCTCTAATTTTTTTCCTTTTATCGTCTTAATTTAGATTAAAATACTTCTTACAATAATTTTTCTCTTCCCCTTGAAGTAAAAAAAAAATTTTTATCAAAATCTAGCTTTAACTACAGGGCCGGCCGGAGACGAAAACCCAATCATCTTCCAAAATCTCCTCCAGAGTCCAAAACTTTGACAAATTAAAAAAGGAACTTTTGAAGATACAAAAAGTGCCACGTTCCCCCAAAATAACTATAGCCATAGAATACAACACTAAAAAACAAAATAAAAAAGCCTTCAAATTAATTAATTATGGTAGTACTAATCACATTTAATTCATTAATTAAACTACTAAACCCCAAGCAAGTCAACGGGGTCTCCTAGGAGACAACGTGGCTATAACAACACTAAATTAAGCGGCTTTCCTAATTATGTTTTGACATCATTAATGGGGTTAGTTGCAAATTTATAATTTGAGTTTTGAGACAATATGGGTTTAAATTTTCCTAATAAACAAAATGTGAAAAGCTACGATTCTGGATAAACAAAATGATAATAAATTAATTAAACATTTGTCTTACATGCAAACTTCTTATATCATTTGATTCTGGTTTTTTTTTTTTCAGCAAGTTTAATATTACTAAACATGTTTGATTTTTTTTAAAAAAAAATCTCATTATATGATGTTTAAATACTATTTTTGTTTTATAATAATAATTTTCTTTATTATATTATTTCAATTTAGTAAATAAGATTATTATTATTATTATTTCATTAAGTTTCGAATGAGTATGTATAATATTTTCTAGTATAGTTTTATGTCTATCATCTCTGGTAAGCAAACAGCGGTCAAACCTTTTGAAGACAAGATCGTCAGGTCATCTTTCAAAAACTCTTCAAACCTTGAAGGCCCATGATTCAATATGCAGTTTGGAAGAATTTTCTGTCAATTGTAAACATCAATAATTGAAATGCCGCTTATTAATACACAAACATATCATTTTCAAGTTTTAATTCAATTTGAGCTTTTGATATGATTTTGTGACCATCAAATATCCCTATTTTTACAGATATTTTAAAATATTAGATCATTTGACTCTGTTCCTCATGAATGTTCAACCATTTAGGGTTTTGGCCGTTATTTCGAATTGTGAGTCGATCTAAATGGGTTGAACATTCATGAAGAACAGAGTCATAAAATGAATTGAAAACATCATGGTATAAATCATTTTGAAGAAAAAATTAGGTTTGACTAGCGATTAAATAAGTTAATCCGTAATCTTCTAAACTTTTTTGTAAAAAGGGACTAAAAAGGCTAATAAAAAATTGATAAAAGACCTAAACAGTAATCGTAATTTTATTTGGGACCAAAACAGCAATACTCCCATTTATAAGGGACTAAAATACTAATTCAGCCTATTAATAAATACATATACTTCTTATTTTCGTGGGTTACTAGCTACCGCCTCATTCTTTGGGGCGATAGTCCATAGGTTTTGACAAAAGTGTCATTTTATATAAAATAGGGAAGAGAGAAAGTATTGTAGGGGACGTTTTAGTCCAAATTAGGACGATAAAGGGAAAGTACTGGGGCGATAACTAGTAATTCCTTATTTTTATGGACACTTCAAAACATACTTTAAAAGACCGTTTAAAAATGACAAGAGGATTGTAGTCTAGTGGTTGACACTTCGAGCTTAAAATCAATAGATTTTTAGTTCGAGTCATTTAGAATTCGACCTGCTTCTTTGTATATAAAAAAAATTGTTAAAAAATTGAATACTTATTAATGTTTATACACTTTTTTTTTTTTTTTGGGTACAACACTCATAACTTCTTTAGTATAACTAAACCTATAAACAAACCTTGTGCGATTAATATTTGCCATGGAGAAAAAAATAACTTGTTAAGAAAATGTATTTTTTTTTGTAAAAAAAAAAAAAAAGAGACTAACGCATAACAACTCAAGTAACTACCCCTCGAAAGTAAGCTACATTGATCGTATCATGTTGTAACCACTGCTTTATAGCTTCAGACGGTTGTTTCAACTCCGTAAACCCCATCGAACCCCTCGCTGTCAGCGATGCAAGGTAATCAGTAGCAAAGTTGTCTCCCTATGAAAATGTAAGAGGCTTATATCTCAATCTCGACTCATCAACTCTCGGATCCTTCTGACTAAGCTCCCATGTACTCCGGTAACTTGTTAAGAAAATGTAATTTGTTGATTTGTTTAAACATAACATTATTACTATTTTTGTCTAAAATAATAGTTCATGTATTATATATTATTTTAATTCATAATAGTGATTATGAAAACTAAGATACAATCTCACATCCCTTCATTAACTATTTAGTTCATTAAATTGAAAAGAAACTTATCTTTAAAACTAACTAGAATCATAGTACCATCTCTCATTAAATTATATAAAGAAGTAGCTTAAAAATTAATAAATTGCGTTCCTAAGATGAAAACAAATGGGGTCAGATTAGTTGTGGATAGACCTAAGTACTCTTAACGTGACATACTTTGCAAGAGTAATGATCTGAACGTGACTTTTGAGTCTTCATGGATTTATCTGTCGCGGTAATTTTTTGAGAATTACTGTATAGCTTTGTATACTAGTCTTCTTCCAATGTTGCAGGGCTGCTTTTCCATGTAAACTCCCCAATATTGGAATTTAGTTCAATCTTTGATGTGTAATTACCAATGTAAATCACCCAATAGTTAGTTTTACAGATTGCACAATTATCTGAAATTAATTTTACCATCATCAACTCTTAATATTTTCATGGAGTTTGCAAAAAATAAAAATAAAAAAATTAAGGTGTGTTTTGGTCAGTTAATTTTTTGTTTCACTGTTTTCTTGGCTTGTAAATTAACTTTCTCTTATTAATTTACGTACAGTCTCAATTTTAAATATTATTGACTTAATTTTGATAAAATTATATTTTTGTTTAAAAAGAGGAGAAGAAAGAGGTATTATAGGGTGTTTTGGTTTAAATTGGGAATAAAATGATAAAAATTAGACCATAACTAGTAAAATTTTTAATTTAGATGGAATCTTACCTAATTTGTTTCTAAAATTGTTAGGTAATTATCTTTTTGTCTTTTAAAATCATATTAGTTATTTTATGTCAAATATTATCTTCTATAAAACTAAAATACTTGTGAACGTTACCAAGTTATTAGACTATTTACAAAAATTTTAAAATAAAAGTTATTGAGTGTCACAGTTTATATCAAGTTTTAGGATAATAAGAAAAATAAATTTCTAATTATCTTAGATTTATTGAGGATTACCACTGATCCACATCGTTGAGAGAATTTAGAGAGGAGTTTCCATATGGAGAAGTAGTAGTAATTAATGATGGAGTAATACTAATATAATATAGTACTTAATAAATATTTTTTTATAAGGTTAGATGGGGGAGTAAAACAGATAAAATTTAAAAATTATATATTTTCTATTAAAATATTAATTATTTACTACTAAATTAAAATTTTTACGATAGGTTGACACGCTTTGTTTTTTGGTCGTTGACTAGAATAAGGAAAGAAAGGAAGAAATGGCGGGAGGGGAAAAAGGAAGAAAAAGAAATGGCTATTTTAATTTTCGGTTCTAAAAATGATACGTAATGTTCCATTCAATTAAGAAATTTAGACTACTCAATGGATAAGAGTTTTTTATCTTTAAAAAAAAAAAAAAAAAACAAGAAATTTGACAAAACGATCTCTTGTTCTGCCAACTCACGAGTATCATCTATAACTGTTACTACTAAAACTTGCATTTGTTTAAAAAATTTTAACGTTACAAATAAAAATAAAATCATTAATCTCGTAATCTAAAATTATTATATAAAAAAAACCCTAACCACCAACGCAGGATTCAGTTCCTAACCAAAGCCCAAGCATCTAGAGATACGCACGCCCGCTCTCTCTCTCTCTCTCTCTCTCTCTCTCACACACACACACACACACACACTTTTTTCCCTATATATAAACTAGTAATCCCGCAGTTGTGACGCCCCCATTGTAATTTCAATGTGAAATTCCCAACTCTCTCGACTCCCATATTCTTTAATAAAAATATTTATTATTATTTTCCTCAAAAGTAAAGGTACTCAGTACTCAGTACTCTCAGTAGTAGCATAATAGCATTGCCAAGCTTTCTCCCCGGATTCAAAGCTCACCAGAGAAGCAGAAGAAAACGTTTTAGTACAGTACAGTACAGCACAGCACAGCACAGCAGAAAGACATATATCCTTTTTAGTCAGTCAGTCCTTCCTTTACAGTTAAATAACGACCTTTTCCAACTCCTCCATTCTACCGTATAAACTTCCCCCATCATCATCCTCTTCTTTGGATCTAAGAAGCCAAGAAAGTGAAGAAAGAAAGATGATTTCTTGGCATGATCTTTACGTGGTGTTATCCGCTGTCATCCCGCTTTATGTGGCCATGATTTTGGCCTACGGTTCTGTTCGCTGGTGGAAAATCTTCACGCCCGACCAATGCTCCGGCATCAACCGATTCGTGGCGGTTTTCGCCGTCCCTTTACTGTCATTCCATTTCATTTCCACCAACAACCCTTACGCTATGAATCTCCGCTTCATAGCCGCCGATTCCCTCCAGAAGGTCATAATGCTAGTGGTGTTAGCCTTATGGACTAACCTCACCCGAAACGGCAGTCTCGAGTGGAGCATAACCATTTTTTCTCTCTCTACCCTTCCCAACACTCTGGTTATGGGAATCCCTCTTCTGATTGCCATGTACAATGACGGCGCCGGCAGCCTCATGGTCCAGGTCGTCGTGTTGCAGTGCATCATTTGGTATACGCTTTTGTTGTTTCTGTTCGAGTACCGGGGAGCCAAGATGTTAATCATGGAGCAGTTCCCGGAAACCGCCGCCTCAATAGTGTCGTTCAAGGTGGAATCCGATGTTGTTTCGCTCGACGGGCAGGATTTTCTTGAAACCGACGCAGAGATTGGGGACGACGGGAAGCTCCATGTGGTGGTCAGAAAATCAAATGCTTCAAGAAGGTCACTGGGTCTCTCTGGATTGACCCCGCGGCCGTCGAATCTCACCGGAGCTGAAATATACAGCTTGAGCTCCTCCAGAAATCCTACCCCGAGAGGGTCCAACTTTAACCATGCAGATTTCTACTCCATGATGGGATTCGGCGGCAGGCTGTCCAATTTCGGTAATTCCGATACGGGTCGTCTATCCAATTTCGGCCCGGCTGACATGTACTCTGTTCATTCATCCCGCGGGCCGACTCCGAGACCATCAAACTTTGAAGAAGCCTGCACCGCTGCCCCCGGAGCAGGTCTCATGAGCTCCCCGAGATTCGGGTTTTATCCTGGTCAACCCGTCAACCCAACATCCTACCCTGCTCCAAACCCGGAGATTGCATCTGCGCTCCCGAAAACAGGGAAGAATCAAGTGCAGCAAGGACCACAAAACCATCAGCAACACCAGCAGCACCTCCCGGCAGCAACCAACAATACTAATAATAATAACAATAAAGCAAGCCACGACGCCAAGGAACTTCACATGTTCGTATGGAGCTCGAGTGCTTCCCCAGTGTCGGAAGTGGGTGGGTTACACGTGTTTGGCGGGCCCGACTTTGCTGCTAACGGCCAATCAGGACGGTCCGATCATGGCGCCAAGGAAATCAGGATGTTGGTTTCTGATCATCCCCATAATGGAGATAACAAAGGTGCAATCACATTATTATTTAAATAATACTAGTATTATTTAATAAAAATTCTAATTTTAAGAAAAATTTTCATTTTATTTTGTTTTAATAATAATGTAGTACTGAATTTGATGCGTGACAAAAATGGTTGTAGGCGCTCCGCAAAGTGGGGAATACGGGGGTGAGGATTTTAGCTTTGGCGGTGGAGGAAGGGATCATGGAGATGAGGAGAAAGAAAAGGAGGGTGGTGGTCCCCCTGGGTTATCAAAGCTGGGGTCCAGCTCCACAGCTGAGCTTCATCCTAAGACTGCCGGAATTCAAGATGCCGGTCCCGGAAAACAGATGCCTCCGGCCAGTGTCATGACCCGACTCATTTTGATTATGGTTTGGAGGAAGCTTATCCGAAACCCCAACACTTACTCAAGTCTCATTGGTCTTATCTGGTCCTTAATTGCATTCAGGTACGGACACATTATAACCCCCCAATAACTCCAAATTCAAAATTATTTCCCCAAAATTTTCGTTAATTCGAATATAATAAATAAAATTATTTTTCTAAAACAAAAATAATAATAATTACAATTAAACTAATTTTAGTTAATTATTTTATGATATTTTCAGGTGGGATGTGAAAATGCCAATAATCATAAAACAATCCATTTCGATCCTATCAGATGCTGGACTTGGAATGGCCATGTTTAGTTTAGGTGAGTAAAATTTTCTTTTCGATTAGTACGCTAAAAAAAACAAAAAGTAAAAAACCACAATACTAACCTTAACTCCAAAAGTTTTATTAGTCGCTACTGTGAAAATGAAACATTATCCACTAAAATTAATATAATCGCGGTGGCACAAAAAATGAATGGTTGGGAGTTGGTGGTCAAATGGGCAGGCAATTCTTTTCAAGAAGTTCATATAAGTTTTCAATTTTGACCGTGATTTTTTTAAATTATATTATTTTCATCTTTTTAAATCCTCGTTTTAATTTTGTTTATTTTTATGAAGGCTAAAAAATCTTTTTTTAATACATGTTTAATAAATAACAGCTTTAAATGGGAGATAAAAGAGAAATAGAGAAATATTTTTTTTAAAAAAATTGACACTATCAAAGTTGGATTGACCACCGGACATAGGGGCCGATGGGCCTTGTCGCTTGCGGTCCAGGAATGGTGGATGATTGATCCCATCGGCCATCTAGATAAATTACACACAGTGGTGGGGTTGGTGTGTGATGGCGATGTTGTGGGCTGTGGTAGTAAAAGTGGTTGGAATTTTAATTGAATATATATATTTTTTGGACTATATATAATACTCCCATCATTTTCTTTTATTTTATTTTCTTTTTTTTTTTAAATTTGTAAAAAATAATAATAATAATTTGCATGAGTTGTATAATTGTGGTGTTAATTATGAACGTGATAGGTCTGTTTATGGCTCTTCAACCGAAGATTATCGCATGTGGGAACTCGGTGGCTGCTTTTGCCATGGCTGTTAGGTTTCTCACTGGTCCAGCTGTTATGGCCGCTGCTTCCATCGCCATTGGCCTCCGTGGTACCCTTCTCCATATCGCAATTGTCCAGGTAATTTCTTTTGGTCTCTCGGAAAATTAAAATCTCATACAAATTTTATAAAAAATTACTAATTTTTTTTTTCTTTTCATACAAATTTGAACAATGACATCTAAGTTAACTCAAACTCAAAATCTATTAGTTTTAAATAAAGAGTATTAATCATTAGACTACAATCATTTCGAGTTATTTTGTTAAAATTTCATTTGAGAATTTTTATTTTATTTTTTTGATTTTGCAAGTCCCCTTATTTGATAACTAAAGAATGTGATTAATGTGCACAAAATTAACTCTTTTTTGTATCTTTTTGAAGTGTGGAATATGTCGTAAAGTTAACTAATATATCTGTGCTTTTTTTTTTTTAATTTTATTTTGATTATAGGCTGCTCTTCCACAAGGGATTGTCCCCTTTGTGTTTGCTAAAGAGTATAATGTCCATCCAACTATCCTTAGTACAGGGTAAGCAAAAGTCTTAACTTGGAAAAGCTATCTTCTTTTCAAGATTTTAGCATTTTTCTGGTTCATTCTTTCATTCATTCAATCATTCATTCAAACCATTACTATTATTCCAACTTTCTCATTATGAAAATCCCCCCTTTTTCTTTTTTGTGTGTAATTTCAGGGTTATTTTTGGGATGTTGATAGCATTGCCAATTACATTGGTTTACTACATAGTTCTTGGGTTGTGAAGGAGCTGTAGAGAAGAAATTCTGGTGGGCTTTTTTCTTTTTTCTTTTTTCTTTCTGACTTCATATGTTGATTTTAAGGCAGAAAAAAAGGGTGTCATGAAGGAATTTTAGGGAAATGATGATGGCATCCATATCAAAATACTAAATATATAGCCAGCAGTTTGAAGGAGGAGGCAAAAGGGCTGGGCTTAGTTTAAGTTGAATATCCCTGATACGAGGATCATGCCTGCTCTCATGAGCAAACAAAATTATGCAAAAAAAAAAGAAAAAAAATCTTCAAACATGGAGGAAAGGAATATTGGAGGCTAGTCTAGTGGAAAGGGGACAAATGCAGTAAATCAAGGAAAGGGAGGAAGTGAATTTCTTATTGGCAATGATTGCGCATGTAAAGAAGCAATTTGGGGAGAAGAATCCATTATCTTTTTGAGTCAAGGAATTCACATCAATTTGAGGGTGTATGGTGAATAAATAATTATTATTATAGGAACTCTCAACTATTTTTGTAATTTCCTTTTTTTTTTTTTTTTCTTTTTGGGTTTTTACTATATAGTTTATGGATGCATCTTGGTAGCTAGCTAGGCTTCTATCTCTTTTCCTCACCTTAATTTAGTTGCAATTTTATGTCCTTGGTGTAGTATGTGTTTGTTATTTTCATTACTTTATATTGCCATGTAATTATAGTATTAAGAGTAATTAACATGAGAGAATTCAATAATTTTTAGTGTCTTTTATCTTTATATAGCAGCACTACACTTTAACTTTGGATGGCGTCATTCCCTGCAATGGTCAGAATTTCAATTGATGTCCGTTATAATTTTGTCCCTCAAAAATTTAAAATTTATATCCACTCTTATTTATTCCATGCTAAAATTTATATAATCCATCTCAAAATTCATTTGACGGTAGATATACTAAATTTTCACCAACAACCCTTTCCCAATTGCTCCTTAATGCCTTGAATGTCCCCGCAAGTGGCAACAGCACAGCCTCGACTTAATTAACTGCGCCAATGTAACTGAAATGATCCAGCTCCACCATTACTGGCCGCTCCCCCCATATCCCGTGTCAGTTTCGTACCATATCACTAATATATATAACCCATTCGAGATGAACAAGAAGGTCTGGTAATGGTGTCGGGTGGCCCAAGTTACAAAGAGTAAATTCTCCCTTCCACTCACCGCCCGCTGCCGCCGTCCCTGAAGGACGCACGTACTTGCATACGTGGTCGGGCCCTCATCATCTCCACTATTTCTTATTTTTTTACAGATATCGCACGCGTTACTAGTTACTATTTTATTGTACCGAAAATATTGATTTTGTTATCTTTTATTATATTAGATATTTTAAAAAGATTCAATGAATCAGTATTATTAAATAAAGTGGTGTTTGGCAGTGATTATAATGAAAACGATGGAGCTTCCATATCGATCAAAAGAGGCATAAAATATTTTGAATATATTATTTTTTCCGCTGGCTTTCACTTAGGGATGAAGTGATGAAAGGACACCATCTTTCTGGCTGCTTAGTGGATCTTTGTACTTTTGGGGACGCAGAAAACGAAATAAAGCACACTAGGGTTCCCGGGGGGCAGGGATTAAAGCAGAAAGATGACCACTAAGTCAAAAGCTACTTTTAGCTTTAATGTAGTGGTAGTAGAGTAGTAGCAGTAGTAGTATTTTTGGGATGTTTGATGCGCCCGGCCAGTCCTAAAAACGCTACCTCGCTCTAGGCCACTGTTGCCCGCCCTATCCCTTTTGCCGAATTGGCCAGCGATCCATCATCCTTCCCTCTGTTTGGTAGGGCACTTACGTGCTCGACGTACAATCTTCCCTAAACTTTACATATGTATATATATACATACATATAATTGTACAATAATCTTTTGATTATTTCAAAATAGTATTACAGAAATACACTACAAATTATATCGTAGCTTTAAAAAAACACTTTGTAAGGTGTCTTTATATTTTAATAGAAATAATTAAAATGTTCTGATACTATTGTTTTCTTATTTAACCAATGAAATATTGTGATTTGTCAAAATACGAAACTACTATATAAAGATTGGAAATACACACATGTCAATATAAGTGATTTTAGAATTTGTAAGTAAATTATAAGTGTTGTTTCTGCGCAATTTATATATTAGATTTAGGAGTACATACTTATAGATGTGTTTGTCTAATAAAAATAACTTATTTAATGCAATGTCTTCTTAAATTTACCTCGTTTCCCCTCTGACTAATGTTCCTCCTGACATTTGTTAAAAATATACATTGTATTGTCCCTTTAATTGTGCTATATAAGTATTGATTAATTAAGGGTATAAAAGAAAATATTATTTAAATTTATTGGACTCTCAAATTAATAATTATTTTCTTAATATATGTAAAATGTGTAAAAAAACTTATATTTTGAAAAGAAGAGGAACTTCTTGTTATTTTATAAAAATAGTTCAATCTATTTATGTTGAGTATTAACACCTTTTTTTTTTTTTTATCTCCTATCCCCGCAATAACTCGAATTGAATTCAAGATTCCCTTAGTTTTCAGCGAAAAGTATCAATAAGTAGACTACTACCTTCTCATCCATATTAACATAAATTTTATTAATATTTTTATTATATAATTTATAATTAAAATATTAATAAATATCTTATATAATTTTTATTTTACTTAAAATTAAAAGTGATATATTGTCTAAATAAGATTATTTATATAGAATAGATGGAGTATTAGATTTTAGCATTGTGATTTAAATTGCATTTGTGTAATTTTTAATGTTAGAAATTAAAAAGGTATTAACAGTTAATTAGAATTTGGGGAAAAATTTTGAAATTATATTTTGAATTAAAATTTTGAAAAATTTTGAAATTATATTATAAATGAGAGAATTATATTGGTCTACATTTTTGTTAATGTGACTAAATGATCGTCTACGGTACAATAAGAGAGTAACTAGTAACTTGTGCAATATGTGTAAAAAATAATAATAGTGGAGATGAGGACGGGTATGCAAGTCCGTCCTTCAGGGACGGCGGCAGTGGGCGGTGCCGTCAGGGATGAGATAAGGGGAGTCGAAGGGAGAATTTAGCAATTAACTTGGGCCACCCAACCCCATTACCGGAGATTCGGGATATGGGGGAGCCGGCCAGTAATGGTGGAGGTGGATAGTTTCAGTTACATTTGGGTAGTCAATTATGTCGGGGCTGTGCTGTGCTGTTGCCACTTGCAGGGACATTCAAGGCATCAAGGAGCTGTTGGGAAAGGAGGAGTTGGTAGAAATTTAGTAGTACATCTAAAGTTAAATTAGTTTTGTAATCAATAATAAAAATAGTACGTTATTTAACCGTTATAAAGTAATAATATTTTTTTTATACATAAATGACTCGAATTTAAAATCTATTTTCTTAAACGGGAATTGCCTATTACTGGTTACATCCCTCTTGTCCAAAGTAATAATATTTCAATGCATATAAAAAAACAAAGACAATAAATTTTATAATCAATATATAATTTTTATTTTGACGTTAGGATAGTACGATATTTAACCGTTACAAAATAGCAATATTTGAATACATATAAAAAGATAAATACACTATTTTTTTGACAAAGACAATAAATTTTGTAATCGATATATAACTTTTATTTTTATTGTAACGATAGGATAGTACGATATTTAACCGTTACAAAGTAGTAATATTTGAACATATTAAAAAACAAAGACTATTTTTTTTTTTTTGACAAAGACATTAAATTTTGTAATCAATATATAATTTTTATTGTGATGATAGTACGTTATTTAACTGTTATAAAATAGAACTATTTGAACACATATAAAAAAACAAAGACACTAAATTTTGTAATCAATATATAACTTTTATTGTGATAGTAGTACGTTATTTAACTATTACAAAGTAGTAATATTTGAACACATATAAAAAAAACTGCCAAATTGTTAGATGTTAATTACTCTAATAATACAATTACATGGAAATATAAAGCAATAAAAATAACAAACAAATACTCATAAAATTGCAACTAAAATTAAGACGAGGAAAGAGATCGAACCTAGGTAGCTACAAAGGTAATTTATATGGTAGTCCTATAGGACCATCATCTAATTTTACTCTCACCCCTAATATAGTAAATTTTTAGGATTAGCTATTTATGAGAAAAAGCGTGTGATTTTTCTTTTTTCCAGTGGAAGGCGTGGCGGTCCCATTTTTTTCTTTTCATTTTTTTATGCTACGGCTACATATTGAATGAAATGGGGTTCTAATTCATTTTTTTCTTTTTTTTTTTCTAGTTTTTTTTTTTTCATTTTTTTCTTCTTCTTCTTTGAAAATTTTTTTCATTGGTTTTTTAAGCAACTCAGTATTTTTTATATTTTTTTAAAAAATTATTAAAAATATTTTTTAATTATTATTTTATTTATTTTATAATTAATAAATTTATATATTGTGATGTTATGTACATATAATCATGATGTGATTTCCCTTATTAAGTATGTTTTAGTTTTATTGTATGATTTCTTTTATATTCTTGATGTGATATATATAATCTGTTGATCTGATGTCTAGTATTCTGTGATTTCTATATGATCATTATGTGATCTCCCTTGTTAAGTATGTTTTAGTTCTATTGTATAATTTATTTTATATTCTTGATGTGATATCTATAGTCTGTTGATCTGATGTCTATATGATCATGATGTGATCTCCCTTGTTAAGTATGTTTTAGTTTTATTGTATGATTTCTTTTATATTCTTGATCTGATATCTATAGTCTGTTGATCTGATGTCTAGTATTCTGTGATCTCTATATGATCATGATGTGATCTCCCTTGTTAAGTATGTTTTAGTTCTATTGTATGATTTCTTTTATATTTTTGATCTGATATCTATAGTCTATTGATCCGATATCTAGTATTCTGTGATCTGATGTCTATATAATCATGATGTGATTTCCCTTGTTCAGTATGTTTTAGTTTATTATATGATTTTTTTATATTCTTGATATGATATCTATAGTCTATTGATCTGATATCTACTGTCTTATTTTTTTGTAAAAGTATTTTTTTTTAAAAAAATGGCTGTATGTCAAAAAAAAATTGTAGCATGCACTGTAGCGCGCTACAATGGGAGTAAAATTCACGACCACCATGTAAATTTACTCTCACCCCAAAAATAGTAATTTTGTAGAATGAGTTAATTATTCTATACGGGTGCAGGTCTGGGAGAGTGTTTTTAATTTTTTTCAAATTCGCGTAGTTCGCGCAGCTTTCAATTTTAGTCCAACTTTATCCAGCTTTCAATTCTTTTCTTATTCCTTGAAGTTTTTTTTCTTTTTTTTTTCTCTTTCCCTGAAACTTTTTTTTTCGTCTGATTTTTTTAAACAATTCAATAATTTTTTTATACGTTTTTTATTTTTTTTAAAAAATGATTAAAAAATATTTTTTATTCATTTATAATTATTTAATTTTATATACTGTGATATGATATCTGTTTTTCAATGATCTGATGTCTAGTATTATGTGATATGATGTCTATATAATCATGATGTGATCGCCCTTGTTAAGTATATTTTAGTTCTATTTTTTGATTTCTTTTATATTCTTGAACTGATATCTATTGTCTATTGATCTGATGTCTAGTATTATGTGATATGATGCATATATAATCATGATATGATCGCCCTTGTTAAGTATGTTTTAGTTCTATTATATGATTTATTTTATATTCTTGATCTGATATTTATAGTCTGTTGATTTGATGTCAAGTATTCTGTGATCTGATGTGTATATAATCATGGTGTGATCTCCCTTGTTAAGTATGTTTTAGTTCTATTGTATGGTTTCTTTTATATTATTGATATGATATCTATATCTGTTGATCTGATGTCTAGTATTCTGTTATCTGATGTGTATATAATCATGATGTGATATCCCTTTTTAAGTATATTTTAATTCTATTGTATGAATTCTTTTATATTCTTGATCTGATATTTATAGTCTGTTGATCTTATGTCTACTATTTTTTGATCCGATGTCTATATAATCATGATTTGATCATCTTGTTAAGTATGTTTTAGTTCTATTGTATGATTTCTATTATATTTTTGATCTGATATCTATAGTCTATTGATCTGATATCTACTGTCTTATTATTTTTTTTAAAAGCATTTTTTAAAAAAAAGTTGTGCGTCGAAAAAAAAAACTGTAGCGCGTTAATGTAACGCGCAACAGTAGGAGAATGATGAATTTTACTCCTATAGCCCTTTAGTATATGAACCCGCCTTTAACGCAACCTATGGTTAATTAATAAAAGAAAATAGTTCACAAAACATAATTTTTTTTAAAAAAAAAGTACAGTTCATAAATATCATTTTATATTCCATTCATAATATATGTTTTTTTTTTTGAAATTTTTTGCCAGTAAATTTTACTAAACAAATTTTGTATTACAAAAATTATAAAATAAATTTTAGTTTAAATTAGTGAAAGTGTCTATTAAATAATTGGTTCTTTAATATATGTCAAGTAAAAAATAATTTATTTTGTGAAACATGAGACTAGTGAAAATAAATTATTTGGGTTTGTTTTACAAGAATTAAAACTAAACTGTTTTGTTTTATAGGAATGAGATTAAACAGTTAAAAAAAACTGATTATTCATGGGTTAATTCAAATTCTCTAATAATTATCAAATTGTTTTGTATAGATTATTTATATTAGGAACAAAATAATTTGAATATGAAAATGAATTTAAAATTTTAGCTTTTACTTTTTTTTTTCAACAGAAGATGTCAATTTCTTAATGAAATATTTTACTCTATAATAATACGAGTTGAATTTGAAATTTTAGCTTATTTGAGTTGATGATGTGATAATTCAAATACAATTATTCAAATCAAAATTTAAAATTCGTGTTTTAGGATTAATTAATCACACTTACAATGATACAATGAAAGTTTTTGGGTTGACAAAAAGAATTAGGCTAGTGGTAGACATTCTCACCGAGTTCTGAGTCATGTCGGAAACATTTAGACGCATGGAGATTCTGAGTTCAAGTCACACTGGAGGTAGATCACACCGGGGACACTTACGAGTATAGCGGTCCTAAGTTCGACTCACACCCAGGGGTAGCAGATCACACAGGAGACACTCAGGAGTCACACCGAACCTAGATTTATAGGACTTTAATAAGTATTATACCTCTTTCATGTACCAAAAAAAAAAAAAAAAAAAATTGGGTCAATAGTCCTACCCTTTATAAAAAATACAGATACATATAGTGGTACTGCTAGTGTATACTAACTGCTGAAGAAATGATGGTTAAACACATGGAAACAAGTTACAGAAACAGAGAAGAAATCTGGAAAAATCCCATGATCCCATGCCTGCAGTCTCTGTAATCCACGCCTTGTCAGGTCCAAGAAAGAAAGTTCAGACTCTCGCAACATAAAGAAGAACATGCAGCTCAGCGGTAAACACCCTTTTCACACTTCTAGAAGTAATAGTACTTTTTTTTAAGACCAATTAGTGTGATTGAGCAGCATGTGTTTTCCATACCCAATTTATAGATTGGGGGGTCCGAATCTCGCTTTAACTACGAAAAAATTTTAAATTCTTGAATCAAATTGTTTGGTTGAACGATATAGATTCTTTTATATATGTTACTGAACATAGAATAATTTTAAATGTTTGGGCGATTATCCGACTGGAAGTATTAGTTCCTGTTAATAATGGTGTACATTTTGCAATTTGTGAAATAAAAAAAAAAAGTTTAAGTAAAATTTTATTCTGAGATATCTTCTGTTATCAGATCCTGTTTCGGGAAGCCTTCCATGCATAAGTTGTTATCATATCCCTCTGCCAAATTTAGGAATGATACCAGTCGGCTGTGCCCTCTGCAGTCTGCACATTCCATTCCTTCATTTTTTTTATTATTTTTATTTTTATCCAAGTTAAAGAAACGAAGAATCTTTATGCATGCATGCACGCACCCACTTTTTTTTCTGAGATTCTTGGACTCTAATTAATAACTAAATCCATTAATTATTTTATCGATTAATATCCACTTTATAATTTTTTTTTTTTTTAGGTTTCTAGAATGACACATTGCCTAGGCCAATCGTCTCATTCAAGCATTTGAAGGTTGAGAATCAGATGCCTTCAGTTCTTCTTCATATAAATTGGAGCTTGAGTTTTGACACGTTTATAGATCTACAGAATAAAATTGTAATTCCTCCCCAATTAAAAATTAGATGTTTCACAAAACTTTCAATAATTGGTAGGGCAGCTTGCATGCACAATGCTCCTATATATACACTTTTTGTGGTTTTACCTTTCAATTATTTTTGGACAATCATATTTATTATTAAATTGATGCTAAAATCCATTTTATGTTACTCGTCTATTTCAAAATAATGATTTTATAGACTAGTATAATAAATAAAATTAGTATTTTGGGCCAGAGATAATATATATTAGAGGGCTACTAGTTATAGTCTCAGGTTTTTTGGTTGACAGTCCTTAATTTTGATAAAATTACCTTTTTACTTAAAAGAGGAAAAAAGAGATATTATATGAGGTATTTTAGTTTAAATTGGGGTGGTAGAGGGTAAGAGTTAGGGCGATAACTAGTAATTATTTATATATTATGAGATTATATGAAGTAAGAATCTAAGAAGGAAAATGTATTGCAGTTTATATAGGAAAATTACAATGTCGATCCTTTAAATTTAGAAACTTGACACTTTGAATTTCTAACTTTAATCTCTCTATGTTGAACAACTCACTGTATAGAATCGCTAAAATCAAGGGTCCTCCTTGAGATTGAAATATGATTTATTCGAGAGATATAGAAGTTGGAAATCTCTAAGGAGAATAATTTGACTGGAGAAAGGGGGAACAAATTTGTAGGTTAATTAATTAACTCATCGAAAGCAATTTGGGCAAATTGTTTTATTTAATTTTTTAAAGAAACACAATAAGATATATTTTATTTTTGAAGTTGAATAAACTTAATATTCTAGATTTTTTTTGTTCCAAAATTTAAAAATTCATATGTAATACTGTTTTTAATATTCCAGACAAAGACTTTAATTTTGAGACAAATTAAGGTCATAACTTGTTCCATTGATTTCCTTTCAAGTGTTGAAATTTTGCCCAAAAAGAAGTAGTAAAAGAAAATATGTAAAAGTTTGGTGGGAACCAAAATGTTAACTCAAAAGTAGCTGGACAATCGCATTCTATGTCCACATTTTTGCAGCCGCTGCAAAGCCATTCACGGAGTTGCATTCCCCTCCAAAATCAACTTACATGAATGGTCCCAATTTACCTGGAAAAGAGATCAATACTCTCTTCATTGCTGCTTATGGATCGTTCCCCCCCAATACTGTCCAAAAACCCTTACTAGTTACCAGCTCTATTTTTAGAACGATAGTTCATAAATTTTGATAAAATTGACATTTTAAGTAAAAGAGAGGAAAAAAAAGAGTATTTTAGTCTAAATTGAAACGATAGAAAGTAATAAATAGTACAGTAACTAGTAAAACTTATATTTATGTGTTGCCATCTCATTCTACACACAAAGTTAAAATACCAAAATAAGCTTTAATACCCTTCTCGTAAAAATATATTCTCCCCATTTTAAAATAATAGTCCGATTTATTATAATGGACAGTATTAGAGAGACTTTAACAATTTTTCATTAATAGTTTATTGTGAAATATTTGTCGAGCATTAACCGAACTGAAAACATAGCAATAGAATCTAGTCTGATCAACCCCTGCAAAAGAACTGGTAAAACAGCCATGCTACTATAAACCTTAAAAAAAACCCCTGTGAAACTTGTTTGGCTAGAAAATTAGTTAGGACCATTATCTTTTCAATAGACATATCGAACAGAGCACCCTTTGTGGTGCAACTCCTTCCAAATTTTCATTAATATACTGTATTCTTTCCGAACAAATTTTATTCCTTATGAAACATAAAAACCACACACATATTGTCTTGTCCGACTGAATATAAACTCTTGAGAAATGTAAGTTACTTAAATAACGAAATCCTCCCAATATTATACTGTTCTAATATTACAAGTAGGATTATTATTAGAAAATATTAATTGATGAAGGCACTATTTCGTATCAAGGTACATATATTATCCTTTAGGGGGTGAGGAGAAACGGTATAGTCTTAGTAAAGGGAAAGCAGTAGTTAGCTCCTTATCATTAATTACTCATAAGGCGAGCCCATTTGGGTGGCAATAGCATCAATCAATTCTTTGATGGCCTTTATTCTCATTGACCATCCAAAGAGAAGGGACAATGACCGTTTGATAAAGATCGGACGGACCATGGGGCATGCATGGATCAATCAATTATCCCGTAATACGACAATCATATGCGCATGGACTTAATAAATGGCACCCAACCCCTAAACGACCTCGACCCTTTATAACTACAAACCTTGTGCATTTACACATCCAATATATAATTCAATGGTTGCATTAATTAAAAATAAAATGCATACATATAATCATTACCAACTCCATTGTTTGACATTTTAAACTTATTATTTTCTATTTTTTATAAGATATTTAACGTTATTTATATTAGTAATTGTCCAAAACCTATATCACACTTCAAATGTTTTAGTGGAAGAACAAGATAGGCCCTCTCTATTCATTGCTTATTGTAGTACTAACTAATGTACGACTTATGTGGATTGGCTAAAAATAATTATTGATTCATTTGGGTTTCAATTTATGTACATGTATTTAAAAGAAATCGTGGTGCATTTTATTTCGTATATTAAAAAAAAATACAGTACTGTCACACACATACACACGTGGCGGTGAGTTGTGGGAGGCGGGGAAGAGAGACATTGGGGGCCCATTTTCATGTGGAAGCCCATACCTCGTTCATGTGGTATTAGGGTTTAAATCTGATGAATAGTAGGAGTGATGGCAATGGAAGCCAAACATATGCATAATGCATTGCATGGCATCATGCACGAATTATTGTAAGTGGAGAGAGAGAGAGAGAGAGAGAGAGAGAGAGAGAGAGAGAGAGAGAGAGAGAGAGAGAACAATAGAACCTCATGGAAACAATTAATGGGGGAAATAAGTTTAATAACCGAAGCGCTTCAATTCTGTAAACACTTTTTAAATGATTTAATTTATTTGACTTTTAAAATTGTCAATACGTGAAAATATATTTCAATCTTTTTAAATACTTATCATATAGATTTTTTTTTTAACGAATCCTACGTAACACTGTAGGTGATTCTTTACGAATTATATGTAACACTATAAGTGTTTTCAATCGATAAAAAGAATCGGAAGGAGCGAATTTATTATTATTTTTTGGGGTGCTAGGTTTTGAGGATAGGGATCCAATCCAACTAAAAAGGTATAGGGGCTGTCAAGTGTCAAAGCTTTCAGAATATGTATCGAAGTTTGGCGGAGACTTTGTGGACTTTTATGGTTGATTTTTCTCTTTTTTCCTTCTTCTTTCCATCAACACCACAAGAACTGCTGCTTATATTGCCATCCAATGGACCCTTCGAATTAACAACTCTCATTGTCCCATATTTATTCGCAATTTCTACCTAGCAAAGAATACACATGTGGCTGTGACCATTAAAGCCTGCTCAATAGTCCCCATTTATATAATAAAATTTTACAATACCAGCACAAATTTTTGACCAAATTAATTTCCTAAATAAATTTGTGGACAAAAAAATAAGAAAATGGGAAGGTGTGATTTAAAAGAGGCATTTTGAATTTTGAAAATTCAAAATAAGATAAAATCGGATTTTAGAAATCCGAATTCATCCAAATTCGGATTTTCAAAATCCAAAATATCAATAATCCTAATTAAATTTAAAATTAATTAAAAATTAATAAGAAAGATTAATTAGACTAATTATATTAATATGTGGCGTGGACGTAGTTTCAGCTGTGCAGGGCGTAGTTGAAGTTTAGCGGGACGTAGTTCAAGCTTTTCGGACGTAGTTCCAGCTTTGCGGGACGTAGTTTCAGCTATGCAGGACGTAGTTGGAGTTTTGCGGGACGTAGTTCAAGCTGTGCAGGATGTAGTTCAAGCTTTGCGGGACGTCGATGGCAGGTGGCGGTCCGGCAACGGAGGGCAGCGTTACGGTGTCGAAAACAAAAACTGATCGGTTCGTTTTGTAGAGTTCAACAAGATGAATATATTGGTGCTATTGTATCACAAAAACACAGGCCGAAATTTCGTAAATCTATAAAAATTTAATGGGTTTTGATTTTTGGGAAATGTACAAAACCCAAAAAAATAGGATTGAAATGTATGGTTCATTGAGATGAGATGAATGTTTTGATCGGTTTAGATATTTAAATGGATGTCTGGTTGGTCGGAATTGAAAAATCCGACGAGGGAATAATTCCGCGATGTAGAAGAAAGAAGAAGAAAAAAGGGGGGTGGGGTTTTATAATTCAGGTAGAATTCGGATTTGAAAATCTGAATTGAAGGAATTCGAATTTTGCAAATTTGAATTTTGGCGGGATTTGTCCCGCCGACGAAAAAAAATCCTGTTTTGAATTTTCCTATCCGAAACTGGATTGGATGGATATCCGAATTAATACTAATTCAGATTTGTGAAATCTGAATTAATTAAATTTGAAATTTTATTGTCCGAATTAAAATTGAATTCTCGGATTTTCATTATACGAATAAAAAAAATCACAATTCTACGTATTCCATGCACCAAAACATCAATCAATAACTCATCAAAACACAAATATGAACTTCAAAATCACAATTCTACCTATTCTATATAACAAAACATCAATAACTCATTAAAACACAAATATGAACTTCAAAATCACAATTCTACCTATTCCATATACCAAAACATCAACAACTCATCAAAACACAAATATGAACTTCAAAATCACAATTCTACCTATTTCATATACCAAAATATCAATCAATAACTCATCAATTCTACCTACCAAGCCTTGTTCAATCTGTTCTGGGATGTGAGACGGGACACATTCCACACCGCTCCATGTGATCTACTTCCACACCGCGTCCTGATTGTATTCATACAACTCCGCATGAATGGATGTAGTTATTTTTGGACGTGGTGCTAGTTGTTCTGAGACGTGGTGGGCTGTTTTTGTGAAATAAATCAGTTTAAATTCACATGAATGGATGTGGACATTTCTGGACGTGGTACTAGTTGTTTTTGACGTGGTTCTAGTTGTTCTGAGACGTGATGGACTGTCTTTGTAAAAAAAATCAGTTTAAATTCACACACATGGATGTAGACATTTCTAGACGTGGTGTTCATTGTTTTTAACGTGGTGCTAGTGTTCTGAGACGTGGTGGACTGTCTTTGTGAAAAAAATCAGCTTAAATTCACATGCATGGATGTAGACGTTTATGAACGTGGTGCTAGTTGTTTTTGACTTTGTTCTAGTTGTTCTGAGATGTGGTGGACTATTTTTGTGAAAAAAATCAGTTTAAATTCAAACACATAAATGTAGACGTTTATGAACGTGGTGCTAGTTGTTTTTGACGTAGTGCTAGTGTTTTGAAACGTGGTGGACTGTCTTTATGAAAAAAATTATCTTAAATTCACATGCATGGATGTAGACATTTCTGGACGTGGTGCTAGTTGTGTTTTGACGTGGTTCTAGTTGTTCTGAGACGTGGTGGGCTGTCATTGTGAAAAAATATCTTAAATTCACACACATGGATGTATACGTTTCTGGACGTGGTGCTAGTTGTTTTTGTCGTGGTTCTAGTTGTTCTGAGACGTGATGGGCTGTCTTTGTGAAAAAATATATTTAAATTCACATGCATTGATATAGACGTTTCTGGACGTGGTGCTAGTTGTTTTTGACGTGGTTCTAGTTGTTCTGAGACGTGGTGGGATGTTTTTGTGAAAAAATTTAGTTTAAATTCACACGCATGGATGTAGACGTTTCTGTACGTGGTTCTAGTTGTTTTTGACGTGGTGCTAGTTGTTCTAAGACATGGTGGACTGTCTTTGTGAAAAAAATCAGTTTAAATTCACACGCATGGATGCAGACGTTTCTGGACGTAGTTCTAGTTGTTCTGAGATGTGGTGGGTTGTCTTTGTTAAAAAAATAGCTTAAATTCACATGCATGGATGTAGACGTTTCTGGACGTAGTGCTAGTTGTTCTGGACGTGGTACTACCTTTTTTTTTTTCTTTTTTTTTTTAGAAATCGGATTTTCAAAATCCGAATTCTTTTTGGATTAAGAAATCGGATTTGTGAAATTCGAATCTCAAATTGATTAAGAGACTCGGATTTCACAAATCTGAGAGGCCTAAAAATAATCTACACATTTCAAATTCTAAATATTTTTGTTCATGCCCCAAATTTTGTATTAATTTGGTCCAGGCCCCATTCCAGCACAACCCCCATATAATTAAAAAGAAAATTTCATTTTTTTTTTGTCCTTTAAATAATTAAGGATCCAAGTGATGGGCATCCAAAATATTCAAATAAATTTTGGACAGCAATTAAATAATATTAGAGGGATTGTTGTTTGAAATGAATCGTACTTGAAATTATTAAAAATCTGTTCTCCAAGAGGAACCAAATCAAAGATATGGCGATTTCCCCCCCGTGTGGATGGCTTCCTCTTCATCCCTCCAGCGGGACCTTGTCTCTGAATTTAGATGATGATGTTTTACAAGTACAATTGTTATTCCCTTTAGTTTCCTTTATATTTTGGCTAGTTTCCCTTCTAGTTGATTTCACATATTCCCTCAATTTAAATATATAATTTTCATACAATTATATCAAAATCATAGAAAATGATTATTTTTTTTCCTTAAATCAAAATCAGTTTAAAATTGAATTAGATAAGTATTCAAAATATTTTTGATTTTGAAAATAAAATCAAAAGTTTATTATATACTTTTGATTTTATGAATAAAACAATATCAATTACACTATGACAAGAAATTTACCCATTCAATAAAATGGTAAGAGTCAAGATGGTATGTCTCATATGCCACATAACCTCACTCACTAATGTGCCGTAAGTATGTGCTCATTCACTTCCCATAAGCAAAAGCTTCTTTTTATTACATAATTGATATGGTGCAACATAGGTATGAAATCTAAAATTTTCTCATTTAGTTAAAGGGTTTTTTTGAAACGGAAAATTCTATTAATTGAAAATTCGAAAATAAGGGAGTGTGAATACATTTTTTTTACTTTTTAATTTTTCTAAATTAACTCTTGAATTGATATTTACATACTAAGTAGAATCCTATTAATTAAGGGGCATCTATATATATATATTTTTTGTATAATTTTCCCCCTTAGCTATTTGAGTTGGTGTGAGCTTTCTTTTTTGTGCTTCCCAAGTTTAGTTTATTCGATTTCTTGATGTGTCCAAAGGCAAAATGCCAATGCTAAATTAAAAACGGGGTACTACGTTATTAATACAAGTCATTTTCAGGTGAGGAAAATCCAGTTAAAATTATGCCAAACTTAAGTGATCCCAAAGTCCCAACTTGCCCCTACAATCATTACATCAAGACATCCAACAGTAGTCTACATTGTTGCATTTAAATCTCTTAGGCAAGTGGGCAAATTAAATTCATAAAAAAAGAAATGGACCCAAAAATTCGATTTAAACCGTGGTTCAGATGGGAATAAATATATCCAAACAAGAAGAACATAAATGCTTTGATAAACATATTGGGACTTGAGAGATAGAGAATAGAAGAGATCATGGTCAGTGTAGGGTGAACAACAGACATAGGTTGGAAAAGGGCCAACAAAGGGTTAGGGACCATTCCCCAAACCCTTATAGTGTGTGTGTTGAGAAAGACAGCTCTCTATAAAAAGGGTTTCCTTTTGCAATCCTGCCAATCACACATTACTACCTTTTCTCTAATCCAAAGTAACACATATTGTCTCAAGTTTGGCTAATGGTTCCATGATTAATGTACATCTTAATACTTACTGGATTACTAAATTCCGTTTTTTTTTAACTAATAGTATCATTGATTTTACTATTTTACCTTTCAAACATCTTAAATACCGTTCAAATGGTACAAAGATTGATAAAATTACAATTTAACTTTTAAATATCTAAAAAAATTATTATTATGATTAAATGTGTCATAAATAACAAAATTTTTAAGACTAAATTTACCAAGTACTAAATATTTAGAACTAAATTTGATATTATACCATACTATATGATTATTCCTGCATTTTTCCTTTTAAATATGCCCACACATTTCTCTAGTCGACGGGCCGAATGTAACATACTTTTTGTTCTTTTAAAAAATTAACTTGAAAGATAAAATCGTTCAAGAAAAAAAAAAAAAAACTTGTAAAAATGTATGAATATACAATAATTCCCTTTTAAAATTCAGGAGTTTGAGTTTCATAGATAACATGTATATTAGATTTTTTTTTTTCCTCCGATTTGTCAATTTTCTTTTTCTTTTATTCTTGTGAATACTCATAATGTTAAGCAAACCCTAAGTTAAATCCTCTCCACGTATGAAGAAGTTTGATCGGCATATGTAATTACAACATTAGTTTGTGTCCCTAGACGTGTTTGAAATGTGTTACAATATGCACCACATAAATCTTCATCTCAATAGCTTTGACTTAAAATTTAAGATTTAGATTTACACCTTAATTTCTTACAATAAGTTAACATTAGGAATTAAGGTTTAAATAAATAATACACATAACAACAAATTTTTTTGTACTTTTTGGTTATCCAAGTGATAAATTTCATTTTTTTTAAAAAAATAATGTTTTATCTAAAAATATATATATATATATAAACAATCTTCCAATCACAAACATATATAGCCTTAATAATAAGGTGTTAGGCCGTGGGGGTGTTTCGAACTTTGTTTTCATGACCTATTAACTAGGCCCATCAGAAGCTACTCTCATTTTCCTGCTTTGAAATAGCGGGCCCATCATTAATGAATCTGCCCAAGCGAATAAAAGATCAACTTTGTAATTTGATTGAGGCCACAGTTACACTGAAGCTGGTCCGCTATATGATGGAGGAACAAAATAAATTTTTTTTTTTTCCCTTAGGGCTTTGAGAAAGAATATAAATGCGAGAAGAGAAAAGGATCGGTGAAAATCGAACCCATTTACGGATTTTATTTCAGCTCAGATCCATATTTTTCCACGAGATTTGTGTTTTCTTTATATGGATTCTCAACCAATTCCTTTTTTACTAAAATAGAAGAAAATATTATTTTATATTTCAATACAAAAGAAGCAACTGATAATAGAAAAGTAACCACAGATGCATAAAAGGATTGTAAAAGATTAATTAGTGTTCATTTAAATAAAGTAAAAAAAATCTTACCGACTTACTCACAAGGCGTCACTACACTTTAGTTTTGACGAGTGTCTGTCTCTGAAACGATCAAAATTTTCTCGAATATGTTATTCCGACTGAATTTAGGTCGATGTATGTACTTTATGTCGTTACAATTTTACCCCAAAAAATAAAATCTATGTCCGCTTCTGCTTACTCGTATTTAAAATAGAAATGATAATTTTCAATACGATAATTCTCTATTTATAAATTTAATTCTATTGGCATGATCTAATTAACGTTGATTTTATTAAATTTATATCATATATAACAATACAGAATATATAAATCACAAAAGTGACACAGAAATTATTGAATCTATATATGATCCTTTGTTAAAATTATTGAAACATTGGGAAATTTAATGTTGCGGTCTAACTAATTGTACATAAAGGAAGGACAGGGAATCAGTGATTAGTCGATGTCCTTGCGACCATATTCAATGTTCAATATACTTTTTTCAAGCAAAAACAAAGAGTGTATCCCTCAGTGGAGGCATCCTTGATTCACACCCGTGCGGCCTGAAACTCTATTAATAATCTTGCAATTGGGAAGAAAAATATGTCAACAGTTGGTAATTCACTTGCTTTATTATGGCAAATTATATCATAGTCCCATACGACACACATATATTATAGTCCGTATTGATTTATTATTAGAATTATTTGGATTTGAATCTCAAACGGAAATTCTTATGATTATATTAGTAAGAAATAGTTATAGTTTTATTTGATTTATAAGTGAAATAGATATAAGTAGTAAAAATAAATTTGAAATATATCAAATCTTACATTTGTAAATATAATTTATATACCGAGTATGACCACATTCACAATTTCATTTTATTATAGAAAATATCGGGGTAAATGGAAAAGAAACACGGAGGGAGATTAAAAAAAATATTAAATTTATCATTAAATAGATAAAAATAAGTGCAAATTGTAACATTATCACATCCTACTTGATTCTGTTGCTCCTTGCTCATGGAACGACATATCACAAAAAACAAAAAGATTTATCCAATTTGGGCCATATCTTTCAAATTATTTCAATATATATGACACAAGTCACATATCAAAATTAGAATGAGATCGAATATTTTTACGTCTCAAAAAATAAAAAAATAAATGTTGTTAACAGAAAAATAAACCAGTGTATGTAAGTAATCAAGTTATAAAATGTTGTAAAATATAAATTTAAATATGCTAAGTTGGATTCTTATCATGTATATATGTACCTAATAGGTATATTATTGTATATAAAAATATAAATAATATATATTATTATATATATTGAATTAAAATTTTAAAAAACTAAAAATATTACAATTTCACATAACAAATATTATTATATATATAATAACAATACATGCACTATACGCCCCTCGTCCTTGTCCATCTTATCAAAAATCATAAGACTGAAACAGTAATTATTAGCAGTGGCACACATACTAGAAAATATTATAAGGTGAAAAGAGTGATTGTGGTGACAGATAATCCAACTGAAGAATGTGGTGGATAGATGGCCTTAATGGATAGAACTGGGTGAGAAGACACAGAGGTCAGAGTTTTTGACCTAATCTATGAATAGTTTTGAATCTCAATCAGATGAAGCTGTCGGTTTGATCCAATAGTGAAGAGGTAAAAAAGGCACCACAAACTATGGGTCCATCCATCTGGATGAGGAAGAACAACGCCTTCATCTGTTGCAGGCCTTCTAAGTTTCTTCTTTCTAACTAATGGATGATGAATGCTGTGTTCCATCTGTTCATTCACGCCTGCATAAATTCTCCAGATTCCAGGATGTAATGTTGGTTCATTGTCACCCCAATAAGGATCTATCCATCAAGGGACAGACGTGAAATTTAAATTTTTAAAAATAAAATTACAATTATATAAAGAGCGGATATCGAACGAAACTCGACTAGAATAATCTTATTAAGAAAATTTTAATCGTTTCGAGGGCGAAAGCCCTCCCTTATCATACTATACGTCCGCTCTATATCCATTTAAAATATGATTAATGGTTACTCCGCATAAAATAAACTAATGCCTTTGTAATGATAAATAAAAATAATATTTATTTATTTCATGGATTACATATGTTTGATGTAGAGATTAAGGTTACGTTTGGACAATAACTTCAAAAATATTTTTGTAAAGGTGGTTGTTTTATAAATTTTAGTTACATATTTTAAATTCTTTTAAAGGAATAAATATGTGTTTTGCAACTATTTTAGAACTGAAATCAATTAAGGTATTTTAGAAGTAAAACTGTAATTTTAGGGACTAAAATGTAATTTTAAGTAAATTATAACAAAACATAATGTTTCTTCTTCTGGGTTTCTAACACTGACCGCCACCATTTTTATGCTTCTTTTTATGGGTTTTTAACACCCACACACCGCTACCATTTTTATGTTTTTACAGAGGACAAACATATTAAAATTCTTCCCCTGAAGACAACGTGCCACCATTTTCCACAAATATGTTAAAGATTCAAGTGTAGCTAAAATCATGAAGGGTCAGCAATAGTGGAGAAGACCCATGGCCTTTCCCCGAGAAGACAAGAAGACGATGAAGGGCAATGTTTCCCAGAGAAGACGAGGAAGCCAACCGTTCTTGATTCCGTTTGGATATAGCAGAGCAGGCGAGGGTTTACCGGAAACAATGAAGGGCTTTCCCCGGAGAAGACGAGAAGAGCAGGCGAGTCCGAATTTCTTATAACCCGCTTTTTGACCCGACGTGAGACCCGCAAAATTCTTTTAAAAAGTCTTAAAATATTGTTAAAACATCTCCCACATATTTTTCAATAAGTTTACTTATAAGTCAAAATTTTTATAAAATAAAATTTAAAAATAACACCAACTTTTGTCCAAACACATTTTACAAATTTTTTTAACTTTTAAAATTCTTAAAATATTTTTATAGTGTTTGTCCAAACAGGCCCTAAATTCGTAAACTCAAATCCAAGCACAACTCAACTTCTCCATCTCAAAAACTTTAATTATATCTTTTTAATACTATTTTTAATAATATGAAGAAATATTAATGCAGTTTTGTGACAAAGGTAATGTGTTTCAAATCCTTTTCTCGTTTCTTAACTATGTTTTTTTTTAAATAAAAAATAAAAATTAGGAGCTTGTTTCGAAGTCTTTGATTTGCACATCTCATTGTTGCTTTTCAATACAAATTTTTTTTTAATGTTTCTAAGACATATTTTTATTTCTGGACTTGAAAATTCAAAGACATTAAAATGGGCTACTTTTGAAAAACCAAATAGAATTGGGCTACTTTTGAAAATTCAAAATAAAAATGGGCTACTTTTGAAATGGGCTACTTTTGAAAAACCAAACACAATTTGTGATTATTGGGTCATCCAAATCAAAATACATTTGGACCAACAATTGGGTCATTCATATGTTGAACAATATCTCAAGTTCAATTTTTCCCTTCATGGCAAAGGTTTGAGTTTAGATTCTTTAGACTGGGCCCATTTTCTTTTTCTTCCCTTAAAACATCTCATTTTAATGAAAAATATATTATAAAATAAAATAAAATAATTACAAAATTTTAATTAGTTAAAATTTTAAAAAATGGTACATAAAATTTTTATTATATGTCATTTCATAAATTATTTAAATTTTCTTTTTAGTTTGATTTTAATAATAATTAGTAGATTGACAGAGTTATTTGAGAGCTGGTAAGTTCGATTATCTCACCATTTGCCTTAATTTCCCATAGGATCCTGACCCAGAGCCCAAAGTAGGTTTTCTCATTTTCTAAAGTGGGCTCTCTAGAAATTCTTGATTTTGTTGAAATATTTTTAATTAATTTTATCATATTACTTTAAAATTTTACGTTGGCCACTTATTATATAAACGAATAAAAATAAATAAATATAATGTAAAATACTATTACAAAAATTTGAATTTTTAATAATAAAAAATTATAATTTAATGATAAACACTCAAATCACGTTATAGTATTAAAATATTTATATATATATATATATATATTTTACCATAATTATGTCAATCTCATCGCACCATATCAAAAGAAAATATTGTGTTAGATTATGAGGTTCAAAAACACCATTTTTTTTAGTAAAAGCCTATCATCCGTACGCTGTTACTCCAAAGTTGCTCTACCATCAATAACTTCCAGAAGATACCAACCATAGTTTTTCCAAAAAAAAACCTCAAAAACAGTTCCACTTCTGTCGATTCTTTATTGTATTCTCAACAAGACTCTAGAAGCCAAAAAAAAAAATGGCAACCGAACGGGAAATCGCAGCCCTTGAAGAAGGAGCCAACACAGCTGTCTCAAACACAAATGAAAAGGCAACCTTTTGTACTTCTGCTGAAGTTGTATTGATCATTCAAAAGGTAATATATTACCCACAAGTTTTCCATACTAAACAGTTGTTTTCCTTTTTTCTTCCTATTATTCATTTTAATGTCGGTTAAGATTGTCCAATCTCACGATAATTCATATTACTTGTGTCTAATATAAGTAATTCAATAACTCTCCACCTATTACCAATTAATTGTGTATTAAATGCTAATGTTGGATCAATAAATTTAATATAGTCATCTTGACTATTCCAGAAATATAGCCCAGTTTATCTGGAAGTATACGCCTAGATCAATAAATTTAATAATATCATAATCATATTTATGATATAAAACAGAAATAATACTAAATGAATGATATCTCCTTATTCAAGTTCATAATTTTTGTTTTTTTTTTTTTTTTGTTTTGGTCAAATTAGGTTATTGCAGAGGCAATTGGGACTTATTTCTTGATATTCATTGGGTGTGGTGCAGTAGCTGTTAATAAAATATATGGTTCAGTAACATTTCCAGGTGTATGTGTAGCTTGGGGTTTGATTGTTATGGTAATGGTCTATTCTGTTGGACATATTTCTGGGGCTCATTTTAATCCTGCTGTGACCATCACTTTTGCCATTTTCAGGCATTTCCCCTGGAAACAGGCAAGTTCTACACTCACTTTTCCTCTTAATTCTATGCCGTTCATTCACTTTAAATCGCTAAGACGAAAATTTATTTTTAACTCTTTGTTGGTAAAATTAAATCTAACTTAATTACGATAAAATTTGATAATTAGAGCTTTTTTTTGTTTATTTGTTATGATAATTAGAATTTTAAGTTCGAATTCGAGTCACAAGGGTAACAAGGAATCACTTAACCTACTTTCTCTTTCCATGTGTGGCGCCGTTGCTCTCCCACCGTTTCGTTTTGTACAAATTAATGTGGACCGAAACTCCTTGGCTCTCTCCTAGTCGCGCTGAACAGAACTCAATAAATTTTGTCCGTCTCTCACTCCTAGAATATTGGTTTTTTAAAATACTTGAAAATATTTTAATAGATAATATTTGATTATATTTTTTCTATAGTGATACGCACTTTATATATTATCTATTCTTGTGCGGCCAAATATATATTTGATACGATGATACTTTCTTATGTAACCATATACGGTGAATGTGTGGAGTTAGACTAACATATGACAACATAAGTATATGTCATGATAAATCATCTATCATGACACGGTTGCAATATAGTGTTAAATATGTTAACATGTTAATACATAATAAAATGTTTGGATAGAAAATCTACTATGACAATTTTAAGTGTTCATACAAATACCATAATATCATAAAATTATGTGTCATTATATTATATAATTAAAAACATAAAAATATGTTTAAATAGATAATATATTACTTAATTTGTAAGTAAATATACAAATAGTCTTAGGCTATTGAAATTTTGACCTATAATAATCCAAACACAATTATTCTCTTTTAATACTACAGTTAACACCTAATCATTCTCTTTATTTCTGATGTGGGACAGCAGCAGACGACTTTAAATCACACTTGATAATGTAATTATATATGTATTACAATTACACTATACATGGTAATCTATTAATACCTTAAGTTAATATATTAACAAATTAAATAACGCTTAATTATATTTCTATAAATATAAAATTTTAATTATATTTGTTAGTGTTTTGATTGAAATTCTATTATAATATTTATTTGTAGTGTCATGGTAGAATTTTATTGGGTCACACGTTAAAATAATTATAACAACATTACTATTATAGTGTTTTATTAAATATAAATATTTTATTGAGTGACACATTCAAATAGTTATAACAATATTACTATTGTAGTGTTTTATTATACATAAATAAGTTAATATTTGATGTGATTATAGATATTAATAGATATAATTATAGTTTAGTGTTATGAAAGATGGGTGGTAAAAGTCAAAAATTCCAGTAGTTTTTTTCTTTTTTTTTTTTTTTTGTAGATTTTTCGTCTTTTTTGTTTAGATTCTATAATTGGTAAATGATGGGGAAACAAAAACAAATACAAGCCCGTGAGTGGGTGAAGAAAAGCCAATCTGGTGTTGATTGTGCTAATCCGCCGAGTTGCATATTGAGTTGGTGATCAACAAAAAAGATGAGAAGTTTGATTTGTAATTTTTTCAAATTTGATTTAAGGGAGGATTTGTTGGTAACATTAAATCAAATTTAATTATAATACGATTTGATAATTAATAATTTTGTTGTTTTCTTTTAACACAAATAATATCTAAATAGGATTTGAATATTCTCTAAAAAAAAAATAGGATTTGAATATAATTCAGATTTATGGTGGTTAGAGTTGTAATTTATAGGTTAGGAATAAGAGAAAAAGATTATAAAAGACTGAGCCAAAAATTGGTGAGGTTGTCATAATAGGCAGAAAATCACTGTAATCAGCTATTGTTTTGTTGATAGATAGTCTTTGTACTTGTATTTTACCTCGTATAACTAATATATTCTTGTTGAGTTGTTAAATTTTAGATTCTACAATCTTCACCAAAGCAAAACACAAAGAACAAGATTTAGTTTAATTACCACATCCCCATTGGCTAATCTCTCTCTTAATGCAAAGGTTTTGAACTGAGATTCTGGGAGACATGCATCCTTACTATATGTTTGCAGGTTCCCATGTACATATCGGCACAGTTGATAGGAGCTATTGTTGCAAGTGGCACTCTATTCTTAATGTTTGATGTTAACGCTGATTCCTTTTATGGAACTTTACCAACTGGCTCTAATGTTCAATCTCTCGTCCTTGAATTCATCACCTCTTTTCTACTAATGTTTGTCATTTCTGGAGTTGCCACAGACAACAGAGCTGTGAGTATATTATATACTTACATTTTAATGTTTTCCATGCATGCAAATCATAATCGTTATATATTAATAGTATATCTATATTGCAATATGTTATTTGATAAATGATGAGATAACATTAACTAAAAAGTAAATAATAGATATTTAGAGAGACCACCACATTAAATAATAAAAGATTTTTTCTATTAAAGTGTTAGGTATGTAATTTTATGATATAATTTTCTATAAAATTTATATCAAAATTTTGATTTCATATAAGGATCCATCGAAATTTCATTTTTAATAACTTTTTTAATATTTACTCTTTTTTAAATTTTAGTAATATTTATATTACTGAATATTACTGAATATAATATTACAAAATCAATACTAAAATTTTAAATTTTTAACAAATTTTCAGTGTTTTTCTTGATAGCTGGCATGTCTTTCCATTTCAGATTGGCGAATTAGCCGGAATTGCAATCGGAATGACCATACTCATAAACATCCTCGTGTCGGGGTAAATTCTTATAGATGTTGAAAATCATACATCCTTGAGTTTTTTTTTTTTTTTTTCTTTACTGGGCCTAATTCGATGTTATTACTGACTGCAGGCCTGTATCGGGTGGATCGATGAATCCAGCCAGGAGTATTGGGCCAGCAATTATAATGCGTCAGTTCAAGGGACTATGGGTTTACATAGTTGGGCCTATATTGGGTACCATTGCCGGTGGGTTCACCTACAATTTAATTAGGTTCACAGAAAAACCACTACAAGAAATAACAAAAGAAAAGGCTGAAAAGTTAACCCAAGGTGCCACCTTCATTAAAAACTTTTCTAGGAACTACCATTAGTACGAGGCGGATACTCTATTTTCAAAATCACTAAATTTTTTGTAAAATAACAAAATTAAGAAAAAAAAAAAAAAAAAGGTTTTACCGTTAAGTAAAAAGCTGCAGCTGGATTCAGCTCAACAAGCTCAAGGAACTGTAAGCTCAGCTGAGCAAGAAGCTGGGAGCTCAGCAGCTTGCTTATGTAAGGAGCTGAAGATTAGAAGGTTGACGAAGGAGCTGGGAATCAAAGGCTTCACCAAAGACTTCATAGTAATTCGGCGATAAAATTAGGAAAAAGCCAACCAATTAAATTTAGCTGACGTAAACTCCAACAAATACCAAAAAAAAAAAAAAAAATCGCGAAAGATGTGACAACAGTTGAATTTTCTATACTTAGGGTTTGTTAGAGTGACATATAATCTTTTGAGATTTTGTACATATGGCTTTTATTCACTTAATTTGTTTGTAACCGCATTAAGTTAAAATTTCCAGGAGTAATTTGAGCGGGAATCAAGTGTATATAAACAATAATTGAAGTCGTGATCAATGTGATGAAAATTTGTCTCAGTTTTCTTTCTCTGCAGTTGAGCTACCTTCTTCAATAGTAAGAAACGGTTTTCATCCTTTGAATTCTCGAGTTCTTGTTTTCATTGAATCTCTAATGCTCATCATTTACGACAACAAAACGCCCTCTTATAATAAAAATCTTGTGTTTGAAATATCTTTTACCAGTTAGAAATGGAGAAAATTTTGGAAGAAATATTATATTGTAAAAAATTTTAAAAAGTAGCGTAGCTCTTATCGTAAGTTTTATTTCAATCATTATATAGTAGTTATAAAATACATTGCAAATTATTTTTGGTCAATATGTTTCAGCTTAAGTCATCTAAATTTTCGTCATTTAAAAAAAAAATACGAAAATAATTATTTAAGTAAAAGTGTTTTTGTTTGTATATATGCAATGCGAAATGAGAGAATCCAAGCTAAAGAGACAAACACCAACCATGCATGTTTCGCTTCAGGTTCAGCTAATTAATTAAGTTATTATCGTTTCAGGACTTAAAAATTGATCAAATTAATGTACGTCCCTCATCATAAAATAACATACTCCCTCCAATTTTTTTAACAAAATTAAAAATAACCCATTATTTAGAATAAGTAATTTAAGAAAATCCAAGGGAATATTATATTTCGATTTTATAAAAATAGTAAATTCCAAACTTTTAAAAATTAAAATTATTAATACTATGAAGCGAAGAAAATCTTATAGTCAATCCATTTTATAAATATAATCAAATAAGTCCAATTTGAAAATAATAATTTATAAAAAGTGGAAGGGTAAGCCATGATTCCCTCTTGGTCTTGATTAATTTAGTCCTAGTAGAACACAGTAGCAAACACATGGAATCACATGAATTCGACAAAATTAACTATGGATCTCACATGCCTTGGAAATCTGGCATTTTCCTCATATTAATTAATTAATTGACGTTCCTCCTTTTGTTTAGCCTATGTAGGTACCCAACTTGTCCTAATATTCCAAGAAAAGAATCGTCCACTTCTACATATTCAAATCAAATGAGACCATCTTCAAAAAAAAAATCATATCAGACCAAAATTTTAAAATTTTCCCCTTAATTTTTTTTAAAAAAAACCTATTTTAAACATGATTATTTAAATTTAAATATGAAAATTATAAAAAAAAATTATTTCTTTCCTCTTAGAAAAATCATGTTTACTAAACTCACAGTTTTTTTTAAAAGTATAAATCAGAAATATATATATTATCTCAATTATCAAATCTTAACGAATAATGGCGCAATAGAAAGTAGCTATATGGGTTCTAGTTAGGAGTTTTTCATTACGATCACACTGATAAATTTCTTATTTATTTCTCTTCTTTGTTACGATTTTATATTCTTTGTATTTGGCCATTTTTAGGTCTAATTTGGATGGATCGTTCTAGGGGTGTCCAATCTTTGGAAGATAAGTTTTGTAGGGTCCAAAATGGAAATTTTATATACATACAATAATGGATACATCAAAGGAACAAATGTTTATAATTATATGAGCAAAAGGGAATGTTTTTATTTACTTTAGTTACAAAAATACTCCCTCTTATCATAAACTATTTTCATGAATGTCCTAAATTTGTGACAGATAGAATAGAAATTAAAATACTTACTGTCGCTAAATACGAGTTGGTTGGGACCATTTTGGGGATTGAACAAATGAATAGTAATTGGAGGAGATCCAATAAAGGGGCAGCTAATGAACTCTAGATCCAATCACGGCGGAGGGATGGAATAATGGCACGTAGACGGTGTTAAAGCTTTCATTTTGGGTGGCCTAAATTCAGATCTCACTCCTCACACGGCGGTGAGGGGTGGTGGGTGGTGGTACATAATGTTGCCTATAATGAGACATCAACATGTTCTTTGTAGGCTTTCAATTTTGGTTTGTTTTGGGTTTCATTAATTATTCCCCAATTTCCCATATGTTATGTTTCTTCCAATCTTTCCATCATGTTGGCTTCTCCAATGAAAATCAATGAATCTAAGGGGGTGTTTGGTTGAATTCACCATAATCGAAATTGGAATGAGTTTCGTTTAAGTTGAAATGGTAATGAATTTTAAAAATTAAAATTACATGATAAAAATTGTTTGGTGCATTAAGTTAGAAGGAGAATGATTACCATTTATGATGTTTGGTTGATGGAATGAATGGATTCGATAAAATATGAAATACCTTTAATGCTCTTACTATAACACTGTTGACTTTAACTGTAGAAAATGTATAGATATTTTTTTAAAAAATTTAAATAATAAAAAATTATAAAATTAAATAATATTTTTAATTAATATTTTTATAATAAGTAAATTATAATTAAATTATAATAAATTAATAGGTTAAATACACAAGTAAGTAGCTCGCTCATTTGCAACATGATACATTTTTATGTATCATGCTATAAATGCGAGACCAAATAGCTCTTGCATTTGGTTGAGGAACGGCAATTTTTTGCCGATTTGCTTAAAAAAAAAAATCCGCTATATTCAACCATCAAATTTCACAAGATACACATCAAATCTACACACAAGGCATATTAAAAATTGAAACTGGAAAGATGAAGTTGGATATTAACTGTTACCGATAAAAAATGGAAGTGAACTTGATGCGTGCGGTGCTGCAGCAGCTGATGAAAATGGTGAAGGAGTAGTGTTGATGGAGCTTCTGGACAGAGAAACTCGCGATTTTTGACAGATGAGATGTGTGTTTAGGAATTTTAGGGTTGAAAAAAGATTCCGAAACATTTCGTTTATCGAATCCACCGAACCTCCCACGTTTCACAAAACGTATACCTGTGGGTTTAATTTCAATTTTTCATTCTTACTTTTACGAAACCAAATAGATGGAATGGCCTGGGAATAGATATAAAACCCATTCCCCATTCCATTCCATCACAACCAAACGCCCCCTAAATCTACAGTGTAATCATTTTCACTAGAATCATGACAGTATCAAGTGGGAGTTTGTTCAATTTTATTAATGAAATAAAATATTATAATCAATGCACTCAAAAAAAAAAAAAAAAAAAAGGGGGTGGACATCTGATGAACAACTAATAACCAGTCAATTTATTCAAAAGACTAGAATAAACTAAATAAACCATAAGAATCCTTAGCAAAAAAATCTGCTGCTCCATTCGCTTCCGAAATACATGTTTTCAAGAATAACCAAACAAAATCATAGCCAACTGAAACATCATATTCCTTCTAGAAATAACATGTCTACAATGTAACCCTAATCATCATAAAAATATTAAAAATACTTGTTCATATAAATCTAAAATCAAATTTTAATACTAAAATAAAAAATAAACATGACATATAAGATATAGCGACAATGATAAAAAATAAATACGATAATAAACTATACTTTTTAAAATTATATTTTATATTTTGAGTGGTGAAAAAAAGTTATCGCTTTGTGAAAAATTATCAAAGGAAAGAAAGAAAAGGAAAATGGGCTGTTACCTAAAATGGGTCGGTCGCCCATTTAGTGATTGCATGGGGAGAAGGAAGAATGTACGTACAATAAACAATTTTAAGTATGCTAGAGAACACGTGCAGAGACATGGATTTACTGTTCAACTAATGATGTTCTTTTCACGTGAGGCCCAATTATTCAACTATTCACCTGAATGTGGGCTGAACTTTATTTTTTCCAAATTAAATAATTTATTTAAATATTAAAAATAAAATATAAATGTTAAATTATTAAGTGATCATAATGTAGCTGTGATCTATCTTCGGTGTAACTCAAATTCAGTACTTTGTATTTTAAATTGTGTTCAGCATGGTTCAAATTCAAAATCGTCTAAATGAGGAAAGCTAATCACTAAGCCAACCCCTTCTTATCAATATAAATACTAAATTAGAATTATTTTTGAACATGATTATTTTATTTTTATTAAATTAAAATAATATAATATATAAATACTTTTTTACCCATCAAAGCCGCTCATCGAAGTGTTACTAAACCTTTTGTAATGATGTCCTCCTTTTCACCCACCCTTTAGTTGAGTTCTCAGCTAAAACTTTTTCCCCACATTTTAACCTTCCCCATTTTCCTATAAAATATCTAAAACTATTTATATAAATTATAAATTAAATATATTTTTTAAAAAAATTTCTTCTACAAAATTTTATATTTAAATATGATAATTTAAATTCAAAACTTAAAAATTATATTTAAAATATAAAATATTTCATAAAAATTTTATCGCATTTTAGAGCAATAAAAAAATTTGTGTCATTTTTAAAAATATATTACATATAATGGAGAGGGTAGGGCAGAACCAAGTAACTAAAATGTTAAGTACTTTTCGACATGAGGAATGTAGTTCAAGTAAATAATTTATTTAAATAATATAGTTTGAGTTTTAGTCATTTATATTAAAAAATTAAGTACTTTTCAAGTCGAAGAATTGATAGCATTAGAAAGGGAAGTACTATTACACGTGGAAGACCCTCGAATAATCTTGGACTAAGACCTCTGCCTTTGTATACTAGCCGTCTGATCATCTTGATCAACGGGAATCATCATCATCCCACGGTGCAAACGGTGGCGTGACGAAAGGGTCCCATAAGTGTACGGTCCAGATTCCAATCACCATAAGCAGACGAAAAGTAATAATCATGAACACATAATCACTCTTTTAAGGCACATATGTATGAGTCCCCGCCATGATTCCACCCGTTACAAATCTAGGATTAATTAACCGTTTTTGGAAATCCCGTAATTGTTTCATTACATATTAATTATCAAAATTATTTTTGAAGAGTAAAAACACCCACACGCACGCAAGTGTACAATACAACTTTCACTCAATTTAACTACCACGGTTTGTTCATCTTCCTCTTGACAGCAACATTCTTGTCCTTCAAAAATCTCATCTTTAAAGCAAAGAACCGATCTTTGTACATGTTTACGGACTTTTTGATTCATTCCAAAGAAACCCATTCAAGCATTGTGTCTTCCTTTCTCTGTTTTCCTTCACTCCAAGGTCTCTCTGTTGTTTAAGGTTGTTGAATTTATGCTTAACGTTGTTGTTGGTACTCTCCGTATAATTTCTGGCCCCATTTCGTGCTCTGTTCATAACTGCATCATTTGCAGATGAAATTAAGTTAAATGTGTGAAATTCACGAAAGTGGAAAAATGACGGGTGATATTCAGGAACCACTGAGGCTTAGTTTTCAGGTAAGCTTTCCTCTAATGCTGAAGTGATCTGCTTCTGTCTGTTGGGGTTTTACAATTCTTTATTTTGATGTGATCTTCGGATGCCCTTTTCTTCATTGTGTGTGTGTTCTGCTAGTCGCTTACTGACTTTGAGGCAGGAGTTAGATTTGCTCAGCAGTAATTGATTCAATGTTTGGTCATCTTTCTGTTGTGATTTGAGTCTATTTTGTTCGCCAGTTTGATATTAGATCATGGATGACACTGTTTTCTTCCAGCAAGGAGAAATAAGAGAGACTAGTTGATTCGTTTTGCTAATTTTATCCTGACATTGAATTGAACCAGAAGTTAAGAATGCAGTGGATTTTGGTTGTCCGTTTGGTACCCTGCAATCTCATCTTCGATCCCGGATCACAGTGTTTAATGTCTTAGAAAAATCTTGGCTTTGTTCTAGAATTTTGTATCCACTGGAACCCAACGTATTGTTCATGTGAAAATTTTGTATTCTTCAAATTGGGATAAACCAAAGAATGTGCTTTAAAGAAGGGATTTGAGAACTAATCTTTTAATTTGAACAGGCTGATTATTTGCACTCTGGCTCCATTTCATTTGGAAGATTTGAAACTGAAGCTTTATGTTGGGAGAGGAGGTCATCCTTCTCGCACAACCGGTATCTTGAAGAAGTTGAGAGATGCTCAAAGCCAGGTTCAGTTACAGAGAAGAAGGCATATTTTGAAGCTCATTTTAGGAGGAAGAAGGCACTTCTGAGCCAGAATTCATTGGAATGCCAGAGTGCAAGCGATTGTTCGAGTAGAGAAAATGGAAACTTGCAGAACATGTATCAAGAAGACATTGGGAATCTTAACGAGGATAGTTGCATAACAAGCTATGATGAGAGTCCTGGTCGCTCAGTTCATGATCCATCTGAAATGACACAATATGGGTTGGATTATTCTGGATATGTTGAGCCTGAGATTGAACATACAATTGATAATTTCAGCAGTGAACAGAACTTGTTTCATGAAACTGGAAATGGGAATTTACCTCAGAGTGATCGTGAGCAGAAAAATGAAGCAAAGCAGGACCTTAATGGTGATGGTGAAGCAGTAACCTCTGAAAAGTTGTCAAACTCTAGGAATTGTTCACCTGGTAGTCCTGCAAATGACATGGGAGACTGCTTGAATTATATACCAGCTTCTTCTTCTGAGGTTTGTCCTTTTTGTGAACTGGAATCAAATTTTATGTTCATAATCCACTTATGCAGGGTAAATTTTTATAATGAATTTGAGAACTGATATGTTGCACCATTAGCTCTCCTCCTTGTTTTATCCTCTTAAGCATTTTCACTGGCTCAAATACAAATTCATTTTATTTTCATTTTTTGGAAAGCTTGATCAGAAGGGCAAAAATCCTGTTTGGTATTAACAGTTAAAACATTTAACATGTAGGTGAAAATTGGATCACATGTGGAACTTGAAAGCTCCAAGTTGAGGACACCTCAGAACAGTGTTGTGAAGGCAAAGAAAAGCATCTCAAGTGAAGCTTCTAAAGGTTTTCGAACGAAACCTGCTAATAGGGAGTTTCATACTTCATCTAGATCCAGAAAGGAAAAGCAGATATCTGATTCTACAGCTTCAACCATTCGCTCTGTACCAAGAACATTGAAAACTGTGGTAATTTCCTCAAAACTGTCCAAAACTGTTGGCTGTACTTCTATGGGGAAACTGTACTATTAGTCTGTTTTCTATTAAACTCTACCATCCATACCTTTGGTCGTTTTCTGATTCGCATTGTTTTCCTTCTGTAGGCATCTCAGGCTTCTAAGACAAAGCCACTTGAAAACAAAAGGTACCAATTTGTTTGATAATTCTTTTGATTTACGACTTGTGCTTGTTTGTGCTTGGTATCTTAGAGATGCTTCTATTTCAGCTCTTGCCTCCAAAAAGAATCTACCAAAAATATTACCAGTTCTCAGCCTTCTACGACGGAAAGGGTTGCACCAAGAGCACAACAAAATGCAAACAGGTGCTTTTGCAACAATTATGCAAATGTTTAATACTGTTCTTGTCTACCTCCTACTGTCTGATATTTACCAAGTTTAATGTTGTGTAGGCACATTCGAGCTGTGAATTCAATAAAACCAATTACGAGACAAAGCTGTTCAGCTTTCAGCTTCAGAAGTGATGAATGTCCTGAGAAGAGAAAGGAGGTTTGAAATACAATGTTTTAGCTAGTGGAAACTTGTCTAATATTAAAGTTGTTATGATTGTTGATGGTCATCTTCAACATTCCTTTTCAGTTTAATGTGAAGTCGGAGGAGAAAATTTTAGCCAAGAAGACTGAAGTACCTCAAGTTAAAGCTAAAAAGCAGGTAACGAGCCTGTTCAAGCTATATATGTTTTCTAATCATAACATTTTGCAAGAATTGCAGGGATCAATTACATATAAGCTAATAGTTACCATTCTTACTAGAATTTGAAGCCAGATCAACACGGAAGATTTTTTCAGATAACCTTTGTTTCCTATTTTTTTCCCCTGGCTCACTAAGACAACAGTGTTATATAATTCTCAAATTCTTAAGAGGTGAAGGTTTACTTTACTCGGCATATGTTGCAGGAAAAGACAGAAGCAGATGTCAAACAGTTGCGGAAAAGCCTAAATTTCAAAGCGACGCCAATGCCCACATTCTATACCGAAGCTGGACATTCATTTGATAAAAGCAAGGTATGGTAGCTAGTCAAATTCAGTCAACCTTGTTTAAATGCTTCTCTGATCTAGTAGTGATGAATTCTGTGCTCCGTATGAAGAACAAGGAGAAGGAAATTTAACAAGTTCTGTACTGTTGTGTGAATTTTGTTATGGTTTTAAATTTTGTGCATCTTTGGTTAGCATGAGAAAATTGCAGTACTGAATGCATTGTGGTTGTGTCATGTTTAGCCTGCTCTTGGAACTCTATTTCTATTTTCTGTTTCAACTTTTTCCTCCCTCGATTATCAATCTTTTGAGGTTATTTATGTTTCATGTTTAGATCATATAAAGAATTAGAACGACTGCTAACAAGTGTATTGGACTCCAATGTTGTTTTTAGGTTGTAGCTAGTGACTATAAGATAAGTAAAGTTCATAACAAGCCATCCAGCCCTGGAGTTGGATCTGCTAAAAGATCTCTGTCATGTCAATCTGTGGGAAGTCGGGAAGCATTTCTTACTATGAAATCTATGAAGAATAACTCAGAGGAAACCAGCTATCCTTCAGCATTCAGTTCTGTCAGCAATGCAAATCTTACAGAACTTGAAGGTGCAGAGAGTGACAGCCATTCCACCCCAGCTGTATTAGGTAGAGCTTTGGCAGCGAAAGGAGAACGCGAAAAGATCAAGGATGCTAGTTTGCGGAATCATAGAGTATTAGATAGTAACCAGCTGAACAAAGGCCAGAAAATAGAAGGAAAACACAAGGAGCCAGCTGAAAGAAGAAAGAAGGGTGAGATGAAGAAAGCCATTAAAGGTGTTGGCCTTAGCAACAGTTCAAGAATGGGTAGCGCAGCTGTCGGCATTGCCTCCTGAGGTTATGTGCTTTCCTACACATTATTTTGCTGCCATCTGGGACATGCCGATGGTAAATGCGGCTTCTGTTAGATAAAATCAATAATTATTACTTGATAACAGGAAAATGTGCAAAACGACTGTTATATGCAGACGGAGGGAGTATTCATCAATGTAATGTAAAGTTGGATCATCCGGCAAGCAATCTCCGCCTATTCCTTGCTGTCAGTGCATTTCTGCTGGAAAATCTTAAGTGTTGCACATGTGCTAGTGCTGAGTAAACTGAAAAGAAGCAGTGTGTAGTTTATGATTAGTAGTTTATTTAGTGAATTATCAGAAACGATGTCTCCATATATATGAAGTAATAATATGAAGCATAACAGCAGCTTTGGTCCTCAGTGATGTGATCAAATTTTGTCCCATTTACAGTTATCCCAACACCCAACCACCTGAGAAGATGATATGTTGCCAAGCTTTGTTTCATCATCTGGCCTTGCATGGCCTGCGAGTTTTGGAGCTACTCCATTAGTTTAAGATTAACTCCGTTTCTCCTCATCTTAGAATAATAAAGAGGACGTATGACATTTTATTAATAAAATATATTTAGAAGATAGTTTAATGGTTGGCACTCTTTATTTAGGATTATGAAGGTTCTGAATTCGAGTCACACTCCAAAAACTATAGCCCATCATTTGAATTAATTTTCGCACAAAGAGGGCTAAACAATTGTGCGTATTTTGAGTTGAGCGATTCTGCGGCTTCAATTCATGCTTGTGAATATAATAGGAAGAAATAGACGAGAAAGATTTGTCAACACAAGGATCTTGTTAGTGTAACATCCAACTTGTCAGCTTCGTTTTCACGTTGATTTGAATTTCGAAAAAGAAAATTCGTCAGATTGGTATCAAAGCATGGAATAAGAATATTTAAGAGCATGGAGTTTTCGATTTCGAATCACCCAGTGATTTAATAAGTTTTATATGCCCAAAAAAAATGTTTGCAAAAGGACAAAAAAAAAAATTTGCAAGAATTGTCTCTAAATGAGTAAAAGAATATGTGTGGAAAAGGACAAAAAAAAATTTGCAAGGATTGTCTATGTTGGTGTAAGAGATCATTAGTCATAGAGTTGAACGGCGATGATGATGATGAATTTGGGGAGAAAAAACGATGACCATACACGTGTACTGTGTATGTCGGCCGAGACGGTCAACCCATCTTATTCATCCTAACTGGGAAATCAAATTTGAGCCTCCCATCCTTTCATTACAATATTATATGATTTATTTTTTAATTCGTGATATGTTAAATCTTTAACACTTTCTTTTATTTAAAGAAAAATTATATTTATCAAATTAAAATATTATAATAAATAAAACTCTTTTTTTTATGAGATAATAGAAAAATAGATGAATTAAAATAATTTATACTTTTAAAAGTGATTATAATTAGATAATGGAGACTTTTTCAGAAAGTGTATCCAACGGGTTGAATCACTATTTAATTTATTATCCATGGGTTATTATAACTTTTTTTTTTCATTTATATAAAATATTTAAAATATACAAATTTAATGTTTGATCACTGTTTAATTTGAAAGAAACTATTATTTTTATATTTCTTTTATTATAATTTTTTTAAAAAAATCTCTTTTTTATCTCATTAATTTTCTAATATTACATAAAAATAATTTCAGACTAAATAGTTAAAAATTATATTAAAAATATAAAATATCTTATAAAAAATTTCACACACTCTATGATCAACAATATATATACACCTGAAAACCGTACGTAATTCTTATATAATAATTTTATAAAATCATATAATATAATGTCGATTAATATTTTTTGTGAAAGAAAAGTAAATAAGTTGCGTCATAAAATAGAAAAAGAGTTATCAATAAAATCATTAATTTAAAATTACTACATCACCATAATGCACAGTATATAATTTGATAAGATTATAATATAAATTTAGGATAACTAAAAGATTAAGACACAATAATCCAAAAGTTGAATAGAGAGAAATGGAACTCCATGGAAGAAGATGATGCTAATAAAGATACCAAAATTGTTTGATTTGAATTTGATTTGATACCCTTCAACCACTTAAGAGATTTTCCACCAAAAAATGTCATTATTTCCCACCAACTTGTTCCCCCATTCTTCCTTCATAATCACTCTTATTTAGGAACACACAACTCCTAAAGCATAATTTCTTTTTTTCTTTCTTTCTTTTGTGTACAAACAAACAAACCCTTAGTGGATCCCCATAAAAAAAATAGGTTTTATTGCTTCAATGGTACTTCAATTTAGACTAATTTTGATTTTGCCTCTCAAAATTATTAAAATATAGTCTAGCAGTTATGTGGAAATGACATATTTGTGCTTGTTCTTCATAATCAAGCTAAGGTAGATATACTTTTCTCATAAAGAAATATAAAATATATGTACTCGTTGAATTGTGATTTGACTTTATATGAATTTTTAAAATCATGTAACAAACGCTGGTGAAAGTTCATTGGCTTAGAAATAAATAGATTGAAAAGCAATTTAAGTAACTAAACTTAAAAAAAAGAAAAAACCAACCCGGCTTATAAATTTGTTTCCAACATAAACAAAAGCCGCTTTCTGTTATTATTTAGATACCAAAAAATAATTTATTTTTGTTGTAATATTTTAATTTAATAAATAAATTTTATTATTTTGTTTTAAGACAAAGATGAACACGCCACCAAACCTAGACCGCTTCAAGAAATTCAGGCCATCAACATCTCTTTGAAGCCCTTTCGTCATCAAATTTCCCTTTCTATCAAAGCAAACAGCAAACCCATTATGCTTTAATTTTGCCAACGCCATTTTCTTTATAACACCAAAAATTACTAATTAATAGCATTTCTAAATAACCAAAAAAAAAAAAAAAAACTCGAAATTGTAACAATGATTAGTTCCCTGTATAGCTAGCTAGCGTAATTCTCATAAACATCTAAAAAACTTTAATTACATCAAACTTTAAAGATATTATTGAATTCAGTACAAAACAGAGGAGCATAAGCTAAAAACAAGAAAATAAATGGTGACGATGGTCACGGTGGTTTTCAATGATCTTGATCCCCGGAAAGATGTTGATGATGATGATTTAGGATGCGGTGGATCCCGGAAGTAATAAGGAAACCATGGTACTATTGCGTTAGGCGGTGGCGGTGCTACCCCGCCTGAAAACCCTCCTGAAGGCGGAGGATAATATGGAAAGACTCCGGCTGGTGGGCTGTAGAAAGCTGGAGGAGAATATCCCGCGGCTCCTCCTGTTCCTGCAGCTCCTGCTGGTGTTGCTGGTGGCGTTGTGGTTAACGGTGGGTTGGTTCCGGCGCCCGTTGGCGGTGGATAACACGGATACGGGCACTCTTGGGCCGATGAACTTGACTGGAAATGGAGAATTGTTGAGAGAAACAAAAGGGTTGAGAGTAGTTTTTGGAGGGATGATGCCATTTGGTGAAGAAAATTGAAAATTGGAAATGTTCTTTGTGTGTGTGAGGGAAAGAAACACAAGAATAGAGTGGAGAGAAGGAATAAAAACGGATGAACTGTGGTCTAAGAAAAGGTTCGGAAGTAATACTAAAGTAAATGAGCTGTCCTAGACTACTCCCATCCTATGATGTAAGAAAATAAATTATGCATATATATTTTCGACAATCTTATCTATTATACTTTGAAATTTTAACAAAAAACAAATAAATTATAATAGTATTAATTAATGAACCCTTATATTTATAATATCAATCAAGAATCATTCTAAAATTTTGTCAGATATTTCATCTATTTTACAATATAAGTGATTCGTCTATTCTTAGAAAATAATTTATTATTTTTAATTTATTGTCTTTATTTAATATATAATTTTATTAAAATTTATTTTGTCATGCACTATTTAAATTATATTAAATAGAAGTATAATAAAATTTATAATTAAAATTTATAAAAATATAGAGTAAATAATTACTGCCTTAGTATTTGTGTTTGGTAAAAATAATTTATATATTGCAACGGAGGAGTATAAGAATGAAATGGATTTCTCTTTTGAAGAGTGTGGAATAAGGCAGGGAAAATGTGGAGGGCTTTTGTCCATAATCGAAAAAAATAAGAAAAGGAAAAGAGGGAACATGTATGGGGTGGACTAGTAAGAAGAAGTCACTTTCTTTTTGGACGTCTTTATCGGGACAAGGTGTAAGTTAAAATTGTAAGAATTGTGTTACATTTTTTGCACAATTTAATGGCTCAAGGAGGAGGGGTGTGGGTCGATGGCCATCAAAGTTTGAGCGGCCGATTTGGTAGGCCTCTTAACTCCAGGAAAATGCACCCTGCTTTCCTCCCTAATCAATTATTCTTCTTTTCATTTTTTATCATATAATAATATTGTGTGTGTATTATTTAGGGACCAAAAGGTACGGTCCTAACATTAATTTTAAACCCACACTAGCAAAGCAACCACAATTCAATACTTCTCGCTCTTTAGAATAGTCAAAAAAATGGTAGTTAATATTTAACTCTTCTTTTTATCTTTTATTTAGTTACAATTAAATAAAATTAACTCTGATCACTATTTATATTTATTATAGAATATATAGGGAAAAGGAAATTGAAAGAGTTAGGATAAGAAAAAAAAATTAATAGTTAACAAAACAAATAAAAATATAAAAAAATTTGTAAAATCACGTCTATTTAAAATGCCAGATATAATAGTTGGTTGGGACTTATTAATGATATAAGGATGCCCTTTTCTTGCTTCCATCTTAAAATATAGTTATGTGATTTAGTAATAATTCATCAATTTTAATAATTTCACTATGAGAGACTTATAGTTGAGGTATAATAGTATAATAAACAATACTATTATATTAAATTCAACGTAATATGACTATAAATTGGGGTGTAACAAAATAATAAATAAAATTATTATGTTATGTGGCACATAATATTTTTTTTTATAGTTAAAATTGATTGCAACAACTAGTTTGTTACATTTGTTAACTGTTTGCTACCGCAAATTATATCCTGTACCACTGTGTACATGTACCACTTAATACATCACCACTCTCACTATAAGAGAGTGAGATACACGCACTTTTCTTCTTCTTCTTCTCCAAAAACCCAGATCCTTCTTTTTCAAAAAATCACTTATTCTTCTTAAAAAATCAGTTATTCTTCTTCGCCGTACTCCATTTGAAACCGCATTTAATCAAAATTTTCATTCAAACACAGATTTAACAGAGATCGACAATTATTTTTTCCGACAAACAACACCAAATACAACGGAAAAATCACTTCTTCTTAAAAAATCACTTTTTCCTGTTCAAAAATCTCTTCTTCTTCTTCAAAAATAACTTATTCTTCTTAAAAAATCACCATAAACTGTATTTGATGGATTTACGGAACCTTATTTTCACGATCTGATGTTGGGTAATGTATTAATGATGTTATATTCGTGTTTTCTTATTCAAATAATGCTCTATTGCTCCGAAATATGATATATAAATGGTTTCCGTGAGGTATTGGCACTTTCATGTGAAATGGGTTGCTTCTGATTCTTCCCCGCTGCTGGACTTGGTAGAACGCGTTATGGGACGTAACTAGACGTTGCGGGACGTTGCGGGACATAACAGGATGTTGCTGCTTTGTATTTTGGACGTTGCGGGACGTAACAAGACGTTGCAGGACGTTGCTGCTTTGTATTTTCGGACGTTGAGGGACGTTGCGGGACGTTGCTGTTTTGTATTTTCGGACGTTGCGGGACGTTGCTGCTTTGTATTTTCGGACGTTGCGGGACGTTGCGGGACGTTGCTGCTTTGTATTTTCGGACGTTGCGGGACGTTGCGGGACGTTGCTGCTTTGTATTTTCGGACGTTGCGGGACGTTGCGGGACGTTGCTGGACGTATCTGGACGTGGTGCTAGTTTTTTCGGACGTAGCGAGACGTGGTGGACTGTCTTCGTGAAAAATATCAGTTTAAATTCACACGCATAGATGTAGACGTTTCAGGACGTGGTGCTAGTTGTTTTTGACGTGGTTCTAGTGTTATGAGACTTGGTGGACTGTCTTTGTGAAAAAATCAACTTAAATTCACATGCATGGATGGATGTAGACGTTTCAGGACGTGGTACTAGTTGTTTTTGACGTGGTTCTAGTGTTAGGAGACGTTGTTGAAGGTGTAATATGAAAAATTCAGCTTAAGTTCACATGATTGGATGTAGACGTTGAGGCAATTATTTTTTGGACATGCATGGATGTTGCGGCAGTATTAGGAGACGTTGTAGAAGGTGTTGGGTGAAAAATTCACCACATGCCCGAATGTTGACGTTGCGGCAGTTGTTTTTTGGACGTGCAGGGACGTTGCGGCAGTGTTAGGAGACGTTGTGGAATGTGCAATCTATGAAGTTGTATTGCACGGACGGTTCAAGAGGGCATAACTCGGCACTCGATTGTCCGATTTGGACGCGCGAGTAGTCAATTTGATGGTTCTTGACGAGATCTACGCAATGTACACATCAGACCGGCATTTGGAGATGGTTCCGATATTGAAAAATGTGTGGTTTTGGACGAAAACTTTAAATGGTCATAACTTTGCGCTCGGTGGTCCGTTTTAGACGAATTTTTTTTTGATTTCATATAACTTTTCGAGATCTATCTATCTGCAAACTGCCGAAGGCGGTTTGGACAGCTCGAAACTCCAATAAACGTCATATTTTACAAGATACGAAAGATTTTTAATAATTTCAAGGGTTTTTTCAATTTTTGACGAAACATTTGACATGTATAAAAAATAGTTTTTTACGATTTGCATGCATGAAAACCTTGTTCCTCCGGGGTTCTACTGACCTATGTATTGGGAGATGGGAAATTCAATATTGACAATAGTGATCTTTTAAATGACATGTACAAAAAAGTGTAATTAAATGTCAACTAACTTTAAGTGGATTAATGGCAATTGAATTTTTTGGAAACTCACAAGACTAAAACAACCAGGGTTCGAGTCTCGCCCCTGACAATTTTTTTTTTTTGGTTTTTTCCTACTAATAGTTACTTAAATGGTATCTGCTTTTTACATTACTAAAATTAGCTAAGCCGTTTTTTGGACGTTGCAGCAATTTTTTTGGACGTGCGGGGACGTTGCGGCAGTGTTAGGAGACGTTGTGGAAGGTGTTATGTGAAAAATTCAACTTAAATTCACATGCCTGGATATAGATTTTTTTGACGTTGCGGCAGTTGTTTTTTGGACGTTGGTGGACGTTGCGGCAGTTGTTTTTTGGACGTAGGTGGACGTTGCGGCAGTGTTAGTAGACGTTGTGGACATGCTGGGATGTAGACGTTGCGACAGTTATTTTTTGGACGTTGCGACAGTTATTTTTTGGACGTTGCGGCAGTTGTTCTGAGACGTTGTTGACTCAGCGAAGACGTTGTGGACATGCCTGGATGTAGACGTTTGTGGACGTGGTGCTAATTATTTTTGACGTGGTTCTAGTTGTTCTGAGACGTGGTGGACTGTCTTTGTAAAAAAAAACAATTTAAATTCACACGCATGGATGATGACGTTTCTGGACGTAGTGCTATTTTTTTTTTGACATAGTTCTAGTGTTAAAATTCACATGCATGGATGTAGACGTTTCTGGACGTGGTGCTAGTTGTTTTTGACGTGGTTCTAGTTGTATTTGTGAAAAAAATCAGTTTAAATTCACATGAATAGATGTAGACATTTCTGGACGTGGTGCTAGTTGTTTTTGACGTGGTGCTTGTGTTATGAGACGTGGTGGACATACCTGGATGTAGACGTTGCGACAGTTGTTTTTTGGACGTTGCGGCAGTTGTTCTGAGACGTTGTGGACTCAGCGAAGACGTTGTGGACTCAGTGAGCGTGCGCGTGGGCGAAACTTACTATATTTAGTAAGTGTACAGTTAAGCAAAAAATTACTATATATAGTAGTAGGTACATGTACCACTGTGTACAGGGTATACGGACTGGTTTGCTACATCTTGAAGAAAACTAATGTGCATGTGTCCCTCTTGTCATTTACACTCCAATCTCTTTTTAGAATTTACCCTCTACAAGTTCCTTCAAGCTGATTTTGTGTTCTCCTCTAATAGATTATGATTTTCTCATTTCAAGATGAAACATGATACTTTATATAGTTGAGGATGTAATTGAGTCTAACATTCACGAGCAGTTCTGTTTTTAGTTTATTGAAAATTTAATTTATACTCTTTCATAAGTTTTACCTTCATTTTATATTCATTAGTTTAAATGAACTAAGTTTGAACAAAACGATATTTAATTTGATTTGGTACATGAGCAGTTGGTTTATTAGTCCATGAATGTAGATTCAGGAACAAGTTCGTATATATAGTCCCATGAACTATATTTGTGAACATGTTTATATGAAAGCTGGTTAAATTTGATAGGTTTCGAATAAGTTTATATTTGTTTGATGGTTAAATTGCTTTTGTGGAGTTTTAATACACAATGATTTTATTCTTAATTAAATGAAAATCATAAATTAAAAAAAATATTTTTTTTTTCAATTAAGCTAATTTCGTGAACAATTCAAGCGAGTCAAATTTAGAATGAAAACAAGAGCTGAATTTTTGCTCATAAAACTGCAGGTGACTATCATAATTGAATTGGTCATAGTATTAGTGATAATCAGAGGATAATCCTAAGATCCCTCCTATGCTGACATAATTATGTCCTAATCATTGACCCCATAGAAGTTAGTAGATCATAAGGAGCCAAATTTATTTACTGTAGCAATCCAATTAAGATATGGAGTATGTATTCCCGCAACCAATTGGGTGTAAATTTTGTGGGCATGGAAAGAATAATGAGAAGGAAATGTGTAAGATAATATAATTTAGAATTGATTGCGGGAGAGGAGAAGAGAAGAGCGTGCATTTATTATTGACTATGTAACGTGTTAATCAATTGGATGCTCAAAATTGTTTTGATGATAAGCAAAGAAAATTTTAGGCCACAACTGCTTGCTGGGATGCCTAATCATTTAAGCCATACATGTGGACCAAATACATTGGCATCTATTTCCTAAAGTTTAATTATGGGAGTTATAATATAAACAATTTACACCTCTTCCGTCTTACCTATAATTTATAAACAGTTCTAATTCAATTTTCAGTTTTTTAGTTCAATTTTCACAGTTTTACCATTTTTATTTGTTCTTCAGTATAATTTACAACTATTATCTTTGGGATGAAATTCAATGGGATCCATCAAAAGTTGCTATTCCTTGACGCATCTATTATTGCATTGCATTAACATTTAAATCTTTTGGTAATAATTTTATTTCTTGTTGATAAAAATTCTCCATAAAATTCAACTACCCCCATTACTCACCCCCCATTTTATTTTGTAATTACTATTACAACTCCTAATATTCAAAGCTCCAAATCCAGGCCAAGGAAGTGGCCGCTGCCAAGGCTACAGAAGCTTGTTAATTCATACATATGACCCAAAAACTACCTTGTTAATTCATCTTCAACCTAGCACACAGACAAACTGTTGATATTGAAACTACGAACATAACACTTGATAATGATTCAGATGACGAACCCCCTCCTTCCATCAACGTTAAAAAAACAACCTCAAGCCGCGCAAGTGGTACAGGTGCATCCAGGGCCGCATTTGCAGCTGGATTTGCCGCTTCCGGTGATATTCGAACTCTGCGCGCAGTTGCAAGGGTTGCAGCCACAGTGTTCCCCACAAGAGCACTTCTTATGATCCACCTCCCCTGCCACCTTACTTGCACACCTGCGTCAAATTTCCCATTAGAATCTGTTAAGAAATAGTCCAAGAGCCCCTCCGCTAGGTTGAATGTATCAATACATTTAACATAGTATCAGATGGTCAATAAATTTAACAGAATCACCTATAAAACCATGATTCGAATCATAAATTATGAGACTAAGATGATAACATTTAAGGAAAGTCGCAACATTTAGTTAGTGAGCCATGATATGATATTGACCTGCAAGAAGTTCCACCGGTGCAGGGAACAGCGCAGCCGCAGGTTGAGTCGCAAACGGTACCGCTTGGCTTCATCTTTTCTTTTTTTGCCGGACTGTCTGTTTTATGGATTGTGTTTAACTCTTCTTCTTTGGATTGAAGGATTGAAGGGTGGTTGGAAAAGGTTTGGAGATTTATAGAGGCTTTGACAGATTCCAATGGGAAGCCATGTGGATCGGTGCTTAGTTCCAAAGGAGGACACATGCTTGAAACCTGGCAAAAAGATCCAACTACACATGTCTAGAAATCTCCATGCATGTAGGCGTAATACGTGCACATTTGCAGGTCTTTAGCTGCACGTGGAGCCAGGTTTTTCATCCAGATTTCTCTCGTTTATAGGTGGATCAAATGAACGAAATCTTTGCGAATGATGTGAGAGATTATGTGTTAGATTTTACATTATCCGTTTACAATACGCACTGAAACACACCTCTTCTGTCACCTTGAAAAATATTTTTAATTACTATATCTCGTCCAATTTGGATTATTCTATTATTTTTTTCTAATTCAGTCTTGCCCAGTTGACCATTTTATTAAAATGGCAAAATGGTCGAAAGGAGCAGCAGCTAAATCAAAAGAAGAATGAGAAATACATCAATACATCAATCATTAAAATTATTAAATATATATTTTTTATTTTGAACTATTCTTTTTGAATTACTTAGAACTAAAAGTCTTTGGAACTATGCAAGTCATTTTTAATGAAAAAAAAAATTCTTACCTAATACAAATTTAATGAGAAGGATGAGAACCAATTCATAAATAATACTCAGCCATTATATTGTAGAATAACAAATCTAAGAGAATAACAAATTACTCAAATTCCATAATCTAATTTTACAAAAGGTTTGGATAATCAATTGTTTGGAATAATTGGTCGGGAAATTTTTAATTGTTACAAATTACTATTTGAATTTACTGTAATGGATCATTGGTGTAATAGATCTAATTCTTTTAATTGGTCAAGCTCCCATTCATTAATCTTATTCTCAAAAAATTTAATTTAACAAAATATTACAATTAAAATCAAATAAAATAAGAAATCACATCTAACCATCCGAACAAAAATAATGGCCAGAACGCAAAAAATAGCATTTGACTTGGTGCGTTTTCCGGGACGAATATGTTTTAACGCAAGAGTACAAATGTGTTTTAAGTTTTGTATTTTGACTAAGATGCAATGGATATTTTTTATTTAAAAAGAAAATTAGCATTTGACTTGGTGCGTTGACCGGGACGACTTGGACTGTGACTTGGGGCGTTGACCGGGACGACTTGGACTGTGACTTAAAAGCAAAAGCAGAGCAAAAACTGCAGAATCAAATGCTTTTTTTCATCCAATGGCAGCTCGTGTTGCTAAAATAGTTGCACTTTTCATGGGCTTCATTTCCTTATTTGGGAGGTTCAAAACAGGGAGTACACTTTCAACTGATATCTCATGCCTTAAATCGTTGAAGGATTCCCTACATGATCCTTTTGGTTACTTGTCCAATTGGGATTTCTCCAATAGTTACGAAGGTTTTATTTGCCAATTTGTTGGGGTTGATTGCTGGACCACTAATGAGAACACGGTATTAAATTTAGGACTTAGTGGAATGGGACTCATCGGCCATTTTCCGGCAAGCCTGAGGAACTGCTCCGGATTAACTGGTTTGGATATTTCGTTCAATCAAATCTCTGGCCCTATCCCATCAGATATCAACCTTATTCTACCTTTCGTTACCACTCTTGACCTTTCCCACAATCAATTGTCAGGTATTATCCCACCTTCCATTGTTAACTGCAGCTTTTTGAATCAGCTAAATCTTGATAGCAATAATCTAAGCGGTCCAATCCCAGATGAAATTAGCCTAATGCCTCGTCTGAAGTTCTTCAACTTCACCAATAATCCTGACCTTTGCGGATATAATTCATTGAAGCCATGCAAGAACCATTCTGATCATAAAACTAATCTGCCACTTTTCTTTCGTGGGCTCTTGACGGGGTGGGCTGTATTTATGAGTTTGGTTTTCCTCATTTGCTGGTTTGCTTTACCACAAGTTTATGTGAAGAAGCTAACTAATTGGGGCAAGAAGAAGAAGAAAAGGCCACGAATGAATAAAACTCTGCGGCGGTCACGGAACACAACGAGCAACCATTTCAAGGTATAGTTAATCTCCAGCCATTGGTACTTTTATTGTCTCTTATAATCTTTTATTTTTCTCCCATTTCTTGGTGACTTTTATGAATAGAAGTCAGTTCGTACGCACGTTTGGATTATCATGTGTATTTGTTGTCAATATCGGAACTAGAAATTTTAGGATGAAAGTGTAAATTTTAAAGAAAAAAAAAAAAGAATTGAATGTTGTTAGGAATGGAAGAATGAATACTACTATCAAAAAAAACTATTTGGAGAGGATTTGGCGAAAGAGGATTGGAGAGAAGAAGGAAAAAATCAAACTCACTATTGCAAATTTTTTTGGTATAGACGTCATTTCAATAAAAAAGAGTAAAAAAAAAAAAAAAAACTATCCAGGATTTAGCCCTGAGTGAGTGATTTTACACTGACGTGAGCAGCCCTGATAATACGTTCATGACTGCTCCCATGACTAAACCATCGGTACCATTTGTTGTGGTATTTGCTGAACGCAATGCTTAATTAACAAACCTTTCCCTTTAGTACTATCATCAAGTACTTTGAACTTTTTTTTAAAAGTGTTTTCAACTTACTTTTGGTGGACAGGACTTTCTAATTGTGAAATGCTTCTATGACAGATAACAGAAATGGACAAATACGCTACAAGAATTCCTTTCCGAGAACTGACTGATGCAACAGGTAGTTTTAGCCACGATAATTTAATTGGGATTGGAAAGACAGGAACAACATACAAGGCTACGATCCAGAACGGATGGTTCCTAGCTGTGAAGTGGCTCTTCAATTCCGACCATCTGGATACAAGAATTGCATCTGAGATCATAACTTTAGGAAGATTGAAACATCGTTCTTTAGTTCCCTTAATTGGTTTTTGCCTTGAGAAGGATCAAACGTTTTTAGTTTACAAATACATGTCGAATGGAAATCTATATGATTGGCTACATCTGAGAAAAGGCGAGGGAGAAATCATGGGATACTGGCCATTAAGGTTGAAGATTGCTGTTGGGATAGCAGAAGGATTAGCTTGGCTCCATCAGAAATCGAATTTAACAGTAATTCATACGGCAATATCCTCCAAGTGCATCCTGCTGGATAAAAATTTTGAACCCAAGATATCAAACTTTTGGGAAGCAAAAATTTTGAAATCAAAAAATTCAACATCAAAGTCGACATTTTCCCAAATAGTAGCAGGTGATTCTCAAGAGTTGAAATCTGATAAGGAAGACGTTTACTTGTTTGGAATTTTGCTTCTTGAGCTTATAACAGGTAAGGAACCTCAAGAATTGGCCAGTTCAGTAAGTAATCTTGGCACTGCCTCTGTTTTAGATGTATCATTGGAGTTGGATGAAACTCCTCCTGAGCGAGGATTTGATGATGAAATTCATCAGTGCCTTGAGTTAGCAAAGAAATGTCTGCTGTCTAATCCAGGACAAAGGCCATCAATGGTTCAATTACATGCAACATTGGCTGCATTGCTCTGATACCAATACCACTTGTTGGGAGAGAATTTCTCGTAGCTCACATCCATCTCAAATCTAATATATATAATTTTACAGAGTTCTACACTTTTATATTAAGATTGGATCAGTCCACCAATTTAGGATTGAATTTGCACCCCAACACGATTTCCGAGGATATGGAAGTACTTATAGGTTTTATGGGCTTCATTTTTTATTTGATTTTGTGCCATTAGCAAAACTGAACAAGAATCTTGCTTCATTGAAAGATATTTCTTTTCCTTCCATCATTGTCAACTCCCCAAACCCTTCTATACTCTTGTCATAACAAATAATTATATTTAGTCATTATAGTAAATTACTCTATAATAATAATAATTATATTTATTATTTTAAAAGTGATTTTTTTTAAAACAAGACATATTATTCTATTGGAAAACGTTCAGCAATAATTTTAAATGTGGTTTAATAAATATATTATTTTTATAAAATAAAAATAGTAGTAAATAACTAACCCTACCAAATACTTCCAAAATAATGTATTTTATGTTATAATTAATTTTTCTTAGTAGAGAAAAAAATAAAAAGTAGATTTTTATGTTTATTAAAATTATAAATATCTCTTTTAATTAAAATTATATACTTAGGTATACAATATAAAAATTATATTTTAAAGCAAAAAAAAATCAAAATTTAGAATAAATGAAAACGTAAAGTATATTTTGGGCACATTTCCTCCTTACCTAATTCTCAATTTTGATATATTTACTCGGGATGCAAACCCGCCTTTTCTCTTCATATAAACTGGTTCTGGAAAAGCCTAAAATACCACAAAATTAGATTAAAACCACAAATGTGTTGTCCAAACAAAATTAAAAAATAGAAAAGGGTCGTCCTCGGGGTTTTATTCAATTTCGTAGGGTTTAAGGCTTAAGCCCTGTTTTGCCATTCTCTATTCCACTCTCTCACTGAATTTCTGCTTCTCTTGGAGAGTTTTCATTTTCCAATTGCTTCGGAAGCTTCCGATTACGAATCAATTTGGGTTTCACAGTGCAAGTAAGATCTAAAAATCTCTTCTTTTTTACATTTTGTTTCTTTTGTTATTTTACCTAGTTTGGTTATCAAGGATCATCAAATTCTTCGCTCACAATCGAGATGAATCGGTAAAATTTTACTCTTTGTGATAGTTTTGGGCTTTTTTCTGGAATGCATCGACCCTTTGTGTTATTTAGTCACAGAGTGCTCACAAAAACATCACTTTTGCACTCCAGAACTGGCACTGTAGTAGGCACCGAGTTAAGAAATTGGAGCAAAAGGAATAATGGGTTTGCTTCATTTAGAATGCTTATGTACACATATGCACAGAATAGGCGCGTTCAGGACCCCAATGACCCGGCCACCTTGATGAGGGAAGATGGGGTTTCGGTTTGTTGTCAAATGTGGATTGAAAATTTTCGTGAACCCGAAAGATCTATGACTAATTTGAGCGATTATTTGAGGAGATTTGAGTTGTGGATGCTGGCTTATCAAAAGGTTGCCGCCGATGAGACCGGGGCATATGTTCCACGCAGTTCGATAACAAGGTCTACCCTAGAGGATTTATTAGCATTAAGGAATGCAGTTTTGGATAATAGGTTTAAGTGGGGAGCTAGGTTAGACTTTTTCATTAAGTCCCCAAGGGATAAGACTGATTATGCATCATTGTCAAAGAGGAAGATTAGAGCTATTATGACAACAACGCAGCCATCTCCGTTTCAGGATAGGATTGTTCATGAAGTTTTGTTTATGATTTTGGAGCCTGTTTATGAGGCGCGTTTTTCAGAAAAGTCATTTGCTTTTAGGCCGGGGAGGACTGCTCATACAGTGCTGCGGGTAATAAGGAGAAGTTTTGCAGGTTATTTGTGGTACATAAAGGGGGACTTGAGTACAGTCTTGGATGGGATGAAAGTTGGATTGGTTATTAGTGCGCTAATGAGGGATGTTAGAGATAAGAAGGTGATTGATTTGATAAAGGCAGCTTTGACTACTCCTGTTATAACTACCAAGGTTGAAGAACCAAAGAAAAAGACGAAGCGGAAGTATCAGAAGAAGAGAGTGTTAGCCGAAGATGAACCAAAACCTGATCCTTATTGGCTAGATTCCTTTTTTGGGTTCGCCCCTGAAGAAGCAGACAAGGTTCCTTCATGGGGGCATTGTGGTATTCTTAGTCCTTTGTTGGCTAATGTTTGTCTTGATGAATTGGACCGATGGATGGAGGGTAAGATAAAGGAGTTCTACAAACCGTCAAAAAGTGATGTGATTTGGAATAGCCCAGAAGGGGACATTGAACAGGGAAATACATCCTGGCCAGAATTTGTTCCCACAAGTGGACCTGACAAGACAAGGAAAATTGATTACATCCGTTATGGGGGCCATATTTTAATTGGAGTTAGGGGACCTAGAGCAGATGCAGCGACACTGAGAAAGCAGCTGATTGAGTTTTGCGATCAAAAATATATGCTGAACCTTGATAATGAAAGCCTTCCAATTGAACATATAACTAAAGGCATTATGTTCCTTGATCATGTATTATGCCGTCGAGTTGTGTACCCAACTCTTCGATACACTGCTACTGGCGGGAAGATCATCAGTGAGAAGGGTGTGGGAACTCTGTTATCTGTTACTGCTAGTTTGAAACAATGCATCAAGCAGTTTAGAAAGCTTAGCTTTCTCAAGGGAGATAGAGAACCTGATCCACAACCTTGTTTTAGAATGTTCCATGCTACTCAAGCTCATACAAATGCTCAGATGAATAAGTTATTGTCCACAATGGTCGAGTGGTATAGATATGCTGACAATAGGAAGAAAATTGTTAACTTTTGCTCTTATATCATTAGGGGTTCTCTTGCTAAGCTTTATGCTGCAAAGTACAAGTTACGGTCGCGAGCAAAGGTCTACAAAATAGGTTCTCGGACTTTAAGTCGTCCTTTGAAAGAAAGAAAAGGACAATCACCCGAGTATCAAAATTTACTGAGGATGGGTCTTACTGAATCAATTGATGGGCTGCAGTATACCAGAATGTCTCTTGTTCCCGAGACTGATTATTCACCTTTTCCAGTTGGTTGGCGGCCTGATCATGAGAAGGCATTGCTTGAATATATAATGCTTGATAATACGAAAACATTAGAGGAACAACGAAGGTGCCTCAGGGAACAGGGTCTTATTTCACCTCAGGATTTTATCTCCATGCTTGTCTGGAATTACAAGCGGAATGCTATTCCAGTAGATCAGCTTTCCTCCTTAAAAGCCCCGCCTGAAAGTAGACTTCTGTGCAGTTCAAATGAGGTAAGTAGCGATCAAAAAAATGACAGTGGAGAAGAAAGTGAAGAAAGGGTAGATGCTGCTGAAGTTTAAAAAGAGCTCAAAATTTACAGCATTTAAGGTATCATTCATTTTCTTGGAAGCAGGAGTTTTCTGTATCAGATAGCTGGATTTCTCTTCTAAATCCAAACAATCAGCTCAGTTTTAGTGCTAAAATATACATGATTACTTGTATCTTTTTGTTGCATAGTATGTGACTAGATGATGAGCCACGTTAATTTGCAATAATATTAAAATGTTTTCTGATAGAAATGTGCTACTTTTTGTCATTACATGAAATTGGGTGTTGAAATCTTTTTTTTTTTTTTTTTTTTTTCTGGAAACTGTAAATTTATGAATCACTTTCAACTTTTTACATTAGCCTAGTAATGAATTCACAGAGTAAGTCTCTCAGTTATCAACTCAGTCTTTCATTTTCTTATCTTTATTTTTTAATTTACAGATGCATCATACATTATCCTTAAATTCTTTTTCTGCCCTAGCTAGTCTTCTCTAGATGCAGCAAGCTTGAAGAGTCTCCACTTTAACTCTTTTGAATTTGGTTCACAATTATGGCTTTCAGACGTTTTGACTAGCAAAGATCCTTCCCTCTTCCCAATATGAGATAAGCTACTGCAGCCACAAGATCAAATAGTATGAGCCTTCTAGGTTTGCTCGATTTTCAAAGTATAGTTCAACTCCTTTGTTGATGTTCTTGACATTTCAGATAATCGTCATTCCCTTAGCCATTATTTGATCTTTGTAGCACTTTCTTAGGTTAGGGGCATAGGAAAAAAAATGAAAATGGATCCCTGGTTTCTCTTAATCACCACAAGAGCACATTTAGTATCATCAACTGGCATTGGCAGCCTAATCATTCTATCTTTAGTCCATAGTGTCCCATCTTGATGGACCAAAATCTGAAGCAATGTTTGAGCATACTATACATATCCCAAAGATATTAAGATGTTCCAACCTTTTCCATTGGGCCATTCATATCCAAACTGACGTGTTCCATTTACCTATACACCTGGCGTTCCAACACTTACTCTGAAGCTGTGACTTTGCCCTTTATCCTAATACGTTATTTTTAGTAAGCCCAGTATGCATTCATAGCCATTGCGGACAAATTCACAAATTGAGTTCTACCTGCATATGCTAGATGCCTTGAACTCCAACACTAGTTCTGAAGCCAAAGCCGCCAAGTGGAAGGATGAAATGGCCAAAGGAGGTATGTAATTGTCATGTTTGAGTATATGCAAAATTGTGGTTTTCATCATCTCCCAAATGGTGATATAAACTCTAAACTAACCATAGTTGATGTGCTTTCCTATTGAGTGCTTTCCTATTGAGATTTCCCGTTGTGACTCCATTCTTAATTTGTTGAAATGAGTTGAGATCTTAAAGATTATATTGGACTATTTGGTGTTTAAATGTTCTTACTTCAACCTCGAAACAAGTGGACATGTTTTCAGTTACAACATGCAGCAGGATAAAGAGGGAGAAGGGTGGTGTGTGTATTGTGTTGGGATTTTAACTACTTAGTAATTGCTCACTTTGCTGTATGAAGTACAACTCACAGTTCTTGCTCAGAAATTTTCAGAAATGTTCCTCTATTAATACATGTGATCATCACATAATACTAATAATTATTGTTCTTTTCTGTTCAGTGATGCTTTTAGAAAGGTCTTGTGAAGCGCTTGCTGGCAATGTTCTACTTCAATTGGGAGGGGGGAACATGCATTGCTTACTTCAATGGTTTTCGGTTGTTGCAGAGCCAATATCCCCTTGAACATATTTCCCAGGTTGCAAACAATTGGCTGCCATGGCCATTTTGATTTCAGTTCATTGCCGATGAAGTTCTTCTGTTGTGGTACTCATCTAAGTATTTTTTTTCTTAATGCCTTTTCTCCAGGCTTCATTTACTCGTTTGAGCGTCGAGGGGGAGAACGGAAAACACTATTCATGCGCGCGGATGGATGGAGAGCTAAACGTACAGCGGATGAACGGGACATTTTGACCTTTGCTGGAACTGAAAGGAGGGTACGTTTTGAACCATTTGTCCATGGATACCAACTTTCAACAGGTTATTTTTGTTCTTTGTACAATTGGAGGTTGCAGAACTTTGATGCATGTTGTAAATCATTGATCTCTAGTGGTTTGCCATTTCTTTTCACAGTGATGGCCGTACCTTGGTTCTTTACTTGCACAACCACAAGAACTCATGTATGGATCGCATTTTGGATACTGTTGTATTGGAAAGAGAAAAAAGAGGATCGGATATTGACAAAAGAGTTGTCACTCTCCAATTTTGAGTTCAAGTCATCTAGGTTTCGAAAGGAAAAAAAAAGAAGAAATTAGTAATGGAAAATGTGAAGAAAACTAATATTAAACCATACAAACCCTGAATTCCCCAACCCTTAATTTGAGTGGGCACTGAGGTCTAAACGTGGCAGTGAAATAGAAGTTGCTACTGCCAATTTGTGGATGGATAGTATCATTAGGACCCCTTGATCCTATTATCCAAAAGCACAAATCCAAAAGCACAAAATCGAAAAGGGATTAGAAGAGATTTGAGTTTCTATTTGGGATGGATTGGAATTGTGGAATTGGATCGGACAAGTACGTGTTTATGAAATGTTTTATAATTTAATATATTTTTTGCCTAAATTTACAAATGTAAATTGATTTTAATATTTTTACGATCTCAATAATTCGATTTTTGATTATATAACTACAAAATGGAATCTTGATCCTAAAAATATTGGATAGTATTGTACAAAAAAGACTTACATAGCGTCTTAAAGTGGATATAATTTGGAGAAATAAAGCAACAAATTAATTTGGGAAAGGGGTAAATTAGATAAAGTGAAGGCCATGAGACAGTTTACCCACTATAATTGGGACAGATCAACTCTCAGAGTCATCCCTCATTATCACATTTAAGAATTAAGAAATCTTTTCTTTCTTTCTTTCAAACTTAGGTGACTCGTGCAACGAGAATTGGGATATATATATATGAAACTCACAATATATAAATTTAATCTCGTTATACATCATTTAAATTTGTGATAATATTAAAAACACTCTCTCTTATAGTAATACAATACCTATAATAGGATAAATCTAAAAATAGATAATATTTTTTTTATTTGATTGTAATGAGTCTGAACCTTATAAATCAAACTCATCCAAATAAATATTTTATATTGCAACGTGGCTCACGCAATGATCTCATACGTCGTGACTCATCATATTAAACCCTAATTTATTTTCCTAGCATCAGGTTATTTGGGTTTAACCTATCAATAACAATCAGTATTTATGGTTGTTGGTATATAAGTTTATATTTAAATATTAAATACTGATTTTACTATGAGTGGTAACTTTAGCATCTATTTAACTTACAGATTATTGTAGATCAAACCATATAGACATAATTACGTTTCATTTTCTTGTAAGTGAGTAATTTAATCATCAATAAATTTATTTTCTCTATTTATTTTTTTTTTTCTAAAAACTCGCACATCCTAAACAAATATATATCGAGAGTTAAATCATTCAAAAATATTATAATCACTCAGATGTCTTAATTCAAATCACTAAGTATTTGATTGCATTGAAGTATAGTTAATAAAAGTGTATTATTAGTTACTGCCTCGATTTTAAATATTAACGTCCCAATTTTAATAAAATTATTCTTTTATTTAAAAAATAGAGAAAAGAAAAGATATTGTAGAAATTGTTTTAGTACAAATTAAAACGATAGAACATAAAAATTGAAATGGTAATTAATAAAATTTTTAATGAAAACATTAAAAGTTTTCCAAAAGGGAAAAAATAAAAATGGATAGGAAAAGAATTGAGTAGTAAAAGGAAGAAAATCATACTCCCTCCATTTCTATAAGTAGTTTTGACCAAAATATAAATATTAAGGTTATAATTAATTTTTGAAAAGTCTCATAATTTTTAATAGTTAAATATTATATCCTTATTTAATGCATTTTTGATATTAGTGTTATAATTTAAAATAGTTATGATAAAAATAAATTTATTGAAATTATAAATTAAATAAGGGTAATAATAATAGATTATTTTTTAAAAATATATAAGTGACTTATATTTTAATTAATTTTTTAATGGGTAAAAATTATTTATATTTTGGAATGGTTGGAGTACATATGAAAGAATTTGGTACCAAGGGTGGGTCCCCCTAGTTTCGTTTCCGATGTAGATCTTTAGCACTTTTGTATTTACTGACAAGCTCCCTGACGTCAAAATCAGTTGGTAAGGCCCGTTTCTTCAACCCATAGGAACAAACTATTCTAAATCGGGTCGAACCATTATAATAACTATATAAAAGTCATACATAATTATATTAATTTATAATATATATTAATAATAAAAATATTTTACAAAAAAAATAAAATATGACTAAAAATCATTGATACAAAACGATTATTCTTTTGGGATAAAAGAAATAATTTTAACTGATAAATAACTCATTTAGAGAAATGAGCTTTAAAGCTTTCGTATTTCTAGAGACTGGTATATATGAAAATAAATAAATATGTGATGAGAGCGTTGAGCAAGAGCACATGATAGGGCTAACACGTCTTAGTTAAGCAACACATGTGACAAGTATTGACGCTGACCTATAACTTTATCCTCAATTTCGTGGCTTATGCTTAGCCTTGGCTCTTCTCAAAAAAAAAAAATAAAATAAAATAAATAAATAAATAAAATTTTTAGTGTTCTATAGAGATGCCGATAAATTTCTATTATCTTCAATCTTTTAATATGTGTTCGAACATTAATAAATTATAAATTATATACAAAATTGAATAAGAACACTAAATATATTAAAAATATGTTTAATATTAAGTTTAATTTCTTGACAAAAGAGTTGTAACTTGTACCTCTGTATTTAGAACTAATAGGTGCTGAATTCGAGTAATGTGAGAGAAGTATGAGAATGATCCTTGATCAGTCATTGTCACGTGGCATTTGCACCCTCTTATCTAAAAGAATCAATTTTAGTTTAAAAAATAAATATTTGAATTTTTTTTTTTTTATAACAAAGGTAAAAATATACTAGAATATCCTAACATTGCATGCCGTGATATGAGGAAGAATCAACGAAATTGTTTGTCATATTGTAGTCAAACGTTATACTCATAGTTTGAATTATTGATAAAAACATATAGCTGTCATTATTCTATGAAGTATCGATGATCAATCATAGGTATGGGATGATGATCAAGAAGACGTGCCCCAGATGAGAGCCTCTCTTCTGCCTTGACTTTTCAATATATAATTTTAAAAAAAATTTCCAAACTTTATTATAAAAATAAATATGAAAGATTCGAGAAATCGGAAATAGAAACAAGGAGAAAAGAACAAGTAATTAAGTAAATGACTTATGAATTATGAAAGTTGGTGCAAAAATTAAGAAATGATGTAGGGGTGGACGGCTCCTTATAGTGGACCGTAAAAAAGGGAAAACGAACTTTCCTATATGAATATAATTAAGACAGCCATGGAAGTGGGTGGAAACACAAGCTGGTGGATAATCCGTAGCTTTCATTATTATTATTATTATTATTAATTAAATTACACTACGATTTATCACCACTAAATTTTAGATCTAAAAATCCATTACCACATTTTTAATATTTTTATTTTCTTAAAATGAGAGGAAAAAAAATTAAAATTCATTATGATTGGCTTCTACTTTATTCCACATATGCCACATACTTTTCAATGCACAAAAAGAAAATAAACAAATGGGGAATGTTTATCGATGTTTATGTTATAGAAAAAAAAATTCATTAGTCGATTGTTATTGATATTATTAATCAATGATTTTCTTACATTGATGAAGAACAAAAAGAGAATTAAGAAACATTTTGAGATAAAGCCAGAGCAATATTAATCTAATTTAAGGGGTCAGAAATTTTGCTCATCCCAGCTAAAAATAGTCGACTTTTGGAACGAATCCGAATCTTCTTAGTAGCCCATCTCGATAAAATCTTGAAAATTACCAGGAACTTCCGAATTCTGATCAAATAAACAACGAAACTGAAAAATTCACCTCGATAATGCTATCTGAAGTATGCTACAGATGATCAAGAACACGGCCAATCCAACAGTACTCGAGCTCCGGCCGGCCGCCGTTGAAAAATTAGGATCAACTGGATAGACGTCCCCCGGCGGACCCGTTATGTATATATACTGAGATGGAGGAGTCGGTACGATGGTAGCAGGCGGAGGTGGACAATATGGAGTCGGTGGCTTCTTGGGTGGCGGCGGCGGTGAGGGCGGCGGTGGAGGAGGTGAAGGCGGTGTACATGGATTATTGCAAGGACAGCCTCCACACTTGTTTTCACCTTCTGCGGCGCCGGGATCTTGGCCATTAATCATCGTTATCGGAGCAGCCATAGCCAAAACAAGCAAAATTAACGAAGCCCGTAACATTTTGAATCTAAATTTCCAATCTCAATCGATAAAACTTGGTTGCGTGTGTGTGTTTGTGTGGTGATTTTGGGTTGGAGAGAAGAAAGGGGGGGATGATGGTGAAGGAATGATGAAGAAGACTTAAAAGAGCGGCTTGCTTACGTTTCTTAGGTGCATGAAAGTCACCAAAAGAGTAAAACTAAATGGGTCGTTAGTTTAGTCTTTTGATAGGTTTAATAAGCGAAAAATTATAAGGAAGAGTTATGAGTGTGACATGATCCATCGCAAACGTCTCTTTGTTTATATTTATGGTTTGGTACGTTTTGGCTTAATGTTCAAGGCAATTGCATAATTTGCATTGCATGTGGATGGTCTACTTGGTCCCATAAACTAGCCTCCCATTATTTTATTTAAAGAAAACACCTCATCAAACGAGTAATTTTTGCAGTTTCTTATTGTCATTCTTTTGGGTTTATTATGCCATCAATAATTGTGTGCTTTTTCATAATCAAACCTCTAACAAACACACTTGAATAGGTTGCCTATGTTAGTTACAAAAATATTGTGATTAGATGTAATAAGATTGTGAAAGAGGGTTTTGTTGATATTTTTATTATCTTTTAGTTAAAAATAAAAATAATATTGATAAAAAATGACCTAGTGATTGACACTTTTTACTTAAGATCATGAGGTATGACTTCGAGTCACCATAGTAATACTTAAAAGTATGGACGTACATTCTTCCCCATCACTACCTCACCCAACTCCCCCTTCCTTTATTTCTTTTTCTTTTTGGTTTTACAGAAGGGTTCTTGAAGAAAGACATAAGAAATAATCCATTTATATCCTGTCATAGAATAAAGACTATTATTCTCTTAACCATTTCTCATTCATTCTCCTCTGTACCAATTCAATTCTCTTTTTCTTCCCTTTTTTTTCTCTTAAAATGAGTAGTTCTTAAAAGCTTGCCTTCCCCCATGGCCAGGGGGGAAGGGAACTGTATATATTCCTTGCAAAGACGATAAAGGGTCACTGTTTTGTGAAAGATTCATGGAATATTTAGACAGCCTAGCTATCATTTTCCATTTTTTCTTCTTCTTTCCTTTTGTGTGTTGGCTCTTGTGTGTGTGTGTTTTTTATTTATTTATTTTTTTAAGGAAGGAATTAGATACATACAGCCTATCATTGACATAAAAAATTCAACTTTATTATATATATATATATATATATGCATTTATCGTTGACGTGATTGTGTCATCTTTTTAGATGATGCCTGTTTAGTTGAGTTGAGGACCAACAAAGCACATGTTCATTGAACTGTGATCAAAATCATGTCCAGCTAGCCGCCCTCAGAGGCTAAATCATGGGCAGGTCGACGGATTTCGCGTATTTTCTTCGTACTAACTAGGATTAGTATGAGGATACATCATACAATTTCTTAGACAGGGTCGCCTTATAGGATAAGATACTAAATACGATCGTGTAGGGTTCAAAAAATTTTAAGGTTGATAATATTTATATATTATAAATATTAATGAATAGTTTATCAAAATAACATGTCACTTACTTTCTTTTTAGAGTGCAAATTTCTATTGTATCATTCTCTGGTTTAGATAAAACAGTTAAACTCGAATAACATCAAAATGACGTATCGTTATTAACTCAAATAACACCAAAAAGATTCATCATTATTATTTTTTCGTAAAACCCTCAAAATAAATAACTCCAATTATACGACCCCTAAGGAACTGGCAAGTTTCCAAGCGAGGATGTGATGATGTTTCAGTTTATTTTGGAGGGAAGGAGTATTATGACATCAATCTCCAACCTTTGAAAGCCCAATTCAAATCTTTTATGTAATACTGAAAAAAAAATAAAGTTCTGATTTTGATTCTGCGCTGTTATTGTGAACTTAGACAGGCTTTTGTTAAGGCGCCCAGCCTGGCAGGAAAGGGAACTACAGCATTAGGTTCTTAGGGAAAGATTAGCTACAAGAGAGTATGCTGAGATTCTCTTAACCAGCACCGTGCTTAAGAGAATTTGAAGAGTATGTTCAAGATGAGCAACAAAGGGAAAACAGACAGGAGGCTCAAATCAACAAGAAACAAACACATTAATTCCAGAGCCAAGCTTCCAATATGCAATTTCCATCCAAGAAACTGATCATATAGACATACTGAGAATACATTATTCACTGAAGTCCTGCCCTTCTTGGATTCTGAACTCTTAAAAGAGTAAATGTACATAAGCTGGTAAAGTTAAACCAGAAGAAAATTGGCAACTGCAACCACCGTCTTGCCTTTGAGCCTTCAGCCCCATCGAAAAGACTTCAGCCTCAAAACCCTGACTCTCAGTTGAGTCAATATCCTTAGAGCAAGTAGATTGTATATGTTCTTGCAGATTTCCGTGTTTCACTTCAATCAAAAGGAAGACTTCTTGTTATCGCCATAAGAAAGGATCCAAGCAAATACCAGCTGGATGTTTCCGGCTTTTATGAATGTTTTGCTGCCCCGTATTTGTTCCACCAGCATTCCTAAAATGCATAAGGCGATGTACTCCTCCAGGCTTCTTGATACACAGCAGAAGCAAATTGAGCCTTTCCTCCATTAGAGCAGGGATCCCTCACTAAACTTTCAAAAGAGTTCTCTCCATCTCTTTTAGGTACATTTGACAAAGTTCCCGGGCGATTAGAAGATGGAGTTCCAGAACAATTGAATGATGGAGCTGCTGCTGAGCAATTGAAAGCAAATGGTTCTTGGAACCACTGAGGAGATCCATTATAACTGGACCATTCAGAAGTCTCAAAACTCTGCGCCATCTCAGACAACATGTTTTGCAACTCCTCTAAGCTGTAAACCTTATTCTGCAACGGAAATTTCTACAGGTTAGAAAGAACATCCAGAACGAGTAAATAAAATGTGCTTATTCTTTTATGAACTTGGTTAATTCCATCTCACATGACATAACCGCTATCCAAATACTAGAGAAATTAAGTATTTTCTTGACATTCATCTCGAACTATTTCCTGTGTTTCTCACTTCTTAGTTGTTGCAAACATATAAAGAGACGCCAATAGAAAATAGAGATCGCAGCTACCACATTTTAAGCAGATTTCATGCTGAGATTAACTATTAACTCATCAAAATTCAACCCTTTTAATCATTCTTTAGTTGTCATTAGTTCATCAGTCCAAATTAACATAAGATTGTTTTCTTCATTTGCTTCCCTTCTTTCCATTTTCCCTTTCAGCATCTTCAACACTCAATGTTACAGAACTTGTAAAGAAAAGGATAGTTTCAGTACCTCTTTTCTGACATTGTCCACTAGGGACATTATTTCTTGCAGAAAATCGCCAAGTCCCTGAAGAAATAAGACCAGATCAGCAAACTATTTACACTATCTCCAATCAAATTCACACAGAGGAAAACATAATTAGAAAACGTAGCAGCTCAAAACACTTACTTCATCCTCTTCTTCGTCATGATCAAGAAGACCCGTATCATACATTATCCTCTTTCTTTTGTCAGATAACACTGTTCCATCCAAAAAATTCGTAACAATCATTACCAACAATTTCGATGAAAGAAACGACGGGAAGGGGAGAGAAACGCAAAGGCAGGTAGAAAACTTGAAAGCTATAGCAGAGCGGTGTATAAACCTGAATAAGCCTCTTGAATTTGTTGGAATTTTTGCTTTGCTTTACCCAACAGGTAAGGCGTCTTCGTCCATTTATCCGGATGCCATTGCTGCAAATGGAAACAGAACAAAAAAAAAAAAGCGACTTTTGTCACAATAGAATTCAAGAAAGTACTAAATTCATTTCCTAAAAACTACTGCATTACATAACCCAGAAACGAATCGCACAAAAGTTTCAAAAACCTTAAGGCTTCATCCAACCCAGAAGAAGGCAAACCCCAAAAGCCTCCAACGACGAAGAAATGAAGCGGGATTCTCAAGATTCTCAACTCACCATAGCAAGCTTTCTGTAGGCACGTCTTATTTCCTCGTCTGAGGCATTTTGACAAACACCCAGAATGCTATAATACGAAAGCTTCCCCTCACAAAAATTCCCCTCCATTACTCCTCCTCCAGACGAAAACAGCGCCCAAACAACTACTTAGGGTTCTGCAATATGTGGTCTTTTTCAGCTCGATCAGGTCCTTTCACATTGAAATGGAAATTTTCATTTGCGGAGATATGAGGAATTGCGGGAAAGATGTTTGTATATAAATTTTGCAGGAAGTCGGTTTTGTGGGCTCCATTGTACCGATGATGTTAAGACAGAGCCACAAAATATCTAGATGCCAATGTTGATTCCTACGTAAATATCTTTGGTTCTGGAATAGTTTTCAAAAAAAAGAAGAAGTCTGGAATGTTCAAGAACAGTTTCGATTGTAGCAGTGCCTCGTACTCTTCCAGCTTGTCCAAATAGATTTTTTTGGTGGTGAAAGTGTACACCTCATCAATTTTCTGTGAATTTTAATTAATTTTTTTTATAAAAGTAATAAAACAACTAGCACTATGTTCAAAAACGTCTACATCCATACGTGTGAATTTAAACTGATTTTTTTACAAAGACAATTTATCACGTCTCAAAACGCCCAGTTCTACGTCAAAAACAACTAGCACCACGTTCAAAAACGTCTACATCCATGCGTGTGAATTTAAACTATTTTTTTCACAAATTAAAGGTAATACTTGGAGATATTGTTGTACAGATTGCGTTATATAAAATTATTATTCTAATTGAGTATCGAGTTATGCCCTCCCGAATAAATTAATTAGAATATAACTACTACCACCACGTCCAAAAATAACTACCACATCACGTATACATCTAAACATGTGAATTTTAGCTGGATTTTTCACAGAACATAGTCTACCACGTCTCGCTACGTCAAAAAAACAATCACCACGTCCAGTTACGTCCCACTACGTCCTATAAATGAAATAAAAAATAGAATGACGTAATAGTGCACACTCCTACTTTTGTATTGACAAGTAACTTGGTACTTGATAATTTTAAATTTTCAAGAGTTTGTTGAATCTTTTTATTTTATTGAACATTATGAATTTAAAGTGATAATATTGTGTTCTCCATTTCTAGTACATTATGTAAGAAATGTGATTTGAACAAGTATGTGTTTATGAAATGTTTCATAAATTCATTTTTTTTGCCTACATTTTAATAATTTTACGATGCTAATAATTCGATCCTACCGATCTAGGAACCGATCCGATCCTGTGATTACAAAACGATTTTACATGGGATCTCGATCCTGAAAACTATGGTATGCAGCATTAATTTAGACAAATTTTCAATAATAAGCTCGAAAAGATCAACATCTTACGGAAGAAAAATGAAGCAAAATCAAACCGGAATCAATTTCCTTTTTCTTGGGATTATTAATTTTGATTAAAATGGAAATACAATTATATTTTCAGTAAGTTTTAATTTTAAATGAAAAATTGATTAGAAAAGTCAAGAGACATACATTATTTACCGTACATTTCGCTTAAATGTGTCAAAAATAATTGAAACAGATAGAATTAATACAAAAATTAATTATGTTGTGGAATTATGGGTACATCACTAGAGGGGACAAACTATCCATCCTTTGCAAAGAAAAATAGATGGAATTGATACAAATATTAATTTTGTTGTATAAGGAATCCAAGTTTGGGTTCAGAAATACATTATTTTAAGAAAATTGTACAAAATTATTTTAAACAAATTGTGTTCAATACAAATTTTGAAATTTTTTAATTTTTTTCCTCCAATGTATAATACTTACATCCTCCAATGTAAGTAGGTGTGGAAATATTAAAGCTAAGATATAAATTTTCACACCCAATTAATTCTTAATTAGCATTTTAATTTGATTCGAATTATCAGTGATAAAATTAGAATTGAAAACTATAGAACATAGAACACAGGACACAATTTTATCAGTGACGTATGGGCGACGAGCCCTGCAGGCGATAGCTGCTGCCTGCTGGAGTGGTGGAGAATAGGAGAAGAAAGCCGGAGCTGTTGCAGACTACTTCTGTATTTTTGGCTGCATTTTGTGTTTGGATCGAACGAAAAGAGCAGGCAACCTTTTTTTTTTTTTTTTTTCCTTTAAACCACTTTAATGTAATCCATTTAATAAAGCAATATCATTTCATTAAAATGAATTTAAAAGTAAATAAATTTTCGAGTCAAGCCCTTTGCTTGGGAATATTCGTCTTCCCCAGCAAAGATAAACCTGCAGTAGTTTCGCCGCTATTAATTATGATTTCTTTTCATTATCTTGTTTATTCCGATTTTCTTTTGTTTTTCTCTCATATTACCATTATTACTAAGAATAAGTAAGGTTATTAATAGTAACACTAATAATTTCAATTCCTATAATTCTTTTCATTCCCAAAACATTATTCGTACAACATATGCAGTAGTTTTCACCCTTTTTTTTTCCGAACCAGCTAGATTAGAATAATGGATGTTGTCGTCGGTGGAAAAAACAACAAAAACAATAAAAAGATTCTTCTCTTCAAATCAATTATTGTAATATCGAGTTTAAATAATTTTAACACCAACAATAATGGGAATTGTAAAACAATCCAGGAAGAAAGAATTATGGATTGATGAGTTATTGTTGGTGATCAAAAATATAACTTTACATAATAAACCCTTTATTCTGCTTCCTTTAATTTCTTCTTAGAACAATGTACTCCCCAAATGCATCTCCCTCGTTTGGCTCCGTCCTTGATGTCCAGCAAAAGTAGTACTGTTGATCTTCTTTGGCAAGCTATATTTCCAGAAGAAGGGAATCAGCTCCAAGGCGACCCTACCCTTGGCTTTCGAGAGCATTCACCCCGAAATAGTCAGAATTTTTCCTAATAAAGTTATTCTTATCGAACTCTATTCAATGTCCGTCTTTCATATTGTTGCAATTTCGCCCCCAAAATTTAAAATCTGCATCGCTTTATCGTCCATCCATCCAGCTTCCATAATCCTCGTATCATTAAGAAGAGTAACAGAAACATACGCATGAAAGAACAAAGAAGAATTAAAGAAACAATATCATTATACATTATACCGATGGAATATTGAAAGAGCAGTGGATCAGCGGCGCGGTCTTGGAATATTTCAACTGGGTACGTACGTACTTACAAACGGAGTTGAAGACAAAGCAAACGGAGTTGAAGACAAAGCAGGTGTTGATTTCCATGCAAAACCTTGGCAAGCAAGCAGTCCTTCTGCTAGTTCAACCTCACATTCGTTGACTGATCGACCTTAAATTTTATTTAATCCCTCATACATAAGTATATATCAAGCTTTTCATTGATTTTTTTTTTTTTTTTTCTTCCAGTTTTATGGATGTTTCGGAAATGACGGTTGGTTTCAAGGTAAGAAATGAAACGACTTGTGTAAAATAAGCAAAGGATGAACCATGGCCACATAGTATACCGAATTCCATACATTTTTCCATGATCAAATCAAATCCTAGCCACACAAAAGTACACATAAGGTTCAAGAATACATAGATAGCACATTCAGGAGTACTATTACTCATAATGTGTGATAGCCATAAACTTCACCTACCAAATAGTTTTAACCCCAAATCCCAAAATAGAGAAGAAGACAGGCCATAGTTAATTTTTAATCTTTAAATTACCAGATATTAATTCCAGTTTGCCATATTTGGGAAAACTAGAGTTAAAGACAATGTCGTATCTTGCAGGAATTACGTTTGTCCTATAAAAAGGGTTCATTGAATTTCATCTAATTAATTAATATTAGTTTTTTAGCTCTTTAATTATCATTCAAGATAAATTTTTGTTCGGACATTTTTGTTCTAGATCACTAAATATTTCTTATTCCGGCCTTTACTAAGTGTATGTCATTAAAACACAGTTTAATTAGTATTATCATCGTTTTGAGACTAATAATTCTGTTTGTTAAATAAAAAAAAGTAAGACTTTATTTTGAAACCGAAGAAATATTAATTGATAAGCTCTCTCTACAAAGAAGTTAGACATAAGAAAAGAATGTGAAGCTATGGAGTTTCTTAAAAGAATATATATGTATATATCTATATAAGTTTGTTGTAGTATATGATCGCTTTAGTATATCATACTACGTAAAAACGTATGCCCAAGAGTTTAAATTATGCTTCAATTACCAAAAAAATATAATTAGATATTAGTCGAAAAAACCCTAGACTTTGGAAGATAACACAATTCAAGGAAAGTTTGAGATAAAAATCTTAATCAATCAAGCTCTACCATACAACTAACTCCTAATAATTAGTAAGGGAAAATCGATCCCATCACTCAAGGTATTCTCTTCAAAGGTGCCTAACCTTAGATGGAGAAAATTAGAAGTTCAAAAACACATCCTTATTTTGCATGGTCTTTCAACTTTGACAACAAAACCATAACAATCATCAATACTCAACAGACTCCAAAATTCATTGAAACAAATCTTTGAAAAGAATTCGTCTTTTATTTTGAAAAGATAATCGTATTTTAAATCTTTTCATTTTAACGATTTGATGAATTAAGGTTATGTGTTTTACCATGATGATCAAAAATTCAAGGTCGAACAGACAACGAGGGAAAGGCAAACTGCAAGAGACTGCTCGCTTGTCAAGTTCAGCATGGAAACCACTCACCTTTTACAAATTTGATTCGTATCTGACAAATCAACAACAATTTTGATAAGGAAACTAAAGAGAAATATCATATACGGAGTAAACTACGGAAAAAAACTAATTCAAAAACAAAACAAAAAAATAGAAAATAGAAAAGGCCAAGAAATATAATCCATACCATGTTGATCAAGCTCCCAAAAGATGGAGGAGTTTCTCAACTCTGCCTTTGAGGCTATGGAGTTGTTTGTTTGTTTGAGGTTGTGCACTGATTTTATAGGGAAAATGATATGAAACAACCGACTCTAATCCCTTATGCGTGTGAAATTTCTACCCATAACATGTGGTGATCTTTGACTCACCGGTAATTAGTGGTGACTACAGTGAAGTCTCCTAGCTTGCTTGTTGAATATTTTCTCCCTTTTATTAAATAAATTATTTTTTTTATTTTTTTAAAAATTAATTGATTTATATTTATTTTGATACACATAATTTTGCATTTAATACTACTTCCGTTTCAAAATAATCATCTATTTTATTTTTTTTAGTTTAAACTGAAAAAATAATTTCATTAATATGATTACGTATTAGATAATTTATAATAAAAAAATTAAAATTTAAAAAAAATGCAGTTTCTATCCTGAGTTTAGGCCCAATGTCCGATTTAATTTCCAAGGTTGTGTTAGTTACTAAACTTGTTTCAGTCCAATTAATTAAATTGGGCTATTCAAAAAAGACAATGGAATTTTTTAGAACAAGTAGAAGGTACTGGACCGTGCTGGAATGATCCAGAAACTATCGAAAGGGATTAGATGAGACTGGAATTGTCTGAAATGTTTTAGAAGCATAAAGAAGGTGACAGATTGGCTTACTTATTCTACTGCAATATCATTTCATTAAAATGGATTTAAAAGTAAATAAATTTTCGAGTCAAGCCCTTTGCTTGGGAATATTCGTCTTCCCCAGCAAAGATAGACCAGCAGTAGTTTCGCCGCTATTAATTATGATTTCTTTTCATTATCTTGTTTATTCCGATTTTCTTTTGTTTTTCTCTCATATTACCATTATTACTAAGAATAAGTAAGGTTATTAATAGTAACACTAATAATTTCAATTCCTATAATTCTTTTCATTCCCAAAACATTATTCGTACAACATATGCAGTAGTTTTCACCCTTTTTTTTTCCGAACCAGCTAGATTAGAATAATGGATGTTGTCGTCGGTGGAAAAAACAACAAAAACAATAAAAAGATTCTTCTCTTCAAATCAATTATTGTAATATTGAGTTTAAATAATTTTAACACCAACAATAATGAGAATTGTAAAACAATCCAGGAAGAAAGAATTATGGATTGATGAGTTATTGTTGTTGGTGATCAAAAATATAACTTTACATAATAAACCCTTTTTTCTGCTTCCTTTAATTTCTTCTTAGAACAATGTACTCCCCAAATGCATCTCCCTCGTTTGGCTCCGTCCTTGATGTCCAGCAAAAGTAGTACTGTTAATCTTCTTTGGCAAGCTATATTTCCAGAAGAAGGGAATCAGCTCCAGGGCGACCCTACACTTTGCTTTCGAGAGCATTCACCCTAAAACAGTCAAAATTTTTCTAGTAAAGTTATTCTGATCGAACTCCAACTGATGTCTGTCCTCCATATCGTTGTAATTTCGCCCCCCAAAATTTAAAATCTGCGTCCGCTTTATCGTCCATCCATCGAGCTTCCATAATCCTCGTATCTATTTTCTTTAAGAAGAGTAACAGAAACATACGCATGAAAAGAACAAAGAAAAATTAAAGAAACAATATCATTATACATTATACCGATGGAATATTGAAAGAGCAGTGGATCAGCGGCACGGTCTTGGAATATTTCAACTGGGTACATACGTACTTACAAACGTAGTTGAAGACGAAGTAGGTGTTAATTTCAATGCAAAACCTTGGCAAGTAAGCAGTCCTTTTGCTAGTTCAACCTCACATTCGTTGACTGATCGACCTTAAATTTTATTTAATCCCTCATACATAAGTATATATCAAGCTTTTCATTGATTTTTTTTTTTTTTTCCAGTTTTATGGGATGTTTCGGAAATGACGGTTGGTTTCAAGGTAAGAAATGAAACGACTTGTGTAAAATAAGCAAAGGATGAACCATGGCCACATAGTATACCGAATTCCATACATTTTTCCATGATCAAATCAAATCAAATCAAATCAAATCCTAGCCCCACAAAAGTACGCATAAGCTTCAAGAATACATAGATAGCACGTTCAGGAGTACTAGTACTCATAATGTGTGATAGCCATAAACTTCACCTATCAAATAGTATTAACCCCAAATCCCAAAATAGAGAAGAAAACAGCCATAGTTAATTTTTAATCTTTAAATTACCAGATTAAATTAATTCCAGTTTGCCATATTTGGGAAAACTAGAGTTAAAGACAATGTCGTATCTTGCAGGAATTACGTTTGTCCTAAAAAAAGGGTTCATTAAACTTCATCTAATTAATTAATATTAGTTTTTTTAGCTCCTTAATTATCATTCAAGATAAATTTTTGTTCGGACATTTTTGTTCTGGATCACTAAATATTTCTTATTCCAGCCTTTACTAAGTGTAAGTGTATGTCATTAAAACACAATTTAATTAGTATTATCATCGTTTTGAGACTAATAATTCTGTTTGTTAAACAAAAAAAGTAAGACTTTATTTTGAAACCGAAGAAATATTAATTGATAAGCTCTCTCTACAAAGAAGTTAGACATAAGAAAAGAATGTGAAGCTATGGAGTTTCTTAAAAGAATAAATATGTATATATCTATATAAAGTTTGCAGTAGTATATGATCACTTTAGTATATCATATTACGTAAAAACGTATGCCCAAGAGTTTAAATTATGCTTCAATTACCAAAAAAATATAATCAGATATTAGTTGAAAAAACCCTAGACTTTGGGAAGATAACACAATTCCAGGAAAGTTTGAGATAAAAATCTTAATCAATCAAGCTCTGCCATACAACTAACTCCTAATAATTAGTAAGGGAAAATCGATCCCATCACTCAAGGTATTCTCTTCAAAGGTGCCTAACCTTAGATGGAGAAAATTAGAAGTTCAAAAACACATCCTTATTTTGCATGGTCTTTTAACTTTGACAACAAAACCATAACAATCATCAATACTCAACAGACTCCAAAATTCATTGAAACAAATCTTTGAAAAGAATTCGTTTTTTATTTTGAAAAGATAATCATATATTAAATCTTTTCTTTTTCACGATCCGATGAACTAAGGTTCTGTGTTTTACCATGATGATCAAAAATTCAAGGTCGAACAGACAACGAGGGAAAGGCAAACTGCAAGAGACTGCTCGCTTGTCAAGTTCAGCATGGAAACCACTCACTTTTTACAAATCTGATTCATATCTGACAAATCAACAACAATTTTGATAAGGAAACTAAAGAGAAATATCATATACGGGAAAAAAACTAATTCAAAAACAAAACAAAAAAATATAAAATAGAAAAGGCCAATAAATATAATCCATACCATGTTGATCAAGCTCCCAAAAGATGGAGGAGTTTCTCAACTCTGCCTTTGAGGCTATGGAGTTGTTTGTTTGCTTGAGGTTGTGCACTGATTTTATAGGGAAAATGATATGAAACAACCGACTCTAATCCCTTATGCGTGTGAAATTTCTACCCATAACATCATGTGATCTTTGACTCACCGGTAATTAGTGGTGACTATAGTGAAGTCTCCTAGCATGCTTGTTGAATACTTTCTCCCTTTTATTAAATAAATTATTTTTTATTTTTTTAAAAATTAATTGATTTATATTTATTTTGATACACATAATTTTGCATTTAATACTACTTCCGTTTCAAAATAATCATCTATTTTATTGTGTTTTTTTAGTTTAATAAATAAAATCATTATTATAAACTGAAAAAATAATTTCATTAATATGATTACGTATTAGATAATTTATAATTAAAAAAAATTAAAAGTTAAAAAAATGCAGTTTCTATCCTGAATTTAGGCCCAATGTCCGATTTAATTTCCAAGGTTCTGTTAGTTACTAAACTTGTTTTAGTCCAATTAATTAAATTGGGCTATCCAAAGAAGACAATGGAATTTTTTAGAACATGGTAGAAGGTACTGGACCGTGCTGGAATGATCCAGAAACTATTGGATGAGACTGGAATGGACTGAAATGTTCTAGAAGCATCAAGAAGGTAACGGATTGGGCTAGACTGTAGTAGAACATTCTAGAATCGTGTGGAACTCTCTAGAACCTAGTAGAGAACTCCACATTCTCACTTGTATGTAGAATACTTTAGAATATGCTAGAGTGGTTCAGAAATATTTTAAAATATTCCGTGTCCATAAATTTTTGGAGAGGCTATAAATAGTCCTCACCCTCTCATTTGTACATAATGGAAAACTAAGTTAAGAAACCTAGAGAAGTTGTAGAGAAGTGAGAAATTTTTAACCAAAAGTGTGTAAATTTGAGTGTTTCTTTTACTACAAAGTAGTAAATCTCTCTTTGTTTAAGAAAATCTGTTCTCTTTTTATCACCTATAAATCTCATCTCTTAAACCCAAAGAATTCTTTGATTTAAACTCTTATTCCACTTATACCGAAGGATTATTTTCTATAATCCAACAGGTTCAATTGGTTCGACGCCAAAATCTGTCTATTTAGGACCTAAACGTGATTTCCAATCTTTTTAAAAAATTAAAAATTAAAATCTGTCTATATAGGACCTAACGTGGTTTCCTCTCTTTCACAAACTTTTTAAATGAAAAAAAAAAAAAATCTTTCAGTTTTATATATTATATGATCAATTCTTATATTTTATTTGCTCAAAAAAATTCTTATATTTTATCGGAAACCTTAAACAAACAAAGTATATCATTTTTTTTGTTATATTACTTTAATTCAAATTTATTACCCAATTCATAATTTTCAGGCTAGTTGAAATCACTTTCTTGCCGTTGCCGAGCTCCAGTTCAATTTTAAAGAATTTCTTACTAATAATAGAATAATTAAAACTGAAATAAAAACCTGTGAAATTAAAGCTTTTTAACTTCCCGAACAATTTTGAACAAAAGATGCAAATTGAAGACTATTCCCGTCTGGGAAAGAGTGAATTCTTAAATAACTACACATTTTCTATATATCATCTTTTAAATTATCATTTTATCTTTTTTTATCAAAATACTTTTTATTTTTTAAAATTAAGAAATAATAAGTATTTTAGTACGAATAGGGACATGAAATAAAAAAAAAAAAAAAAGTCACGATATTTATGATTAGAAAAAACGACCCTAAATTGATCCACGCCTAGGTTTGGAATATTTAAATTAAAATTAACTGATAAAAATAGTAATTGACTGTAAGACTACATATTCTAACAGCCGTTGACACGAAAACGCACTAACACAGTGACCACATTATAAGGGAAACACAAAGAAATTTAAAAGTAAATAAATTGTCACTAAAAGTAACTCAAATTTTTGCAATGGTACTTCGTTCGACTATAACCAAAAACACCTCCAATGTACACACAACCTTAAATTCGTTATATTAATGCAATGTATTAGGCGTCTATACTATTAATTACATAACAACGTTTACAATAAGGAGACGGCTTATTATAAGATACAATACGTGCACTATGAAATAATTTTTTGATATTATTTAATAACTTTTTAAAAAAAATTTGAGGTACTCTATACATATTTGATTTCAACTAACTGTTTTTGTTGAATACGAATTGAATTCTGAGCTTCTATGGGACCAAAGGGTTCTAATGTCGCTTTTGATCTGCCTCACGACCTACCACTCTATAGATGTCGTTTGGGGTTCCGGGATTGAGGCCATCCTCATTGGTAAACTGATATCAAGTAAATTTTTGTAAAAACTAAAACTAAAGTAGCGTCTATTTTGAATTTTGTATAACTTAGGCCTAGAGGCTTCCTTTTGTATAAGGTTCCAGGTTACTCACTTTATGTATTGATTTCGCAAGTTAATATCAAGGTACTCACCCCCACCGGCATCTAAGCCACCTCAGCTTGAGAGACGGTTTAATTCCTAAAAAAAAAAAAAAAATTTGAATTCTCTATTCCAGATTTAAGAATTTAGCATCCAAATCACCAATCACAAGTCGGATAGTTGGGGAAAGCTGAATAGAAAATGATTAAGAAGGAAGGATGGAGGAGGGTAAAGAAATTAGTGGTGAGAAAAGGAAAGGGTAGAAGAGGAGATCCGACCAGAGGGAAGGGGAAATGGGAAAGGGAGTTAGCTGTACCTCGTGGCCTATGAAACGCCGATGGATGCAAACTCAAGTACCCTTCATCCTCTCTACTATCATATCACATGTCGCCATTTCCCATCTAACCTGGAATTCGGAATGGGGAGTTCACCTTTTTTTTTTTTTTTTTGCAAAAATATTTTCTTTATTAATTATAATGAGAATAAATCATACTACTTGGTTATGCGGTTTTCGCGCGTGACAAAAAAAATTTGGGACGTATTGTCCAATTCATCGGCCTAGATGTATATCGATAGGACCTCATAGAAAAAGGGGAGTTATTGAGAAGTTTCATATTGTCGAAACGAATGACAGTACTTTTATACGTGATTGTCATATGTCACATTTTGGACCGCTCGGATCTCATGAGTAAATCAAAAGTTAGATCTATATTGAATCTCACCTGAATCGTCTCATTTATCTTTTTGCGGAGAAGTTTGGTTTCCAACTCCAGTTCAAACAGAAAGAGTACGTCATGTTAATGTATCTTGGATAATATTTTTTTTAATAATTCAAACGTAAAATTAATGTTTTCGAATGAAACGTGTCAACTAGTAAACATAATCTTTCCATTTTGAGGCCATTATTTCATTCATTGAAGAATGAGAGTCATCATAGTTATCTGACTAGAAATTTACTAGGAGAAAGGAATGATTATCAGTGCAAACATTGGAGGGGTTTGATTGGGTGAGAAGGGAGTAGGTGTGCAAGTAGATGTTGGGTTTTTTTTTTTTTTTTCCTAAAAAAATTATATTAGCTTTTTTCAGAAAATTAAATTATGTTTTGAGTACTTAAAAATATCATTGAACAGGATTTTTAGTAAGGGCAGAAAATTAATTTTTAAAAAATAAATGTCAAATGTGTGTCGATACAAAGGTTCCCGAGGAAATTAATAATGATGTCCATATACAACAACAATTGATAATGATTTTTGCATAACCATTTATGTGTATTTATTGCCTGTATTTGTAATAAAAAAAAAAACAATGCATTATTTATTTAAAAATTCAGTAAATCTAAAAAAATTAAAATTACCATGAATTTGTAAATAACTATTTATATAAATAGTTGAAAATTAACCCTAAATGGGCTTTCAACTGAAGGATCCAAAACCAATAGAAAACCTAATTATGAGAACCATTAGGGAATAATAAGATGAGTGGCTCACATATCGACACACACTTAGCAATATGAATATGCTAAAAATGGGCCGACATCGCCCAATTCTTTTAGTTATTTTTTGGACTCGTATAGACCGACGCTAGAGAAAAGTGGCCCAAAAATATCTCATTAATATAATTATATTTTAAAATTTTAAAATGTACCACTTTTTATACATACTATTACTACCTCCAACTTTGCTTTCTTTGTAATTAATATGATTTTATATGTAGAACAGATCAATTATTATATTTACAAATAGGTATATCAAAAGTCATTAAATTTTTTTATATATACAAAGATCATCTGAACTCAAGATCTATTATTTTAAGTGATAAGTGTTTACTATTGAGTCATATCCCTCTTGTCTCGTTAAATTATTTTATACTTTCTATTTTAATTTTAAGGGCAAATTTAATATTACAACGCTAATGTGACCCAAGTTAATCTGTTTTAATTTGGATCAACTCATTTGATTCATACCGACTCATTTAACTTTTTTATTTTTATTTTCTTCTTTAGGAAAGTATTGTTCATCATTTTTATAGAATTGTCTTGGATCCAACCATGTCAAAATAGGTTTATCTTTTTTTTTTTTTTGAAAAAAAAAAAAAAACTTGAGTCAGATAGTCCAAATCAAGAAAAAAAATCTCAAATTAAGAGGAAAAATAATTACAAAATTCAAATAGGTTAACCCAATTAAAAATTGATTAGTCTAAGTTGAAGGGGTTTAACCAGATTAAATCGGCAGAATAATAAATAATAAATTAAGTTATTTAAGCTAGTGATTTTAGATCGCAAGTCAAAATTTACCGTAATATTATTTTTGTTCAAAAAAATGTTTACTAAATATAAATAATTTAATAAATATCACTCTAATATCAATATTTGTGATTTATTATAATATTATTTTTATTCTAAAAAGGATTTTTTATTAAATATTAAAAAAATACAATAATAGCACGCTTGTTTTGTCTATCTCTGCGCAGCTAAGGAGTAGGTGAACCGGGTAGTGGTCCTCTCCATCCATCCATCCATCCATCCATTTGTTTCTCTATAGCCTCATATAATAGGACTTGGAGTGTGTATGGTATTTGATTGAAAAATAAATGAATGTTTCCTTTTCTTTTTCCCTTTTCCATTTTCAGTAAAATGAAACTTTATTGTAAATTAATTATGGAAGATATAAATGGAACTCACTTGGGCAGGTGGCTTGGGGGTTTTGGGTAGGGCTGACAATTGCTGACACAACACGATAACCTGACACAGACACGACACAAAAAAAAGCAGGTTAGGGTTGAGATTTTTGACACGTATAATAAATGGGTCGGTTTGGGTCGACATGTTTAAATAGCTGGTCGGGTTTGGGTCGACGCAACGGGTTGGCGGGTTGACACGTGAACCCGTTAAGAAAATATTTTTTAAAAAATTAAATTTTATAACCTTAATAATTGATAAAACTTCCAAATTTCCAAATCAAAAATTCAACAGGACTTCCTATGGTTGTGTTTTGTTATTTAAATTTTCTAACTGTAATTACCTTTGGATTTTATTTATTTTGGTTGGATTGAATTGGATTTTGGTTGTATTAGGAAAAATTTAAATTGATGAAATTTATGTTGATGACATGTATAAGAATGTTATGGTTAAATTTAAATTGATGGATTTGAATTTGATAGATACAAATTTTAGATGGTGTTATTATAAATAAACATGTATGTTTTAGTCTCCTTGACAAATTCAGTCCCCTTTTTCTATGGCAAAAATTGTGATCGAAAAATTATCTAACAATAATTAAACGGGTTACGCGGGTTAGGTTCGGGACGACACGATTATAAATGAGTCGGGTTAGGGTTGAAGTTTTCGACACAATTAATTAAATGGGTTGGGTTTGGGTTGGGGGTTTCTCGACACGCCAACACACCAACCCGAACACGATAACACGAACACGACACGAATTGTCAGCCCTAGTTTTGGGTTTAATGCGAGAAAAGGGCAGCTCCGTTGGAGCGGAAATGTGAATGATTTATCATGAGCCGAAATGTTGATATAAATATTTTTATTCGGTTAAAATATTATTAGAAATGTTCAAAACTACAATCACCTAAACTCATTTTTTCGTATTTTAATATTTTTTTATAGTTTAATTCGATAAAAAAATAAATATAACGGTTAAAAATATTGAGAAGTATCAATAATTTAACTAAAACATAGAGTAATTAATATTTATATGATGAAGTGTCGCTTATTATTTTGAACTTCTAAAGCAATTTTTGGGAGTAGATCCAAGTGTGTTAGCTGAATATATGCATATGCTTCATGGTGGTTGGTAGCAAATTAAACTTCAATGACTTTTTTTTAAAAGAAAAAAAGGGGGGGGGGGGGGGGGGGGGGGGGGGGGTGTGTGCCATTTTCGCGTATATGGTGGTTGGTTACCTTTTAGTTATACAAACCGTACCAAATCTTCCCTAACTAAAAACTCAAGCCTTCAATCCCAAATCTAAAGGACGCATTTGATGCTTCTTTAAATGATGCACATGCAATTGAGCTTTAAGTTTCCTTTTTGAAAAAGTTATTAATTTAAAAAAAAATTCACTTTATGGTATTATGAAAGTACATTTGTAGCAGAGCTGCAAACTGGATTGTTCAAATTTATATGTAAAATCTTTTCAATATTTAATTAATTCACGATAATTTTTAATTTCTAATTTGGCTTTTAATTTCTAGTAATATTCTCCCTTTCTTTCTTGCGCACTTTGCGACAATAGCAAAAGTTGGTAGTATTAATCATGTTCATTGACGTTACCAAAAATAATTGCAAGAAAACGTCAACAAAATGGGGCCAAAAATAATTCAGTGGCGAGCCTTTTTTTTTTCAAATAAAAATTAATAATATTAAAGATTAAAAAATAATGGATAAAAAATAGCAAATTACCGAATTACAGTACTAATAGTTAATAAATGAAATGAAAGTATATCGTACAATGGAAAAAGAAAGAAAACGACACCGGGTTGTTTCAGTACAGTTTGTAGTAGTTGTTATTGATGGAAAAGTAGGGAAAGCCCAGCGTGTAATTGGGCTTGTTTTGCGGGATATCTGGTAAACAGCGATAGAAGGACGATTTAGGTCCAAATATTTCACCTACTTTTTCTAAATCCTCATTTTGGACACGTCAATTTTATCTTTGATTTATTACGTCATCGGTTTCATTTAAAGGCAATATTTTGGAATTTTGCAGCAATACCTAACTTGGAAAATTCGACACCTACCCGGGAAATGTAGAAGAGGGGATATCCTCCATTCCCACTTTCACTACGAATTTTTTCTATTAAAAATTTTAAAATCTATAACAAGAATTAATGTTTTTGTCCCATAGAATAATTTTATTTAGACAATATATCTACAATTCATTATCATTAGAGAAATATGTAAAATTACCACTTTTACCTACAGTAAAACTGTAAAATACTCTCTCCCTACCATAGTGTTAAAAAAAGGGTTGTTACGCACATTAAATTGAACCACAGTGGTTGAAGATCACTAATCAGCCCATTATGTTTAGTATATTTTTCAATTCAGGACTTCCAAAATCCAGTAGCAGATCTAGAAATTTACGTTAGGAGTGGGTAATTTTTAATTTTCTAAATAAAATTTTATAATTTGTTGGGGTCATGAAAATTAAATTAATTCATAATGAAATATTAAAAAATTAATTTTTTTAACTAATTTTAAATAATTGTTTGGGTTGTGGTTGCATTTCCCAAATCCCTAGCTCCGCAATTTTTCCAATCGTATCAAGTATAACAATTTAAAAAAATAAATAAAAATAAACTTTGAAACAGAGACCTAATATTTGTAAAAATTCTCGAAATTACCTCATATTAATTCATTCGCATTGTACTTTCTCCCACAAGACCACAACTAATATTATTTTAATAAAAACTTTGGCATCAATTAACTAAGTGATAAATAGGAGGTAAAATGCCGCTCACGAACCGATCCGAACTGAATCGAAACGTGCAATTTAATTCTATTTAATATACTAACTGTTAAGTTCAATTTTAGTTTGTAATAAGTTATTCGTGGTTATCTGCATTGTATAGTTTCGGATCCGTTCGATCCACAGTATTAATTCGAGATGGGTTAATCCGGATCGACATTTTTTTTAATTTGAATTTTTATTTTTCATTCATTTTTTATATAAAATTATTATTATTTTCACATTTACATCATTTTAAGTTAAAGTGACTCATTTGAAATAGACAAAATTGGTTAATCGAACCACTTTAATCAATAACCGAACCGGTAATCAATCAAAATACGACTATGATCCATACATTATAAATACCCAATACAACTCTAAAGAAATTCAAATAAATCAATTTAGTTAAAAATATATTGTTCCAAGTGAAAATATATATGAGTCGATCGCATTTGACTTTTTTTAAGCAAATAGTTCTGATTCCCCGGAGACAACAAAGCATAAGTGGTCGTTCTCTTCGGGTGTGGGAGAGCCTGAAATCAGGTTCTGACATTAGAGCGTTTAATGATTTGGAAACCCGCCTCACGTTGAAAATCTTCGACTACGGTAATCTACACAGGATTTCTTCAATCAGATCCACTGGGAGTTCCATGAAGAGACTCCTTTCCATCCTGGATGACTTCTTGGTGGGAAAACTCTCAAGAAAAATGATCAAACAGGTGAGCTGCAAAAGAAGATAGGGGAGAATGAGAAACTCTTTATAAAGTCAAATCGTTGGCCATTTCTGATGACGCCCAAGGTGTGAAAATTCTCAAAACTGAAAAGCATAGGTTTTGTATTGCTTTTAGTTTCTCTTAAATTTGGTACACTAAATTAGTTCCTCTCCATTTTTTTACATCATATTTATTCATTTTTTAATAGAAAAATAAGTAAACTAATGGAATATATCCTAAAATTTATTAAGGTTTAGCCTCCAACGGGAAGAAATCTTCCATCTGAAATAGGCTAGTTCTCGGGTTAATAAAAGGCATAGTAGGGAGTCCCCAGTGGATTGCATAGGTTTACTCGGCCATTTTTCACCACTTGAAAAGCCGGAACGCTAACGAGGGCGAAGCTCTGCTTTGGTTCACCTCTTGGGTGTCTTTCCTCATCAACATTTTTTAAGTACTTATGTTGACATTTTATAATGTTTTGATAGCTATTAGACCTGTTATCACGGTAGCATGTAAGGATACTAAAATCTTATTGTCACAATATGCTTAAATGTGACAAAATGTAATATATTAAGATATTTTAAAATGAGTTAATATAGAAATTTTGTTGTAGTGTATTGAATTACTGAAATTGTACAGCAACAAAATGAACAAGAAATTATGGCATATTAATCCGGTCCTGAGCACAAATATTTTAGGATCGAGGGATCCAATAAAATTTGGGATCAGACCAGGGAAGCAATAATCTTTCACAATATTCAATAATGGGGAGGGAGCTATGAGAATCGGTTGAGATACTCTTAATTACTAGGATGAATCACGTAGGATTGAGAACGATTTTATATGCAGCTGTCGGCTTGAGAGTATTGCCTTCCTGAGTGCAAGTCCCTCCACAGTTTCAGGGTTGAGAATGCTCAAAAAATACTAACCATTCAACTACAATTTTCATGTCTGATTAATTAAGACATTCCCAGATAGATTCTTGTTTGGTGTCTTAAAGTCTAAAACTATACTAATATAATCCACCCTTTGTTGGAAAAAAAAAATTTTGGTTTAACTATGAGATTAGGCAAGTAATACTCTTTATGTCCTTAAATCAAAATTTGTTCGCTTGGTACAATTAAAAAACAATTATTTAATAAATAAGACATGTTTTATAAATAAAATATTTATTAAAAAGGAGGGAATATCAAATTACTATGTTTTTAATCCACACAGATTCGCAATTTATAATTATCAAGGTTGTCTTGGTTCGTGATAACTTTTTGCCTCCTCTTTTGGTGGTATCATATTCCGACTTTGAATGATAATGTAGCAAAACTACAATAATATAAAGCCATTCTATAAGCTAATTTTGAATAACAGATTCTGTCTCTTCTCCGGTGGTACATATATTTATTGTTAATTCAAAATTAACCCCCCCACAAATCGATGTGATAGTGCTTCTTAAGAGCTTTTAAAAAATTAATAAGTTTTATTGCAATGGTTTCATTTATTTAATTTTTTTTATTGTGATGCTTTCTGTATGGACTGACTACCTTCACAAGGGGGAAATTGGACTGACTCCCAAAGGAGTTTCGATTGGGCCATTTATACTATGGCTAATAAATTTCTTAAAAAATAACAAAAAAATATATATATTTCTTCAAAAAGGTTTATCAATAATAAATTTCATTCGAATTTATAAGAATTGAGTCAGATTTAAGTGATTAAAATTTTAAAATTTTCAATTAAAAAATTAATTTATTAATTATGAAATTGTATTATTTGTGAGAGTCTTCTCTTAATAAAGTACATGATAGGATGAAATGGAGCAGCATGGTTTATATAAAAAATAAAATAAATAATTAAATGTCCCTTTACGTCTGCTCTCAGCCGTCCAAAATATTTTATTTTGGGACTAAACCTACAACAAGCTTTGCCCTTCTGCCTTGTCTGGCTGTCTCTTAAACGGTCTCCAAGTCCAAACAAAACGAGGTTTTGACCCATTGTGAGGAAGAAGATAACAGATATAGACAAGTTTCTAAAGGTGCCGCCATGAATATAACGAAACCTTTTTTCTTTTCAAAATTACAAGTTTTATCAATTAAAAACTAATAATATTACAGTTATTTCCCATCCCATTTAGGGAAAAAAAAAAAAAAAAGAAAACATTGGAGCTAAGCTGTGAATAGGGTTTCCTTAAATACTTATATATCATAAATATAAGTAATTTTTTTTAGGGTATAGTTTTTAGTTTGAAAATATAAATAGTTTGTTTAGAATGAAAATGTGTAAAAACATGGCCCAAAATACAACTACTGCATCAAGTGTTAAAGCTTCATCTCTTCATAAGCAAAAATTTGGTAAACAACAGAAAGTTGGTGGGGAATTCAGCCCCATAAGCATAGTTCAGAAGCTCTGCAATATTGTGTATGATAACAAGTTTATAAATTTCTTCAGAATATCAAAAAATAAGCATTTAATATTTAACACTTAATATCTCGAATTTGTAATCTATTTTGAATTTTAAAAATACTAATAGTGACATTTTCAAGTTGATGCACATCAAAAAAAAAATAGACATTTCGTAATACGTAAGAAATTTGTATGTGTAAATATGTATGAATTTAAACGATAAAATTTATGAAAAATAAGTATTTTTATTGTGAGCAACATTGTTGCATGATACATATAAAATACTATACATTAACCTATACATAACTATACTCTTCTCACCTGACCTAAATGAATGGAAAAAAATATTGGGTTAAGAGTATATGGATATGGAGGGGAAGAAATTGAGCATGGCCGGCAAAATCTTTTACAACTCGATGATGATGAAGAAGAAGAAGAATGGCCCCACCAAAAATTAAGGACGAAAATCAAATCCAACACCCCCCCCCCCCCCCCCCCCCCCCCCCCCCGCCCTATGGACAAATGGTTATGGTATCAGGAGGAGATAAAATGGAGTCCTGTTGCTGGAAAGGATCTAACTTGTTATGGCATAAAGAAGGAGCTGAAGGAGGCACTGGTCCTCTTGGAAGTCTTGCTCCAATTAAACTTACCAAATCCCTGTCGACATCCTTCATTATTCTTATGCTTTCTCCATTTGATACCAATGTTGCAAAAAGTACGAGGAAAATCAATGCATATCTCAAACTCGTCATCGTATATCTATCTTTTTGTATGTGAGTTCGCGCCGTACGACGCCTTTTCTCCTCTTCCTCTTTCTGTTTCTTCAGCCTCTGCGCCGCGGAATCTGAAGATGAACCCTTGATTGATTGTGTATATATTGTGATTTTGGTTCCAGAAGGGTTGAGTTTTTATGGTGTGTAAGTGTGTGTATAGAAGGAGGGAGTGGGACTAATAATGAAGCTAGGTAAGCAGGAAGGAATGAAAGGGCCGACTAAATGATCAGTATTTGAAAACCAGGATATGGCTTGAATTTCAACGCGAAGACAGGTTCTTTGTCCCGTACATTATGCAAATTTTGACACTTTTCACAAAATTGGATCACGGGAGACTTTTGAATAAAATCAAACCTTACTAGCTGCTACAGGTCAGTTGGCTCAAACGGCAGCCATTTTGGAGAAAGTGCTTACAACCATGAAATTAAATCATGCGTCTTTTTGGAAATATCCACATTATAATATATATACATCTAACTCAAAATCAATTGACAAGATATTTTTAAACTGTTTGATCGAGATAATAAAATCTAATTATTAACAAGTTTGTCGAGATTTTAAAACCATATTAAAAATTAAACATTTAATTTGAAACTAATTGACAATTACATATTTAACTTAAAAGTATCTAGGTGATCAACATGGAATTAGCTCTAGAAAAAAAAACACACACACACACACGAAGCAACACCAACCCTTTTTTATTGGTAGGTTTGAACGTAATTTTCAGTTAGTATAGTAATGAAAATTCTGTTTGTTTAATTGGGTGAAAGAAAAACAGTCATTTTCAGCACGTAGAAGGGTGACATTTGTAGGGCGTATTGAATGGAAAAGCAGGCTCGACGGCTTTTCTTTAATTGATTTAATTAATTAAATAATTAGGGAAGGGGGAGAATTATTAGACTGGTAAAACTTTAGCAACACTACTAACCATAAACTGTCATGGTGTGAATTCAGTGTGATGCCGTTCAGGGTTTAGACTGGGTGGGCGTGCGTTTGTTTGGGCTTATATTTCTGCAAATGGGAGTAGTTGTTTGTTTCCTAATACCACTTCCTTGAGTTGTCTAACTTGGACTTTGAAGTGGTTTCGGGGCACAACAGTTAAAGGCAATGATGGCCATGGCCGCCTATCCCTGTTTGGGTAGTTAGGGCTCCTAATTTAGAGGATCGGTGATTGTTTAATTTGTAGGAGATGGTGAAGGAGTTGAGAGGGAGTCGGGGGTAAGTTGAAACACTGCACTAATATAAATTATTATTATTATTTCATTATTAATATTAAAATATTTAATCCTGTTGATTGGATTTATCCGTTTTACTCGCTTAAATTTGTAAGATTGTTCTTAAAAATTATAATCAATATGTGGGACTTTTTGCGGACAGATCAATATGGAAGAATTTAATTAACCATGCTGATTACAAAATAGACACATAGATTATTTTGTCTATGGCTAACAAATTACGCGGCATTAGATTACTAATACCGTTATACATTAAAAAGCTATCCTTTGTCTCTAAGCATTTTCATGGAATTTTTTTTTTTTTTTTTTGGTTAGGGTTACATATTCTACAAAATGATAAAGATGAAATATTCCAAGAAAATGCAACAAATAAAAAAATCCTGCATCCAAAAAAAATTAAACAGTAAATGTATAAGAAGAGACAAATTTTTTTGTAATTTTGAATTGGCAACTTTATTTTAATATAATTCCAATTAGGGTTTTATTATGGTAGTTTCCTAATATTCCGAATTATTCTTGAGAATCTAGTCTAGCCTATCAGTGGCCAGGTGTTTAATTCCATGGGTAAAGGTTAAATATAAAACACAGCTTAATTAATTTTAAGCATGCAATTAGCAAACAAATTAGAAAAGCAATTATGAGCTAATGAACACCAGCAGGCTCGTTCCTGAGGCGGCAGAATTTGGGCCCAAATTGGGTAAGTTGGACTTTGAAATTGACCAATGATATTCAAAACTATGTTTATGTAATGTTTGCTTCTTCTGGCCGGCCAGTTTCAGCTCCATACTATGGCTTCATTTTTGGACATAATTTGAGTTGCCCTAATTTAAGCATTTTGGGTATTTCCATAGATACCCTTCTTTTGTTCAAAATTATGTCTTATTTTATATTTTTTGTTTTGTTCATCTTCATATGCCAAATGTAATATTTATCATTATTTTATCTATTATTCTCAGTATAATAACTATCATTTTAATATTAACTTTTTTAAATCCAACCCAGTATGCGAGTTTATTTCATATGAATGAAAATAAAATTATTATATTATTTTTTTGTATTAAAAATAAATATATATATATATATATAATCGTTATAATATATTAACCTAAGTAATCAGATTTTTTATTAAAATAATTTCATATCGTATAGTTATCTTTGAAAAAAAAATAATTAATCTTTATTTATTAAACAAGTTAAAAATAATCTGAATGAAAATATTATTAATTTACCAAATTAATGAAAGATAATCACAATTTAATGAATATTCAATTTATCAAATGTTGATTATTTTATTTTTATTTTCGTGAAGTAAACTTAATTAATTATTAATAATTAATCTTGTTAAACTCGGCAATTAACTTCTGTTCAGACTATGTAAGTCCATATGAAACATCCAAATAGCAACATGGGTACGAAGTTATTAATTAATGTTAGAACATTTTGCTAAACGACGCTAAGGTGCATGCGGTTAGGGATTTAATAAGCATTTGGAATTGTAACAATTTTAGGATATTGTTGTTTAACCATATGTGACAAAAATATCCTATTTTTTAATTATATCCGTACAAAGACACGTAATATGTTGTCTATTATGTTGGGCTGCTGCCGTGTCTCCCTTTATTTTAAAGACATTATTTCGGTTTTAGAGTAATACTCATGTTTGTTATTTCTCTAATTTATTATAAAATTTTAATTTTAATTATTATTGCATATGGTTTTATTTTCAATATCTAAACTAACAAGAGTATGCATTTTTTTTTTTTTTTAAATTTACAACTAATATAAAAGTATACAATAGATATTTTACGTGTACTTTAACCAAATAAAAAATTATACGTTATTTAAATATAATTATTTTTATAAGTTAAAAAAATATTTTAATTTAATAAACAAAACTATTATTTTAGAATCATTTAACAATATGTGCAGGTGCAACACAAAAGTATATATAAAAATTGATCCAATGTAATTAAGAAGAGGATTTTTGTTTTTCTATTAATTAAAGTGCATTTGATCCATGATCAAAAGGGGCGAAATTACGTGACGAGGGACTTGTGGATGCTTAAATACGATCTTTCTTTTTATTTCTCGTTTTTTAGTTATCGTTTTATCTTTTTTTAATCAAAATTTGTTTATTATTTTTTAATTTTAAAAATAATAAAATATTTTGATTTAAAAAAAAAGAGACGGTGTTTAATACTACCCATAATTTATACATCATGTTGTAACAATAAAATTTTAGAAGAATTTGTGGATCTTAAATTCTTAATTTATTAAATAAAAAAATAACTAAAATTCTCTGGTTTAATTTTTAAAATAGAATTTAACATCTTAGCGAAATAGGACCTTCCTATAAAAACTGTAAATAATCAAAAAGGGAATAATTACAAATTAAATTATATTAGACATACGAAAATTTTGAAGATTTATTATACTTGAAAAAAAAGAATTGATCTGATTTTGGCATTTCATTAGGTCCTGAATTCGAATCATACTAGAGACACTTTGAAGCATGGAAGTCTTGAGTTCGAGTCACACAGAGATAGATCACATCGACAACTGGATCATTTAGGAGAATAAAAGTCTTAAATTTAAGTAATATCGGGGTACTTAAGAGCACGTACCAAACAAACAAAAAAAAAAAGATATATTATATTTTAATTGGCTGAAATATAATTTTAATTTAATTAATGGACCAAAGTAATAGATTTTGGAAATTTAGACCTAAAGAGAATTTTAGAACACTTAAACCTTTATCCTCATTTTCTTTTTTCTTTCACATCTCCCCCGCCTTCTTCCGCCGCCTCACCACCTACCCGAACTCCCGCCACCATCCTCTCCTCCTCTTTTTTCTTTTTTACTGAAACGCACCCACTCTCTCTTTCTTCTTTCGCCCCTTTCTCTTTTTCTTCCACCGTCCCCTTCCTTCCCGAACTCTCTCTTTTTCCCGTCCGCCGCCTCCTTCCTTACCACGCTTTTCTGGAATTTGCATCTCGCCTGTCGTTTTTTGTGGCATCGAGAGGTAAACTTTTTTGTGGGTTCCGTGCGAATGGGCTATGCTAGTTCTTGTTTTCTTGGTTGTTGGAAGTTTAATGATTGTATATAGATGGCTGTGATTTGCAATTATTGGAATTACATATTTTCTGTAAGTACAAATTATTGTGAATCTCTATCTTGCTCCATCTTGTCTAGGTTCATTTTTTTGTGCAGCTTTTAGTTCCTTGTAATGCCTGCTTTGTGAATTATAATCTTTTAACAGTTTTGGCGAAATTGGGCGTGCTATTTAGTTGGTTGCTCAAGTCTATGGAAATCCTTATACTAACAAAGAGGGGTTAAGCACGTTGCATATCCTTAAATTTGTTTGTCATTATGAACACCAAAATATCTAGATGTCAAATCTGCTTAATTAATTTAAAGGATTGATTCTTGCTGGAAATTAGCGATGGTTTTTTAGGTCAGAAACCCGTTCCCCCTTTCGCATCTCCGCTCTGCTCGCATTTTTAGGTCCCCCGTTGAGTTGAGCAGTGTTTGCCTCGAATCGATGCTCTCTGCATTGTTAACTTTGTATGCTCTCTGTTTCTCCTGGGTCCTATGGTTGGCTCTTGAAGTTTTTAACAGCAAAGAGGAGAGGATGAGGATGTGGGGAAAGATGTGGATGGTGCAGATAGGATGAAACGAGAGAGAAGGGAAAATGGCTTTTGGTTGCAATGCCTCATGCCTACCAGTTTTATCACGAATGGATGATTCCCAATTAATTAGATATGAGTGTATCTAGTCAGCCCCATAGGTTCGAACCAAGCAGCCCCCTCCCTAAAGGTCCTTTCTTTCGGTTCTTGTGGGAGATTGCATGACGTAGCGAAGAGGGACATATAGCAATTCCTCACCCAACTCTGTCAAGTCATGACATCTATCCCGTTGAAATTTTACCATTTTTCAGATGCTATATTTCACGGTCAATCAAGTTCTAAGATTTCCGAATGGAAGCCATTGTGACAGGAAAAAGATGTTCAGGAGTTGTTTATAGGGTAGAAGTGAAATATGGTGAAGTTATAGCAGTTAAAAAACTGTGGTCATTTTCTAAGTTTGTTAGAACCACCACAAGAGGTGAAGGGATGGCTCGATTATGACATGGAAGGAATGTCTGAACTTCGAAGCTCTAGGCTGTAATTAGTCATATGCTCCATCTTGTACCCAAAAAAAAACTATGTTCACATCAAGGTTGGAAAAAAATATAAAAGTGATCATTTTGAAGGCGGTGGAGTACAATTTCTTGATGTATAAAATTGATCATTACTAATTTCGAGCTGCTAAAACTCCTTAATGATGGAGATAATTTTCAATTTGATTTTGTTTTATGGTTAGTTTATTCCAAAATTATATATTTTTTATTGATGAGTTACGTTAATGTATTTTTGTCTTATTTGCTTTTTAAAATATTATGTAATTGAATTTTTAAAATTAGGATACAATTCTAATTAAAGTTTTATGTATTTTTTTATAAAATTTAATATTGTTAAATTAATACAATTATTTCAAAAAATTAATACAATTATTCAAAAAACAAACTTTTTTTTTTTTTTGGGTATAAATTGGCAAAATGGCAAAAGAAACAATATTTAGACTTTCTGAACAACTAAATTTCACTTCTCATTTTCAGTCATTTAAATTTTCATTTTTAGTAATTTAGATTCACTCACCTGTTTTCATTTTCATTTTCATTTTCATTTTCAGTCATTTAGATTGGCTCACTTGTTTTCATTTCAGATGTTAGATTAAGTTTTTGTACGGAGTTGGAGTTGCGGATACGTACTGAATCAGATATCGTCAATGCTTCGGCTTCGGCCCTTTTCGTTCTCTCCAGTAGTTTCCCCTCCATCAGTATCCTCAGTATCAGTTCCAAGGTTTGTTCTTTTGGCCCCTCTTTTCTTTTCTTTCCTTTTTGGTTTTTGACGCTTCTTCCCGCCTCTTTCCAACTCTTCCACGGATACACCGTTTTGGGAAATTCTTTTTGGTAGGCTCCTCTTGTCTTCTTCAATCCCTTCGAACAAGGAAATAGTTCTTAATGATTTAACTTGTAATGGTTTTAGCTTTTAATAGTGTTATGTTTTGGTGTTTAGTATTTTTAAAATTCTGTAATTTTTTCTGGTGTTCTCACTGTATAAATTTTGTGGGTTTTGTTTGTCGTTAAGTATTACAGCTGATAAGTGATTTCCAGGTTTGTTGTGAAAATGTCAGCAACAGCCATTTCAACTACAAAGTCAGCCGACTCCCTTGAATTGAAGCCGCCTGCACATCCCACGTATGATTTGAAGGCGGTTATCCAATCGGCCCTCTCTGAAGATGCTGGTGATAGAGGTAATTTGATTGAACCGTTTGACTTTGTTGGGCATTTGTACTTTTCAGTTCCTAGGGCTACTTTCTCACATTGGTTGAATGCTTCGTTTAACCTCTTCAAAATAGGAGAGACAAATAGAATTTTGTTTGGCTAATGTTTAGCAGTTGTTTGGACTTCATAACTTTGATTTGGGGACACTAATTTAGTAGGAGTTTTAGATTTAGTCGCTTGTATGACTCTGCAGTGAAGAAGTTTTAGTCTTTATGATGCAAGAGCAGTTTTTTCCCCTTAACTTGAAAGCATGATACCTATCGTATATCCCTCTCTAAAAGAGAGGGACACATTGAGACAATAAGACTTTTTTATGCATTAAAGTCTAAATCCAGCATTTGATTCTTAATCCTGCTTGACCTCTCAGGAAGAAAGATCTCTAGGAAATGTATTATGATGGCCTGAACTTTCTTTTCTCTTTAGCTACATAGAAGTTTTGCTAAGAAGTAATCACTTTAATAGTTTATAATGGTTGATGGAGAATTATAATGGTTAAGTGGCTCTCATGTCATATTCACATTTTTAGGGGATGTGACCTGTAAGGCGACGATTCCTGTTGAGATGGAAGTTGAAGCTCATTTTCTGGCAAAGGAAGATGGTATAGTGGCTGGAATTGCTCTTGCTGAAATGGTGTTCAATGAGGTTGACCCATCCTTGAAGGTACTCAGCATCTGATAGTTTTAGCTTAGTATAAGATTTTGAGCCTTTACTAATTACAGTTTCAGTCATTTATAATCCATAAAATTGAATGAGAGGATAAGGCTATAATTTAATCCAAATAATTGTTTGGAGACAAGGATTTTTGCGGTTTGCATTTTCTGTTTTTAATTACTTTATTTTTGCCGGCCAGAGTTTTAGAACTTGAATTTATGTATTTAGTCTCCTTAATACTTCTTGGTTTAACCAGGGGTCTAGAATCCTACAACGCACGGAAATTGATTTTATGTTTCTTGTTTGGAGATGATTGACCTATACCTTAACTTCTCTGATAGGTAGAGTGGTCCAAAAAAGATGGTGACAAGATTCAGAAAGGAATCCAATTTGGCAAAGTACACGGTAATCAGATTTGAGGGTTTCTTGTAATCTAACTCAACAGCTGTATCAAAAGTATATTTATTTTTATTCTTGTTCTATTGTCTAAAACTTTGCAGGAAAGGCTCACAGCATTGTAATTGGTGAGAGGGTTGTACTTAATTTTATGCAGAGGATGAGTGGAATAGCTACGCTTACCAAGGTGCTTTTAGACTGTGGTAACATATGATTTTGGAATTCTTCGTTACTGAAAAATTAACTGTAGATTCTATTCATCTTGCATTTTAAGCATTTAGTTCCTTGCCAATTGTGATTGAAAAGTTATATCTTGCTCAAACACATGCATACCTATGTACATACATATATGTATACACAAAGATACAGTAATTAGGTACATGCATGTAGATATATACATACACGTGTACTACTTACATGTTGTCGAATTGACCGAAGGAGATCAACTAGGGAAAAAGGTTACATGAATGAAATTGAACATTCTTAAAATTTGGAAAGAGATCTATGCCGTGTCATGCTTCAATATAGAGTTTTTGTATTTTGTGCACTTGTGAAATGTTAAATTTCAAGCAAAGAAGAAGGAAAAAGCTTCTCTAGCATTCAGTTTGAAAGTTATTTTCGGCCATCGACACTTGGTAAATTGGATTCCTTTTACCAAGTGACAGTGCTGATATTTTGTCATACAACCTGGTTGATATTTGACATGACAGTGCTGTTTGTTCCCATGGTTAGGCTGAATTTTTAGTTAATTTAGCTTTTGTTACCATCATTTTTTAGCTCTGGAAGTTTCATAAATGTTCCTGGTGTCATTTAAATGTTATACATCTTTTAGGCCATGGCAGATGCTGCAAATCCTGCATATATATTGGAGACAAGAAAGACTGCTCCAGGTTTACGTTTGGTGGATAAATGGGCGGTGTAGTTCACTTCTCTTCCTTTTCTGGTTATCTGTTACTATTCATGTAGTCTTTATGTGACCTCGACCTTACACCTTTTACAGGTGTTAATAGGCGGAGGCAGGAATCACAGGTTGGGTTTGTTTGATATGGTGCTGATAAAAGACAACCATATATCTATTGCTGGTGGGGTCACTAGTGCTCTTAAATCTGTTGACTTCTACCTGGAGAGTAATAATCTTCAAATGGGTGTTGAGGTAATATTTATTACTTGAAGTGTTTAGGTCTATTGATTTCTTGAGTCATTGATGATAAGCACGGATATGACAAAACTTCATAGTTTAGTGAAAATTTTATGACATGATTGGCACTCGTGCAAAATCTTCTCTTTGAGCTGTCTTTCTCGTTCTTATTTCTTCGTGCACTTTATGAAACTCATGGCTATTACAGTTTTCATCTAAAACAAACGTGTAGTTTGTGGATAATGTAAGATTTGGATTAAAAGATACTCCCCTTCTACTAACAGATTGAAACCAGAACAATGGAAGAATTGAATGAGGTGTTAGATTATGCTTCTGGATCAAAGACTTCCTTGACTAGGATTATGTTGGATAACATGGTCATCCCACTTCCCGATGGAGATGTCGATGTATCCATGCTTAAAGAGGCTGTGGAGTTGGTAGGAGGGAGATTCGAGACCGAGGTATGTTTTATCTAAGTGAAGCATTAAACTTCATTGATTATCATGCTTCATACTGCAGAATGTCCGTCTTTGGGATGTAGTATATGTTTTTCCTGTTATTCTTATCCAAGCTTTTGGCTTCCTTCACCAAAACCTTCATTCTAGGAAATCTCTGCTTAAGGGATTGAGATTCTCTTTTTGGCTGTTAATTTAATTCTTTTTTGGTGGTGTTGATACACCAAGGTCCTTTAAATAAGATGACATGGCTCTACTTTTCCATCATTTGAAGAAACATTACAATCCTTTATTTTCTTGTTTCTCGTTCTTGTTGGATATTTTATCTTTTATCACTAAAAGTCGATCTTTACCTTGAGAAACTATACTTATCTGTTGGCAGGCATCTGGGAATGTGACTCTTGAGACAGTCCACAAGATTGGTCAAACTGGTGTAACCTATATTTCTAGGTAATCTTCTGCTCTTGAATTTCTGCTCAATTGACTAACCATTAGTTTAAATAGGAAGCATGGAAGTTCTGACATTTCTGTATTGTATTAATGAAATCACTTCTGGTTTAGCCACCACTTCCATTTCTGTCTTCTTGGTTCTCCTCTTCTTGTAGCAGTGATTATGAGTTTCGATGTTTGATAGTTCGTCTTTGTTTCTTTTTGTGTGATTGCAGCGGTGCATTGACACACTCTGTTAAAGCACTGGACATTTCATTGAAGATTGACACAGAGCTTGCATTAGCAGTAGGCCGGCGGACAAAACGAGCATGAGTTTGCTGAAGAAGGCTCTTCCTGTTGTGTTTGTCTTTCTTGTTTGTGTGCCTTAGTATGCTTGCTATAAAAAGTGATTTGATCTCTTCCCCCATAGGAAAGTTTCAGAACTGTATTGTGTTGTCTAATATTAGATTCATGGATGTGTTTATCTTTGAATCATGTGCATATCTCAGAGGATTGCAGTCTTGAATCTGTGATTCATGTAGTTATATTTTTCGATGCGCATCTTTCTCCTAGTTTGAGTTGTGTTTATTTTTTAATAATATTTTAGTTATGAATTAAATGATAGGATCTGTTGATACGAGGTTGTAGTTCGGTGATAAATACTCGCCGTTTAACACAATAGATCTTGAGTTCGAGTCACATTGTATAAAAAAATAAATAAAAATAACATTTGTTTTCGTAATGCTGATAAAATTAGACAATATTTTGTTGGGCTGGATGTAAGATAACCAATTGGGCCCTAGTTTGCTTGGCTCGTTCTTCTAGGAGAGAACAGACCAACATCAAACTGAAACCTCGTCACATGTGCGGAGCACGAGTCTCTAAATTTGTCCTAAAATTGAGCGAGTAAATTACTAGGCATTGACAATTATAATCAACTAATTTTCCAATTGGACTAGATTGAAACGATTGTTCAAATTTAGCGACATTATTAAAACTTTTCAAAGTTGAGATACCATTTGGATGATTTACCTAAAATATTTTTGCTCTATTGAACCAATACCAAAAGAGAATAAAATATTTGTTGAGTTTGGAGGGAGCAGGAAGGGATATGTGTCTCCACCGACCTAACCCCATCCCTTTATATATTATATTAAATATATTTACCTATATTGAAAAAATATAAATGCACCAAAAGAAAATAAAGTTTTATATATAATTATGTCCCAAAACATGAAAGGTAAGTGTTAAAATTGGCAAGAGAGTATTATAATTCTAGTCTAACTTGTATAAGTCCTTTTCTTAGCTTAAAATAAAATTTTATTTTAGTTTTGTTGAAGGAAAAGTAATGGGATGTAGAGTAAGCTGAAAGAAATTGATAGAACTGACAAAAAGTAATTATCAAACATCAGGAAATTATATATATATATATATATATAAATTCATGATAAAATTATTGTTAAATTATGCATCACTTTGTAAAAAAATTCAATGAAGCTGTCTTCCTACCCACATATTATAGGTTAATCTTACCAGGAGTGTAATATTGTATCTCTGATATTTTATTATATAAATAATTTTGAAAAGTAATTACGTGATTTGAATTATTTTTTTTCATAAAAAGATAAATATAAAATATTTGTCATATGTAATCCGATGGGATTATTTAGTTACTATGTTCACAGAAGTAATAACCGTAAATAGGCCTGAACAATTAGGCAATATTCAAGTACCTAAAAGAGCTAGCTATATTCGAGTCATTATGTTGGAGTTGAGTCGGATAGCTTCCCATTTGTTATGGCTTGGCCCCTTAATGGCAGATATTGGCGCACAGACGCCTTTCTTCTATATTTTTCGAGAAAGAGAATTGATATATGACCTATTCGAAACTGCTACTGGTATGCGAATGATGCATAATTTTTTTCGTATTGGAGGAGTAGCTGTTGATCTTCCTTATGGATGGATAGATAAATGTTTAGATTTTTGCGATTATTTTTTAACAGGGGTTACTGAATATCAAAAGCTTATTACACGTAATCCTATTTTTTTAAAACGAGTTGAGGGCGTAGGATTTGTTGATGGGGAAGAAGCACTAAATTGGGGGTTATCCAGACCGATGCTACAGGCTTCCAGAATACAATGAGATCTTCGTAAAGTTTATCCTTATGAGTATCAATCAATGTTGTTTTTAATAAAAATTTATTTATCTCAAATGATCAATTATATTTAATACATATTGGGGGGTGGAAGAACTAATATGGGTGTGAGGTGACTTTATTCGATATTGGGAAGTTGGATATGTAAAGCATAAGATAATAATAGAAAGATGTATTGTGGAAAGCTTTTATCCCAGAAAAAGGAAGGATACCAACACCACAGTTTTTATGGTCATCCGTCCATTCATTAGTTCCATTGTTTGCGGGAATCTATCTATCCTATTTCCCTCATCCCCTGGCCATCTCCTCGTAGTTTCTCCACACTTCTCTTCAATTTCATATATCATATCCACTCTCTCTACACTTGTATTTGCCTTCACGTTTCCTCTCTCTCTCTCTCTCTCTCTCTCTCTCTCTCTCTCTCTCTCTCTCTCTCTCTCTCTTCTTTTTTTTTTTTTTTTTTTTTGACTTGTTGCTTCTGTCACTCCCAAATTTTTTCTTTATTTATATTCTTTCTAATAAAAATAAATTTTAACTAGGTTCGAATTTTTTTTAATACAAAAATGACTCGAATTCAAAACCTATTATCTTAATCAGAAAGTGTTTACCTACTGAATTATATCCCTCTTGTCAACTAGATTCGAGTTTGTATAATACAATGAAACAATTCTTTCTTTTTTTTATTTTTTTTAGTGAATTACATTTATTTCTCATATGATTTACCTTTGCTTTTTTAACCACCTAAATTTATTACAATTAGTTTTCTAATTAACAAAAAAAGAGTAAAATTATGTAAATATTATTATTGAGTCAAAAGATTCACTCACACTTACCCAAATTCATTTTGGGCGAAAATTCATTAAGTTTTTTTATTTTTTATATTTTTCTATATTTGACTTCAACTTAGAGGGATAAATGTAATTGTCAAAAACTTCATAAACGGATTGATAATTTAATTAAATTATAAGATATGTATATATAATTTGCCCTTTCTTTTTTATATTAATTACAAGGAATACACCATTGACCACGGTAAATTTATTCTTAATATGAGATTTGAAGACTTGAACTTGATCAAACATAGATTAACCTTTACCGCTCAATTTTACACTCAAGATTTTTTCATTAAAAAAAAAAATAAATTTCACACATGAAAAGTCTTGGGAAAAATTACCAGGTTACAGATATTAGGGCCCAAACTTAGGAAAAAGACTGAAGAAAGTAAGTAACAAAGGCCCAATGTTCGGAGCATTGCCTTTTATAGGAAATCCGAGAAACGTTATGCACATTTAAAAGTCATGTATGATAATATTTTAAAATAATAAAATTTTCTCATATATAATTCTTTTAAATTATAAATAATTTATCAATTAGTTTTATATTCAGCATGTGTTCAATACCCGTTTATAATTTAGTTTTGACTAATTTTAACTATTATTTCTCAATAGTCTAATTTTCTCTATTAGAGTTATTAGTCACAGTGACTAATTTAACATATAAACGAATGTACAAGAATAATTTCATACTTGAGTAATAATAATGAGATTTAAAATAAGATATTATAAAAATAAATATAAAAAATTATAATATTGTGGAAAGAATTAGAAAACTAGTATAGTTGTTAATATACTATTTTAGCATAGTTATAAATATAGTAGTTTAGAATTAGGAAATTAGTCTCAATCTCACATCGGAAACCCTATAACTATAAATAATTGTTTATATATTAATGAAACATATGCTTTGTACAAAATTCCTTCTCATATTTTAATGTGGTATCAGAGCAGGTTTGGGCCTATTTAACTGACCCAGCAATATATCCGGTTTGTTCGCCCATAGTTTTGATTTGTTTATCTGATCCGACAGTGTATCTGATTTGTTCGCCCATAGTTTGGGCCTATTTATCTGATCTGACAATATATCCAACTTATTTGTTCATAATTTGGGCCTGTTTGAACCCCAAAAGCCCAGAGTGTGTTATGGGTTAAGAGAGAGTCTTAAGATTGTCTCAATCCCACATCGAATAACCCACAACACTTGTGTCTAATATAAATAATCCAAGGGTTTCTCCACTCATTGCCAATTAATTTTTAGTTAGATAACAAGTATTAAACGTGGTACTTTTTAAATACTATAAAGAAAAGTAGTACGAGTCAAAGTAAAAATAATTTTTTATTTTTATTGTAAATTATATAAAAATGATGGATAATTATATTAATTTAGATTTTAAAACTAAAATATTATGTATTAATCATTACAATACAATGTAAAATAAAATTTTATTAAACGAAAAAGAAATTACCATCAAAGGTGGGCAGAATTTGACTAGAAATAGTGGCTTTTAACAAAGAAACAAAAGGCATATCGATCTCGATTGCATAAAGACTAATAAAAAGTTAGTAATTTGATAGCTTAGTTTGTGTACATTCCACACTTACCCACAAAATCATCCCAATTCGAAAAAGATCAATGAGGGAGATGAATCCAATTGGCTCCTGCAAATTATTATAAGCGATGTATTTTTAGTGTTGTACTATATAATAATTTTAATAATTGTTCAGTATTCATTTCTTTAAATAATAAAATGTAATTTTAAAATTTTCTGTAAATTGATGAAATTTTAATTAAAATTTTAATTTTATTTAATTGATTTTAATCCTCCCATATTTTAAATTCTAATACTAATACAAATCATCTAGAAGGAAGATTCGTTGCGTAAATGATCATAAAGGGTAGAGGTATAGAAATCATAATAGTTCATTTTAATAATTTATCACGATTCATGTCATATAATAATATTGTGATTGTACCTTACTTTGATATTCTAACCAAGTAACATCTGATAATTTTAGGGTTATTATGTTAATGAAGAATAAATTATTACGATTTTCTTTTCATTCTCGTACTTACCTTCACAACATTCTTTTTAATAAATACAACTAAAATGGTAAAAATAAAGAAAAATAATTAATTTCTTTTTTTGAAAGTAATAACATCTTGTATTTAGAACCTTCAATTTTTTTATTAATTTATTAATATATTTTTCTAATACTATAATTTTAACTAATAATAAGGTATTTAAGATTTATAAATAATGTAAAAATTTTATGTACGAGCTGCGCTAAAAGAGAACTATTTTTATAACTTTGACCAAAGAAAATAAAAGGGCAAAAAAATTCAATAGCTTATAGCTTAGGCGGCTTAGAGATTTGGACATATTTAGGCATCCATATAATTCATTCGTACATAAACAAGAAACATTACAACCTTATACATTACTTGATTTGGATGCCTTTTTTTTTTTTTTGTTTAAGAAAATTTTTCTTGAAAAAGAAAATATGAACTTTTGTTTCTATGAAGAGGAAAGAAAATATAAAATTGGATTACTATTACAATTAATTTTTTAAAATTATAATTAGGAAATTATACCGTGTTTATGTAGTTACTCTTTCTATATTAGAATAATAATTTTAGTCGCTCAAATATAAGAGTATAATTAATGAAATAATTTTTTAAAATAAAAAATATATATTTTTCATATCTTTGGTAACTCGAATTAAAAAATTATTAATTTAAAATAAAAAATATCAATAAACAAATTACAATTTTCTTGTTAACTAATAAAAAGAATAGTTTGAATCACATCGGGGTAGCAGATCACGCTAGGAAAGTTTAAAAGTATGAAAGTCTTGAATTTGAGTTATATTGGTCTAGATTAATAGAGTTTATATCTCTCTCTTTATACGGAATAAAAAAGGAATGATTATGTTAAAACAAAAGGTAATATAATATTCCCAAACAAAACTCTAATTCTAACACCAAATTAATTAGCTCACACGTGGATCAAAAGAAATACTACCAATAATTAAGAATATTAGTATAATATTTTGCTACCAGTAATTACTGCACAATATATTTTGAATCAGTGGACTCTTAAATACTGTGTATCCTTTTATTTACGACGAATTAAATTACCATTTACTCTCATGAATTATCAAAATATCTTTATTATTTTTAATTAAAAATAATAAGACATTTTAATAATTCATGGAAGATAAATTAAACGGAAATAGACGATATTTAATAATCTAATTATATTGTAAAACTTAATTTAAGTGTGGCGCACGCAAAGAGTGCACTTTTTATCTCACAAACGGCTGAGAAATAAGTGAAATATCAGCATCAAGTTTGTCTATACAAAAAGAATAGGCCAAAAATAAAGGATAAATGGACGGTGGAAATTCAAGTAAAACATCCTCATCATCCATATGTTGACACTAAGGAGAGGAGTTAAAATTTGGTAAAACTTTTTTTTTTTTTTTTTTTTAAGTAAAGATCTTTCTTCTTATATTTAAATTTATAAGATTCGTGATAAAAATTAAATAGTTATATCCATTCATACTATCTAAATTTTATAACAGTTATAGTTATTTTTTAAAATTAAATAATTTATCATTTAAAATAAATTTAAATGTTATTTTCTTAATTTTGAATTGATTGTAATCTATTAACTATTTTATCTTATATTATTTTCATTCTAAATAAACTTTAGCCAGCATTTATTCTACATATGTTACATTTTCTTTTTGAATTATATAAATTGTTAAAGTTATTTGAACTGTATTTTTACAAATGGAAAAAATATATATATTTCATTATAACTAAAGTTACAAAGATTATTTTATGTAAGAACAAAAATTAAAACTATCTTTGGATAAAGATTTTTCTCACTATTTTCTAGAAAAAGTAAAAGGTAAAAAAAGTAAAAATTAAATTATTAATATTTGTAATGTTAACTCAGAATCTTTATACGTCTTAGGTCTCTGTCTTGAACTCAAAACTTTCATAATTTTAATTGAGAATACCCATCACCAGGACAATAAAATTCATGCATATGGCAATATAGATATTTTAAAAACCTAAAGAATTTTATTTTTAAAAATTTTGTCAATTTATATTCATATCGAGTTATCCATCTTCCTCGTGGCACGAGAAGCACGATGCATTAGGCTCCCCATTTTTTTTTAGTCGATGCGCCAATCAGGCTACCAAGAACTATTATTATTTACTATTTTTATTTAGAATAAAGTTTAAGCTTTTACTAGTATTTTACTTTTACAAATAAAATTATTATTATAAATGTATTTCGAATATATTTATAAATGTATTTCGAATATATTAGATAGTGAACATTACCATTGTATTTTGTCTTTTATATCCTTCAACGTTGTGAATGTATTTTAGAAGTAGGAATTTTTCATGATATGAAAGCGTTCTAGATTTATGTGTCAATACGAGAAATATTTCAAGAGCAAATTCATAATGAAAAGTTCGTTATGATGAAAACATTAATTTTTTATAAAATAGTGAAGGGTTACTCAATCAGTAACTATGCATCTTATCCCAAAATAATAATAAAATTCAAGAAAAATAATATATACGGATAGAATAAGATTAGAACAAATTTACTTTCGTTTAAAATTTAATCAATAGGTGAACAATACGTAATTTACTATGTATTATTGGTCTTAATCAAAATCCTAATTATTCAAACGTAAAATCAAACTCAACCACTCCCCCCTTTTCAGTCACAACCGGCAAATATCCATTGTGCTTGTAATGGGTAGAGAGAGGATAAGAGTATGGCATACTGACGAGAGGGTGACAAGACAAAATAAATAAATAAAGTAAAAGTGAAACTATAGGAAAAATTAGAATGAATTAAGTTATAATACCAGTTTTTTTATCGAGCTAATAATTTTCCCATATTATATGTTTTCTCAATCTTAAAATAAGAATTTATTTTTTTTATTACTGGTGCGTTTGTTTACTGAGAATGAGAATTGAGACAATCAAAATTTGATTATTTAATAATCATTAAAACAATCTGATTGTCTTTGACTTGTTAGTAAATTAAGAGGTCATTCATTAAAAGAATGTAAATTGCATTTGACATGTTTTGTAACACAAAATTATCATTTTATTAATTTATATATGCATAAAATTTTTTAAAAAAATGATAATTAGTTTAATTTAGATGTTAATAAAATACCTCTACTGAATTATTAAATTATCAGATTTTGTTTGTTTTTACTTTTATCGTTTGAAAATGTAACAATTAAAATTATTTTATGATTGCTCTATTTTTATTCTCGCGAGACAAACACAATAAAAATTTAATTTTGGAACGGAAACTACATAAACAAATTTTATTTTAATACAGAGTTGGTAAGATATAACTAGAATAGTTTAATAAAAATTTATTATTATTTAAAAACATATATTAATTAAAAATACATGATAAAAAATATTAAATTTCGTACAAAAAATTTTCAAGAACTTAAAAACTATAATAAAATTATAATTATTACTAATTACCGCCTCAATAATTCATAGGAACCTAGGACGTCTCATCTATGCTTAAGGTAGATTGGGAAATCATGCAAGTTCTGAATCTAAATAGATGCTAAATTTGCTTAAAACCAAAAAAAAAAAAATAGATGCTAAATTAGTCACTCCAGCGCCTAGACCCTTTTACCCATCACTTCTATTCCTATGTGTACTATTATTCCTATTATTATTAATTATTTTCATTTTAATATTTTGTATTCGGATATATTTATTTTAAAATATTTAGCATAAAAAAAAGGTAAAAACTCAATATTAGTGTGCAGATATTTTAATTGAGCATATTTACGCATATATTTCTTGCTTAACCTTTTGATACTTTAATTTCATTTTAATGTTACGAAAAAATATTACAAATAAAATTAAACTATCAATTTTTTTTTAAAAAAAATATCCAGAAAACAAAATCCGCATTTTCCTATTAAATTCCGCTGGACAACAAAGAAAGAACGCAACCTGGGCCCACGAGATTCTTTTGACGTGGAAAAGTTTGAACAACTGCGTCCCTTTTCTAGCTAGTAATTAAAAATAAGTCGAATTTTGATGCTGATAATTTTTTTAATTGAGACGCAACAGGCGCTTTTTTCTTCTGTTAGTGGGCTGAATGAAACTCAACATTTTTTTTAAAAGCCCAAATTCTAAAATAGTATTAAAATTCTTTGGTTTGGTCTAGTTTTTAGTTTTTAAAAAAAAATGGGCAATTAGTTTTAAATAATTTAATTTTAATTCTAAAATTTAAAATTCGTTATTAGTAATTTCGTTGGCAAATTATGGAAGAAAAAGTGGATCACCCGACCATAAACACCCTAATCCATACCCAATATGCACATAATCTTCCATCATTACCTTTGTAAATTAGTCAAGTAATCAACTACCAACTGCCATCAAATTCAGTATCCAACTACCAACAACTTAATACTCCCTCCATTCTCTTTTAATTGAACTTCTAAAGAAATGGTAAAATTTTCTTTTAATTACAAATTTTTACCCACTTTCTCCCAATTTTACTCCCTCCTCTCCCTTCCCAATACTTATAGGATTTAGTTCCTCTCTCGCCACCCCTTTTTAACGGCACCCAACAAATAAATTTAAATATGAATATTAAATGGTGGAATTTGATTGGTGGAATTTTTCAAATATTAAGTATTTAAATTCAAGAAATAAGTTATATAAAATAGGAATTTTTGGTTTATTTGTTGTAGGGTAATTATTGTTAAAGTAAAGGATAAATTAGTTAATTTTATTTACACTTAAACTGTTTGAGAACGTGTAAAACGATAATTAAAAATAAATGAAAAGAATATCTCTCAAATATTAAAAAAATACATATAAGTATATATTTAATGTCTTTATATCGACTATGGAATGAAAAAAGAGAATAATGTTATTTGTGGTATAATACCAAACAAATTGCAGTATTTGGTTTTGAGAGGAGAAAATTAAAGATATAATTGAAGAAAGAAAAGTGGGGGAAATTGATATGATAGGAAAAGGCAAACGTGAAAGTTGAGGGATTTCAATAGGATTTTGAGTTGGGACCTTTGACAAGAATATTGGAACACCAAGTAATTGTAGGACCATAGGTAACTCTATAATTGGACAAAGCATTCCAAATGCAATTCCCTTTTAATTTAAATAATTTAATTAAAAAAGGGGGTTTGGGAATTGGACATTCCCAATCCTATACAAATACTACAATTCCACTCTCCTCCCACATGGAGATGACTCATGACACATATGATGAATTTGGAGAAAATATACCTTGGGGGGGGGGGGGGGGGGGGGGCGGTTTAATGCCTTTCTTATCAACCACCCCCTTTCATTTCCCTAAAAAAACTTAAATAGTAAATTCTAGACTAGCCCCCTATACTATTTTTTTTGTTTGCAAAATGCCCCCTCTACTATATTTTAATTATAACAATCAACTTTTAGCTACCATCGTGAAGCCTCCCTCAATATAATTTTAACCTTGTCAATTAATTATAACCCTTTTTCAATCTCAAAAATCTTCTGTGATTAGTCGTTGGTATCATTTCAGATAAGTAAAATTATTTTGTGATTTATTTAAAAGAAAAAAAGATAAAACTTTTTGTTGCTTTTAGTGGTGGAACCTTTTGATTCCCATATGTATGTATGAGTAAAAAGAAAAAAAAGAAACTAGCAAGGAAGGCATTGGAATTTTGTAGAAGATAAGTTTGTTAGTTTGTTTGTTTGTTTGGGAAAGAAAATTCCAAGAAAATAAAGTCTAAAATAATTGGGAGAGGTGTGGTGTATTATATATTACCTGTTAAATGAAAAGAAATAAACTATCTTTCGGCAAACCTTGGCTGCATACCGCATTGCACATTACCATTGATGCAGACCTTGTCTTCTTACCAAACCCAATGCCTAACTAAAGCTCTACCAAATACCCCTCACCCCATGTTTTCTTTCCCTATAGCTAAGCTTTCCACCTCCCTCTCTCATTAAATATATGCTTTTTCCATCCTACAAAAAACAGTCAACCCTCTTCTATGGTTTTCATTCTATCAACATAATTATTATTTCGAGATAAATATAATACATTTTATGACTCGATTTTTCATGAATGTTTAACCCATTTAGATCGATTTATAATTCAAAAAGACGATCAAAATCTTAAATGAGTTGAATATTCATGAGGATCCGGATCATAAAATTGATTGAAAACATTATGGTATAAATCATTTTAAATAAAAAATTAAGTTTGATTAGCGATCAAATGAGTTAATCCGTTGTCATTTAAAATTTTTCATAAAAGTGACTAAATCTGCTTAAAAAAAAAAAGATAGACACTAATATTGCCCTCCAAAACATAAGATGTATCAAAAGTGAAATTACCCTTATTATGGGGAACCAAAAGTGCATTTAAGTCTAAAATTTATAACGTTGGTTTAGAAGTTGACATAATTACAATTCATCCATTAAATGACAAAAAATTATTATTATGACTATATGTGGTGTGAATAGCAAAATTTATAAATAAATTTGTTGATTACCAAACATTTAAAACTAAATTTAACATTTAATCATATTATAAGGTTATTATTGCAAATTTTTTTCCATATATATTTTACATTGTGCCTTAACTATTTGACAATACAATAATATTTTTGAAATAACAGTTTTTACATTTATTTTAGTTACCAAAAGCCTCCACTGAGACGAAAAATAATAATAATTGCCACAAAGTAAGTGTACTATGGGTGGTTTAGAAACTACTCGGTGTGCTAGTTTATTTAGAGAATATAGTACAGTTTTGTTTACTGTTTTCCTATTGATTTGCCAACAGTTTGGCGGTTGGGGAATTTCAAGAATATTATTTTTAGTCAAACAAAAATACTACCCCTCCGTTCTCAGATATTCAAAGTTTTACAGTTTTTAAGATGGATTAACAAACTACCAAATCTCCTAAGCTATCATTTTTATGACCAAATAATTACCCTACATACCCTCTTCATTACTCTTTTTACTTACAATAAATTAATTAACTAATTAATACTAAATAACTCCAATGTTAAAAAAAATGGATAGTTACCCTTTTTACTTAAGATAATTATTGAGATTTTAATCACACAATAATTAAGACGCTAATAATTTCACGTTTAGAAGAAGTTTAGAAGAATTATGATGCAGAAGCAGAAGTTTAAAAGAAATATAATGAAAAAAAAGATATGGATTCAAAAAGAAAATAATGAACCCAAATTTGAATCATCTAAATTTTCAAATCTCTACAAATCAAAATTTACCATTAAAAAAAAATGTTCCCTTCCATGCTTCCTTCTTGCTTGCATCTCGGAGGCTTGATTTTCCATTTCTCCAACATAATTTGATGTATTCTTCTTCCTATTATTAAAAATAGAAAAGACAAAACTCAGTCTTTCGTGGTTTGGTGTGCCTTGGCAAATGGGTGTGAAATGATGACCGGGGAGAGGGTTTGGATTTGTAGCTAAGCAGTTTGACAAAGATAATCGGAATATAGAAGCGATAGAGAAGTGTTGAAAGTTAAAACTAAGTCGTATTGGGAAAGAGTGGGTAATTCCATGATAAAATTTGAAGGGAATAGGTAAAATATTGTAAAACGTTAATTAAAACTGAATTTTATGAATTGTCTAAAACGTCAATTAAAACAGAACGAAGGGAGTAATATCTTAATATTTCCTGTGGATGGATTTGATGATTCAATTGGTCGGAAGCTTATCCACTTTAATAAGATTCTTAATTAATATTAAGTACAAGGTTAATGATGTAATTATAATAAATAAATCAAGATTAGGTAGTCTTCCATTCCATTCCAATCCACTGATGAGGACTAACCAAGGGAGGTTACTGTCAGGGCACCCAATTGGAGAAAAACTTTCTTTCATTACTTCATTGCTTATGGTTACTGCCTCAATATTGGAAATTTCAAGGGTTCTTTTTCAAATCCCATTTAAATTTTTTGAAAAAATAAAATAAAATAAAATAGAAGTGCTCTTCTTTCAACAAGCTGACTAGAAAGTACTACTACCCCTCAGGCACATAGTTTTGTTGTGGAAAAGTGTCACAAAATATATTTTCCTTTACCACAAAAAGTACACAAATTATATTATATTTTATTGAAAACATACCATATTAGTATTTTTATGTTATTATATTTAATATATTTTCATGTTTTAAAAAGTGATATATTTTCGTATAATATTTAATGTATTTTTACTTGTTTAGAAAGTGATATATTATCACATAATATTTAATGTATTCATACTTTGTGACTGATGTATTCTTTTATTATATTTGATATAATGTATGTTATTATGTATTTAATTGTATATCCCACTAAATGTACAAGGTAAGAATTGGTTATTAGCAAAATAAACTTCAAATAATTTAAAATATAGAACTTAAATGCTTTCCGAGATGATAAAAATTTCTGCAACAACAATTATATTATTTAAGAGGTATACTATAAATATAAAAACTAAATCTATTAAAAAAATACTCGACGATATCGTTTCTTGATTCGTAAATTACAATTGTCTATATCAGTAAATATAATAATAATCACACAAGGTTTTTATTAAATGTTTTTTACAAACTATCTAGGATAGGGTATCTTGACGTTTTTTCTTCTTTCTAATATAGCCTCTCACTCTAAACTATTATTACATTAAAATCTGAAATACTAAATCCTTTATCTAGAAGTATTATAATATTCTTTATTTAATATTATCAAGATCTTATAACACTAAAATAATTAATGAAAATGAAAGGAGTAGTTTATTTTATTTGATGAGAAAATAATTATTTAATTTATCCTGATAAAATTCTTTCCAACAACTAATAAATGGTGCCTTCCCTAACCAGCAACCCTATGAACTACTCTGACTTTATTGGCCGAACTTCATCTCAACCAATAGTTTAAATTAAACGCTGACGGATCATTTAGGAACAGTCAGTCAATCGGCCTCGGATGGCCGAGTCATGTTGCCTTTTCTCTTTTAAAATAAACCCTTAGCCTAATATTCCCTTTTATTTTAAATTAATTATTTAAAATATTAATATAAATTTAAACTTATTTTTTAATATTAATACATCAGTATTTAAACAATTAATTTTGAGGTTTACATTTTTTTAATTATTTGTAATAGGACGTGTGTTATTTCTCCCTCTTAAACTTTAGTTAACTGAAATAGTTTTGGTTAATTATTTTCTTGTCACTATTTACTTTTTCGTTAACGATAAATTAAGAAAAATAATAGTTTAACTCATTTGACTGCTAATCAAATTTATTTTTATTTAATAATTTTTTGTATCGTAGTCGTTTGTTCAACTCATTTTATGACTTGAATAATTCATAATATTTAACTCATTTTGGTTTTGACCGTCATTTCGAGTTAAATGTTGATTTAAATAGGTTAAATGTTAAAGAATAACCAAATTATAAAATAAGTTAAATATACCATATTATAAACTATGGTTAAGTAAAATGCATGTTTAATTAGTGATCAAATAAGTAAAATAGTAATTTTTTAAAAATTTTTAGTTAAAAATAACAATAAAAATTTTAAGTAATACTATTTTGGTCAATTAAAGTTTAAAAGGGGTAACATTTTACGAGCCACCAAAAAATGTAAGCCTGGCGGAAATGAATCCGGATTTAGGTGGTGGATGTTCACAATTGAATTGCTATATTTTGGGAAAATCGGCCAAACTTTTCCTAATTCGATAAATACTATTAACTCTGGGAACTCACTTATTTTGTTTTCTTCACCCAAATAATATTTTCAATTAATATTGTGCCAATTTTCGTTCGTTTCTTGTTTCGTCTCATTATTTCAATTGGATTTTCGTCCAATTTGCATTTGTTCTTCAACGACAAAGTCTTCCCAAACTTATGCATATCTTTTCTTGATTTTTCTTATTATGAAAATAGAATCTTGTCAAATTCAAACTAGGAAATATAGATTTGCTCATTAGTACAACATTGAATCTAATACATGGATCGATTTTAAAATTCAAAATTTTAATTCAAACCTTACTAATTATAGAATTGTTATGTTCTTTCCTCGTATCTGTACTGATGAAAAAAAATAGAATTTTTTTTTTTGGTGAAATTTAAAATGGAAAAAAGTGGTGAAGAATTTGTCAGATGATTCTTGATTGTTGGATCGTTTGGAGCAAGAAATGAAGTTGTAGACAATGTAAGCTAGCTAAGGGATGACATCATATTTTGAAATTTGAGATAAAACCAAAGATTTGTAGTATTTTTGAAACAAAAAAATTCTCTTTATATATTTCACATTAAAAAATAAAAAATTTCAACTTTTAGGAACTAATAATGTTAACCCTTGACGACAAAACCAATATGGGCTATTTTGAACGAAAACAAAAAAATTTAAAAAAATAAATAAAAAGAAGGAAAAAAAAAATTGAAAACACTGAAGAAAATATTTTATGAGCGGTAAACAAAGTTTTATGCTAGGTTTCGTCGCTAAACGATGAATTGCACACATTATTTAGTTTATTATAATTTACAAGATTTTGTTTGCCGCCGCCTCTCATCTCCTCCATCCCTCTCAAACCCTAAAAAAAAATTCTTCACTTTTCCTCCATCTTACTATATCACAATTTTTTGTTTGGAATATTATAAATTGGTAAATTATTGTCAACTGTATGTGATTTCCTCTTTATCAGATTATAGTTTGTTGATAGTAGATCATCGTTTATAAGTTTTTTATTCGTAAATTTATGATTCGTAATTTAAGAAAATTTATTTATTAGATTTTGTGATTTGGACTTTCATATATAAGAATATTAATGATATATTTGAAATTATTTCTTAGTTGGTGACGTACTAAAGTTTTATTATGGGCAAATTTGTAAAAATTTATGTTGGGTGAACACAACTATATGTTTGTAACCTATGGCATGTTGTACAATTTGATTGTTTCTTCCTATTATCACTCTTACGCTCACAATTTCAGTAAATTAATTAAATTTATTATTTAATTTTTTTTGAAAAACCAACTTTGGATTTTACCAATCTTTTATTGTGTATGAATCAAAAGCATAAAAAATTTTCTAAAGCAATATAAAATTTTAAAAGGAAATAGTTAATTGATGGCCACCGCTTTCAAAATTACATATTTTGCAAAATGACCTAATATACCAATTTTGGCATTTAACCACATATATAGTATTTCCAGTTTTTGTAACGAAAAGAAATGCATCCAATCCAAGCTATTTGAACTGTTTAAAACGTCATTCAAGCCATCTTAATTGTTTTCTACGACACTCAAATTCTTAATATTTTCTACCTTGTTTACTTCTTTAAAAAAAAAAAAAAAAACCCTCATCTCAAATTCTTAATATTTTCTACCTAAGAAAAATGTAAACAAACATTGCTTAAAATGGCTTTTTAGACTAAGTTAGTATAACTAGGGGCTATATTACGAAAAATAAAAACGTAAGGGGAACTTTTAACGCAAAATAGAAAAATTTGAGGGTGGTTGTTGGCAATTTAAATTATATATAAAAAAAAGAAGCAAAAAGAGTTGTGGTTTAGTGGCATCACCACTGTTTTATCATACAGTGCATTTAAAAGAGGGTAAACATTGTAAATGCCCTCTTACTTTTTTCAAAATGTATTTTCTTTTTCTCCCCTTTATTTTTATTCTTAGGTCCTTTTCAACAAAATGTATCTTAATCCAGTACTCCATGCTTTAAAAAAACCCCATAAATACAAGGGCAAGTTTGTCTCATAATACAAAATAAAAAGTATTTAAACTGAAACTAAATTATGCATTAAAAATAATGTTAGTTTTATTAAAAGGTGTCATAGGTAAGAAATATCAACTACTAAACTATCTCCTTTACTCGTATTTTAAATATATATAAATTATCTTGTAAATAAAATTTATTTATTTACACTTATTTATCTTTAGTCTCTAATTTTTTTATTATTTCATTTAAAATAAAATAGTAAATATAAAATGTTAAATAATTAAAATAAACAAATAAACAAATATTCAAAAAAATAAAATAATTAAAATTTGAAATAGAAATCATATAAAAATAAATAAATATCAAAACCCACCTAAAATAATCAGTTTTATAAACACTTTGGTTCCAATTTCATTGCTGAATAAAAGTATGACCACTTATAAATGATTTAATTTTAAATTCACTTTATGCATAAAATTGATGGTTCAAGAATCGAAATTAACAGTTCTAAAACTGCAATCGTGCGTGATATAAGTAATGCAAGGGGGTTTAGAATTTAAGAAAAGAATAGTAGAGAGGAAAATGGAAAAGCCCCGAGCATGACGCACACGCGCAGTTGTGAGAGTGGTTAATGTTGGAAAGAAATCTCACTAGAAATCGCGAATGCTGACTCTGAAATGAATTGGAGCAGCCAGATTACTTTAATTCCCATTACGCTGATTCTGACCAATAGCACCCCTCGCATTTCTGAACCTTCAAATTAAACAATTCAATCAAAAACCCCTATACCTATTCCAATTATTCTATTCCTTAATTATATATAAAAATCCAACCCCTCCCCTCATGACCCCATGCCATCATTAAACTAATTCAAACCCCCAAAAAACCATCACAAAACCTTCAAGAAAATCCTCCCAATCCAAAAATATTAAACAAATTTAACCCAATAAAACTATTATGCAGCCTCATTTTTTTGACATAAAGATAAAGTGGGATTATATGTAAAACTAAAAAACAAGAATGAAAGAGGAAGAAAAGGACGGGGAGACAGAGACAGAGACACACATTGAGAGAGTGAGAGAAAGAGAGAGATTTTAGTGCGTGACTGTGTGTAAATGGGTAGCTTTAGGTAGGGGAAGACCATATAGATAAAGAGGGGGCTGAGGGGGAAGGGGGAAAGTATTGAAGTAATAGTGTACATCTACAAGTCATGGAAATGTACAATGTTGCAATTAATATAGGAGGAGTATGAACTATGAAGAATATTTTAATGTGGTTGTGGAGTGAAAATGAAAGCATTGCCGGGAAAGTTGGGAAAGAAAGGCAGGAAAAGGGTAGTACTAATACTGTATTTCTAGAATTGTTCTTGTTCAACAAGCTGCTGAGGAGGAAGCAACAACCAAATATGGGTGTGGAGATGCGAGCCTTAACCAAAGCTTCTTCATCCTCTTCTTCTACTGCCACTAATATAAAGGGAAACTTCTCTGTGCTCTTCCTTTTTCTCCTTTTCATTCTTACTCTCATCATTCTTCAGGTTTACCCTTTTCCCTTCTCTCCTTATTCAAAGCTTCAACTACAGTATTAGTGCCAAGATTTGATTTTTTTTTACCTTGCTTCCTTTTTTTGTCTACCTATGCTTAATCTGAAATAATCCCCCTTCTTCTTTTGGAAATTGTTGATCTGGGATTTTTGGGGTTTGCTAATTTTTGTTATTGAATTAGAGAAACTTGGTTGGACTTCTTATGTTGCTGTGTGCTGTCCTGGCTTGTTCATTCTTTTTCAAATGAGATATATTTGGGGTGTTAACTGTTGGATTGAGGAAAGTAGTGGTGAAAATCTGATCTTGGAAGGACATAGTGTTTTGTTTCTGGCGCTAAGCTCTGGATCTTGAGTTGTTGCTGATGCAAGAATCGATCTTGGGATCGAAGGTTGATGATTCGGGCATTGGTTGAGCTTGGTTTTGGGGATTGCAAAACTCTTCCTTGATTATTCTGCTACAATCAACTCCATTTTTTATTGTTTTCAAACCTTTTGACATTCAAGGAATACAGTTGGATGTATATACTGTGAGATTTTCCGGTGAAATTTTAGTAGTTAGCCACCTAATTTCTCCCTTGAAATATTTGTAATTCTAGGGGGAACTTTTAATGTCCTTTTGTTGCTCTGTTGTATCAATCTCACTCATTTCCAAGAAAGGAAATACTAGCTACCATTAACTTGCGTTAAGAAAAAAAACAAAGAAGAGCCCCACCTTTTAAATTGTGGGTCTTGTAGTTTACATCAGTAATTGGAAAGGTTTATTTTTTTTCAATAGTGACAATCCGATAGACTTTGTTGAGTATAGAAGCTAATTTTAGGAGAAGAGGAACAGCGTGGTTAAATTTTTTTTGCTTTGGTGGCAAAATTGGTTGGATTTTGCTGGTCTATGGGAATACCTGATAGTTCACTTCTGGATTTGGTAGAGAAGGTTAGGTCTTGGATTTTTCTGAGAGCAAGTGATCCTAGCTCCTTGTCTGGTGGATTTCCAATGGCTGCGGATTGTTGCAAGTTTTGTTATGAGTGTGAGATGGACTTTACTGAGTCTTCTCTCAAGTATCATTGTCAAAATTGTGCTAGGTGGTTGTGTGTGAAATGTGTGCAGGATTATGGCCCTTCTGAGGATGCATCAGGTGATTCAGAAAGTAGTAAAGGGTCTATGGTTAATTTCAATTCTTGCAAGTTTTGCTCTAACCTTAGTACACAGCCTAAAAGTAAAAGGAAATACAGTGATAAGATTCATCCAGCTGAGTCTCCCAGACAAAGTCCAGAACCACCATCTCCCAGTTGCAGTGGTGAAAAAGTTACTGGTTATTCTCCACATGCTGTATCCAGAAGTAGTGTTGCATCATATTCAGGTCGTCTATCTCCAGTATCAGTTCGTCACTCTTTTAGCAGGTGCGTTTACTTCTTTGCTTCTTCAATGTGGAAATATTTTGGATTTTTGCCATATCACAGTATGTGCCATCTGGATCTTTTTCAACATGTTTGTTAGGCAGCTATAAAGAGATTTCAGTTTTGATTTGTGGCAAGTGTATTAACAATGCGACAATTTGATTTTATTATTATATTTATCCCGTCTATCCTTAGTTATCTGTTGGAAAATAAATGTGATTGTGTCAAAATTGCTCTTTTGGCAGAGTGAATGAATCAACTTCATTTAGTTTCTTATTTGAATTTTTTTTTTATCACTCTAGTCTTTTAGTGTAATGACATAGTTACACATATGATTGCAGAAGTGATGAAGATGACGGAGAGGATTCCATCATTAACGTTTTCAGTCCTTCAAGTGAATACTTTCCTGACATTTCAGATGTAGAGACATGTAGTTTTAGCACTAGACATGAATTTTACAGTTTCAAGTTAGTAGGATCAAGTCCTTCTGATAGCCCGTCTAGGATTCATATTACTTCCGACAGAGATGGGCATCCTGTACAGAGAGAGCAAGTGGGAACCCCCATGTACCGGAATGATGGTTCCTTTGACCAAGAAAATGTGTCTGTTTTAGGAGGGCATGACAAAGGAAATGAGGATCTGGAGGCTGCTGATGACTCTGGTGATAACTTATTGATGTTCCCAGAACACTATAGGAAATTTCAGAAGCCATTGGATTTTGAAAACAATGGTCTCATTTGGTTTCCCCCTCCACCTGAACATGAAGCTGAGGAGACAGAAAGTGATTACTTTACTTATGAGGATGAGGATGACGAAATTGGGGGCGCAAATGCAACATTTTTCTCCAGTGGCAATGTTGATCCAGAGGAGCCACTAAGAGCAGTGGTACAAGGCCATTTTAGGGCTCTTGTGTCACAACTACTACAAGGTGAAGGTATAAAGGTGGGAAAACATAATGGTTCTGAGGATTGGTTGGACATAATTACTGAAATTTCCTGGCAAGCAGCTAATTTTGTAAAGCCAGATACGAGTCGAGGAGGCAGTATGGATCCTGTTGACTATGTAAAGGTTAAATGTATTGCCTCAGGAAGTCCTAGTGACAGGTAAAACTATCGCTTTTATTCTAATGCCTCAAGGACTATGCTTCTGCATTCCTCATTCTTTCATGTTTCTATGAAAGCAATATGGCTGAAGATGAAGTAGTTTAACTCATCTCCTTGTCTTACATTACGTGCAGCGCATTTATCAAAGGAGTGGTTTGTACAAAAAATATAAAACACAAACGCATGACTTCACAGTACCAGAATCCAAGATTACTTCTGTTGGGAGGAGCACTTGAGTTCCAAGGAATTTCGAACCAGCTTGAATCTTTAAATATTTTAAGGCAACAGGTGTGTCGCTATTTGCTTTTTACCCTTTTAATACCCTTGGAGATTGTTTGGGATGAGTTTATCCATTGTTAATGTGTGACAGGAAATGGATCATCTAAAGATGATTGTTTCAAAGATAGAAGCCCTCCGAACAAATGTGCTGCTTGTTGAAAAAAGTGCTTCCTCTTATGCCCAAGAATACCTGCTAGCAAAGGACATCTCTTTAGTTTTAAATGTCAAAAGGCCACTTTTGGAACGGATAGCTAGATGCACTGGTGCTCTGGTTACTCCAACTGTGGAGAAGATATCAACAGCACGATTGGGGCACTGTGAACTATTTCATTTAGAAAAAGTCCTTGAAGAGCATGAACCTGCTAATCAGTTTAACAAAAAGCCATCCAAGACCTTGATGTTTTTTGGGGGTTGTCCAAGGCGTTTAGGATGCACGGTTGGTGCCACAACTCTAATTTCATTTGCTTGCATCTGCAACTTTGTGATTTAGGAGTTCTTGACATGTCTATTAGATTACATGGGTGTTTTGCGATCACATCTTTTTACTCCTTCATAATTTGTGCATCAATTGTCTCCTTTCCCTTGAGCGGCATGAATATTATTTCTAGGGTTTGAAAGTTGTCTTGCTGTCCAGTTTCAAAGTTTCGAAACTTGTATTTTTTTTTTTTTCTGTGATTTTACATAATTTGTTTTTGCAGCACCTAGTACATTGCCTACTTGCTTACCTTTGTCATGGCTTTAGTGAGGCAATAGATTTAACATTCATTAATCCTGAGATCAGGCCATTGAGTTATGAATCTTTTTATAATTGTTTGCTACACAGCACACCATTGCTTTATTATAATATGTGAAACGCTTGCTTTCTTGAATAACTATGATGTTGAAAAGATTGTCACTACCAAGTTTGGCTGAATTCGTTTTGTGGGTTCCTCACCTTTCTCGTGCAGTTTCGGTTTCTTGACTAGCATTTGAACTATTTATTTTATGCTGTGGCACCAAATGCATGACTGGCACGGTAATATTGTTGTTATTCGCATATAATGAGGGGCCGTTTAATTTTTTGGTTAGTAAGACTATAGGCAAAATGGGAATGAGTTGTTGAATAGCTGAAATTTAAATGCTAGTAATGACCAACGGTTACCGAATACTGCTTCACGTTTCTTTTCCGAGTTTGATTTCTTAAAAGTGAATATATGAAGCTAATGTCCTATCATATAATACTTTTGTCAAGGGACAAATGCGAAATTCATAGTTGGAGTAAATTTTTGAATATATCCAGGCACCCTTCTGATAAAAGGAATCAGTTGAAATGAAGAGTCCATTGCCTGGTTGCGATACAGTACAGTTAGAATCCTGAGAAATTGTTTTTGCTACTCAATTGTGGATGTCATTTATTAACGGGCCAGTTTTATGTGTTTACCATAATTAGTTTTCATAAATTTATGGCCAATTATAAGATTAGATTTTGTGTGTGATAGGTGTCTTCATCTCGATTCGCTTTATCTTGTTTGTAATGTGGTAGGTGTAAACTTCTAGAGCTTCGAGGACCTCTCATTGATATAAATATTCAGATCTTGTGACTCATTTTTCTCTATCTTAGTTAATGCTACTGAAATTGCTACTAAAATGAGAAGAATGATGGAAATATCTTTTTCCTGTTTTCGTTCTTTAGGTCCTGCTGAAGGGATCTAGCCGCGAAGAGTTAAAGAAGCTGAAACATGTTGTACATTATGCAGTCTTTGCAGCTTATCATTTGTCTTTGGAAACTTCTTTTCTGGCTGATGAGGGTGCCAGTCTTCCTAGAATGAGAGATGAACTCTCCATTCTTGTAGAAGAGAGGATATCCCCTGACAATATTGATTCCACCTCCACAGATTCTGTACTTTCAAGCGATTATCAGGAAGGTTCTCGTATGTCGCAAAGCAAATTGGGATCTGAAGTTTCTAAGTTAGAGCATAAAATGACACAGTCATCTTTTGAGAATTTAAGATTTGATTGTGGTAGTTCTACAGCCGAGGAATATGGATTTGGAGATGCCCCTTTTGATGCACAGGATAAATGTTTAACCGCTGATGCTGGTCTCAACAATTTGCTTTCTACAGTTCCTGGTGATAACCAGAAACATAACCAAGAGGGTTCACCAAAAACTGGACAAGATGAGAGCCAGCAAGTTGAAAGTTCTGAAATTGCACAGCTTCAAAGAGTTGGTGAAACTGATGACACACTTGAATACTATTCAGCAGATTCTCACCAAAGCTTGTTGGTTTCTTTTTCCAGCCGGTGTGTACTAAATGAAACTGTATGTGAACGCTCCCGACTCCTTCGAATAAAGTTCTATGGTGCTTCTGATAAACCCCTTGGAAGATATCTTCGAGACGATTTGTTCGATCAGGTAATTTGTCATTTGGGTCCATTTCACTGTTCAACTAATGAGTTCACTCTTTGGCATTTATTATCTGCTTTAATTTGTTATTGCTTTTATCAGACATCGTGTTGCCAATCGTGCAAGGAACCAACAGAAGCCCATGTCATATGCTATACACACCAACAGGGAAATCTTACCATAAATGTGAAGCGATTGCCCTCTGTGAAGCTTCCTGGAGAACGGGATGGTAAAATATGGATGTGGCATCGCTGTCTCAGATGTGCTCCTGTAGAGGGTATCCCACCTGCAACTCACAGAGTGGTGATGTCTGATGCTGCTTGGGGACTATCATTTGGGAAGTTCTTGGAACTGAGTTTTTCAAATCATGCCACTGCTAATCGTGTTGCCAACTGTGGTCATTCTCTGCAGAGGGACTGCTTACGGTATTATGGGTATGTTATCTCAAAAATGCATCTTATTCCCTTGATGTCTAATGTAATTAATGAGCATCTTAATGATAGCAATATTTTTAGTGGTGGCAACTGATAAAGTTTCATTGGACTTTTTTTCCTCTTTTAACAGCTATGGCAGTATGGTAGCTTTCTTCCGGTATTCTCCTATTGATATCCTTTCTGTCTTTTTGCCCCCTTCGGTTCTTGAGTTCAAAGCTTCAGGACTGGACTGGATAAGAAAAGAAGCAACAGAGGTGCTTAAATAATATGCATTAATTCAATACCTATTCCATTTGTTTCATTTTGTTAACCTTTGTGATGAAGGTTTTGATTGTTTATTATTTTGTTGTTGATGGTTTCTGAAATTTCAACATTTTCCGTGTCAGCTTTTAAGGAAAGTGGAGACCTTGTATGCAGAAATATCTGGTGTTCTTCGCAACATTGATGAGAAAGTTTCATCTTTTGGTCATGAATTCTCTGATGTAGATGAGTTGCATAACCATGTGATGGAGTTGAAAGATTTACTCAGCAGCGAAAATGATTATTACAATGTATGTACTAATATTCTACTTGCCTTCCTCTTTACTATGTATTTGCCTGAGTAACTTATTAATTTCTGCCCTTGCATTGCTTTCTTCTTTTTGACAGGATATGCTTAAAATGTCAGACAAAGAGGCATTAGATCTGGATGAACTAGACATCCTTGAACTTAATCGCTTAAGGCATTCCCTCCTAATTGGTTCACATGTCTGGGATCGTCGGCTTTATTCGTTGAATTGTCTCCTTACTCGGAGTGCTAGTTCTATACCACTTCGGAGAAGTGAAACATTTGTAAAAGATAGCAGGTTTGAGCATTTACATGAAGTCAGTCGCGAATCTTCCAGGTTTCAGGAATGTGTCATTGGAACTTTGGAGCCTAAGAAAGAGGAGCCTTACATGTCACCAAACAGAACTGAATCTGAAAACTCTGTTGTAGTTTCCTCTGAGCATAGGAGAGAGGAGAAAATGCTGGCAGATGAATCACTGAAAACTGCCCCCTCTGCTGCTTCTGTTCTATCTGATACAATAGATTCTGCTTGGACTGGTTCTGGTCAAGTTGCAGGAACAGCTCTGTTACCTGATCTGCTACAGGCTGATAATGCCGAAGATATTCCATTGAAGCCAATAAATCCTAGTGAAAGTCGTCCTATGAAAAAGCCAATGTCACCATCCAGAGTTTACTCATTTGATTCTGCTGTGAGACTTCAGGAACGAATGAGTAAAGCTCTTCCGCCTGCTTCGTTGCATTTGATGATGATCAAACCTTTCGATGCTTACGGAGACTACAGAAATATGATTAGAGATCCGGTCTCTGGTATTCAGAGGACATATTCCCAGATGTTGCCCAGTGAGGCTCAGAGGATGGATCTTCTTACGAATGTCTCACCTTCTTTTGTCTCTGCTGCATCCCTCTTGTCTGATGGAGCAAGACTGATGGTGCGACAGGGTAGTCAAAATGACATTGTAATTGCTGTTTATGATAATGAGCCAACGAGTATAATATCTTATGCTCTGAGTTCCAAACAGCACAACGAATGGGTTAGCGAGAAGCCAAATGGTAGTGACTTCAACACAGACGTTTCAGCAAGTTCTAACATTTCTGGATGGCAGTCTTTTGGTTCTCTGGACTTGGATTACATTCACTATGGAAATTATGGCTCTGAAAATACTTCATCTACAATTGGTTCCATCTTTGCTGAACAGAAGACTTCCCCTCATTTCAGATTTTCTTTCGAGAATGAGCTTTTCAACGTCCGGGGGAAGGTAAAATTCTCAGTTACTTGTTACTTTGCCAAGCAATTTGATGCCCTCAGGAAGAAATGCTGCCCTAGGGAAGTGGATTTCATACGTTCTTTGAGCCGTTGCAAGAAATGGAGAGCCCAAGGGGGAAAAAGCAATGTTTACTTTGCTAAGTCTTTGGATGACAGATTCATCATCAAACAAGTTACGAAGACTGAGCTCGAATCTTTCGAGGAATTTGCTCCTGATTACTTCAAATATTTGACAGATTCAATTAACTCAGGGAGTCCAACTTGTCTTGCTAAAATTCTGGGAATGTATCAGGTTAGGCCACAGTCTTTGATTAAACATCACATTCCCTTTTCTTCATGCATTGAAAAGTAAAAGAACTTGAATCTTTTATTGTATTCTTTAATGTGTAGGTGGTTACCAAACACTTGAAAGGAGGCAAGGAAACCAAAATGGATTTCATGATCATGGAGAATCTTTTCTTCGGAAGAAAAATCTCTCGAGTCTATGATCTCAAGGGCTCTGAGCGGTCTCGCTACAATTCAGACACCACTGGTGCAAACAAAGTGTTGCTCGACATGAACCTCTTGGAAACACTTCGCACAAAACCTATTTTTGTTGGCAGCAAAGCAAAGCGAAGCTTGGAGAGAGCTGTTTGGAACGATACATCCTTCCTCGCGGTAAGCTTCTTAAAATCTTTCAACTTTTGGCGATTACGCTTCATGAGAACCTTGTAGGTCGATAAACGAGTCGAGTATTGATAATGTAAAACCATATCGAAAACCAAGACTCTTATTCTGTGAAATATCATGCTGATGAGTAAAGTTTCCTGTCTGTTTTGGGCAGTCTGTTGATGTGATGGACTATTCCTTGCTGGTTGGGATTGATGATGAACACAAAGAACTGGTTTTAGGGATCATTGATTTCATGAGACAATACACTTGGGACAAGCATTTGGAGACATGGGTGAAGGCTTCTGGGATTCTTGGTGGACCTAAAAATGCATCACCAACCATTGTTTCTCCCAAACAATACAAGAAGAGATTCAGAAAGGCAATGACAACTTACTTTCTTACTGTTCCTGAGCAGTGGTCATCATCCTGAGAATCAATCTGGAGATAAAAGGGGGGCATTAGGGGTGGCAGCAGGACCAAATTTCTTCCAGCTGATCCCTTTAATTTTGAAATTATATTCATATATGTATATAATTTATTTTGCCCCCTCATTTAATTTAATTACTTTATGCCCTTAATGATTTATCTTTAAACTTAAAATCTTATTTATGTCAAGATTTTGGTTTTTGGACCTTTTGAGTTTCAGAAATATATTGGAAGAAAGTACTGAAGAGATTTTTGTTAATCCCCAAAAGTTGGGGAAAATCTTATTATGGTGAAAAAAAAAACTATATAAGGTCCTTGTTGAAGTATATATTTTCTTATTTAGGTTTCAACAAATTACATTAGGGTTGTAATCTAATTGTTGACATTTTACACTTAAAATTAGTAGTTATTGAATTTGAATCATCAAAATTTTGGTCTCTTTTTTGTACTAAAAGAATTTTTTTTCTTTTAATAAATGTTTAAATTTATTTTTGGTTCCTAATAACATGGATCATTCCAGTTTTAATCCCTCATATGTTTTAGTCACTAATTTTAGTCTTACTTAAATTTCTTTTACCAATTATCTTCCCTTTTAAGGGAAAAATTTAGAAAATAACAGATTAACTCATTTGATCGCTAGTCAAACCTATTTTTTTTCAAAATGATTTGTACCATGATGTTTTCAATCCATTTTATGATTCGATTTTTCATGGATGTTCAACCTATTTATATCGACTCACAATAAAAAATGACAGCCGAAATCCTAAATCGGTTGAATATTCATGAGGATCCGAATTATAAAATTGGTTGAAAATATCACAGTACAAATCATTTTGAAGAAAAAAAATAGGTTTGACAAGCAATCAAATGAGGTAATCTGTTATCTTCTAAAATTTTTCGTTAAAAGGAATCATAATTGGTAAAAAAAAATTTAAGTGAAATTAAAATTAATGACTAAAACATATGGGGGATCAAAACTGGAATAATCCATATTATGAGGGACCAAAAATGAATTTAAGCCTTTAACAAACTAAGTATGAAGTCCAATGGAGAGATGATATTTTATATAATACGAAACGAAATCTTCCTAAAATTAAGTAGAAATGGAAAAGAGAAGTTGAATCCAAAATTGCCAATCTCATAATTCTCCAGAAAGCTGCAAGAAAAACCCCAACATTAATTCAAATATACAAAGGTAAACTCCAACTACAAATATCCAAATAAATGTAGCTGGGTTTTGCTGAGGAAAATTTGCTGCTGAATTGGGAGAGAACATATCCATCGCCATATGAATCTGCTGCAGATTCATTCATTCATTTCATCTTCTTCTTCTCCAATTCATTGGATGAATTAATGGCTTTTTAATTTCTAAACCACCGCTATCTGGGTTTCTCCTTCCGTGACTGGCAAGAATCCCACACGTTTCTGCAAGTTTATACCCCCAAAACCTTCTGTTAATTACTCATACACCACCATCCTAGCACAAGTCTTAACTGTTTGGGGCCTATAATAATATTGTGAAATATCTGGGGAATCCTTTGATTGAATGGCTTTAACCAAGGATGAATGTGCAAATAATATCAGCCGTTTGCTGCCATTTTTAATTAATTGGGCAGGAAATCATTTTTGGATGGTAGGTGTACCTCGCTACTGACTTCCAATATACAAAAATTAATACTTAGATAAATACATATCATTACTATTATCTCCCTCCCAAAATAACAATCATATTTATTGAATTAAAACAATATCACAAATATAATTATTATTTTAAAGTAAAATTAATAAATATTATGAGTAATAAACTCATAGTTATTATCATTAATGGATAAAATTATCCTAATCATTGGAATTAATAAGTATCATTAGCATTACTACAAACTTATTTTGAATCATTGAAGTGGGTAAATCTCAAAAATACTAAATTAATTTAAATTATTTATTATTATTTTTATCAGTTATGACATATAATTAGATAATACATCATTTTTCCAAAGTCAAAACTAAAGAAAAAAAAAAAAAAAAACGAGAACAGCCTACCTACCTACTAAAACTGATTGGGAAGAAGAAAAACCAAATATTCATAATTTTCAAGAGGCTTGAATTTAAAATTTGTTTAGTCTAATAGTTGGACTTTTCTGGAGCGTTATGGACAAAACGACGAATCTTTGTGTGAATATTCAAAGCATAGACTATATATGGCTTATATTATTTCTCCATGTTCGTGTTGACTTCGTAAAAATTCACGTCAACCTCTTTTTCTGCTACTATAGTTTCATTACCAGAATATATTACACAGTCAATCCTTATGTTCCACTTAAAGCTGCATGCAATGTTAATGTAAAAAAGATTATTTTCTATTGCCCTTCTTCGTATATTAATGACATTTTATTATTAATATAATGTGATTTTATTAAAACCAGAGTTAATTGTGTAGTTAAGCTGAAATATAATATATATAATTACAATCAAATTATTTCATTAAAATAATATAGACATAGTTTATTATATGCTAAAAGTTTTAACAAAAGATTTGGTCTAAGCTGTTATTTGGGGAGGGGGGACTCAAATATCTTTAGAAAAGCTAGAAATTTTCAAAAGGGTTATATTTATTCTACTTTAAAATAACAATTATAGTTATCAAATTAAAATAGTATAAAAAAATATGACCAATCCGATATTATATAATTTAGATTTTCTCACTCAATAAATTTTTAATCTTTTTCCACCCATTATTCAAATGCTTCAATTACTTACTACAACCTTACCTGCTCGGCAAAATCAATTGTTGTTTATTGAAGAAGTTCATTATTTTTTCTTAACTATGAGATATTTCTTTAACGAACCCTTAAAAAAATCATTAATTTTTTTTGTTTGGAAGGGACTCAGAAATCAAAATGCGATGAACTGATTATTGAAGCATGAACCATATGGGAAATGTCAAACCCCCAATAAACCGGCCACGAAAATGGGATCAGTGTCTAAGTGGGAAAACTAAAAAGAAAAGGAAGCGATAATACGTACCACCCGAGATTTGACGCCTGGATTGATAATGTCACATTGCCCATCTTTCCAATTATTGTACAATTTCTTGTTCTCGTTCTTGTTGATGACAGCTCCGCCGGCGGCAGCATCCCCCGTGGTGGCATCGCCGATCTTGTTGTTGTTTGCCAAGTACAAATCGACGATTTTCGCAGCGGCCTCGGCCTCATCTTTGCTGTCAGTCATCATTTTCTCCACTTGTGACCTGGGAAGCCTCATTTTCACCCTAACATGGCTGCCACCATTTTTTGTTGATGATCTGGCTTTCGTGTCGTCTTCCACCTGAGCATCATCATCAATATTATTAACAATGCTTGAAGAATAGGGTTTCATGATGGTAAGATCCGAGGAAGATCTCCTTGCCAACATGAGGCTCTCGAGCCGGTCTTTGGCGCTCATCTGAATCCCTGAACGGACTCTTCTTGCAGTTTTCTGTTCTGGGAACTTGGGCAACTCTACTAGGAAATAGAGCCGTTTCGGTTTCAGTTCTTGTTGGGGTTCCAATGGCTTTGCCCGAACCCCAAAATGCTTAACTTCCTCGGATTCTAGCAAAACATAACCCGGATGATCCTTAACTACTTCACCGGCATAGATTGGCGTCTTGAATTTGATTGTTTCGCCATTGATTTTCATCACTTTTGCAGCCCTCTTGCCTCCTCCTAAGCTGTTCCCCATTATTTTCTTTTTCTTGTTTAGTGTTTTTGCCGCCCCACTTTAGCGACACTTAAGAGTAATAAAGCATAAAAAAGGGGAGATGGGGCTCTTTTGGGACCCTCTTTTATCTCTTTCAATTTGGGAGATCAAAGTATAGCTTGGTAGTTGTGAGGAATGGACATTTGCTGTTTTGGGTAGTTGTTATTATAGTGAGGGATTATTGGTCAAAGAAAGAGTGCAAAATTTTGAAAATTAGACCTATGTATTTCCCTTTGACAATTAATCCATTGATTTTGATCAGTAAGTTTTGATGAGAATGACTTTGATTTGAAGTCTCAAAGTCAGCACACTGTTGCATATTACTTGATTGGGGCCTGAATTAAAGTATTTCACTGTTTCTCTATTTGAATTGTGTTTTAATACTGAAAATAATGTTAAAAATTAGACTTAAATTATGGTAGGATGATGGGAAGTATAATTGGATCTGCATCTTGTTAATTAGTTAAGTTAATGATGAAAATTTATACTTCTACAAACTTTTGTATTTTTGGTGACCCTTTATACAACTACTCTACATTATTCCAACTAAATGTGGTTTTGATTTGAGGGTTTGGAATGAGATAATTAAAATGAAAATATTTTTGCACGTTTAATTTAGAGATATAAGAATGAGGAAATGACTTTGATTACTAAATATTTGAGTTTCGCAAAATCTGATTTTCTCTAGGTTTGTCTTGTGGGACTAATAATTATACATTTAATCATGCACCTATTAAGTTGAGACAAATAATAATTATTTTTTAATATTATATTTATATATATTATAATTATAATATTATTACATTTCGATTCTGATTTTTTCAACAAATTAAATATTATAAATGATAATAATTTATACAACTAAACTCATACTCATTATCATTTCGACAAATCTATCCCGATTTTGATTCTCGACAATTCAATCAAACATTCACTAAATCTATTCTAATAATCCAAATGTGCCTTTTAAAAGTACATAATACCATTAATAATAGTCTACTTTAGAAATAAAAAACGTTATATTTATTAATAAAAAATTGATTTCAAGGGTGGTAATAAAAATCACCTTTCGTATTTGTTTTATGCATGGCAGATTCCGAAAAGCTCAAAATTCTGCCCAAACAAACGGCCCGGACTGACTATAAATAACATCGTAGGAAAAATGGATCACATGCAGAATGAAATGATGTTTGGTTCGTTAATTCTCACTACATAGTCTTGATAGAAAACGACATTCATACGTTAATCACGGTGTGGATCCAAGAATTCATAGAGATCCCCTATCCACCCCCACCTATGTGGCTTTTGACTAAACTCCTAACATTTCCACCTCTTCTTTCCATGAAAAGTATGAGCCACTACTGCTAACAAGTAACCACGAGCATAAATCATCACCGTACATTTTTTTTTTAAAGTCTAAATATACCGTAATCGGTGATTTACTTTCTTCAAATAATAAGAAAGATGACCGAAACATGTCATTAAAAGACTTTACTGAAACAAAGAGACACTGTCAAGAATGCAAAGAATGTTTAGTGAAAAAGTGGTTAGATATAGTAGGTAGTTGGAGCTGGTCGGCTCTTCTAAGATTCCCTTATTTGAGATCCTTGGGGAAGAGGATGAAATTGGCCGTAATGCATTATCCCCTTCAACCCTTTGATCGAAAAGCAATCGAAAAGCAGTGAAAGAAAGAAAGGAAAATCCATAGACCCACTTTATCTTTTAAATTTTATTGATCCAATAAGAACAGCTAACCAAAAATCAATTGACAATGGGTAGAAAGACTCTTGGACTATTTATATTATACTCAAGTGTTGTAGATTTTCGATGTTGGATTAGGTCATTCTTAACGTTATCCTCTCCATCCCATAAAAACTACAAGATCACCCCAAAAATGTCTTTGGCATTCAGGGGTCACAGACCAACTATAGAACCCTGTTCTATAAGTAGAACACATCAAATGTCCGCTCTCAAATTGGGCAATAAAAGTCGGAGAAAGTATATGAACCGTGTTATGTTTATTTTAAAATAGTAATTTTATTTATAGTGCGATTATTTTTGTAGGATGAAAGTAGTATAATGCTAATTTACAATATAGAACTCCAATTAGAGGACGTGTTTTACTTTTTGGTTCCCCTTTTTTCTTCATGCAGAAGTATATGATTAATATAATGATCATTCTTAGGGTTTGAATTTGAAAAGGTAAAAACTTGAACTTTCGGTCGTGTTTGCATTAGGGACATTACGTACACTTTGATTGATTAAAAGTACATATCTATCGCCAAAGAAACCGCAAAAATCAAAGGTCAATACTGATGTTCTGCTCGCAAACTTGTAAACTTCTTACAATTTGACTGCCTTCAATTTACTCTTCTTCTTCTTTTTTTCAAAATAAATAAATAAATAAATAATTTAAAGAGTGCCCAAAATTCCTGAATCAGCATAGTTCTGGAAACCCCATTTTGAAACGAACTAGATAGAGCCCATTTAAATTGATCTGGTAAAAGACGTAAACATGCACATCAAAGAATAAAGTGTTTTATTATTATTTTTTGAGATTTTTTTTGGTCATTACACAATAGTATAAATTGATACCTAATCTAATGTAAAAAGATGAAAATATTGTTGTAAAGATTTCATCGTACAACCTCCGCTTGGCCTTAAAGTTGGTGACTACTAAGGAAAAGCTCTACCTTATTTATTTACGATTGATTTTAATGAAAAACCATTTTTCTCATAGGAAATAATTAAAATATCTTTTCATTAACATTCAATAAAATATAAGCTTAAATAATTTTTTGGCAGAGCTCATATAATTAATTTCTGGTGTTTCTTAAAATTTGCTCGACTAAACTAATTTCTTTTAATTTTTTAATCTTAATATTTGGTTCTTTTTAACATAAAAATTAGTGAATTAATAGTTTCACTTATTTATCATTAGTCAAATTTATTTTTTATTCAATCGTAATTTATACAATAATTTATTTAACTCATTTTATGACCCGAATCATTTTTAATATTCAATTCATTTAGAATTTTGATCATCGTTAAATTCAAAATTAATTAACCGACTTGCATGAACCAAAAAAAAAAAAACCTAAGTAACGTTTTAATGAGCATAAGAAGAACGCAATTGCAAGAAGACAAACGAAACGTTGTTTGGCACTCCACTTTGGAGACGTTTTCTAGTGGTAGAACCAGTTAGTTAATTAAGGTAATTTTATTTCGAGGCTAAAGCACATGTGGTTTGTAGCTATCAACCACCATTTCGAAAGTAACCCTTCAAGCTATTTGGTAATTTTTTACAAATAAAAATTATAGTCTATTATACACTATATATATATCGATTTAGATTTTTTAATTCAGTAAAGTTACTTAGGAGATATTTGGTTAAAATACCTCAATTGGAATAGTAATGAAATAATTGAAGGTTAAAGGTTAATCAAAATGAGAATTATATTTGTGTTATTGATGTTTGGTTTAGAAGAAATAATTTTTGGTGTTATTGATATTATTTGGATTAATTTAATAATGAGAGTGAAAATCTATGAAAATTTTTAACTTTATAAAAAGAGACAAAATAATAGTATTCAAGAGAGCAAATCATGTTTGGTTGAAACTGTTAATTTCTATTAAAAATAATATAGCATATTTAACACACGCAAAAAAAAAAAAAAAAAAAAAAAAAACTTTTCTGGTGCAATATTGGATGGATCATAAAGAACCCAAAAGAAAGAATTTTTTTTTTTTTTAAATGAAATTTTAGCAACCAACCAAACATATATCACTTTTTTGGTTTTTTTTTTTTTATTATACTACCCCATTGCATAATAATAATTTTATTTATTAATTTAAAATAATATAATAGTACAATTTCGACAAACACGTTTAGTTTTGTATCTGAATACTTGCGGCGTTTAGGAATAAAACCTGAACGAGTTTTCTAATGGCAAATTAGTTAAGTATGCATTAAAGTGTTCATATTTTTCGTCTAATATTATTAGCTTTCCATAAGTAATTCTTCATTTTTCCTAAAAGAATAATAATAATTTTATTTATTAAATTAAAATTATATAGATTCTCAACACCCGCACTTGTCATACATCATGTATTCTATTATACACGATGTATTTCCATATTTTAAAAAAATGGTGTATTCTCTCAGTATTATAATCCACTAAGGTATGATATAAAAATTGTTCTTTCTCAGAATTGATGCAATAGTTAAAAATAACTTATAATCTGAGAACAGGAGGGAGTTGTTAATGAAGATTAACAGCAAAAACTTTCCACAAGGTATTCTGGAATTCAATCAACTCAACAACATAAGATGAACAAAATCAAGGAATGCAAAAATGGGGGCAGCAAATATGATTAGAAGATTGATTCATTGAACGTATTGCTACACTTTGTTGATACAAATCTATCCAATCAACCAATGTATGAGACAGGAATCAGTCTCATAAACTGCATCTTTTCAAAACAAAATGATCTGAAAGAATGCTTTGGCACACTCATCATACAAAACAAGGATTTATAAGAGGCGCGCACACACACACACACGCACACAACAATGAATTGTATAATACAAGGAATAAAAGATGAAGAAAGCTTCTTTTTGCTTCCCATCTTGTAGGAACTCAGCTTCTTTGCCACTCAATAAAAGAGATTTTGGGCTAATAAGGGGGGTCAGAAATCAATCAAAAGTGTCAAAAAAGAATGAAATGAGCAAGTTCTTGGATGTTACTAAACCTGTTGTTGGTGTGACTTGCGAAGGTGCTCCAACAATGAATTAGCTTTCCGCTTAGCTCTCTCTGTGCCAGTCCGAGAGAGCTCCGAAAGCGGTATAACAGCACCGAGCCGACTTAAACAGGCGAGATTATCTGGATCCCTTTTGCACAAGCAGAGTAATATAGCAGCTGCATTTTCCTTGTTACGAGGTAAGCCAGTTCTCATCAGATCTATCAGCACTGGTATTGTGCTAGCTTTCACAATGGCAATCTTAGCATCATGGTGGCCGGCAAGAACAGAAAGAATGGTTAGAGCTTCATCTACCATGCCACTGCTTGCATCAGTTAGCATATTTAGCAATGACATAATAATGCCTGCTCTCACAGCCCTGCCTTTGTTACCTTGATAAATGCACAAATTAAACAATGCTGTCGCGGCATCTTTCCTCCCTCTAGAGCTCCCGTGCTCGAGCAATTCCACAAGAGCTGGTATTGCCCCTGAGGCACCAATTATTATCTTATTCTCATCCACAAGGGACAAACTAAAGACAGTTGCAGCAGCATTCTCTCGCGCTTCCATGCTTCCAGATCTAAGGATCTGAACTATAGAAGGAATAGCACCAGCCAGCATAATGAGCCCTTTGTTATTGTCAAAAATAGACAGATTAAGAATAGAAGTGACAGCATGCTCCTGTGTTTGGTTATCTTCACATGTCAGTAAATTCACAAGAATTGGTATTGCTCCTGCTTCAGCAATCAAAATGCGATTATCAGTGCTTCGCTTCGAAAGCGACCGAATCTCTGCCACAGCAGATCTGCGTTCCTCAATAGACCTACTTGATAGCTTTTGGACAATTGCTTCAATAGCTGCTATGTCACCACTAACATCACGAAATGAACCATCACTCTTTTTAATCCTCCCATTTGTTATTGCTGTTGGTTGCTCAACATTGTGCTTTGAGCACCACTGACTTATCAGACTTCTTAAAGCATAGTTTGGTGTAAGCTTAAGATTTTCCAATTTCTGCTGTGTTTTTGGGCATGTCATGTTTCCACAATCTATCCATCTCTGTATATATGATCTTTCATAAGTCTGCAAGACCAAGAGCCATATCAAACCAATAGCCACATGTTAAATCCCAAAATTCTTCTACCAAAAACTTCACTCCCCCACATAAGTGGCATTAGTAGAAACATCATAGCAAAAAAACATCAAAATCAATAGGAAATAGAAGCTAGCAAGCACTTTTTGGGTATGAAGATTACCTGTCCTGTAGCCACAATAACAGGATCCCTCATCAACTCAAGAGAAATTGGGCATCGAAAATCATCTGGAATAATTGAAGAATCAAACTTCTTGTTCTCCTCTGTACTCTTGTTGGAGTCTGTGCGCTCTGTTTCAGAACCCTTTGACATACAAGTTGCGGATGACGTGGAAGTGTTCTTGAGCCCTCCTAGTTCTTGGACAATCTTATCTGAACCATGGCCCTCTATCTCACATACTACCTTTTCGGCCATTTGAGGATCTACATTACTTATATTTGGTAAATGTAGTGTTCCAATTGTACCATTGGTAGGATGAAGTTGACCGATATCTTTATCCAGGGGCTGTGATAATGCCCGGGATAGTATGTTGGAAATCAAAGGTTCACCATATCTACTTGTTGCCCTTCTTAACTGTGATCTGACCAATTCAACCTGGCAAAGCACAGAAACATTGAGAAAACGCAGAAAACATGGCAGCTGAGAACAAAAACTATAAACAAAAAAACATAACCTGTTCTTGAACCTCTTCTGAAATGTCAAAGTGGTCATATGGCAAGTTCGCCAATGCCTTCTCCAGCTTTAATGTCACACAGTGGAATTGAAAGGAAAACTTTTTTGAAGACTCATCCTTCAAAAAAAAAAAAAAAAAAAGCAGAACTTGAGAGAGGTGCCAACATATAATTTGCAATGAGTACAGCCATGTAAACACATTAAACGATTAACATTACTCTCCAAAAGATGCAGAGACATATAGAGTTTCACCTAGTAACAAAACTCACGATTTTAACGGACTGTTCGGAGGCGCAAAGATCAAAATTTAGACAGCAGAGGATAATGGATGGTCGCTTACCAGCAGCAAAATCCTCACAGAAACTAGAAAATCCATTATGAAAATTTCTGATTAATTTGTCTATTTTCAATTTCCTTCATTGGAACATTAATTGGGATCCTCTTTTAGCATACAATAAATGCGCTCCCTAAAAGAATGTGAAATCATGATACACAAGGAAATCAGGGAATACAAGTGTGTCTTGTTGTCATGTTTACGTGAGCATTGCTCTTCTTCCAATCAAATCAAAAGTGCTGATGAAGGAAATCTAATTTTTGAACAAGTTAAATGAAAGAATGTCGAACTAAATAGGCCAAACCTATGAGAAGACTCATGGCAGGTAAAAGGTAACAATTACTTCCTATCTGGTCTAGTGAAAAATATAAATATACTAGAAATCCCAAATCCATCTTCAGTCTGAACTATTAGCAGCCACCAAGGTTGTCAGTTTAAGATGTTTAGTCCAGGCCGCCATTAAGTCAACCACGTCCCCAGTTTTGTAAGAAATGGCAATTGCTTATGAGTCAAAGGTTTATCATGTACCAGAAACACACACAGGAAGCTAAAGTGCAACATCAAACAATTCTAAACCCGAAAAAACTAATGTAAACTGCCTAAAACAACAATTAGTTATGAGTCAATGTTACACTTACACCATCAGAACAAAGAACTTAATTTCCACAGGAACCATAAATTATGACTTAGCTAAACAATAATTGAAGATCTCAGATTTAGGAAAGACCATCTAATCAGTATGTAGAAAATGTACCAATCCATGCTTACAAGTCACTGGATTCTCATCATCAAGGAAATAACGTAAGTCAAGTGAGAAAATTTTAGAATACTTAGATCGCAGAATTAACTCGTAACACAACAAATTAAATGAGTGCCCTCAAATCTACAAACAGCTGCTGACTACTGAGTTCAAGAAATGAGAAAAACCCAACTTGAAATTCAACGCTAAAAACAAAAATGCATAAAACCCAAAATACAAATCATAAACAAAAGCACATTAAAGTTCACGCCATCCAAAATTGAAACAGTAATTTGACTTACTGAAGAACTATCAGAATCGAGATTGTTGGCAGCAAGAAGCAATTTTTTTGCAGCCAGGAGAGCCAAAGAGAGATCATAAAGACAGGAACTGGACGAAGAAGAGCAGCCCACATCCCCTCTGAAGTCTTTGATCTCTTCAAGCAAATGGGCCAACAGTGCGACTCTTCTCCCCAAATCAGTAGAGTCTTTCTTGAAGGGGCCACAAAAGCCAGCTCTGGAGATCCTCACAACATCGTGCACCAGCCGAATTGGCATAGCTGTGACGTCATTCCCAGCCACAGCGGAGGTGTCTCCGCCGGCCATGGTGGTGAAAGGGGAGGAGGAGCTGGAATGCTGAGAGAATGAGTTGTTCTGGGCTCCCCCACCAATCCTTGTTGCGTTCCAACGACCACAATGTGTGGTGGGCATAGGAGGACGATTGGTTGTAACGTTTCCTTAAAAAGATTTTGGACAATTTTTTTGGTCTTATTTGGATTCCATGGATTGAGTATTGTGGAAAAATGCCATCTTGAAAATGAAAAAGAAAATACAAAATACACATTACATTACTCTCTGGATTGGTAGAAACTGGTCCAGTCAGTCAAATACATACGACATGACTTGGTACAAAATAGCCTAATCAAATTCATAAACTATTTTTTTCTCCTTTTTTATAAACCTTAAAATATTCATGTTCTTCTTCTCTTAACCAGCCGAATAATCTAAATTTAAGTAAAAATTAGCATTGCCTCAAAAAAAAAAAAAAAAGTAAGTAAAAATTAGCATTAACTATAAATTGATAAGGGCGGACAAAGCTTACATACAATTATTATCTTTTTTTAAAAAAAACATACATTATATTTTCTATGTTCCTTTTTTCGGGTGAGAGGCGAACATATTCAAAATTAAATATTTTAGAAATTCAAATTAAGTGTGACTATTTAAATCCTATTTATTGTCAAAAACATGTTGCATGAATTTTCTAGCATCGGTCTAAAAAAAGTTTAGCCTAATGTGAATACAATAATATCAATCCCTCTCCTTTTCATTTTAAGATTAAACTTTAACTCAAGATAAACCCATTTCCTTATCCGATAATGTTTATCATATATCAATTTATTTAACTTTTAGAAAAATTACTCATAGATACGAACAATTAAAATAGTATCTTATATTTTAATCCTTATAATTATTCTATAATTATTAATCACTTTGATTAATAATCATTTTATTATATGTAACCTTTAAATTTTTAAGACATTTGGCAAATAAATATAAGACAGTAATTTTAGATTAATTGATTTTAATACACAAAATCAACACTTTCATATTGAACTTACTGTATTAATGGTCTCAATTTAAGGTCTTCTCCCTAATTATCCAAACATAATGTCTCAAAGAGAGGAGGTAAAATTCTATTCCATGACCTATTAGGAGACTCTTAATTACAATTTTTGCTTCATTTGGAGGTCAATATTTTCACATGAACCGGTTTATTTTTCCTTCAAAATATAAGAAACTTTTTTTTTTTTTTTTATCGACTATCACTAAAAAAAAATTCCTTAGATGAATAATATTTTTTAAGCTATATGTAGTTGTTGTTGACTTTTGAAAAGCCTTTTAATTTTGGGTTCTTTTTACCTTTGTGAAACATTTTGTAAGGAAGTCTGAGTAGTTGTTGACTTATTAGTGTATTATTTATCAAAAAAGACGACTTATTGTAGTTTAGGAGAAATAGTGAATGGTTGGAGTAAAAAAAATTAACCAACCTACTACTACTTCCACAAATTTTAATAACCCTTTTTCAATAAAATAAAATTAATATATATATTTTTTGGTACATACAAAAAAAAAGATGACTCGAAATGCCAATTATTACATCACAATCTTCTTATCATAAATATTTATATATTTAAAAATAAATAGAGTAAGATAATATATTTCTTTTTATCTATATTTTTTAGCACAAGTCCAATGGTAAACCCCAAAAAAGGGTTAATATTTTCATAAGACAAATATAGACATTGAAGATGGCCACAAAGAATAGCTTAACTTCGAAGAGAGACGACGATATTTATGACTATTATTAATTTTTAAGGTTATTGTCGAAATTTGGCAAAGGTTGGAATAATTGTAGGAATGCAAAAATATAAAGTAAAAGAAGAAGTGCAATACAGAACTGATTCGGAATAGGCGGCGAGATTCTTGCAACCATATAAGAAAATCTTAAATTAAAATCAATCAAAGGGGAATAATATATATTTTCGGTTGCTATATATATTTTCGGTAAAAAATTAACTATCTTGTTAAATTATTAGTATGTCGATGAATAAGATAGTTGATCCGTATATTTCCAAGACAATATTTAAATAATTGATTTTTTAATTAAAAATGAAGGGAATTCTTGCTACTCAATTGATTCTTGGGTTCGAAAGAGAATAATATTTGATTGGTTGTCACGAAGGCTTGGGAAGAATTATATGGCTGTAAAGTGAACATTGTTGCTCTCAAGTTGGCACAATTATAGGACTAAGGTTTTTTTTTTTTTTTTTTTTTTTTTTTTTTTTTTTTTTAAAGGTTAAAAAAAAATGGCAAAAAAAAAAAAAAAAAGGTTGGGTTTCTGTCTTGTTCTGATTGAGGAGTTGGAGCAGAATCATTGTCTTTCCGCGAGATGGCCATCCGGATACAGCTAGCTAGCTTTCTTAAAGCTTAGTTTTTTAATTACACAAATTTTAACTTTTTTGTTTTTTATTTTATACTCTTCCTTTATCTCCTAATAATAATAATCCTATTTTAAATTTACTAAAGTTTAAAGCCTAACAATTTAGATTTTGAAAATGTTTGTTAGGGTGAATTACATCTACATGTTTTGTGATTTTATTAAAATATCAATTTCCCTGGAGTGTTTAACAACTGTCAATACTTTTCTTGACCAAAATCAAACATTAACAATGTCAAAAAATAAAAAAATTTGACGATATTTTGTCAAAATGAGATTATAAAATAATGTTATTTTTATTTTTCATCACAAAAATAATACTTACGTCATTATTTTTGTTTATTGTTTGGGTCGATCAGGGAACTAGTTATTAATTTGAATAGTCAAGAGATATACTTTATTTTTAAAATTTGAAGGGATATTGATAGTTTTACCAAATTACAAGTGAGTTAAATGTAATTCACCATATATATTAAAATATATAATTATATTTGTTGAACTAAACCAGCATATTAAATGATGAGATTATTTTTTAAAATAAAAATGGTAATATTAAATAATAAAGAGGAATATTGAATTACTGAGTGAGTATTAGCACTAAAAAATAAACGGTGACAGCATGATGTGTAATGTATTAGGGTGGGTATAATTAATAAACATAATGATTATAAAAATATAAAGAATTGTACAAAACCAGAAAACGAAACAATTGGCAACCATTTGGTAAAAGTCAGTTAGTGGCACAATGTTTTTTTTTTTTTTTTGGGATAAAATTTTAATTACACGAACAATTTTAAGCCCATAAAGAAACCTAGAATTTGATGCGTTATTTTACGCAAATTATATGTTGTACCACTAGATATATGTAACTAGTAATACATCACCACTCTCACTATAAGAGAGAGATACACGCTCTTCTCTTCTTCTTCTTCTTCTCCAAAAACGCAGTTCCTTCTTTTTCAAGGATCACTTCTTCTTCTTCTTCTTCAAAAATCAGTTATTCTTCTTCGCTGTACTCCATTCAAAACTGCATTTAATCAAATCTTTCATCCAAACACAGATTTAACGGAGATCGATGATTGTATTTTCTGACGAACAATACCAAATACAACGGAAAAATCACGTCTTCTTAAAAAAATCATTTCTTCTTGTTCAAAAATAACTTATTCTTCTTAAAAAAATCATTACATCATAAAGTATGAACTGTATTTGATGGATTAACGGAACTTTATTTTCGCGATTTAATGTTGGGTAATGTATTAATGATGTTATATTCGTGTTTTCTTATTCAAATAATGCTCTGTTACGCCACAATATGATATATAAATATTTTCTGTGAGGTATTGACACTTTCATGTGAAATGGGTTGCTTCTGATTCTTTCCCACTGCTGAACTTGGTAGAACGGGTTATGGGACGTAACTAGACGTAACGGGACGTTGCGGGAGATAACGGGATGTTGCTGCTTTGCATTGTGGACGTAGCGAGACGTAACAGGACGTTGCTGCTTTGTATTTTGGACGTAGCGGGACGTGGTGGACTGTGTTCAGCTAAAATTCACATGTTTGAATGTAGACGTGGTGTGATAGTTATTTTTGGACGTGGTGGTAGTAGTTATATTCCAATTAATTTAGTCCCACATGAAAAAAAAATGGTAGACATTTTTGGACGTTGAGGCAGTGTTAGGAGATGTTGTGGAAGGTGTTATGTGAAAAATTCAGCTTAAATTCACATGCTTGGATGTAGATGTTGCGGCAGTTATTTTTTGGACGTGCGGGGACGTTACGACAGTATTATGAGACGTTGTAGAAGGTGTTATGTGAAAAATTCACCACATGCCTGGATGTAGACGTTGCGACAGTTATTTTTTGGACGTGCGGGGACGTTGCGGCAGTGTTAGGAGACGTTGTGGAAGGTGCCATGTATGAAGTTGTATTGCATGGACGGTTCAGGAGGGCATAACTCGGCACTCGATTGTCCGATTTGGACGCGCGAGTAGTCAATTTGATGATTCTCGACGAGATCTACGCAATGGACATGATAGACGGGCATTTGGAGATTGGTCCAATATTAGGAATCGTGTGGTTTTGGACGAAAACTTTAAAGGGTCATAACTTTGCGCTCAGTGGTCCGTTTTAGACGAATTTTTTTTTAATTTCATATAACTTTTCGAGATCTATCCAGCCGCAAACCGCCAATCCAAACTCCAAAAAATGCCATATTTTAAAAGATACGGAAGATTTTTAATAATTTCAAGGGTTTTTCGAACTTTCGACGAAACATTTGACATGTATAAAAAATAGTTTTTTACGATTTGCCTACATGAAAACCTTATTCCTCCGGGGTTCTACTGACCTATGTATTTGGAGATGAGAATTTCAATATTGACAATAGTGATCTTTTAAATGACATGTACAAAAAAGTGTAATTAAATGTCAACTAACTTTAAGTGGATTAATGACAATTAAATTTTTTGGAGAGTCACAAGACTAAAATAACCACGATTCGAGTCTCGTCCCTGACATTTTTTTTCTACTAATAGTTACTTAAATGGTATCCGTTTTTTACATTACTAAAATCAGTTTAGACGTTTTTGGACGTTGCAGCAGTTATTTTTTGGACGTATGGGGATGTTGTGGCAGTGTTATGACACATTGTGCAAGGTGTTATGTGAAAAATTCAGCTTAAATTCACATGTTTGGATGTAGATATTTTTGGACGTTGCGGCAGTTATTTTTTGGACGTACGGGGGCGTTGCGGCAGTGTTAGGAGACGTTGTGGAAGGTGTTATGTAAAAAATTCAGCTTAAATTCTCATGTCTGGATGTAGATGTTTTTGGACGTTGCGGTAGTTATTTTTTGGGCGTACGGGGATGTTGCGATAGTGTTAGGAGATGTTGTAGGTGTTATGTGAAAAATTCAGCTTAAATTCACATGCCTGGATGTAGATATTTTGGACGTTGCGGCAGTTTTTTTTGGGCGTACGGGGATGTTGCGGCAGTGTTAGGAGACATTGTGGACATGCCTGGTTGTAGACGTTGTGACAGTTATTTTTTGGACTTTGCGGCAGTTATTCTGAGACGTTGTGGACTCAATGAGGAAAAAAAAAAACAAGGCACGCACGTCGATACTATATATAATATAAGTATATGTATCACTGGTACAAGATATTCCTTCTGGTTATTTTATGGATGACATCCTCATGATTACAAATTATACAAAGTTTTTAAACACAACATTTATATCCTCATTCTCCTTATAATTTTGTAATAAAAAATCTATCGAATCATTTTTTTAATTATCCAAAAATTATCGTAATTAATTCTCATGTAACAGTAAAATTTTCTTGTTCATCGAAATATCTAACTCTCATTAGTTATTAAATAAGATTATTTCGGTCGATCAAAATTTAAGAGGACAAAAAATTATACATTTCATATTATAAATGAACAATTCAATCAGTTTTAAAACATTTATAACTAATAAGAGTTAGAAATTCATTGCAGAAATATATACTCTCAATTCTTTGAGACGTTGAGATTTGTTTTCCATCACAAAAGGTTTTAATAATTGAAATGAATTTGCGTAGTAATTAATACACCAAAACTGAAATTTACAAAGAAATATATATTGAAATTGAAGCTCTAAAAAGTTGACTAACCGACTTCCATGCTCGTATTTCTTGACTTTCAAAGAGTTGAATGGCAGAAATTTGGACGTTGATCTGAAATTGGGTCGGTCAGTACTTCAAGTAATACGTTTATAATTTCGTCTAAGAATAATAATTTTATTTATTATATCATTTTAATTTAATAAAAATAACTATTATTATTTCACAAGCATTATTATAATTATTATTATTTTCTTCCTTTTAATTTCCAGTTCATTCTTTTGCATTTGTAGATATTAAAATAATTTATTGTAAAATATTCAAATAGTAAAATTCTTATATTTTGTTTTTTTAATATTCATCATATTATAAATATAACTATTTTATATCGTAGTGAGTAGAAAATTAGGGTATGGGTGACGAAAAATTATATTATACACTTACAAGGCATTTGCAAGGTGCTCTTAATACTTAATAGAAAGAATTTTTATCATTTAATGTGATGGTCTTGAATGTATATTATTTTTCACCCTTAATCAATGTTATTTTAGTATTTGTCAAAAGACACATTGTAATATAAATATTATTATATAACGATTAGTGTATTATTATTGGACGTTTGTCAACAAATTAATATATATATATATATATTATTTCAACCATGGACTCTCGACTCAATTATCGCCATTTGTATATATGCTTAATCAATCTCCTCTCTTGTTAATTTTAATATAAAAAAAAGTCTTGCACCAACCAAATCCTTATCGCTTTCCTTTCGAATGTGTAACATATAATTTGGGCTTAATGGGGTTAGACTAGAACAAATATATGAATTTAAAATTTTTAGTTATTCTAACAAAATTTATTCAACAGTTTGTAATAGTTTTTTTTTTTTTTTTTATGGTGTTGAATTTATGTTTTTTTTTTTTTTTTGGGTCACATACTCTAATTTTTATGTTTAAAATATAGTATTAAATAGATCTCAAACTTAATCTTTACAAATGAATAAAAACGTCCCCTTCTTTAAACTTAATTAAAAAGTTAGAGTCATTATTAGAAGTAGGATTTTATTTAATTTGTGCACAAGAGGGGCAACGTACGTGCTCCCGACTACTTGCTAATTTACTAGCATTTAGCCCTTGCCTTTTCTTGCCAACGCCCTTTATATTCTTCCCAACAAATACTAATTTAAATTAACTAACATTGTTTTCTCAATTTTTTTTATTATTATTATTTTTGGTTCGGCAACAACCAACAAAATGGTAAACATCGATAATGATGCTCCAACCAATTAACAAAATTCATATAATAATACAATTTAACTAAACTACTAATTACAATAGTGATTGACCCTAACTAGGCATGAAAGTTTAAATAGATAATTAAACCACTAATATTTAAATATTAACCCAATATTGGTTTTATTAGTCTAAATTTTACACCAGGTCTAAATGAATATTTCATCATAAGAGCAGTTAGTTTATTTAAACACTGATAAATATTAATTTGAAATATGATTAAAAAATGTGACAGTTTAATGTGTCCGAATTTAATTAATTCAATCACTTTAAAATTGATTCTTGTAGATTCAGTTATATATATATATATATATTTTATACAATTGAGAAATCGAATTTCACTTATAAATAACTGATAAAAACGGACATTTTCGATAATGTTGAAGGAGACATGACAAGTTACCTTTACCATGCTTCATGTCTATCCTAACAAGTTGTCCCTTTCCATATTAATTAACACCATCCAAATAATAACTTAGATTAATAAAGTTATATGATGCAAATATTTAACAATAATGACAATCAGTTTTTATCACTAAATCATATCATACTATTAGATTATACCTAAATAAATATTCTCGTATCTAAAGTCCGGCATGTATGTGACCTAATAATCTTAATCACAATTATATTATTTTCTTGTCTATTTTTTTTTTCAAACAAATTCATTGCTAATTCAAATATATACCAAAAAATCTATCTTAACATTTTTTTTACCAAGTCTAAGTCTGTATAATACTCTAATCCACAAAGAATGATCATTTAATTATATAAATAAAGAACTGTTATATTATGATCCCACCAAGTGATTTAAGTCCCCCACGCCAATTCTTGGTTGCTGATGGTGCGTCTGCTTTACTTACTTCAAAGGGAAGGCCATTAATCCTTAATATGCATGTCGAGTAAACTAAGAATGAGCAACAATGGAGATTACAAAATCATCATGCTCATTCTAAATGTGGGAAATTATGTTTCTCTTCAGTCCACCCTGCTTCTCTTTCAAAACAAATCAGGGGAAGACTAAAAAAATACACAGAAACTAAGCGAAATGCTCTGTTTTGAACAGTTATCTGACTCCTGGAACAGCACAGCCATTTGAAGGTTTCAAGAGACTGCATTTAATGCTTTTAATGGCGTCCCTTCGAAGTGAAAGAGGGTTCACTCCTGCCTTATGAGCTGCAATAACTCCTATGGCTTCCCAGTAGTTAGAGACCTTGACCTGGAAGATGAGACATCAAAATTTTTCTTAGAGAAAGACTTGACTTTGATGTGTTAACAATACTTGAAGTAAATGATCAGTAATCAGCGATAGTCCCCCGCGAAACCTTTTGAAGGATCCGTATAAATGCAAAAATTTCAGTTACATTGTGTTCTACCAACGCAGATAACACAGAACCCCGCACCCTTCCCTGCCAGGACCCCATGAAAAAAGGAAAAAGTAAACACCCTCAAGTGTTCTTTGAAGCTGCTTCCTCTTTAAGTAGCATACCTGGTGAGATAAAGTCATTATCTTCTAGACTATAACCTTGAAACAGAGCATGGGATCTCCCAAATAATGTAAGCGAAATGAATTCTTACTCGGGCATGTTTGTCTACCACCTTTTGGAACAAGTTCTCATAGTAAGGACTAGATACATCATGTAAAACATATCATAGCATGCCAATCATATCGTATAGTCTTAGTTAAAAAGAAAGGAAGATGCACTTTTATTTACTGAAAAGAAAAGGTGAACTTGTCTAGTTGTGAATCTCACCGCTTCAATTCCAAGTTTGTCAGGTGTGTCATCAAGAACTGTTTCATTCTCTTCCACAGCTATGATAAGAGGCTGAAATCAAACCAATGTTATGCGAAGAAAAGTTCGTGGCGGGATATCACTAATACAAAGTTAAAGTTATATATAAGAAACTTTACTGTTTTTTGCATGTCCAGTCTTGCAACACCATACGATATGCACTGAAATAAAATCTAAAAGGAATCTGTACAACAAACAATACCTTGATTCTCTTCCTATTTGCAAATGCAAGTGCACCATGTCCTCCACAAGAATTAATAGGTAAAATGACACTATCCACATCACTTGATACAATGCAGTCTCTCTCAGTGAACGAAGAAGTCTTCACTACGTACTGAGGGGCAGTGATTAACCCAGCTAGAACACATGGCAAGAAAGTGTATCCAGTCTGTATTTCAAGAAACAGTATATACTTTAGAGAGCAATAAATACAAAATCATCAACAAAAGGATACAGGACAAACTGTCTGTCAGATTTGATAATGGAGTATATGGAGGGAGAGAGCATATTGAGAAGAAAATAAAATGAGGTTCAAATTTCTCCCTTTAGTTGCAATAGGTCTATGTACTGATCAATCAAACTCTACTAACCTCTTCAGCAGCAGATTTTGGACTCAGAGGAACACTTAGCGGAGCAGGCAATACTGCAGGGGCATGAGCACAGGGAATACAGAAATTCTTCACTACTAAGTGGCTTATTATTGCCTCCAACCCCGCCAAAATATCTACTCCCTGTAGTTTGAAAAGAATTAGTTTGATGAATAAATTTTGAATATCTACTCCTGGAAATGAATATGATATTTAGAGTATTTAAACAATCAGTTTGTTTAATAAATTTTCCTGGTCGTCAATGAAGTTTTAGGAAATCAAAGCAAAAGAGGAAATATGATAATGCAGCAGTATCTACCCTCCAGTCATTTCTATGTGGTTGGGGGGGGGGGGGGGGGGGTGTGAGGGGGTTGTTGTTTGGAGAGAGACAGGACCAAGCAATCTGTTTTTGTATCTCAACAAGTCATTTCTATTTACTTTGAAATGTAACTAAGAATTCTGTTGGTGTCCTTCAAAATATATCAGCTGCTATAGATGCCATTAGCATTGCATGATATCTAGAAATCTTGAAGGATTCTTATAGGTCATCAACTTTGAAAGTAATCAAACTGGTAACAGATTTTGGCTCATGAAGTAGGGATGCCGTGGTAGTTCCTTTTATAAGGCACAGAGAGTCAAAACCAAAATAAAGCTCTAACATAAATGAGAGGTAAAGTTCAACCACAAACACTCAGAAGCCAATCTAGTTAAAATTTTTTGACACGAAAATGAGCAACACTAACAATCTGAAATTGCTTACTGTTCCTTGTCGATAATCATCAATATCTCCAATATCATCATCAGGGAAACGTGCCACAACTGCAACTGCATTAACCCTGGATCTTGTAACCAATGTCTCCACAGCTCTTAATAGTGAATCAGGATTCTGTATTCTCCCAGTCGATTGACCACGATTGGGGTCAATCCATATCTCTGGCTGTCCAGATTTCAGATAAATCAGAAAGAGCTGCTTCTCCTTAATAGACTGCCCTACTCTTAGGACCAGTAAAATCTATCTAAACTATTTTGTAATGCAGCATGAATAACTTATTTCTCCATTCTATTACCAGGTGTCACAACATACCTTTAAAGGAGTATCAGTAACTGTACATTCTACAATAGGCAAGCCAAGAGAAGACCTTGCAGCATCAACGACTTGCAGATGACGAAGACGAAGATCTTCCTCAATTCCAGCATCGAGGATCAATCCAATCTGCTCCTCATAACAAATCCAGCATGTGGTTTAATGATAAGCACAAGGTAGAAGCTGTTCAAGCATACATCAAACACTAATATCTTTCATCTGAATAACCAGAGAAGACAATATGACCCATAATTTCAAGAAAAAGTAAACAGGAAATCTTATAAGCATACCCTATTCTGGAGAACTGGTTGTAAAGCCCAAAGCCCCTCAGCAAATCTATCAAGAGCATAGCCCTCTACATACAGCACATTTGGCATCGGCCAATACAGCATTGCTGCATTAAGAACCTGGAAGAATTACAAATTCACAAAAGAGAAAAAAAAAAACCAACACAAACAAACACACAATTTTGGTTTAGGTAAAGTTAAAAAAGGAAAAAGCATTTCTAGCATTAGTTAAACAAAACTTTGCCAGGATGAAACCCATAATTTCCATTCAATAAATTGGTATTACTCATAAGGTTCCGGATTATAAAAAAAAATTTTAAAAAAACATTTGAGTTAAAATGTAAAAAAAAATCAAGAGAATTATATATCCTATTGACCAGCTTTTTGAGATTGTATTTAGGGGACTTTTTGTGAAGCTTAAGCAGAAGAGTCATTAGTTACAAACTCAGTCTCAATTTCTTCTTTACAGAACTTAATCAAAGTTTCATCATCAAGGAACCAAGGGTGAGCGACATTGTGCAACAGGCATTCGACCTGTATCCCAAAGAGAAAAACTCCAGATGGAAGAACACCTTCACAAAGAAACATTTTAATATCCTTTAGCTTATACTATTTCCTACAACATTCAAGGCACATTAGCAAGTTCTTCCAAAATCCAATTTCTTTTAGATTCTCCGACTACCTTGATACCATATCACTCACTACTCACTAATCACCATCCTTCCGCACAATAACACATATAGATAAATTGAGAGTACTATAGGCTTTAGCATGTTTTCTCGAAAAGTACTTTGGCCTGAACATGAAAGCGCTGCAGCACTAATAAAAATAGTCAAGCACTTTAAATTCTTTGTGTTTGATGATTTATTTCTGAGCCAATCAAGCTAGCTAAAACCGCAGTCCCAAATTTAGTACAATTTTCCTATTTCCAAATTGAAGCAAAAACTCTATGAACTACCATTTTGACATATAAGTATCTGATTAAATCAAAATGAAGCACAATCTTTAAAGGAGGAAAGAAGGGCATACATTAGGATGGGTGATGAGGCAGTCAACAACAGTAGAAATTGCTCGAGCCACTGGCAAAGCATCACCAGCGTAGCCACCAATGGCTGCCCCCACCCCAGTTGGCACTATCATCACACTTGTGTATGGCCTCTTGAACTGTTGTACCAAAAAATCCCCAAAATAAAAAAAATAATTGAACACCAATTGATATAGCACAAATGCTAATTACATACAAAATACTAACTTGATGATTATGGAAATCTGGTGAAAGAGAGAAGAAAAAATTAGAGAAGAATTTCGGGATAAAGTGCTGACCTTGTTCGCGGGAAGATGAAGTGAACTGTAACATGAGATTCTGCATTTGAATGGGAGGGAGCGGTGGTGGGGTTGGCGGAGAAAGGGGAGGCTCCGGGCGCCGGTGGAGGAGAACGGACGGCTGAGACTGAGCAGTGTCATGGCTTATAGTGGATTTCAAGGATGTTTCTGCGCGCGCTCTGGGAGGCGAGGGAGGAGATAAAGGTTATAATTGGCAATAGCATTTTCAATTTTTTTTTTTTTTTTTTTTGAGGATTTTTCAATATTTATTTAGGATTGTTTTTGTTTGGAAAAATAAAACAGAAGAAAATTTTTTATATTTTTGACATTGATGAGTGTTTTGAAAAGCTTATACTCATAATTAATTAATTATATAATATTAAATTTAAGGATCAAAGTTAATTATTTGTAATTTCGTAATTATTTTATTGTAAGGTAGTATTATATTCCTTTCTTAAAAAAAATGTAATATTATATCCCCTTCTTTTTCTTATTCATTTTTCCTTTCTTTCAAAAAAAAATTAATTTTAATACGTATTTTTTAGTTAATTGATTAAGACCAATTAAATAATTTAAAATATTATTTTATTTTATATTTAAATATTATAATTAAATATTATTATTGATATTTCTTAATTTGTAAGAGTAATTTTAACTTAGAAAACGAAAAATAAAAAAAAAATAGGATACAAGAAATAAGGATTCCTATTTGGGCATTAGCTAAACAAAACTTCAACCACAACGTTAGTTCATCATAATTTGATGTCCTTTCCTGTGAATTTCATAATTTGCTGCGTAAACATTCACTCAATGAACTTCAATGGCCTCATCATCACATTATCTTCATGATCTAGTATCTGCGAAATTCAAGAATCAAATTGAAATTTAAGCCATTAATTCAATCATATTTTGTAATAATTATCTGTACATAATTACAAATTTTCTATTTTAACTGTAAAGAAAATGAATCCTAATTGCGGAATTTGAGCCATATAGGTTCGATTCTAATTATATGTATCGAATCAAAATAAGGTTTTTAAAAGATGTAAATTAGGTATTATTTTCATGTTTTTTTAACTGTTTAAATGTAAAAATCGAGTTTTTGGATGTTATAATTAAAAAAAAAAAAAAAAAGGTGTAATTGGAGAGGGAGAACTTACATGGCAATGGAAAACATAGCCAGGCTCTGCAGATGCATCAAACGGATAGGATTGATTCGAGTGTATGAATGAAAATCTCACTAGTATTTTTGTAACATATCCAGGCATCATCTTGTACACGTTCTTCCACCCTTTCTCGTGAGCCAGCACCTCTACTTTTGCGCCACGTGCATACTTTCCTACGTGGCACTTAACCGCATCGTTATGCTTCAACATGCATCCTTTAAACTCCTCCTCATTCACCAACTCCGTCTGATCCAGTACTACAAAAAGACCCAAATGAATATGCAACGGGTGATTGTCCTCCGTTAGATTAATCACATACCAGATTTCGCTCGTCTCAACTCTCGGGATCTCCGTCGCCGGTGCTTCGTACGGCTTCCCGTTGATATACAAATGTGTAGGCTCATCGATCTCACTTGTGTACTCGTACATCGCAATGTACCTCGTTTTAGTCACCTGGGATTCGTCAGCCCTCGGATACTTAATCAACTCATTTGGAACGTGGGATATTTCGTGTTCTTTGTGTGGGTTTATGATGAATTTCATGACCATGCTATTTTCTTCATTCACAGGATCACCTGAGGGGTATGGATATGGTGCATTATTTGCTAGGATAGCTGAATTGGATTTATACTTTGAAAAGTCAACTATCACGTCAGCAATCTCGGAGGGTGCCAACAAGAATTCTTTGAGGATGACAGGGCGGTCGTGATAAGCTGAGTCAGATGCCACATGGACGAATGTCAAATTGTTCTTGAAATAAAACCTAAAGAATCGAGCGTTACTGGCATTGATGATCCTGAATCGATACTTCCTTCGTTTTACGATCTTGTAAGGCCATGCCTTACCGTTGACGATGATCGCATCGCCGAAGTACTCTGGCTGCCATTGCGGGTGTATGGTGGGATTATTTCCTGTGGAGTTCATGAAAATCGAACCATCGGAGCGGAAGCTACGGTCAAACACGACCAACGGACGATCAAACTCTTCGTCATATGGTAACCCGAGTGGAACCTCAACATTGGGTTGTCGGATAATGTAGGCCCCAACCAAGCCAGCCAGAAGGTTGACTCTAGTCAAACCCATTGCATGGTCATGGTACCAAAGGGTGCCTGGATGTTGAACATTGTGGTAACGGTACTTTTTCTTGGTCCAAGTGGGCCCACGCTGTCGGAAGTTTCTGGTGAACCATGACTGAGAATGGCCGTCGCTCTCCGGTTCATCTATGCCGCCGTGGAGGTGCACCACCGTGGGGATGCCCATTTTTTTGGGAGGAATAGCAGTGGGGATGGTGGGGTCCCAAGGAAGAATGTGCTTTGAAGGGAGGTGATTTAGCCACGTCACGTATGTGGTTACCCCGTGAAGGGCCTCGATGGTTGGTCCAGGAATAGAGGCAGCTTGTTTTGACGTACCATATGCAAAGACTGGAGTTGCAGGTACATCCCTGTGGAATTTCTGCAAAGATAAAGGGAATAAAACCATGCATTATTAGTACAATTTTTCTTGATTTCAGACGGAGGGGAACAACGTTTGATTGAAGATGACGGTTGGAATTAAGTATTGGACATTAATGGCAGGTTCTTGAAACAAGAAAGTGTGGATTAACGTTAACCAAAGAAGAAGAAAAACAACACAAGTACTTATTATAAAGCAATAAGGTTGTTGGTAATGGGGAACATTGGCCTTTGGGGAGAAACACAAATGCGGGATGACTTGATCTTCTTTCATCTACTCGGAGTATGGAATTCACATGTCGATCCGCCATGGAGAATAATATAAAGAACCCCCCACCCACCCCCCCCCCCCCCCCCCCCCAAAAAAAAAAAAGGCATAATGTAAAATAAGATAATGATTCAGCCATAAATTCTTTGTGGGCAAGATGAAAAGTTACATTTTAGTTGAGGAAATAATGGTACATAACTAAATATTTTTTATCCCAAGAGAAATGTAGTCTAAATCGTTGCACTTTCTATTTAAAATCAATAGGTCTTAGATTTGGATTTGAAGGTCTTAAATTCGAGTTATTGCGGGAGTAGGTTAGTATGTTTTATGTCTTTTTTTTATTAAATATATACATATATATATATATAGTATTGGAAAAGAGGCTTTTACATGTAGATATAAATAGTGCATTATTAATTTGAAAGTTCAAAACATAGAAAAGTGGTGCCTAGAAAATGAATACAAGATTCATGAGCATTATTGTACTCACTCCTTTATCCCCACCAAACAAAAAAAAAAAACAAACTTTGAAGCTTGTTTTAATGTTGCCATATTACTTTTGAGTCATTGCAATAATCATCAAAGAAGGTTTGGCTAATCTCAATATTTTTTTCTCAAGTGGAGCACCTCCACTATCATCATTAGCACTAGTTAAGTGATTTTACAAACATTCTCATTAGTAGTGAGAATCTAATTATTATGAAAGGGCTTATGATCTTCTGTGAGTAACAGGGAGTGTCACAAAAGATCTAAATCCATAAGAAAATCACTTTATTATTATTTTTTTATATATAAAGTGATTCGAAAAGAACTATTATCTTAAAGTGGTGTCTAGACTACATTCTTCTTATCAAGAAAATCAATATTTATTATTGTTTACATTCAAATGAATTTATTTAACTAAAATAATTTAATAAATATAATCTTTTATAAATAAAGAAAATAATTTTTTTTCTTTTAAGAGAAAGAGGTATAGCATTATTCCTTTTTTTTTTTTTTTTACAGGGCGAACCTTTTAAAAACAAATTAATCAATGTCTTATAAAAAAAAGGAATGAAGTATCATAGAAAATAAAATTTTGACATAATTTTATTTTTTACACGGAACATTAAATAAGTGGAACTCAAAAGGTATTGATTTTAAATGGCAGTGTGAATTAGTGGATAACAACTGTAAAAAATTTGAAAGTTTAAACTTATAACTAAGAAAGATTTCCTAGAATATAGAGTTTTGGTTATCTCGAGAAGCTAAAGGATAGGAGTATTGGCAAACATTTGTCTTTTTTTGGGAAGAAAAAGGTAAAAATGCTGCAGAATGGCATAATTTTGACAGCATCTTCAAGAGCCACAGAAAAAGAACAGAACCCAAAAAAACCAGCATGCTTCAATATTCATGCTTGAGAGAGTAGTAAAGTAATGGGAAATTGGAATGAGTTTTGCTTACCCATTTCTTCTTAAACATGCCAATCTTGAGAATTTTAGGTTTGGAAACGCCATTGGCAACCTCATATCCATGGATTCTGGGCATATCTGGAAGCTCATCAACAAACATTTTCAACTTAGAAGGATCCATTAGCCTGTCTTCATCATCATCAGCCCATAATGTTCTAACGCACAGCGCCACAACAACAAGAAGAATCCCCACACGAATTCTCAATGATCTTTCCATTGATGCCACCATTTTGGCAGACTCCACGCGGAGAAAAAAGAAGTGTGTGTGAAAGTGTGTTTTGGAATTTGGACTGAAGCTCTAGTACTATGAATTATTGAAATTGGGATTGGAAAGATAATATTGAGGTTTGGAAAAATGGCTATATATGGGTGGTGGAATTGGGTGGGGAATGACTTTGTGTTCATAGGCCATGCATGAATCTCTCTTACTAGACTTTTTATGACACATACTTTGTCCTGTCTTTTGATATTTTTGTTTGCTAATTTTGATTGTTGAAAACTTAATTTCATAAAATGTAATTAAAGATAATCATGTTGTATAGCACGGTACTTCATCTATTTCATATTATAAATCTTTTCTTAAATTTGAAAGATATGTCAAATATATGTCATTTATTTAGTTTTAAGATAACAAGTAATTGTATTTTAAAAAATTACAAGTAAGTATTTTTACCTCTTTACTCTTAATTACTCATAATTTGCGGTGAGAATGAAGCAAATTCAAGCAAGGGAATCAAGAGGCACAATCAAAGATATGTATCAATTAATTTGGACTAATACTATACTAACAAAATTATGGTATGATATTAAATTAATTATAGTATAATATCAAGCCTAATTAATGTAGAAGATTGTAATAGACCAATTAGTACAATTAAGATTTATTATCCTGACTTAGTAAAAAAAAAAAAAAAGATGTATTAGCCTGATTTATTTAAGAGATCCTTTGTTTACAATATAAAGAGGACATTAACCTCAATGAAGAAACAAAAGTTGAAACTCAAAAAAAAAGTGTGTTATTTGTTAGAGTTATTGGGATATGTCTTTACCACGTAATACTAAAAGTTAAGTACTATTACCAAAAAATGGATTAAATAGGGTAATAATAAGATAAGATTTATAATTAAAAAGTGTGAAAGTGTGTAACAAATAATAGTTTTCTATATATAATATAAAATAATTTGAGTATTTATCATTGTAAACATACTTTGTCCAGTTAAAAACAATTTATAATTTATAATATGAAATGGAGAAAGTATTTATTATATAATGATATTTGTGGAGTAGTTGACACCTTTATTATTACCTAACTTCTTTAACTAATTTGAGTAATCAATATATCAATATATAATAAAATAAAACTTAATATTACGAAAACTTCCATTTGAAAGTTTTCAAATGTGTATGATATAGATTAATCTTCACCACAACTTTTAATTTTATTTAGGAGTACTGATGTGATTTCAAGGACAAAAATGATTAAACTTCTGAATTGTGGGGTTGATGACTTGATATATGCTTGCACAATCATGACATTTGCTCCAAAAAGTTTAGACATATTTCATCAACTTTCAAAAAAAATATGCAAAATATCCCATTCACCTGGCTCGAATACAATTACAAAATTTATGTGCACAATTAAAAATATCTCTAACTGAAGTTAACGTGCTAAGATGGGTGTTAGAATGTTTTCTTTAAACTAAATTTAAAAATAGTTGCAAGTTTGAGTATGGTAAAATAAAATTTTTCTCTTTATTTTTATAAAATCGGATGATTCCGATAAAGTTAAGATTTTATTCTGATTAAAGTAATGGTTAGCATTTCAATTGAACTAATCCATACCGAATAAGGCCAAATAAACCGCTGAAAAGTTAGCATTTGTGGTAAACTTAAGATCTTTGATTAACGTTCAAACTTAGAATTGCATTTTGTGAACAAGAATTGAATTGAAGACAGCAGCTAAGCCGTACGTAAATTTGCTTCTCAAAAGTGTAGAAACCCGAAAGCAATGCGCCCTTTAAAAGAGTGGGGAAATGAAGGATTCTTAACCTATTTTCACTTGGCATGTAGTGCAGAATGTGGACTGCCCCTGTTCTATTCCTTTTGTTGAGATGTGGCTTCTTCTTTTTTCCTTCACCAATTATTTGATATCTTGTCACTCATCTATCATTTGAATCCAATCATACATTGCACGTACTCCGGCCGGATTCTGACGCTGCATGCTTTCCGGCACTTCCCGGCAGCCAAGAGTGGGGTGGTGCATCAGCATTCTGACCTCCATACAGCAACAACTTTTTTGGTCATTGCTAACCTGAAAACCAATCTTCAGAGCCAGGCCAGGAAGTGGCACTAGATCTTTGGTCCTGGAAAATAAAATGGTTATGGATTCTGTTTTAGAATTTTATCATTAAAATCTCAGAAATCTCTACTGAAAAAATCGGCTCAGCAATACTACAATAAAAATGGATTGTTTAGATGTCAATGCATTGATAATCTTGTTGTTAGGCCCAGTCGACAAAATTGTGGGAAACCATTCAACGGAAGTCTGACAAAGAAGACAAGTTGTGCAATTGGCTTCCACAACTTTTTCCACAGGGCGGCCCAGTTCTTGTCTAATCATATATCAAATCATGCACCCAGATTTGTCTGTATAGCCCAGCAGTTAAAATCTTTTTGTTCGTAATAAAAAATATATTATACGATCATGAATTGATAATCACCAAGTCTCAAATTTCTTGTTTCTTTTGGTTGTTTGCTCTACCAAGGCAAATATTGCTGAAAAAAAGGCCTTGCATTTAATTTTGAAAATTTTTCATCACCAATATTGAAGAAAAGAACAGGTGTATCATGTGCAGAGCTGAAGCTCATCAACTGTACTCTAGAAAATAAACAATCTTTGATGCCACTTGAGGTTCAGTTATATGCAGTCATTCATGAGTACATAGAAACAGAGGTACCTTAAACCATTTTCCCTGCCAATGTTTTCTTCAAATGCCTTCTCATTGCCTAATGGCTTTACCAGTTTCATCGAGAAATACCTCGGTAACTGGGCACCTCTCCCTGAAGTCTGGAAATCTGCAGCAGATTGTAGGTAGATCTTTATAGTAGAAGTACATACTTTGTTGATGATAATCTGGAAATGAGAAAGGTTCACAGTTAGGCAAAAACAATCTAGTTTTCAATATTCAAATACAGCTGAACATATCAGCATCAATTGCAAGAACTAGACAGTTTAAAACCAAGACAGGTTTCCTTATCCAAATCATAACAAAGGAAACTTAGGAAAAAAATTTGGAAGACAGGTATACAAGAAAGAAACGTACATATATATAATAATGGCTAGTTTATTTCTGTAAAACATAAATGTGGATTATGACCTTGTTTTTTACTCATTATTTAACCAGTACAAGAAATCATTCGATGATCTAGTACCGTGATATGCAGTTTCTTATAAATATCTTTCGGGAAATTGCATGCAATATCATCTATCAGTTGTGAGAAAACTGGAGGACAAAAGCTCGTCTACACTATAGAAAAGGTAATAGAGATTCTGCATTACCATGCCTTTACTCAATCAGAAGATTGATAAACATTTCATAAGAGATCAAACTCTTGATTTCTTCCTTTGACGGAGTGTCTCACTGTAAGGATTTCTTCAAAGAGTACTAGCTTTCCACTACACAAAGAAGTAGTCTAATTACCCAAGAATCAATACCTTTTGATTTGATCTCCACTGCATACCATACCTCACGTTTTAGCAACCTTCATATTGCACTTGGAATCCAGTCTCTTAATCAACAATTAAGACTTTGTTGTTCTCCTCACCAAAAATCCCCACAAGAACATTTCCCATCTTTAAACAAATGATAGCGCACGGCATCTCTTACAAGAATTTCCCTCTGGGTGATCTTTGAAATAACTTTAGTTGCATTGTGACAATCCCTGCAAACTCGAAGGTTTTTCACTACTCTAATGGGTATACCAGGGGAAAAGAAAAGCAAACCAAAAGCAATAGCAAGCCTTTCACTATGGTAGTTCAGCATTTCTATTTTCTCTGACTCTTCAACATTATGAAGAACAGAACTCGTATCAGGAACGTAACCCTCCTCTATCATTTTACGCTTTAATCTCTCCAATTCTGCGTGTATCTGATCTAAAAATGGACTGGACTCGTCATCAGCAGAGAAAATGTGCACCTTGTTCTTGTATTTAATCCAACTAAATCCAGGTTCCTTTTTAACACCGTTCTCTCGCATTCTTCTTCTTAATTGAGCAACTTCATCCCATATTCCCCTAGCCGCATACATGCTTGATAGCAAGACATAGCTAGCAGGATTATGCGGCTCTAGTTCCTGAAGAGATTCTGCTGCCCATTTCCCAATTTCTATGTTGCCACGATTTCTACAGGAGCTAAGGAGTGTAGCCCAACCAATGGCATCAGGTTGGCATGGCATCCTCTGTATGAAATCTTTAGCTGCTTCTAATTTACCTGCTCTGCTAAGTAAATCAATCATGCAAGTATAGTGATCAAGTATTGGCTTGATTTTGTACTTCTCGACCATCGATTGAAAGTACTTAAGTCCTTCTTCTACCAATCCAGTCCTGCTACAGGCAGAAAGAATGCCAATGAAAGTAACACCATCCGGTTGTAGTCCATGGGCCAACATTTTCTCAAATAGATCAATTGTTTCATTGGCTTTCCCGAATTGTGCATAACCTGAAACCAATGCAGTCCAAGATACTTCATCCTTAAACGTCATCTCATTGAAAAGCTGACGAGAATCTCCTATACTTCCACACTTACCATACAGTGTCACAAGCGAATTGGCAACAGTAATAAAGGATACTAATCCAGTAACTAGTGCCTGACCATGAAACTGTGCTCCCTCTTCCAAGCTAGCCAGATTAGCACAGGAGCTAATTATACTTCCTAGACTAAAATGATCTGGTTTAACCCCATTTCTCTGCATCTCAGAGAAGATCTGGATAGCTTCCTCATAGTAACCATTCTGGCCAAACCCCACAACCATTGCAGTCCACGAGACAATATTTTTGCATGCCATTCTCTTAAAAACTGACTCTGCATACCTAATGCATCTACACTTTGAGTACATATCCACAAGTGCACTGCCAACAAAAATGTTATCATTTTGATGTGTTCTAATTGTGAAACCATGAATTTGCTTACCTTCTTCCAAGGCAACAAGTCCTCCACAAGCAGTTAGGACACTCCCAAAAGTAAACTGATCAGCAGCCAGTCCTTCCACTATCATCTCTCTAAACCAACAAATTGCATCTTTTTCCAGACCATTTTGTGTTAGACCTGTTATAATTGATGTCCATGAAATTGAATCTTTATCCGTCATTAATTTAAACAAACACATGGCCTCTTCCACAAATCCACACCCCAAAAAACCTTTAATCATTGTATTGTATACGACCAAATTCTTTTCAGGCAACTGATCAAAAACCCGCTTTGCATCACGTACCAAACCTAAGTTTGCATACATGTCTACCAACGGACTTCCCACAAAAACATATGACAAGAAACCACATTTCACAATTTGCCCATGTAGTTGCCTACCCAAATCAACCGAATCCTTGTTTGAGGACAACTTAAGCATGGTAGACAACGTAATCCTGTTCAAACAAACGAACCAATCTCTTATCATCAACTTATAGGCCTTTAAAGCCTCATCATACAACCCATGGGACTCATATCCAGAAATAACCAAATTCCAAGAGACCCCATCTTTCATTGGCATCAAATTAAACATTTCCTTCATCCTTGAGAAATCTCCTGATTTTGAATAAGCTGATAAAATGGTGTTCCATGAGAAAATGTTCGGTTTTGGAATTTGATCGAACACGTTACGTGCATAGGCTGTGCTGTTGAGCTTAACGTAACTGTCTACGAGATTGTTCCACAAAAAGGTTTCTGGGTTATCAAGGTTTTTCAGTATGAAGCAGTGGAGCTTCTTGGCTGGATTTAGCTTGTGGGTTTCACAGTAACCTTTGAGCAGAGAACAATAGTATTTGGACGTGTGAGACATGGTCTGGTTTGAGGAAGATTTTAGCGGGAACCGCGAATGATAATATCAGCTGGGCGTTAGGTCACGTGGTATATCACGTGTTTTGCTAAAACAAAGGGAAATTTCTTCAAAAGGACATTTTAGATTGCAAAATTTCCAATAGAGACATAAAAATTTTAAAATCCTCATCAAGGATATAAACTTATTCAACTTAAGATGTTCTTCTTATTATTTCTATTATTATTTGAATGAAACTCCAAATAATACAAATATATATATGACAATATGTATTCTAACGATAGACACTTACCGTTTAACACAATAGGTCTCGAGTTCGAGTCACTTTCATATAAAAAAAAATAATACAAATATATATATAAATAGTTATTACAATGTCTTTCAATATCTATTTTCTAATTTTATATAAAAAAATTTTCCTACTCCCGACATTAAAATCATCAATAATTTATAAAAATCAAAATCTAAAAATACCACTATCAGTTCATAATTTGTGTTAATAGTTAGTTTTTTTTTTTATGTAGCTAATATTGTAGTAATTACTTTAGTTTTAGACTTTAGTTGTAGAGATATAAGTTATATTTATCACAGTCATTAATTTAATTATAAATGGTTTTAATTATGAAAAATTAAACATAACTTTAAATGTTTTACTACCAAAATAATATTTCTTCTTTTCTAACTAATTGTATGATGTTTATCAAAAAAAAAAAAAAAAAAAAACTAATTGTATGATGTTGTACCAAAAAAAAAAAACTAATTGTATGATGTAAATAATTTTGGAGAAAATAATCAGATTATAATAAAAAGCGTTGGAGATAAAAATATTTATAATTGTCGGTAATAAAATTTAAAAAGAAAAAAAAAAACAGCCTTTGTGAATACAAATAAAAGTGTTTCTTCCTTCCCTACAGAATCCTTCCATCCCATGCCATCATGTCTGTTTCATCTTAGGAAACTTCAATCCTAAATTTATTAATTACTAAACGTTCATAATTAAATTTGTCACTAAAATTATATTATAATAAACTAAATTTGTATTTTTTTTCCTAAAATCAATGGGTAGTTCGGGTACAACCTCCTTCTTTGTATTAAAAAAAAAACGATAAATCCAAATTAGTTCATAAACAAGTACATTGAAATTAATGTGGACTCATAAAAGAGTAGGCTCATACTAATCAATCATGTAATTGCTCATTAATTACAATAATTGAAGTCCACAAACTGGAGTAGATATCAGCCATTAGGACAAAAACATAAGACTAATTATACCTTAAACTTCACATCACAGCAGCTAATAATAGAATTAATAATAGAGAGTAACAATTGCCAAAGATGGAACATTTCTGAAAGTCCATCCCTGCATTGTTGAAGATTTATAGTAGATTCAGCCTCCCAAAAACAAAGACAAAAAGCATCTAAAACTATCCACTTGCTGAGAAGTCAGCATCATCATATGATGAAACCACTCCCAAAAGATTACATGATTGAGCAGCTGCTTGTGTTCTCATCACTGAACATATCTGCAGTTGTTGTAGAGTGATCGCCATTGGGATTATAATTACTATAATTAAGGTCAGTGTTCATGTAAGGATGAACTGGAGGAGGACCATAGCTGTAGTAGTAACCGGTGCTCGAAGGAACGAAAGGCGATCTATTATACATCATCTGAGGTTGTTGCATAGCATGCCTGTTCTGCAAATTCATCAGCATTGAGGGGTGGATCTGGTTATACTGCTGCTGCGGATATCCGGCGTTCGTATTCATCATCATGGCTGAAGGATGATGATGACCTGCAGCCATCCCTCCTGTTGGGAATCCTGCAGAAGAAGAAGACGACCCCATGACTCCATTAGGCTGGACTTGATGGTAAACTCCTCCTCGGGCAGGACCATTGCCAGAATTGCCTGCTTCCATAATAGAACCGAAATTGTTTGCCCCATTTCCATGGAAACCAGCAAGATTCATCATTGCGTTAATATCATTATTTCCCTTCCTTCCTTCCCCTGGATTATTGACATTTGCACCTCTACCAAATTGAGCATTGTTCATCCTCAAAGCTTGCATTGTTTTCTGATCAATCCCAGCTGGATTAAACTTCACTCCCATATTCTGGTTAAGAGGATGATGATTTCCTTTCTTTCCAGCACTACAATTTGCACCACTGTTCATTTTACCATTGTTCGCTTGTTGCATAGCTGCTGCTACTTCTTGTTGTTGTTTCAGCAAGTTTACCTGGTTGGCTTTCTCCCTTAAAAGCCTGACATAATCGGCTTCATCGTCATCATCAACATCATCCTCGTCCTCTTCCTCTTCCAAGTTGAAGGGAAATTTCTGCTGGTTCTTGAGAGCTTCAAGACCTTTAACCAGGGCTTGCTTTTGTTGACCCTTGTTACTTTTATCATCCTTTATACAATTGGCCTTTTGCTTCTGGTTTTGGCTAGTCTTCTGTGACCAGAGCTCAGCAGGTTTTCCAGCCCTAACCAATTTGTTTATCAGGGTTGCAGAATCTATACCTCCTGATACAGTAACTTTCTGTTGTTCTGCATCTATGATAACTTGGTAAACTCCTGTTGACAAAAACAACAGTAACAAGAATTAAATGTCAAATAACCCAAGCCAACATAAAGTAAAGATTCAATATCATTCTAAAAAGTAGTAGCAAGAGATTGCATTTCCAACAGTTGTATGTTGTTGGAAATAGGAAAAAGCAACACATACACTCATAGTCTTCAAGAACTTGATATTGAAATTTACCATGCTATTAATAACAGATAATGTCAGTACAAGTCATAATGTCCAAAACTTTTCCATGACTATAATCATAGAATAATCACTAAAAATTTCCTAAACCTTTCCAAAAACTCAAGTGCAAAAAAGTCAGACAAAAGCTATTAGTATGACTTAAAAAAAGCAACAACAATAAGTAACAACCAGCTGCCCTAACAAACACAAAAGTGGATTTACATGTCAAACTAAAAAATGGGACAACATTTTCCAAGTAACCAAGAACTTGTCACCTTCAATTCTCTGAAGAATCTTTTTAACTTTCTGCTTGCATCCATCACAGTGTATGTTCACTCTTAGATCACAATTCTACAACAGAAGGGAAAGAAGATGAAAACAACCACATTAAACGAAAGAGGTAGGCGAGCAAAAAGAAGGGAGAAAATGATTAAATTCAACTGTTACAATAAATGCAGAGAAAATGGATATCTTTTCTGAGAGAACAGGGAAACAGGAATACCTGGATCTTGAGGAGCTTAAAGTCATCATCTTTAGTCATTTCTCCTGGAGGTTTGGAACGCAAAGATCTGCTACAAAAAGGGAAAACAAAATTAAAAACAACCAAGGCTTTTATATATATAGTAAGTAGAATGGAATTATTTTAAAAGGGGCTTTAAAACTCTATCAAACTAAGCTACATAAGCTATAAAAACAGAAGGGGAAAAGAGAGCAACAGAGATTCTTCTCCTCTCCCTTTTATATTTTCACCTCTTTGTTCTTTCTTAAGTTATATTATATTACTCAGAATCACACTCACATATAAACAAACAAAGCAGATAGCACATGCGGTGGGGGGATGTCTTAAAAGCCTAACAAAGTAGATGGGACTAAAGGGTACAATAAAAACAATGTAGTAATAAAAATTGAATGTGCCAACAACAAAAGAGGGAAAAAAACAAAATCCCATTACATAATTTATTTGGAAATTCAACAGTGGATAAGAGAAGATGCAGAAAACATAAGGAACAAGAGAATGGGAAGGTGGGCTGTGCAGAACAGAGATGAGCTCCAGAAATGGAGCGGGGTTTTAGTGATGAGGAGTGTAGGAGAAGGAGGAGGAGTTGGGGTTGGGGGGTGGAAGTTCTGAAATGATGTGATTTAACGTTAAATATATACTTATAAATTTTTTTGCAGAGAAAAACAATAAAAGAAGAACAGCGACTTGACAAGCCGACTTATATGCCTGTCATCCTTGTCTTTGTCACGTGGTTCTTCATACTGCTTCTGCTGCCTACTCCTCCTACTTCCATTTCCATTTCTCCCTTCAAAAATGGTGGATTCTATTTCTAAACACATCAATTTCTATATTTTAAGAATTAATGGAAGCGAAATCAAATTGGTTATAAGTTTCGGGTCTAAATCGACGGTAGAAACTCCTTCATATGAAAGTTACTCAAATCTCCACCCTGATAGCTTTTATTCAAGTGTCCAATAAAAATACAAAATTTTAATTTATTAGCCTTAAATTTGGAGTTCCTATAGCATCCAGTCGCAGAAGTCCTTGAAGTCTTTTTGGTAGCTCATCCATTAAGTCCGTGGAGATACATAAGCCTTATCTCCCCATTGATGCCAAGTAATCCCATGCAGAGTTCCCTTCATATAGAATGTGGGAGATTGAAGCATTAAGAGAAAATATAGTGTGTTGTATTTATTCCAACGAAAGAATACGTCGCCAGTCCATTATTAAATATCCGTTAGCATACGAACTATTAATAAACTATTAAATATAATTTGGAGTTGTGTTAATTGCAGACTCGGACAATAACAAATGCCAATTAGAGCATCAGCAATGGTTTGCTACTATTATTAGTTAATAAATGGATCCAACAGTGTCACATCAATTTTTTATTAATTTCTTATTTTACCTCCAATAATTTTACACTGCTATTGGTTAATAAATGGGTTCACTATAATATTATATTTATTTTAATTATTCACAATATAAATATTTATAATTATTATCAATATTTAAATTTATTTTACTAAATACATATAAAATTAATAAAACATAAAAAATCTATAAATAATTATTTCATAAAATATTAATTATAATAATAAATTTTAAAAATAAAAATTGATAATAATATATATTTTTAAATGTATAATTTGAAAAAGAGAGGGAAAAAAAGAAAGAAAAAAAATGTATAAAAAAATTTTAAAAAAAATGCTGACAACCGGGTGACTGCAGGCCACCCGTTAATAATTTTTTTTTTTTTTGTTTAAAGAGCTCCATTGGAGATGCTCTTAGCAACACTGTAATTTCTGCCAGCAACACAGAATCACCAAGCAAGAAGCTGATGCAACATGGATTAAGCGACCACTGCGAAATCTAATAACAAACACCCAACATGTTTTATGATTGCAATAAAAAACTCCATCTGTATTGAGTTACCATTGGAGCAGAAAATATTTATATTTTAAGTATATACTAAATATTTTAATTTAAAATATAAATTATAAAATTAATGATATTTGAAAAAACATTACATTACATTAAATTAAATTAAATTAAATTATTATATATATATTTATTTATTTATTTTGACAATTTGAAACCAAAACTAAAATTGCTGGTTCCGATTTTGATATAATTTTGTGAAATCGTATGCAAATTATACTCTATACCTTATGAATATATACCTAAAAAAATAATAAAGTGACGACAGTTCAATTATTTTTAATTATAAGCATTTAAATTTTATATATAAATAAATTAACAAGCATGGTTATTACTTTATTTTTAAATATATAATAATAAGTATATATCTATAGAGTATTTAAAAATAGAAAATTGGGAGAGTTGGAGACGAATTTTTGATATGAAATAATTATTGAAAGCATAAAGGAACGTGAAGTCAAATTGTTTTATATTTATTAAAATCATAACCCCATATAAAATTTGTTATTTTTTTTATTTTAATTGAAACGAAAACTAAATATGCCACGAAGAATTACAAACCACTAGCCGTTATGCTCCAAAAATATAACACACACTAATCTCTACTCGTAATATTGGTAATTTTGTTAAACAAGAAGCGTGTATCCATGATTGATCTCCATAGCCTAAAGAAATTTGTCATCTAGACGGTGTTTAGTAATCTTAATAAATTAATTTCTTAAAAAAAATACTCATTAATTAGAGAGTTAAAAGTTACATTAAATATATAAATAAAAAGTAAAAAAGAAAATTTACAGTAAAATTGTATGGAGATATGTGCCTTTGAACAAAAATACAGGGAATTAACAAGTGTTAAGTTTTTACCGTATTGAATTCCCAGTAATGCCGTAAACGTAAATTTAGCTCGCATCCCCAGACAAGGTCCGCGTTCAACTCGCACTTCTCTCATGCCGACGTATTTTTACAGTTTTAAAGCTAACCTTATTTATTTCTAAAACCTCCTTTTTTTTAATAAAAATAGTTCATCAATCCTATAAAAAGAAAATAGTGGATAATATATTTTCTATTAGACGAATGAAAAAAATTTTAAAAATATCATGTGCAAATAAATGATAAAAATAAATTATTATATTTACACATAAAATTTAGTCTTATACGAAGAAAAATACAATCGAAATATAGATTTTCGTAGTGAAAGAAATAAGTTTGAGTATAGATAATCAAAATCATTATTTTCTTAATATTTATATTTTCAGTTACAGTAAAATGGTATTTTAGTTCATCTTATTACCAACCAAGCATGGTACAACCAACAATGAAGAAAAATTATATTATATATTATTATTATATTTAAAAATAAAGATTTAATAATTCAGTAATTTTTAAATATATACATTAAAATTTTACATACTAACAAACTAAAAATTATTAAATTATCATTATTTTGTTTTTAAATATAATAATAAATATATATTCCTAAGATATATGATAAATACACGGGTTCATAATTCTGATTCATATTTATTAACCAAAATAGTCTTGGTTTTAGGGTTTGTATGGTGAGCTCAAAAACTTATTTGAAAATATATTTTGTATTTTAATATTTAATATTAATTTCATTGCATAAAAATAATTATATTTGTTGAAAAAAATATAATACAACAAACAGACAAAAATATTGTTTTATGCCAAAGGAGTATAATCTTTTGCATTTCTAATATAAAAAATATATATCCGTATCCATAAAATCAAGGTATTATTGTTTACTTTTTAATTTTTGGAAAAAGATTAACCTTTTTATTATAAAACAATTACGAAAGGAAATACGTTACATCCAAAATATTCGTATAACTTTGAAAAACTCTCCATCCAATACAATTTTTTGTTTTTATATAAACTTTTAAAAATAAATTTCTAGTATAAAATGCCAAAAAAAAAAAAAAAAAAAAAAGCAAAGAAACCTAGGCTAAGGAATGGGTGAGTCTAGAAGACTGGGCTACTGGCAAGGTTATTTATTGGCTTTGGTAATATATAGACAGAAGCCATTTAAAATACATGTCAGATTGCTGACATCTTGCATTTTTGTCTACAGTTTTTTTCAATTATCGGACACAAACATTCTTTTATACCATCCCCCGATTATATTACTTTTTAATTTTTTATGCCCCTCGCGAAACAAACCCTAAACTCAAAATGCCCACACATTTATACCCCTCACAAACGTTGTATTTCAATTTTAGGACTCTCCAAACGGAACTATTAATCTTTATACTCCATGTCTCAAAAAATTAATCATATTTAGATAATAATTTTATACTTTTATTTGCTTCGGATGAGCATTTACTTTCATTTGCAAACTGTAAGTCTTTTAGCATAACATAGCCAATTTTATCGAGAAAAATTAATAAAAGGAAACAAAAATTATTTACTAACAATACAATCAGGAAATAGCATCAATTTTAGCCTAAATGGTGATTGAGCATCGTTTGGTTGGTGCGAGAGAACTACGTAGGGGGTGAACTTATCTTGGAGTGGTTACAGGGGCAAAACTAGTTAATGGTTGAAGGGTGATGAAGCACCTTCATACTACCGAAAATACTATTATTAGGGTAGAATTTGAGATTGTATGGCAGTATGGCAACCATGGAGCCCCTCTATTGCCGCCCGCTGCCGTGAGTTGCAGAGTCGCCTGACTCTATTTTTTTTAAATGGTTGCCTACTGAAACGACGTCGTTTCAGTAAGTGGTAAAAAAAAGAAAAAAAATATTATGTAATATTCTTCTTTTTCAATTAGTGACAGAGTCTTCTTCGTCTCTTCTCTTTTAAGCTGACCTTTTTCGTTTTTTCTGCCATGCTTTTTCTTCCTCTTTTAACTACCATGATAGTGTAAATTTAGGGTAAAATTAACATCCTCATATCAAATTTTTACTTAATGGTTGTTATGGTGGTGGTAGTCCGAGTAGTACGAAGAGCACATTTATGGATCAAGCCTTGGGAGATGTTCTGAAATCTTCTCCGACAAACAAGTACAATGCATTTATATATGGTTCTATATCGGTTTTAGTTGATTATAAACAAGTACTGTGCTCTTTTCTTATTTATGTGTCTTATTTTTATTTTCTAAATAAAAATAAAAGATAAAATAATAATTTAAAAAATGATAAATAAAATAAATTACAATATTTAAGAAGAAAAAATGTGAATTTAGTCCATATAGTATGATCCAGTGACAAATTTAGTCCTGAACGTTTAGTAGTTAACAAATTTAGTTTTAAATTTTTCTAATAAGAGCACATTTAGTCCCCAAAATTTTTTTTTTCAGATTTAACAATTATTTTTCAATTCCGTAAGTCCATTGTCACGTGACATATATGTAGACGCCATGTGGACTAATGATACGTAGATGACACGCTAATAAGGTTGCACATGAATATAACTCATTGGGATAAATATTTTTTATCTGTTTAACTTGGTAAAATTCATGTGCAGCCTTGATGATGTGTCGTCCACATTTCATCTAGTGGGTTATATTACGCCACATGGTAATGAACTGATGGAATTGAAAAAATTAAATCTATATAAAAAAAAAAACTGTTATGAGACTAAATATGTTATTATTAGAAAAATTTAGTATTAAAATTGCTAACTACTAAATGTTTAGAACTAAATTTGTCACTGGACTATACTATAAGCACTAAATTTACATTTTTTCTATTTAAGAATCCACAATTACTAATTCACCCTACCCCTTACTAATCGATCATCTTTGTATTTTGAGTAACCAAAAAGAGTAAAACAGAGTACAAAAAGAATTGATACTAGGCTATGATGATGTTTTCACCTTTTATTGTTCTCCCTTTCCAAACACAACTCCAAATATTTGAACCAAAAAAATTACATTCTTGTCTCTTAATTAATTTTATGAGACAAGAAACTTTCAAGTATGATTCTAAAAGAATGAATTTACTTACTATTTTGACAGAAGGAAACAATCCATTCGACAAAGAGATTCGAAAATAGAAAATACTACGTTTGATCAATGAGTTGAATACTAGAAAACTTACTATATCACTTATTCTCGATAATAATGATGGAATTAAAAAATTATAAATGAGGGACTAATTTTACACTTAATTTACAATATGAAAATAATAATAATAATAATAATAATAATAATAAAAGGCTTGAAGAAGACCATCGAAGCTTGAAGAAGGAGGGCTTGAAGAAGATAACTGCTCTTTATTTAATTTTATTAAAAATAATGTCATTTCAATAGGTAAAAATTAAAATAAAAATGAAAAACAGACGACAGAAACCATAAAGGAGCTCCATGAAGATTCTTACTGAAGAAACAACCATACACACTACCCTATTAAGAGATATTTTGATGACATAAGGAGCTATTTGGTAAACTAGTTGGGAATCGAAATTAGAATATGTACAATAGAAATGAATTTTGTAAATCCAATATAATTGTTTATTTTGTAAAACGGATTTAGGTATAATTAACATTATTGATGTTTGGTTTGGATTGAGAATTGGTTTAACAAATTACAAAATATCCACTTTGAATGAGCAGATGAGTTTTGGTATAATATTGAGAGAGTGGTGAATTTCAACAAACTCATGTTTTGTGGGTTTCAATCCCAAACCCATTGATTAAAACCCACAAAACAAACACCAGTTTTCCTTTACTGTTATTCCCAAACTCATAGAAGATATCAAAACAAATAGCCCCCCTAAAGTGTTTCAACCTCCCTCAATTCTCCTTATGGCAATTTTATATTAATGCACATAATTGACTCAAAATTATGATTGTATAAACATTTTATATATAAAAAAAAAAAGGAAAATGTAACCATGAAACCCTAGTCCCAAGAGTGAAGAGTCGGGGAGGTGAGGGGACAGCAAAACAAAAGGTACAACATAGCTACACGCAAACACACAAAAGGTAACAGTAATACTACTACTGGTACTACTAGTAGGAGTGAGCGTTAGGACATAGGACCATTTATTTATTACCTCTTCTGTATCACCTTTACTTTAACTTCGCTTACTCTTCAAGTCTCTTTTTCCCTCTTCGTTTTTTCAACCCTCCTCATTATTACCCTTTAACTGTCACCCTTTCCTTTCCTCTTTTTCTTTTTATCTTTTTTGTTTCTTTCCACAAAATATGTCCACCCTCAATTTTTAAATGAGCCCACTTATATTTATTTACCCATCAAATTATTAGTATCATTTTGAAATTTTTTTATAATTATATTTATTTTAATTGAATCAACTTAAATATTAAAAAATAAAAAAATTCAGTGACTTTTAATTAAAAATAAGTTGATTTTATCTTTCAATTCAATAAAAATGTTTAGCTCACCAACTTTGATAATTTTTTCATTAGTTAAAAAATCAATTGATAATTTTTTCAGTCAATAAAAAAATTTATTGTTATGAATTTTGATCATTAAAAAAGTAAATAAAGTAAATGTAATTATTCGTAATCTTAACTTTAAATTTAATAACTTTATTTTTTTAATCCATTACCTCAAAATAATTAATCCAAATTATTAATATTTATTAAAATTATAACTTATATACGAGTCACTCAGTCAATACGATAACAATGTCTAACGAAATTTTCACACGACTGCTACAAAGGACATTCAAAACAATAATTTTATGAATTAAAAGCTAAATTTAGACTAATTAGCCTGTCATGTTCCGTACTCTAAGGGGATCCCTTGCCATTTCAATTTAGGTTACAATTGTTATACAAAAATTGGGAAAAAAATCCCTATTTCTAAGGCTGTAAATTCATAAAGACCCTTAATATTGTTAAAAAAGAGAATTGGGTCGGGGGTTAAGTTGATTCACAAATCACTTTAAATGACCCTTGTAAAGTTAGAATTGACGTTACTGCAAAATGATGCGTCTAATCTTTTTGAGTATGGGGGAATAAAACTATAAAAGTTATCAACTGGCATGATGTTCTAGTGTTAGTACTACCGATTCCAGTTTCAGAATAATGTCCCATTCCCACTCTATTTCCTTTTAAACACTAAACCACAAAGTTTCTAACCAAACATTTTAATTATTAGAATTTCCTCCTATTTCAATAATAGTATTATTTGCCAAATTACTAATAAATCTATCATTTTGAAAACAAAAAAGTATTATTTTGACAATTACTAGTATATATGAGCGGACCTAGCATATGGTTTCGGCGGGCAGCCACCCTTCAAAACGACCTAAATTTTTCATAGTAAGAATATTCCGGTCGAACTTCATCTAATGTCCGCCCTTTATACCGTTGTAATTCCGCACTCCGAAAATTTTAAGTCTACGTCCGCCCCTGGTATAACGTGATATAAAATATTTATATTATGAATATAATATTTAATAACTGAAAAACAAAGTAATTGGAAAAATCGTGAAAGAGAGCCCTATAATGGGGGATTCAAAACACACTAACTCGTTTGGGGGACACAATCATGTACAACAAAATAATCTATAAAATGTACACGCAAAAAGCAATAAGTGAGGAAGGATTTGGAATAAAATTATAGAAGCCTTGAGCCCACTATACTATCTTAAAGCCCAAACATGTTGGGCTTTCCAAAACTAAGCGCACCATTTTGGGGTTGTGGTTAGGTAGAATTGGGGTGTTTTTTTTTTTACTACTATTTTGTAGCTATTTTTTATTATTTATAATCCTATTTTTAAAGTTTATTGTCCAAAATATCCCTCTAACAAAAAAAAAATTCAAAAATCTTTCTTATTTTTTTTTTCTCATTTTTTAAACTCCACCATCAATACACAATCATCACATTCAATTTCACCTCTTACTTTACCGATTCTTTTCAAGTTGTGATTATAAAACATGAAACCTTAGCACCATATCATCATAAGTTCTTTCAATTGAACTAAAATAGTTATATTACATGAATTTTAAAACACCGATCAACACTAATAATGAACCTCTAATATGGGAAAAATTTCTGTACAAAAATTTTAATTAAATAACATTTGAATTCTAAAACAATTATTTTTACTTAGTGCATAACATATTTTCATAATAAGATAATAACATAATAGAATGTGTTCATAATTACACATATATATTTATTTATTTTGCCTATTTTTTGGAATTATTTTTCTTCCCACGGATACCAATTAACGATAACCAGAGCCACCATGAGGCAATTCACATCGTCATCTTCTTCTTCCAGCCTTACCCAAATCCTAACTATGTCATCATCATCTTCATTATCGTCTCTGTAACAACAGTAGCAGGAAGAAACGCTCCAAGAAATACTGCATTTTTCACAAAAATAAACCCTTTTATAAAGATGACAACAACGATCATGAGGATGAAAATCAAAATCATTGCTGCGATCATGCCTATGGAGACGGCTGTGATGGTGATGATACTAATTCTAGTAATTGATCGGGGTTTCATTCGATTAAGCCCTTCGATTAACATAAGTAGTTGTTCAGTAATTTTTTACAAAAAAAAAATAATTGATTATTTCCTCCCCTTTTTGTCTTTTTTATCTTTTTATTTTTTTAAAAAATACTGTATGTGTGAGAATTGTTCTTATAATTAGTTGTTATAGGATTAAATATGTTTAAAATAATTAAGATAGTATTCATTTTGTTGAGATAAAAAATATATATTTATTTTATTAAATTTTGATAAATTATTTAAGAATTAGTAAAAGGGCAATTTGGGAAGATTGTTTCAAAAATAGAATTATAAATAGTAAAAAATGAGCTACAAATAATATTTTTTTTTTAATTAAGATTTTGTAGAAGGAAAATCATGATTTTTAAGTTATGTGTCACATCAGACTTGGGCTATACGTCCCAACATTATAAATAAACTGCGTATAAGGATAAAGACAGTATCCTAAAAATAGATAGTTGTAGTTGTACACTGTACAATTTTTTTTCTTTGTTTTCTGCAAGTTATGATACATAACAATATTAGATTTATGTACAATATTTTTTAAAATGTGAAAAAATTTTATAAGATATTTTAGACTTTTAATATAACTTTTAACTTTTTAATTGTAAATTATTCATATTTAATAATACGAGAAAGACATGTTTTTGAGAGAAAAAAGTTATAATAAGAAAAAAAAGAATAATATTATTTTTGAAACTCATCCGCCTAGGGTGTGGTAGTTTGTGGAATTGTTTATGAATCCTAGGCCATTCTTGTCTATAATTTGAGAGGTTGGACAGTTTGAAATGTGAATTTAAGAGTTTTCTTTATTTAAAATACCTTCTAAAACTAACTTAGGAATGAGAGTTCACTCTGTCAAGGTTGTTTATAATTGTAGTGTATTTTCTCAATCTATTGGAACATTTGATCAACAAATTGTATTTTGGATGTGAATTTTTAGCTAGTTTGATTGTTACAAAAGCAGTTTGAAAGCTACAATTAGAATTAGGTTGTAATATTTTGAGAAGGGATGACTGATTCCAACGTTTTGTGCTTGTTGTTTACCTTTTGCTCTAGTGGAAATATTGAGTTTTGTTTTATCTTTTTAAAAGTTTTTTGGGACTTTTTCCTTTAGAGTGTTAATGAGCTAGTATTGACGCTTGTACGTATTCAGTTTCAGAGAAATGATTTCCAATAGGGTAGTTAGTTGGCATCTTCTTTGAGTTGGGATGTTCATTGTATTTCTCAATATTGCACCATGACTTGGCAAAGAAGTGACCAGAAGTAGAAGAAGGGATGGAAGCATGCATTCGTTCGCTCCGCACTTTTGAATTTCGTTCTGACAATCAATTAATAAAATCCCAAAGTAGAACTACTATCGTATCAACATCAACAAAACTCATAAAAACATTGGTGGCTTATTATGGTATTTCTGCACTTTAATCCATTTCCCATTTTCGCATGCCCTGAATGCATTTTTTGTTTTGTTTAGGCAAGGTTGATCAGCAACAAAAGTTTGTGATTCAACATTTGAAAAATGCTGTGTGCGGAAGTTGTAGTGAATTAGAGAAAGATCTCTAGTGTGATTGTTTCCGCAATAGCCACGGAAATAGCAAAGATGTCTTTTTTTTTTTTTAATATATATTTCCTTTCAAAGTTAAACTATACAACGTAGAGGATATCTATCAAATAAAACCAGAAAAATCCTAGAGAAATGCATATTCGGTGAGTTCAACGACTGCACAAAAAAAAAAAAAAAAAAAGTTCAAGTCGCCTAGGAAAGGCTTCCGCAGTCTGGACTCTTAATTTGCAAGATCGAATGTAAGGCCTGACTCTTACTTCACAGGACTGATCGTTGTTTGTTTTTATCAAAGGATTTCCATGTTGTAAAGCTGGCTTGAGAGTCAAAACTCACATATACAATGCTTTGCTCAATCTCGATTTTAGTAACCACACCGTATTGAACAAAATGAGTGATTAAATCATCCCTAGTCAGTGGTGGATGAACACCACTAACGAAAATCTTTCTCTAAGAATCGCCCATCCTTTCCACCATAGGGCGGGATTCCCTAACCGTCTTCCTTCAATGACGTGAGTACGTGAAGAACCATATCAGTATGTCCCAGCCATAATTCATGATTCTGGCATACTGTTTAAAATAATCTCTGAATTGAATGGAAAGATACAAACTTTTTTTTTTTGTTGTATTTCTTGGGGTTTTTTTCTTTTTTTTTAGTACGTGTGTTTCTGAAATTTTATTGAGTGAATTTGGATTTTTCTGTATTTTTTTTTTGGTATTTGGTTTGATAGCAGAAAGATAGAATTTATATAATTTTTTTGGATTTATTTTTCTATTATTTGTATTGAAGAAGAAGTAGAGCTCGAAATCAAACTCGAGCTCGATTCGAGTTCAACCATCAATTGTCCTGCTGCACTAGATACGTATTTGTCTAAATTTGTTTTTGTTTTGAGTAACGATGAGATTGTTTTGAAGACAGTTTTGTGGAGATTTGCTGCATATAATTTTAATATTTATTTTTAAGTGGCTTATTCCAGAAAAGGAGTTAAAAAGAGAATTGGGTCGGGTTAATTTAGGCTTATATTAATGTCTCATTGCCACTCTAATTCCTTTTAAACACTAAACCACAAACCTTCTAACTAAAACACTTTGGGTTGCTTCAAAAAAAAAAAAAAAAAAAAAAAAACACTTTAGGTGCGTTTGACGAGCAAGCTGCAGTTTATCGAGACGAAGTTGGCTGTTCGGCGAGCAGTAGGGACACAATGACGTTGTGTTATCATTCTTTGGTTCATATTGCCATGACGCTTGATTCCGAATATCTCCGTGGGTTAATAGAGGATGTCCACTCCATCTTCCGCCATGCGTCATGTCCAGAACACGTTTTCTTCTACTTCATCGCCGTTGAGTTTGACCCGGCCAGTCCCGCATCCTGACCAGTATAGTTAGGTTGGCTGTCCCTTCTCTCAACTTCAAAATCCACGTCTTCAGAGAAGATTCAGTGATAAATTTGATATCCTCTTCGATCCGACAGTATATCCGACGTTTGGTCCAGCATCGTTGGTTTCTTGCGGTTCCCAATGTTGATATTTCCACGGTGTTCTTTTTTTTTTTTTTTTTTTGGTACTTCAGTCTTCATCGTCATTGGTAGTCGGCGGTAAGATCATAGTTCCTAGTTTGTACTGACCGTTGGTGGTCGTCTGGTTTTTTTCTCCCATTGCAGTACCGTCTGCCTGATTGAGGTTTCTAATTTGCGTTGGTTTTTTCGGTTTTCTCTTTGTCACAGTTCTTCCAGCGGCGGTCAGTTGGTCATGTGCAGTTCGATGGATTATTTCACAAGTTGTGCATTTGTGATCTGGATGCTCCAACTTGAGAGAGGGTGTGTGGGAAGAATTGTATTACTATATTTAGCATAGTTGTAAATATAGTAGTTTACTATTTCTTATTTTTCTAGGATTAGGAAATTGGTTTCAATACTACATCGGAAACACATCATACTGGTTTTAATCCCTGTAACTATAAATACTTGTTTATACATCAATGAAACATATGTTTTGTACAAAATTTCTTCTAATATTTTGTCATTTTGCCCTGTGTTTTGTCATGTGTTACAACCTGCAGTATAGATCCCATCAATTAAAACCGGATATGTAGTACTAACAAAAAAAGGAACGAGAATATACTATTTGTACTAATGGGAATTCGAAACACATTTGACTCCTAAATTTGTCTCGTTTTCTTCCTTAACTAATGCTTCACTGTTGGCCGTGCTTGTCGAGGCACCCAAAATAAATCCGATTCTACCGAACTCCAAACAACTTGCAGCAGTAGTAGTACCGAGTCGAAATCCCAAAGGAACCAAAATTAATTCTTAAACCAAACAATTATCAGGGGTTTTGCAATTAAACTAACTACTAAATCAAAAGAATTCTAAAATTGAGACAAATTCAAACCAAGAAAATCAAAGAAGAAAAAATCCAATCCAAGGGAAATACAATTTAATTATTATGTCGATCATCGGTTCAAAAGTATTCTTTCATTCAAGCATTCAACCTCCACTATTGTTAGGATAGCCGTAACAACTATGGATTCTCTAATTTTATTAACCAAACCCAGCATTCGATTAAATCTTGTTATGGAAAACTGGGCACGATAGCGTTCCATATTCAACCATAACAGCATTACACACAAGAATTAGTTGAAACCAAAATTAATTAAAAGAGATAGCTGCAAATAATTAATTCTGTCCAATTGTTTCCCCTTAGACTATCATGCATGAACAAATAAGTCTCACCAACATGCATAAAACATCTAATTGCTACTTGATACTACCGGTTCGTGTCTATTACGTAACATTCAACCTGTAGATAGCACAGAAAAATCAACACTAATTGAGTCGTCAATTCAATTAGTACTAAAAATTCTAAATTAAAACAAGAAACAATCGATACTTGAATTTAACGAAAGAAATTAAATTAAACTCAAAACCTCACAACATGCTAATTAAATCAAATCCCTTGGATTAGAAAAATAAAATTAGCTACTCATGTTCTTGAACAAAACAAATAAGAAATTTTTAATCATCACAATGGAAAACTGAAAAAAACAAAAAACAGGCACAGCCGTTAATATCTCCTATTTGCTCTGTTCCGTCCCTTCTTGTTCTATATTTTTCTGCCCACCACTCACTGTTGTGTTCTATATTCTCTTTAAATGTCAGCAGCAGAATAAAAATATGGAAATCCAAACCCGCAGCTTTTTTCCTTTTTCATTGGTCTGCCTATTGTGGATTCTTTTTGGTGAAGGAAGAAACATTCCTTTCCCTTAACAATCAATCAGCTCAAATTTGGAAAGAAGAAATTCCCCTTTATTTTGCTTCCTCTCGGCACACTTCAGATTTGGCAAGAATAATTTTCACAGCAACTGAGATCTTCAATTTGATTGGTGCAACAGCAGAATTTTTTTGGAAATTAAACAGCTTCAAATAAAGAAGTTGGAACCTATTTCCTTTTCTTCTTTTTGCTTGGGCAGCAGCTCTTAATTTTTTCCTTTGAGAAAACAGCAAAATTGGGAAAAAAAACAGAACCGACAACAACTTTGGGCACAAAATCAGCAGCAACTCAGTTTTTAGAAAGATTTTTACTTGCCTTCCTTTCCTCTTTATGGTTCATGAAATCTGCAGCGGCCATGATTTTGAACTAAATTGCTGCAAAATTTTTCCTTCCTTTTCTTCTCTAGCTGTGCATCCCAAAAATATGGAAGTCCAGCAGCAATTAACTATGGGAACAAGAAAATTCAGCAATTTTTCTTCTTTTTCCTGCACTGTGGCAGCAACTTTTGGAAGCTAAGGAATCTGCAACAGCTTCCATTTTTTCTCTGGTTCCATTGCTTGCGTGGCTGCTGTAATTAAGGAGAAGCATAGCTGCAACTAAAGGAAAAACTGGTTTCCTTTCTTCTTCTATTCGGTCCAGCAGCAAGTCGGGGAGGAAAGGATTCGGCATCACCTTTAGAAATAAAAATCAGCAGCAGCTCACGATGGTAGAACCGCAGCAGCGTCGGAGCAAGGAAAAACCACCAGCTTCAGCTCTTCTCCTTGGGAACTTTACAATGGATGGCAGCAGCTTGGCAGCTGCAAATCTGGAAGCAAAATGAAGAAGAGCAGCCGACCACTTCAATTTAGTGAGCTAGGGATTTTAGTCAAAATAGCCACAATGCAGAATTGACCCCCTATTTATGCCATTGTCAACTTTCACCCCTACTTTTCCTTCAATCTTGCAAATTGGTCCTTAATAGAGTGTATCCTCCAAAATAATTTCAATCTCCAATTTCTATCCTTCAACACAAAATATAGATATAAGCAATTAATTCAACTCACAAAGCCTATAAAACAATAAAATTATAACACTGAAAAATACCATTATATGGCTTTATCAAATTCCCCCACACTTACATCATGCTTGCCCTCAAGCATGTCAAATATTCAAACTCATTGCATGGAAGGATTCAAAGGACTAGTCAAGGAGATTTATAAGAAACTATACCCAAATATGTAGAACAATTCAAAGAACCAATCTCATGCCACCATAAACCACTCAAGTGTGTGTGTGTTCAAATCAATCACCTTCAACTATTTTCAGGTTAGAAGAATATAGATGAAGCAAAATATCTCATCTTCTAATCCACCCTACACTTATCTTTCATGACACCCTTAACTAGATTGAAACTTCCACCCAACCAAAGATCAATAGGACTTTTTTAATTGGCTTGCATACTTGGATAAGTGTTAATAGAAGCTCAAAACCTTTCCATTTACCTTGTTTCACCAAGCACCCCCACACTTAGACTTTCCCTACTCTTATCTTGAAGTTCATTGGAACTTCACCTTATACCACCTCTTTGAAGTTCATTGGAACTTCCCTTATACCTTCCTTCTTTTTTTTTTTTTCTTTTTTTTTTCTTCTAGCCACACAAATCCAATTGAACTTGTTTATATTGGCCTCTTTTTTTCAGCCACACAAATCCAATTGAACTTGTTTATATTGGCCTCTTTTTTTTTTTTTTTTTTTTTTTCACACCCAGCCCTTTCAATTTTCACTTCATAAATCTTTTTCATCCCTTAGGAGCATACTTCACATGAGCTTCAAATGAGTGAGAAAGAAGGACAGATATCAAACGCTAGGCTTTATTTAGTAAGCAAAGAATAGGAAAATTATACCAAACTCTCAAGGGGAATGCAAAGGATACTTTTAAAGATGGCCTAAGTCACTTCTTCAGTAGGATCTGCTTCCAACTTAATCTCAAATGCCAATCAAACAAGCATAGAAGTAAATTAAAGGTCAAAGATATGTACTTCAGCATATTCTCTTCACACATAAATAGTCTCATGATCATGACTTGAGTGCTCAAAAATTTTAGAGTGGTCTTAAGCAACATAAAATTGAATCAAAGCATTGAACCACATAAAAAAAATTTTGCCAAGAAAACACAGACTCCTCCCCCATACTTAAATTCGGCATTGTCCATAATGTAGGAAACATTCAAAACAAGTATTCTAGTGTGAGGAAAAAAAAAAAATGCACAGAGATCGCAAATAATATGTGGAAGAGAAAAGAACAATACTCCCTTGAGAACTATAGTTGAGGAGCCACAAGATCAGATTGATACTTAGAAGCAGAGATGATGTCATCCTTTGGGAACTTGAGAACCGCATGTCTCTTTTCAACTTGGCTGCCACAGTTAAACAACTTATTAAAAAAAATCTAAAACTATGTTGACTAAATGGTTAAGAAAAACCACGAATATCAAGAAATTAAAGAATTCAAGATAAACAGGAGCAAAAAACTTAACCGATTTAATCAGCTTATTCAAGAAAGTAAGTAAAACAAATAAAATTTAAACAATTGGGTTGCCTCCCAATACGCGCAAATTTTTAACGTCGTTATGCTCGACGTGAGACTCGCTTAAGGAGGATGATATCCAAAGCAAGAAGTATTGTTTTGGTACTGCCATTGTGTCTGAGATTCCATTGTACTTTTTAGATAAGCCTGCACTCTTAGATCGCATATGTCAATAGCACAAATTGGATGACATGTACTAGGATACTTTACTGCATCAGCAACTTGAAATTGCACTTTCTCTCCTTCAAACTCCACGGAGAGAGTACCCTTTTCCATATCAATCTTTGTCTTTGCTGTTCTCATGAAAGTTCTTCCCAACAAGATTGGAGATGGATTTTCAATTGAATCGCCCTCCATTTTTAGAATGTAAAAATCTGCAGGGAAGATCAAATCTTTAACCTGCACTAAAACATCTTCAACAATTCCTTCAGGGTGGACAATAGAATGGTCAGCCAACTGGATAAGAACATTAGTCTCTTGTATTGGACTTAATTTTAACAATTGAAAAATTGAATAAGGCATGACATTTATAGATGCTCCTAAGTCCAACATAGCCTGCTCAATTTTTTTATTCCCAATAAGACATGGTAAGGCATAAATACCTGGGTCAGGGCATTTTTCTGGTAGCTTGTGATCTATCTTTAACACACTTTCCCTTGAATTTACCACTTCCTTACCTTTTCTCCGATTGGTGCAAAATTTCTTCAACATTCGTGCATATTTTGGGATTTTCTTGATGGCTTCAAGCAATGGAATGTTGATTGCAACCTTTCCAAAAGTTTCAATCATTTCTCTCTCCTCCTCTTCTTCTTTAGATTTCTTTAACCTGCTAGGAAAAGGTGGAGCGAGTGGGTTAGAATCAGATGGTAAAGAAGGATTAAGGAATACCTTTGATGAGGTCTCATGTGTTTCTTCTTCACCAATGATTCTCTTTTCAACCCTAGGGGCAATAGGAATTTCAGAGAGCTCCTTTCCACTTCTCAATGTGATTGCACTAACATTCTCCTTTGGATTTATTACCGTCTGAGATGGTAATTTTCCTGAACTTTGTGCCTCCATCCTGCCAACTGATGTAGCTAGTTGATTAATTTGGTGTCTCATCTCTTGTATGCTTGCCCTTGTTTCCTGTTGAAATTACTGAGTGTTAGTGGCTAAAGATTTGACAATTTCTTCTAAAGACATACCTGTGCTTTGCGCTTGTGTCTGCTGAGGAGGTGGTCTAGGAGGATATGATTGATTTGGCATTCCTTGATTCCCATATCTGTAATTTGGATGATCTCGCCAACCTGGATTGTAGGTGTTAGAATATGGATCATACTGACGTTGAGGTTGATTAGGAAATCCTCCTATAGCATTGACTTGTTGAACTCCATCATCATGAAGAGTAGGACACATATCAGTAGTATGTCCCGGTGTTGCGCAAATCCCACAAACCTTAGCCACTTGTACCTGCCCTACAACACATTGTCGTACCAAAGTGGTTAAATCAGTTATTTGTTTTTCAAGATTTGAGTGACTTACCTCATTCACTTTCTGAATTTCAGTCCTTGCCCTTGTCCCATGATGTTGAGAGGTCTCAGCCATAATCTTGATCAACTCTCTAGCTTCATTAGGCGTCTTGTTCATTAAAGCTCCTCCACTAGCGGCATCCAACATATTTCTATCCATCTCAGAAAGCCCCTCATAGAAGTATTGCAGCAGTAATTGCTCTGGAATTTGGTGTTGAGGACAACTGTTGCACAGTTTCTTGAACCTTTCCCAGTACTCATGCAAAGACTCGCTATGAAATTGTCGAATCCCACAAATGTCTTTCCTAATGTTGGAAGCTCTGGATGCAGGGAAAAATTTCTCTAAAAACTGTTTTTTTAGCTCATCCCAAGTGGTTATGGAGTTAGCCGGCAGATCAAAAAGCCAACTTTTTGCATTACCTTCCAATGAAAATGGAAAGGCCTGCAATTGCACCCTCTCTTCACTAACTCCTTGATGCCTCACTGTTGAGCATACTACTTGAAATTCCTTCAAGTGTAGATGCGGATCTTCACCTGCAAGACCACGGTATTTAGGCAATAAATGTATAGTACCAGATTTAAGCTCAAATGCTACCGTAATCTCAGGCAAAACAATGCACAAAGACTGTTGGTTCACGTCAGGTGTCGCCAATTGCCTTAATGTTCTGTCAGCCATCTCATCCTCCTGCAAAACAATAGAATCAGAAAGATCAATGTCACTATCAGATTCCTCCTTTGTTGATGATTCTCCTCGCGCTTGCTTAGTCTCTTTCCTTATGCGCTTAGCAGTTTTCTCAATCTCCGGATTGAACAGCAGTGGTTCTTGTGGATGTGCCCTAGTCATAAAAAAAACAAAAAAAACTGTTTAGTCAAAGAACTAATATTTTAGTTCCCCGGCAACGGCGCCAAATTTTGGCCGTGCTTGTCGAGGCACCCAAAATAAATCCGATTCTACCGAACTCCAAACAACTTGCAGCAGTAGTAGTACCGAGTCGAAATCCCAAAGGAACCAAAATTAATTCTTAAACCAAACAATTATCAGGGGTTTTGCAATTAAACTAACTACTAAATCAAAAGAATTCTAAAATTGAGACAAATTCAAACCAAGAAAATCAAAGAAGAAAAAAATCCAATCCAAGGGAAATACAATTTAATTATTATGTCGATCATCGGTTCAAAAGTATTCTTTCATTCAAGCATTCAACCTCCACTATTGTTAGGATAGCCGTAACAACTATGGATTCTCTAATTTTATTAACCAAACCCAGCATTCGATTAAATCTTGTTATGGAAAACTGGGCACGATAGCGTTCCATATTCAACCATAACAGCATTACACACAAGAATTAGTTGAAACCAAAATTAATTAAAAGAGATAGCTGCAAATAATTAATTCTGTCCAATTGTTTCCCCTTAGACTATCATGCATGAACAAATAAGTCTCACCAACATGCATAAAACATCTAATTGCTACTTGATACTACCGGTTCGTGTCTATTACGTAACATTCAACCTGTAGATAGCACAGAAAAATCAACACTAATTGAGTCGTCAATTCAATTAGTACTAAAAATTCTAAATTAAAACAAGAAACAATCGATACTTGAATTTAACGAAAGAAATTAAATTAAACTCAAAACCTCACAACATGCTAATTAAATCAAATCCCTTGGATTAGAAAAATAAAATTAGCTACTCATGTTCTTGAACAAAACAAATAAGAAATTTTTAATCATCACAATGGAAAACTGAAAAAAACAAAAAACAGGCACAGCCGTTAATATCTCCTATTTGCTCTGTTCCGTCCCTTCTTGTTCTATATTTTTCTGCCCACCACTCACTGTTGTGTTCTATATTCTCTTTAAATGTCAGCAGCAGAATAAAAATATGGAAATCCAAACCCGCAGCTTTTTTCCTTTTTCATTGGTCTGCCTATTGTGGATTCTTTTTGGTGAAGGAAGAAACATTCCTTTCCCTTAACAATCAATCAGCTCAAATTTGGAAAGAAGAAATTCCCCTTTATTTTGCTTCCTCTCGGCACACTTCAGATTTGGCAAGAATAATTTTCACAGCAACTGAGATCTTCAATTTGATTGGTGCAACAGCAGAATTTTTTTGGAAATTAAACAGCTTCAAATAAAGAAGTTGGAACCTATTTCCTTTTCTTCTTTTTGCTTGGGCAGCAGCTCTTAATTTTTTCCTTTGAGAAAACAGCAAAATTGGGAAAAAAAACAGAACCGACAACAACTTTGGGCACAAAATCAGCAGCAACTCAGTTTTTAGAAAGATTTTTACTTGCCTTCCTTTCCTCTTTATGGTTCATGAAATCTGCAGCGGCCATGATTTTGAACTAAATTGCTGCAAAATTTTTCCTTCCTTTTCTTCTCTAGCTGTGCATCCCAAAAATATGGAAGTCCAGCAGCAATTAACTATGGGAACAAGAAAATTCAGCAATTTTTCTTCTTTTTCCTGCACTGTGGCAGCAACTTTTGGAAGCTAAGGAATCTGCAACAGCTTCCATTTTTTCTCTGGTTCCATTGCTTGCGTGGCTGCTGTAATTAAGGAGAAGCATAGCTGCAACTAAAGGAAAAACTGGTTTCCTTTCTTCTTCTATTCGGTCCAGCAGCAAGTCGGGGAGGAAAGGATTCGGCATCACCTTTAGAAATAAAAATCAGCAGCAGCTCACGATGGTAGAACCGCAGCAGCGTCGGAGCAAGGAAAAACCACCAGCTTCAGCTCTTCTCCTTGGGAACTTTACAATGGATGGCAGCAGCTTGGCAGCTGCAAATCTGGAAGCAAAATGAAGAAGAGCAGCCGACCACTTCAATTTAGTGAGCTAGGGATTTTAGTCAAAATAGCCACAATGCAGAATTGACCCCCTATTTATGCCATTGTCAACTTTCACCCCTACTTTTCCTTCAATCTTGCAAATTGGTCCTTAATAGAGTGTATCCTCCAAAATAATTTCAATCTCCAATTTCTATCCTTCAACACAAAATATAGATATAAGCAATTAATTCAACTCACAAAGCCTATAAAACAATAAAATTATAACACTGAAAAATACCATTATATGGCTTTATCAACTGTCATTTGTCAAAAATGAACCTTGCAATGTACTCCTAGTTGTAATATATAACTACTGCGAACCAACAAGTTTGAAGTTTCTTTCACTTTTTTTGGGGTATTACTAGTTATCGCTTCAGTTTTAAGCATTACCGCCTCAATTATAACAAAATTGTCCTTTGCTCAAAGGGGGAAGAGAGAGGCAAGAAGGGGGAGGGGTTTTTTAGTCCAAATTGGGGCGATAGAAGGTAAAAATTAGACGGTAATTAGTAAAATTTCTTTTTTTCTTTAGTATCTAATGGGTGAAATTACAATTTTGGTCCATGAACTTTAATTATTTACATTTTTTTTGTTAGGTCAACCCAAAAACACTCAAAATTTTTTAAATTTTAGATGTTTTTAGCCTAATTTCACCAAAAAATAAAATGATTATAATTTATGGACTGATTTTTTCGTATTTAATTTAATCGTGCAGCTGCCTTAAAGAGAACTTAATTGCAGATTCTGAATATTTATGTTGTGCACCATTGATAGTGATCCATTAATAGATTTTTAAGAGATGATAGTTGATTAGTGGTCCTAATCAGATTTATTATTAAATCTTTAAAAGTATGTTAAAGTTTATTTATTTCTCTTAAAAGAGACTAACAGGTAGGTCCAACTGCTGCAATCCCAGACATTAGGCAAAATTTAACTATTTTTTTCCCATTTGTGATCTACTATTAAGGATAAATACGTTTCATCCTTTAGATTCTTTATCTAAGAATGTTTTTTTTTCTACTTTTGCAGACAAGAATTGAAAAATGTCAAAGCTTATGCTTGTTATAGGTCATCTTTGTGGATCATTATTATGTCATCGAGTGATAAATTATTATTCTATAGGGGAACGATATTGCAAACGAGAATATTCAGTACAACATATATACTAGAAAGAGGAATTTTGTAATAGAATATTTAGCCTTATTACCGGCAAATAGACCAAGAGATATTACTATCGATGGTGGAGCTAGATTAGACAATGACTAGATCATGAAATTATAGACGTTTTTTAGTGTAAATTCGAGATAAAATAGGACACTTCAACCTCTTCCTTACCTCAAAAAATAAATATAAATTAACTTAATAAGGAAAACTATGGACCCATAATTTAATTGGTTTGATATGTATATTATGTACTGAATCTATGAGTATATATTATGTAGATTAGAATTTTCCTTCCAAAAGGCATCAATTATTAACTTTAAAATTATCCTTTTGTAAAGAGTGAGATACAAAAGTTATTATTATCATTTTTTTAATATAAAATTGGCTCCAACTCAAAACATATTACCTTAAACCGGGGAGTGTCTATCACTAGGTTACATCCTCTTGTCACAAAAGTTATTCTTTAAGTTTACAGTTGTAGTAAATATCAAAGTACTTTTAATCCTATTTAATAAAATTTTTTAAAAAAAGTTATTATTTTGTACTGGGTGAACTATGATCATTATAATTAATAGTTATAATCAAATTATGTCTTCTAATAATTTTATACAATTATTTAAAAAAAAAGACCTAAATTGTTAATCATAGAAGGCTACATTTTGGAAACAAAACATTGATAATATATAATAGAATGTACATTAGGATTACCAAAAAGACCAAATTAAGCAATCTAAAACTTCTGTAGCCACTTCTCTATCTATGCATGGTTTATTTGATGAGCCCATTCATGACTTCAAAAAAAACTTCTGCCATTTTCACTCCCAAGTGGATCTTCAAATTTCTCCTCTGTATTGGCAACTTACAAAATCCAGTTAACTCTATTCTCTTGAGTCGTGATCACTGCAACTATTGTATCATTCTCCATCATTCTCCTCCGTCCATCATTCGAAATTATACCAAGTACCCACTAGCTAAATATACCTAACTATATTTAAAAATAAAGTTATGATATCATCACTTTATTTCTAAATATATATCCACTAAATATATGATATGAGTACATGGTATAATTTCCGTCCACCTTCCCAGTGTTCTGTTGGTCATATTGAGACAAATCCGCGGCGGCAGTCATTACATGATGGAACAGGCATTAGGATTGTCGTCACTGAAAAGGGAAGAGTAGCGTTCGACAGGGGCGCTTGGGCTCGGAAATGCTTGAACAACATTCCTCACATAACCAGTGGGTGCCTTCTTGTCGTACGCCTGTGGAGCGTATGGATATGACACCAAATTGTACTGGACATATGGCCAGAATTCAGCTCTTTTTCCTGTGCTTTTTACTTTGTTCAACACTTTGCCGGGATCGACATTTCCGGTCACCGTCACCCGGCTTTCCTTCCGGCTCACATCCACAGATTTCACACCTGAAAAACAAGAAAGGAAACGAGAAAATATGTCACAATAGTAAAGTCTTTTGTTCGGTGGCTATCCTATTGGGACCCTTTATTAATCTGTGTTAAGTTTTTAAAATATTTTTTTATTATGAAACGGAGATTAATATTTATTTAGAGTAATCAAATATTTAGTGTATAAGTTTGAAAGAGAGGATGAAAATGACAAGGGAGCTATCAAGAAATTGGGAGTTGGAACCAACATTAATAACATTCTTTGCAGCCATACAATCAAGGTCCGCTCAATTTGACATCTGGCTGACCATTTTTTTTGCATTAATGGTGCTCTATATTCTTAATATTTCTATTTTGGAACAAATATTTACTACTAAGTACACAAGTTTGCTTGTTATTATTTTCATGCTCTATTAACTTTAATTGGCTATGTTGGTGATAGAAATACTATTAATCAATTAAATAATTAAACTAAAACAAGTTTTGAAACTATGCAAATTTTGTGAAGGATGTTTAATCTGACAACGGGAATCGCTTTTTTTTTTTTTTTTTTTTTTTTCAAAACCTTAAAAGAAACTTATGTACTGCCTTCCATAACTTATTTCCAAGAAGCTAGGAACAGGGCAAAATAATTAGTTTTCCAGCCCCCAAAAAACGTCTGCCATGTAAAACAAATAGGTAGGACAGAATCGAAATCCTCACAATAGCCATTAAAAACTCTTTCCTGCAGGCCTTGCTCTACAAATTTTATTTTTTTAAAACAATGGGGTTTGGAATATTTAAAAAAAAAAATTATATATTCTTCCTGGAGAAAATAAAAAACTACAGATAGCTCACTTTAATATAGCCAAAATATATAGTTTAACAAATAAAACTTTTTTTATGAGACAAAGCCAACAAGAGATCCCAACTTTCTTCAAACAAACATAGAACTTTCTTGATTTGGGCCCTTTGTTTTATCTCCCTATACTCTTTCAAAGCAGGGGAGGATCAGAAAGAAGGAGAAACCAATCAAAGAAGCAGAAATTAATCCGTAGTTTGAATCATGTTTGCAATATTGAAAAAAATAAAACAAGAAAATTAAGAAGAGAGTGATCCATGGGAGGACATAAGTGTATAATATGTATATAAACCTTTCATGTGGGAAACAGCATGTTTAACTCTTCTTTCGCAACCATCACAATCCATCTTTACCTTGATTTCAACAGTCTACAAACGCACCCAATATCAATAAGACAAACCAAACTCTAAACGTTAAATAAAAACGGGAAGAAGAAGAACACACAGAGACAGAGGAAATACAGTAGTATAAGTTAAACCTGCATTGGTCTGCGTTTACGCTTCGCCATCCGAGAAACATCTTCAGTTGCATCAGAGCAGACTTCAGCAAAGTGATCAAGAAATCCCATGGAGTAATTCTTGAAAATGAAGGAAAGAAAGAAATGAAGAGAAATTTTGAGATGTGGGTGTGAAGGGAGGTGGTATTTATAAGCAAAGTGTGGAGAGATTAATGGAAGCTTGAAAGAGAGTAATGAGTGAGTGTAAAGTTTGGAAGCAAGCTGGTCATTTAAAATAAGCAAAACGAAAGTGACCTTTGTCTGGTAATCATGATCGGATACTGGGCTGTATTATTATTATTATTATTAGTTAATCTCCCAAAATATCAGGCCGGACAACTGGGAATCTGTTTTTTCTTCGCCCCCAATTAATCTACAGTAATTCAACTTCGCGTCTCGGGGTCAATGGCGGTTTTCGAATTTACAGGTAACTTAACTCAATAATATTTCTGTCATCTAATTATGACTTTCTTTTTTTACCAAAAATATATATTTTATTACTATTTTTTATATATATTTTATTATTATTATTTTTTTACAAACAGCCCCCAAGCTCCAGATTATATATATATATATATTTTTTATTACTATTTTTATGGTATAACTTATATATTTAGGTGAAAATGTGAGGGTTAAATCATTTTCAATTTTTATCTCAACAGTAAAAATCTAGCTAGCAAATTAAAGTGATTTGATTAATAAAAAAAGAAATTGGTGGTGAAAGTGAGAGAAGTTTCCTTACGCTTACACGGTTGAATACAAGTCGCAAGCTTCTGCGACTTTTAAAGTCCGATTTCATTGGTCCATTTTAATAGTTTTCTTCGAAAAATATTTTTTTATCTCATAAAAATTGTCCACATTTATATTTTTATAATTATCGTTTATTCTTTTATTTTTAAAATCTAAACTAATATGGTTATAAATAAATCTTTATATAAATATGCTTAAATATATAAAATTATAGGTAAAAAAAATATATGAATAAATGTTTTATATGAGTTGTAATTTTTATTTTTTTAAAGAACAGTCTCTCAGACCTTAACATCAAGCGGAATTATATCTAGTTTAAATAATAATATTATTATAAAATGAAAGACGTAAATGGTTAATAATTAACTACCTAACAAGATAATTGTAAATAAAAATATTTATGAGAAGGTAATAATTTACTAATTGGCATGGTTCACTTAAAATTAAATGATTTGAATTTGAGTTACCTCGAGTGAAAAAAAAATATAAATAAAATATATTATTTAAATTAAAAATTTTGATGAAATCATTTCATGCATCATTTAAAAGATAAGAGTTATCAAATTTATCAATGGATACTCCGTTGTGAATGAGCATGATTTCATCAAATTCTTTAATTTAAAAGTAATATATTTTTATTTTGATTGGCATTTAATTTTAGGGGAGAATAAGATTGGAAACCAATGTCACAATTTTGATTTGTATTATTCACTCTATTAGCGTCAATCAAATTTCATTCTTATTATTCTTTATATTTAAATCATTGTCATTTAAATATAAAAAAAAATCAAAGTTATTTTTCCAATGCAATCGAACATCATCTAAACAAACCCTTAGTCATTTAATAAACAATAATGATAACGAAACAAATTAATGTACTGAGTTTCAGCATCAAGGACTAAGACAAAGTCCACCAAGCAAAAAATGAAAAAGGTAAAAAAAAAAAAAAATTAATATTTGTAATAACTGACAAAAATAAGCCTGAATTTATTATTCTTGAAAGCTGACCCAAACAAGTAAGCGTTTGATTTTCACATCACCCAATAAATACGCTTTGGGCAGTGTTTGGTTCAAATTCTTCAATCGGAATAATAATAGAAATAAATAAAGGGTCCAAAAGAATATAAATAAAATTTGATTTTCTAGGGCAGATTAAGAAATGAATAAATGGGAATGATTCTTAAATTTTAATTCTATTTCCTAATATCATGTACCAAAAATAGGAATAATTCTTTGCGGTTGCCTACATTTCTATAAACCAAACACCCTCTTAAAGAAAGAAAGAAGAGACGGCAGCATGGCTTGACCACAACCAAATTCCCCCTCTTTTTCATAAAAATAATTTTGTTTATAATACAACTTTCTATTTTAAATAAGATATAATTTATCTAAAATATTTATTATTATATTTTTAATTATTTAAATTGGATATTTGTATTCGTTCATGATTAGCCCACTATTATTATTGTTATAAAAAAAATATTTTTTAGCCATAATCCAAAGATCAAACAGTTCGTGCTTGGCCTGCGAATATCAATACGGTCATTTAGTAGGGTGTTATTGTCGGGTTAAATAGTGTTTTTCACTCGGATTTTTAATACTTTATCAAAAATATAAAAAAGTTAGTTAAAAAAATAAAGAATTATATTAAAAATTGACCTCAAACACAAAATTAAAATAGTCCATATAACATAAGAATCCGATATAAACCTAATAAAATGTAGTATTTATATATCCTACTATTTACCAATTTCACGGTCGTAAATAAAAAAAAATTATAATATATTTTTATTTTTATTATAATACGTATATTATAAACATAACTCCAATTTAAAACGTACACAATTTAATATGAATGGATTAAATGTAATATTTTGTGAAAGGTAAAATTAATTTGTGGTTTAATTAATGATCTGGAGCCCATATATATATATCATGTCTGCATTATTGAGAGGAAGGCATATATATATATATATGTGTGTGTATATGTGTATGTAAATGTTGAATTTTGAAGGTAGCTTCGAAGGTAGTCCACAGTCCACAAACAGCCCCTCCTTTCAACATTATTACCAGATTGCGACCACCGCCATGTATGTCCCTTTTCAACACCATTTTTTCCTATTTATATTTCAAAAAAAATTAAATTACTTGTAACCGGCTAATTATATCATATCCTACCATTAATATATTTTATATTATATTTGATATATTTTTCAGTTATATTTATTTGTATTATTATATTTTAGAAGTAGTGTAAAGCAGATGGCCTTCAAATGGGGTTAGAGAGGGATCGAGACGATGGATACGTTATCAGTTGTGGGAGTTCTTTGAGTTGTTGGCCACATGCTCTTGTTAGCCAAATCATTTTTCTTTTATAAAATATCTGTATTCGGCAACATCTAATAAATAGTAATTGATATAATTTTTTATATTTAGCTCAAGACTCAAGTCCATAGGTCCATTATTATTATTTATTATTATTATTATTATATATTTGATGTACAATTGACATTTAATGAATTAATATGAGTTATTCTCTAATCTACCTTTACGTTTGCAATAATAGTCTCTATAATATAATTTAGTATTAAATTTCGTTATTTATAATTTATTTAGTTCTAATAACATTTTTTAAAGATATTTAAAGGTTAAATTGTAATTTCGTCAATCTTTATACCACATGGATACTATTTGTATGACAAATTTTATGTCACATGGACTAACATGTTATTATAGGCGTCGAATGCATGTTTTATCTCAAAATTTGTTTTACTAAAACTAAATGTATTATACATAACATAATTTATAATTAAATTTGTAATTATAAAACGTTTATAACTAAATTTGACATAATATAAACTATTCATACATTTTTTTTCTTTCCTTCTATCAATATCAAATGGGAATATCACATGTGGAACAAAATAATTAATTTTTCCCAAAGGAAAAAAAAAAAAAACCATTACTATTTCAAAATAATAGACATAATCCTATATTGTTTTTAGTATTATACACAAGAGTATTTGTTTGGGAGATGAATGAGAAGATTATTTGAAATAATAAATGTAAGAAAGTTACATGGAAAGTTGGACTAATTGATAAGTGGAGTTAGATTATTTGAGTCCATTTATTTTCCTTAACTAAAAAAAATTAATAGTGGTATGTAATAGAGTAAAGTAAGAGTTGATGGACTAGATTGGCTCTACTTTCAACATCCAATTCTATACATTTAATTTGGTTATACCCAATTTGTGGAAGTTCATGCTTCTAAACTACCTATTCATTAGGGCATACTATAAAAATAATAAATAATTCCACTATTCCCTCCACTCTACATATACTACTACCCTCTTTCTTGGGGATTTTCCCTTTATCTTTTTAGTTTTTTTTTTTAAACTTTGTTTTAATGGAATTCATCCAAATATATTCTGATAAATTCAGATTTAATTAAAATAAAAGACCTAATATACTAATATCTTCTATATAGTTTATGTGTCTCTTATGGAGTAGAATGACTTACAAATCAAGATATAATTCTATTTATTCTAATTATATGTCGTAAATATTACATTTGAATAATTCTACAAGTGTAATTTATGTATGTGCATATAATATATATTATTTTAATTTTAAATTAAGCATTAACGTATTTATTTGTGAGTTATGCAGGTATTTTTTAACATGATAATTTTCAGTTTTTATCATATATTTTATATCACTTTTCTAGTGAAGAAATAAGTATGAAGAATTTAAAAAAAAAATTCAAGAATATCAAAGAAATTTAATTCCTAAACCCTAGCCAAGGTCTCTTCTTTCCCAAACTCCACATTCAAAAGAATATTTCTTCTCCCATCTTCTCATCATGAGAGGATGAGAGAAATAAATTTGTTACAAACTTTTATTTTCTTGTATTTAATTTCGTCATTCAATAAAGAGGATTAACCTCGATCTTTATTTTATTGTTTATTCAGTAAATTCAGATCTACTGGTAGAGTATTGTTATTCAGATCTACTAGTAGAGTTTGGTTACGGTTTCATTGATGGTGTTCGTTGTTATGGCGACAGTTTCGTTGGTGAAGTTCGTTGACGTGATAGCGACATCATTGATGATGTTCGCTGGTTTGGTCCAAGAAGATTCAGTTAACATAGATCTAAGTATTAAATTTATGGTTTGAATTTTTTATTAAAAAATTATTGATGTATCATTGTTCGAATTAAAATTTTAGCACATAGTATATCTATCGTTTGATAGGGTAGATCTATATAAGTTTATCCGTAATAAACACAACAACAATAATAACGTTTATACTTAGAAGTTGTGTTTCTTTAGCTGTATTTTCTTTTTGTCAATTGTTACTGGACGTTTTCAGTAAAATTTACTATGTATTTATTTTAAAAAAAATATCAAAGAAATTATATTTACCGGCTTTTAATAGATTTGGTCCCTTTTTACTCCGAAAATATCATTATACGACAAGGAGGATACATATTAAAAGAAAAAGGAAAGAGAACACTATATAACTCGTATCGTCTCGTATTGATTGATTAGTAGGATGACATCATAGCTGGTTCTCCCTTAACAAAATCTAGATTGTTCCATAATATTTTATGAAAATATGAGGAGAAATTGATGTTGATCATTTTTCTCCCCACAGTAGTTTAACGTAACTTCTCCTAGGGTTTATCGACATGTACAGCGAGCTAACCTTAAACAAAGTGAAGACATTAAAACCCAAAAAATATTATTAGTAAAACATAGATTATAAATTTACTATAAATTATAACGTGTAATTTTTTTAATTTACTGTCATAATTGAAATAAATAAAATTAAATATAATAATATGGCATAGACGACATGAGTTAAAATAAAAGAAAAAATGTAAGAATAATTCCTATAGTATGAGTTAGTGACAAATTTAGTAATAAATCTGACTATAACGTGTTAGTTCACGTGTCATAAAATTTTTCACATAAATTAAATTAATTAACGTGGCATTCTCGTAATTTAGAGGGTTGATTAATTTACAATTTAACCGTTAAATATTTAAAAAATGATTAATATGACTAAATGTATTATAGATAATAAAATTTAGAACTAAATTTATTAAATTAGATCACATTTTAGCAATACTTATATAGTACAACTAAGTGTACTATAAAATTCTGTACACATAGTAAAAATTAAAACAAAAATAAAAACTACTATAGGAAACATCATTAATGACCTCAATTTAAGAAGAGGAAACATCATTTAATGACATGTTTTATATACAAAAACTACTATGGGTACCATCCTACTTGTACACCTAGTTGTAGGAAAAAAATTGCCACATTTTAGGGATTATTATTACATTTTTTCCTAAAATAAAAAACGAAGCTAAAAACGCGTGACATCATAAGTTAAAATAAAAGAAGTAAAAAAACAAGCGTTTATAACGAGTGAAATCATGAGTTTCATTCATGTGCTGGTTGATTACACCCGTCGATGTTAATTAGCATCTCTAACTGCACACGATCTCCTTATATAAAGCATTTTCTTTGATGTAAAGCCTCCTTTTATTTGGGTTAATTTTGTTAAATTTTTATTATTTTTTATATAACGTGACTCGAATTCAAAAATTATTTATGACTGGCATTAGTAATTGTTATTTTCGTGCTTGTCAATTCTAAGAGAATAAATGTAATTCATTTCAAATATAAGCATTAAATCTCATTAATTTTATTTAAAATCATGGATTAAAATTTGATAATAATAAAAAAATTCAACTGATTGATTATAGTAATACATATAATTTCTTATAAAAACTTCAAAATATAACTTAATAAATAAATTTAGGTAATTGAATTGACTGAAAATCACGAAAAATAAACTACAACTACCACACATTTTAAATTAAACGTAAAAGTTTCCAAAATCTTTCTGAGAAGAAATCAAGAATTGGAGGACAAGTGTTAATGGAGAGATCCACGTTCATCAACTACTGATTTTTTGGGATCTTGATTTAAACAAAACAAATTATATCATTCATTATCATCTAGTATTGAATGTCACAAATTATGTAGTGGTTCTACTGTATATAAAAATATGATGAATAAATAAACGAAACTTCCGAGGAAATAAAATTTAAAAAAAAGAAACTGCAACTGTAATGTAATTGATCAGCCGTTATCCGGCGCTTGGAAATGACGACGCTGAGTGGTTGATTGAAGAGACAGAAACGGGCGGGATATTTGAATCTTTTCGATTTCTTCGTAAGGCGTTGTAGTACTTAATTGAAGAGCGTGATGAAAGATCTTCATTCTCAGCGTAAACCAGGACGACAAGAAGAAGAGGAAGCCTTCACACACAGTTCACTCTGTTGTGCCTGTCATGGCAAAGAGGAAAAAAAGGACCAGATTTGGTAAACCAGGAGGAGGCGGGGGAGATGGGTTGAACGGGAATGATGATCATACTGGAGGGCGCCGTATTTCTGAGGCGAAAGATTGAAAGAGAAGAGATATTTTAGCAGAGGGCATGGCTAACGGTGGGGTTTCGGAGGTATGTTGTTTTGTGAGGAGGAAGTCGAGCGTAAAGGCGACGGAGAATATGAAGCGAATGATTGCATTGGAGTAGGGGCCCTGTTTATGGGATGAACAGGGGAAGATGACAACTAAAAGGAGAAGGGTTGCAGGGAAGAAAGGTAAGGGAGTTAATGGAGAAGAGGAGAAAAGCCGGGAACAAAATCCTCAGGAGAAACAGAATGCAAAACGGCAGAGTAACGGCAAAAGGGTCAAAGAGGGTTTGACGGAGAAGGGAAGATATTTGGGTGGAAAGGTGGATACTAGGAACTGTTTATGTTTTTGGGTTTATGTTTGCTAATGTTTTGGTATTCCTTTTGGTAAATTTCTAAATTGAATCGTAAATGTGGCTAATATGGAAAATGGACATGGCAGGGAATTATAGCTGAGTCCACTTTGTGTCATCAATGCCGGAAAATGGACAGAGGAGGCAGGGTGGTAAGGTGTACAAAGTGTGAGACAAAGCGATATTGTGAGTTCCGCATCCGTAAATGGTAAGAGATAGACAATGAATACAACTTCTTTTATGATGGTTTGTGCATGTCTTCTAGGAAAGTCAGTATCCTTTTGCTAAACGCTTTTCTGATCAGAAGATTGTAATTTTTGAGCATTTTAAAACACTATTTTGTTTGATTTGGCATTGGTATGGACTATATATGAAGGTATCCTGGTGCTTCAGAATGGGCTTTTGAGGAGTCATGTCCTGTTTGTCGTATGAACTGCAATTGCAAAGCTTGTTTGCGAATGGAAATTCCGGGAAAGGTCTCTTTTATTTGCATTTGAATTTTGTTTACTTCAGAAAATTTAATCTTTAAGGGGGTTGATGGATCCCCGGCTCTGAATGTATAAATGCTGAAAGATTGATTTTTTTTTCTTCTTCTTTGTGTTTGTTTGTAGGATGGGAAAGCCAACGATCACTTAAATGATGAAGAAAAGATAAATTGTTCTAAATTTATGGTGCAAATGTTGCTGCCTCTCCTGAAACAATTTAAAGAAGAACAGTTAATGGAGAAAGAGACTGAAGCAAAGTTTAAAGGTAACTCCTGTTTGCTTGAAGAATCATCTTCATTTGCACTTTTCAATTGTCACTTATGGTTTCACTGTTAAGGAGAAAAAAGCTGTCCATGTCATCCAAGATCGATTAACACAACCAAGACATAATCTGGTTGTCTGAACTTGATTTTCTCCGAACCTTTTTTTGATCAGGGCCATGTACTAGGTTAATTAACATTAATGTAAAGCCAATCAGTATAAGTTTCTGACCAGGCACTAATTAGGTATGCATTTCTTGACAGGCTTGCCAATGTCGAAGATGAAATTACAGAGAGCTAATTGTGCTAATTTTGAGCGGATGTACTGGTAGGTCGTCCATAAGTCTCATATTTTTACCAAATTCCAAAAGGGTTCGAGGTAATGGTGTTTATATTACTATGTGTTACCCGTGCAGCAACAATTGCAAGACTTCCATTTTCGATTATCACAGAAGCTGCCCTGTTTGCACTTTTGATCTTTTTCTTTGTTGCTGCCAAGAGCTTAGAGCTGGCCGTCTGCAGTTGAGTGACGAGATTAGGACCATGAATTTTGTTGACCCTGGGATTGAATATTACCATGGTGAAATGGGAGATACAGGGGTTAAAATCAGAACCCGTGAAAAGATTTCTCGCTTTGGAAATGTTAAAAACTGGCAAGCTGATGAAAATGGTGGAATTCCCTGCCCACCTAAAAGAATGGGTGGTTGTGGTAATGGGATTTTGGAACTGAGGAGTATTTTGAAGGAAAACGAGGTTCCAGACCTCTGTAAGAAAGCAGAAGAAATTGCAAGGAAATACCAACTTGAGGATGAGTCTAAAATTTCTGGCGGTAGTTTTTCCTGTTTCGAAACCCTGGAGAAATCCAATATTAGCTGTTGTGCTAATTTACGCAAAGCAGCATCTCGAGCGGATTCTGGCGACAACTTTCTGTATTGTCCTAATGCTGCAGAAATTCAGCCAGAGGATCAGAAACATTTCCAATGTCATTGGAGAAAAGGTGAACCAGTTGTAGTCAGAAATGTGCTTCAAAATACATTGGGTTTGAGCTGGGAACCAAAGGTTATGTGGCGTGCTTGTCGCCAGATCAGAAAAGCAAATCATCAAGTTCTTTTGGATGTGGATGCAATAAATTGCTTAGATTGGTGAGAGGTCGGGATTAATGTCCGCCAGTTCTTTGAAGGTTACACTAAGGGCCGATATGACAAGAAAGGATGGCCTGAGATTTTAAAGTTGAAAGACTGGCCTCCATCTAGCTTGTTTGAGGAGCATTTACCTTGTCATAATGCCGAGTTTATTGACTGCTTGCCATTTAAGGTGTATACGGATCCTAAAAACGGCTTCTTGAACCTTGCTGTCAAGCTCTCAAATGAATGTTTGAAACCATACATTGGACCAAAAACATACATTGCTTATGGAGTTGCGCATGAACTTGGACGTGGAGATTCTGTTACAAAACTTCATTGTGATATGTCTGATGCGGTGCGCGATGCATCTATCTTATTATCTCTGTTTCATTTCTTCTAGTTATACTTGGATTTCATACTGAACTTCTTAAGTTCAGCGGCTTTAGTTTCTCCAGATGGCTAGTTTTATCATTTATATGGAAATTTCGCCTAAGGTTAAATGATTGGGACAAATGATTCTTGTAGGATATCCCCATAATTAGACGGTTGAGTTTGAATGTAAAACAATTCTGATTCAAGTTTCATTAAAGTTTGTAAGTGGAGGATTGTGGGGCAAAAGCCAAAATGCTCTTGCTGCATTTGCAGAGTTCAATTATATGATGATAGATGTGTTTCTTTTGCTGATTCCAGGTTAATGTGTTGACTCATACCGAAGCAATTTCCCTATCACCTAACCAACCCGAAGACATCGAGAAGTTGAAATATAAACATTCTCAACAGGATGAAATGGAGCTTTGCGTAGATGGACAGAGATCCAATAATTTGGTCCCGCTGCAGGGGAAAGTTGATGAGCAAATATGTACAACCAATGAATTAAGTTCTTCAGAGATGAAAGCGTTCAGTGAAGTAGAGCCAAAGTCTGAATCTACTTACCTATCCAATCAGGTTAATAAGGATGAACATCAACGAGAGGCTGAAGAAAATGCAGAGGATGAAGAACGAAATTCATTTGACGACGGATTCTCTGGCGAGTTAAAAGGAATTGGAAGGATGAGACGTAAAAGTAAGAGGGTACAAAAAAATAGAGAAATGAATAAAGCTCAAAAGAAAGTGATGAACAGTATGGTTGGAGCTGAAACTGTTGACAAAGAAGACATAAAATCGACAATGGCAATGGAAGTGGAGAGAACCCATGATGTCGTGGCTGCTGTGGTTGGCAATGAAAGTAGTGGTAAATGTAATGAGCCAAGATTAGTGGGAAATTTGGAGGAAATGATGAAGAAGGAATTCGTTCGAGACACAAAAAACTGTGTTGAAGGGTTTGCAGATGATGATGGTTGTGCTCTTTGGGACATTTGGAGAAGGGAAGATGTGCCTAAACTAGAAGAATACCTGCTGAAACACTTCAGAGAATTCAGGCATATCTACTGCCGGCCACTGGAAGAGGTGTTGCCTGATTTTGATATTATGTTGCTTGCTTCTTTGTTATTAGATTGAGATATATCATAGGAATGTTTGTCAATAGTCTAACTTCTTCAGGCCTGAACAATTATGTTCCAGGTGTTTCACCCCATTCATGATCAAACTATGTACATAACAATGGAACATAAGAGGAGACTCAAGAAGGAATATGGCTAGTTTTAGTTCATAATCACATTGACATAATTAGATCACTGCATTTTTTTGTTGTCTAAAGTATGGCGCGTACACTCTTTGACAGGCATCGAACCATGGACTTTAGTTCAGAAGCTAGGCGACGCCGTTTTTATACCAGCAGGATGTCCTCACCAAGTCAGAAATTTGAAGGTAACACAATCATTCAACTTCATCATTTTCTTTTGGCTGAAAATTGAAAACATTTCCTATTTTGGTATCATCCTTTCTATCTTTTTCAAGGTTTAACTTCTGGTTGATGAAGCCTTTTTGTGTTGGAGTATGTTCTGTTCTGTCTTGCTCCTACTTATGTTGGAGATTTGTCAAATGATTCGCAACCAAATAACGGCTTTTGACGACCTTCTGTTCTTGCTGGACATGTCTCATGCCTCTTCTTATCATTTTGGATCTCTTTTGTTTATTATTTACTGGATTGTAATGCTTGTGTTTTCTTACGGTAAAATCACCCATTGGATGATTTTACGCTGAACATTATATATTTTGTTTCTTTCATGTTGTATTTTCTTCCTTCCTGCAGTCATGCATTAAAGTCGCGCTAGACTTTGTTTCACCTGAAAATGTTGGTGAATGCATCCGTCTGACAGAAGAATTTCGTCTACTTCCCAATGGCCATAGAGCTAAAGAGGACAAATTGGAGGTACAGTACACTTTCATATATGAGCTTTTTCCTTTGTTGTTCAAATTTTGATGCTTTACTTTGCTTTTGCTGCCATTGTAAATGGCTGATCTGAGCTATCATTTCTCGTTGACAGGTGAAGAAAATGATAATTCACGCTATGAAAGAAGCCGTTTTTGACCTCGAGAAGAGGTAAAACTCTACTACTTCTTGAAAAACAATATTCTGTTGGCATGAAAAACATCGACTTTCGAAATCTTCTGATTCATTTGCAGTAAGAAGACCCAGGCTCTGGACGGTGGTTCGAGGATTGCTCGAACGTTTGATGCTAGAAGATCACGGCTACGACTGAGATTTACCAAGTTCTTGTTTCAAGAGTGTTATGCTTTGCCTCCTGTGTGTGATTTTCACCTTGCAGAAGCACTAAAAATGCTCATATTCTGCTAGATTTTGACACTTAACTCCATCCTTGCCAACAACGTTTGTGTATGGTCTTCATATTTAAAGGCTGCTTTTATTGTAAACCTTAACGCTGTACTTTTTGTGGGTTGAAGCTTTAAGTTGGCATAGACTTCAACTTAACTGACGTAGGATTAATGCACAACTGCAATGATGCCAGATACTAAAATTGCTAATGCTGAAGCCAAGACTTCACCATAACTTCTGATATCATAAGTTAGAGATTGGAAGCTTAAAGGGGTTTCCTTTTCTGAAAATGTTTGTTTGGAACCATATATAATGGATGGGAACAATACCATTGCATGTTTTGAGGTCATACATAAAAATGCCCTAAATCAATGCTATGGTTTGACCTTGTTGTTTGAACTCGACTTTGCTCCAGGTATGTTCAGCTACCAACCCAGAGAACAAATTTTCCAGCTGATTCGGAAAATTATCTTTATCATGACACTACATCTATTGCTACACTACCTTTAGGTAACTACCCTTTAGGTAACACCTATCGTTAGTGTGTGAAAACGACTAAGTGTCACTAAAACTAATTTTAACCTCAAAACTTTTTTCTTGCTAGTCCCCGCTCAGCTCAGGTCATTGGAGCTCCTAAATTTGAGACTTGGGATGATATGATAAAACTAGGAAGATTGAGGAGCTGTTGCACAAATAGGAGGGTTTTGAGTGCCACTGAAAGTTGGCTTCACATTTGCACAATTGCTTCTGACTTTGCCTCTCGTCCCAGTGTATTTTAAATGAATGTCCCCAATCTCCACACCTTCGCATGGAGCACTTTTGCTGCAAATCAGAGACACAACATTGGGAGTTGGTGAAGTTCCTCTAATTCCTTTGAAACTGACATTGCTGATCTTAACTGCAGATGGGGTAATATTGGCTTTGCATGGGAAGCTTGGGCAATGCAATTGATCGATCAAAACAGGAGTCCTCACATTATCCATGCCAATGTTTTCAAAATGCATGTCGCTGGCGCTTCCTGGATGCGAGGCCGCCCAGGTTTTTATCCTGACCCCGAACGTTGTATTGGTGAGGGTGGTGTGATTGACGTAGATTCCTTTCACGGGCTTTTCATTTGGGTACCTGCCGAGACTTCCGACGCTGATCCCACGTCCAGGTCCACAGTTTACCCCGGTTAGCTTAATATCTTCGGAGCCATCCCCTATGGAGACGCATTCATCGCCGGTTTTAATGGTGGACTCCGCCACTGTTATTTGTTTGGAACGTCCGATGTGGATACCGTCTGTGTTTGGGCTGTTTTCCGGTGCGCTGATGGTGATATTTGAGAATGTCAAGTTATGGCTCTGGAATACGACGAAGTGGAACAATTTGCTGTCCTTGGAAGTTATGCCTTTGATGGTGGAATGGCTGACGAAGTCCAATGCAAAATTCTGCAACAAGTTTCAATCCAAGAAACACAATCAATGATATGACAGAGAGATACGTATACAGTAATTATAAGATAATCTATTGACAAATAGTAGAATTATTTTGGTTAAAGAGAAATTTAAGAGACTCTCAATATTAAAATAATTATAAATTGCTAATATAATCTTGTCATTTGTTAATGGACTATCTTGCATGATTGTCTTAGAATTATGATATAATTTGTCACATAGAGGGAGTATTAGATGAAAAATAAAGGCAAGAAAATTGTACATTTGGGAATTTATTGCATGAGTTGGGGGTGGTGCAACGGTTAGATTTATGCCAGGCGAAAGCTCCTTGGCCGTCGAAGACGCCATTGCCGGAGAGGGTGAAATTTTGGAGGTATTGCAAAGTTATCCATTCATTACCAGTTTTAATTGTAGCAGGTTCTCGGGAAGCTTTGACGGTGCCTTGGACCTCAAGTTCAATGGGAGCATTGCAGGGGCCTTTCAATACTGCTTCCCTCAACGTATATGTGCCTGATGGAATCAAAACCTTACTTGCTGTTTTCGATTTGCATGCTGCAGCCCAGGCCCCAGCCAAAGACTTGAATTCCAAAAAACACACAAATCATGATAGATTAGTCTCACAGAACTTACTAATTTCTTTTATTAATTTCTCAAAACTCAAGTCTGCTTTAAAATCGGTTAATAGAATTTGTAAATTGATACTATTGAAAGCCATGCAATTCTCAAAACCTAACTCTATTTTAAAATGGATTGTACTTTAAATCAGGTATTAAAACTATGCAACAAAATACACCCAAATTTCATTTGGTTTGGTTTGGTTTGATAAGGAAGACAAAAAAAAAAAAAAAAAAAATCTAAAGTACCTTGGTAATGTCAGAACCACTCGCCTTGGTTCCATAAGTTAGTGATTTGGCACTTAAGAATAAGCAAGATAAGAAAATGCTGATCCCCAAAAGTTTTACCATCTTATTGATTTTTTTTTTTCTTGACAATTTAATGTATGTTTTGTCTATGGAAATGTTAGTTTGGAACTATTTATAATGGATAGGAACAATATTTTCGCATGTTTTGACTTTCTTCTTGTGGTCTGAACTCAACTTTGCTCTAATACGTACAAATGGCCACTCACAGAACAAATTTTGCAGCTGATTCGGTAAAACTTGTTTACCAAATAATATATTTCATAAATTTACCCTAATTAGAAGTATATAATTATTAGTTTGCACATTTTTTGCTGAGTTACTTAAGTGCACTAATTTAATATGTATGTAATTTCAGAACTCATTTTGTATAATATAACTCGATTTATTAATAAAAGCTTACAAAACAGTAAAAAAAATTTTAACCCTAATATTTTTTAGATTTTTAATTTTATAATAATAAATAGATAATCAATCTCCTTTTGAGGGAAAAAGGACTTATATTCAAGAGATATTCTACTAATTAATTAGTAAAGTGATCATCGTTGATATCCTACAATAACATCCATATTTACTAATAATCAAATTTGAGTAGTGATGTAGTTACGGTAATAGTTCATCAAGAATTCGTATCAATATTTTAGATTATCTTTCTAGCGTAATAAATATAATAATAATAAATTAAAATAAAACTCTAAGCGGTCTAAGAGCATCAAAAGTTTGAAAATAACTGTTGATCCGGCACAACTAAACTGCGCGCAGTCCTTGATAATTCAATAAAACGGTCAAACTTCTTATTCAAGCACAAAAGACCCACCCGCCATGGTGCGGATCTTCTCTGATACTTTTATATGAGCAAAAAGTTAATTATTGCATTAATTTACGGACAAAATTTTAATTTTCATAGTTATTTTATCTATATGTCAAATTAATAAAAAAATAAATTTATATTGAAAGAATAAAAAATTAAAATAAAATTGATTACTCAATTCAGAAAGAGTGGACCAATTCAAAACAAGTTTATATATATTATATATATAATAAATAAATAAGATTATTTACAAAAAAAATATTACAAATAGATTAAATGGATACACCAATCTAAATGGCCTTGATTTAAACTAATCCAAATCAAAACAGGTCAAAATGGATTGGATCGAATAGAAACAATGGATCGATCCAAATCCCACTTATCTATTCTCACCCCCTACATCTAATACCATAAAATTGATTCGGTTCATGCCAAAACTAGATTAAAAATAATTAAAAAAAATGTATAAGGATGCACCCCGATCTAAAGTCTCGTTGTCACCAAGTGTTAAACTGCTTTTGAATCTCCCGAGTTGCTTGAAGTTGTATACCACCACCATCAAGGTGCAGTGGTTTTTGTTGAAGATTTGAATAGCTTAAGAAAATGTTCACTTCAGTTATTTAATTTTGAAAGTCAAAACTAATCGATCCCAGACTATTCCCAGCGAAAACAAACTTGGCCCGCCCAGTTTCATGGAAGTTCTTGTTTGAATATCTTATGGGAGGCCTATGACAACCGATATTCCAAATTAGAAGATTTTATAATACTGTCAACATCAAGTACGAGGTAAACACAAAGGAATCTCAATTCCTATTAATTTTGCTTGGGAACCTTAAACAAAAGCCACTTGATCGTACGTACGAGGTCTCTTGCATGCAACTTGCTTAATCCTCTTATTGATACATATTTAAAGACTTTCTGGAGATAAATTAATGAATAAAGTACGTTAATATAGTACTGAATCAATTTAAACTATTGATTTTGTTCATGCAATTGGGAGATAGTTGCAGACATAATTTAGCAAAACTCTTAAATGTGGTCGGTGAAATTTACAAACCCTAAGGTGCACTTTAAGCTTCTTCATATGCATATGCTGCACCTTTACACAAACCCTAACGAACTAAAATAAACTCCTGCATCATCACTTCCTCGATCGATCGACCTATATAAAGGGTTGCATTTCTTCCCTGTTAGCACCACCCCTTCCAGCTACTATTACTAGCAATAAGCAATTTCACTCACATTTTCCCCAACTAAGCCAAACAACAACAATGGCATCATCATCTTCCACAACTACTAAGTTCCTGTGTGCGCTTATCATCATGGGCTTGTTAGCTGCCCCTACTTCAGCAAGTATTGCTTACTTTGTCGGTGGTGAATCGCTTCGGCTGGTGCCCTTCTATCCTTACCACTCTTCCCGCCTGGGTTAATGGCAAGGTGTTTTACCTTGGAGACAGTCTTGGTATGTTGAGTTTCTTAATTTTGTTAGTGTTTCTTCTTGGTTGGTTGTGAACTCAGTTAGAATTGTCCGAATCTCATATCGATAACCCACAACACTTGTGTCTAATACAAACAATGTAAAGTTTCTCCACCCATTACCAATTGATTTTGGATTTGATACCCATGGATCAATAAGTTAAACAAACTCAGTTTCTATAATCGTATATAATTTAGTGTGATTACTCTTGTTCACGATGGAATTGGATTCCAATTTTTTAAGTTTTACAAGTTACTGTCCCACTTTTTACCCTCTACCGTCTCCATTTGGACTAAAATGTCCTTCTTACAATACCCTCTCTCTTCCCCCTTTTAAGTAAAAGGGAAATTTTGTTAAAACCTATGAACTACCGCTTCAAAAACTGAGACGGTAACTAGTAACCCCTAATTTTTTTTGATTTGGTAGTTTTCAAGAAACCGTTGACGCTGCTGCTACCAATGTCGGTGTATATGGTAACCGCCGAGGCCTACGCCAGCTATGATGTCACCGGTGCGCTGTTTGTCGATGTAAGTAGCACTGTAACCCACCCCCTGAACCTTGTTGGAACTGTCTACATCATTGTTGATAAGGTTAACTGCGATGCTGGAGTTAAGTTCACTGTCTACATCATGGGCTACGGTACTACTTACATCGGCAAACAGCGCACCGGTGATATCATAGCTGGCGTAGGCCTCGGCGGTTACCACATACACCGGCATTGGTAGCAGCAGCGTCAACGGTTTCTTGAAAACTACCAAATCAAAAAAAATTAGGGGTTACTAGTTACCGTCTCAGTTTTTGAAGCGGTAGTATAGATTTTGACAAAATTGCCATTTTACTTCAAAGGGGGAACAAAAATGGTATTATAGGGTGTATTTTAATCCAAATTGAGACGGTAAAAGTTAAGCACTGAGACGATAACTAGTAGTAGTTCACAATAAATTGCCAGTCCAGTGTCATGATAGTTAATTTGTGTGTTTGAGTTTCAGCTTGTAGTTCTCTTGATCATCATTTGATCAGGAAATTAAGTTGATGATTTAATAGAAGGGTTTCTGATGATTCTTTTCTGGGTCTTTATTAACAATGATATCATCCAATCCTAAGTTCAATTTCTCAACTTCATAAAGATATTGAAAACTTTCGAAGTAATTTAAGAGTAATTAATTGTGAAAATCGAACTTTTCCCGAAAATCTCGACTCTTTTGCAGCAATGATAACAGCCTAATGGGTCATGATCATCAAATTTACACTCACTCCATCCCAAATTATATGTACGGTCATTATGAATTCTATCCATCTAACAGTAACAGTAGCTAAGAATAATGCAGACCGTAAAGTTTAGGTTGAGACATCCCAAAGAATGATGGCAAATCACCGGCATTTTCCATATGAGCGGGGCAGCATAGATATACGATTTCAAACTTCATAATACCGCACAGAAATAGTTAATTGTTACTGCATTTGCAGAATCTAGAGAAAGCTTGTGATGGCACGATATAAAGAAATTATTCCATACAACGGTTTGTATATTAAACCTAAGTTAAACAAAATGAATATGAAGAATGAATCCAGCCACTGATGAAAACCGAGACTTTCCAAAGAAAATTCTTACTAATACAAAAATTTCTGGAACCCGAAAGTTACAAAAACTTGGTTACTAATACAAAAATTTAAGACGACTGCCCAACTGCAGTCTACCCTTTGGTTATCTTAGCCCCACCTTCTTCGATCTTCCTCCTCATCTACAGGTGTATACCATGACGGTCGTTGTTTCGAGTTGCTCAGCCTGTAGGTCAAGTACACCTCTTCATCACAGAGCGATCTAGTAGCAACAAGTACAAGACTCTTCAAAATAGGTATGGCGGACCCATTGCTGCCTGATTTCCAAGACTTGAACCAAAAGCTGCCGAACCTTCTCATTTTAACTTCCCCCCCATCTCCAAATGAGATATTAGGTATGTAAGTTCTCATGTCATTCTCAGTTAGTGGAAAATCATAGGGGCAGACCATCACATTGGGGGGTGTATCTTTAGGTGGGTGATTTGCATAATGAGCAAAAGCCAGAGGATTTCTTCTCTCCAGGATTTCACCCTTAATCACCCCAGTGGCATCCAATGGTTTACTAATCATCTTCCAAATTCTATCTGAACCTTTTTCGGCACCTTTGACATAGGGCATAGGTTCTGAAACACCAGAACCATTCCAAAATACACGAGATTCTCCCCCAGTGCCCCAAGGCTGAGCATTGATTATAGTACCATCGTACCTAGTAATCAAATAGGAATTTTGAGCATCAACTCGTGGATATCCAGGTATATAACGATAATGAGCCGGCGAGTACACTACACCAGGGTAAAATGCTATGACTGCACCAACATCAGCGTCACCATTTATGAATAAACCTTTTCCAGCATCCTTGTGTGGAATTTCTGATTGCTTCACCTCGAGAGTGTAACCGAAGAGATCTTTCAACTTCTGTGACACCTCCAAGTGGCTCAAAGACTTTGTCTCTGTAATAACTATTGTAAAAAACAATCAGCAATACCCTCCAGAAGTACGTCACCCATTTAGTGGAGAAAATTTAAGATCCAAAGTTTATTATATTATTCTATTGCCGGTAAAGCAGCAATTAAGTGACTTGGAAACAAGAACTGTTGACTCCTATCTCTCCCAAGTAAAGAGAACTACTTAGCAGATTGCATATATCGCCAAATGAAAATATAGAATTTGCAGTAAGCATCCCAATTAAATCTGTCTTAAGATAATATACTCATCTTTTCTTTTGAGAACGATAATATACTCATCTAATGACAGCTTAATGAAGCTGCATTTCAATCAGAAACCAGGGATTGAAGCAAAAAGGATACCATGCAAAATCACGATCTTTGGCAGCACAAAAATAAACAGGAACATGCAGAAACATAGACTTTAGACCATAGTATTTTCACGGATAGACATGGTAAACCTAGGGAAGCAGGAGTTCAAAGAGTGCGCACATCTTCAAATTTTCTGTTCAGGAAGTGACGCTGCCAACAGATACTTAAATTGTTCATAGTAAAAGAAGCTCAGGGGCCTACATGACTTACCAGGATGATGGTTTGTTGGAGAACTCCGACCAACTGCAAGACTGAGACCACTACGACGTGAAGAACTATTCTTTTCTGCTACTCGTTCATGAGGTTTGTCTGCAGTTTGTAGATCAGGAAGAATAATATCATCCATTGTTGAACAGAAAGTTTCTATTTGAGAATGTATGTTCTCTTGGACCTGCTTCTGCTGATCAGTAAGGGATGCTTTACTAGCCAAATCAATGATCTCGTCCGCATCAGCTTCAGTGGCATTCTTTCCCAAAAACTTGTAGCTGAAAAGTGTTTTTTTAAAGAAATTTCCAGTTTAACTTGTGGTAATTGAAGAGTATCAAAAAAGTAAAGTAGAAAATTGGATCTAGTTACTTCTGGCTTAAATAAAACCAAAGACATGGAATTGGAGTATAATCAGTAAAATGAGGATTTAACTCAAATTCCTTGAAAAGGAAATATATATTAAGATGACCAGACACCAGCAGCATTAACATTTCTACGAAAGTTACGCAAGTAGATGTACCACACTACAAACCTGCAAGAAAAGGCCCAAGCATCTGGTTGATTAAGATTGCATCTAACAACTATACTAAGTATATATATCAATTACCCAACCTAACAATAAGCATCAATTGAACAAAACAAATACACTAAACCATGGATCATCTTAGTATCATCAAACAATTGATATCAATTGCCAAACAGTAGAACATACTGTAACATCCACTCGGTCGAAGATTTGATGAACGAGTGAGTAAAATGTATACAACAATATACTCAAGTATCATACAGGCTTTAGCACTAAAACAGTTAACTAAAAGAAGCATGAGGCATTACTCACCTAGTGTAAAGGAAGAGACGGTTAATATCTGCTTCAAATTGTAGGTGTCTTGGCTCTCTTGCAAATGTGGAACTTTTGGCGAGAACCTTCACGGCCTAAAAGCAGGATTAGCATACCATAAAATCAAAAACTTATTTTATCATTAGTTGCTTTGACTCCAACATATGCTTAAGAAACATACACCTCATCCAAAAGGGCATGGATTTTATCAATCACTAATTCTTGTAAGCCTCTAAAAATACCCACCAAGACATTGAACTACCAAAAGTATGACAAATATAACCATCATAAGAGACCAAGTTTTATGTGATTAGATCATTCTACATTTTTTCACAGGAACAAATGAAGCATGCAAAAATAAACCCATGTGTTTAATTTCACTTCCAAGTGGATTTTAAACAAGTATCTGGATTTCCTTTCCCCATATAGTTTTAAAGTTAAAAACTAGCACCCAAATCACTAATGATTCACATAAGCATTTCACCGAACACAGAATGGGCATAGCCCAAAAATAAAACTGCAGCAGGAAATTAACACTGTTAAATTGCATTGCTCTTATTCTACATCTCTAAGCAAGAATGCTGAGAGAGAGTTAAGCGCGTACCTCCTGAAATTTTTGAAATAAAAATGCCATTTGTAAACTGAAATACTTATATGCTCGTTGGGCCTTGACTTGTGGAGAAAATGAGGAAACCGATCTAAGGAGTTCCCAAATGATTTTCCGATTGTTTTGGGGTCTTTCCAGTTTTAGTAACAAATTTGGGGCTTTATTGTCATTTATCGGGTTTTTCTGTCTTGTCGCATAATAGCTTAGTTCAAAATTAATTGCAACAGACAACGGTTCCTTCAAGTTCTTAGTCTCAAATGTAATTAAAAGATTTGAAAGGACTAAACAAAAAAAAAATAACTTTACTACCGGGTCCTTTTAACTAACTGATGGCGGTGTAATGTGCGTGGCCGTATGATCGCATGACACGTGTTCCCTTATAAATTTTCCCGCCAACGCTCCATCTCCTTAACCAAGCTGAATCAGAGCACAAAAGGGACCAAAAAAGAGTAGAAGTTAGTAGTAGCAATTTTCTCTCACACAGTTACACAGTTGAGAGAGGAATTCGAAGAAAATGGCTGCCTTCGCCGCCGGCACCACCACCGCCGTTACTCTCATGGCTTTTCTCTCTCTGTCCGTCCTCGCCGCTGCCCAACTCGAAACTCCATCGCCGGCATCACCACCGCCACCTCAAACACTCCTCAATGCAGTGGAAACCCTCTCGAATTCCGGCTACGCTGCCATGTCTTTAACCCTTAAACTCCTCCTCGATCAGCCCCAGTTCATCTCCTTACCATCTTCCCTCACCGTCTTCGCCCCGCCGGACACTGCCTTCGTGACCTCCGGCCAACCATCCCTTTCACTCCTCCTCCTCCATTTATCCCCTCTTTCGCTTTCCTTACAATCCCTCACCTCCCTTCCCTTTTCCGCCACCATCCCCACTCTTTCTAGAACCCCAACGCCACTGTTCATCACTACTCCACCTTCCGAACCCGACAAAGTCTCAATCAACACTGTCAATGTCTCCGGATCCCCACTTTATGACGATGGTTCTGTTATAGTTTTCGCCATTGAGAATTTCTTTCAGCCCAATTTCACGGCCCCTACCCCTGCCCCGGAATCAGGTACAAGCCTCCCTGAATGTCTGAAGTTCACTAGCTTTTCAAGGTATTTGGAGCCATCGGGGATTCTAAAATCAAGAGGATACGCATTAATGGCTTCATTTCTTGATCTACAATTGATGGGCTTTGTGGGTTCTGGAAATGAGATGAAACTGACTATTTTTGCCCCATTGGATGAGGCACTTACCGAGGATTTTGGGAACGTCTTGGAATACCGTTCGATCTTTTTGAGGCATTTGTTGCCGTGTAAGATGAGTTGGGTTCAGCTCAATGGGAACAGAAATGGGACTGTTTATGCAAATTACGTTGAGGGGCTAAGCATGGAAGTCACGAAATCTGATGATTCTGTGATGATCAATGGGGTTAGAATCATTGCTCCTGATATCTACGAGAATCAGAACATTGCAATTCACGGGGTAAGAGAACAGATCCCTGTGTTTGATTCTTCGGCAGAGGAGGAATTTGATGAGATATCAATGGTGAAGTTTGTGAAAAATATTAAGGATGAACGCCCTGGCTCTGATCGCAGTGAATTCTAAAGCTTTCTGGTTCCATTCCCCTCTTATAGCTATAGGCAGCATACAACATGTGTTTTGATGTTTTCCATTTCTAACTGTTCCACTGTTAACATGACAGGATATTACTTGATTTTCATGGCTTTTTGCATTCAGAGTTTTGATGGAAAGTGTAGATCATTCCGGTGTAAAGATGTACATATGAATGAGAATATGAAATGAGAAACTTGGCATTATGATCTTGAAGTTCTTGTTTTCGGTTCTTTGCATTCGACAATTGGTATCTGAACAGGCAATTTAGGGAGACGATCACAAAGAATATGCAGCAGTCATCAAACTAACAATACAAAATTTCATTTATAGCATTTCTATGAGGGTGTAAGACTATGACTTCCCATGAAATGGGCAGTCGAGTACAGCTGAAAACAGCATACAGAATATAGAGTTTGAGTAAAAGTTCTGAATGTAAATCAACAAAAAGCACTACAATACATGACGGATCCGGATAATCATACACAACGCGATCACCTCACGATCGGGAAGGCTTTTTTTTCTGTAGCTTTGTGACAAGAACTGGCGCCTTGGCTTCAACCAAACCCAAAAAACAGCCACAAAACTTGGGAAAGAATTTTGTCCTGCTTAATTGGCCTCTTCATATTAATTCATACACGTCAAACTAAAGAATGGCGACACCCGTGATCTGAAGAATGCCAAGAAAGAATCGTGTTATGATAAAAAGTTGCTTGTCTAGGTTGCTATCTGCACTGATTTGACTGTGATTCCCAACTTTCAAGAAGTTGATTCACAGACTCTGCCAACTTCTTCAGATGAGGGCCTGGCTTTAAAACATTAACATCACCCCACTGAGAACACGGATCTGTCAACCAGTTCTTCCGCCCAGTGCACCAAGCCCCCGGTGTCACTCGGTTACCACCACGGTTGAGGATCTTCTTATCAACCATTTCTAATACTGGGTCGTCTTTTCCAAACTGTCTTGCAAAAGCAGCACCACTCTGAACCATCCCCTCGTAATCTGAGCTGTTGAGGAAGAGGGGCTCCATCTTTGGGGGGTTATCCCAAACCACATATCTCAAATCACCATTGACAGTTGTATTCTTGAACTCATCTGAGTTGCAAATAACTGAATGGAAGTAAATTTCTTCAGACAATACAGCATTCGTCACGTACATCAAAAGTGTCCTGGGGAGATTATCCCAACCGAAAACAGAGAACTCAAGGAAAGATCTGCTCAAGATGACCCATGGGGAACCTGGAGAATACATAATCAAGGAATGATCCCTATAATCATTCAATGCTTACTAAAACTACAAAGTCACAAGAGAGTTGCCTGTAAAAACTCGGAAAGCATCTGGCATTGGCCTCTTTTCTGTTGCATGGAATATCTGTGTTCTCCTTGCCAGATATAGCCCAGGATCTACCACAATTGGTTTAATCCTTTGACCCCTGAAAAACATCATACAATGGTTACTTAGGGACAGTGATTGAAGTATATTCTCATGACAAAATTAGTGAAGAAGGTTTGCGTACTCTTTCCACCCAAGGTCACTGGTGTGGTCAAGGAAATTCAGGTCTCTCCTAACAGATGAGAACACATGGGATAAGTCTGAAAGCAGATTACAAAAGCATATGATAATCAGCATAAGGTAAGTAAGAAGGCAAGCCAGAGTAACAAATCAGCAAATAGCTTGTTATAAGTATATTCATGATAAGTAAAACCAATATTAGAATGCCAAACAAGCACCATAAAAGACAGGAAGTTACACTGCACGTATGTAATGACAGCAAACAAGATCTGCACTGCACATATATATTTTGCAAGTCAAAAAGGAAGGTTATGGCTCAGATCTCAGTTCGAAAGGAAAAACATATTTGAGTGGTCATGCCGCCAACAAAAATTGTTCCATCCTTTTCATCCAGTTGTTTACGTAAGTTCACTAAATTCTGTTCTTTCTCCCCTAAACCAACAATCCTGACCTAGATTTTCACTAAAGTTCAGAAATGTATAGAACTGCAGCCGTCTCCATCACTAATCTATAAGGGGTTTCCATTAGGAGTAAAAGATCCAAAAATCTAAATTGGCATGAACTTTGACTCAGAGCCTGCCTATGTAGCTGTTTCTTAAACATGCTCATCAGCAGCCCTCCAACCTCAGCTGAAAGACTCACAAGAGAGAGAGAGAGATAAAAAAAAAAAAAAAAAAAAAAAAAAAGGAGCAAGAAAATCTGTATAAACACTATTGAGGGTTAGATACAATTGTGATTTTGAACTCGGTCTAGCATCCATAAGGGAAATACCATCTAAAATAGTAAGTTCTAAAAGTCAGAAGTTATCTAATGCAATGAGACGCAACGTAAGCACCTTCATTTTCATCCAAGAAAAAAGAATATATGAAGCTCAACCAATGGCAGGATTAGGTGGACAATCATAACATCAGCAACCAATTAAACTATACCAGACTGGTCAATACACAAGCAAAAGCTCCCCCTATGGGACAAAAGCAAAAGCTCCTCCTATGGGACAAAAGCAAAAGCTACTGGTTAGTATAACCAAGTTTGATAGTCTTCTTATCAGAAATGGGCCGAGCCAAATAACAGTAATAAGTATGGTATACATTGTTGAGGCTCTAACAAGTTAAAGAAATACATGAAAATTTGGAAGAAATGACAAAGCTACAACCGTTTTGAGTATTGGAAGTTTCTAAACTCTCCCATCAGAAATGATATAATGGAAAATCAATTGGATCGTGAGTTCCAGCAAATTATCCCTCCTAAAGTAACCATGCACACATATCCAGGGGAAAAGAAAACACATGAATACAATTAAACAGGGAAAGTTAAAGGAATATCACAGCAGTCTATTTCATGGATTGGTTTCTAATTCCACAAGATCATCAACTATTTGTTAAGAAATGAGTAGCTTATTTTGCAACCCAATCCAATTAACTAATAGCACCAACAGAGCTTGTTCACTTGCATAAACACAGAGTAGAGGATGTAAATTTGAACACCTGAAAAACCAACATCTGACTACCCAGTAGACTACTTCCAGCAATAAATTTCAGTACAAGAATAGATTGGTCATGGCTCCATTGTTGAAATGGCATGCAGTGTATTAGAAAGAAAAAGATATAGAAATCTATACCAAACTTCAAACTTTTCGACACATTTCCCGAAAGCACAAGATTAAGGACATAGAGAATATTAAATAGATGAAATTTAAGAGATATCAAGCCAATTCCAATACTAGCATTTCCTACATAGAGGGAACCAAAATTACAAGAAACCATACCAATATCATAAAACCTCCAAACTTATCTCTTGGGAAGATAACTGCCTCTCCGCCCCATACCCCAAACAATATCATATTGCTACGAACTCAGCTCATACTCCAGAAACAATAGAATCAATTATGTCCGAAAAAAACATCTTTCAAAATTATAAACCAGACAAGAGTGATTTATATTTGCGCCAAAAGCAGAACCAAATTGATGAATATAAAATTCACTAAGTACTCTCTCCACATCTCATCCGTGCATAAATTGAAGAAATCAAACAGCCACAGAAACATGTTTACCACCAAACAGAAATAACCCAAATCAGAAACATACAAGATTCCAAATTAAATCATACCATCTTGAGTAATTAACGGATAATCCGAAGCGCTAAGTGTGATAAACCAATCCCAACCGTCATCCACCTTCAATAAAATTGCAGCCGCCCTTAAAACAGCAGCAATGTTAGTAGACCCCATATATGTTACAGGATCAGGCTTCCCAATTACATCCACATTCCCAAAAGCTCGGGCCGCGGGCACAGAATTCACCATTGCCCACAATTTTCTCCTCTCAACATCCGTCCCTTCTGCCCCTATGTGCAACAAGTACCTATTCCTGGGATGATAAACAGCTAACAAAAGTCTATAAATCCGATCTGAATCACCACGGCCACCGAAAATATAATACCCAAACGCCGGCGGATGGCCAGGCCCGTGATGGGCTGAGATTGAAAAGGTTTTACTTGAAGAGAAAGCATAGTAAGACGAGCTCAATCCGCAAATGGAAGAAACAAAAATGAGGAATGATACAAATGCGGCAGTGAAGAGTGCGAAAAGCCATTTCTTTTCAGACACCACACCCATAATTCTGTAAAATGATCTGTAAAAGCCCTATTGAGCATGGAATGAGTTTAGATTACAGAAACCAATTGCAAAAAGATTGGATATTTACTATCTGGGATGATAAAGTTTGGGTCTCTAAGGCCATCAATGGAGGCTCTGGTTATTCCTTTCCACTATGCTAGGATCTCTCAAAATCCTTGTGAAAATTTGCAGTTTTTTGGGAATTCAATAACGGTCAGTGCGTGAGTGAGTGAGTATGGATTTCTGTGAATCTGAAGAGGGAAGAGACTTAGGGTTTGTACAAACTGTAGCTTTAATGGAGAGGTGGATTTAGTTTGGTGGTTGGAGGGATGAATCATGAATCAGAGCATTTGTTCATGCTTATTTTATTATTGTACAGGAAGGAAAAAATGGAAGCTTTACTCCTGTTAAAATAGCGTGTGAAAACACACCTTGAGACAGCAAAGTTTGACAGAATGATTATGCTTTAATTAATTGTACATTTTTATTAGATAATTATAGGATTAGTATTCACTGTATCTTTCACATAGTATCAAGAAAGTTCCTGTTTATAATTAGCGACAGAAACAGAATATCAGCTGCATTTTATCTTAATTTTGGCTACTTATATTGCATTATGGTTATAATTGGTGGGGCTAGACACTTGTCGGTACTAAATCACAGTTTAAAATTTTTTTAATGTAAATTGATTAAATAAATATGTTAATTCAGATCGATTAAACCAAATTTTAACGATTTGATTTGGACGATTTATAAATTAATATATTCACAAATTTAAAATTCAAAACTAAAAACATATATTCTATATAAAAAAATATAAAAATCGAATCTCTTATCATTAAATAACATTAAATAACAATTGAATGAATTTACTTTTCATCATTCACAGTCATGCGCACGACCTTAGCAATCGTGCATATAGCCACATACTTCTTTGGATGAAAATTCTAAAGAAATCTGTGATCGTGATCGATATGGTCGCGTACAAAGTTGCGAGCTCATTTGAACGAAAATATCAGACTTTTGTAATCTTGTACGCAATCATATCAATAATGTATATGCTAAGAAATTATATATTTAATATCTATTATAAATTATATATATTTTATAAAATAAAATATCAATAGTCCAATCAAAATGACCAATTTTATTAATGAAATTTTCAATCAAACTAATGATACATTTTAAAAATTATTCAAACTATCCATCACAAGGATATTTTAAAACCAACCACCATCAAACTTAATCGATTTTATCAGTTTTGGTCAAATCAGGCCCAAATTAGTCCATATTTTGTGTTTGTATCGATAATTTTTTTCTTTACAAATTTTCTATAAAAAAATTCTCATTATATGGCAAGTTTATGTCAAATATAACGCATTGTTTTCCTTCTAATAATAGAGTTTTTTAAACGTAAATAATACTATTTTATATTTTAATTTTTAAATAACTTTTTTTAAAAATTTTAAGACGCAACTCCTTTAAACACTTCAATTTTAGCTAGGGTTGGAAAAATAATTTTTCAGAAGAAAAATTACCCGAAAAGGAAATATTTGGTTCTGAAGATTCTGTATTGAGGTCACATGGATTGGCTAGTTACGGAATATTCTTCAATTATCAAAGTCATTTACGTGTCATTTAATGCTAATATTGAAGTTAATTGCGGGATTAAATATTTAAATATGCTGCCGTTTTGCGTCTGGCCAGGTGGACTTGGGATTAATGCATGTTAGGTTAACAAAGACAGCGGGATTTATTAATGCGTTACTACTATTTTTCGTTTGAGTTACCAAAAAAAATATATATATATATATATAATACTTTATGGTTGTCATTTTTAAATAAAAACCAATTTAATTGACAAACAACACATGGCTTAATTTTATCAAAATATCACTTACACAACTATTTTATTTTATTCATTCCTGAATAATCTCGTTTTTTAATTATTCAATTATTTTATTTTATGATTTTTTTGTTCTAAAAAACTATTTATTGAATGGTTGTAGATGGATTAACAACTGTGTTGGAAATATTTAAGGGTCTAACTTAATAATTTTGAGACAACGGAGGGGTCGGGTTGAAAAGACAAAAGTATTAAAAGTTGACCATTCTATGATTATCATGCCTTAGAAAATTGAGCAAAGAGAGAATAAAGTCATGATATACACCAAAGTCTTAAAAAATTAACCCCTAACCTAACCAGTGACTGGCCCCACTTCCTATTTCAAAATTTAACAAATTCAATGACACGTGTTTTAGATCTTGATTTCAAAAGTATCAAATTCACCCCTCGCTTTTCCTGTAATTTTACCAGAAATTCGTTATTGACGATAAATATTTTGTATTTATAACATATTATATTTTATATTTATCTCTATTTTATATTTTTGAATAGAAATAGTACGTTGCTATAAATCCGCCAGTTAGCGCTTGAGAGATGTTCATTAATTTTTTTTTTTTTTGAGCGGGAGAGATGTACATTATTAAATTAAAAGTTCACAAAATAAATATTATATTGAAATATGAAAAAGTATTATAATATTCTCTCCCAACGCGTCTAATTAGCTAGTTGGTGAGACAATAGCTTACCAAGGCGATGATCGGTAGTTCGTTCGAGAGAATGATTAGTCACACTGGGATTGAGACACGACCCTGATTCCTACGGGAGACAGTAGTTGGGAATTTTTCGCAATGGACGAAAGTTTGAGGGAGCAATGCTGCGTGGAGGTAAAAATAAATTTGTTCCAAACTTTTATTTTTCTATTTTTAGTTTCGTCATCTAATAAAGGGGATTAACCCCAATCTTATTTTATTTTGTCATTTCATTGATGGTATTCATTGTTATGACGATAGTTTTGTTGGTGAAATTCGTTGGCATAGTAATAGCGTCGTTGATGACGTTCGCTGATTTGATCCAAAAGATTCAGTCATCATAGATCTAATTATAAATAATTATTAGATTTATGATTTGGTGTTTTCATCATAAAATTAGTGATGTATCACTGTTTAGATTAAAATTTCGACATGTACTATATCTACCGCTTGATAGGGTTGATCTATGTAGGTTTATTCGTAGTAAACACAACAACAATAATGACATTTGTGTTTCTTTAGCTATATATTCCGTTTGTCAATTATTGCTGAACGTTTTTCAATAAATTAAGATATATTTTTTATTTTAAAAAAAGCATTTGCAATATCTTTGAAATATAGATAACTTTTTTATGTAAAACATGAATTACCTGGTTCGTTTTATAATTCTCTATCAAAATGTTTAGATATTATTTTTTAAAACTAAATAAAAAATAATTAAATTATATTCTAAATATATTTGATTTAGTATTAGAAAGAAATGCATGAATGGTCCCTATAATATGATATGATTTCAAATTTAGTCATAAACGTTTGGTAGTCGATAAATTTAGTCGTTAATATTTCTATATTGAGCATATTTAATCCAATTAACATTGTCTAACACGTGTGACATACACGTGTCATCCATGTGGCAATCACATTTTAAAAATTTTTGAAAGTATCAAATTTAATTATGAAAATTTTTAAAAGTATCAAATTAGTTATAAAAGTTTTTGAAAATATCAAATTTAATCTAAAAGTATTAACTTCAGTATAATTAAAAGAATTTTGCATGCACTCAACAATAATAGTCTCTTCTAAATTATTAGTTAGTAATTATTTTAAAATTAATTTTTAAAACTATTAGATTTAAATTCCTTTTTCATTTCAAAATACAATAACCAAATATTGTAAAGCTAATAAAAGAATCAACGATAAATAATAATGCACTTTTAGATAACTATATTACTCCAGCCCAACACTAACAAGGGCCAACAGAGGATAGCCCAAAGACCATATTTTAATTATCAACAATTATCTTATCCTACCTTGTGGACACGTGTTTCCAACCCCACAGAGCAAAGACAAAAAAGATATCCCCTATTTCTCAACCGTTAATTCTGCAATTTGCCCGGGAAATTACCCAAGTCGACCCGTTTAATCAATTAATCCATTTAACTTTCCACTACAAACGACGCCGTTCAGGTCTATCATCCATACTTTGTCACACAGTCACACAGTCACAGAGTCCCTTTTATGCATTTCACATTGCCACTTTGTTCCTGATCTTTTTATCTCTTCAGCGCAGAAGAATTGAAGAGTGTATTAAACTAAAGAAGAATAAGTAGAAGAAGAGAGGAGAATGTTGCTAAAAAATGGCGGGAGAAATGGTGGAGGAGTAGGCCAACTGTTGGTGGCCGTCGCGGCGGCTTTGCTACTTCGCATGTTCTCCGCCCCTGGACCGGAGCTCTTACCAGAATATGAGGCTGTTCATGATGATGATGATGACGTCCAGAAAGATGGTGATACCGGAAAAGATGATGCTCCGGCGACCGGGAATGTTCCGCCCGTTCATATTAAGTGGACTAATATCACTTGCTCTCTATCCGATAAATCTTCAAAATCAGTAATTGCTCCATCTCTTATGAAGTTATAAAAATCCTTTGCACAAGTTATTATTTTCGATAGTCACAAATTAACTGCTCGCTCTCCCCAAATTCTGAATTTGATATATGTCGAAACTGTACTCACAGTATTTTTATTGATTTTTTTTTTTCGGTTTTTTTTGACTGACTGACTGAACAATTTGAAAGTACAAGTACCTACTGCCAACTGCTAACAAAGTCTTCAATTGAATATTTTTCCAAATTTAGCATAAAAACTTCAGTGAGGCCGTCGGTGTTTTCTCCAAATTGAGTATTTTGAGGGATTTGAATGAAGTTTCACTTGACTAAGATTGAAAACATTTAGGATAAATTCAGGTGTACCACTTCCTTTATGATTGTGTAATTTAAATCCCTTCCTTGTAGGTGTAATTTTATCTTTAGAGATTCGAGTTAGTGTAATTGACCCCAAAGTTGCCTGATCGTTCTCAAAATGACAGAATTATTGGTTTCAAGTAGTAACAAAAGCTCTCATGTGAGCCCAGAGCAAGAAACTGTGTATATACATTCTTACCTGCAAGGAAATACAGGATCTGTCTTGCACCGTTTTGCACCCTCCAAACCACTGATATCATTGTCATGATGGACATCATAAGCTAGAATTGTAGGTAGTGTGTTATCCAGCATTGCACAAACCGGATTATGCTAATTGTATCAGTATAAGACTTGAATTTTGCTTGTGTGGGAGTGAGTATTCTGTGGTCTTAAAAACAACATTCCTGATACAATCCATTTGTTTTCCAAGGTTTTTATACGTTGATGTGTTTGTCTACCATGGCCAGCTGTTTGTGCACATTATGGTAGGCATTCTAGGTAGGGAGGTACTGTGTTTAGAAAATATCATAGTTATTATTATTATTATTATTATCATTATTATTATTATTATTGTCACAGTAGTTGATTATTTCATCACTTCCATTAATTTGGAACATCAGGTAAGATTCCTGCTGAACAATGTCAGTGGAGAAGCACGACCTGGTCGGCTACTTGCTATAATGGGTCCTTCTGGGTCGGGGAAGACAACACTACTCAACATTCTTGCTGGGCAGTTGATGGCTTCCCCAAAGTTGCATTTATCTGGCCTTTTGGAGGTCAATGGACTGAAAATATCAAAGAAAGCCTATAAGTAAGCTAGTTTTACATACGTTTTGTTGAGTTCCTTTACAAACCATATCATTCAATTTGTTCATAAACATTCAATATAATCTGAAATTGTGTATTAATTAAGAACTTCTGGTGCAGGTTTGCTTATATCAGACAGGAAGACCTTTTCTTCTCACAGTTGACAGTTCGAGAAACATTGTCTCTTGCAGCTGAAATGCAGCTTGTGGACATATGCTCAGTTGAAGAAAGAGACGAATATGTGAATAATCTCTTATTCAAACTAGGTTTGGTAAGGCAAACATAACTATCGAGTCCATTTAGCATTGTACTTTGTGTTAAAAAATCTCTGTACTTTGTTTGTATCCATTTCTTATGCGTATATAGGAAGAGGACAGACACTTGTCGACTGTCAATTATGATTTGAGCTCAATTTTTTAGTTGCAGCTGGCGGATATTTCAATATGTTCTTTTTGTCTGAAAGAGTTTCCACTTTCTGATGACTTGTCCTTTTTTTTTTTTTCCCAAAAGGTCAGTTGTGCCGATTCCCGTGTGGGAGATGCGAAAGTACGTGGGATTAGTGGTGGAGAAAAGAAGCGATTGTCACTAGCCTGTGAGCTTATGGCTAGTCCATCTGTCATTTTTGCTGATGAACCCACAACAGGTATTATTAGTTTAGCCAATGAAACTATTGATAAGGACTTAATGTATTTAAACTTGACGAGGATATGTGTATGGATAAAGCCCACTGGAGACATGATCCATATGGCCCACCTCACATAGTGGTATAAAGCTTAGTTGTTGTATTTAGTTGTTTTGCTCATCCGATGTTGTCAGGAAGATCTGATAGAAAATTTAATTACACTTTTTCATATTTTCACGTATAACATATTGTCTTGCCTTTCAACTTGTGGGGATTTACTTTAATCTCCCATCTTATGCAAAGCATTTATCTGCACCATGATCTTCCAATTAACATATACTGGGAGCTCTAAGCCATCATCAGTTATGGGAATCTATCTAAGTCTTTGGGTTTTCTGCTTTCTTAGTTTGAGTGTCTAGAAAACTACAAATGGACTCAATCTTCATATTCAGAGCTTGAATGCACTGTCAATATAATGTGGCCTTAGTTGAATTGGTCTATCTTTATTGTCATCGGAAACTGTTCCATTACATAATCTTTCCCTGGGCAGATTATTCTGAACTTTTCTGTGAAACTTTTTCAAATATGTCTTTGAAAGAACGAGAAAAAAATGCAGTTTTTCTGGTTATATGTTCTAACTAGTGCTTTGGGTGACATCATGATGCTTTCAGGACTTGATGCTTTTCAAGCCGAAAAAGTGATGGAAACTCTACGAGAACTTGCATTGGATGGGCACACTGTGATTTGCTCCATACACCAGCCTAGAGGGTCAGTGTATGGAAAATTTGACGACATTGTTCTTCTGACAGAAGGAGCACTTGTTTATACTGGTCCTGCACAAGAGAAACTGTTGGATTACTTCTCCAAATTTGGGTCAGTTTCAATTTTATGAAATTCAATGAATCTGTAGTTCAAATGACTTAAGTTTGTGTTTATTTGCAGAGGCCCCAGCTGCTCTTTGTTTAGTATAACTAAGAACTCAACTTGATTTGAGTAATATAACTGGAATGTATTATATTCATGAGTATTGACTGATTTGAGTATCCCATGTCAGGTATACCTGCCAAGATCATGTAAATCCTGCCGAGTTTTTGGCAGATCTGATATCTGTGGATTATAGTTCAGCTGACAGTGAATATGCTTCCAAAAAAAGGATAGATGGTCTTGTTGAGTCATTTTCCCAACTAATATCATCGACAATTTTTGCAACTCCACTTACTGGGGAAGGCTACGAGAGCAGAATGAACATTAGGAAGAAAACTAATGTCAAAAGAAAAGTGGGTTGGTGGAGGCAGTTCTCTTTGCTCTTTAAGCGGGCTTGGATGCAGGTACTTGTCTTGTCTATGTGATTTATTCAAATAGGAACTTAGCGCTCTTTCAGTATTAGTTTGGGCATAAATAGGGTAAAGTTATGCATTGCCAACAGTGTCATCCAACTGATACTTTTGCCTACAGTGGGTTCCACTTGAGATTTGGTGTTCACTTTGGCACTATGATCAGAACTGAACATAGTTGCCTTTCAATAAGGAAATTTTGTATATGTATATCAGTTTGACACTTATTTGACTTTTGAGTTGGATGGTTTTAAACTTATGGACAGGCTTCTCGTGATGGCCCAACCAACAAAGTACGAGCGAGGATGTCAATAGCATCCGCTGTTATATTTGGGTCTGTTTTTTGGAGAATGGGGAGATCACAGACATCAATCCAGGATAGAATGGGATTGCTTCAGGTAGTTAAGAGTCCATTTGGTTTGTGACCAAATCATGATTTCAGTTTTTTCCCAGTTTCCAATATAGTTTTTTTTTTTCAGTTTCCAATAAAAAACAACATTTAAAACATAATCCAAATCACAATCTGACATATTCTGCTCTTGTTGGATAGTCATTTCTTGTTAATCTTCAACATATATCTTTGGGACATGTTCTGTGTTTATGTGCCTATTAATACCACGTGACCTCAAATTTCTCCGGTAAATTAACAGCACTTTGCTTGGATAAAAAATTGTTTGTTCAACTCTGGAAATTAGAAAATTAGAATCTAGTAGCCATCCACACATTTTTACATTAAAATTTGCGGCACTGTGAATTGTTCTGTAAGTAGATGTCAATTGACTCTGTGTCCCATGTTCTGCATGTCGTTCCAAATATTATTCGGTATTCTAGGGAAAAAAAATGATGGAAAACAGAGCATGAATGGGATTGAGATCAGGAAGATTTAGGGCCTGTTCGGAAAGTGAACTTGAACTTGGTTTAGTGTTTTGGGCTCCATTTCTAATATCATCCTTTACATTTCCAATGTAGTTTACCTTGATTGCATCTCTGACACGTTTTTTTTCCTTACCTCGTACTAAGGTTGCGGCTATAAACACTGCTATGGCCGCACTCACAAAGACTGTTGGGGTATTTCCCAAGGAACGTGCTATTGTTGATAGAGAACGTGCCAAGGGGTCTTATGCATTGGGACCATATTTGCTTTCGAAGTTGTTTGCAGAGATTCCTATTGGAGCATCATTTCCGTTGCTCTTTGGCACAATTCTCTATCCAATGGCTCGACTTCATCCATCTTTAGCCAGGTGATTGTCCATTTCTATTACTAATAGGTACAGGATAGGTTTTTACCTGAAATAAAAAGATACTAATAGGTACAGGATAGGTTTTTACCTGAAATAAAAAGATAATAATTTAAAACAGTGAAGATATTTTCTTCCTCAGTTTACTTTGATGAGGTGCCGTAATTTACCATTAGCTATGGGATAGAGTATGAATAAAATCAGTCAATCAGTTAGCTTTTCAGAGTGTTTGATGCCTATGATTGAGACCTTATGCTTCATAGATTTGGCAAGTTCTGTGGCATTATTACTGTGGAGTCCTTTTCTGCGTCTGCTATGGGTTTGACCGTGGGAGCCATGGTTCCGACTACAGAAGCTGCAATGGCATTGGGGCCATCTCTTATGACAGTATTTCTTGTCTTTGGAGGTTATTATGTCAATGCAGATAACACACCCATAGTTTTCCGATGGATTCCTCGAGTTTCACTCATACGATGGTAATACAAAAGCTTATTGCTTAATCTTTCTTAACAATCTAACAAAAATGAACATAATGGTTCCACTAACCTACCCCAAATATTGCTCATCTGCCATTTTCAGGGCATTTCAAGGTCTTTGCATCAACGAATTTAAGGGTCTCCAGTTTGAGCATCAACAGCCATTTGATATACAATCCGGGGAACAAGTAAGTCAAGTTGTAGGACTCTACTAGCTTCAAAAGGTGAAAACAGATCCTCTCAATTATGACCAAGCAAAGGTTTTATGATTTGACCTAATACCTGATCTTTATATAAAACATCAACCTTACTTTCTCTCGTACCTTTGACATCAACTACGTCGGTTCTTATTTTACAATATAAGAGGCTAAAATAAGTACAATCTGACATAAAAAGGATGGACAGGATGAAACTTTCTGCCTGATTAAAAACTGCAATGATTTTCCTTTTTTTCCATTGCTTGCTTTCAGATTATCTGTTATGTGCCATTTTGCAGGCTCTAGAACGGTTTTCCTTGGGAGGCAGTTCAATTAAGGAAACAGTAGTGGCTCAAAGTAGAATACTTGTGTTTTGGTATTACACAACCTACCTGCTCCTAGAAAGGAACAAACCTAAATACCAAAAACTCGAGCAGCCACTTCCGGATCAAACACTTGAGCAGCCACTTCCTGATCAAACTGAAAAAAAGCTAGAGATGGAGCCACTTGAAAGTGATCCGGAACAAGGGTATGAGCAAGTTGAATCCCCTCTTCCTCTAGACCAAGGTAAACCCAACCAGAAGTTTGAATCTTCTGGTCCTGACCTTCTTAATATGTTTGACCTAGAAGGTTTCTAAGTTACTTGGGCATCCATGATGTTGATATGTAAGATATGGAAACTTTTTATTTGATTTATCTCATACAGGTGGTACTAATCTAACGGAGATGACTGTGCAATAGAGGAGTTCTCATGCTCTTTTTTTGACATAATCCGATGTAAACTAGAACAGGAATTCCATAGCGTCTACTACCGTTTCAGTATATTCATATTTCTCGTACCTCACATGAATGACTTTCCTTATAGTTGGACGAGCAAGAAAGTTTAGCTGCTCCAGTTATATTTTTTGACGTTAAAACACTGAATAATTGGAATTTCTTATGTTGATTATGATCCCAACTGGGCTCCATTTGTAAGCTGTGATGGAAGCTTCTCTAGTCTGTCTAGTCAGTCAGTGTTGGGAGGAAGCTTCGACCCCCGGCATGTTACCGTGGTTTTTTTTCCGCTTACGATGTGGATAGTGAGAATGTATGCAAATTGTAAGGACAAACGGCATTTGCTCGTCCTTCTTCGGCCTTTGGGGAACCTTCTTCCTTCCGTTGAACTCTATGTTTTTGTTAAAGTAGTATTCCCTCCATAACTCCGTTCTAACAAAAATAATAGTACGTGAGAATCATTTGTTTGTTACTCCCTTTTCTTCTTTATTATAAAGGAGAAATTTATATTTTTATAGGCTAGCGAAATCAGTTTTTAGTTGTTAGAGTACAATTTACTCTTTTTTCTTATATTACCCTTCTCTGATTAAACATCTTTGTTACTTCAAATCTCTCTCATCTTTCCCAAATTTCGTTTACTTTCATTATTTACAATTTTATTTTTGTATATCAAGATTGATTTCTTTTAAAATTTTAGCAATTTTCTCTCAAAACAATAAATTAAGTCCCAATTCATAATTAAAATAAAATTTTTCAAAATTAATAGTTCACTATAATTCAAATATTTTGTACATAATTAATTTATTATTTTGAGAGAAAGTTATTAAAATTTCGGAAGAGATCGATTCTGATATATGAAGATAAAATTGTAAATCATGAAAGTGAATCGAATTTTGGCATAGATAAGAGAGATTTGAAGGTAATAAAAGTGTTTGACGGAAGGAAGAATAATATGAAATAGAAGAACAAATTATATTCTGACAGTTAAAGACTGTTCTAAAAATTTTTCATATTACTTCTTAAAAGTTTTTGGTTTTTTGGGTAAATTTATTAAGCGAGGAAACGTCCTGCTTCTCTGCTAGCCCACACACGGATTGTCTTATTCAATATTTGCGAACTTGGCACAGTCACGATCATCGATCCGGGCAGACTTTAAGTTCTAATTTTGACAACAATATAGTACTCCCCTTGTATTAAAATAAAAATAATATAATTATTTTTTAAAATATAATAAAATAATATTTTTTTATTAAAATGAAATTATAGAAATAATATTCTGACTATAATATTACTAGGGTTGGTCTTGTACCACATTATGTAAAAAACATTCTTGCATTGTGTTTCGAACATCAAGATTTTAACTCACTTTCTTTTCTCCATAATCTTTATGAAAAGACCAAAAGGAAATAAACCCCTAAAATATTGTCATGTTAACTTTTTTCTAAAAATTCCAATCATATTTTATTACGTTGATAATAAAAATCATATTTATTGAATTACAATATATAATAAATAAAATTATTATTTTGAATTGATGAGAATATTATGTGAAAAAATGATAGCTAACCAAATTACATATTAGAGTAAAAAGAGTTAATAGATAGTGCGTGGTTAAAAAGAATCACAAGTAATTACATATTAGAATGACAAGTTATTGAGGGGAATAATCAACTTCTTCAATTTTCGGGACTCTTCTCTAGTAATTTTAGTCGTCAACAATGTCCAAACACGATCGCACCATTGCATGCTCATTATTGAGGACTCAGTAACAAGCAGACTTGGAAAGCGTATTATCGTAGTTTGAGAATGATGAATCGTTATCGAAAAAAAAATCAATTGATCTCTTCTAATTGATTGAATCGTGGGTGCAATGATTTATTTCACTGGCGAGATTTCTGATTCAAATCTAAAATGACCTAACTGCATTAGAAAAAAAAATAAAAGAAGCATCTCACTACTTCATACATGATTCACTCAGCTCGGAGATATAACTTAGTAATACAAGAAAAAAAAACTCTTTAAAAAGATGACAAATTATTTGTAAAAATAATAAATATATATCATTTGTTATATATATTTATTCAAAATCATATATAATGTTTTAAATAAAATAATAATAGGTACATCTTCACTGGAATAAAGCTAGTTTGAAGTACAGAATCATTGAAAGCCACTTTGTGTAAAATTTACAACAGCTTCAATCAAACCAATAAACCATGCATCATCCCGTAAAATCGAGCCATACCTTAAATTTGAGATCTCTTCTCACATTAATGAACAAATATAAACTATTAATAACTCAACTTAACAACTTTACATTACCAAAAACAAAGCCTAGGTCCCTCAACAAAATCCCTTCTCCAATCCAATTCTTATAGATAATACAGCAAATATACATAATTCTCTAAACAAATTAGAATACATAAAATATTATATAAAAATACACAACTTTTTAAAATTTAAAAATACATCAAATATAATTGAAAAATATATTAAATATAATATAAAAATAATAATAGAATATACTACTAGTAATATTATATAATTTGCACCTCCAATCCTATTCCTCATCTTCAGATAATTTTATTGATGCAATTCAATGGGACAATCATGCCCCACAAAATGAGGCTATATATTTAAGCTCGTTTAATACTCCATGCTAGTAATAAATTTGTCTTCAATCAAATCAATTAACGTCTATTTTTTCAAAATCCATCATTACTTTCCACTCTCTTTACCATAAATAACCACGAGAAGCATAGATAATGGATCTCATCATCATACATTTTCACAATAAATCCAATTCTTTACAACACAAAATAGAAATTAAACTAGCAATTCTACAACAAATAATTTAATTTTTGTATATGTGGTATATATTTGAAAATACATTCAACAATATGTTTGTGCTACATGTATTTACAACATTAAAAACACCAAATTTTCAAGGCTTGAAGATGAATATATTGCTGCTGTGCATGTGTTGTTGAAGTTAAATATCCTTAATGCTGCCTGAGAATTAATGAATCCCAGCAGAAAGAACTCCATCGATCAACCCCAGCAACTGAGAAATGAGGAAAAATAAAGAAGTTGGGACACTCAAAGAAACCAAAGCGACGATCCCAATGGCCAAACTGGGCCTGGTATTCATCAGCATCAGCTGCAGAATCCCCACCGCGTCACAAATGGTGGAGTCGTAGCTGGTGTAGTAACTCTTCTCCCAGTCCATCCAATCGGAAGGCGGCTCATAGTTCCTCTCGATCATCTTCATCTCGTGGATTCTTTTCCTCAGAACAATCATGTTCTCGTCCACCATGTTCTTATCATTATTGCTCCTCCCGAAATCTTGATCCCAACTTCTCATTGCAAATGTCCTTAACGTTGTTGTTGCTGCCGCCGGTCTTGATGCTCTCTTTCTTGTGGTACACCGCCGGGGAAATGGGTTAGGTGAAGAACCAAGAAATGATGCTGCCATTGTTGTAAGATAGCTTTGAATCGATTCAAACGGAACTTTTTTGGGAATTTTAAGAAATGAAATCCGGGAATGGGATATATTTTTGGATATTGATGGGGAAATGATTTGTGGGTTCCGGGTTATTTATAGGTGCCAGAAAGAAAAGAATTGGAGGAGGATGATTATTGTGTCAACGGCTTTAGGAATCTTCGGACATGGGCTCATTATTATTTACGTAGTACTAAAACCGATATTGATATTGATTGAGATTTAGTTGGGTGTTCTTTTATGCGGCAAAACCGCGTCAAGAAGGCCGAGGTAGCGAAGCCGACGGCAGCCGACTCTGCGGCGCGTTTTGTCGACAGCAACGTCTCTCTCTTTTTCTTTTTTCTTTTTTTTTTTCTGGGTAGCAGCAAAGCAAATAGAGAGAAAGTTTACGTTTTTTCCCCCAGAAAGTGACTGGTCTGGTAGTATTATAGGGTTTTCATTTCAAACATGATTATTATTTTGATATAAAATTAATAATAAAAATTATTCTTTTTCATTTTTTATATACTTACGTCTTAAATTATTTTATATAAAAAAGAAATGGAGGGAGTAACTTGGAAGTTAGAACTTACAAATTAGCACCAAGTAAAAATAATTTTCAATCTTACGAAAATTTCATGCTGCCTTCCTTGACAAATGGGCACGGATGGATACTTTATTTTTAAATTATATCATAATATTGAGAAAAATATATGATTATTAAATTAAGGAAGAAGGTGATAATTACGAGCTTGTCAGCAATCATAATTAAATGTATAATTTAATTTATCTCAATAATTTTTGCATAGTGTTAACTGTAACTTTGACTTGATCTTAAGATTTAGGGTTAGTTCTAATTGCTATTATCTCATAAATAATAGTCAAATGGGTTATTGATAAAGTATTCATTCTCTTGCTATTATATTATATAAAAAATTTTACTAGTTACTATCCCAATGTACACCCTCTACCGTCACAATTTGGACTAAAACCTCATCCTTACCTATCTATCTTCCCCTTTTGGAGGGGAAAGACAATTTTGTCAAAATTTAGACAGTAATACTTAAAATTGAGGCAATAACTAGTAATATTCTTATATAAACTAGATGATGAATTTGTTCATAATAGATATAATAAATACTTTTTAAAAATTGTCTTTTTTTTTTTTTTTTTTTTGGTATAGAAAGAGGCTATTGCAAGTTAGGTAACATTTCGGAGGTATACCACCCCATTAATATCATGATCTAACAAATTTCAAACTTTCATTGGTGCTTCTGATAGCGAGGCTAGACAATTAGCTGAGAAATTCCCCATACATATGCAACACCTTCACCCTTCAAGCCCTTCGGAGCAAGGATCAAATGCCATGTATCAAATTTGAATGCACTCCCCCACTGCTCATTTGATCCTCCACCATCCTTACCGGCTCTGCACAATCCATCTCAGCCTCGAGATACTGGATCCCCTCCTCCCAAACTAGAGAGGCCCTGAAATAGCCCCCAAAGCTCTGCGGCAAGGCTATTTTTTATTTTATTTTTATATCTGATGGAGCCAAACAAGGCTTAACTACAAGGCCAGGAAACAAATTGCTTTAAAATTGGGAGTCTTTGACGAGTTCTTCTTTTATACACAAAGGTGGTTCCGCAGTAGATGAAATCCCATAGAAGAACAATCAGTTAATTTCGCGACAAGGCTATTACATTTGCCTATATTACATAAGAATCCAGCTCACCACTTGTCATGGTGATCCGAGATTAGGCCCACGACACTTGCTTGGCCTAATCAATAAGTTTTGAATCCTCATCACCAAGAGAAATAGGAGAACATATATAAATATTTTAATAAACATTTTTTTAAAAAAATAAAAGATAGAAACAAGAAGTTTGTAACTCAATAATTGGCACTCCCTATTTAAAAATTAATAAGTTTTAAAACTTGAGTCATATAAATTTCGACTACTTCTTAATACCCTTATTTCTTCATAAGCAAAAAAAGAAAAGTTTTAATATTAAAGGCTTTTGCTTTGGAAAGCACGAGATCATATGGAAAAATACGGGCAGGGTGGCGGTTAGGATAGGGTTTGACATGAACATGATGGGGCGGCGCATAGTTTATTATGTTTGAAGCTGTATTTATTGCTCGGGGGAGGGTTGCCGATTCAGGCAACCATTCTCTCTTCTCTTCAGTTGACTGACTCAACTGTTTACGGCGGTGGGCTGTGCTGCCACGGCGGTGGGCTTTCACGACTATTCAACCGTTTTTAAAAAAAGTTTATTATCTGCTCAAGATCGGCAAGCAAGAAGCTTCAAAGGATCACTTCTGGCAACAGCTTATACTCTTCTTTCATTTTTTTAAGGTAAGATGTTTAAAATTATTTACATAAAATAAAAATTAATTATATACTTACTTTTTATCACAATTAATACTTCTTTTTAAAAAAATTCTCTCTATCTATCTAAATATTATAATTAAACATAGATAATTTGAAGTTAAAGGAGTATACAAAGTTTAAACAATTTGCAACAAAATTCCTCATACCTTTTAAAACATTATATATATATAAAATATATTGTTTGTTTTGTACTGAAAAAAGTTATAATATTTTGGAGGTTTTTTTTTTTTTAATTTTTTAAACAGAAACTACATTATATCTTGCCAAATTAATTAATTAATGTTGTATGTTCAAAATTGAGCTCACCCTTTATCTATTTGCTGATTTTATGGAGTAAACGGTCAACGTATCTATATTAATAGTTTATTATCAAAATTAGTTGCGTCAATAATTCCTTCACTTCTTCCCTTTAAACTAGATTGTAATAGGTTGGCCTAAAATTATAGCCTAAATAATGTTAATAATTCTGTTGACTTCTTTCCTTAATACATTAGTAATAAATTGTAATATGTTTTAATGTTTATGTGGGCTCGTCATCTAATTTATAGTAAACGAAGTTGGATATGTTTGTTTGCATTTTTAAAAATATTTTATATCGAAAATGTAATTTTTTTTTAATAAAAGACTATTTACAAGAAGTAAAATTGTATTTAGACTTTTTTTTTTTCTTTTTTTTTCTAAACTTGGGGCAAATTGCCGACAACATAGAAAACATTTCAGATATCCAACGTAAGGCTCGGAGAGAGAGGGCGCTGGAATAGGTGGCCTTCAAACGTTTCATCGTCCCACATCGGGAATGAAGGAAATGTTGAAGCAGACAGAGCAGTATAAAATGCTAAACCCAGAACTTAATCAAGCATACCTTTCTCGGCCTTTTGGCTAAGATCAAGTGTAGTATCTGTTCTTATCAGTTTAATATCTGATACGTGGGCCATCGGCCCACATGATATTAAATGAATTTTTTTAGGGGGAAGGCTCAACAAGGTAGCTTGCTGCCTGGGCCTTCGAGCGTCGCCCATGCGTTGCACTGTAGCACGGGCCTGGCGCACCCCTCCAAATCAAGTCCAATATTTTCAACTGCATCCAAATCAAAGCCCAATATTTCCTGCCAGAAGAGAGAAGTCTGTTGTAACTTAGATGAACAAAAGACGGAAAAACATTAAAATAGACAACGTTTGGGCAAATTAAAGATTGAGAACTCATGAAAGAAAGGGAGCTCCCTTCAGTCCAAGACGTGACAGAAACAACTGAAACACAGCTCCTGCATCATTGAATCACAAAAACATCATCTCTTTTTATGCAAATCTCGTTGAATATCTGCTAGTTTTTGATGAATTCATGAACCAATGAGTCAGCAGCTGTTTTCATCAGCCGCTAGACCGCCTCGGACTGGACTGGAGAGAGCTCCTTTCTTTTTCATAAGCCATAACCCCCCTTTCATAGATTGCAAGATCGGGAGCCATTTCTCCAATTCTCTTGATCAGATGAACCAGCCATTTGCATAGATGTTCATATATTTTGAGTGACAGTGAGTTAAAGAGAGGTTTTCAGGTTGGATGGGATGGGAAGGGAAGGAGATGACTAGCTATGTATATATACTATATTTGATCCAAGAGAAAATAGACGACAAAGGGACATGAAAATCGTAGGAAAATACTAGTAATGTACAATCAAGATTCCTTTAGCAGTAGAGTGAATTGAAGGATGAAATTCAAAAGGTGGTATGATGAAATATGCATTGTTTATACAGCTGAAATATAGATTAGATTTGGACAAGTGTTTCAGCTTCGTACGATTGTGTAGAGATGCAGAGGACATCTAATCATCCAGCTGTTTTTGGCTTAACGCGACACGAATAAAGGTTAGCCTATTGTTTTTGGCATTCCATACTAGCTTTGATATTAATCATGTTTTCCCAGAATAGGAAAAATCCCATAAAACATTAAGAAAAAGTAGTCAATTTTGCAGCACGAAATGAAGGGGGTGCCATGGATTAGTTTTATGTTGCAAACTCAAGTCTAAACAGTAAACAGAACTTGGATTCTTGTTCTTGATTCAGAGATCAGATCATCTGTTACAATTAACCTTATTCCAACCCTCATGCATGTTGACTCCAGAATTGAGTTGGATTGGAGTAATTGTTGCAGGGATCAACAGAGAAAATGTAGCCAAAATGGGAATTCAGAAATTTGTTAATCTAAGGTTCCGTTTGATAAAACTTAATCTGAGGTCTGAAGTCTGAATTCTGAAATCTGAATCCATTAAGTTAGCTCTGTTTGATAAAATTAGAAAATATGTCTGAATCTGAAGTCTGAAATCTGAAGTCTGAATCTGAAGACTGAATTATGAAGTATGAATTATGAAGTCTGAATTATAAAATAAGTTTATAAAATTAAATATATTTAAATTTTAAATTAAATCACCTTATTTTTTAAAAAAATGTTAGAAACATATTTTTTTAATATATAACATAATTTTTAAGATGTGTAATTTTTCACATAATAATGTGAAATTCTACTAATAAAAATATTTTTAAAACTTTTAATAATAAATTAGAATATTATTATTATTTTTAAACTAAAATATTAATTAAATAAATATCACATATTAATTAAAATTATAAAAAAATAAAAATCCATGTCATAAATATATTTTTTATTTATTTAAATGACAAAATATTTTTTTAAAATATTTAATAAAATAAAAATTTTTTAAAGAAAAAACTAAAAAGAATAATAAATATTGAAAGTAAGAAAAAATTTGCAAGCAATTCAGTTCAGCAATAAGTGATTCACCAATCACTTATTTTTAAGCTAACAATTGTACTTGCAATTCAGACCCACTTAATCTCTTAAGACTTTGAATTATAGTTATCAAACGCACTTAATTATTAAGTATTTAATTAAAAAAGTTCTTAATTAATTAAGTCAGAAACAAGTTGAGTATCAAACACCCTTAATCAATTAAGTACTTAATCTATTTAGAATAAGTACTAAATTAGTTTATCAAACAGACCCTAAACTTGCATCTAATACATGATGAACACACCCAAACACAGTTTTTTCTGGGAAAAGCCAGCCCAAGTGACTAGTTCTTTCTGTTCTAACCAATCTGATCCATAACCCACCATTTGGTTGAAGATTCCAATGCCCTCAAAATGACAATCAAACAGAAAATGAAACTGGGAACAGTTTGAAATGGCCGCTCCTCTCTGGCTCTGTATGAACACTTGGAGTTTTAAGTCGAACTAGGCCTTGGTGCTGCTAATGGTAATACTGCTACTGATCATATCGTCCTGGTTTGCAGAAGGTTAGATTATATTCTTGAAGCTTAAAATCTCTGAAGCATTTGATGGATTGGATGACTCAATTGTCCCATTTTTTGGTTTTTGCAGTGGGACCTCTAATGGATGGAGCTCCATTCAATCAAAAAGAATCTGACAAAGTTGCACCCTTGAGTTTTCTTTTCATTTGTCAATCAATTCACATGAGCTTCATTCATTTCCACTCTTCAATTCAATCTATACACCTCCCTTCTTCTTCTTCTTCTTCTTCTTCTTTTCTTTCTCTGGTTTTTAACCTTTTTTTTCTTGCGTACAACTACAGCCACCCTAAACTTTCAAGTCTTCTGCAAAAAATCACTGTAAAGTTGAATTTTAACATTTTACCTTCTTCGAGTTTTCATTTATTGTAATGCAGGTAGCTCAATTTTTATGTTGCCTTGAAAATAAGATGGTAAAGATGGCGTATACTGACTTCTTTTTTCTTCTTTTATTTGAAAAAATAGCTTCATTAATATCGAAATTAAAATTACAAAGAGACCCGTCAAAATATTTCCTTAGACATGCCAACAAAAAAAGGAATATGGAACCAATAAAAATAAAATTATAGTCTATTTCTTTCCTCAATTAGAACGATTTCGAGTTTGAGCAATTTAAAAGAATTTGAAAATATATAAATATGCATATAATTTATTATATTTATCGTTAATATAAATAATTTAGAAAATTTTCATTTAATACTAATTGATTTTGAATTAAATAATTATTATGAAAATTGAAGATAATAAATTTTTTAAAATAATTGATATGAAGGATAAACTATCTTTATTTTGATTCGAGAAAAAAAAAATTGAGATGCATTAATAATTATTTTAAAACCAACAAAAAGAAAATGAAAGATGAAACATATTTATAAATAGACTACTAGCAATGGAAAACCCTTCTGACAACCCTAGCAAGAAACACGACCCTACCGGTCACCTGGGCACGGCGGAGGAACCACCGGATATCGATTCCGGGCAATTTCCCCCTCTTCGTCGGGAAGTAGTTGGGAAGGGATCTGTTGGGCGATATTCTAAACGCCGTAGAGCAGAGGAAGGCGCCGATACGCGATCGATAGTGGACGATTCGCCGAAGCCACACTCAATAAATGGGGTGGGGATCGGAAAGGGGATAAGTTTCCGGGATGCCCTGAATCGGAATAAGCCACATGTATTGGTGGAATCCGACGCTGAGTCTGATGTTGGAGAGAGCTCATCGGAAGTGGGAGTTGAGAAAGAAATCAGGGTGGAATTGGGTGCGGCCAAACCGTCCATGACAATATCAGAGTCTTATATTCAAAGGTGCATGGAAGAATGGAAGCACGCCGTAGTCGTGAAAGTGATGGGGCGGACGGTCTCTTTCACCACGCTATACAACAGATTATCCATTTTGTGGCCCTGTATGGCGGGATGTGACTTAATGGATTTGGCGAACAATTACTTTCTGATTCGGCTTAAGAACAACGAAGACATGGTGAATGTGCTAACGGGAGGCCCTTATATTGTGATGAGCCACTACCTTCACGTGGAGGCCTGGTCACCGGAATTTAACCCAATGGAGAACAAGGTATCCTCGGTGATATCATGGATTCGTCTTCCTGCTTTTCCTGTACATCTGTATAAACCGGAAGTTTTCAAGAAAGTGGGTGAGATGGTTGGGAAAGTGCTAAAAATAGACCATCAAACGGCCGCTCGATCTAGAGGGCAGTTTGCACGCTTGGCGGTAAGAATCGACCTTTCTAAACCGATTTGTGCTGTTTTTGAGTTGAATGGAGTGGATCAGTGGGTCCAATATGAAAATTTACCAGAGATTTGTTATACCTGCGGTTGTTTTGGACATGGAACTCCGACTTGTCCGGAGAAAAGAGAGCAACCGGAAGGTACTGCTGGAACGGGAGAAATGGGTTCGGAAAGGAATGACGAAAGGGCTTTTGGCCCTTGGCTACGAGTGCAACATAGAGGAAGAGGGCCAACGATAGGGGGTGCCAGGGAGCAAGGGAAGCATAAGGGACAGGGTGGAGGAATGCCAACGGTGGGCTCACGATTTGCCAATTTGTCAATGGAGGAGCCTGAGGAGCAAAATGCAGGTGTGAATGAGACGCAAGGGGAAAGGAGAGTGCGGGAGGCCATGGGGAAGTTTAGAACTGGGAATGATGGCAAAGGTGAAATGAAAGAAGCAGGAAGCAATAAAGGAAATAATCGAAAGATTCATCAAGGAAAAGGGCAGAAAAACAATTCGTCCACAGGAACTGCAAAGGGGAAAGGAACAATAACTATTAAAGGGATTGATACTAGTAACTTGCGGAAAAGTGGTACAGAAATTGTTGGACCAATAGGAATAAAACAGGGGGATAAAGGAAAGGCAGTAGAACAAGGTGTATTTGGATCATTCGTGGCATCACAATTGGAAGTATTTGAGGTGCCAACTGGGCTGGACCAGAATCACCACAAGGCTTATAAAATAGGGGAAGCGCATCCGATGGAAGGATTCCAGCAGGACGATGCAGCAACTTCTAAGCATGGAGTTGATGATCTGGGGAATACGGGGAGCTCAACTAGACCACCGGACGGGGAAGCCATGGTGGAGGATGACCTAATGGCACGGGAGGGTGGACTAGGGCCGGAACCCCCTGATGCGACAATGGCGGTCACTTTGGGTACAAGGGCACCTGCCACCTTTTAGGCGGCGTACCCATGCATTTGTTTGCTTGTTTGATGTCTGTTGCACATCTGGTTTCGTTTTCCGTTGTTTATTTTCCTATGATTATTCTTACATGGAATGTACAGGGAGCAGGATCGCCAGAGTTGAGGCGTACCTTCTCCACAATTAACAAACAGGTCATGCCGGATGTAGTAGGTATTTTGGAACCGAGGATAAGCGGAAAAAAGGCAGATGAGTTTATCAGAAAGAGTGGCTTTGGTCGCTCCTTTAGGATTGAACCGACTGGTTTTTCGGGAGGAATTTGGTTACTATGGAAAAGTACAGTGGAGGTATCTATCCTAAAATGTCATAGACAATTTATTCATGCTATGGTATTGATAGGAGGTAGACGTTGTTTTGTAACAGTGGTTTATGCCAGCCCACGTCAACAGGAAAGACAGTCCATGTGGAATGCTCTGAATCTGGTTGCAGATGAGACAGAGGGCCCTTGGTTATTGGGAGGGGACTTCAACAGTCTCTTGAGATTGCATGAAAAGCGGGGAGGGTCGGATAAAAGGAGCTGTATCTGCAAAGGTTTTATAGACTGGGTGTTTAGAAATCAGCTGATTGAGGTGCCAACAGACGGTGGGAAATTTACTTGGGTAAGGGAAGACAGCAGAGGCAGGGTGGAAGAAAAGCTGGACCGCTTTGTGTGTAATGAGGATTGGATACAGTCCTTTCCTAATGGGTTTGTGCGGCACTTACCACGGTTAAACTCAGATCATGTGCCAATAGCAGTGGAATTCTCTGTTTCTACATCATCTGGGGAAGTGAGGACAAAGCCTTTTCGATTCTTGGCGGCTTGGCTAACTCACCCGGACTTTGGAAATATGGTTGAGAGGTGTTGGATCGAAGGGAGTAGCTATGGAGAAAACATTAATCGGTTTGTACAAAAGATGAGAGAATGGAACTATAGGGTGTTTGGAAACATTTTTAAAAGAAAAAAGAGACTTCTTGCGAGGTTGGGGGGAGTGCAAAAAGAATTACAAAAGTATACCACAACCCGTCTAAGGGATCTTGAGGAACAGTTAACAAAGGAATTGGAAGAAGTCATGACCCAGGAGGAGCTGCTTTTAATACAAAAATCTCAGAGAGAATGGAACCTTTATGGCGACAGGAACACGGCATTTTATCACAGGATGGTGAAAGTTCAAAGAAGAAGGAACAAAATATTAAGACTGCAGGATGAAAATGGTGTGTGGGTTTCGGACATCCCTAAGCTCCAACAGATGGCTACAGAGTTTTTCAGGAACATATATATGGCTCCCTCAGAGGGTAGAGTAGCTGGAACTGGTTGGGCTACCTTTCCGGCTCTGGAACCCTTAGAAGAGGTAGCACTGGCTGAGGATGTTAGAGTGGAGGAAGTGGTGAGAGCACTGAACTCAATGCACCCACTCAAGGCTCCGGGGGTGGACGGCCTAAATGCCTTATTTTTTCAATCACAGTGGCTGAGAGTGGGAAAGGCTGTGTTTCGCGTGATCCAAGGGATCATAAATGAAGGCATCATGCCAGCAGAACTGAATAAAACATTGATAGTACTGATCCCTAAAGTGAAGCAGCCTGGTCGACTGAGGGAGTTCCGACCAATAAGTCTCCTAAATGTGGTGTATAAGATGGCAACCAAAGTCATAGTGCAAAGATTACAACCGCTAATGTCCAAGCTAGTGGGTCCAGCGCAGGTGAGTTTTATTCCTGGGAGATATATCACTGATAATGTGATTATTGCGCAGGAACTGGTTCACACGATGCGTAGGAAAACTGGAATGAATGGATATATGGTGATCAAAGTGGATTTGGAAAAAGCCTATGACTACCTCAGCTGGGAATTTCTGAGGGAAACATTGCAGCTGGCAGGGTGCCCAACCAAGTTCGTGAATTGCATTATGACCTGTGTGGAGTCCGCAACGATGCAACTAATATGGAATGGATCACTGACAGAAGAATTCAAGCCGTCGAGGGGAGTCAGACAGGGAGACCCACTTTCGCCGTACCTTTTCGTTCTCTGCATGGAAAGGCTCGCGCAACTTATTAATAGGAACGTGGAGGAAGGCAGATGGAGCCCTATAGATGTGGGAAGAGGCAAGATTAAAGTTCCTTTTCTTATGTTTGCTGATGATTTACTTTTGTTTGCAGAGGCTTCAGTCATCCAAGGTAACATAGTGAAGGAGGTGCTACAGAAGTTTTGTAAACACTCAGGACTCAAAGTAAGCCAGGCAAAGACAAGAGTATTTTTCTCACCCAACGTAAGCACTGAAGGAAAGAAAATTATTGCTGAGACTATGGGATTTAAAGAAGTGGCAGACCTGGGTGATTACTTAGGGATGCCGCTGCTTCATGGGAGGGTCTCTAGCTCAACCTTTGGAGCCATTCTAGACAAAGCAGAGAAGAGATTGGCGGGGTGGAAAGCTTCGACATTGTCCATGGCAGGGAGAGTTACTTTAGCCCAATCTGTCGTCAGCGCGTTGCCAATATACTCGATGCAAACAGCTTGGCTGCCAAATCAAGTGTGTGAAGGGTTGGAGAGGAAATGTAGAAATTTTGTATGGGGCTCAGAAGTAAACAAAATTAAGCTAAGTCTAGTAAAGTGGGAGGATCTTTGTCTGCCTAAGAAGATGGGTGGTTTGGGTTTCAAATGCCAAAGACGAATGAATGACGCTATGATTATGAAGCTCGGGTGGGGACTTTTGACCAAGCCAGAAGCTTTGTGGGTCAAGGTGTTATTGGCAAAGTATGGCATCACATATGATGCATTGTTGGAAAAAGAAACACTTCCTAAGGGGTCAGCAATTATTGGGGCAATTGGGAAAGTATGGGGAAATTTGAAGAAGGGACTACGGTGGGAAGTGCGGAATGGGAAAAATGTGAGATTTTGGGAGGATCCTTGGATACCGAATATGGAACCACTGGAGACATTAGTCACGTCGGCAATCCCTGAGGAATTAAAAAGCCTCAAAGTGGAGCATTTCTCAAATAGTTTGGGACAATGGAGTTGGAATCTTTTTAGCTCGTTACTCCCTGAGGATGCACTGATGAAAATTGCGGCGATTTTCCCGCCAGACCCGGAAGCAGGTGAAGATAGGTTGTCATGGACGGTTTCTCCAAACGGCATGTTCTCAACAAAATCAGCTTATGAACTGTTAAGTCCGGAGCCGATAGAAACTGTTGGGGATATCTGGAGAACTATATGGTCGTGGAATGGTCCACAAAGAATGAGGCAGACACTTTGGTTGGCAGCAAAAGAACGGCTCATGACGAACTGGGAGAGGTACCGACGCCACATGCATAACAGGCCAACTTGTGAACTCTGCGGAGTAGGAGCTGAAACTGTACTTCATGTCTTCAGGGATTGTAGTAGGGCAGAGGGGGTCTGGAATGAACTCTGGCCAGCGGTGCGTGTAAGGGGGAATGCTTCAGTGGAAACACATGGATGGCTGCAACTAAATTTGAAACAGAAGGATTATGTGACGGAGGAATGGACACTGCTTTTTGGGGTGACAATTTGGAAACTTTGGCAAGAGCGAAATAAATGGATTTTTGAAGGAATAAAGAAGACAGCAGCACAAGTGGGGAAGGAGATACAACTCAAGGTCTTAGCGATCCTTGAAGCAAGGAAACAATCCAAGAAATTGGGTGTCGTAGGCCTTGTTCATGAGCCAAGAACTATTGGATGGCAACCACCGACTGCAGAATGGACGAAACTCAATGTTGATGCGTCAAGATCGCCGCGAGGAGAGGCTGCTGCGGGAGGGCTGCTCAGAAACAACAGTGGGGAATGGATTGCTGGGTTCTTAGCCAATGTTGGGATGTGTAATGTTCTCCAAGCTGAGCTGTGGGGAGCATTTCATGGCCTTCATTTGGCATGGAATTACGGTATTAGGAAATTATTACTGGAGCTCGACAACATAGACGCCGTTCACTTATTGCAACATGTTCAAGAGCAGGTTGGTGACAGAACTAATTTGGTTAGAGGCATTAGCAGGCTACTGGAGAGGACTTGGGAAGTAAGGATCAGTCATATTTACCGTGAAGCAAACTCTGCGGCGGACGATTTGGCGAAACGTGCGAGTTCTCAACAGATGAGATGTCAATGGTTGGAGGAACCTCCTGATGGCTTCCAACAAAGGCTGATGGCTGATTTGAGGAATGGGGCTCATTCTAGAAATGTAGCTGTAATTTAATCTAGGCTTATGCCTCCCACTTTGTACCAAAAAAAAAAAAAAATAGACTACTAGAATTCTCCCGGGACCAAAAAAAAAAAAAAAAAAAAAAACTCCCGGGACCATGTTGAAGAGAAATCTTACATAATTTATAGCACTAGAATGAAACAATATTTTTATCATTTCTCATCATCTTTCATAAATATATTATTGTAAAATTTAAAAATTCGACATAATTGGTGAGAAAAAAAAAAATCATTTTTTTACTGAACAAATACCTGTGGTTTTTTTGTTAATTTAGACAACCAAAAGGATTTCACGTGATGACCTTGAAAATCAAACAAGAAATTAAAATGAAAAAAAAAAAATGACCACAAGAAGGACACAGCGGGAGAATCCCTGTTGGCAACTGTCACCATCCACGAAATTATACGGTGCATCCTCAATTCTTAACATCGCCAATTTCGTAATCAGGGGATTCTCATGTTGATTGAGTTAGGTTTGATAATTTTTTAGCTCATTAATCTACTCGGAATTTCCATTTCCCTCGTTATTTTCCATTAATGCCTGTTTTTGTCCACTATTATTGACTCCTAATTCTTGATACGGTGCTGAAATTCACACCCTAATCTTTCGGCCCTTGAATCGTAGCTCCAGGGTTTTTCTTTGTTCCGTTTTCTTTTTGAAGGAAATGCAAGAAGATTGCAGCTTTTTGTAATGATTTGCTGCGAATCCCTCCAATTTGAGTAATTGAAGCAATCTAGCAATTTTGTTTTGTTTTCTTGCATGTTTGAGTTATTGTTGTGAAATTAGCTTTGGTTTCTTGGTGTTTATGGGATTCAAGAAGGACCCTTTTGTGCAGTAGTATATTTGGTTCTTCGGCATCTGTGTTTCAAATTCTGGATGGTTTTAGTTTGAATTTCTGGTCGTTTAAGTCAATCATGTACGACTATGATGTGAAACTTTTCCGGTGTCTACCATTACCATGATGGGTATTATTCGTGTGGTTCTTAGAATTGGCTTTATTTCCCTTTCCATTGAGTTAATTTGACTTTGTTTATGCTGTTTCTGTTTTGCTTTGTCATCAGTTTTTGCTGTGTTTTACTTTTAATAGTTATATTTTGAAACCAGACATCTTGTTGCTTGGTTAGTTTCGTTGTTGCGGGTTTTGGCTATTCTTGTTTTGCTGATTTTGGGTTGTTTTGGTTCTATTTGGCAGAGAGATATTGCTTCTAGTGAGCGAGGAAAAGAAGGAAGAGATACTGATCTTTTAGCTACAAAGCTCTTTAGGTATACCACAATGGTCTTCCAGGCCAAGATTTTGAGTGAGTTAGTCGCTAACGACATGAAATCTAGTGAAGAAGATATTATAGATGCTGTTTTCCCTTTGTTAAAGCTCCTATGCCTTACTCTATTTGGGTCAGTTCTAGCTCACAAGAGCACACAGATTGTCCCAAAAGCAACATTCAAGCTACTTAGCAAGCTCGTATTTGCACTTTTTCTCCCATGTTTAATCTTTACTCAACTGGGGAAATCCATTACCCTTGAGAACTTCACAAGTTGGTGGTTTATACCGGTTAATGTGATCATCAGCACCTTGGTCGGTTGCATGTTAGGGATTCTTGTGGTGATCATATGTCGCCCGCCTCCAGAGCTTACTAGATTCACTATTATTATGACTTCATTTGGTAATACTGGAAATCTTCCCATTGCAATTGTCGGTACTGTTTGTCATAATCCGGGTAATCCATTTGGAGATGATTGCCGTAACAAAGGGGTATCTTACGTCTCATTTGCTCAATGGGTTTCTGTGATTCTTGTCTACACTTTTGTTTATCACATGATGGAACCGCCACTGCAGTATTATGAGTATGTTGAAGAAGGGGATATGGGTGAGGAGGATTCACAGGGTGGTGATATTAGTAGGCCTCTTCTTGTAGAAGCTGAATGGCCTGGAATTGAGGACAAAGAAACCGAACATTCTAAAACACCCGTTATTGCTAATGTTTTCCACAGCATTTCAAATATGTCACAGATGACTCTTCCTGATATTGAAAATGCAACTGAAGGGAATGCAAATAGTCCCAGGTCCATCAAGTGCTTGGCTGCACCTAGAGTTGTCAAGAAGATACAAGTAGTTGCTGAACAAACTCCAATACAGCACATACTTCAACCTCCAACCCTTGCTTCTCTGCTTGCCATAGGAATCGGCTTGGTCCCTCAGGCAAAGTCTTTTGTCTTTGGAAGTGATGCTCCTCTTTTTTTCCTCACTGACAGTTTGGAGATCTTAGCTCGCGCAATGGTGCCTTCTGTCATGCTCATTCTCGGGGGCATGCTCGCCGAGGGTCCTAGCAAATCTGAGCTTGGGCTGCGGACCATGGTTGGTGTTACGGTGGCAAGACTGTTGGTACTTCCTCTATTTGGGATTGGAATTGTGGCTCTGGCTGATGAGTTAAATATCCTTGTCCACGGTGACAAAATGTTTAGATTTGTGCTTTTGTTACAATACACAACACCAAGTGCAATCCTGCTTGGAGCAATCGCTAGCTTGAGAGGTTATGCAGTCAGTGAGTCATCAGCGCTTCTCTTCTGGCAGCATTTGTTTGCTCTATTCTCCCTTTCACTGTATGTCATTGTTTACTTCAAAATACTGTAGCATGTTTGAGGATTGAAATTGTGAAAATTCAGCATGTATGTACTGCATTTGTGCAAGCCATTTGCTGTAGATGATTGTCTGGCATACCTTCAAGCACTAAAATGCAAGTGCAAGGGGAGTAATTTTGAACTTGTCCATGCTCTCTTCTTTGCTTCTGTGCTTATTCCAATAAAATTTGGGTATATGTCAGATGTTTGGAATGGTTAGCAGGCATGAGTGAATTTGAGTAGCAGTAGCATTTCCAGTTGTTTAGAACCATGATGAACTTGAGCCAATCCATTGGTGAATAGAATCCAATCCCAAGAATCTTGTGTAAATTTATGATGAATCTTTTTGTCTATTCTCTCTTGTTTGTGTGTTTTCATATTCCCTGGAATTCACTTGTTTGTTATGTACCAATTACATTGAATAATTCTGGTGTGACGTATGCATTGTATGCTATCCCAAAAGAAAGGATCTGCTAGATGGCTAGATGGGTTCTAATTTAAGCATGGATATATATTCCAAGCTAGTTAGTTTGATTCAGGACCATTTGAAATCTCTTCCAAGATACTCCCTCCCTCTACATATATTACACCCTTCCACTGCATGCATATATTAGACATTTTAGACTTTTCACCCCTTAATAAGGGTGCAGTAATTATTGATTTACTTTGTGAGAATTTTTTTTTTACCTTAACTTGGAGAGAGAGAGAGATTATGTAGAGGGAGACGATTTGTAAGGACGAAAGTAGTATTTCATATACTTTACTGATGTTTTTCTTTTTCACCTTTCTCTGTTCTGTTTAAAAAGTGATTAAACTGGAGTCTCTTTTGATTATAAATGTCAAATATGCTCAAAAGATTGTTTTTAAATAACCATTGATTAAGCTCATGAAAGGTGAAACTGTAAAAAAAAAAAAAAAAAAAAATTGTTTCTCTTCAATACTGGATTTGTACTTTCATAGAATTAATTGTCAAAACCCAGAAACAGCCTTCAGGTATGTCTTGAAACTTTAACCACACTATATTACTTCTGTAGAATACACAACTATTCATTAGAAACCACAATCAAATTATTCAACGAACTCCAAATCAAACAGTAAATCAATAATTATTTCCAAATCAAACAGTAAATCAATAATTATGATAAATCTATGGAGTTGAATTCCTACACTAAAAATTATAGGAAAGAATAACTTAAAAAGATTATATAGAAGATCTGGAATTCATTGGTGAAGAATATAAAAAGGAAAGGGAGGAGAAACGAGAAACACATGGAATGGGTGACTTGGGAAATCGTTGCGTCTTAAGCCGCATTTTCCCGAGCCCCCATCTCCACATGCTTCCCATAACTCTTTTGCTCCCTTTCCATTCTCTCCACTAAACTCAACTCAGTCCATGCAAAAAATTTTGCTCCTTTCCATTCTCTCCATTAATGAGAGAATCCACCATAATCTTGACAAGGTTAAAATTGATGAAAGGTTCTCTGAAATATAAATTTTTGCATGTAGAGGCAAACCAAATAGAAATTTTTGAAAACGAGTTGCAGATTTGGAAACTATAGAAGAGGGGGAGTAGGGGAGTGGACAAATAAGGACGAATTGAGGAGGGGAATGAGCAGGAAGAGATGAGTGAAGGGATAAGATCGAAGCTATACAGTATGAATTGATACTAAAATTTATATTACTTTAAAAGTAGGAAGAGTGGAGTGAGAGGGTAAGGACAAATAGAGCTCATAATTTCTGATTTATAGTTCCATATAGGCAGAGTTCAAGTAAATCGGTAAAAAAGAGATTTTTGAACGCTAAAAATCATGTTTTAAAATTCAAATCACGAGAGTTAAAATATTTATTATTTGAATACAGACGAAATGGTTGATGGTGAAATCTAACTGTTTAAAATGAAGAGGAAATGAACAAATAGTAATATATTGAGAATATAGAAAAATATAGATTAATAAAATATAGTATAATGAAGGCAAAATGCATGCCTTGTTCGCCACTTCCACCGTACGTAATTTAAAGTTGCTATGATTCTCTTCACACAATGATTCAGATGACAATTGAAAGGGCGTATCTGGGAATCAAATCTATAATACCTTTATCTAAAACCATTCATTTTATATTTAAGTCACACTATAATATAGTCAATGTGACCTTTTCCAAGAGTTATTATTATATTTTATTTTAAATTTTTGTAAGAACTATAAGGACCAAATTTGAAATTTGATCTCGTAGGTGGATTTTTAAATACTATTTTTTTATTTATTGTCGTCTGAATTACCATTTTGGTATTTTTTTAATTAACATATCTCTATTATTTTATAAAGATATTATAATAAAAAAAGGAAAGATAAGTAAGAAAATAAGAATGATATTTAGTATTAGTCGTTAGTTGTTTTCTGATTTTAGAAAGTAAAAAAAAAAAAATTGTTATCAGTATGTTTATAATTCTCATTTTTAATATTATTTTCGTGTTAAAATCTATCTATCTTCTATTTATACTTATCTTTTCAAATAAAACACATGGGGGAGAAAATTAAAACAATTTCTTGTATAACGTCTAAGCAAAATCCTATGCATCATGTTTTTAAAAATTTCTGTTAAAATTTTTTAACGAATTAAAATATATTAATTATTTTATTTTATCACAAACTTTTTTATAAAAAAATTTAAATATCAAACTTTTTTATAAAAAAATTTAAATATCATTTTAATTATAATCGGAAAAAATTTTAAATCGTACGGAAAATCACGTTTACCCATATCCGGAAAGCGATTGACGTGTTGGACAAAGAGTGTTTACTGCTCCCAAAAACCAAAGACGCGGCTTCTAGGAAGATGAAGACGGGAAAATTCGAAAACGCATGCAAAAAGTAAGATAATTCTCTTTATTATATTATTTTAAATTAATAAATAATAAAACAAAAATCAGAGAAAAAAATTACTATATTAGATATCTTGCAAATTTGCTTAAAACAAAAAAAAAGATATCGTGCAAATTGGTCTTAACTTAAAATTATGCATTATGATATATTGACATGATAAAAAAAAAGAAGAAAATAAAAGTCATTTTACTTTTCTGACCTTTGATTTTTATGTAAAAAAAAGTAGTAAACAAATTTATTTATTTTAGTCATATATCGCCCTATTTAATGTATAGTTTAATAGATGAAGATGGGAAAAAATATTTTGTTTGCATAAAAAGTGTCTTTTTTGGATAAAGAAGTGAAGATAAATTGTCTTTTAAATAAAAAAAGGATTATTCGTAATTTATGTTAATAACTTTAATTATTTTTTATTTTATTAAAAATTTTGAGAGGAATATTGGATTAAAAAAAAAAACCAAAGAAAAAAGGAGAACAAGAAAGAAGAACCCATGTGGTGGCAAAATGGCTTACGTGCGCCACCATTGAACGTGGAAAGGTTGACGACTGGTGGCCTTTTGGACTTTGAAAGCGTGCTTTTTAATGGTCTTTTCTAGGGTGGCTAGGCTTACTCAACTAGTTCCTGAGGTTAGAAGCGTGCTTTTCTATGGCAGTAGAACCTGGAAAGCAATGGTCAAAGGTGACTCATTTAACATGCTATCTCTAGTCTTTACACCAGCATTTCCTGATTTTAATAGGAAAAATTATAAGAATAGTTATAATAGTATATTTTAGTGTTAAATTTAGTTTTAATTATTGATAAACTTAATTCTTAAATTTGTTAGTCATAATTCATTTATGTTTAATAATAATTTTTTAATTAAAAAATGTATTTATAACTATGATGACATGTTAGTTTTAAATTTTGTGATTGTTTGGATAAATTGGTTTTTGAAAAAAAGAGAATAAGAAAGAACTGAAATAAACATAGCCTGTGTTTTTTGTATAAGGAAATAATGGAAATAAATCATTCTACAACTAATAGAGGAGTTATTTAATGAGATAATTCAATTTTCTCAGATTTATTTAAAAGTGTCCATGATTTTTTAAATTGAATTGTAAAATATAATTGATTTAATAAAGTAAAACAACATTAAAAACAATTTTATTAAATACAACTCATATATATTATTGTATTATTCAGATGTTAAAAATAAAACAAATATTTCAAAGATTAATACAAATTTCAGATGGTGGAAGATTTGAAGAGATGATAAGGTTGACAGTTTGTAACGTTCAAATTTTGGTTCCAATCTTCAGCAAAAAGATAAAAGTTACAAATTTCATATATGACTTGATTGATGATCAGAACATAATTATGAATTTCCTAAAAAAAACCATTTTTTTGATGCCCAAAAAAAAAAAAAAAAAGGTGACCAGATAATGATTTTATTCTTATTGCCGGAAAAGAATTAACTGGGAAAATATTTCCTTTCAAAAGATCTGATGGTCATTTGGTCATAACATATACTCCCCCTCCATTTCTAAATATAATTCCTTTTTACCCATTAAAAAATCGGTTAAAATATAAATCACTTGTCTATTTCTAAGAAATAATTCATTATTTTTACTTTATTAACCTTATTTAATTTACAATTTTATTGAAACTTATTTTTGTCATAACTATTCTAAGTTATAGCACTATTATCAAAAATACATTAAATAAAAGTATAACAGGTTTAATCATTAAAAATTATGAGAATTTTTAAAAATTAATTATAACCTTAATATTTGAGTTTTGGTAAAAAACGACCTATATATTAAAATACAGAGAGTATGGTTTTCAAAGTCTGGTCTTTTGACTTTAATCTACTGAAAAATCAAGAACATACTTCTCATATTTTTTTGAAGAAAGTCAAAATATTTACTCCCTCCGTATCAGATTAATAAATGTTTTAAAGATTGCACTGTTATTAATAAAAAAATAGTAATTAATTATTTAATCTTATAAGTTTTATTATTTTATCCAATTTGGAGAGAAAATTAGTAATAGTTAGGTAGTAGAGTTGAATACACTCATAAATTTTGAGGAAAGGTAAAACAAAAAAACTAAAAAAATTATCTTGATAATGATAAAGTATCAATTAATAAAGGATAATTTTTAACCCCTAAAATATCTATTAATTTGGGACGGAGAAAGTATTTAGATATTTAGAAAGTAATTCTCAAAAAGCGAAATAAAAAGAAAAACAAACATTCAATTTCTTTAACTAAATAAAATGAAAATACTTATAAAATTTGTTTAAAATAATATGACAAATAAAATTTATTTTATGAAATAATATTAAAGTCATCATTATTGGGGCCATTTTGTCCAAAAGAAAAAAAGAAAATTTATAAAAAAAGCAACGTCACCAATTCCAATTGGATTCGTATTTAGTGCTTCGAGGATCCGTTTACAGTTTAACCCCTACCCCACCCGCAAATTATATCATGTACCACTGTGTACATGTACCACTTAACACATCACCACTCTCACTATAAGAGAGTGAGATACACGCTCTTTTATTCTACTTCTTCTCCAAAAACCCAGATCCTTCTTTTTCAAAAAATCACATCTTCTTCTTAAAAAATCAGTTATTCTTCTTCGCCGTACTCCATTTGAAACCGCATTTAATCAAAATTTTCATTCAAACACAGATTTAACGGAGATCGACAATTATTTTTTCCGACAAACAACACCAAATACAACGAAAAAATCACTTCTTCTTAAAAAATCACTTTTTTCTGTTCAAAAATCTCTTATTCTTCTTCAAAAATCTCTTCTTCTTCTTCAAAAATAACCTATTCTTCTTAAAAAATCACCACATCATAAAGTATAAACTGTATTTGATGGATTTACGGAACCTTATTTTCACGATCTGATGTTGGGTAATGTATTAATGATGTTATATTCGTGTTTTCTTATTCAAATAATGTTCTATTGCTCCGAAATATGATATAGAAATGGTTTCCGTGAGGTATTGGCACTTTTATGTGAAATGGGTTGCTTCTGATTCTTCCCCGCTGCTGGACTTGGTAGAACGCGTCATGGGACGTAACTAGACGTTGCGGGACGTTGCGGGATGTTGCGGGACATTGTGGGACGTTGCGGGACATAACGGGATGTTGCTGCTTTGTATTTTGGACGTTGCGGGACGTAACAAGACGTTGCGAGACGTTACTGCTTTGTATTTTCAAACGTTGCTGGACGTATCTGGACGTGGTGCTAGTTTTTTCGGACGTAGCGAGACGTGGTGGACTGTCTTCGTGAAAAATATCAGTTTAAATTCACACGCATAGATGTAGACATTTCAGGACGTGGTGCTAGTTGTTTTTGACGTGGTTCTAGTGTTATGAGACTTGGTGGACTGTCTTTGTAAAAAAAATCAACTTAAATTCACATGCATGGATGGATGTAGACGTTTTAGGACGAGGTACTAGTTGTTTTTGACGTGGTTCTAGTGTTAGGAGACGTTGTTGAAGGTGTAATATGAAAAATTCAGCTTAAATTCACATGATTGGATGTAGACGTTGAGGCAATTATTTTTTGGACATGATTGGATGTAGACGTTGTTGAAGGTGTTATGTGAAAAATTCACCACTTGCCCGAATGTTGACGTTGCGGCAGTTGTTTTTTGGACTTGCAGGGACGTTGCGGCAGTGTTAGGAGACGTTGTGGAATGTGCAATCTATGAAGTTGTATTGCACGGACGGTTCAAGAGGGCATAACTCGGCACTCGATTGTCCGATTTGGATGCGCGAGTAGTCAATTTGATGGTTCTTGACGAGATCTACGCAATGTACACAGCAGACCGGCATTTGGAGATGGTTCCGATATTGAAAAATGTGTGGTTTTGGACGAAAACTTTAAATGGTCATAACTTTGCGCTCGGCGGTCCGTTTTAGACGAATTTTTTTTTGATTTCATATAACTTTTCAAGATCTATCTATCTGCAAACTGCCGAAGGTGGTTTGGGCAGCTCGAAACTCCAAAAAACGTCATATTTTAAAAGATACGAAAGATTTTTAATTATTTTAAGGGTTTTTTGAATTTTTGACGAAACATTTGACATGTATAAAAAATAGTTTTTTACGATTTGCATGCATGAAAACCTTGTTCCTCCGGGGTTCTACTGACCTATGTATTGGGAGATGAAAATTCAATATTGACAATAGTGATCTTTTAAATGACATGTACAAGAAAGTGTAATTAAATGTCAACTAACTTTAAGTGGATTAATGGCAATTGAATTTTTTGGAAAGTCACAAGACTAAAATAACCAGGGTTCGAGTCTCGCCCCTGACAATTTTTTTTTTGGTTTTTTCCTACTAATAGTTACTTAAATGGTATCTGCTTTTTACATTACTAAAATCAGCTAAGCCATTTTTTGGACGTTGCAGCAATTTTTTTGGACGTGCGGGGACGTTGCGGCCGTGTTAGGAGACGTTGTGGAAGGTGTTATGTGAAAAATTCAACTTAAATTCACATGCCTGGATATAGATTTTTTTGACGTTGCGACAGTTGTTTTTTGGACGTTGGTGGACGTTGCGGCAGTTGTTTTTTGGACGTAGGTGGACGTTGCGGCAGTGTTAGTAGACGTTGTGGACATGCTGGGATGTAGACGTTGCGGCAGTTATTTTTTGGACGTTGCGGCAGTTGTTCTGAGACGTTGTTGACTCAGCGAAGACGTTGTGGACATGCCTGGATGTAGACGTTTGTGGACGTGGTGCTAATTGTTTTTGACGCGGTTCTAGTTGTTCTGAGACGTGGTGGACTGTCTTTGTAAAAAAAAAAATTTAAATTCACACGCTTGGATAAGGACGTTTCTGGACGTAGTGCTATTTTTTTTTTTTTTTTTTTGACGTGGTTCTAGTTGTATTTGTGAAAAAATCAGTTTAAATTCACATGCATGGATGTAGACGTTTCTGGACGTGGTGCTAGTTGTTTTTGACGTGGTGCTAGTGTTAGGAGACGTTGTAGACATGCCTGGATGTAGACGTTGCGACAGTTATTTTTTGGACGTTGCGGCAGTTGTTCTGAGACGTTGTTGACTCAGCGAAGACGTTGTGGACATGCCTGGATGTAGACATTTATGGACGTGGTGCTAGTTATTTTTGACGTGGTTCTAGTTGTTCTGAGACGTGGTGGACTGTCTTTGTGAAAAAAATCAGTTTAAATTCACACGTATGGATGAGGACGTTTCTGGACATAGTGCTATTTGTTTTTGACGTGGTTCTAGTTGTATTTGTGAAAAAAATCAGTTTAAATTCACATGAATAGATGTAGACGTTTCTGGACGTGGTGCTAGTTGTTTTTGACGTGGTGCTTGTGTTATGAGACGTGGTGGACATGCCTGGATGTAGACGTTGCGACAGTTATTTTTTGGACGTTGCGGCAGTTGTTTTGAGACGTTGTGGACTCAGCGAAGACGTTGTGGACTCAGCGAGCGCGCGCATGGGCGAAACTTACTATATTTAGTAAGTGTACAATTGTTAAGCAAAAAATTACTATATATAGTAGTAGGTACATGTACCACTGTGTACAGGGTATACGGACTGTACCCCACCTCATCCCACCCACCTTCATCATCAACCAATCCTCAGCTAAAAAAATCCCAGTTTTCGAAACAATCAATAACTACAAAACGAACATAAAACAAAAGTGAGGGGGCTGGCATGCAAATTCTGTAAATTAGTAATTTTTTAATGTTATTTTTTGTAATCCTTCCAGTAAAAGAATTAAAATCCAAATAAGAATAAAAGTAACAATATCTTTATATAATTTAAAGAAAAATTTTACATTCTATAAAATACTAATATGTTGAACTAGATTTAAAAATTTCTTAATACTATTTTCAAACAAAAACTAATTCAGTAAAATAATTATATTTGAGAGTAAAGACGATGTAACGATTTTCTAAAACTATGTAAAAAGAACGAAAATAAAATATAATTTCTATTTAATAATAACGATTATGCTTTAAGATACAAACTAGCTTGCGGGCTGGTTGTTCAAAGAGGTTTTTTAGAAGATCTTGATTTAGTTAAGAGTATATATTTTTATTTTAGATAAGATATAATTTATTGCTTAAAAAAAGATAAGATATAATTTATTAATTATAAAATTTTAAAAAAATTTAATATAAGATTATTTTTAAGATAAATAAATAAAAAACAAAACAGTATAGAAGCGCCCCATTGGAAAATTTTAAAAATTCAAATTGTGGACTAAAAAATATAAAATTTTATGTTTATACACGGAAATAGGACTTCTAAATTCGGATTTACAAAATTTAAATTTCTTTAAATTTGAATTTTCAAATTCCGAAATTCCTCTTCCCATCATAAACACAAATTTCACATTTTTCAAGCCATATTCCCAATTTTTCTATTTTTTTGGTAAAAAATTCGTACTAGAAGTATCAAGGAAAGCGAAAATAAATACAGAGAAAAAGAGACCCTAAATGTCCAAATCCTTCCTGTATTTCCCCGCGTTTATTCCAACCCGAAAGCCTAAGGTCTATCTTCTTCTATAAAAGCCGCCCCCATGAACGAGTTCTACTTGCCCTTGTTCGCTATCCCATCTCCTCCACCACCAATCTCATCTTTTCCTGTCCACAATTTGCCCCCACCCAAATCTCTTTATACGCAAAACTACAATAACCCTTTTGGCACATTTGCAGATTCGCGCAAGCTTCCAGGTTTTCTTTTTTTATCTTTCCCAATATAGATCAATTCCTTCCTTTATGGATTCGTGATATTTTCCCCTATATTCCCTGCGCCCCACACGATTTGTTCTTTCCTTTCTTTTCCTTTCAAACCCTAATCCGGTATTCTTCTTATTCAATTGACAATGTTCTAGCCTTTCAAGTAATATCTATCCGATAAAATCTTTTCTTTTTTGATAAAAGATTCATTTTTTCGTGGTTTTGAAACAAAACCCTTATCATGGCGCTTGCATACAAGCATTACTTGAGCTCTGAAAAGGGTATGAAACCTGTGGAGCCATTGATGGTTTCTACGCAAGCGTCATCGTCGCCGAACAGGGCTGTTTCGAAGATTTTGACACAGGATGAGCTCAAGAAAATGGCAGCGTATGAAGCTGTTAAATTTGTCCAATCAGGCATGGTTTTAGGCCTGGGGACGGGCTCTACTGCTAAACACGCGGTGGAAAAAATTGGGGAGCTTTTAAAACAGGGGAAATTGAAGAATATTGTTGGGATTCCAACCTCTAATATGACGAGGGATCAAGCAATTTCAGTTGGGATTCCTTTGTCAGATCTTGACACTCATCCCATTATGGATTTGTGCATTGATGGGGCTGATGAGGTGGACCCTCATATGAACTTGGTTAAGGGAAGAGGAGGGTCATTGTTGAGGGAGAAAATGGTCGAGGCTACAAGCAAGAAGTTTATTGTGATTGTTGATGAATCCAAGCTTGTCAAGTATATTGGAGGAAGTGGATTAGCTATGCCTGTGGAGATTGTGCAGTTTTGTTGGAAATTCACTCTAAGCAGGCTTGAAATGTTATTTATGGAAGCGGGTTGTGTTGGCAAGTTGAGGATGCTTGGGGACAAGGACCAACCATATGTTACTGATAATGGGAATTACATAATTGATTTGTATTTTAAGAAGGAAATGGGTGATTTGAAGGCTGCAAGTGATGCAATCTTGAGGCTTCCCGGTGTTGTTGAGCACGGGATGTTTCTTGATATGGCAACTACTTTGATTGTTGCTGGCGAGCACGGTGTCTCTGTCACCAATAAGTTAACTTGAAGACGGAGGTAGCTTTCCTGTTAGTTCTATCTATTTAGTTTTAGCTGACATGTTAGGAAATTTAGTATCTTTCAAGATTTAGTCTTCATTATATGGTGGGAGATTTTGATGGTTGGCCAGCATTCTAAAAGTTTGACTTGTCTCTCCTACTGTTCCAATTGAATCAATTTTGATTGTCTTAAGCCACAATCTAATGAAAAAAAGCAGAAGTCGTAGATATTCAATTGCTTTCTATTAACTTTTGTCCTCGTATTGTTTTTAATTTGCGGCATTATGTGGGATGGATTCTAAAAAACCAAATTCTTTTTCTTGCCAGTGCTAGTTCGTATTCTTTTCTTATAAGTTCTGGATGTGATCCATTTCTAACCTTATGTTTGTGATGCCCTGATGCAAAAGTTATACTTTTGACACTATTAAGGTGCCTGAGGTTCAAACATGTTAGCTTTGCATAAACCATTTTTTACCGATTATGAATTTAGGTTGCTAGTTTCTCAATAATTATTATATGTTCAGTGGATTCTGGTTCCAAGCTGAAACTCTGCGCACAATATATTTGTAGTGAATTTTGAGGTTGATAGTTGGCTGGCCAAAATTTAAACATAGGGCATACTATGTTGCGATCTGAATGAAGCTTCACTGCTAAAATTACATCTATCCTTGATACACCACACGCAATCCAAGGTGCTTCTATTTAGATTTCACATTCTGTGATCAAGAAATCTTTTATTCATAGAAACCAGGGTTTATGGTGTTCCTTCTGGTCTTAATTTCTTCGTTTTGTTCTGTCTAGAAGAGACTCACTGTATCAGTAACTGGTTTGTGGAAGTGTTTTTTGAGTGGCCGTCATCTTGTAGAACTTTCTTGTTCTTAAATGCTAGTGCTGCTTCACATATGTTTCTGTCAAGAACAAACATAAATTTTGAGATGCCAAATAGTTCAATGTTGGCTCTTTGATAACTGTAGTTGAATTATATCAGAGTGAATACTGCATGAATTGATGGCAGAATCAAAGGTAGGAAAAGAAATGCAGAAAGAGGTAAGCTTCATAAGGAAACCAGATATCATGTTTCTCTGAAACTTCCCATGATGAGACATAAACACATGTAGGCAAGATTGAAGTTTTATCAAGATGCAGTATCTGTTACTAACTTATCAAATCAGATGTAGTAGTTACTTTACAGTTATGCCGAGAAACATAATAAAATGATGTCCATCATCTGAGTTAAGTTCTTAAGAAAGGCATCTCTTGCCATGACAACTGCCTGAATGAATGATATGCTGCCATTTCTATTTACTGGAAGCCTTTAGCTTTCAGAGGAGATGTTGCTGGAAACTAGGATAAGAGTGCTGTGGATACAGAGGTGGTCTGAAATCTGAACTATAGAATTTGAAACCCAAAAAACCCATTTTTCTATTTACTTGCAACAGGTTTTGTAATCCTCACACAAGAATTGTCTAGACACTGTGGGACTAAACTTTTTTGTTCATCGTAGAATAAATTTTTCTTGCTCTTTTATATTTCTAAACAACTTTTTTGGTGTTTTATGTTTTAAAAAATATGTTAGATGGAATCAATATAGGGGATTATAGGGTATAACAAAACGAATTGTTTTAAAATGTAATATATATATATATATTATTTGGCTAAAGGTGAGGAATCAAAATCAGAGTTCAGTCTCTCTGACATCTCCTGGAATTCTGAAGCTATTAGAAGATGATCCTTGATTGCATTTATTGAGGGACAGTGGAAGATTCTTTTAACTAATGACTTTTGGAGAAATTTTGGAGGAATACAAAGAAGTTATACTACAACGTTGTCTGTGATCATCGCAGAAGTTTAGAATGGGATATAGAAGTCTAAGATTTCACGCATCCTGGGACAATGAAAAACCTCAAAACTAGACTTAATTAAGAGAGCACTTGGAGAGCCATTTGGATTGTTGTTTCTGTGGAACAAACAAATCTCCTAATTCTTTGAGGAGGATCAAATACTTTGTGAGAGAGAGCTGCGAAAATGCTAGTTTCTATTAGGAAAGATCTCAAGTTTGTGATGGGCTCTCTTGAGGATTCCTTAAAAAATTGCAATGAAGGGGCACTCTACAGGGAGGTGGAGACATCGGCCAGAGCTAGGCGGGAACGACCCAAGAAAAAATTCCAGCCGTTTCGGCCCCTTCCTCACCGTGTGGTGCCGCCCTGCTCTACAGTTACTGTTTCTGGCGAGCTTCAGATGAGTTCAGTGTTCTTTTTGTTAGTTATTGGTATGGAAACTAAACAAGTGTTATGGGCTCCTTTTTCTTCAATCTTGTACAGGTTGATTCACCACTCCAGTTCTGCAGTAAAAATATATGGCATTATGCCAAAACAGAGATATTCCATTAGAAGAGTCTTGAAGAGGTCTAAAGAGACTGGAAAATGACTTGGTCTTCTCTTGCTTTGACTCGTTTCAGCCAGCTAAACATTAGAACAACTCCAAGCCGGCAGACCCAAAAGTGTACTAAAATAACATCCAAAAACGTCATTTTTTAGGCGATGCATGAAGTACTATTGCAACTTTACAAATCCAGGTGAGCCCAAACTTCATCTTCATTACAAAAGTAACATATCTTCTTCTTCTCCATTCTCCCAAGATCTTAACTTGTTTCTACTTTACATGTTCATCTTTGTTTCAAGAATTCAAGCATGGCCTGGAAAATTTTCACTTTGCTTCTACTAATGATAAGTTTTTCACTTCCCTTCACAATTTCTCAGCCTCTGCCACCTTCAAACACTCCCAATGATGTATGCAATGGCATATCAATCTCCTATGTTTATAAAGGTGGCAGCCAAATCCCTCCAAACCTTTTGCCATCTGACCCCAAGGGACAGCCCTACAAGTTTGAATCCACCTTAACTGTCATAAACGCCGGCCAAGAAGAGCTCAAAAATTGGAAGGTTTTTGTGGGATTTCAGCATGGAGAATTCTTGGTCTCTGCATCTAAAGCTGTACTTGCTGATGGCAATTTTTTTCCGGGAGATGTTAGCAATGGTACTGTTTTTTCAGGGTTCCCTGCGACTGATCTTAAGACGGCAATTGAGACAGCCGGGGATTTTAATCAGATGATGGCTAATGTGGACTTAGTGGGAACAGAATTTGGCGTTCCGCCGGAAAATGGTCCCTTGCCTTCAAAGATAACGCTTATGAATGATGGATTCTTGTGTTCCGGGACCAACATGATCCAAGGTAACGTTTTCTTTCCCTTTATATTATGTTTTTCTTTTCTTTTCTTTCACCTTAAAGCATTTCATCATATCTGCTTTCTAAAGATTAGAATTTTGAGAATTTTATTTGAAAGAAATGCCGTTTAGGATCCTTCCTGCAAGTTTATGGAAGTGCTTACAGGCTCACAAATTTGCAAGAACATAGTTAAGTGCAGAGACAACAGAAATATGTTAAAGTAGCACTCATGATTCCAAAATAATAAATCTGTTTGTTGTTTGTTGAAGTAGAGTTATTTTGACAAGAGGGTTGTAGCCCAATAGTTGGCACCCCCGCTTAAAATCAATATGTTTTAAGTTCGAGTCATTTAGGTTTCGGTCTCCGTTATAAAAAAAAAAAAAAAATTAAAGTTATTCTTTGGCCGTCTTCATTTGTTTGGGACCTCAGCTCTTACCTTGTCAAGGCAGATAAAATAGGTTCCAGCAAGTCTGCAAATTGCCTCTTATTCAATGATACACTGATGATTTAGTTATGATTCCAGGCCCGAATGCGACGAATGTCTGCTGCATCAAAGACTTGAATGCAACAACACCAAATGTCACTATAGAAGAGTCACCTCTCCAGGATGGTGATCTAAGCATAATGTTCGATGTAACGAGTGCTGATGATACAGATTACTGGGCACAGGTCACGATATCGAACCAGAATCCGATCACCAGATTAGACTCTTGGCAGTTAAGTTGGGAATGGATGGGGGGTGAGTTCATCTATGCCATTAAAGGTGCTTATCCTACTGTTGTTGACACAGCAGACTGCGTTTTCGGTCCTCAGAGTGCGTTCTACCAACAGTTGGATTTTTCAACAGCAGTGAGTTGTGACAGAAAGCCAACGATCATTGATCTCCCTGTTGATAGAACTAATGATACTAATCTCGGATTGGTCCCGTTTTGTTGTCGTAATGGGACGATTCTGCCAACAACAATGGATCCAAGCAAGTCGAAGTCGGCTTTCAGGATGCATGTTTTCAAAATGGAGCCTGATTTGAGAACCAGTGCAATCAATCCTCCTCAGAACTGGAGGATCAATGGCACATCTGGACCTGGATATGAATGTGGACAGCCGATCCGAGTTGGCGCAACCCTTTTTCCCAACACTCAAGGGCTATCTTCTCAGATTGCAGCAGTTGCAAGTTGGCAAATCATCTGCAACATCTCAAAAGCACAGCAATCCCCAGCCAAGAAGCCGAACTGTTGCGTATCCTTCTCATCGTTCTTCAACGAAACCGTCGTCCCCTGCGACACTTGTGCCTGCGGTTGCAGCGCAAACCAGGCGAAAATGTGCAATGCAACAGCAGCACCACTTCTTTTACCGCCTGAATTGCTTCTTGTTCCATTCAACAACCGCACTAAAAAAGCTGTTGCAAGTGCTGAGTTACGCCACGAAAATGTGCCTGATCCTTTGCCATGTGGGGATAATTGTGGAGTCAGCATCAACTGGCATTTGCTGTCTGATCATACAGAAGGATGGACTGCAAGACTTACAGTCTTCAACTGGGGTGAAACAGACTTTGTGGATTGGTCTGCTGCAGTTGAAATGGACAAAGCTGTGCCTGGCTTAGAAGCAGTGTATTCATTCAATGGAACCATTCTCCCTGGTTCAAACAACACAATCTTCTTCTATGGCCGTCCTGGCTTAAACTACCTTATTGCAGAACATGATGCCAAGAATCCCAGGAAAAATCCGCCAATTCCAGGATCACAGCAGTCTGTTATATTGTTTAACAAGGAAAAAACACCTGGAATCAAAGTAGATGGTGGCGATGGATTTCCAACTAAAGTTTACTTCAACGGGGAGGAATGCTCGCTTCCTCCAATGCTTCCAATTAGCCATGGACATGGCAAGAAGGCAGTATCAGCGTTTATCACCATTCTTCTTCATTTCATCATTCTTTTAACCTTGTTCTAATAGCTGAAAAGGGCTGTCTAACTTTATATACTTCGTTTCGCTTTTTTGGATGAAATTTCATCACTTCGATCGATAACCAAAAAATATATAGTGCAATACCAACATATATGATCCATATTGACGATCAATCTCTGTCATTTTTCAAGGCATGAACGTGGCAAGAAGGCAGCATCAGATGTTATCATCATTCTTCTGAATTTGATCGTTCTTTTAACCTTGTTCCAATATCTTCAATTTTTTTTAATAAAAACAGACATATAAAATCATAATACAAACAAAATTTATCAACCTATAGTTTTTATTTTTTATTTTTTGTGATCAATCATAATATAAACACTTATGTTAAAATTGGTCCTAAAAATATTTCATTAAATATAATATATTTGTAATTTTTTCTTTTTAAAAATATAATTTTACGTGTATGTGTCAACTTACATTGTCAAAATACTTATGTAACGTCATTATGTCCCACCGCTAATCATTATCATCCCTCTGCTTCATGAATTCTCTCTACAACTTTGTTTCAGCTGTTAGTGCATCAAACAAAACGATACCGTTTAACATATATAATGGGACAGAGTAATAAATTATGTGGGAATTTATACTAAAAATTAGGATACTATGATATTGTGATATTCTCTATTGATCTATTACACTAAAAAGTAGATTATTAGTAAAACGATTTATTTAAAAAAGAGTTTATATGCATTGTAATATAACGATCAAATATTTATTATTTTAATAACTTTTAAAATTGTCGATGGTTTTCTTCTCTCTATTCCCTCTCCTCCATTAGGGAGTCATCACAACTAGATGGGATGACAAGTCCCTAACACAACTGTAGGGGGACCATGGGTGAGTGGTGACTTTAATTGAGTTTTGGTTTGGATGAGGCTCATATTCATATGTTTAGGTTTACATTCATTTATGATTTTGGTTAGGTCAAGATTTTTTTAAATTTGTATTACATTGCAAGATAATTTATTGACAAATAATAGAATTATATTGATTAGTGAGAGAAACGATGATAATTTAGGGGTCTTAATACTAAAGTGATTATAAATTATCAATATAATATTACCTGTTATTTGTTAATAAACTATCTTACCTAATAAACCTAGAACTATGATATAATTATCCCACAAATAGCAAGAAGATATGGGAGGTAAGCTCGGGAGCTACATTAATAATGAGAGGAAGGTTTGGTTCATCATAATTGTAGCAACACAATAAGAGGCACGTAATTGATGATTGCTAGGAAAAAAAAAAATGGCACATTATGTCATACTTGTAGAATTAATATGTAAGATAGTCTATTGACAAATAATATGATTATATTGACAATTTATAATCATTTTAGTATTTAGGATCTCCCTAAATTGCCATCGTTTTTTCTCGAACCAGTATAATTATGTTATTTGTTAATAGACTATCTTACGATGTAGTTCTAGACTATTATATACGGATTGCGGTTTGTGGGTCAAACATGACTTAAAGCTTCACAGTAATACTCCTAATGAAGACAAAAGTCCAACTTTATGTCGTTTTCTCAATATGGCATTACACATGCTAGACTACCAGCTCCACAGATTGTGATAATATATGGATCCATACGTCTTCATATCAGAAAAAAAAAAAAAATTTTGATTCAAAGCTGTAGAGCTATGGAATCGTATCTTCAATCTCCTCCTCCAATACCATTCATCTTCACCCTGTTTTTTCTTCTTTATTGTTTTTGCTACTATTGTTGGCACCAGATATATGGCAAGATTCATGCCTCCATGCCCATAAATTGGCCTGTTATTGGTATGATGCCACATTTACTTGGGAACCTTCAACATATTCATGAATATGGAACTCAGGTTCTTATTAGAAGCGGCGGAACGTTTGAGTTCAAAGGGCCCTGGTTATGTAATTTCGATATGATCGTCACGAGTGATCCTGCCGACATCCATTATATCCTCAGCAAGAACTTCTCCAATTATCCGAAGGGTCCTGAATTTCAAAAAATATTCGATATTTTTGGAGATGGGATCTTGAATTCTGATTCAGAATTGTGGGAAACTCACAGAAAAGTTACTCTCTCGATCAGGCACCATCCTGATTTCCAGAAACTGGTTCAGACGAGTGTGTGGGAGAAAGTGGAGAAAGGGCTCCTCCCGATCTTGGAGCATTGCATGAATCAGGGAACTCAAATTGATTTGCAGGATGTATTCCACAGGTTTACTTTTGATATCATTTCGAGATTGGTTCTCGATTATGATCCCAACAGCCTGTCCCTGGATTTTCCAACCATTCCATGCGAGAGGGCATTCGATCATGTGAATGATGCACTGATGCAAAGGCATGTATTGCCTGAAACTTGCTGGAAGTTGCAAAAATGGCTGAGAGTTGGGAAAGAGAGGAAACTGAGGGAAGCTTGGGATGCTTTTGATCAATTCATATATCCCTGTATCCAGCGAAAACAGCGACCACGCAATAGTATTACTAAAAGCAGTGAGGAAGAAGGAGATCATCACTTTGACGGGCTAACAGCATTCATGGAGGCTTACGAAGCAGCAATGAAAAACTCGAGTTCATGCAATAGAAAATTTACAAATTTGTTCCTCAGGGACGCGTTTCTGAGCTTAATGATCGCAGGAAGAGACACGACAAGTACGGTTCTCACTTGGCTCTTCTTTCTGCTATCCCAAAATCCATCTGCTGAAGCCAAGATTCTCCAGGAAATTGAAGCTAATAAACTGGAATCCCAACAACAACATAATGAGAAGAAACAGCCAGTTTTCAACGTGGGAGAGTACTCTCAGAAGCTGGTTTACCTCCACGGTGCTCTTTGTGAAACTCTAAGACTTTTCCCACCAGTAGCCTTGCAACACAAATCGCCAGTAAAAGATGACATCCTGCCAAGTGGGGTTTCAATTAAAGCCAACAAAAAGGTGCTTTTGTTCTTCTATTCAATGGGAAGAATGGAGTCCATATGGGGCAAAGATTGCTTGGAATTCAAGCCGGAGAGATGGATAACCGATGGAGGAAAGATCAGACACGAACCATCCTTCAAGTTTCCCGCATTTAATGCCGGACCGAGAACCTGTTTGGGGAAGGAGATTGTGTTTGTTCAGATGAAAATGGTGGCAGCATCCATCATCTACAATTTCCATGTCCATCTGGTGGATGCTCATCTTGTCTCTCCCAGCCCCTCTATCGTCATTCAAACAAAACATGGTTTGAAGGTCATGCTTTCCAGAAGAAGCTGCCCCAATGAAGATGGAATTTGCAATTATTAATTTTTTTCTGAGTAATTAATTTACTTGTTAAATTATAACTATTTATGTTAAATTTATTGATCATCCAACCCATTTGGACACGGAATAAGAGGTTGCATCTTACTAAGACAATCATTTTTTAGTATCCTATTATTCCAAACTCCGGAATGGTATGAGGATTTCCAGGAATGGGATCAAGAAATACATAGTTTTTGTACCTACAATGGTGGAGATCCCTTGCATTATTTATATTAGAAAAAAGTGTTGTGGATTATCGATGTGGGATTGAGACAATCTTAACACCTTCCTTATCCCAAAACACATGTTTTTTTTTTTTTTTTGGTTCAAATTGGATATACTGCCATGTCAGTCAAACAGGCCCAAACTATGGACGAACAAGCCGGGTATACTGTCGAATCAGTGAAATATGCCCAAACTAAGGGCAAACAAGCCGGATATACTGCCGAATAAGTGAAACATACCAAAACTATGGACAAACAAGAGGAATCAGTCAACAGGCCGGATCAGTTAAGATTATCCCAATCTCACATCAGTAACTCATAACACTTCTGTCTAATATAAATAATCTAATGGTCTTTCTACCCATGACCGATTATTTTTGGGTTAGATGTATCAATAAATTTAACATGGTATCAAAGTAAGTTTTGGGCCTTTTGACTACTTCGGAAGTATAGCCCAGTCTAGCCGGAAGTATATGTCCGGTTGGAACCCAGAGTATCTTATAGGTTAAGGGAGTGTATTAAGATTGTCCAATTCCATATCAGATTGGATGTTGATGTTGGATTAATAAATTTAACAATTTCATTAAATGAATGAACCTGAAAAATAAATGTTGAGTGAGTGACCACTTAGAATTAGAGATATTTAGGGATGTTGGAGTATTAATAATCATGCTTTAGTTTTAGGCTTCGTGTGCATTTGACAAAATTGAAGTTTAAAATTCTGAAATATGTAATTGAACATAGCAGTATTTTGTTTCTATGGGGCAAATTGCTCGGAATACAAGCCGGAGGGATGGATATCTGAGGGAGGAAAGATCAGACACCAACCATCTTTCCGGTTTCCGGGGTTAACTGCCTGAACGAGAACCTGTTTGGGGAAGAAGATGGCTTTTGTTCAGATGAAAATGTTTGCAGCATCCATCATCTTCTACAATGAATGCTCATCTTGCCTCCATCATTATGCAAACAAAACACGGTTTGAAGAAGGTCATACTTTGTAAAAGAATTTAAACACAGTTATTTCCTCAGTTTAATGTTTCAAATTGCTTGGAAAAATCCTTTAACTTTATTTCAGCTTTAATCATGATAAAATTTATTTTAAAAAAAGTTTATTTTTATTATAACGTAACGATCTAATATTTATCATTTTAATAATTTTTAAAGAGTATCAACCACTCGATCTTTCTCTTCTCTTTGTTCCCTCCTGTTCATTAGGAAGTCATCAGAAGTAGGTGGGGATATAAAGTCGCCAACACAATTGTCGGGGGACCATGGGTGAGTGGTGGTGGTGGTGTAGTGTAGTAGACTTAGATTTGACTTTAATTGAGTTTTTGGTTTGGATGATGTTCATATGTTTATGTTTAGATTCATTTATTATTTTTGTTAGGTCAACATTTTCTTTTATCATCAATTACGTGTACCTTCCTCTCATTGTTTAATTTAAAATGGAAACAAATACATGGCTTAAATTTTTGTTATTTGGCATATTAAAGCCCACAAGATAAGAACACAAAGGACTAACACTATTACCATTCAAAGTAATAGAGCAATCAGACATTTGATTAATCGAATATTCATTAAAATAATGAATTCATTTTTGATTTGTTTGATAGATTATCATATTATCTTAACCAATAATCAAATTACCTATCATTACCAGATTATCTTTACTTTTGATTTATTTGTAAAAAGATATAGTAATCAGAATTATTAGCTGATTGTTTCATTTTCATTTTCGCGCATTAAACACATACTTATAATTTCTTAGGAGGTATTTCTTTCACGGAAATAAGAATATATCGATATTTAATAAATTAAATAATTATTAAAGTAATAGTAATTTCTTTGATAAATTAGAAGTATATTCATTAAAGAGATGAGATTATTATGATGAGTAATTATTAGTTCTTTTCAACCCCCTATAAGATAACTATGAAATACAAAAGATTTGAAATTATCATAACAGGGAGGACGTGAAATTACGAAGTTCATTATTAATGTAGCTCCCGAGCGTACCTCTCTAGTGAAGACAAAGTTGAGGGGAAAGAAACTTTATGTCGTTTTCAATAGGACACATCACACATGATAGAATACCAACTCCACAGATTGTGATAATATATGGATCCATACGTCTTCACCTTCATATCAGCAAAAAAATTATTGATTCAAAGCTGTAGAGCTATGGAATCATATCTTCAATCTCCTCCTTCAATACCATTCATCTTCACCCTGTTTTTTCTTCTTTATTGTTTTTGCTACTATTGTTGGAACCAGATATATGGCAAGATTCATGGCTCCATGCCCATAAATTGGCCTGTTATTGGTATGCTGCCTGATTTACTTTGGAACCTTCAACGTCTTCATGAATGGGGGACTGATGTTCTTACTAAAAGCGGGGGAACGTTTGATTTCAAAGGGCCCTGGTTTGGTAATGTCGACATGATTATCACTAGTGATCCTGCCAACGTCCATTATATCCTCAGCAAGAACTTCTCCAATTATCCAAAGGGTCCTGAATTTCGAAAAATATTCGATATTTTAGGAGATGGGATCTTCAATGCTGATTCAGAGTTGTGGGAAACTCACAGAAAAGTTACTCTATCGATCATGCACCACCCTGATTTTCAGAAACTAGTTCAGACGAGCGTGTGGGAGAAGGTGGAGAAAGGGCTCCTCCCGATCTTGGACCATTACATGAATCAGGGAACTCAAATTGATTTGCAGGATGTATTCCAGAGGTTTACTTTTGATAATATTTCGAGATTGGTTCTTGATTATGATCCAAACAGCCTGTCCCTGGAATTTCCAACCATCCCATGCGAGAGGGCATTCAATCATGTGGTTGATGCCCTGTTGCAAAGGCACGTCTTGCCTGAAACTTGCTGGATGTTGCAAAAATGGCTGGGAGTTGGGAAAGAGAGGAAACTTAGGGAAGCTTGGGATGCTTTTGATCAATTCATATATCCCTGTATCCAGCTAAAACAGCGACAACGTAGTGAGGAAGGAGATCGTCAGTTTGACGGGCTAACAGCATTCATGGAGGCTTACGAAGCAACAATGGAAAAGTCGAGTTCAAGCGGTACAAATTTTACAAATTTGTTCCTCAGGGACGTGTTTCTGAGCTTAATGTTCGCAGGAAGAGACACCACTAGTACAGCTCTCACTTGGCTATTCTTTCTGCTAGCCCAAAATCCATCTGTTGAAGCCAAAATTCTCCAGGAAATTGAATCTAATAAACTGGAATCCCAACAACATAATGAGAAGAAACAGCCAGTTTTCAACGTGGGAGAGTCTCAGAAGCTGGTTTACCTCCACGGTGCTCTTTGTGAAACTCTGAGACTTTTCCCACCAGTGGCCCTGGAACACAAAGCCCCGGTAAAAGATGACATCCTGCCAAGTGGGGTTTCAATTAAAGCCAACAAAAAGGTGGTTTTGTTCTTCTATTCAATGGGAAGAATGGAGTCCATATGGGGAAAAGACTGCTTGGAATTCAAGCCGGAGAGATGGATAACCGAGGGAGGAAAGATCAGACACGAACCATCCTTTAAGTTTCCGGCGTTCAATGCCGGACCAAGAACTTGTCTGGGGAAGGAGATGGCTTTTGTTCGGGTGTTACTATTTGTAGCTCAAAAACGCTATTTGTAGCTCAAAAAATTTTGTAAATTTCCAACTTTATCCTTCATTCAAAACATATTATAAATTCATTTCACAATCCAAAAACACCCTAAATAAAAGAGAAATATTGCAGAAAACGTCACAATCGTCGTATATTTACGTTGAAGCGAACGCATTGGTCGAAGATTCTCGGGAAAATGGTACGTGTTTGACGTATTTTTTTGTCGTTCGATTTGTTAGCGAATTCCTTGGTACACACGCCCAGTTTGGGCGCATTTTCCATGGTGCAAACGCCCAAAGAAGTAGTGACGTCCATGGTAAGGAATAAAAATGTGGTCGTGGATACCATGGAAGGGACCGAAAAAGTAGGCGTGTGCACCATGGACCGAAAGATGTGTGGGAATGCCATGGACCAAACGCTAGGCGTTTGTTCCATGGTTCAAACGCCCAAAGTGGGCGTTTCTGCCATGGAACAAACGCCCAGCGTTTGTTCCATGGTTCAAACGCCCACTTTGGGCGTTTGAACCATGGAACAAACGCTGGGCGTTTGTTCCATGGCAGAAACGCCCAAAGTGGGCGTCTGAACCATGGAACAAACGCTGGGCGTTTGGTCCATGGCAGAAACGCCCACTTTGGGCGTTTCTGCCATGGAACAAACGCCCAAAATGGCGTTTCTACCATGTTTGTTATATTTAAAGAATATTTTATTATATATTATTTCGTAGTATTCGTCAGTGTTAATATTGTAATTATTCATTTGTATTTTTACTTTTTATTATTGAAAAATTGAACTTACGTTATTGTTATAAATTATGCAGGATCCAGTTGAAATTCCCGATTTGTCGCAAGATTTGAGCGCACTTTTTTCCTCGCCTGTATACTTTGCTACTGAAGAAAAGGCCTTTGAGCATTGCAAGGAAGTAGCTAAGGAATTACGGTTCGAGCTGGCACATAGACCGCGATGTTGATGCCATGCTGAGGAAAAAGATTCGCGATGAGAAATTGAGGTCCGACGTGAAAGGCATGTGGAAGAAACTTAAATATGTAAATGTTGAAAAAACATATCTCAAGTCACATATATGAAAGACACTTAGTAAAATAAAAAGTAAATATGCATAAATTACGAATGCAAATTCCAATATAGTAATTCAATTTTAACGCTAAATAGTTATAGATTTTTAAGCATGTACCTTTAGCTGTAAACCGCCCATCAGATTTGCTGCGAATCTGAGAGACGTTCTCCTCGCGGATATGCACATCATCGCCCTGATCATCCCCACTCGCTCCACTATCCTCCTGATCCTCTTCACTATCCATCTGCTCCTCCCCACCTCCACCTCTATGATCGTCCTCCTCGCCTATGTGCTCCTCCTCCCCGCCGAGGAAAAAATCATGCCCGCCTAGGATGTACTGCTCACCACCAGTGAGGTAATCCGAACTGGGCATGATATAATCCTCCCCGTGTATGTCATGATCCGTACCTCCTTCGTATTGCTGCTCATCCATCCAATGCTGGGATGAGCTACCCCTATTTGCTCTCTGCTTCCGATACGAAGCAGTAGGCCGCTGTCGTGGTGCAGGTGCATCCGGAGCCTACAAAACAAATAATAATTCAAAAATTAAGTTAACAATAATTAAATTAAATTGGTATAAAATTAGTGAAATAAGTTAAACAATATTTCAAATAATTCAAATTAGCCATAAAAAACAAATAACATATGTGCAAATAAATAATTTTAACATTAGGCACATAAATTCAATAATTAACTCAAACAAGTTAATGCTAATTTAAATAATTAAAATTAACCAAAACAAACATTGATAAATTATACAAATAAATAATATACACATTACACACATAATTATTACGATACAAATTGAAATAATTAAAAGTACCTAAAAATTAACATTAACAACAATTATTAATCAATTAAAATTAATATAATTAAAAAATTATTAAAAAAAATTGGGACGCCCATTTTTTGCGCTCCGGCCATGGGCCGGACGCATGATCCATGCGTCCGGCCATGGTGCCGGACGCACAACTAATGCGTCCGGCACCATGGCCGGACGCATGGATGATGCGTCCGGCACCATGGTCGGACGCGTCCTCCATGCGCCCGGCACCATGGCCGGGCGCATGGTTTTGTCTCTCCTACCATGGTATTTGCGTCCCATTTTAAAGTTTGTACCATGGTTATTACTTAAATTCATGTCGCGACATCCATGGGTCGAGTGAATTTTTCCGAAATTTGTCTGTTAAAAATTTATTATTCTTAATTCGGGGTTACTTTAGTCATTTTACCTCTTTTTATGAGCTACAAATAGCGTTTTTGAGCTACAAATAGCGTTTCAGCTTTTGTTCAGATGAAAATGGTGGCGGCATCCATCATCTACAATTACCATGTCCATCTGGTGGATGCTCATCTTGTCTCTCCCAGCCCCTCTATCATCATTCAAACAAAACATGGTTTGAAGGTCATGCTTTCCAGAAGAAATTTAAACTAAGCGTGATGATCAGAATCCAATGTAACTATGATAAGTTAACTATGTCTCCATCTGCCATAAGCAAATAATTTTCACTGCTGAATACTATTGTTATCCTTTGATCGTAAACTATGTGAAGAAGCTGCCTTAAGAGCATCTCCAACGCATACGCTTGTTTTGCGTTTTGCTCAATTTTGGTGTAAAAAATGGCTCCAATCGATACTGCAAATGGTTTTGTAAAATTGAGAGAAGGAGAGAGGGACGGAAAATATAGAGTACGAAGAAGAATGCTGTATCCCTGTAGAAGTTGGGTTATTTTATTTTTTTAATATTTTTTTTACCACTATATTTTCTTTTATCTTTTTTTTTAAAACTTACTTATTTTCATTTCTTTCATTTTATTTTGTTCACCACTACAGTTTTTTTTTTTTTTTTTTACGCATAGCTTTTTTTAAAAAAAATACTTTTTTTAAAAAAAATAAGACAGTAGATATCAAATCAATAAACTATAGATATCAGATCAAGAATTTAAAAGAAATCATATAATAGAACTAAAACATACTTAACAAGGGAGATCAGATCAGGATTATATAGACATCAGATCAGCGAATACTTGACATCAGATCAACAGACTATAGATATCAGATCAAGAATATAAAAGAAATTATACAATAGAACTAAAACATACTTAACAAGGGAGATCAGATCGGGATTATATAGACATCAAATCAGCGAATACTAGACATCAGATCAACAGACTATAGATATCAGATCAAGAATATAAAAGAAATCATACAATAGAACTAAAATATACTTAACAAGGGATATCAAATTAGGATTATATAGACATCAGATCAGCGAATACTTGACATCAGATCAACAGACTATAGATATCAGATCAAGAATATAAAAGAAATCATACAATAGAACTAAAACATACTTAACAAGGGAGATCAGATCATGATTATATAAACATCAGATCAACAGACTATAGATATCAGATCAAGAATATAAAAGAAATCATACAATAGAACTAAAACATACTTAACAAGGGAGATCATATCAGGATTGTATAGACATCAGATCAGCGAATACTAGACATCAGATCAACAGACTATAGATATCAGATCAGGAATATAACAGAAATCATACAGTATAACTAAAACATACTTAACAAGGGAGATCAGACCAGGATTATATAGACATCAGATCAGCGAATAATAGACATCAGATCAACAGACTATAGATATAAGATCAAGAATATGGCAGAAATCATACAATAGAACTAAATACATTAAAATTTATTACTTACTAAATACAATATTATTACAAGCGAAAATTAAAAAACAAAATACAAATTCGCATAAAATACATTCACTTCAACATAAACAAACTCATACAAACTTATTATTAAGTAACTAATAATAACTAAATTAACATATTCATTTGCCGTTATTATTGTCATCATCTAGCCCGCTTCCACTCCTACCAATGTTATTAAAGTCAACTCCAAATATAACATTTGATGAATATGGATCTTGATATGGATTTGGATATGGTTATTGACTTGCTCTTGCATTAATAATGTTGGTTTGACAGTCTATAATATAAGCACGGCGAGAAGAATCTTCAATTTGATTTGGGTCTTAAGACATAATTGCAAAATTCAATTTCCGGTTCTCCGTCTCCATCTTTTTTTTCTCTATCTCTATCTCCATCTCCATCTCCATCTTTTTTTTCTTCATCTCCATCATATTATTGTGCCTAAGCCTCCTCTCTTCATTCATTTCGTGTGTACTTTCTTGTGCTTTCTTAAACATCTCTATAAGATTCATATTATGTTGTGTAAGATCATTTAAATGAGACGTATTTGATTCATCAACTTTTCTTTTTGATTTAGCCTTCTTCATTCCAATAGGTATTTCGAATGGAGAGCCGCCTGCATCAGAACTAGATAAATCCTGATGTGCAAATGATACCAAATCGTAATAGACGATTTGATCAATTTCTCACTCGGTACAGACAAGTCAAGGACAAAAATACATACTTTGAGTTAAGAAATGCCTTAATAGATCATTTATGGGCACGTCGTGCTTATTTATCCAACTAAGAAATGAGTTATGTTCATTTGAATGGTATTGCTATGTTTTTTTTTTTTTTTTTGTAATAATATATTGTAAGCATGCTAATTTGGTATTTTGTATGTTTTAAAATTTTTATGTTTAATAAAATTTAATATTTTGTACGCTTTACCTATTTTATTTCGTTATAAAATTAAATCAATGCAATTCATATGTTCATTATTATTATTATACTTAATTTTATACAAATTATTTTATTATTAATTAATATTAATTATTTTAAAATATAATTTAATATTAAATCACTAAATTTATAAATATAGATATGTTTATAAAAAATATAATGTGAATGAGTACAAAAATTTTAAGGATATAATAATAAAATAAAAATAAATTTGAATAAAGTATTATTTTTATGTAGAATATAGAGTTGTTGGGTTGGAGTGGATGTACTGTAAAACACTGTAGATACTGGATTTTAGAGTAGACTGTACTGTAAATTTAAGTTTGTGGTTGGAGTTGCTCTAATGAAGATGGATTTTGCAATTATTAATCTGAGACAAGAGGTCGTAATCCAGTAGTTCACAGTTTCGTTTAAGACAATAAATTTTAAATTCGAGCAATCTACTTTTTCATATTTTCTTCGAAAAAAAAAAAAAAAACCTTAAATGGCCTTTGCAACCAAAACAACAATAATATTGAAGGTTGAGTGTTCGATGATGGAGAGAGAAATTGAGAGGAGGAAGCTGAAAAATAAATGTTGAGTGAGTGACCACTTATTGATCATGACAAGTCTGCATAACGTCCTCCAGAATGAAAGTTACAATACAATATATATCCTTACGTACGGATATAAATTATCCTAAGCCCATTTTTTATACAAAATATTTTATTCGTTTCTTGATAAAAATAATAAAGTGTTTATTAAAATTATTAATTTAATACAACGTTAGTACATCAATTTTGTCCTAGGCTAGTTGACTTGTCAAGTCAGAGAAACCCACTAATTCTGACCCTAAATATTTCAAAAAAATTTATATTATGTTACTACAACAAAATTTGACCAATTTATAAAATGACATTTAAATAAATTCTTATAAAAATTAATAAATTAACAAATATTACTCTCTTCTAATTTTGTTTATTAAAAATCTTTTAATTTATATATAAATATTATAAGTAAAATTACAAATTTTAATTTTTTTTTATATAAAACATAATTTCAAAATATGACTTCTTTTTAATAGAAAGGAGAAAGTAATTAAATTATTCATTGTAAAATAGAATTTATTTTAAAGGATACTGAGTTGGCTTCATCCGATAGGCAATTTATATCCTACTCCTATAGGACCACCATGAATTTTACTCCTACCCCGCGCTACAGTAAACGCGCGCTACAGTAAACGTGCTACAGTACCTTCATTTCTTTTGTTATTTTTGGCTTTTTTTTTTTTTTTTTTTGCCTTCCTCTTTGAAATTTTTTTTCGTCCGTTTTTTTTCTAAACAATTCAGTATTTTTTTTAATGTTTTTGAATTTTATAAAAAAATTATTTTTAAATTATCATTTTATTTGTTTTATAATTAAATAATTTTAGATATTATGATACATATTATGGACGTTTTTGTTGTATGATATGATTTCTTTTATATTTTTGATCTGATATCTAAATTCTGTTGATCTGATGTCTGCTATTTTGTGATCTGATGTCTATATAATCATGATTTGATCTACCTTGTTAAGTATATTTTAGTTCTACTGTATGATTTCTTTTATATTTTTGATCTGATATCTATAGTCTGTTGATCTGATGTCTTGTATTCTCTGATCTGATGTCTATATAATCATGATTTGATCTACCTTGTTAAGTATATTTTAGTTCTACTGTATGATTTCTTTTATATTCTTGATCTGATATCTATAGTCTGTTGATCTGATGTTAAGTATGAGTTGATCTGATGTCTATATATCCTGATCTGATCTCCTTTGTTAAGTATGTTTTAGTTCTGCTGTGTGATTTCTTTTAAATTCTTGATCTGATGTCTATAGTCTGTTGATCTGATGTCAATTATGAGTTGATCTGATGTCTATATAATCCTGATCTGATCTCCTTTGTTAAGTATGTTTTAGTTCTGCTGTGTGATTTCTTTTAAAATCTTGATCTGATGTCTATAGTCTGTTGATCTGATGTCAAGTATACGCTGATCTGATGTCTATAGTCTGTTGATCTGATCTCCCTTTTTAAGTATGTTTTAGTTCTACTGTATGATTTCTTTTAAAATCTTGATCTGATGTCTATGGTCTGTTGATCTGATGTCAAGTATACGCTGATCTGATGTCTATAGTCTGTTGATCTGATCTCCCTTTTTAAGTATGTTTTAGTTCTACTGTATGATTTCTTTTAAAATCTTGATCTGATGTCTATAGTTTGTTGATCTGATGTCAATTATGAGTTGATCTGATGTCTATATAATCCTGATCTGATCTCCTTTGTTAAGTATGTTTTAGTTCTGCTGTGTGATTTCTTTTAAAATCTTGATCTGATGTCTATAGTCTGTTGATCTGATGTCAAGTATGAGTTGATCTGATGTCTATATAATCCTGATCTGTTCTCCTTTGTTAAGTATGTTTTAGTTCTGCTGTGTGATTTCTTTCAAAATCTTGATCTGATGTCTATAGTCTGTTGATCTGATGTCAAGTATACGCTGATCTGATGTCTATAGTCTGTTGATCTGATCTCCCTTTTTAAGTATGTTTTAGTTCTACTGTATGATTTCTTTTATATTCTTGATCTGATATCTATAGTCTGTTGATCTGATGTCAAGTATGAGTTGATCTGATGTCTATATAATCCTGATCTGATCTCCTTTGTTAAGTATGTTTTAGTTCTGCTGTGTGATTTCTTTCAAAATCTTGATCTGATGTCTATAGTCTGTTGATCTGATGTCAAGTATACGCTGATCTGATGTCTATAGTCTGTTGATCTGATCTCCCTTTTTAAGTATGTTTTAGTTCTACTGTATGATTTGTTTTATATTCTTGATCTGATATCTATAGTCTGTTGATCTGATGTCAAGTATTCGCTGATCTGATGTCTATATAATCCTGATCTGATCTCTCTTGTTAATTATATTTTAGTTCTACTGTATGATTTCTTTTATATTCTTGATCTGATATCTATAGTCTGTTGATCTGATCTCTTGTATTTTCTAATCTGATGTCTATATAATCCTGATCTGATTTCTCTTGTTAAAAAAAGTATTTTTTTTAAAAAAATAGCGCGTTACTGTAGCGCGAAACTATAGCGCGTCACTGTAGCGCGCGCGCTACTGTAGCGCGCTACAGTAAGTAGGAGTAAAATTCATCCTACTCCTATAGTACCACCGTAAACGGACTCCATCCGATAATATATTTATAGTATTTAAAGAATTAAAAAAAACAAAGGAGAAAAAAGGAAAATCGGGTGGAATCAAAAAAATTTAAAAAATATATTGAAAAAATAGAAGGGCGGGAAACGGCGAATATAATCCCAAACGAAATTGGAAACATAAATTAATAAACATAAACATAATTCAAATCCATCTGTGTTTTAATTTTTTCTAATGTCTATATAAAGGATTGAAGGGACTCTGTATTTCTGTTTTGTTCATTCGTAGTTGTTCGCATGTTAGAGTTGAGCAAACTAACTCAGCCTTTCGATCCTGCATTCAAGCAGCAACAATGGAGGATTGGGATCTTGAAATTACATTCAATCAGCCATTCCCGGAGGCGGGGGTGGAGTTGAGCCCTAGTTGTGTTGTTCATTATAAAGGCACCAATGTTATTCCGGCCGATTCTACGGTCATCTTCACCTGGTCCAGAGAGGTCAAGACCTTAGGTGCACTGCCTGCTCCTCCCGGAATTTGGGCGGTGGTTGGATCTTCCAGAACTTATGTTCCATCAGAGGGTGATGTTCACCATAAGTTGAGGTTAGTTTCTTTTGCAATTAATCATAAGGGTGTTCAGATGTCTTCCAGAGTTGTTCTTATAACTAGTCCAGTTTGGCCTCTTACCCGTCTTCCTCGTTCCATGATTTTGACCCTTTCTGGCCTGAAAAGATTAGCTAAGCGCAAAATTTCAATTCTTAAGAATAGTTTTAAGGTTTTATCTTATAATGTGTTGGCTGATATATATGTTAAAACTGGCAGAGATCAATACGATCACTGCCCTTTAGAGAATCTTAGTTGGGAATACCGTAGCCAGAATTTGTTAACCGAAATACTTTCTTACAAAGCTGATGTTCTTTGTCTTCAAGAAGTTCAAAGTGACCACTTCAAGAATTTTTTTGAACCTGAACTTGCAAGATTTGGATACTTGTCAATTTACAAGACAAGAGGGAAAGAGTTATATAATGGTAAAGATAGCGTAAACGATGGATGTGCTACATTGTTTCTCTCTGATAAATTCAAATTGGTTCGAAACTATGAACTTGAATATGACAAAATTGCAATGACTTTGATTAATAAGCTCAAACCCGAAAAACGAAGCCAAGGTATTAATCGCCTGATGAAGGACAATGTCGCGACTGTAGTTATACTTGAAGAAAACAACTGCCATTCGAGAATATGTGTGGCAAATACTCATTTACGTGGTGGCAAGGGGGTGTCTGATGTGAGGTTGTTTCAAGTGTCTAATCTCATTAGGGGTCTCCAAAAATTTGATTCTTTAGGGATTCCTGTTATAGTTTGCGGTGACCTGAATTCTCCTCCAAGAAGTGATACTCACACATTCCTTGTAAATGGTAAAGTTGGCTATTTTAGACAGGAAAAAAGAGATGTTCTGGGGATATCTAAATATCTTAAACTGAATCATTCCATGCATCTAGCTAATGCGTATTCGGGGGCATCTAATGCACATCAAGATGAAACCTTAGACTACATTTTGTATTCAGAAAATAAGTTAAAGATTGATGGGGTGTTGGATATTCCTTTTTATGAATGCAGTGGGAAGAAAAGGCTACTTCCTTCGCCTCAATGGTCATCTGACCATATGGCCCTGGTCGCTAATTTGAGGATTAAGAGTGCTTACAGTGAGCAAAACTACGTTGAACTTCCTATTAATCCATGGGTAGAGTTAAAGGAAGAGAAGAATTTGAAGGTTAGGAAGAAAACATTCAAGAAACAGAAGAAGAGCCCAGTAACTCACTTGAAAAAAGGGGTGTTGGACAGTCTAAGTATGAGAGACAAATTAGGTACTGAAAGCCAAATGCAAAAGCTTCTAGTAATCTGTCCTGGTCATTTGGCTGGTAATAACATCAATCAGCAGCTGATAAATTCTCACCAAGTAGGTGTAACATGTTAGGCACTGGTGGTATCCTTTGTCTCGTACTGTTGCAACACTGGTATTATGTGACCATTTGTATTTCAGGTTCTAAGAAAAACAGGATGAATGTTGAAGCATGGTGCTTATGTTTATTAATCCCAGTTGAATAAGGATGGTTGATTAGCAGCAATCAGAAGCAGATAGGCGTTCAATAAAACCAACTAACACGGAGTTGTAATATTTTACAAACTAATGATTGTAGGAATAGAAATGAATAGCAAACCAAATCAATAGAGTTCCATTTCGATGGTTTCAAATTTGATGCTTATCATTGTGGCGATTAGATTTCAATTGCTCCATTGTAATCTATGAATACATGTTATGAAAGAGATGAGAATGTTAGACCAGATTTGTTTGTCACTTCACTGTCCGCAAGTTTGTCTAAATTTGTGTGGTCATTCTAGGTTTTTCTTATGTAAGATTTCTCATAACTTTGTGGATGGTTAGTTGAATGAATATTTACAAGAGTAATTTCTCAAGTTTTCTGATGCCAATTAAAAATGTATGAATTAAGTGCAAAAATGGAAATTTCATGGCATAACTTTTAGGCTGCAGTTGGTTTGCATTTTGCTATTGCCATAACGTGTAGGCTGCATTTGGTATGTAACTTTTCCAGAATTGTTAACTTAAATTAATATGCGAACAAGACATACCTTCAATGACCTTGCTTCATCGACATCATCAATCACGAATGTGAAGGGTAAGCTGGACCTGCCGCACTGGTGATTGGTGGAATAGATCATACTGTTTTAGACCCTTACTGCCAAACTGTTTGACTTTTCATGGAAAGGAAAGGTGTAGTTTTAGCATCTTTTGCAAACCTAATGCAATAAACTATCATCAATTGACATTTTGTTGTTAGTTTTGTCATTCAGCAATGATAACGTCTGCTTATACCATCCATCCATGAATATTTTATTGTTACTAGGCTTTTCCTTGTTTTGTCTATTCATTTGGATCAATAGTGCTTGCGTTATATTTGTTCTTTTTCTCCCTGTCGAGAGCTCCCACTCCCAATCTCAGTGCTCTATAGGCTTCTTGGATCAATAGAAAAAGCCTTTTTCTATGGCGATGCAGTTGGAGCATCAATATATTTCCGCAGCATAAGCCTTGATAAGGTTTTTGGCTCTTAATCTGAAAATGTGATGCATCCATTTAAGACTGTGAGTCATACAGAAAAACTGATATGTATATTTTACAATGGTAGTTGTATAAATTAGTTGTACTGGTTATCTTTCACCTACAGGAATCTTGGCTTTGTACCAATTTTATTATATTAATACATGCTGATCATCATGTGGCGGGTTGACTAATTGCATATCAGAGCTATGGAGATAAATAAATTTCACGCCCATATATGACAACAACAATATGTATTTGTAGCTTCTTAACTGCATATATGACTGAGCTAACTCAAATAACTAAGAAAAAAGGCCATCTTTTTAGGAGCAGCAACAAGGACGATGGTAATGAATGGTGGAGAAGGTCCCAATAGTTACTTCGGAAATTCCAAGATGCAGGTACTGTCTTAACTCGCACACTTCTTGAATTTGATTATCATTTCTCAATGACAGCTTAAATCTGTATAACACAGGGACAATTTTTGGATGATGCAAAGGTCCTCCTAGTGAAGGGCATTCAAGAGTCGCTTGAATTACAAAAGCAGTCAGAAGATTTTCTCCATTGCTGATCTGGGATGTTCCACAGGCCCTAATACATTTTCTTCTGTGGATACCATGATCCAAGCAGTCCAACACAAGTATAAAACTCAGGTTCATGATGACGACCATGAGGGGAAAATCCCTGAATTCCATGTCTTCTTCAATGATCTAGTTGAGAACGATTTCAATACGCTATTCAAAGCACTTCCTTTTGACAGACAGTACATGGCAGCTGGGGTTCCTGGCTCTTTTTATTCTAGACTTTTCCCAAAATCATCGATGAACCTGATACATTCATCCATATCAGTTCACTGGCTCCAACGAGTTCCTGAGGAGGTCACGCAAAAGGATTCACCCTCATGGAATAAAGGGAGAATCACATACGCAAAGAGCTCCATTCAGGTTGTGAATGCTTTCAAATCTCAATTCTTGAATGACATGAAAGATTTCCTGAAAGCAAGGTCAGATGAACTAGCCCCTGGTGGATTATTGGCAATTCTAATGATGAACAGGCCAGATGGGACTTTGCCTTTTGAGGCGATTCCTATTCACTATTTCGAGTGCTTAGGTGATGCACTTGCAGATGTAGTAAAGCAGGTATGCAACCTTCCGTCTGACCGGCCATCTGTTTATTGGTTAATCACTGGATTTCAAACCATTTGAATAGCTCTCTTGGTGCAGGGTATGATAGATGAGGATCTTGCGGACTCCTTCGACCTTCCAACCTACATTCCTACGGCATCTGAAGTTAGACAAGTCATTGTCTCTAGTTGCAAGCATCTAAGCATAGAACGATTGGAGGAAATACCTTATCCACCGGTGGTTCCAACCCCTCAAAACATACAAAATTTAAGTACACATATGAGGGCCTTCTTGGAGGGTATGGTCTGTGAACATTTTGGTTCTCAGCATATAGAAGAACTCTTTGACACGCTTCCTCAGAAACTTGAACGTTTCTTAACAACTTCACATGTTGCAGAGGTTGGGAAACTCCAAAATCTGTTTCTTCTAGTCAAGCGCAAGGATTCTGCTTAGATAATGTGTGCTCTAGGAAGAGTTTAAACCTGCACTTTATTAATAAGGTTTGCAAACTGCAATATGATCATGTAATTTCAGAATACACAGTTAAAATATAAGATTCAAAGAAACCTGATTAGAACTGTATTGCTACTCTAAATTATCTGTCATGACAAAATCAATCTTGAAATTTTTTGCTTTCAATTTATCGTTTTCTTTCCTCTGAAAAATCAGAGATCGTGCCCAACATCTTTGATGATTTAGACTTCTTTCTTGAACTAAATCTTGATAATGTTTGATGTTTTTGTTTTGCAAGTTAAGTTCATATTGAATCTTTCAGACAATATAATAAAAACATACAAATAGATAGTATCATCTAGAAAAACAAACTTTTCTCTTTACAAACATCAAACTAGAAAATAAAGACTCCAAACTAGAAATCTATGGACCTCATGCTACAAAATTATAAGTGAAAAATGACACCGTTTTGGATAAGATGAAGTTAATTGCACTATATGACATTTGGGGGGCAAAGGTAAGAATTTAAGGGATTTAAGGGGCTAAAGTCTAAATAAAGGATTTAATTAAGGTAAAAGAACTATTAGTACTACAAACGTTGGGATTTTTCGAAAAACTAACGGTAAAAATTCAGTAATTGATAAACGTCGGAGGAAACAGAAAAAGCTTTGAAAGCTTATTTGATCGAGCAGCAATGGAGTATTGGGATCTTGAAACTAAATGCAGTCATCCGTTCCCTGAAGTTGGAGTTGAGTTCAAAGCAAGTTCTGTTGTGTATTATAAAGGCACAAACGTTACTCCGGCGAATTCCACGGTCTTGTTCACTTGGTCCAGGGATACAAAAATGGCTTCTTCTACTTCCCGGAATCTCGGATCAGCACCATTTCTTCAGCAGCCCAAAATTTGGGCAGTGGTGGGATCTTCAAGAACTTATGTTCCATCAAAAGATGACGTTGGTCATAGTTTAAGGTTAGTATCCTATGCCATTAATCATATGGGTGTTCAAATGTCTTCCACCATTGTTGTTATCTCTAGTCCAGTTAGGCCCTTTAGCCCTTCTCCTCGTCGCATAATTCGAACCCTTTCTGGCCTGAAAAGATTAGGGAAGCCCCAACCTGTATTCAAAAATGGAGGTTTTAAGGTTGTATCGTATAATCTATTGGCTGATGTATACGTTAAAAAGGGCAGAGATCAATACGATCACTGCCCTTTAGAGAAACTTAGTTGGGAATACCGTAAGGTGAATTTGTTGAAGGAAATACTTTCTTATGAAGCTGACATTCTCTGTCTTCAAGAAGTACAAAGTGACCATTTCAAGAATCTTTTCGACCCTGAACTGGCTAGATATGGATATCTATCAATTTACAAGAGAAAGAGGAACGATTTATACAATGGTAAAAATTATGTAAAGGATGGATGTGCCACATTTTTTCGCGGTGACAAGTTCAGATTGGTTAAGAAATATGAAGTTGAATATGAAAAAATGGCATTAGGTATGGTTAGTAGGCTGGAATCTGGACAAAGAAATGAAGGTATGAGTCGTCTGATGAAGGATAATGTTGCAACTGCAGTGATACTTGAAGAAACCACCCACTATCGGTCGAGAATATGCGTGGCGAATACTCATTTACATGGAGGAAAAGGGGTGTCTGATGTGAGATTGTTTCAAGTGGTTAGTCTTATAAGGGGTCTCCAAGAAATTGATTCTTTGGGGATTCCTGTTATAGTTTGTGGTGACATGAATTCAGCTCCAGGAAGTGATACTCACACGTTCCTTGTAAATGGTAAAGTTGGTTATTTGAGACAGGAAAAAAGAGATGTTTTGGGGATATCTAAATATCTTCAACTGAATCATTCCATGCATCTAGCTAATGCATATTCGGGGGCTTCTGATGCTCATCAAGATGAAACCTTGGACTATATTTTGTATTCAGAAAATAAGTTGAAGGTTGATGGGGTGTTGGAGATTCCATTTTATGAATGCAGAGGGAAGACAAGGCTACTTCCTACTCCTCAATGGTCGTCTGATCATATCGCTTTGGTGGCAAATTTGAGAGTTAAGAGAGCTTACCGGGTGCCTAACTACTCAGAACTTCCTATTAATCCATGGGAGGAACAAGCAAAGGAAGTGAAGAGTTTGAAGGTTAAGCAGCAAGCATTCAGGGAGAGTCAAGTGAAGTTCGATTCCAAAAATGGGATCTTGGGTATGCTAGACAAATTAACCATTGGAGGGAACCAAATACAGAAATATCTATGCATTCGTTCTGTTGAATTTACATCAACCAGCAGCTGATAGCAGTGACGGAGCTAGAAATTTTTGGATGATGGTGCTAATTTGAGAGAAAAAATAAGGAATAAATGCTAGGAATGGAGAAATGAATGATGGAGAAGAAGGAATAATTTGGAAAGAAGAAAATGAAGGAGGAGAATTCTAAGAGAGGATGACGGAACCACCGGGCAGCACCCTCTTGGTGTAACATTTTAGCTAGGTATTACTAGTGATAGTAGAATTTGTGCAGACTGGATTGACTAGTGTTTGATAATGCCAATGCTTTAAACTTTTCGTTTGGAAGAAAATGAAAAGAAATATTTCACCAAAATAAAGTTGTGAAATTGGCTTGGAGAGTCGAAGAGAGTTTCTGTTTTATCTGTTGATGCTTTATGGCCTCCTTTGGATTCGTCTAAAGAATCAAAACCGGCCGCTCTCTTTTCTGTTGACCCTCGGAAACAAATTGGAATACTAAATTCTGGCCGGCTCTTCCACTCTTCTCTTCAACAATCTGCATTTTTTTCATTCATCAAAATTCCTACAAAATAAACATCAACTAAAGATGTATAATATTGAGGTGAAATGTGTCCTATCAAATAAGCAATGATTAAAAGGGTGATCTTTTTAGGAGCAGCAAAGGACAATGGTGATGAATGGTGGAGAAGGTCCCAAGAGCTATTACAGAAATTCCAAGCTGCAGGGACAATTAATGGAAGATGCAAAGGTCGTACTAGTGAAGGGCATTGAAGAGTCACTTGAATTACAAAAGCAGTCCAAGATTTTCTCCATAGCTGACTTGGGATGTTCCACAGGCCCTAATACATTTTCTTGTGTGGATACCATAATCCAAGCAGTTCAACACAAGTATAAAACTCAGGTTCCTGATCATCATGTTGGGGAAGTCCCTGAATTCCATGTCTTCTTCAATGATCTAGTCGACAACGATTTCAATACGCTATTCAAAGCACTTCCTACTGACAGGCAGTATATGGCAACTGGAGTTCCAGGCTCTTTTTATTCTAGACTTTTCCCAAAATCATCAATGAACCTGATACATTCGTCCATGTCAGTTGACTGGCTCCGACGAGTCCCCGAGTAGGTCACGAAAAAGGGTTCTCCCTCGTGGAACAAAGGGAGAATCACATACGCAAATAGCTCCATTCAGGTTGTGAATGCTTTCAAAGCTCAATTCTTGAATGACATGAAAGATTTCCTGAAAGCAAGGTCAGATGGGACTTTGCCTTCTGAGTTGATTACTTTTATAAATTTCGAGTGCTTAGGTGATTCACTTGCAGATGTACTAAATGAGGTATGCAACCTTCCGTCTGACTGGCCACCCGTTTACATTGAGTTGTCATCACTTTATTTCTAAATATAGTTAGTTACATGGTATAATTTCTGCTGGTTTTGAAACCATTTGAATAGCTCTCTTAGTGCAGGGTATGATAGATGAGGATCTTGCCGACTCCTTCAACATTCCAGTCTACATTCCTACGGCATCTGAAGTTAGACAAGTCGTTGTTGCCTTTGGCCAGCATCTAAGCATTGAACGATTGGAAGAATATACAACCCCTCAATACCAGAAATTATACCTTGTACCGTGGTTACATGTATACTATATATAGTAATTTTTGCATGATAACTGTACACTTACTAAATATAGTAAGTTTCGCCGATGCGCCTCGCTGAGTCTACCACGTCTTAAACAACTAGCATCACGTCTAAAAACGTCTACATCCAGACATGTGAATTAAATTGATCTTTTTCACAAAAACAGCCCACCACGTCTCAGAACAACTAGCACCACGTCTAAAAACAACTAGCACCAGGTCCAAAAACGTCTACATTCAGACATGTAAATTTAAATTGATTTTTTTCACAAAAACAGCCCACCACGTCTCAGAACAACTAGCACCACGTCCAGAAACATCTACATCCTTGCATGTGAATTTAAGCTATTTTTTTCACAAAGACAACCCATCACGTCTCAGAACATCTAGCACCACGTCCGAAAACGTCTACATCCATGCGTGTGAATTTAAACTGAATTTTTTCACAAAAACAGTCCACCACATCTCAGAACAACTAGCACCACGTCCAAAAATAACCCGCACCACGTCTAAAAATATCTACATCAATGCATGCAAATTTAAACTGATTTTCTTCACAAAAACAGTCTACCACGTCTCAGAACAACTAGCACTACGTCCAAAAAAAAACTAGCACAACGTCTAGAAACGTCTACATCCATACATGTGAATCTAAGTTGATTTTTTCCACAAATACAGTCCACCACGTCTCAGAACAACTAGCACCACGTCCAAAAACAACTAGCACAACGTCTAGAAACGTCTACATCCATGCATGTAAATATTTAAATTGAATTTTTCACATAACATAGTCTACCACGTCCCGCTACGTCCAAAATAAAAAGCAGCAACGTCCAGCTACGTCCAACAACGTCCAGCAAAGTCCAGATACTTCCCGCTACGTCCCATAACACCTACTACGTCCAGCAGCGGGAAGGAATCAGAAACAACCCATTTCACATGAAAGTGTCAATACCTCACGGAAAACATTTATATATCATATTTCGGAGTAATAGAACATTATTTGAATAAGAAAACACGAATATAACATCATTAATACATTACCTTACATCAAATCATGAAAATAAGGTTCTGTAAATCCATCAAATGCAGTTCATACTTTATGATGTAGTGATTTTTTAAGAAGAATAAGTTATTTTTGAAGAAGAAGAAGAGATTTTTGAAGAGGAAAAATTGATTTTTTAAAAAAGAAGAAGTGATTTTTTCGTTGTATTTGATGTTGGTCGTTGAAAAATACAATCGCCGATCTCCGTTAAATCTATGTTTGGATGAAAATTTGATTGAATGTGATTCCGAATGGAGTGCGGCGAATAAGAAGAATTAATTTTTGAAGAAGAAGAAGAAATGATTTTTGAAGAAGAAGAAAATGAGTTTTTGAAGAAGAAGAAGATGCGCGTGAGTTTCACTTTCTTATAGTAAGAGTGATGAATAGTAATTAGGGTGCATCATATAATTTGTGCAATTCTTATACCTAAGTATACATGTATAATTTGCAATTATGTAAATTATAATAATTTTCGTGTTATATTTGATATATTTTTATATAATATTTAATATATTTTTATATTATAAATAATTTATTTTTAATTATATTTAATGTAATGTTTGTTATAATTGATTTTTTTTTTTAGCGAAACATATTTTGTGATACTTTAATGAAAAATTAAAATAATGCCCCAGTTAAAACCAATACACACACTAGAGAGGAAGACTTTTGCCAAAAGGGATAATTAAGTTCAAAAGGAGGTTTTAGACCAAAATTGTTAAAATATATAATGTAATGGACTAAAATATATAATTTATTTTTTTTGTTTATAATAGAAAAAAAAAAAGAATTTATCTGTATATATAATAGACCAAAATTAGAGTTTACTTGAATTCAAAATAACTCTATGGTATCATCAGCCCACAAGTAAACATAAAAGAGGAGATATAAATGGCTCAACAGCTCCTAGTATCAAGTATGTATGAAGCAACTTTCTTAATGCTGGTTCGGAATCTTCTTTATTGATGTCTAAAATACAAACAAGCTCAAATTTATGCGTCCTCATAAAATTCGCTTTTATCCATGCTAAGATACATCAATATGTAGATGAATATAGATGGCTTCTCTTAAACCTAATGGAGGGAAATAGTAAGAAAAATAAATAAATAAAGGAATTACATCATAGATTTACGCAGAGCAAAGCTGGCAAAGAAGGTCATTGCCTGTAATAGCCACTCTGATTATGTGGAGGATATGGAGGTTGCACGGTGTAAGGAGGCCTAGGCATAGATCCTGGTTGCTGAGAAGGTTGATTATAGTATGGTCCTCGCCATCCCGGATATGCAGGTTGGCCATACTCATGGGATGCAGGAGGGGGTGGCTGCTGTGGATGCTGCTGATGGGGGGGTGGATATGGAGGACCCGAAGCCGGGACATGGTAAGGAGGAGGCACTTGCTGAGGTGGAGAAACATATGGAGAAGGTGTCGGGGCGTAGCTAGTCGGCTGGTACGGTGGAGTCGAGGATTGCGGCAGGTTTGGGACGTGGGCAGGATCTGATTGCGGCTGCTGGGAATTTGATCTTTGTGTTTGATGGGGCTGTCCAACTGGAGGGTAGCTATATCCGCCATTGTTTTTGCCATCCTGGAAACTGAGACCTGAGAATTGTCTCTGAACAGATTCCATCATTTCACGGCACTGGATATTCCTAGTCATTACCCAATCACTGCACTGCTGCTTCACATTTGTGATTGCCTCCTATTTAAACACAAGAATTGGCCATCAATCCAGTATGTAAAACACACATGGATCTCTCTTAATCTAAGCCGAAATGAAAAGGATACCTGAAGAGTGACATAGAACTTCAGTCCTTCATTGATGTTCTCTTTAATCTCACGATATTTTGCTATTGCAGCTTCAATTTGTTTATAGCACTTCTCCCGAGAAGCTATTTTGAAGAAATTGTCAGCATTGGCACAAAAACTAATCTTGTCAGAATTAGAAACATTAAAGAGGCAAAAGAAAAGTTTCAAGAAAATCTCAGGATAAATTAAGATGCTAAAGACTATTTAATACATTAGGATGCGGAGACTATTGGACATAAGATTGAACCAAAGCTAAAGCTGCACAATGCAAACAAATTAAAAAGTGCTATTGGAGTATTGCTTACGCCTAGCAATCAGTTTTACTAAATCAACTGCGTCCAGTAATGCAAATTATAGTATGAGGGTAAGTTTGCATGACAACACCCCAATAACAAGTTTAAGTTTTACATAAGATTAGAATTTTGCATCACACTCTTCCACCAGCAAACCAAAGAAAATTGTATAATCAAGTTTCCTAAAGGGATCTCACATAACATCACTAAGAGCAATTCTTGATACGATAAAACCATGAAGCATGAAACCAAGCTAACACCACTAAGAAGAAGTCAAAGCGAACCAATAGGCCATGGAAACTATTGATACGTTTAGTTGTGGCACTGTATCAAGCATGAAAATTATCCCAGGACTACGATTGCGATCCAACCAACAACACTCACCAAGCACAAAGTTTGCCCCCTACATGGATGATTTAGTATTTAAGCTTAATAAACTCCACATTCAGAGGAAGTAGTAGGTACCTTTGTAGTCTTCAAGATTAAAAACAGCAGCAAAATTATCATTTTGAACCTGAGAAAAGACGAATCAATTAAAACAAATGATGGAAACCATCTGCAAAGAGCTTAGAAATGTAACTGGCACAAGAAATCAGTTACAAACAGCATCCACGGAAATACAGAATGCCTTTGATTTAACTCTTTATCCTGACAAGAAGAGATTCTATCTTGCATATAACAGAGAAACCAAAGGGTATCAAAATTCTAACTGCAATGTTCTTTCCTACATCGACCATCAAATGTCCAACTCTCTAGAAAATCTATTAGAAGGGACCATCTCATCTCCCAGCCGGAAAGCCCTTAGTTGTCCAATACTCAAACTGAATAACATTTCCACCAAACAATTAAGAAGGGGCAAAAGTAAACAGTCATCTGAACTTCCAACCTTAGCCATAAATTGATTGCATCCCATATAAGTAATCATTTGAAAATTTATCCCTCAGACTCAAAGATAAGAATTCAGGAAAGAATATAAAGCGAGCGTGAAAAAAGGCATCATCCAAATGGGTTCAATTGCATGTTATTCCTTCCTTAACCATCCCTTCAGAAAAGTTCACGTTCCAACAATAAAGGCATTAAGAAACAAGCTCAGAGTAAAAAAGGGGCCATTTTCCATGAAATTGGCCGGTTAGTAAATGTCGACAATTAAATTGATTCTACATTGATATCTAATGGGTAATCAGGTAAAACAGTATAATGCCCAATACTTTCTCATCTATCATCTATTTCCCATCTAGATAAAAGGAGCAGAAGAGAAATTGAAAACCAAATTATATAGCAATGAAATAATTCTAAACAAATATATACACAATGCAAGGAATTTGCATATGTACCTGAATCTGCACCAACAACTGCTCTTGCGCCTCAATATTCTTCCCAATTTCTTGGCAGATGTTGTCATATTTTGCAATCTCCTTCCTAAAAAGATCCTCATGAGAACCACTGGACGTCATCAACTTGGGTAGTATGTCATCCTGAGCCACAAATTATGACCACAAGTCAAATCCATACAGCAAAAGGATGTTGTATGAATATGAAGTGCCAAATCAGAAGCATGTAATTTGATACAAATGCAGAACACTTATTCTGCAGCCCACTGTTCAGTCAGTCCAGCTTTGACTTCTTATATCATTAATTAATTGTTATTTTTTGTTTGACATGAGGCTACTCAATACGTTAAATTTTTACAAATTTGCTCTGACAGCCCTTTCTGCTTTCTGCAGATTTCATTTGCTTAAGCTTTTTATGAAGAGAATTTCTACTGTGATATCAACTTCTAAGTAGTTCTTTCCCTTGTAAATCTCTGAACTTCAAAGTACAAGTTGCACCACAAAGCACTGGTTTTTTTTACCCTTTTGTGGTTTAATAAACGACCACCAATCTTCAGGAATTGAAGGGAACAAACAAAGTAATCTCTGAACTTCAACGTACAAGTTGCACCACAAAGCACTGGTTTTTTTACCCTTTTGTGGTTTAATAAACGACTTCAGGAATTGAAGGGAACAAATAAAGAAAGAACAAGAGAAGTCTAGAATTATGCCAAAGATCTTATTTCCAATTTTAGCACTTGTTGACAAGTATAAATATAATACATGTGAGATTACTTTGTTAAAATAGATTGCACCAAGAACACACGGAAAATATAGTAACTATACTCAAACTAAAAGAAAAGATCAAGCAAGTAAAAGTAGCAACATAGAAAAAGGAACTCGAAATCTCATTATGGTGACAAAAGCTTCTTCTTCAAGAGCAGAAGTTATCTATCTTGCAAAGCAAATCAACTTAAAGAAACTGATTCTATTACCTTCCTCTTCATCTCTTTCAGCATGTCTTCAAGGCCTGCCCTTTGAGCCCCAAGAGTCTCCAAATGCCTCTAAAAGAATGGAAAAGTAACCAATTGGTACTACAGATCAAAATTTTTAACCTCAAAACAAAGAAAACAAGATACAGCATCTGCAGATCATCAGAGCTGTGAGAAAAGGAAGGGCCGTGACATTTGTTACACACCAACTTCCTTTCCACAGTAACTTTAACATGCAGAACTGATGAACTTGTTTCACGTGGCTTTGAAATAATGAAAAAAACGTCCATTTTCCCTTCTCATAGTGATATCATCCACAGAACTTTACTAAAGACAAGTTTCCTGAGCTTAATTCTTCAAGTTCAAGACATATCTCATTGAGACATTGGAAGTATTAAATTAGAACCCCTAAAAAGTAGCCAAGTCAAGAACAGTGAGCCTCTATCCCACCATGTCAGAAGCCATACAGATTATAGTCCACCATCATGCCACTTATTCTTTAGGCATCCCACCCTTCTAACTGAAAGGCATTGAAAGTAGTAGCCAAACCAGCTGGTATAGGTTCGCCATGAATTGCATAATCTCATCACATACCCCACAACTAATAACTTGGACACCCAGCAAAAACTTCAATTCACAATACTATCACAAAATCAAAGTATCTAGATCACTCACCAAGCTCTGCTTCAAGGCTCCGACAATGGCATCTTCACTGGCGTCTAAGGACATAATCGGCCTTGAAAAAGTTGGCAATGCAGCTTCTATCTACAAACACACCCAACAAAATTCCCTTTCAACAAAAGAGTTCCAGAGAGAATTCAGTTTCAAAATTATGACCAAGCTCTTGTTATAAGTTGTCTTCTTCAACTCCCATCTTTCTCTAGATTTAGTGACAATACACAGAAAACCTCTTCAATTCTTATATGGCCTTTTTCAAAACACCCTGGCTCGGCAGATTCAAAGAACATCAAAGCAAAGCAGAGGACAACCAAAGAACAACCTGTTCATGGCAAAACTCACACCCTATCCTTAACTGCCAACCACACAAAGATTATAAATCAACACTAAAATGACATCTAGCCATGCAGCAAGAAAACGTGATAGTGGGTGTGCGGCAATAATATAGCATATCATATATCAAATAACAAACCAATAAGTTCAATAGAGTAGATATAAATATTGTACCATTCCAAAATTTACACATGCAGATACAAGATTTAAACTCATGACAAATGCTGGCTAGGTACTTGTGATACTACATTGGGAAATCAGAAGTGCAAAAGCTGTATCAACATTAAGAAGAGGAAGTACAGAATATTTCATGATGTTAACAAGCAAATATGAAAGTAACTAAAGAAATAATGGAATACAGCCTTAAACTTCAAATAAAACTAATAAGTGACAAAATAGAACCTTGGAAAATGTCAGCACATATCACAGGGCATAACACGAAAAAAGGTATTGCACCAAGATTAAACCATCAACAACCAAGCGAATTATAATCATTGTGAGAAACATACTGGGCGATGGTCAAGGATTGACATAAGTGCTGAATGTTCTCTCACAGACCGTTCTATGCGCACATCACTTTCTGCTGCCTGCTTCAAATTTGCTGCAAATCTGTTTAGACGATCGTGATAGTTCTTATTTAAGGTACTAGACTGTGGTCTAGTCCACCGAGTTCCGAATTGGTTTCTGAACTGTGAATCTTCAGTTGCCTCTTTTTGCAAGAGCTCCTCTGTTTGCACCAACAATTCATGATCCACCCTCCTCAAATCTTTAAGCTGTAGTAGCTCACCTTCCAAACCAGCTGGGCCCCCACAAACTTGCACAGCCTCTACATCTTCTTTAAGAGCTGCTGGCAAAGTGGAATTTCCTTCTAAAGAAAGAAGGGAATCAGGCAAGTCCATCTCCTTGAGCCTTACTCGGGCAAGCTCACTAGCCTGTTGTAATTTCTCAGCCTGCGTCCTGATAACATCATCAACCATTTCTGTATATCTAGATAAAGATTTGGCACTGCTATCAGGGACAAGACTTGCAAACATCTTCTCTTTAGTTGCATCCAGCACATCATTCAATGGCAAGGGCTTGACCAAAGAAAATGCAGGAAGTGGCACTAATGAGCTAGCAGTAGGTACCCTCATTAGGTAGACCCTTTCATTCTCTTTCACAGCCTGCTCCAAGTTACGGTTCAGGGTGGCTTCTAACTTGTTGACTGCATCAATGAGTTGCTGAGGTGCTCCCTTTGGAGATGATTTCTTTGCATCTGATAGAACGCCAACACCACTCTTCAATCGGGCAATTTCCTCAGCTATCTCTTCCTTCTCATGGAGCTCCAAACCATACCTATAGCAAGCCTCCGCATAAAACAAAGCAGCCTTAAACTGAACATGAGCTAGCCAATTCTTGTCAAAGTGCTGGCTAAGAGGTGCAACAGTTAACGCTGCCAGGGCTTCCTCATAAAATATTCCTACCTGTAACACAGAAATGGAAACTTATGTTTCAGAACCACAGCAAGATGGAAGCATGTGCAACATAATAAAGTATTATCCAGAACGACAATATTACTGAGAATTAACCAAAAGCCTAGAAACTAAACATCTTCACAAAATAACGAACTCAAAATAATCATATAGTGAGACAGCCATGAAGGTTGATGTGATTTTTCCAAGTGAAGAACTCAAAAGCCTAAGATTAGGATTTCAACTTTCCTGTACCTCATCATAACCAATCTAAAGTTCACAAACTCTGAACACAAGTTAGAATGGTTCTATTTCATTTAATAAATCCCTTGACCGTGCATAAGAAAATAGAAATTAACATGCCGAGGATCAAAGTTCACATTTACCTCTCTAGATTACTCTTTTGTTATTATTCAGAGATCATTGTATGTGCTGAAGCAGTTAATCTAGTAACTCAAGAATAATTAGCACTGGTAACACTAGTGGTTCAAAAAGTTACCACACTAATTAGCAAATACAAAAACAGCCTGTGAGCTCCAGAATCATCCCCATACCTGTCTGGAAATTTTTGAACAAACCCCAGGAGTATTACCCTTGGCAATAGAATTTTCAAAAACACATTCCTGAGCTTGTGCCAGCATCAGTCTCTCCAGCATTCCAGCACACTCCACAGAAATGTCCACTGTAGTTGAGCTACCCATAGATGCCTTCATAGACACATTATCCCTTAGGAAAGCAAAGGCTCCAGCAGCTGCTATAAAGGCATGTGATGCCAGCTTCCGGCCCTCAACCCCTGACCGATCATAACTCAGGCCCATTTGACTATGCACAGCCCCTAAGTTAAACATCACTGCAGCCTTTTCTGAAAAGAAATGGGAGGGGAAAAGAGCAAATCAACAAATTACAACACCCCCAATAATAAAAGGAAAAAAAAAAAAAAAAAAAGCTTCATTCTATACCAAACTCAAATTTAGCAACATTCCAACTAAAGCAAACGTCTCAGAACACAAATTATTTACCTGCATGCGTGATTCTCAGTTATACTAAATCATCCCACACCCGCAAAAAGCCCAAAATTAACTAAAGAAAATGCATGGTTTTTGCCTTTTGGAGAAACTACTGTTTTATAAGTGAATGATCTGCACAGCTATACTATACCTTTTGTCCAACCTTATGATCACAGGAAACACAAGGTAACAATTTGTTGTACATCATTGTTGATAATACTTTAAATTCATATCCAAAAACACTGGAAAGTTTTAAACAAATAAAATCAAACAAGTCCTAATAGTCAACTTCGCTGAAAATCCACCAGAATTAAAAGGGAGAAAGGGTCTAATTTATAATTTAAACAATCAAAATTACGAAACAAGGACGACTAAAATTTCATGTAGCTACCGCGGAACAAACTGTGGTACTACAATCTAACAAACAAATTTCGAGTCTTAAACATTTACCTAAATGGATGTTCTGCTGAGAGGCTTTCTGTTTATTCTTAAAAGCATCAAACCAAGTAAACGACACCGCATTGATATGGTCTTTATCAGGAGAAATGGGGAACCGCGACTCCACAGCGCAGAGAGCTCTGAAGTACTTCTGGAGAAGATCACGGCGGGCACTGAGAGACCAATCGGCGGGTGTGGAGCCACGTTCGACGTCAGCCCTGAGTTCCTTGAGGGTTTGGAGATCATCCTCCAAGTTCTGAGCCTCTCGCTCGCCGTAATTGATCACTATGTAGTTCCGTATAGGACGGTAGAGGTCTAGAGAATTGGTTTTCTTCTCGTAGATTGCGAGCATAACGTTTGAAGTTGCAGCCGCCGTGGACGACGGAGTTGCCATGGGTGACGGTGGTGCCGGGGGGGATGGTGGTGGCCTCGATGGAGGATTTAAAGAATTTCGATTAAATCGGAGTTGGGGGGGCTGTATTTAGATTTACTAGTAATATTTTCCGTTATATCTGTTAAGTTTATATCTTAAGAGAGAAGTCAATGAGTTTGCTAGGCAAACTTTGCTTAGTTGGGAAGAATATAATGGCAATTTTTATTATTTAGCCTCGTGTCATGTTTATGATAAATTATAAATATTTAATTTTTATTTATGGTATTTTGATTTATGATTTCACTCAATGTTATATAGAATGTGTTTTAAAAATAAATTTATTTTTTATAAAGAAGGAGATTGTAACCTATATCGATCGAATTTAAACCTATTGTCTTAAAAGGAGAAGAGTTCCAACCAATGGATAAGCTGCCCCACCACCACCATCACCATGACTCACAACAATGAGGCACCATCCATACCTCAATCCTTCGTGATTCAACAGCTCTCTCTTAATTTTCCTAACCAGATCATATTTCAAAAATTCATTTTTCTATTTCAATTAAGCGCTATATTTTTCTTTGCATTCATCTAATTCGATAGACCTTGCAGAAAGCGATTGGGTTCGGCAGTAACGTTAATATAGACTTCTGCTCATCTTGTTCTTACATGTTATTTATTTTCTACTCTCCAAAATGCGTTATTTTTCGCTAATTATTTAGATTTTTCCTAAATTTCACTATTTTAATCCAGCAGTGTAAATTTGATTAGTGCGATAAAATTGATTTATAATGAAGGCGTTCACTAAAAATAGATGTGAAAAAGTAACAAGTGATTCAATAAAACTATATTTCTCTCCAAGACTCAAACCAGTATTTCAGTTGACGGTGTATTATTCTAATGTACGTTTTGAAACTTTCTCTTGATTGTGTTGTATCCTATTTAAATTATAAAGCTTTACATTGAGGAGGGTTTGAAAATGTATTATTCTCTTTTCTGTGCGGTGACTATTACCAATAATTATCTCAAATTAAAAAATGAGGATCGAGATTTAAGGAAACTTTCAAGAAATTATTACAGAAGACATGATATTCAGAACTCGATAATATATATATTTCAATAAACACATGAGGGCGAGATATCCTTAAGGGCAGAAGATACTCAACCAAAAAAATACTGGCTTAGGGTGATTTATCTTACTAATCAATTAGAAATTATAAAAATTGTGTTAAAAAGTAAAATATGTATTAAAAGTAGTAAAAATAAAACTCAAACCCATAGAGAAGTAAAAGCAACCGACTAAATCAATTAATTAAATTAAATGTTTTAAAAAATAATTTAATTAAAAATGCTTTAAAAAATAATTAAATTAAATTAAAATAGTAGTATAAAATAGGAAAACCGCGTGGACGGCGTAGAGTAACCCACACGCATATTCGGTCTATAAAAAATCTTGCAGCTCATCCGCCGAACTCTTTAGAGATTCAGATTGGGGGCAGCTGAGGAGACTCCGGGGTAGGGCTTCTGAATTTTCATAGTTGCAACGCAATTCTCTTGATCTTTACAATAGCAGCTCAATCTTGAAGCCGCCGCCTCACATCTCTCTTTTGGTTCTCTTAGTTTCTGTGTTACCAGGTATGTGAATTTTCCCCTTTTTTGTGTTGTGGTTATCTCTTTTTTGTTTTTGGTTTTTTTTTTTTTTTTTGGAAGGGATAAGGTCCGTGATTTTATGTGTCGGTTGGCTCTTGATGGTTTTTGTTGAGGGTTTATGGTTTGTTTTATTCTCAATTGTCAAGATTAGGGTTGGTGTTTATCAAGCTTTCGGATATTGATCTAGGTTCTTGCTGATGCAAATGTGTCACTTTTGGTTTGTTTAGATAGTTGTAAGACTTGAATTTTTGCAGCTGAATTTACACGGGACATGTATTGTTGTTTCTTCTTTTTTAAGTTCTGTGTTAGAATCATAGCCTTACGGGGATTAATCTCATGGTGCAGTGCAGATTTCTTGGAAAAACATTCATTTAAATCATTTGGAGTTTGGATTCCCAAAAGGGAAGTGAGGTCTTTCAAGATTGTGCCTTTGTGATACTGTGATATAGTTATAAGGTAAGAAAACCGGCTCGGATTCTCAAGTTGTCTGTCTTTGCAGTTTTGTTTTCTGTCTCACTATCTTGGCTTTGGCTGTGCGCGTCATTTGGATGTTTTATATCGTATGTGGTCATGAAAGTTCCAATTACTTTTTCTTTGTTACTGCAAGCTTGATTTGATATTTCATGTGAATGCACGTGAGGAGGCCTTAGAAAGAAACTTTAATCGCTTATAGTATGTGGTAGACTAGAGGGTTACGGAATGCTTGTTATAGCTCATACCTGTTCTTTTTCTTTTAATGATTTTCTTGATACTACCCTTGTGCATGTTGGCTCTCTGCTGTATTACTGAAGGTATCCTGGTGTCTAGTTGGTTGCACTCTCTTTAGGTCATATAGTCCCTCAATGTGAAGAATTTTTTGTCTATGCACTGGCACATATGCTCACATAGCTTTTTGTGAAGATACTTGGTGCAAGAGGAATATGTGCTTGTTGAATATTAGTGGCAATATCTAATGTTGCAAGTTAAAACACTTATGTCATGGTATATTTGCCTCTAGTTCTTGCTAAAATGAGTTGGAATTACTACAATTGAACTTCCAGAATTAGTTTCTGAAGCAGTTTGTGTCTATCAACTGGAGATATATATTACTGTTGATCTTTCAGGGGTTATTTGTGCTTGGTAGGATTCTGGGCAGGAAAACTGCTTTTCAGGGAAAACAGGCTAATATTCAATTAATTGCTATTTCACTCTGAGCATCCTATGTCATAGGACTCATTTACAATTGTGTCTAAATTTAGGCAACCATATTTTGGGCAAGCACCTTAGAACCTTTCTTGACCTGGTACATGTGCCTATAAAAGCCTGTTATGTTTTGAAAGCATTAGACAAGGACCAAGATTCAGTACACGTAGGGAGTAGATCATGTGCTATTTGCTAGAATAGGGGTCTGTGAATGTGTGCATTAAGGAAATAGAAGTCGGGAGGATGTACATGGCAAAGGGGGGGGACATTGAATAAAGTTGGATGGTCTCTTCTGAGTTCTTATTATAGTCATTTTTGGTGAAGTTTTATTATGTTTAGAGTTCCTGTGCATGTTTCTCATTTGTATTTGATAGCAAGAAATTGATTTTGCTGGTGGAGGAACTAACATTGTTTCCTTCTCTTCTTTGAGATGCACTTCTGGTCATCTTCATACCAAAATGCAGATTTTCAGTTGTCTTTTACATCAACATGGATGCGAAGAAATTTATCCAATTGGTCGAGGAAAAGAAGAAGCGAATCATGGAGAGGAAAGAAGCCCCATTGAAATGGGAGCAGAAACTTGAAGCGGCAGCCAAGGCAAAGGCTGATGCTGAAGCCAAAGCAAAAAAAGTGAAGACCACTAAGCACAAGAGAAGATCTATATCAGAATCTGATGGTTACAGTACCAGTCAAAGCAGTGATGAGGAAAGGAAGGTTACCAAAAAGTCCCACAGGAAGCATAGGAAGCATAATCACTCTGATTCCGGGGACAATGAGAGGAAGAAGGAAAGGAAATCCAAACATAAGCCAAAGAAGAGATCCTCCGACTCTAGTGATGATTACAGTGGATATGACAGTGACTCACAGGAGAGGAGAAAGAAGCGGAGCCATAAGAAGAGACGGCATCATGACTCTAGTTCAGATTCTTCTGGTTCTGACTTCTCAGATGATGAAGACCGCATGGCTATCAGGAGAAATCGCATAAAGAAGCACAGGCGGCACCGAAGATCACATTCTAGTGATTCAGACTCAGCAATTGATGATGGTGACTATTATTCAGGCAGAAAGAGAAGTCATGGAAGGCATCACAAGCGGGCTAGAAGATCAAGCTCGAGTTCAGATTCTTCAAGCGAAGATGGCAATGTTGTAAAAAGGAAGAGTCATGCAAAGCACCACAGGCATCATCGTCAGTCTCATAGCCATGACTTGAAATCAGAATCTGAGGGCCATGCGCACGGTAGGAGTAGATCTGTGGGAAAGTCATCTGATGATAATTCTGATAGAATTGAAAAGCAGAAAAAGCATCATCAACATGGTCACCACCTCAGCAATCTCAGAGATAACTATTCTGATGAGATGCAGAACGGCAATCTGCAGCCTGGAAAGGGAGAAGAAGCAAATGGGAATTCTCGTATGCAGGCGGGGAACAACATGGAAAATTGCCATCATGAAGTTGGTGAAAGGAGAGAAGCTTAACCGTTGGCGCTGACTAATGCTCTGCTGCCTTCTGCTTTGGTAATTGTTGCTTGAAACATTTTGCTTTTAACTAATGTTACTGAATTGAAGCGACTCTAGTGTTCAATTTCTTCTACTGCTGTTGATAAATTGCATTTAGTTTCTGTGACTCCTGTTGTCAGCATACCTGAGTAAGGGGACCCAGCAGCAGCCATCGGTTGTCTTAATATGTGAAATTGTTCAAGCACTTCTTACCATTTGTTGTTTGTTAGTAAATGTTTTTACAAATCAAATCATTCTCGTTATCTTCGAGACTTTCCTGGTGTGTATGAATAACGTTGTAACTTGCACATCTTGTGGCAAGATGATCCCCTTTTGGTTGCTTCCCCGTTAAAATTCGAACATCCAAGCGTATCAGTAAATAATGTGAGCAACTCTGCATCTTTCAAAAGGAGGAGGTAACAACTTCCTCCTACTTACCTTATAGAAAAAGAGGCCATTCGGGACAGTGCAATAGACAATCAATATTGGTATAAGTAGCACATTAATTTTCCTCACCTCCTTGTGAAAAAAGACGGGGCAAATGCACATCTTACTTGACCAACATACATTAGGACGTTAATAACTGGCAAAGTAGCACATTATTGGTCCACGAAGAACAATAAATACATAATCTCTCGTGTAACCTAGAGAAGCGTTCGCTTAACATTTAGTCATTTGCTTCAGCTCCTCCACTATTAAAATTAATCTCTCATTCTAATCAAGACAGCTAATTTTACCTCAATACTGCTCCAACCCCATAGGGGTAAATATAGTCTCAGCACGTATGGAACTGGTTTATGATCAAAATTCAAATGCTGGGATTTCATCTTCCAGCAAATTGGAATGAATGAATGGTCCTCATCACTGGGTTAACAATAATACAACAAGTCTAGGCCCCTGATCTTTTGTCATCAGAAGTTCTTCAAAATCTTCGCAGTGGATACACCTTCTGATACCAAGAGGGACGTTACATCCTGCGAGAAGCATGACATTTCAGTTTCTTTCTTTTTTTATAGTTAAATTAAATCCCAGCACAATGAAAGGAAGCAAGGAAACACACTAGTGTGGATGATGACAAAGAAGCCAACCAACCCCTCCCCCCCCCAAAAAAAAAAAGGAAGAAAGCAGTCCCAACTTTTATCCCTTCCGAAAGTCCATACTGGGATGATCTACCTGTACATAAATCTGTAATCATCTTATTTAAACTTATGAATAATCTTAAGAGAGCAGCAACTTCAGTTCATACAAAAGATATATTTCACAATCCCATTTGTATGATCCTACACTAAACACAGATCAGTTCCACAATTCAGAGAGAGAGAAGATAAGAGAACTGCGTTATGCAAGATTTCAGAGATCTGCTTGACATTTATGACACAGCTTGCCAGTAAAGGAGAGCTCTCAGAACAGTACCTATCCTAGATCAATGCATGTTTTCTACTCCTGTTTTGTTACTTTGCAAGCTACACATCTAGTCGGAAAAATCATGGTCATGAAAAGTCAAAAGGCGTAACAGCAGAAAATCTTATAATGCGACCAAAAGTTTCAACAACCTGAACAAGTTGAGGTGGTTGATAGCAGCACCTTCTTGTTCGAAAAAGAAGAGGAAAAGGGGGTAGACATTATGCAGGATAAGGTCTTCTAAGGCAAATCAATAGAAATTAGAACTTACCTCGGCCATTGGTTTCTGTCCACAAAGCACTGCACCTGTAGACTGTGGGCTAAATATCTTTTTTGCTCTAGCGAAGGCAGCCTGTATTAACAATCCTATTAAGATATACACAATAAAGTTCAAAGGCAACAAAAATATGCAAAAGCTTGCACATTCATCCGCATAGAAAGAAAATTCTCTGGAAAGATAGACCTAACAATCCACGATGACAGGTTATAAATCTCTTACCTGCACATATCCCTGCTCCCCCGTCCAGGTCTGATCAGGTTGAGACAAAACTGGCACTATTTCAACTCCAGAAGATTCCCACTCTTTAAACCTATCCTGTAGAAGAGAAAATGAGAAAATGTATCATTTAGACATTTACTAACAACCCTCTCTTTCCACTTTTTAAAGTTGAGTTAATTCTCAAGAGAAAGAGAGGAGGTTATAGAAGAAGAACGATCATCAGTAAAATACCTGATAAGCCATCCTTAAAAGATTTCTTGCGCCATAATATAGTCTAACATCAGATCTCTTATCAGCACTAAATCCTGATTCAATCAACGACCGGATAGGACTGTAAAAGATAAGTAGGTAGAAAGGCATTATATTCTCAACCAGTACAGACAAAGTGTGCCAAGAAGCCCAACAAGAGCTGCGGATATCCTACTTCAGAAAATCTGAAACTCCGAGAGTCAATAGACAAGACATACTACGGTGAATCCTACAGCATACTTCAACATCCTATACTGATTAGTTCTCTTAAAATTTGTTTCACTTCATAGCATTTGCTCTTGTTCCTTTTCTACAAAATTAGCAGTGCAGTCTGTTCTAGCTTCCACTGGTGAAGCACAAGCCAAAAAAGAATTTTGCTTATCTTATTATCGGATATTATAGGAACAACATAGTTAAAGTAATATCTCAAACAGACCAGTTTAAAACTCACACAAGATTGAAACACCTACATGGGAACAAGTTTGTTGCAACTTAAACATGCTCCGTTGTGAACAGGAAAGCACCTCATTCCGTAACCCCAAAGTTCTAAATTTTTGGTATTTCTTTCACTATTTTACAGCTATAATGATAGAAACTTATTTGCATGTTAATCCTACAAGATAGTCATCTAATGACGGATTAATGCCAATCTTGATGTAGAAGCTGAAAAGCAAAGTTGAAACTTTTGTTTACTTGAACATGCTATGCTTATAGGAAAAAAGACACCTCATAAGTTTAGCTAGCCATAAGTTCATAACCACCAGATTCTGAAAGATAATAAACCATTAGCTCCTGCGCATTTTCACACAAGTTTCCTACATTCATCAAATACGTATGCAAGCACATAAAATTAAGAAATAAAAACAATTCACGATTCTTAGTTATCAATTGAATAAAAAGATTAGCTCAATCGTTAAGAAAAGCAAAAACAAAAACAAAAAACTGTGATGTTATTACCTAATTCCAGCTCCTGTTGCGAAAATAAGCACCGTTTGATAACTCTCCGGCGGAGAAATCCGATCCATTTGGAAACCTTTCCCCATTGCCTGACTCAATTCCACCACATCACCTTTTTGCAGTCCGCAGAGGAGCTCAGCAGCGGAACCGGGGACGGTTTTCACGAGAAATTCAAAAAAGCCTTTGGTCGCGGCAACGGAAGGTGGAGAAGCTATGGCGAGGAAAGTCGGTTTATCCGAATCAGGAACACGGAGCTGGAGATACTGACCGGCGTTGGTATAAGAAGAGGCGAGGTCAGGCGAATCAGAGACGTCGACGGTGACGTGGAAGAGAGACTCAGCGGCAGGAGAAACGGTGACGAGTGGGGCGGATGTGTAGGGTGTGGTGTCTTGCCGGACGGCGGCGAATGAAAAGGAAAGACGTCGGCGGTGGTGGAGAAGGTGGAAGGGTTGGGGTTTTAGTTTTAGTAGGGTCATGGGCGGAGTAGAGGGAAATCGTAGAGTGCGGAGGGGTGCATGTGAGCAGAGGTGAGGGAGGCTTTGAGGGGCAGCTGGAAAGAAAGTGGTTATAGACATTTCTGGCAGTGTTTACTTTTCTTTTTTTGAGTTGGTCGTGGAGGAGACTAGAAACCGCCGCCGCGGCCGCCGCCAAAGGGTGGGAGGATGAAGGGAAGTAAGCCGTTGGTTAGAATGTGCCGGGAGTGTAGTGAACACAGCAATGGAGAGCGTCCACGTGTCAATGTCGATAAAGAGTGGGACCTGCTTTTGGATATATAGGATTTTTGGCTGGAGATTATTCATATAGAGAGGAAAAAGGTGCACCTGCATCGGAAAAAATGACTTGAGAGATGATCTGTTCCAATGGCGTTGGAATGTCAGCCATTAAAATGTCAAGAAAAAGGTTTTAACTTTCTGAATAGTTGCAGCCACCCAGATGTCGAAATCAAAGTGTGGGGATTTGTAAGATGGCTTTGATTCTTGCACCTAAAATGCCTTAATTCTCAACATCCATGGAGGAAACAAGAACCAGGCAGCACAGGCAATGCTTAAGCCAAGTTAAAAGCTTCAGAACTCAACAAGTTTTTCGAGGTTCTTGCTGGGAATTTAAGCCCAGAAGCAAATTCAATGAGCGGCACTAGAGAACCAGAAAAGCCAGACCACAGTAACAAACTCAAATTTTTTACTTTTTTACAGTGAAAATTTTACAGAGAAGTGCAACTTTCAATCCAAACTCTTACCAGTCTTTCCATTCTCAAGGGGGTTGCAGACATCATGATAACCTAGCAAGGTGGAATTGAAAGGAAAATAGATGATTTAGCTGGAGCTTTGTGCAGAGAAGTGTGTCATTAAGAAGAGAAGGAAAAGCTATGGGGAGACTGGAAAAAACGCAATAAGAGCATCATCCCATAATTCTAATTTAGTAAAGATTAAGCAAAATGTACAAGTTCTGCCGTCCTGACTGCCGCCCTTTTATTGTTGACATGACAAACCAAAAGGGGACTATGGCAGGGAGGCCTTTCGCTCAGCTCCATGTTCTTTTTCACATTCAGTTGATACAAAACAAAGACAGAAAATTTGTCTTGGACCGCCCTCAGTTCCCCCAAAAAGATAGTAAAAAAAAAAATCCTGATCTTGGCCAAAGCCAAAAAGTGTAAATTATTAATTTTCGCAATTATCGTTTAACCAAAATAGTAACCAAAAAAGTAATGAAAAATTCCAGATATGTTTAAGATGCTGATTCCTTGGCAATCTTCTCTGCTTTGGCAATGACCTCCTCAATGCCACCAACCATGTAGAATGACTGTTCTGGAAGATCATCGTACTTTCCATCCAAGACTCCCTATGGAACACAAAACAACAAACAGAGCAAAGCATCACCACCACCACAAAATTTATGATGACAAAAATGTTTAAGTTTCATTGATATAAACAACAATATCCAACAAGTCATATTGCATCTAATAATTACAAAAAAAGAACAACTGCAAGAGGACCATAGTAGAAACAATTGAAGCAACCATAAGACAACAAACATGTGTTCACAACTGAGAAGATATATTCAGGTATCCACACACAAATATCAAGTCCGGTTAATCAAGTAGTAGCACATGGCTCTAGTTTGTGTTAGTTCAAAATAAAAAAAACACCCACAAAAGATCTAGGAATCAAACCAAGACAACTTATTTGGTGTTTAATGCACATCAAGAAGCACAAGAAAGCATAAGAGATGCTCCCGTCTGAAAAGTGTCATTATCACTCTTTTCAATTAAGAAATGAGTTTAAAGTGAAAGCTTTCAAATAAAAAAATTCTAGATTGACATTTTACGCATCCAGAAGGCATTCATCTCGCAACATAATCAAACATAGAAGTTTAAAAAATAACTTCTTGAAAGCATTCATGTAAAGGGTATATAGGAGATTGACATTTACCTGGAAGCTGGCAATGCTTTCCTTTAACTCAACATATTTTCCGGGTGCACCCGTGAACACTTCAGCAACATGGAAAGGTTGACTCAAGAACCGCTGAATTTTGCGGGCACGAGCAACTGTCAACTTATCATCTTCACTGAGCTCATCCATTCCAAGAATGGCAATGATATCTTGCAAATTCTTGTAATTCTGGAGGACCTTTTGAACACCACGAGCAGTGTTGTAATGATCCTCTCCCAAAATGTGAGGAGAGAGCATACGCGATGTAGAATCAAGCGGGTCGACAGCAGGATAGATTCCAAGCTCAGAGATCTAAACCAAATTTCAAATCATAATCAGATGGAAGTCAAAACACCAGATAATGTTAGAACTACATCAACAAAGTCATTACCTGTCGGGACAACACAGTCGTGGCATCCAAGTGAGCAAATGTTGTTGCCGGAGCAGGATCTGTCAAGTCATCAGCAGGCACATAAATAGCTTGTACCGAAGTAATGGAGCCTTTCTTTGTAGTGGTAATACGCTCTTGAAGACCTCCAAGATCAGTAGCCAAAGTTGGTTGATAACCAACAGCAGATGGGATACGACCCAGCAAAGCAGACACTTCTGAGTTGGCCTGCAGAATCAAATAGGTTAATTGAAAAGAAGCATTACAGAACATTGGTCATGAAGTGACAGGCAGCTCAACCTTGTATACATATATAACACGCAATCGAGTAAACTATGATGAGAAACCCTACCTGAGTAAAACGGAAAATGTTGTCGATGAAGAGAAGCACATCCTGCCCTTCAGCATCCCTGAAGTGCTCAGCCACTGTTAAACCAGTAAGTCCAACACGTGCACGGGCACCAGGGGGCTCATTCATTTGACCGTAGACCAGTGCACATTTGCTTTCACTCTGGCAAATACAATCACATCCATTCCGTAAATGTGAATAAACATGACCAAAACTAGAAAACACCATATGGTTCACATATAATTACCTGCTTGTCACCAAGCTTAATGACACCACTTTCCATCATTTCTCTGTACAAATCATTACCTTCACGAGTTCGCTCACCCACACCAGCGAAGACAGAGAAACCACCTGGAGAAACCAAAAAGACAATGCAAATAGTAAGTTAAGCAAACACAATAATTGAATATTTGAAATCAATATATTAACCAAAATTTTAATCACCATGAGCTTTAGCAACATTGTTGATCAGTTCCATAATGAGCACAGTTTTTCCTACACCAGCACCACCGAATAGTCCAATTTTTCCTCCCCTTTGGTACGGGGCAAGCAGATCAACCACCTAAGAAAATACACCAGCCGCAAACTTAACACACCTCTTCGCTGAGAGAGAGAAAATATTGATAGCTTTTGCTTAAGAAGATTACCTTAATACCAGTAACAAGAATCTGTTGTTCGGTAGCTTGCTCAACAAAAGCTGGAGCCTCACGATGGATAGGCAAATAATGTTCGGTTTCTGAAACATAAATACTTAGTCACTAAGATATTGCTTTCAAAAGATAGTGTAACTGTAAGACCCTACAATAGAATCAATTTTCTTACTGATATCGCCCCTCTCGTCAATAGGTTCTCCGATGACATTGATGATACGACCCAGAGTGGCTCTTCCAACAGGTACCTAACATAACAAGAAAGGTACTTGCAAATTACAAAATGTCATCAATTGAGAGAAAATGACAACTTTATAGGAACACCACAAGGCTACACAATATAATGTGTCTCCAGAAATGCTAAATGAACAAGATAATTCATTTTTCTCACTAATAACAATAACCACCCAGGTAGAGAACAGTAACCCAATTCAAAAGGCATTGACGTTATCTTCCCCAATCAATCAGTATCGAGGTACAGTCCGATAGAAACACAAGTGAAAACAGATCATTGCAATCCCTAAAAACGTACTGGGGTTCAGAATCGTGCCACTTGGTTACTTGGGTTTCGGAGTCAACCATTCGATCGCCTAATAATAAAGCATTTTGTCAAATATATCCAATCGCAGAAATACAGTATCCTAGAATGCACCAAATCCACTTATAAAATCCATTTCCTATTCCAAAGAGAAAAAATTAGATCTCGCACCAAAGTCCCCCGAACTCCCAAAATCCAAACACATTAAAAAACCAAAACAAAGTTAAGCTAAATTAAGTACAAAATAATTTTAAACATCATTTTTTCCCCTCAGTAACTCACTTTGATAGGGGAGCCGGTGTTAAGCACTCGCTGGCCACGAACAAGCCCTTCGGTACCATCCATGGCAATACACCGAACAACATTTTCACCCAAATGTTGAGCCACCTCAAGCACAAGGCGGATCTGATTATCAAGCACCTCAAGAGCCGTCAAGATCGGCGGCAATCCTTCGTCAAACCTCACATCCACAACAGCTCCGATCACCTGACATACTGCCCCGATTGCTCCTTTTCCGGTGAATTCGTCAGTGATCTTTCCACTCCCACCTGAGGGCTTAGCTGGAGAAGGTGGCGATGAGGGAGCAGATGTAGCTGCGGCTGACGTAGCGTATTGGGCCACACGGTTTAACAAAAAGCCAGCAGGAGAGGCAGAGCGGCCGCTGGGCTTAGCAGAGGCAAAGGTGGAGGAACCGCGGCGGAGAGAAGCGGTGGAGGAGCGGAGGAGTGAGGCTATAAGCCTCCGGGAGGCCATGGTTGAGGAAAAGGTTTGATCTTTAGAGAGAGAAAGTGTCGAGCGGAGATAGAGAGAGGGGCCACTAGGGTTTGAGAGTGTGAAATGGAAATGGTGAATTTCAAGAGTGGAGGGGAGTGAGGGGGGAGTGTGTGACTTTGTGTAGTGTTGTTACTGAGTTACCGAGTTGGAATGCGGAAATTCCTTTTTTCCTTTTTACTATTGGGTTGACTGAGTTTTTTTTTTTTTTTACCCTCTCTTTTTCTCTTTTTTTTTTTCAATAAATTTTTTCCCCTTTGAAAATACAATTCTTTATACATATTATTATTAACATCAACTAAATCCTTCATTCCAAAACTATAATTTGATTCCTTCAAAAAAAAAAAAACTATAATTTGATTTATATTATTAGCTTTAATTTTAAGGAATATAAAATATAGATTAAACTATAAATTTGGTCTTTACATTTATCCAAATAAATTTTTATCACTTATATTTGTAAATGATTTTTTTATTTGTTAGATTTAAAATATGAATTATTTGGTCCCTATTGTTAATCGATCTAAATTATATCAATTTTATTCAGGTACAATCTACCACATATTTATAAATGAATAATATAATAATTTAAATAATTTAACTATTAAAAAATTTAAATTATACGATTAAAAATATACATTACATTGACAAAATAATATATTTTTAAAATATAAAAGACCAAATAATACATATTTTATATGTAAAAAATAAAAATATATATTATTTTAATATGTAAAGGACAACAAAAAATTATTTCACGAAATGTAAAAGACACAAATATGATTTAATCTAAAATATATAACCTCTAAGTTCATGACTAAATTTAATTTATGGTCCTTATATTATACTAAATTATTTTTTTTCTTGCATTTTTAAATGATTATTTTTTATCCCTTGTATTTTAAAGATATACAATATGATTTTCTAATGTTTATTCACTCTAAACTACATAATTTTACTTCTATTCAATTTACGATAATCTTATATAAAAAAAAATATAATAGTATTTTTTCAAGCAAAAAATAAAATAAAATAAATAAATTGATTAAAATATATATATAATAGTATGAATATCAATTTATACACTTCCTTTTCATAAATAATATAAAAAAAAATTGTCTCTCTAACCTCAACAATATAACTTTGAGGAAAAAGAAGTTACATGGCCAATCTTAACAAAAGCTAACTAGAAGATACAATACGGTTTAAAAATAAATCTAAATTTTAAAAAATAAACAACAAATAAACGAAACAATGGCATCCAACCCACAATGGGTGGACCTCTGACGTCACTTTAACTCCCCGGCAACACCTCTTGGTGTTACCGGTATTTAATTTCTCGACGATAATAATTATTATAAAAAAACTTTAAAGATATTGTACAAAAAAGAACTAATTATTGATCATTAATGAATATATGAAGAACGATAGCCTTACTCATGCATTGTTTGGATCTAAATAACTACAATTATATTTAGATTGGCTAACAAAACGTAAGATTTTTATTGATTTAGCAAAAAAATTGACTTATTTTCATCAAAAATTAATGTTAAAAATAGTTCACATAGACATCAAGGCCACCAATGTGTCCTAAATAAGGATTTAAATGCCAAGATACCTGACTTTGCTATAACAAAATTTGATGAACAAGAAAACACTCATATCAATACTCAGATTGTGGGAATCTTGTGAGTTACTTGTAATATTTCCTTATGTAAGAAGATTGTTGTTTCAACTCCAGTTTAAATGTTTCATGTTCTTAGATTATTTTTTGTGCAAATATATATCTAAACTATTTTGAGGTTAGAAAACTAATATATTTTTTTGAAATGCTATTATGGAAGGGAATACAAACAGAGAAATCATTGTCGCGAATCTTGTGATTAGGTTTTCATGCAGAGGCACCCACTAGAAAAGCCTCAGAAAAGAGAGAAAGTAATTTTTAAAACCTAAGAAATTATAATAATTATATTTAAATATATTATAAATTAATAATTTAAAATAATAGTTGCAAAAGGAGCCGTAGTATTTTGTACAGTTTATTGACAAATATAACTAAACTATTTTGAGGTTAAAAAACTAATATATGGAAGGAATAGAAACAGAGAACGTTAGGTTAGGTTAAAGCTGCTGGGTTGCCATTAGGTTTTCATGCAGAGCAGAGCAGAGCCACCCACTAGAAAATTCTCCGAAATTGCAGTGATTTAGTTCAATGGAATCAAGGAATGTAGTGAATTCGGGTCATGGTGGCGTTTCTGAAGATGTTATTGGCGTTGATCGAATTAGCAATTTACCGGAATCGATTATTTCCCACATTCTTTCCTTCCTACCCACAAAATCTGTTGTGGCAACAAGTTTTTTATCCAAAAGTTGGAGATTTCGGTGGACTGAAGTAACCAGCTTTGATTTTAGTGATTTGGAATGGGTTATTCGTGCCATAGCTTTGGAGTTTGTTAACAGGGTTAAGCAGAAGAGTGGCTTTGATTTTAATCTTGATAAGTATCTTCTTGCCGTACCTTTTGTGGAGTTTGTTAACAGGGTTTTGGGCAATCAGAAGAATGCAGAATTCTCCATGGACAAGTTTCGTCTCCAATGGTGGGAATACCAAGAATCGTTCGATTCCTTGAGTTGGATATAGAATTTAAGCTCCACTTACCATAGGCACTTTACACTTGCAGCTCACTAGAGGTTCTGAAATTATCAGAGCGGGAATTGATTGTTGATGCTGATGTGATTTGTCTTCCTAAACTTGATGTTTTAGAATTAGATCATGTTGCAGATGAATGGTATAACTGGATTCCTAAGCTGTTATCTGGTTGTCTAGTGCTCCAATCTCTCACAATTGCATTGGATTATTACTGCCCCTGCCTGTCGAGATTGTTACAATTTCTTCACCTACACTTAAACTTCTTCAAATCAAGGTTTCAGACCATAATCCATGGGAATGTTTGAAGCTGAAAATTAATACTCATAAACTTGAATATCTAGTTTTAGATGATGCATGCCTGGTTTTAGACGATAATATTTATGGAGCGAGAGCAAAGCTCGCTGCTATTGGTGAGTTAGTTGATGGTGATGGTAATCATGACTCAGTTGAAGCTTTTTATGGGGTGAATTTTCTGAAATCATCAGTACTAAACAACAACATAGCTGTGAGGAACGCCATCAAGAAATTGTCAGCAAGTTTTGAGAATTTAACCAAATTGGTTATTGAAATCGGGTGCTAGTGTCATCTGATGGATATGATTAATTGCTGTGTTAAATTACAAGTTCTCGACATAACCAAGTTTGGAGATTTCTATGGTGGTTACTATGGTGTAGAATTCAACTGTCATATGTGTTCATGTCGGAAGGATCTTGTTAAAACTGTTAAAAGTGTTATGAGATGCTTGTCATTCAGTATATCACGACTTTCATACAGGGGATTCAAAGGCCTTAAGAATGAGATGAAAATGTTTGAGTATATTTTAAAGCATGCTTCAGTGATGGAAATAGTTGATTTACGCTCCACTTCTTGGCCCTCTGATAAGCCAATTGGTTCCTGGGAAAGGTCTCAAATACTCGAGAATTGAGAAGATATCAAGTTTCTCCAGAATTTCTCCAGTTTGCAAAGTCTATCTTTGATTTTCTGTATATTTTTTCTTTGTTCCATTTATGGATGATTTCTAGTGCTCCATTTGATCTTCCTCCACTAGAGTTAGCAACTCTTGTGAAACAATTTGATTTAGAGTTAATAAGAGTTGCGCTTCTTGCTCAAGTTTTCTGAATGCATAAACTCTGAAGGTTGCATCAAATTCAATTATCCTCAACATATTGTCTCAAGCCGCGACCTTGAATTCAACATTATGAAACTTCCATGATATAGAACTCATTTTACATGTATTGGGCTCTCAGGATTGAAGGAAACTTCATTTAAAGGCATAATTTTTAACCCTCAATTTCCCTGTCAGATTCATGACAATTACTAACCAAATTACAAGTGAAATAAATGTAATTCACCTAAATAAATAATTACAATTTAAAAGCTATGACATAGTAATGTAATTCAATTTAATTGCATGCAGCAGCTCTACAGAACTCTATTATTATAAAATTGGTACAAATCCAAGATTCCTGTAGGTGAAAGATAGCCTCTACAACTAATTTATACAACCAACGTTCTAAAGTTCAAAATGTACACCTGTGTTCGTCTGTATGACACGCAGTCTTAGATGGATGAATCACATTTCCAGATTAAGAGCCAAAAACTTCTCAAGGCTTATGCTGGGGAAATATATCGATGATCCAATTGCATCCATTTGGAAAAGGTTTTTTCCATTAATCACAAGAAGCATATAACACGCACTGAGATTGGAGTGGTAGCTTTGAACAGGGAAAAAAAACCAAATATAACGCAAGCACTACTGATTCAAATGAATGGACAAAACAAGGAAAAGCGCGGTAACAATGAAATATTCATGGATGGTATAAGCAGACGTTACAAACCAAATGCAGCCTACATGTTATGGCTATAGCAAAATGCATAACGCATGGCTTTTCGTTCTTGCCAAATACAAACCAAATGCAACCTAAAAGTTATGCCATGAATATTCATTCTTGCACATAATTTATACAGTTTTAATGGCATCAGAAAACTTGAGAAGTTAGCCTTGTAAATATTCATTCAACTAACCATCCACCAAAATTATGAGAAATCTTTCAGAACAGAAAACCTAGAATGACCACACAAATTTAGACAAATTTTAACAGACTGTGAAGTGATGGAAAGTACTTCCAGTAGCACAATTGACAAACAAATCTGGACTAACATTCTCATCCCTTTCATTATATGTATTCATAGATTACAATGGAGCAATTGAACTCTAATCGCCACGATGATAAGCATCAAATTTGAAACCATCATAATGGAACTCTATTGATTTGGTTTTCTATTCATACAATCATTAGTTTGTAAAATATTACAACTCCATGTTAGTTGGTTTTATCGTTCGCCTATCTGCTTCTGATTGCTGCTAATCAACCATCCTTATTCAACTGGGATTAATAAACATAAGCACCATGCTTCAACATTCATCCTATTTTTCTTAGTACCTGAAATACAAATGGTCACGTAATACCAGTGTTGCAACAGTACGACAAAGGAAACCACTAGTACCTAACATGTTACACCTACTTGGTGGGAATCTATCAGCTGCTGATTGATGCTATTACCAGCCAAATGACCAGGACAGATTACTAGAAGCTTTTGCATTAGGCTTTCAGTATCTAATTTGTCTGGCATACTTAGACTGTCCAACACCCCTTTTTTCAAATGAGTTACTTGGCTCTTCTTCTGTTTCTTGAATGTTTTATTCCTAACCTTCAAATTCTTCTCTTCTTTTAACTCTACCCAAGGATTAATAGGAAGTTCTACGTAGTTTTGCTCCCTGTAAGCACTCTTAATCCTCAAATTAGCGACCAGGGCCATATGGTCAGATGACCACTGAGGCGTAGGAAGTAGCCTTTTCTTCCCACTGCATTCATAGAAAGGAATATCCAACACCCCATCAACCTTTAACTTATTTTCCGAATACAAAATGTAGTCTAAGGTTTCATCTTGATGTGCATTAGATGCCCCCGAATACGCACTAGCTAGATGCATGGAATGATTCAGCTTAAGATATTTAGATATCCCCAGAACATCTCTTTTTTCCTGTCTAAAATAGCCAACTTTACCATTTACAAGGAATGTGTGAGTGTCACTTCTTGGAGGAGAGTTCAGGTCACCGCAAACTATAACAGGAATCCCTAAAGAATCAAATTTTTGGAGACCCCTAATGAGATTAGACACTTGAAACAACCTTACATCAGACACCCCCTTGCCACCACGTAAATGAGTATTTGCCACACATATCCTAGAATGGCAGTTGTTTTCTTCAAGTATAACTACAGTTGCGACATTGTTCTTCATCAGGCGATTAATACCTTGGCTTCTTTTTTCGGGTTTGAGCTTATTAATCACAGTCATCGCAATTTTGTCATATTCAAGTTCATAGTTTTGGACCAATTTGAATTTATCAGAGAGAAAAAATGTAGCACATCCATCGTTTACGCTATCTTTACCATTATATAACTCTTTCCCTCTTGTCTTGTAAATTGACAAGTATCCAAATCTTGCAAGTTCAGGTACAAAAAAATTCTTGAAGTGGTCACTTTGAACTTCTTGAAGACAAAGGACATCAGCTTTGTAAGAAAGTATTTCGGTTAACAAATTCTGGCTACGGTATTCCCAACTAAGATTCTCTAAAGGGCAGTGGTCGTATTGATCTCTGCCAGTTTTAACATATATATCAGCCAACACATTATAAGATAAAACCTTAAAACTATCCTTAAGAATTGAAATTTTGGGCTTAGCTAATCTTTTCAGGCCAGAAAGGGTCAAAATCACGGGACGAGGAAGGCGGCTAAGAGGCCGAACTGGACTAATTATAAGAACAAGTCTGGAAGACATCTGAACACCCTTATGATTAATTGCAAAAGAATCTAACCTCAACTTATGGTGAACATCACCCTCTGATGGAACATAAGTTCTGGAAGATCCAACCACCGCCCAAATTCCGGGAGGAGCAGGCAGTGCACCTGAGGTCTTGACCTCCCTGGACCAGGTGAAGATGACCGTAGAATCGACCGGAATAACATTGGTGCCTTTATAATGCACAACACAACTAGGGCTCAACTCCACTCCTGCCTCCGGGAAAGGCTGATTGAATGTAATTTCAAGATCCCAATCCTCCATTGTTGCTGCTTGAATGCAGGATCGAAAGGCTGAGTTAGTTTGCTCAACTCTAACATGCGAACAACTACGAATGAACAAAACAGAAATACGGAGTCCCTTCAATCCTTTATATAGACATTAGAAAAAACTAAAACACGGCTGGATTTGGATTATGTTTATGTTTCCTAAACTGAAAGAGTTTCCTTTTCGTTTTTTTTTTTTTTACCCTAATTTATGTCCCAATTTCGTTTGGATTATGTTTTGTGGAAGTAGGCAACGAATGTTCGCCGTTTCCCGCCCTTCTATTTTTTCAATATATTTTTTAAAACTTTTTAATTCGACGTGATTTTCCTTTTTTTTCCCTCTTTTTTTTAATTCTTTAAATACTATAAATATATTATCGGATGAGCCCTCAATATCCTTTAAAATAAATTCTATTTTGCAATGAATAATTTAATTACTTTCTCCTTTACTATTAAAAAAAGTCCTATTTTTTATTTCAAAAAAAAGTTCTATTTTGAAATTATGTTTTATATAAAATAAAATTTTCTAATTTTACTGTATAATATTTATATATAAAGTTTAAAAGGTTTTAATTTTATCTTAACATTCTAATTTTAATTTTAATTTTAATGGATCAATATTTTTTAAAAAAATTATAAAATTAGATTAAAATTCAACAAAAACCAACTTTCTAACAAATTTTTTGAACAAAAAAATTTCTTCAATTTATTTAATTTTCGTACCTGATTTTTTATATTATACCAATCCAACTAAATTTTGACTCCCTTTTAGCAGATGAATAGCGTTTTTAATAGTTGACGTTTTATTATTATCTATATAAATTTTTAAATTTTTCTTAATCTATCATTCTTCAAAATTTGTGAGATTATTAATGTCTCCCACTCAATTACTACTTTTCTCCATAAAAAAAATAGTAATTTTTTTCGAGTTAAGAGTAAAAAAAAAATTTACTAGCTAGTAACTTAATAATTATTATTTTTCTTGATTAAAAAAATTAAATAAATAAAAAGGCATGGAAGGAGTATTCGCTATCCACCAGAAAAAATATAAAAATTTCAAAAATCCAGATAAAAACCACTTCACATTCGAACAAACAATCTCAAAAAATAAAGAATCGAACCAATTGACTTGATTCTGCATAATTTTGGATTAGTCTTCAACAATAAGAGTCATCTTTTGGCTATACAACCAACCAACCTTTAGGTGGGAGTTTCGAATCAATACAGAAGATATGATATCATCAAACTTCAAAACATATAATAGTCGTGCAATCAACTGGAGGTGGAATTTGAACATCTCTGGACAAGTATCAGAATTTGAACATCTCTGGAGGTGGAAGACACCACATTACTACTACATACAACCAACTACAACCCACCATGTTTGTCACAAGGAGAAATTCAAAATATACATCTTTGTTTCTCTTCACTACGACTCGTGCAATCTTAAAACAGCGTCCATTCCAGATTAGGAGTCAGAAAACTTCTCCTATGGCTTATGTTGCGCGAAGATTGACGCTCGAACTGACTGGCCATGGGACAGGGCTTTTCCATTCACAAGTAGTTGCTCCAAGAAGTCGACACGCACTGATTTGAAGTGGTAGGTCTAGATGGCAAAACAAACGAAACAAAGCGTCAGCAATGAGTAAGATCAATCTCAAGCGACAACAAGAAAAGTTCAGTGACAATGAAACATTCACAGACAGTATAAACAACACTTGATCATAATAGCATGAGAGAACTAACAACAGAATGTAGATCGATGAGTAATTTATTGCTTTAGTTTTGGCAAAGACGTAAAAAGCACACCTTCCTTTTCCACGAAAACTCAACATTGTGGTAGTAAGGGTCCAACAGTATGATCTCATCTCCTTCTTTAACCTGTTACCAAAAAATATTATTAGATGACACACTCTTTGATGCGAATTCTTCTAATGTCCCGCTTTCTCTCGAAATGACGAGTCAAAGACAAGAAAGAGAGGGCTATACAAGGACCTAACAAAGATAAGTAGCAACTTAAGCCCCTTAGCCAAACTCTAGACACATAGAAACATTAAGACCTGAAACAAGTTATAGCCTCCAGTCACTAGTTAGAGTAAATAATCAAAATTAGATATTAACTTCTCACTCATGAAGATGCTCTCAGAAGCTGTAAGCCAATACTTACCCCATCATCACGTATCCCATATACTGTTAAGATATAGCATGTTTGACTGGCATCACATAGCAAATAGTACCTGCAAAATAATATGCCTTGGAACTTAAAAATTAAAATAAGATAGTAAATTTATCTCTGAATACATGTCTGTATTTATAAGGCCATACAAAAATATAGTGTTCAGAAGTTATGCAACATAGAAGGCAAAGGTTATCTGAAGAACTCACAATGGAGTAACATTCTGGTGATTAACAAAACATAGAACTTTTCCAACAACAGCAACCCCTTTATTTAGACCTTCCAGTAGATGATCAATGCCGGCTCTTTCGTATGAAGGGTTCACTGAGGAGAGACAACAACGAGATCAGAATTAAAAGAATAAAGAAAAATGTTCAGGGATTAACCACATGAAAAAAGAAGAGTACCACAAATTGCATTTTACTAAGATCTAAATGACGCAATCACGTCAACTTGTCAAGCACATAAGTTCGGGTAAGTTCTTCCTTTTGCATCATGCGGAATCGGCATTCTAACTTACCCTTCACATTCGTCAGTGATGATGTCATTGAAGAAAGTCGTTTAGCCTTAGTCTGCCCCTGCGATATATATCAAGTTACAACCAGAAATGGCCTTCAAATTGCAGTGCACATTTATTCTTCGGCTAATGATTCAAATAAATATACCCCAATAACTAGTTCATACTAACACTAAGCATCATGCATATGGAAATTTATCATGGGCATTATTTCAAAATGGTATCAGAAGACCAGCTTTTGCTTCTAGAAAATCATTAGCACTATCAACAAATAACATGAACATCTTTCTGTAACTTAAAGTTCATAATTACTATACTTTCACAAGGAAATAATTCATGGAAGCTAAAGCCTTTATCCAGCGGGTTTTCATCTCAATTGAACTCCCTTAGTTTCAAGAACTTTTCAAGCATGATAATGGTAGAGGAAAACATGAATACAAACAGAAATCTATCATAATAGTGCCACTAGAGGGCACACAGTTAACTGTAACCATTACTTGAGATGTAAGAAATGGTCCATATAATTGCATACTGTCATCTATATAAATAACTTACCTTTAGCAAACTCTCCAATTTATCAAGAAGGTGAATTATCTTCTGAACCTCTTCAGCAGCATTGAGACCGGGATCCTTTACAGCAGCTGCTTCAAAACCGCTAAGCTCTCTCATAGTTTTCCAAGTATTTATTCACCTGAAAACGAATACTCAGCTATGCAGAATAATTCTTCTTACACTCTTCCCGGATTATCATAATTCAGTAGTCTCTCTCTAGGCATAACATTACCACCAAGCAACACAAATAAAAGAAATCTACTTCATTGACGTTGAATGTTATGGCAACAGAGAAAATACACATTCTGGCAAACCTAGAATGAACACACACATTCAGGCAAACTCAACCAATGATCAAGTGATGAAAATACTTACAGTAGCACAATTAAAATACAAATCTGGATTGGCTTTCATTCTCTCATCTCTTTCCTGATGTATCAAATATTTATAAGAAGTTCAATTAAAAAAACAATCATTAGTAAGAAAGGGGTACAAATACATAAATATATATGATGTAAGAAATCATGATCTCGTACATACAGCATTTTGATATGCTTTCAGTGATTGCAACAGTTTACGATGATCCCACGCTCCAGTAACAAAAAAGGACGTGAGGCATGCGTTTCCCAGGTTATCTGTCAACGAACAAAAATGTAAACTGAAATTGAGTTCATGGTAAGATCATTGAAACTCTCAAGAGGTATCACTAACCATTATAATAACTGAAGAAAATAGTGCTTTACCAAATAACTAAGATGTCTAAAGCTAAGTTTGGAGCCTACTACAAAAAAGTCGAGCATACAGACTACATCATGGCAATACTGAAGTATGAATCACAAATTTAACTCCACTACAGTTTAATTTACTGTTGCACATCTTGGCATGTACACAGAAGATACCATGAAAATTACCTGCAGTTACATGAATCATCAACTAGTTTATTCAGTTTCCAATAACTAATAGAAATGGGGGATCCTACATGGTAGAAATATCTTATCAGTAAATATGTTCTGTCTCCCAATATGAATGGCATAACTCTTCAGAAAGATAGAAAAGACCCGCTACTAAGAAGGGGCGCCAACTGCTGACACAACAAACCCAATTTACAGAGACAACCCCACCAACAAGACCCATATGACCCACACAACACGTGTCAATGGTTTTCCATACAAAAAATTTGTTTGCTATCCAACATTGTAAACTATGGAGGCATTGAAGAATGGCAATTACTATGCTAATATCCACCAACACTACTTTATACTTACAACTACAGGAATGTATCAACCATCCATGTTAATATCAGACACTTATGAGGCAGGTGACTTAAACAAACATGAAAAGGATATAGGTATCTCAAGTCCCTAGTACTACGCATAAAATGCATGCAGATCAGAGATCTTGAACATAAATGGGGTGATATTGAGACTGAAGCGTAACAGAATCACCCTGCAAATTCTACATATTAAAAATACTTGCACCTTATGACAATTCCTACATCACGCTATGCAGAAGAATGAATCAGATACCCTCCATTCATACTAAAACCTAAATGAGAGTCCATGCCACAACAGCATAAACACTTATTTGGCATGTTTTGTCAACAGTCAAGGACAAATCAGTCAATGATGGACACGATATCAGCTGAAAATACAAATTCTGGGTCATGTTTCAAAGCAATATGTATTTAAATTGTTTTTTAAAAATAAAATGTTATGATTATCAGATTAAAGCCTTACACCAGGAATTTCCATCCCTGACATCAAGAGTGATTGCTTCTTTTGCATGCTTAATGCTCTCTTCAACAATTTCTGCCTGATTTTCAGCACCTGGAAAGTGGATAGTGAATCTGATGAGCAGAATAACAAATAGTCATCAGCCAATCTAACTTAAATAGTTTCACAAAATTTTACATACCATAACATAAAATGTTTGATTATGTCATTAGAAAAAGGAGGAGAAAATTACAAATTACAATTTGTAAAAGAGCGATAGGACAAAACCAGAAAAGATAATGTCAGTTCAATTTTTAATGGTGTTTATACAATTTTCAGCTTAAAAGTTTCTTCTAAATTACCATGGTTAGTTCTTCCACAAATTACCAAACTATAAGGATGTACATAATAAGCATCTGGTTGAAGCACGGTACCACAAAATGTTCAGTCGCATGTTACATATCTTCAAAAAGATTAAATGTCTTATTAACATCAATTCTAGTTCGTGCATACATAACATCACTAAAATGTTGCTGCGTCCCATTAGTAAATTTCTTCAATAAAATGATCTATAAATAAAGCTACTCACATATTCGGTAACAAATTTACTACAGAAACAAAATAATAGAAGGTAGCATGATCCCTTGTTTTATCAATGCTAGCTATGGATTGAAATTGCGTTTATAACAATCAAACTAGCTAAAGTGGCCACAACTGAAGTGCTTGCCTTGAGCCATTTTCCTTTCAAGCATGGATAATTGACAGAGTATCCTCTTATTAGGACCCTGGACACAACACAAACGCAAAGACAACAACAGTCTCATATTAGAAACTCCTAACATCCTCTTAATACAGTGAATGAAGATTCTAAGCCAATGATAACAAGAAAAGTTACCTTGCTTAAAGCAAGCATATAGCAATTTTTTGCCGCTGATAAATCACCCTTCTTCCATATACAGTTTCCTAAACTCAGCCACGCATCTCCAAGAGAAGGATTCAACTTAACCTTCACAAGCAAAAAATAACTAGCGAACTTTAATAACACTTAAATTAACTAAAACCCACTAGTCCAAAACAAGTCAAAATCCAGACAGATGAATTCACTGAACTCCCTTAAAAGATGAAAAAAAATAAATAAATAAACCCTTTCAATCATGACGAACTCTTATCACTCACGGCTTTGGAAAGATGATCCTCAGCTTCTTTTCTGTAATCAGAGAAGACGTCCAAAAGTTTGCCTCTCAAATACTCGTACATGGCTCGTTGCATTGGTGATCTCCTGTTTTCTGCCCAAATGACAACAAAGAATTCTTACTAACTACACTATAAAGCAAGAAACAACACTCCAAATTCGCCATTTTCCATGAAGAAAAACGGCAAAAGAAATTTTGTACCAGGAGGGATAGAATTGAGAAGTTGCAGGGCAAGGTCAGATTCTGACTGCAATCTTGATAATTTTTCATCTGGGTCAGCAGGAAAATAAGTGTCCCGAATGACGTAAAGCTCATCAGCCGCTTTCGCTGCCTTCTCAAATAAATCGTCTTCCATTTTTTCTGCTTCTCTGCTCATTTTCAAAGATTTGTGTGCAAAGACACCAACCCGGACTCTCTACTGGAATGGGGGTCTAAGGTGGTCAATCAATGTTAAAAGTTAACGAAGGAGCATAAATTTCACTTTTGATCCCTGAAGTACTTGTAAATTGTAATATATGAAATGTATTATACCACTTATATGACGTTTATAATTTTTTTTGAAAAATAAAATAAAATTAACTATACAATTTAAAATTCTTTTTTGGTACAATAACTCGAAATTAAGACTTATTATCTAAGCGAAAAACACTTATCACTGAATTACATCCCTGTTGTCCATACAATTTCAAATTAATAACTCCTTTCATTTTCTATAAGATATTTAAAATTATTTGAAATGTCGAAGCAGAATATAAAGAAAATATATTTTTTCCTTCCCAAAAAAATATATATACATATATTTGCATTCGAAAATACTCCCTCCATATATTATTGACTTTTTTTTTTTTTTTATTACAGATGGACTATTTTCACATGGGTGAGAGAAGCCCAAACGTTGGGAAAATGTTTGGCCCACATGCCTTTCGAGCTTGATTATGGGTAAGATAAAAGAGACTTTTTCCTCAACAGGTCAGGGCCCAAAAAGAAAGTTATTAGAAACTTTTTATGTACCACTATAAACATTACGTAGCAAATATTACAGATAAATATATTACACTTTTGACAATTTACTTATTAGGTATCAAAATGTCTTAAACTCTCACACATTAACCCAACACAATTTAAACTTCACCTCCATTAAAAAGCATGATATTGATTTTGACATTAAAATTTTTACGATAAGAGCAATTAAATTGTGCTAAATATATTAGGATGTAACATGATACTAACAAAACGAATATTCGATCTTTATTTGTAGTGAGTATTGCATCTCACAAATCTTAACTTATGTCACATGAAATCTCTTTTAATAATTTCGGCCTTAAAAGAAACAGAAGAAAATAAGTAGCAAATTTATGTATACGATATAAGTATTGTGATACGTGATCAGTTATAAATTTTAACTCATATCACGTGAAATCTCATTTAATAAATTATTTCTACTTTAAAACAAAAAGAAGAAGACAACATATGCGGCTCCCGAGGTGGCAACTTCATATATACATTATGAATATTGTGTTGCATGATCAGTTACGAATGATGACGAGCGACGAGGCTAGCCACGCATGGACTTTGCTCTACCTTTCCGTTTCATTTCATCATTCTTCTCGTTTTTTCCGTAATTTTGCACTACATATAAATTTACACCATATTCTCCAATCGGCAAAAGCAAAGAACACCATTTTATTTACAGCAAATATTACTTAAATTAGCACTTTGAGAGAGGGACAGGCTTTGATCAGCAAGCCAAGATCGATGGAGAACCGAAGCTGCAGCTTCAAAATCAAGAACACCTTGCAGCTTCTGATTTTCTGCGTTTCCATTGTCTCAGTTTCTGCAGGGTTTAAGGTATCATCGGTTTATGTTTTTGGAGATTCAATCTTCGACGCAGGAAACAATCATTACAACAAATTTTGCGGCGCCCAAGCTGATTTTCCACCTTATGGTTCCAGTTTCTTTCATCGTCCCACTGGAAGATTCACTAATGGCAGAACTGTTGCAGACTTTTTATGTTAGTCTTCTTCTTCTCCTTCTTATCAACCCCAAACTATATAAAAATTGCTTTAATTGATCACAAAGATAGAACCCTTATCATCCAAAATCTGAAATAATTGCACATTCAATTCATTTCTTAATTAATGACACTCAAAAAATCACTTATGAATGATTAATCACTTAAATAGTCTCTTACATTGTACTTAGATTTTAATGTCGCCCATCAAGTTTAAAAAATTTTCTATTTTGTATCTTATAATACTGTTATGATTTTAAATGCTTCAAGTGTAAGATCGTGCGATCGTATTTGGAGAAAATAGTATACTTTTCTCACGTGTTAAGTTAATGATAGAATTCAACTAGATTATAGTTTAATTTTGTATGATTTTATGAATTAGATCATTTAAATCTACAAATCTAACATTAAGGGGGAAAACATTTCAGTCAAAATTATTCATACCTTTGATTCCAATTTCATTTACTACTACTCTACTTAATCTTCATGATTTTAAAGCTTTTCACTCTACAAAACTACAGCTCAATTTATGGGTTTACCCATACAAAAGCCATTCCTAGAGGCACAGCTTGATATTATAAAGGGCACTCAAAAGAACTATCCCTCTAATGGCATCAACTTCGCTAGTGCTGGAAGTGGCGTCTTGGCTGCAACAAATCAAGATCTGGTATGCCCTTTGCTCCCAAATCTAACGCAACTCAAAAATGGCACCGTATTTTGTTTTCATTATTACGAATATAACTGATTTTTTTTTTTTTTTTTTGGGATGATGAAAAGAATAGCATTTTTAATAAATCTTTGTGTATATACAGAATGTTACAGCACTGGAAGTTCAATTGGAACAATTCAAGTCACTCGTTGAGCAAAACAACATAGACAAAAAATCGGTGGAGCAATCCATGTTCTTCCTGGAATCGGGCTCGAATGATATCTTCAACTACTTCTTCCCGTTTGGAGCCCCGACTCTGACCCCGGATGCTTATGTTCAAGCCATGTTAACCCAAGTTGCCAACTTTGTGGAACAAATTTACAAGCTTGGAGCCAGGAGAATCGCCTTGTTTTCGCTCGGACCGGTTGGGTGTGTTCCGGCGAGGGCTCTTCTGCCCGGTGCACCGGTTGATAAATGTTATGGCAAGATGAATAAAATAGTTAAGAATTTTAATTTCGGGTTAGAAAACATTGTGAAAGATATTCCGACCAAGTACTCCGGTGCAGTTGCCGTTTATGGAGCTGTTTATAAAACCGTCCAAATTTTCCGAGCTAATCCCCGCCTATACGGTAATTCATGACTCCAAAATTTTGCAATTAATTTAGTTACTGAATTTTGGGTTATTTTAATTTATTTATCGGTTTTGTTATTAAGTTATATTATTTTTTTTGACTTTTAAAATTAATAGAGATATGATATTTATTATGGTTGTACCACAGGCTTTAGTGATGTAACAAATGCATGTTGTGGGTCCGGAACGCTAGGAGGATTGGTGCAATGTGGAAAAGAAGATTACAAAGTTTGCTCGAAACCGGATTTGCACTTGTTCTGGGATTATTTTCATCCAACGGAGCGCACCTATAAGCTCATCTCTAAAGCTTTATGGAGCGGAGACCGAACCCGAATTCGACCCATCAATTTGAAGACACTTGCTAATACTACCATTACTGCTACCCTACCTTAGATTCTTTTTAATTTCCCGTTTTGTATAAACGATAAAATAATATGGGCAACTCCAGCCTAACTTTAAATTGGGTTAGATCTTTAAAATTTGAAGACGGGTGCTTTTCAATCAATCTCTAAAATAAAGATATGCTTCACTATATCTAGCATCTCTATATATATTTTTAATTTTTTAATAATTATGATCCACTAAAATGTTTATATTTTTTATTTTCTTTTCCCACGTATATATATATATATATTTCTCATTTTATATATTTATTTTCCTTTCCTCACATATTATTTATTTTTTAATTTTTTATTAAAGTGTATAAAATAATTTTTTATTTAAAATATTAAAATATAATTTACTAATTAATATTACATTGTGAAGTATTTTAAACGAAAAAAATAAATACGCAATAGAATTACGATTAAAAATATAATCATTCTAAATTAAAATTAATAAACTACTACAACAACAAACAAACAAATGTTCACACAAAGAAAAAAATTACAATAATAAAAATAGACATTAATAATCTAGAATGCATTGATAGAGCATTTGTGGGTGCAATATTCTAATTATGCTAGTTAATGTATCCTTATATTTTATTTGTTATATTTCATGAGTGACTTTTCTTAATTTATTTTTATTATTTTATGTAATGAAGTAATTGTAATGTTTCGTTTAGTTTTCAATCTATTAATCGTGTTTCATTTTTTAATGTTTTATTAATTTACATATGTTCAATATGCAAATAAAAGTTACTTAATTTATTAGATTATGTTATATAAAAATAATATATTTTTATTACTAATTAATTTTTAAATTTTAAATTATGTTATATTTAATTTATTAATCTCATTTATTATATATATATTTTTAAAATATATATTAAGATTTAAGATAATTAAATATATTTATACAATAATAAAAATAATATAAAATGATTGGTGAAAGAAGATGTTTAAAAAATTATTAAAACTGTAAAATATATGGGTTAGAGGTTGGTTAATTGTAAAATTATAAAATATAGAGATTTTGATACTGTAACATCTGTAAAACTGTAAAATATAGAGATTTGGGTTGGAGATGGGCTAAAGGTTTATTTAGTTAGTTAAATTGGGAATGGGAATGACAATGAGAGAATGATAAAAAGTGTTCGGTTGCCATTTTTGAGAATAAGAGAATATATTTCATTCCTTTGTCTATGAATAATTTCGCCAAATCCACCTCCTATGAGGTTTCATTCTCATTCTCATATTTTTGTTTTTTTTCCCTTGTTGTATGACATTTTCATTCACTTTATTCTTTTACGTCCTTCAACTCTATTTCACTGAAATTTCTCTTGATTTGACACCACCTTTCGATTAATTCAGCTCTCCTTTTTAAATTTTTGTTTATTTTCTTGTGAAAAATATAAAATGTGCTGCATCTATTATTGAAACCATAAAATTGTGTCTGATCGGATCTAGTGTATGAGTAAATTTACGACTATTTTTGTCACGCAAACAGTCGTGGTCACTTCGAGAAGACGACTGAACATTGTTGTGCAGTCAAATACATGACCAAGAAGTATATTATTTTAGTTTAATGAACATGATTATTATTATTGTTTTATTTAGTTACGAATTTATCCTTTTCTTGAATTTCGGCCATTCACATTGACAATACCAGTCATAGCAATACAGCCTTGGCAGCGTCGTTTGGTTCGAGCCTCTTTGCATATGTGCCAAATTAGCAAAAAATAAGACTTGGTTGCCTTAATTGGTCATTTTTCAAATGTAAGTTGAGTGGCAAGTTTTTGAATATGTGTATTCTATAGGCACAAAAATGTTATATGTGTCCATTGTATTCCTTTTCATATTATTATCACAAATAAAAATCAAATTCTAAATGTTAAAAGCTCATCAGTAGATTTAAATTGGTTTGATGAAATGTTAATTTCTTGGCATGCATACTATTTGTTAAATATATAGCATGATAAATATAAATTTTTGATGGGATAAAAGTTGTACGAGTAATTTTAAAAGAATAATTCTGTTTCTCGGCCTTAAATAAAATTAATATAATATAATAAAAAAGAGAATTATTAATAATACCTTCTCGTATTTACCTTTTATAAATTTATTTTTTAAATACAAATTTATCAAGAATTTAATCTCCAACCACTACTAATTAGACACGCATTTTGATTAAGAGGGAGTTTAATCGTAATCTCAGTACAATTGCATATCTGATATGTCAAAATACATGTTCAATCGGTAGTTGGTGAATGCGGAATTTTCATTCGTTCGAAAAGAAATTATAGACAAATGAGAAGAGGTCGAGTCTATATTTTGCAAGTTTTTTTAGAGACAAAATAGTAAAAAATAACTGTATTTAATAATTTATTTAAAAAATATATATTTTTTTAGAGAAAATAATAAATTCTTATTCATGTTATAAAAACGTGGCTCCTCGATGGACGTTTACCAACCATTTCTCAACTACATTAATGATGCTCAACCATCCCTTCTAAACCGCAAGTTATGCCGACACTCATTACTCAACTATTGTCATGTGAATTCTAGCGGGAAAATCGCATTTTTTGGTCCTTAATTTTTGATTTTGTAGTCAAAAGGACCTAATTGCTGAAAGTCGAAAATATTAAGGAGGTCATTAGTTTTTTTTTTTTTTTTTTAAAGTAGTAACTAAATTTGCTATAAAATTAAAGATTGAGGGTAAAAAATACAATTATTTTATCAGTAATAGATGGGACTATTGGAATGTAGATGGTGAATGAGTAAATTAACTATCTACACATAATATTTTACTTTTAAAATTGAAATTAATATAATTATATATAATCTTTATGTAATTTACAATAAAATATAAAATTATATCTAAAAATTTAAATTAATAAATATTTTATGCCAATTGTACCTTATCAAAAATAGAATGTGGTATATTATACAAACAAAACTATCACTATTACAAAAACTAGAATACTAAATATTGTCTCCCTTTTTACTAGTACTGCCTACATTCATCATTTTCCCCCTCAAAAACTTTTATAATACAAACATGCCCTATGAATTGCCTACAACTCCCCACAAATAGATGAAAATTATGTCTCCACAAACTCTCGATTGGACATGCATTTCGACTAATATATGTGCAATTATTTATAAATTGCTATCACACTCTCTCGTAGTTTAAACTCATATTCGACTGAGAGTTAGCAGAGTAAAATTTTTTTTAGACTTACTTTTTTTATTTTTAAAAAATAATTTATAAATGACAAAATAATTTGATGAATGATACTAGTAAAAAATGGTTGGTACTTAGTAATTCCCGTATGAGAATGAGGTAGTGATAATTAATATTTTTATGAATTATATTACTAATTAATAAATTAGATATTTAATACAAACCATCAATCCTAATTATATAACTAGTAATATTTTTTAATGGGCATAAAACACTCGAAAAAAATGCAAAAATGGAAATTAAGTTGATATTCTACGAATATATAATTAATTGTCTGTTTATCTTACTCGACATGATAATAATGTTTATATATAATTCGTATTCTTCTTTTGCAAATAATGTTTAAAATGTAAAAGGAAGAGTAAAACTCAATTGTTTGTTAGCTCACTTCCCTTTTTTTGGTAGTCACGCATCAAAGATTAGGCCATGGGAAAACGAAGCCCTAACAAAAGTTATAGTGAACCATCAAACTTTGTTCATTAAGTTATTTGGTGTGATGACAAAAGAGGGATAATTAATCAATTGGCTTATTATTTGTTTCAATATAAGTCTGATTTGAGTTTTTGTCTATTAAACGTAATCTATGAGAGATATTTAATTATGATATTTGTTCGAGTCACAATAAAAAATTTAGTATCGATGCATCGACTGTTGTGCTATTGCGTGTTGATAGTATATTTATCACTGATGTGGTGTGAGAAATTAGTTATTATAGAATATTGATTATATATGTAGTTTGGTAGTCCGTTCCGAAATGTTTATAATCACAGAAAATCAATCAAGGAGGTTAATTGACTAAACCAAATTGAATCAATGATGCCTAAGCCTATGTGTTATATTATTGTACCTAAAGTTTGGAATTATCTAAAAACGTGTCAATAAAACGTCAAAAGAAAATTCTTTTAGCGTAACGTAAAATGACTTTCGAATTGTGCACGAACTCATAACGTGCCCAAAAATTAAAAAATGTTTATAATAGGTGTGGGTGTTGGTCTTGGACACCAACTGCCTGCCACGACTAAATCAGGAACCTAATCTACCACTTTAAGGTTAATTTTTAAGTAATTATAGTTATCTTAATTTTTTAAAAATTGCCAAATTAGTCACCAATCATGTGATGATAGTGAATATTCCCTCAATCCAATATCAGTAATATAAATATAATACTTTCTAGATAATTAATAAATCTACCTACACATGTACTAACAGTATGTAAGGAGTGTACTGGCTAAAGATCCAATTTCGAGAGAGGCTTAAAATTGTAAAATGGATTTTGTGAGTAACAAAATATAAATAAATAAAATAAAAATAAAGATTATTTTTTTTAAGAAAAATGACTATTTCATTTATATTACTGAAAATTATCCAGCAGTAGCTAAAAGATAAAATTCGACACACAAGGCAAGTCCTAAAATATTGATTCAACCCATTCACATACACAAGAAAATAAAGTCACAAAAAGAGGAAAAAAAATGAGTTCCATTTTTTATTTTTTATTTTTCAACCTTTCATTTTTTTCCATATCTACTTTTCTATTATTTTCATTCCAATTTTTCAATATTCCAAAATTTACCATTAATACAAATGAAAACTCTCAATCTTCCCCAAAAATTTGTAATAACTTTGACTTATTTTCCCAATCTCTTGTTAATGAAAACTTGCTCATCAAAAAATTATAAAAAGTACCAAAATTCTATTTTGAAATTATTTAAATTTAGTTAGGCCTCATTATTTATTTTGCCTAGGTCCATAGAATGTCAAGAATAACAAGCGGGTACCTACCACTCGAATACATCCCTATGGTCCTAATTTGAGTTATTTTCGAGTTTTAACTACCTAAATAAAATAATTAATTATTTATTATTTTAATAATTTATTTTAAAACGATTTTATATTTTAGACCGTATGATTAATTTTGTAACTAATACCAGTTAAGGTCATTCACCAATCCTAGACATATTACCTTCCCCTAAAGTTTGTGTCTCATATATTAAAAATCTTTCTAAGTAATTAACTTCCAAATTTGGACTAAAAAACATAAAAGCTATTTTGTTCATGATTTAGACATGGCCTTAAAAGACATCACCAACCCTACCCTCCCAAAGTTTCAATCATCACCTCAAATTAACTTATATCCGAATTTGATTTACGCCACACAAGATGTGACAAATAGTTATTATTTTATCAATAATTTTTTTATAAATATTACATATTTATATATTTACGCCTTATACATATATTATACTAACTTAAATATCGTAGTATACTCGATCAAAAGTCCACGGGTTCTCCAAATCAAGTCCTCCATTGTTTCTTTCGCTTACACGGACTCCGCAGCCCGGTCCCCCGGGTCGGGGCCCAACGCGGATTAAGATTAACGCCAAAAAATACTAATGAGAAAGACTGCTACTAATTGGGTCGGTAAAGGTTTTGGCCCATCTTTCCCTTTTCTCCATCAATTTCGGCGACCACGGAAACCTCTCTGGTCAAATTATTTATCCACCACACATCTTCTTCTAGTTCTACTTCTAGATTTCCATTTTTCTCCTTAACTAACTCCCCACTATCAATATAATAACTTTAGTTTCCAGGAAGTTTCTGTAATTTAAGACTCGCCGGCCAGTCTATTTTGTCATTACAATAAATTCCCCCTCATAATAATATATATATATATATATATATTTTTAGTACAAGGAGGATGCCGAAATTTAAATGATATAAATTCTATTAATTTATTTTTAATATGAGTCGGACTTCATACTCTTAAATACTTCTAGTGTGATTTGGTGTGATTTGAACTTATGATCTTGGTGTGCTTCTAACTGTTTTCATGTTATCTAACTCATATGTGACTCAATTTAGTAACATAAAAATAAAAATAAATCTTCCTATACAAATAATTATGCCAAAAATTAATATGCATTTCAATTTTCAAGTTTTAATTGAATGTGAGCGAGAATTTTAAGGTTGATCTACCATCTACTCCTTCGCTCTTAAATTAATACTCTCTCGTCCCATATTAATAGATATTTTAGAGCTTTCACTGTTATCAAGAAAGATAATAATTAATAATTTAGTCAAGTAAGTTTTTCTTTTTTATCCAAATTTATAGAGGAAATTACTAGTGAAATAGGTTGTTAGGTGGTAAAGTTTAATACACTCATTGATAATGGTAAAATATCAATTAATAAGGGAACTTTCAAATCCTAAAACTTCTATTAATTTGGAACGGGAGAGTAGTTCTTTTTTTACTAAAAATATTATTAAATATTTTTGTATTTGATATGTTTTTTAGTATTAATACATTGATATTTTCTTTTTGAGCAATGAATACATTGATATTTGAATTAATAGCGAATTATAATAACATGTCACATACTATATTAATACTTTTATTTATAAATAAATTACAGATATTTATATTAAAGAAAAATTAAATTAAACAATACTTCTATTATCCAAAAATATAGTAGGAGAAAATGCTACAACCTACTCATTAAAATAAAATAAAACAAATATTTATCCAGTTGGAATGATATTTTTGTTACAACCTACACGTAATTATTACTTGATGCTATCATTCACACGCAAAACTTATGCCATTTTCAATTTTCATAATCTTCAACCCCTCTTTATAAACCCCACCCCTTTTCCGGCATTTTCACACACACACACCAAACCGAATTTTCAAACATTTTAATCCATTCTGTCTCTGCCGCAAGCATGGGGAATCTGATCTCATGCAGCAATCTCCCAACTCCGATGATGAGAGCCACCAGGGCCGCCAGGGTTATCCTCCCCGGTGGCGAAGTACGGCAGTTCCGGCAACCCGTCAAGGCTGCGGAGCTCATGCTCGAATCGCCCAATTATTTCTTGGTTAACTCGTCTTCTTTGAACATGGGGAGGAGGTTTTCGGCCCTTTCCGCCGACGAAGAGTTGGAGTTGGGGAATGTTTATCTTATGTTCCCTATGAGGAGGCTGAAATCTGTCGTCACCGCGGCCGACATGGCGGTGGTTTTGATGGCGGCGAATACAGCTGCACGGCGAATTGCGGGTGGCAGGGTGGAACCTGAGGTGGTGGCACCGCCACCGCAACAGGCGGCTGTGGTGGAGGTTGAAGACGGTGATCGGAATGACACTGGGCGGTCGAGATTGAATGCAGATCATGGGTTTGAAGAGTTCCAAAATATGGAGTACAGATTTAGGTTATCTTCATGCAAATCAAGGAAGCCTATGCTGGATACAATTACAGAAGAGCCCATCTTTTCCAGATAATTCATTCATGAACTTGTGTAATGGATGAGATAGTATTTAGGGGGAATTAAATATTTACAATTCCTATTTTGAATTTTCTAGATTATAGAATCAAAACTACTCCTATTTAGCATTTTTCACCATATTTTTCTAAAAGTTTTCTTTTGAATTTGGTATGCTTTTCTGGGTACAGATTGATGGGCTTGACCTGGTCAAAACCTGTGCTAACGAACCGAGTCATTTAGTTACCTTCTTTAGGAGTTATTCAGATCATCATGTAAAGTCATTTTTTATTTTACCGCCAATCAATTAATAAAGATTCAACCCCTCTCTATTTATTTCATAGAAATGAAACTAGAGCGAGTAAAGCGGGACAAATTGGAAAGGAGATAAGAATGGAGCTGATATAATTATTAGTTATCCGTCATGAGAAAAAATATTTTAACTTATTTTTGACTTAATCAAAGGAGGAGGGTGAATGTATGGTAACATTTGGTTATTTAATTTAAATTCTCTTTTGTAATAGAATATAGTAAAGTTTTTTTTTTGAAAAAAATAATCACAATAAAATAAAATTAATGATTATAGTATTTATTGATAGTTTATTTATGCGAATGATTTTAATTATTTTTTTATTTATAAAGCTGCATAGATTATTTGCATTGTACCTATTATCACTAAACACGACGAAAATATTATGTGTGTGAGATAACAATTTCATAATGATCTGCACCAACCCATACGCTCCCATTTTTTCTCCATGGGTAAGTAACCATGTGTGTAGGGGTATAATCGATAATTTAATAGCAAAAGTAATAAAAAATCTAATATAGAATAAGATTTCTAAAACTACAGGATACGGCTGATTAACTGATGTTTCAAAATTTAATGTTGGTTCGTTGGAACCATATAAAGTGATACCCAAAACTCACATTAAGAGAAAAACAAAACGTTGTGTACAAAATAAATTTTGTAGCAGAGTACATACGCTTTTTTTCTCCCCACATAGATAGAAGTATATAAACGGGAATAGTCATTTTAATATTTACATGTGGAATAAGAAAGTTAATCAATACCTTATCTTGTATTAAAAAAATATATATATATATATATTTATCTACATTTATGCTTTGAAATGGGCATTGTTTAAAATGGGTAGACAAACAAGGGGTAGAGTTGAAAAACATTCATTAACTACAAAAATATAAAATAATAGATAATAAATAAATAAAATTTAAAGTGATTATTATTTATAACGGAAGGGGCAAAGATTTAGGAGCCATTCAACCTACATTTTTTAGTCCTGCGGCAGACTCACGAAATTGAGAAATGATATTTATTTTTATAAATTATTTTTACACATTTGTTATTTATTTAATGGCGGTTACTATGGTTAGAAGTAGATAACTACTAAATGTCACACTGTCTAAAAATAAAATCATAAAGTTACACCCATCCTTCCTTCACACTAAAAGGGCCAAAATTAGCATGAAGTGATGGGAGTGATTGATTTTCTTTATCGTCGTAAAATTATTTTTTAATAGGTAAATTTATTAATATAGGCTAATAATCGATCCCCCACCCCCCAATCTTCTCATATTTTGCATTTTTTCAATACAATACCATTTTTATTCTAATTCTGTAATTATAATTCTTATATTTATCATTACAATCGTTAGGTTACCTTGTTTCTTTCCATATTCTAATTTTTTAATATATTCTTATAATATTGTACTTATAATGAAGCATTAGAAATTTATATAATATTGAAATAATAATAGTAATCTATAAATAATATTTTTATAATATTAAATAATATCCCCTCTATTTATTTTTATTTGATGACAGATTAAGAGAATACAAAATCTCTCATGTTACCCTTTTTAATTTAATAATAATTACTTATCGTACAACAGTAATTAACTACAACAAATAATGTACACAAAAATTACAATAGAATAGGTGAAAAAAAATTAACTGCTATGGATTTAATGTTTAATGTATTGCTTAAAAATAAAAAATGTATGGAGTTATTACGTAAATAAGTTGTTAACTTGATTGATCCAAAAACAAGTCATATTCTTCTGAATTTGATAACTCGAGGCCTGCTAGTTTAGTTAGTGTATGGGCCTTACTTACATACTATCTACAGAGTATAACCCAATGGGCTTAGTGTTTTCTTGCCTATGGGCCTCATACTTTGGGTGATGACTTGGGTCACCTTTTGATGACTTCCAAGGACCTTTTTTTTTTAAAAAAAAAAAAACCTGAAAAAGGGATAAAAATAGTCCTAAAAATAAAAGTAACGAATCGATTTTCATGGGAAGCGAAAAATCCAAGGAATAAATGTCGCATGGTGAATAGTAAAAGCAGTTAATTTGAGTATTTGACTGCATCTATGAAGAGCAAATAAAAGCAGTTAATTTTGTGTTGTTTTTCAATTGATGGGATTTTACGAGGCGTTTTTCTATCAATACTACGAGTTGGTTTTCGATTGGTGGGATGGTGTCACAGATTATTAATAGGAGGCGTTTCTCTATCCATATGATTTAAGTTAAAAATATTTCACAACTTTTTTTTTTTTTTTAATTTTACATTTTTAAGCATTAATTTTTATTTTTAATCCTTGTACCAATTTCTAAAAAGTCAATACTAAAAAAATACATACCAATTAATTAATCTTTTTAGTCGATTAAAGAGTTGGTGAATATTTGAAGATACGTCTAAATATTTGTATATGGAATTCGTGGGATTTGTAAACGAAAATATTGCAGTCAAAGTGGTTTTGTGGACTACTACTCCCCATGCAACAACGTTAATTGTATCATTCTTCTTTGATTCCAGTGAAAGTTGAATAATCTCATAAACACGATCAACTACTCCATTAATTCTCACCAAATTATTATGCTTATAAATACTGGGTTATTTTCACAATCATAACCCAATCCGACCAAAGTTTGTACATCAAAATCTATATTATTCTTCTGGTATTGCAATGGATAACAAAGATGTCAGCGGCGGCAATTCTAACGTTGTGAAGGCTACCAGCAGTGGTTCCGGCAATGTTGGCTGCCCTAGCAATGATAGCGTCATGAAAGCTCCGGGGACCGGTGGTGCAGCTTATATTAACAGGGATGAATTTGAGAAGAACCCCAAGCCGTACTTTGACAGCCTGCATGCTAACCAGAAGGCTGATAAAGGGAAATGATTATGTTATTGCTGTTATGAGATTTGATGTTTTAAGTCTCTGCTATAATAAATTTGTTATGGAGTAATTCTGATTTTGGAATATATAATAATATAAGTATCAAATTATTACCATTATCAACCTTGATTTTTACCATTTTTAAATAAACATTGATAACCACCACTTGTACAAGGTAATCAATGACTTGTTCATCTTATCAAACTACTCTTAAGTTTGCAACCAAAAATAATCTTCCAAACAGCTCTTAAGTTTAACATGGATGAATAAAAATGGCCATAATCTATCATTTTCTTGACTAATATAATCACAAACATAAAAAATAGTGAAAGCGAAGCGAGAAATTTTCCACGTATAAAAGAAGCAATGGTGAAATAGCTTGCGTAGGAGACATGTGTGGCCTGGTTTAGTGTGTTCTTTTGTTTGAGTTTAGTCGTTTAGCTTGAATTAGAGAATTTCATGCATCAAGCATAGATCTAAAACCCTCAAAGTTTTGCAAATGTCGAGGGTGATAGAGAAGCACATGTCACCACATGAACTGTTGCATCATCTTCATTTGTACACGTCCGGCCCTTAGGCAACTTTCCAATATTGATGATCATGTACTTGTTCTTGTACTCCCTCCCTATGTATTTATCTCTCGTTTTATAAGTTTTAATTTGTTTATAATTATCTCAAATTTTTAGATAAATCAGGTAAAATAGATTTACTATTCCTATTTTATCCTCATGATATAACAAATACAATCAAACTCTCGTGAACTATTAATTACGGTAACTTTTGTATTTTTCACTTAAAAAAAAAAAATACTATCCTCCTCCTATACTACTACGACTCTAATGGCCTTTTATCACTAGTTGGCCATATTAGAAAATTTATGTTCAAATTATTAATTATTGTGCATGGGTAAGTTAGGAATGAGTTAATTTTTTATAAATTATATTTAGATGAATAGTTACTGTACATTGGTAACATTCCATAAACTATTTAATTAAGGGTAAATTTTTTTATCAAACTAAATCAATGATTAACTATAATTCTTAATAACAGTGCAAATGGTAAAATGACAGATAAATGCAGACGGAGGGAGTAATAGTCTCTTTAAGAATTGCACAATTATTAAGGACATGATTAAATGATTGGATGCATTAGTGGATTTGCCTTATTTACCCTTAATCAATAAATGAGTTCATACTTTAAATGGTAAATATTTATATTTTCAATGGAAAAAAAAGAAGGATAAAAAAGGGAAAAGTTATTGATGATACCTACAAAAGTGTAAACAGACTATTAAAAAAAAGACAAACTCAAAAGTCTAATGAGAGACGGAAGGAGTATATGGGAGAAAATTTAATTCTTATATAATAGTTCTAAACCTATATTGCTATATGTCATGTGTACAAGTAGAGGGAATTGATTGGTTATGGAGAAAAATAGTGGGTCATTCAAGAAGATCACAATAAAAGAATAGTTTTAATATAAGTTGATAGGGATACTTTGCCATGTGTATCTAGGATTATAATATAATTTGTCCAAAGAATTAAGGTTCGCTTTTGGGATGGCTAGTATACTATTGTGGTAATAAGATGGTCAGGGACAAAAGCAGACTGACAGTTAGAAATGACCTGAGGGACGACAATTCTTAGGCGATTAGCTAACTGCCTTAGATGCTTATTTGTACAACACGTTATATAAACTAATAAGGCAGAATTGTGACACCTATTTATGTCTTTTTTTTTAAAAAAAATTTGGAAATAAGAAATATACGAGCGAAATTCAATGAAGATAATAAGTGACTCTGATTTAAGATTTTTTAAAATAAACAAAAACCTATTAAATGCCAAAATTTTTTAAAGAAAATGTAACTCATACCATCCGAACTTGGGGATCTATAAGAGTGCATAGATTTTGAAATTATGTTGCTTCCGTTGCGTTCATCCTTTCAATCATGTTATGAGAATTTCTACATAGCAATATTCTCAACAGGAATAGCTTTCAGTTCACAGTTTGGGGTGCCATCTATCAAGAGCTTGCGCTATGCTAAAAGTTGAGAATAAGACTTAGAAAGACTAGTACTTTGTGATGGTTTTGAATGGCTTAAGCGTCTTGTTATTTTCCTGGCAGTGAGTATCAAGTTGCATTGGAACCTGAACTAAAATACATGGAATTAGCCTCGGGGAAGGAGAAGCCGAGGTGTTTGATTCAGGAAATGGAGGGGATAACTGGTGAAAAGAGGCAGAATCTGTATTATTGACGTTTGGTTGGGAGGCAGGTGAGAGACAATAGTAACGATTGGGACAAAACAGTTGATAAGGTGGACGATAGTTGACTGGATAGAGGATTGGAAGGGATAGAATTAGGGATAGCAGAATATGAGGAAATTCATGATAGGTTCGGGAGATAAGGGCGAAACCGGAGCGAATAATCTCTCTCTCTCTCTCTCTCTCTCTCGCGCGCGCGCGCGCGCTTTCACTCTCTTCTCTTCTTCCGTTTCTTCTCCCAGTGGCGCCATGCCACCTGCTTCATCCTCTGCCTCGTCTGTGTCCTCCGCCCAGGCTACCTAACTTCTTCTTCCCCTATTGGTCGACCGATCAACCTTCTTCCTTCCCTCTTCCCGATTTTCCCCCTAAAAATTGAAATCCTTTTCAATTGATTTTTCCCCCCAAAAACCTTGATTCAGGTCCTCTTTCAACCGTATTCCCTCTGCCGAGCTCCAGTGCTTAGTCCGACCCTTCATCATCCTTCTTCCCATTCCAATCAATTTTTTCCCAATACCCATTTTTATGCCATCTTGTTGATTTTGGAAAATCCAAGAGGAAAACAACTTCAATTTTTTTTATACATCATCCGATTGGTCAAAAAAGAGGAAAAAGAAAAGGAGAATTGATGTATGGTTGATGAAAATAAGAATCTGCAAAAGCCTCCTACTTATTTGTTTTCGGAACATGCATTTTGTATTAGAAATCCTGTTCCTATCTTTCATTTTTAGTTTTGTGCTTTCGTGGCTTTGAAGGATGGAGTTAGAAATTTAATGTCTAACATAATGAAGTCATTTTATTCCAAAATGCTGGTTTTGTGTTCATGTTTGGGTTTTCTATTCTAAATACTTTATTTCCAGGTAGGATTTTGCCCCTTTCATTGTCTATCAAGATGAAAATTGCTCACGGTCTTCCTTTCCTTCATGAGGAAGCACGAAATTTGAACAGTTCCACTGTAAGCTCCCCTCTGAACTTTGAATAGGTCTTTGATTATATTCTTATTCCCTATGAACTTTGTATAGGTCTTTGATGATATTCTTATTAGTGGCATCTTCATGAATAAGGGAAATCACAGGCATACATATTTGCTGCGATTCTATTAGATAAATCATATGAAATTCTTGTTTATTATTTTAATTAAGTATTTTTTTGTAATATATTATTTATAATTGTAATTATAATTAATTCATAATAAAATTTTAAAAATGATATATTATTTAGTTCTGAAAAAATATAATATTAATATAAATTAAAATTTGGGGAAAAAACTATAATGACACCATCAAGTTTCATAAATTATTATGTAATAAATGCAAAAATATATTTTCATGACATCTTAAAAAATGTAGTTAAACATTATTTATAAATATATTTATAAGTGTCATAATATATTTTAAAATAATAAATAAAAACATTTTTATAATGTTATTATAAACGTGAAAGTGACTTTAAAGAGTTCGTTCTAAAACATTTTAAAGTGTTTTACAATATATTTTTGGCCAAATTGCTTTTTTGTCCCTCTTAACAAGGGTAGTTGCGCTTTTGGTCCCAAATAATAGTACGATTACACTATTGGTCTCTTAATATTTTTTTATTAGCATTTTTAGTCATTTTTTATGAAAAATTTTAGAAGATAATGGATTAACTCATTTGATCGCTAGTCAAACCTAATTTTTTTCTTCAAAATGATTTGTACCATGACGTTTTTAACCAATTTTATGATCCAAATCCTCATGAATATTCAACCAATTTAGGGTTTCGACCGTCATTTTGGATTGTGAGTCGATTTAAATGGGTTAAACATTCATGAAGAATCAAGCCATAAAATGAATTGAAAACATCATAATACAAATTATTTTGAAGGAAAAATTAGGTTTGACTTGCGATTAAATAAGTTAATCCGTTATTTTCTAAATTTTTTCATAAAAAATGACTAAAAATGCTAATAAAAATATGTTAAGGGACTAATAGTTCAGTCGTATTATTATTTAGGACCAAAAGCACAACTACCCCTATTAAGAGAGACCAAAAAAGTAATTTGACCTATATTTTTTCATTGCACTAACCTATCATTACTTTGATTCAATTGTTATATAGTAGTTCTAGAGTTATATGGTAAAGTGTTATTTCGCAAGTGACAACAATGGAGATTGAGGGACCACAACATTAAATGACAAAATATTATTTCTAATAAAATGTTAGGAGTATGCGACAAGGTGTCTTCTAGTATTACGATATAATTTGTGACTTTGATTTTGCAAAACACTTCTTAAAAGTGTTTTTATATCTTTTATGTCATGATAATTAACATTTTAAAACACTTTTAATTGTAGTAGTGATCTTAACAAAATCCTCTTCGAGAGTAATTTAAGTGGCTTTACCATAGCAGGTAGGAATGTCTGCCATATATGCATTTAAGCCAGATTTTCACCAAAAGAATTTGTCCAAACAGCTCTTAAGTTCAACATGGATGAACAAAAATCGCCATAATCTACCACTTTCTTGAATAATATAATTTTAACTATAAAATATAGTGAAAATGGAGCGAGAGTTTTCCACGTATAAAAGAAGGCATGGTGAAATAGCTTGCGTAGGAGAGATTTTTGATGTGGGGCGAACAGACTTTAAATTTTTAAAGAACGGAATTACAGCGTCATGAAGAACGGACATCGACCAAAATAACCCTATTAAAAAAAATTCTAATCATTTCGGGTGCCAGACATCCCAAACTTCCTCTCTTGTCACAATGTAATGCCGTGTGGCCTGGTTTGGTTGGTTTTTTTGTGGGAGTTTAGTCGTTTAGCTTGAATTAGAGAATTTCATACATCAAGCATAGATTAAAAACCTCAAGTTTTGCAAATGTCGAGGGTGATAGAGAAGCACATGTCACCACATGAAATGTTGCATCATCTTCCTTTGTACACGTCCGGCACTTGGCAACTTTCCAATATTGATGATCATCGACTTGTTTGTTCTTATATATTGGAGAAAATTAAGGCATTTTTTGTTCGCTTTTTGGATGGATTCTTCTCGTATACTATTATGGGAATGGAATTTGATATCTTAAAATCATTTTTCACTCTTTTTGAATTTTGATTATCGATCATCTGTTTTAAATAGAATAATTATTTTTTTGAATTTTTGTTCTATCTTAAAATTAGGATTTTATTTTTAATAATGTTCGAAATAGAATTTTTACTGTATTTGTCAAATTTGGGAAAAAAACAAAAATCAAACTATTCGCACATGGGAATTACACACGGCTATAGTATCTAGATATATGTCTAGAAGTTTATTGATAGAAACAATTTTAGATTCTTATTTTATTTTCTAGTACATCTATTTTATTTAATTTAGGATGGTCGTTTTGGTATGGAAAAAAGAACACATTTACCACTGATTTAATAAATCACAAAAAAGGTCTCCATTGCTTTAATGAAAATCAATTATACCACTTATACATCACAGAATTATAGTGTTATTTATTAAATTAAAATAATATAAAAATAAAATTATTATTTTCAAACAAATAAAATATTATTTACTAATCCCTCAATAATTTTTTTTTGAAAATTCTAAGTACAAATTATATATAACTATAATATAAAGGGTAAAATATAAGTATTTACATTAAAGTTTTAGAAACTGAATTCTTTCTTTTTTCTTTTTTTTTAAAAGAAAGTTTGAAAATATAATAATTTTATTAGACAAAAAATTAGGTAGGTAAAGAAAATGCTCAAAATTACCATGAGATGTTCATTCCTTTCAATGTTTTCTTGTCACGTTAGCATTCTAATACCCTCTTTAACTAGAAGATTACTCTAAATACAATGTTTCTTGTCACAGAATTTGAAAATAAATAATTTTAGTTTTTATTATCTTTTTAAAAATTATTTTTACTATAGTTACAATGATGTATAACAATTAAATATGTTGCCTATTTGTATCAATATATATATATATATTATTGCCTATTAAATATTTTCCCCTAATTATTAAACCACCCTATAACTTTCCTCATTTTTCAATATCAACCCCTCTTTCCTTCCTCTTCTCCCTCATGTTCTAGTACTCCCTTCCTCTCATCTCCCTCTGTCTCCCACACTCTCCTCCCTCCCTTCTCTTCATCTTTCATCTTCTTTCTTTTTTTCGCCTCTTCGATGACCTCCGAACCACTTTTTCAGTTAGTCACATCAACTGTTCATATTGACAATCGAAATTAAAATTTGACTCTCTTTTAATAAGAACGCAAGTAATTTTTAATATTTTTTATCGATGACTGATGCATTTTTCAATCATATACAGTCGTGACCAAAAAGTAAATTTGACCATGCACATTGCATATTAGGTTAGCAATTTCTTTAAAAAAAAAGTCAAGGGCAAGAGTGATCAAGAGTGGACGATGATTAGTAAAAAAGATGGTGAATAACAACACCCTTAAACATTAACAATGTAATATAGATATATAAAATAAAGAATCTAAGTAAAAACTCATTTTTAAGAATGAGTCGGCCTATTTTTAAAGTTGCATAAAATTCATAACAAGGCCGATATTTTTATTTTTGGCAAGCAATAAATGAATGAAAACGAAAGGAAGTGGATGGTAACATTTCTACATATGTAAATGGTAGTCTAATAACTATATTGCAAAATAGTCTATTGACAAATGATAAAATTATATTGGTTAGAGAATCAAATAATGAGCATTAAGAGGTCTACAATATTAAAGTGATTGTATAATGTATACAATAGACTATTTTGCATGATAGTTCAGGAATATGATACAAAATGTCAATATTTCTTAGTGTGATTAAATCAACTCAATTAAGAAGTAATTAATAGTTTAATTAAATTGTGGCAGCTACTACTAAAAAGATTGAGGTTAGCCTTTATCCGGCATTTTATATCACAATCCATAAAGTATCATGCAAGATAGTCAGTCCATTGTATAGAGTTTATAATTACTTTAATATTGTGGGGTCCTTGAATGCCATTATTTTCACTCTAACCAATATAATTTTGTCATTTGTCATTTGTCTATATGCAATGTATTCTTTAGACTACCATTTAAGGATTAATTTTATCCTATTCTGGCAGCTAGGCTAAACTTGTAAGTATAGGAAGATTACCCTCATAATAATATTACGTATATAATATAAATAAATTATCACAATTAATGAGTCAAAATATGACATTTGTCTCATTAAAAATACTAAGATAGTACAAACAAGAGGTCGTAAATCTGGTTTTACATACTATATTGTCTAAAGTGAATTAATGTTTAATTACGACCAATTAACTTCCAAATCCCAATTTTAAAACATTTGATTGACCAATTAACTACCTGATTCAGATCAAGGTTCACGTACATACCCCCATTGAAATTTCTCAAGGGAATCTCAACATAGAATTTCAAGATTTTAGTATCCCCAATCAATTATATTACACCTTAAAAATTAAATTATTTAATTTGGTGATCTGGAAAAGTCTTACCTAGATTCTGATTAATGTGAATTCTTTTTCTTGAAAAAAAAAAAAATTTGCATAAAACAATGGTTGGCGGCCACGTCTATCCTTCATGAGATGCTTTATATATAAAGCAAAGGTTAGGTGCAGCTATACCCAGAAAAAATGCAGTTAACTATCTCCATCAATCCAAACATGGCTTCAACTCCGCCCCATAATTTCTTCAAGATATCGACAACATCCAAAACCCCAAAAAGACTCAGAAAATATCAACCAGTTCGGTCCCAACTATTTGGTGATGAAGGTGCTATATCTCTCTTTCTTTCCCATTCTTCTTGAATATGAATACCCGTATTCTGAAATTCGAGTTTTATTTGAAATACTGATCGGAAGGGCTCTCTTTTCTTCTTGATTTCCGCTATGCATGCTTATATTTCAAGTGGGATTTTTGCAGAAAACCTTGGAAAAAACAAAATGGGTTTGATCCATAACATTTTTGGAAATCTTTTCTGTTCTTCTTGTTGCAGGAAAGTCAGGGAATTATAATATTGTGGATGCAAACATGAACATCCTGAGGAGGAGGATTGAGCAAGAGAGAATGAAGGAGAATTTAAACAGGGCATATTGGCATCGATACGATAGAGAACAGATGAACGGATGGATATATAAGGCGGCGGCAGGGTACGATGACGCGTACAAGAAAGGTGTTTTTTTTAAGGAAACCTTCGATCTTGTAGCGTCGGCCGCCAGCAGCATCGGCCTTGTCCTCTTAACCGGCTCCATTTTCGTTTTCCTTTACTCTCTTCTTTTGCACCACGTCAACTTCCACACTTGAGCAGGGGACGGCGCCGGTCGTCCGAAACCAAACTTTTCTCTAATAGTATTTTTTAGCCGAGTTTCGAACAATGTTCGTTCTTCATAATATACAATTTTGCTTGTCAAAAATTTAAAGTCTGTGTAACCCCAGAACTTGAGTAGAATTAGACAGGTGATGGATTGGATTCATGGACGATGCTAGAGAGCAATCGATGATTCGATACCAGGATCTCATCATGTATATAAATTAGGGAGAAATGTATGCATTGAAATAATATTTTTAATATCAATGATTGACTATTTCATTTCAAGAGGCACATCACAAATATCGGCAAAATATGTTATGCATGTGTGATTGGTAATACTTGGCTGAGAAAATTAATTCCGTTTTAAAGTAATAGATTTATATATTATAGTATTATTTTATGAGCGAGTTACATGGTTTTGATACCGTTAATTTTAGGTTCAAAAATATTAAATTCTCAAAAATGAAGGGTGGTATTGTAATTAACTAATCATAATTTCAAAGACTAATTAATTTGTGATGAAATTTGTACCCAAAAAAATTGTGATGAAATCGGGTTTAATCTCACTAAAGCATGCGTCAATCTATTCTAAGAATTGGTTAATGTAAAGGGCAATTATTGATAACTAGGTTCAATTAATCTAAGGCTAATTAATTAGTCCAAATATCAGCTTTTTTCCTTCTTCTAGTTGAGTATAAATTAAAAAGAAAAAGATTAGGTTGAGTATAATCAAATTGCATAGTCTTCAAACTCAAGAACTCCCAAATATATAATTTAACGTTATTTATATATAAATCCTACTCAACGAAAAAAACAAATAGAAAATCTGAAACAAGTGGGATTTAGAATGTGACACCTCACCCTCAAAACATACGTATGGAATTATCTAACCATTAAATTATCTTTAAATTAAGTACTCCTTCCAATCCTTATTTATTTGTTATTTTAGGAGATATAATTTGTCCTTTATTACTTGACGTTTTACAATTATTTAGGTAACTTTTTAATTTTTCTTCTTCTATTTTTTCTTGGGATTTGTGAAATTAAATTCTACCACTTAATTATCTACTTTCTTCATAACCAACTTACCCTCTCTCCAAATTAATTGGGGGTAAAAAATAACACTTACTCAACTAAATCAATACTAACTACATTTTCTTGATAACAGTAAAAAGTGTAAAATGACAGATAAATGAGGATGAAGGGAGTAATATGTAGAAGTGCTTATAACTAAACCAAAGTTTATGATTGAACTAAATCCTAGAAATAATGAGACAGTGTACAATGTACTTATTTATTTATTACTTCATGTTTAAGGATTTGGTAAACCTAGCTAGGTGGACCAAAGCATCAACCTTTAATTGTCAATTTCATTGTCTTAATTAGTGTCTGTTTGCACATTAAGTTGGGCTCAGAGGTAAGTAATAGATTAGTCCACCTGTCTATTACCTATAGAAGAGAGAATTAGAATGATTCCCACCACTTAATTATATTTAATTGTTCACTAATATACAAGTGTTAGTGTATTAATCATCGATCTAAACAGTGAATTTGGGCACAAGTGCATGTTTAACTTTGTCACGTAAACCCCTTATCATGGACATTTATAAGTCAATTTTTGTCCGCTAATTACCTGTATTTTTGCTATCTTTTTGCTCACTTCCCTTTTTTTTTTTTTTTTTCCTTTCTTTTATGTTGGCTTATCACCTAAAATATATAAATTAACTCAATAAAAATATATATATAGATATACAAATTGCTAAACAGTATGAGAATCATCATCCAAACTTTTTCCTCAACAAAATGAAGAAATAAGGTGAGAAATGTAAAAACTAAAAAGTCACAGCCGAGGGATGTAATTATTTTTTTGGGTATTATTATTTTTTAAATAATATTAGTGTCTCAATTTTGGTAAATTTATTTTTTTTACTTAAAAAGTGAAAAAGAGAGTATTGTAAGAGGAGAGTGTTTAAATAAAATTAAAACAATGAAAAATAAAAAGTATGATGGTAACTAATAAAATTTTTATTTCTTTTAATCTTCTTACAAACTCTCACCTTCTAGGTTACTAATAATGATAGTTGATTAGTCATCTCATTTGTTTTGACATTACATTTAATCATTTTTTAATAGAAAAATAAGTAAACTAATGGAATACATCCTAAATTTTTAAAAAATTATATTTATAATATATTATATGTTATATATTATATGGCTACCGAACCATAAATCCCATCGAGACGATCTCAGTTCGTTGTTAGATTTTTTTAATTTATTTCTAATATTTAAAATTACGCGGTTTTGTGTCGCTGAAACTCCATGTTTCCTTCGTTGAAATATTTATGAATTTTTTGAAAATTTGTGTTGTTTAAACGTGAATATGCGTCAGTATATTTCAAATCTTACCCTATTGAATTTTTGTATTTAATTATTTATATCATTCTTGCCTTCTATCTCCAGCATGCCATTGAGTTTGAGTCAAAGTGGGGGTAGATCACACCGATACCGGGATCACTTAAGAGTATGACGGTCCTGAATTCGAATCCACATCAAAATAACAGATCACTCCGATACCGAAATCACTTAAAAGCACGAAGTCCTGAGTTCAAGTCACACAAATGCTAGATTAATTAGATTAATAGGTTAAAATCTTACCAAAAAAATAAAATATAAAAATAATACAAAATATGTCAATAAAAGGTGAAAAAAATTGAAAATAATATGAAATATAGATTAATATTTAATTTTACTTTTGCCGCCCATATTTATTTTATAATTTTATTACATACTAGAGTTATTTTTGAAAAAAATATGAGGTACGACCATCTGCACAAAGGGGCTACTCGCTTACATTAAACAATAAACACCATAAGTTAGTCTGATCTTCAATAGTACTTGTAATATGGCATCAAAAGAAGATTACAGTAATAGCTTTGGATAACAGCAACCAAAACTGAAGACTCCAGCAAATTATCCACAGCCCTTTTCTACTACCCTTTTCTACAACCACATAGAAATGAATTTACACAACGAGAGGTTGATACATACTACATTGGTTTCTAACTAAATCCGCTAACAGCAGCTTTTGTACTTAGATGTCCATGCTATCGAATATTTCATCATATTCCTCGTAAATTCGTTCATCCGAGGGAAAACCTTCAACTGCTAAGTTGCTGGAATATCAACAGTACAGTATTGTACCAAGATCAGTGCATGAAGACTTGAATGGAGATACCCATAGATAGGAAAGGAAATCAGATCACCTTAAACAGCTGAAACGGAAGCTGACTACTCGCTTTAGTTTCCTATTGTAGAAGAAGAAATGGTACGACCATCTGCAGAAAGGGGTGAGACGTGTGTTTTACGATATGTTGCAGCAAAGAAAAACTAAGAAAACAGCAAATGTATTATGAGTTTTACATGGCTCCTCTCTCAAGAAAGGGATCTGCTTCAGCCTCAGCATTGTAGCTATAAATTTCGCATTCTGCTAGTTGGACAACCTGAAATGCATAGTAGCAAACTTCTGTCAATTCTCTTTCTTCCACTTTTTGATTCTATTGTCCTCCTCTGATTGAATTAAAAGCCCACCTCATCCAAAGCCTTGTATACGATCTCCAAAAGTGTACAGCTCTCGTTGACCTCAAGCCACTCCTGCAAAGGAAGACGGACAAAATCCAATGGAGGACAAAGTGCAGATGAAGTAACCAAAAAGCTGAAGAGTCAACAGGACTTCCCATAATACCATTCATTAAAACGTCCCATTAGAATAAAGAAACGGAGACCCTTAAACATATTTTCAATTAACCATTAAGCAGTATAACAAAGAACACATACCAGAAACGAACGAGGACACTAATACGACATCCCAAAAGTAATGTAGAAATTACAATAGATATCTAGCATAGTTCATCAATACCAATCAGACACATTCAACCAAGAACCATGAATGATATGGTGATATATAGTTCAGGTTGTCAGCCATATGCAGTAACAAAGAGGTTCAGCATCATAATAGAAAAATCAAACAAATAGCACAATTAAGTAGACACAAAATACAGGAGGCATCCCAAACAGAAAGCAAGGATACCTTTGATGCTTCAAACATATAGATGTCAAAAATCTGCTTAAAGCTGTCCCAGTTCTCTTCATTGAAAAATTGGTGAGCTCTCACCGCACTGTCAAATCACAATGTTGGCAACTTACACCACCAAACAAGACAAACCACCACCATGACGTTTACCAAAAACCAGTAGCAATATAGAACAAAAAAGAAAACACAAACGAATGGGTTTTGGTTTTGGGAAATGGAGAGACTCGAACTCTCAGCTCCACTAAGAGCAACAGCTACCTGAACTGTCTGTCAAACCTTCTGACAACACTCCCAAGGCTGTTAAGGAAGGTTTATATAGTGGGATGCCATGTCGCCGATAAAGCTGACAGTGGCAGTGCCCATAAACCTCCTTGTCAGCAAACTGATACAACAAAAGGAACAGAATTACCTGAAGTCGTAATCCGGATACATGTGGTACAAAGTAAGAAGCAGATATATCAGCGTCCGTCGGCTGGTATAAAAGTTTTTAAAGATTAGTTAAACAAATTAAGCAACCATCAAAGCACAAGATAAATGAGTTAGAGTGAAATTAGCACCTGGAAGTATGTAGATATTCAACTGGTGAGGAAGAGTCGGTATCAGATGATTTTCCAAGATAATCAAGGATCTGGATTGCAACAACTTTTAAACATTCATTCAGAAAACAACTTAACCACACAGTCTGAACATATGGAGATAGAAAACAAAGAATGTTGTATCAAAACTTGCTGTCTCAAAAACACCAGATACCATCTTCGTTATTAAAAATCTGAGTCATATCTGGTGCAATGATAGAGGTGGAAACATGCAAAAGTAGAGATAACTAAATCACAAAACAAACATATAAATTTTCCCTCTTCCCCACCCACTTTGATCTCTATTAACAACACCAATATCATTACAGGTACATGGTTTAGCCTTTCTTTAGGAAATATGTGGAAACAAGTAAGCATGCAGAAGACGGCTTTCGGTAAAGCTTTTGGTCAGCCAATGACTTTACTCTCAACTGTCCCTGTGAAATATATTCATACAGTACGAGTTCTGCAAATGACATTACCTCACTCTCCAAACTCAGTGACAGCTTCTTATCTATTCCAGTATGTTTGCCTGAAAAGTGTACACCAAAATTTTAAGATTTTACTGTCCCCAAAAATTTCTGCAGCAAGATATGCTACAGTGACAAGTTATAAATTGTACTCACAAGAGTAAGCTTCTAGACATCCTTTGATAGTCCGCTCTCCAAGATTCACCTGGCTAAGGAAGTCATTGATGCTAGACAATTCACATGCAGATGTAATCGTTAATAAGCAAATGGAAGCAATTCCAGAGCAAACTACACTTAAACAGACTAATATGAGCAACAATTTAAAATAGCAAGTAATTCAAGACTCACCGATCAAGAGGCGTGTATTCCAAGTACTTCATGCTGAATAATCAGTAAAGAGGTGAGATCAGATGCTGCTTTTCCAGAGTGCTGCAGTCAACAGAATGATCTTGAGCTCATATACTTAAGGAAGCAGCAAAACTTATTTAAAGCTAATCATGTTCTTCTCAGTTTGTAGACATTGTGACAGATAAAACTCCAGCAAAAGACGGAGGGAGTATTAAAAAAATTACGAGTTATACCTTACAAAGAAAATAAACATTTGTCCAATCAGGACTGTTTATTTTTATGGGACTGAAGGGGTATAATTTATCTAAAAACTCTGGCATACTTCCACAAACTTTTCCGAGATCACCTGTAAAATCTATCCATCAACCTAGCTAGAAGTAAATGATCCTAGCTTAGTACTTAATAACTCATCTTAAAATGGTAATAAATGACTAAATGTCTCTCTTACATCTACACATTGAATTATCCGGCTCTGAAATCTAAATATTATCACACTCTCTCTCTCTCTCTCTCTCCCCATTTCTCCACTGGTATAAATAAAAAATGGACGCAAAAATCTACAAGGGTCAAACCAATATAATTCCAGAAGCAGCCTATGGAGGGAATAAAAACAGAAAGAAAAAAGGAAAACGAAAGAGAAAAAGCAATTTTAATCCCTCAAAATATTTTAGCTAAAAACACAAAGATTGTGTCAAGTAACAGATAACATTCATAATTGAAGAACAATTTCCATAACTAACAGCCAATCCAGAAAAACAAAACCCAAATCGAACACCATAAATCAAAACCTTCATGCATAGCATACATCAAGAACAGATCCATGCTCATAGTTGTCCCATTTCCAGTCAAAATTTAGATACAATAAAACAAAAAGAAAAACCCAACTGAACAGATCCAAGGAAATTCAGCACTGTCCGGCACAATTCATTCAAAACTGAACGAGGAATGAGCTAAAAAGCACCCAAAAAAAAAAAGAAAAAAAAAAGACGTACCCTTTTTCGCGGTATCGCAGAGAGGGAAATCTCGGTAGTTGAATGAAAACGGGATTTTCAACTACTGGGGCTTGGACTTTTGAATAATATACTTTTTTCCAACGGGGATTATTAGTATTTTAACAAGAAATAGAGAGAGAGAGAGAGAGAGAGAGAGAGAGAGAGAGAGAGAGAGAGAGAGAGAGAAGAGAGGGGAACCAAGAAGAACCCTGAACTCGAATATTCGAAATAATTAGGGCCTCAATTCTGTGATTGAAATTGAAGGTGATTTTGAAAAATTTCTATGATGATTATGGATGATCATCATGAACTTCCATCGTACGGATCGACGACGGCCAGAGAATGTTTAACCTTATCCGTTCGATTTTGATGCAGTGTGGGCTTTTGGAAGTATGACAAAAGTAACGTTTTCCTTTCCTACTGTACCCTTTCGTGAATTTATTTTGAGAAAAAATCATTTGTGCAAATAAACTCATAAAAATTTATTATTTATTTATTTTTATAAAATAAATTTTTTATTGATAACAAAATATTAAGAAACTCATTAAATTTAAAGAATATATAAAATCACTTAATCTATTATACAAAATTTAATAGTATTGAATAGATTATATAAGGTGCTGCTCGTATTTTTTTGTCTCGAAAAGATTATTATTTTCTAATACTATTAAAGAAATCTATATTTCTTTAAAAAAAAAAAAGAAAAATCTAACTCAACAATAGGGCTATTACACTTGCTACAATTGTTCCATTAATATCTAATATTACAAAAACGATTTCTAAAATACATCTAATATTACAATTAGACCTAAGTTCATGACAAAGGCATTGACTTAGCCCAAAATAATCATGAAGCTCAATAAGCCCAAAGATCCAAAGGCCATGACCTTAATTGGCTATACTAGGGCTTGTTTCATGCAAAGCAAATGTGGGATTATCTTTGAGAAAGTATAATTCAAACAGTAAGATATTGCCTATGGGCCTGATATTCGATATTGCATGAAAGAATAGGCTTAGAAATCGGACTTTAATGACTGGCCTGTCCAGCTCAGTGTCCCAAAAGCCCATGTTTTTGTGATTAAACATTTCTCCTATATATTGGACAGTTTATTTTTTCTTTATAATTAGTACTATTTGTAGTCCACTGTTTACTATTTATAATCCTATTTTTAAAATAATTTTCCTAAATTATCATTTTATTAATTTTTAAATAATTTATCAAAATTCAACAAAATGAATATATATTTTATTATCCCAACAAAATGAATATTATCTTAATTATTTTAAACATATTTAATCCTATAATAATAAATTATAAGAACAATTCTCACACATACAGTATTTTTTAGAAAAATAAAAAGATTAAAAAAAAGAAGGAAATGGGGGAGGAAAATAATAAAAAAAAATTTTGTGGTAACAAATTAATGAACAACTACTTGTGTTAATCGAATGAAACCCGGATCAATTACTAGAACCAGTATCATCACCATCACAGCCGTCTCTATGGGCATGATCGCAACAATGATTTTGATTTTCATCCTCGTGATCATCGTTGTCATTTTTATCAAAGGGTTTATTTTTGTGGAAAATGCATTATTTCTTTGAGGGATTCTTCATGTTACTATTATTGCAGAGAAGACAATGAAGATGACGATGACATGGGAAGAATTTGGGTAAGGCTAGAAGAAGAAGATGACGGCGTGAATTGCCACATTGTGGCTCTGGCCATCGTTAAGTGGTATTCGCGGGAAGAAAAATAATTCTAAAAAATGGGCAAAATAAATAAATAAATATATATGTGTAATTATGAACAAATTCTATTATGTTATTATGTTATTATGAGAATATGTTATGCACTAAGTAAAAATAATTGTTTCAGAATTCAAATGTTCTTTAATAAAACTTTTTGTGCAGAAATTTTTTCCAGGGTAGTATGTTGGTGGTGAAGTTTGAAAAGGAGAAGAAGAAATAAGAAAGAATGTTGATTTTTTTTTTTTTTTTTTTAGATGGGCATTTTGGATAGTAAACTTTGAAAATATGGCTACAAATAGTAGTCTAAACTGGAGTACTATTTATAGCCCACTTTTTATTATTTGTAGCTCTATTTTCAAAGTTTAATACCCAAAATATCCCTCTCACAAAAAAAAAAAAAAAACTCAAGATTCTTCTTATTTCTTATTCTTATTTTTCAAATTCCACCACCAATCATATTCAATTTCACCTCATTCTTTACCAATTCTTTTCAAATTGTGGTTATAAAACATGAAACCTTACCACCATATCATCATAAGTTCTTTCAGTTGAACTAAGATAGTCATATTACACGAATTTTAAAATCTCGATCAACACTGATAATGAACCTCCAATATGAGAAAAATTTCTACACAAAAAGGTTAATTAAAGAATATTTAAATTCTGAAACAATTATTTTTACTTAGTGCATAAGATATTCTCATAATAAAATAATAACATGATAGAATTTATTCATAATTACATGTATATTTTTATGTATTTATTTTGCCATTTTTTTGGAATTATTTTTCTTCCTGCGGATACCACTTAATGATGGTCAGAGCCACCGTGAGGCAATTCACGCCGTTATCTTCTTCTTCCAACCTTACCCAAATCCTAACCATGTCCTCGTCATCTTCCTTGTCTTCTCTGCAACAACAGCAGCAGGAAGAACCGCTCCAAGAAATGCTGCATTTTTCACAAAGATAAGCTCTTTGATGAAGATGACAACGATGATCACGAGGATGGAAATCAAAATTATTGTTGCGATCATGCCCATGGAGACGGCTGTGATGGTGATGGTACTAGTTCTAGTAATTGATCGGGGTTTCATTCGATTAACACAAGAAGTTGTTCATGAATTTGTTACCACAATTTTTTTTTTTGATTATTTTCCTCCCCTAATTCCTCCTTTTTTTAATTTTTTTATTTTTCTAAAAAATACTTTATGTGTGAGAATTGTTCTTATAATTGGTTATTATAGGATTCAATATATTTAAAATAATTAAGATAATTATGGAGATTGAATGAAAATTAAATAATGAATCCGTCTATCTTTATTGGGATAAAAAATATATATTTATTTGTTAAATTTTGATAAATTATTTAAAAATTAGTAAAATGACAATTTTAAAAGTTTGTTTCGAAAATATGGTTACAAATAGTAAAAAATGGGCTACAAATAGTAATAACTTTCAAAAATTTAGAGGTTGGGTTCACATTAGTGATAAATTTGTAATGCAATAATTTATTTTATTTTTTTATACAAAAATGACTCGAATTTAAAATCTATTATTTTAAATCGGGGTGGCGAGTAACAAAAAGATACTCATAAACAATCATTGAATACCCATGAGCAAAACTATAAAAGTTTCGGTTGTAACTCTACGGGAGTAGGCATCATTGTTTAAACCTTTAAGGTTTGAAAATAAACTATCATACTATTAATTTGATTCTGATAGCTGAATTTTCTTCCCAAAACATAACCACCTGAACAACTCTTTTGACCTAATTTTTTAAATTTAATGAGTTCTTGGACAAGTTTTATGGCCTAATAATAGAAGGATTAATATATTTTGGCTGCTTTGATGATTAATTTGTTAGTTAGCTATGTTTGTCAGATGATTTTAAAATCTTTGAAACCTTTTTTAATATATTTAAAAGTGATAATCTTACGCACACTTTGAAATTTAAGTTAGCGTTATACAACAAAAACATTTTGCACAGCCAAATTGCATAATTTTAATGCATTGAGAAAACGAAATTGGTGGTTCAACCACACTATTTTAACTATTAATTAGTTAAATCAAACTATTTCTGCCATTTAATTATGAGAGTAAGTACTAACAATTGCATATTAAAAATTGCTTATCATTATATAAAACAAAATCCAACTTAATTAGAATACATACAATATTTTTTATTGGTTTCGTTATATATATATATATATATATTTTTTTTTTCTTATTTAGTGTATGATTAGAATAAGGATAACAAATCTCTCTCCTATGAGTAACGAATTATCAATTTAAAAAATAAAAAATTAAGATCAAACAATCAAAAAATAACTTATATTTATTACTCATTTTTATCTATTTCAAATCGATAATTTCAAATTATTTTATCTATTTACAAAAAATAATCGAGTTGCTAGCTCTAACTGCATTTATAAACAAGGGTTTGATCATTTAGGTCAAAAAAGTTTGAGAATATTGTTGTTCGTCGTTTTGATAGTTGGGGAGGCCGGGAAAGAATAATGGAGGAAATGAATGGTAGGACATATTTGACTTGTTGTTGATGTCAGAAGGTCCATATTGGTTTGAGAAGTTTACCAACCAAACCAATGAAAATTTTGGATGGCAGAGCTGAAATAAAGCCCACTTCATATTTTTCAAAACGACCTCCACCAAAACAAAACTACAAAAACTAACCCACTAGCAATGCCTAATAAATAAGGTTTTTGTGGAGGATCACAAGTCAAAGATCTCAGCTGAAAATAGATACATTTTTAATTTAATATATATTTTTTTTATTTCAAAAGATTTTATTTGTCAAAAAGATTCAAGGAGAATGGCATGCACTTGATTAAAACAAAACTCACTTATATGTGTACGAGTCGATATTCCTAAACGATTATGGTTACATGATAAACCTTTTAAATAGGGTTTGTATTTATAGTTATGAAATCTTGTTTTCTAAAATATGAGTTTGTATAGAGTTTTTGTTTTCTGAACAATCGAAATTTATTTTCTGTTTTGATAATATGTTCGTATTAATACATAGATTTTACCAAATAAATTAGATGAACTTTGAGTTATTACATCCTGAATGATTTTTTGGGAACGAGTTTCATAAGAAGATTGTGAATTTGTGATTATGATATAAGAAGTTGAATTTGTAGGGGAAAAAAAAAAAAAAAAACACGAGTCAATACAATAGAACGAGGATGGACGTATTCAAGCATGAGTGGAGGAGGTGCTCTTTTGCCTTAAAATTTGATGGCATTTAGGGTTTTACTTGGTCATATATAGGACACAAGTGCGACCGGTTCGCGAGAACAATGGAACCAGAATGGAAATATGACTAAACCCACAAACCCTCCATTTGCTTTCTTTGCCTGATTTTACTCAATTATGCTTCCTTTTTGTTTTTCTCCCTCTTAACCTTTGTTTTTATTTATAAGTGGAATTTTAGTATTAGTTGAATAGTAGATTTTTCTGGTTTGATTTAGAGATATTTAGATTATTCCATAGATGTTATGTTAACAAGAAAATATAACAAAGAAAAAATTTTATATGCGAACCCTTCTTACTTAATTTATTAGTACTTATCAGTTGTTTTTTTGACAGGCTACTACTCTAGCCTCTTGCTTTGTATTTGCGTGATTTTTGGTTGAATGATTTTTCTTCATAATATGTGCAAGTTGTTTCTATGAAAAGAAGTGATGAGTTGGATGAATTGAAACTATTTGGCTGGTGAAAACTAACATCTTTTCCCAAAATCAACTCGAAAAAGTAAGAAGAGACCATTTTTTATTGTAGTTCTTTCTTGGATGCTAGATTCTTGTAGGACTACTCGATTAGGCAAAAATATTTTTGGTTCCACGTTTGCTATTACACTTTTTAAAATTATATATAATTATTCATTCATTTCTAATTAAAAGATTTTAAATTATAAAAAAATAATGCTATAAATACATAAAAGTCGATAAAAGCATCATAATTTACACAATCGTTACATAATAGTTATAAGTGTACATTACAAAGTGTTATTCGACAAATGGTAGAATTACATTGACTAAGAGGATAAATAATAAATATTGAGAGATCACAAGAAATTAAGATGTTAGATGGACCTTCGACAAATGGTAGAATAACATTGACTAAGAGGACAAATAATAAACATTCACATGTCACAAGAAATTAAAATAAGGTATTTTTGAGTACTATAATATAATTTACGTAATTTATGTGCACTAAAAATACATAAATCGATAATTAACAGATGAGTCCAGGGGTATTCACGGTTCAGTTCAAATTGGTCAATCCGCCCAATCCGGATTTTGGTTTGGTTTCATGGGTGAGTTTTAAGTGTTTATAAAAATCAATGGTTTCAAAAATATAAAACTGAACGTATCAGTTTGGTTTACATTTTTGTATTTAAAAATTGTAGTAAAATCACGACCAAATCGCTCAATTATTATGTATATTAATTTTTAATTTATTTCTTTTTACTTTTAAAACTAACTTACTTTCGAAACTTTCAACCAAAACAATCATGTAACCTAATTAAGTTATGTATGATCAAATAAAAAAATGAATTTTAATTTATAAAATAATAAAATAGAAAAGTTTATATTTAATGATCAAAACTGTGAAACTGCTCAAACAAAATCGTTCAATTTGATTTGGATTAGTTCGATTTTTATTTTTGAACTATTTGATTTAGATTTGATTCTAATGTAATTAAAAAACTGGACTACCCAATCCGTAAACACCCTAGATGAGTAGAGGAAAATGATCCAAAAAACCTAACATATTAACTAAAAAAACACATAGATTTTTCCATAATTAACTATCGGATTCTTATAGCTAACTACAGCCCAATAGTTTCGTCCACTGGTGGAATACTACTAAATTCATGCCATTTGGCATAATTTTTCACCCACCCAATATTGTCGGAGTTAGGCCGAATTCAAAGCAAGAAACGGTTAGACTTCCACCCCTCCCTCCCTATCATTTTAATTGAAATATTCTAGACTCACATATTCCCTTTTTTTTAGCTCAGCAATTATTCTTTTCAGCCCAAAACAATTTTTTTTCTATTTTAGTTTTACGTTTAATGGAAAATGAAAACTGATTTTATTGTGCACCAAAACACAATGTAAGTCGAAACTGTCAAATCATATGTAATTTATATTGTTATCTTATTAATCAACTATTTTCACTTTTATACTTTCGATAAATGGTTATATGAATAATTTTTTTTAATGACTCATCTAAATGAAATGAAATATTTCTCTTTTTAATCTTACTTAAATTCATAGTAGTTAGTGCTAGGGTGAAAACGAGTCACCTAAAATTATGAAGGTTAGGATAATTAATAATAAAGTAAAAAATATTTTTTGCCCAAAAAAAAAAAACAAAGTAAAAAATATATATATGTACAATTTGTTCATAAATGTCTTATAGTGAAACAATTTGGTCTATAAAATTTGAAAAATGCCTTACACAATCTGAGCCTCTTAACTTAATTTAATTTATTTGCAATTTATTCTAAAAAAAATTATTTCCAATTTTATTACTACAAAAAAAAATTTATTATTAGTTTACTAACATCTATATTGGATAAATTTTAAAATTGCAACGCAAGTCTCTTCTTCGAAGGTTTTAAAGAATAGATGACTAAGTCAAGATAAATTCAATTTTAATTTGATTAGCAAATGATGTTTTTGATTGAGAACTATCTATTTTGATTCATATTCTCAATGGCAAAAAGTAAATTTTTTTTATAACAAATTTCATTTGTATATATTAAAAAAATTGATGAAGATCGAGATAACGATCCCCTAATAATGACTGAATTGAAGGGTGTAAAAGATATTACAGGAGTACTATTGATAAATTTAAATCTATTTTGGTAGTTAACTATTTATAAATTCAACACTCAATCAATTTATAGAAAATAACAAATATCTTCACAACAGTTGATTAAAATTATTCTCTATTATACTATGCTATGTCATTATCTCGTTTTTTGGAGGCATTTTTCAAAATAAGTGAGTCACTCGGTCATTATCTAATCACAAACATTAATCATCATTAATATAATAAGTGTTCCTCGTATGTAGACAAATAGACTTAGCTAATTTAAGCAAAATACAACCTCAATAACTCTAATAATAACAGTTTAGCACTTCCCTTATATGAAAATAAAATATCAACCCCCTATATATATATATATATCCATAAATCAAGATCTCAAAAATATCACTTGATTAATTTAGAAGATTGTCTTTTCAATTAGCTAATTAATGGAAATAGTATTATTAGCTAATTGATGCAAAAGGCAAAACTCGACTCGTTAACTTAACGAGTCGGCTCAAGTGTCAATTCTAAATTTGACTCAAATTTTAATCGAGCAGCTCGAGAGTACTTATTTGTCCATAGGTAAAAGTGTGCATATAATATCCTAACAAATGTTGCTTTTCCTTAAGAAAAAAATATCTAAAATTGTTTGAGGTGAATAGTAAGTTTTGCTCTAAAATTGATTAACCTTACTTGCATTATGGTCATCTTTCAATTAATGTTTTTGGTTGCCCATTTTTTAAGTGAATAACATCATTTATCCCTCAATCTTTCTTTTTCTTTTTGCTAAATCAAAAGTTTAAAATTGTTTTTTTTTTTACTAATTTTTATTATTTTTTTGCCAAGTTAGGCGAAAACAAGTGTAATATTTGTTCGATGTAGCATATATATTACTTCATTCATCCCTCCCACCATTAAATTTGTACTTTCAATCAGTAAATTATAATTTTAAGAGAAAATTTAATATTATTTTAACTTTGATAATTCACAAATCTACTTTTTCAAATGATAAAATCAAGATTTTTTAAATATCTAATTTGTGGAACTTAATTTATAATAATAGTTTTAAATATCTTATGGAAACGAAAGAGGGTCTGATTTTCTTTTACCTTCACATAATTATTAGAAGATGTAATTTAAAAAAGAAAAAAAAAATATCCGGGTGTATGTTATATGGGTTTAAAAAAAAAATTAATTTTCTGATATAACCACATAAAATTTACTACTTTGCCGGACCGTATTAACCACATCTAGTTCTAACCCCCTCCTTCTTCTTGAGAAACAAGATAGCATTTAAAATTTTCATTTTCTTTTGCATCTTCAACTTGTATTCTATATAGGCTGTGGGCTAAGAATCTGAGCTTGGAGTGCTGCCACATAATCCTTTCCCTAGATTGCCTTGCAATTCTTGAAGATTTCTTTTTCCATTCTTTCAACGAATTGGATATTGTTAGCGTCAACACCGGGATATGTACTCTCTATCAATTGTAATTTCTGTTTTAACTCGTCTAAAACATTTAAATAATCTGTAATTAATTTTAAAAAGATGATATTATTTATAACGGACGATTCTATATTCGTTATTACAATGTCTTTCTCCGCCATTTCTTGATGGATGGTGGTGTTGTGGCGCCGGATGGTAGACGATTGGAGGTAGGGCGAGTGGAGTGGTGTGCTGTAGTGGGAAAAACAAAGACACACTCTCAGACCCATCTTCTTCGCAAATTTCAGATACGCTTACGCTTAAAGACGATTAAATCGGCAATGCTTCGGATTCGTGGAACTTGCTTGCTTTATTTGATAGTAACTAAATTCTTTCTTATAAAAAACAGTGAGAAAAAATTAATAAGAAGAATTATATTTACTTATCTTGTAATTTGGTTAAACTATTGATACTTTTCGATATTAGTTAAATTGATTAAGAGCAATTATGTAGTGATAATAGGGGCAGAAGATAAATATTAAAGATACGAGAGATAAGAATTAAGGGGGCGATACTTAAAAAAATGAAAGATTTTTTTAGAAAAAAAAGAGTGTTTAATAACAAAAAAAAAAAAAAAAAGGGCACGATATAATACTACCTTCTTGTTATAACTTTAAATGATCAAGAAAATAAATATAATTATTAAAAATATAATGAGTATTAGTAGTTTAACCAAACAACGTAGAAAATAAATTCTAATTCTCTTAACTAATAAATAATTATTTATTAAAAGGCAAACTATTAACAATTTACAGATAAAACTAAAAAAAAAAAAAAAAACTCTTGATAAATGATTAAATTTAGTTAGGGTTTGAGAGGAGGACTGTTTGTCTTTAGATAAAACATATGGGTATAACCAACTCCCACATAATATTATCAAACATTCGCTTTAAATGTTAAAAAAAGGAATTTGGATTTTTCTGTTCTTTTAATAACTATTATGTAATTATTTATTTCTTATATTCATTCGACAGAGCGGCAGCGGTACGCTACACTGTTGTGACAATTGGCCAAAATATGTAATAATCTAAATATTAACTCTATTTAATTGGAAGTCCTTGTTAATTAGATTTCTTGAAGTCCTTCTTAGCTATCGTTCTGAAACAAAGAGATAATACGATTAACATAATTCACATAAATTAATAATTAATAATTAATTAAATTTAAAAAACGATATTATCTTATTTTTCTTTTACCATAACTCTTTTCAACAAATCTCTATTTTCAATTTAATTAAAAAGTTTAAACTAAATAGGAACAATTTAAAATTAAAAAGCCTAAAATTACGTTAAACAATCCTACAAAAGAATTTTACTAGCTGGATATAACAATTGCCTATTTTTTGTCTATTTTATTAAACTACTATATTTTGTATATTTTTTAAATAAAAGATATATATATATATATTAATTTATTAGAAAACATCCAATAATCATTCAAACACAAATTACAATGATAATTGTAATTGTTGTGTTTACTACGGATAACCCTATATAGATATACCTTAATCTGAATAAAGATGGGAAGAAGATGGAGGAAGAAATATTTTTTGAGAATTGAGTTTATAGAAGAAGAGAGGAAAATCGTGACCTAATTACAGGTTATATTTTATCTATTTTGTTACCGAGAAAATGAGATAATTTCGTCAAATTTTTGTGTGGAAAAGTAGTGGACTGGCAGATGCTCTTTGGACAGAAATGATAATAAGCATTAAAAATATCACAAAATGAAAATAAAAGACTAAAAAAAGACTTTTTTTTGTTTTGCTTTTTAAGAAATAAAAATATTATTCGGAAAAAATAAGATTTTACCCTTAATATAGTATTAAACTATGACTACCATTAATTGTTAGATAAAACTATTTAAGGGGCTTTTTATCTTACTAATTCTTCTCCTACTCATTATCAGTTTATTAAAACAACTTTATTTTTAAGAAGAAAATATACATACATAAAGAATTATGAGTATCCATGTGAACAGATGATTGCAAGTTAAATTCTAATGGCTTTTTAATTATACTTGTTCCGCTTTACTCTACATATAATATAAAATCATCTTCCATTTGGAGGTCAGGGAGTAATCTAATCTTCCATGTTAAGATTGTAGTAAAAAGAGGAACACTTGCGGTTGTCAAATTTCTTTGCGGTTACAAACAATTTTCTCACCTTCTTCTTCATCGTGTGTGAGTGTGAGAGTGTGTGTGTGCGTGTTTTTTTTTTTTTTTTTTTTCCTTTGTTTTTTTGGGAATATTTTCCAGCAAAATTTCCATATCTGGAGATAAAGATTAAAAGGGTTAATAAAACGGAATGCTGATATTGCGAATGGGACAAATAGACGACCTCTGCAAGACCAGACCAAAAATGGACACATGTTCAAAACCTCAGTTTCAGGAGACCCCACTTAACCATTATTTTATTCTGGGTCCTTTTTCTTAAATTTCAGTACTATTTTTATCTTCCCCTTTGATTTTTTAAGTTTTTGTTTTTGAATTGAGGAATTGTACATTCCTGAACTTTTTTGAGGGCCTGGCTTTATATATTGTGTGTGTATTTAGAAACCCAATACAGGAATTTGAACGTGAGTTTGAATCTTTGAGTGCTGACAAAGACCACACTCAATCTCTTGCTTCATTCCAAAACGGAGATTTCTCACTGTTTTGCTAGAGAAAAGGAAACCCATTAACAAGAAAATTGGAAAAAGAACGGGGGAAACGGGAAAGAGAGAGAGCTTTCTTAGCTTCGAGATATCCGATCCCCTTCTTGTATTGTACGTAAATCACTTTTCTTTCTTTGCTTTCCTTCCTCTGTATATTCTCTTAAATTCGACACTTTCTGTTCTTGCTTTGTTGCTTAATGATTTCTGTTATTGCTAAAAGATAACTTTTTTCCTTCTGGGATTGTTGCATTCCCTCAATTTTTTAATTTTTTTTGGTTGTACCTTTCCTTCTATTCTTTCATTTGGTGCTACCTTCTCTGTTCTTGCTGTTTTCTCCTTGTTATGTTTCTGTTAAGGTGATTTGGTACTTGGGGTTCTGTCTTGGCTTTGATTGTTTGAATTTCTCTTTCGTTGAGATGGTTTAACGGGCATGAAAGTCTTTTATCTTCATTCTAAACGGATAGAAACAAGGTAAACTGGGTTTTCATTCCGAGTAACTTTTCTTTCCCTTTTCTACGCAGATAAGAGTTTCAAAGGCTTTTGGACTCTAAGATTAACTTCCGATATGGTTTGCGTATTTTTTCATTAAAAAATTCCAACCCTTTTCTACAAATTTTTTTGTTTGTTTAGTGTTTTGTTTGTCCATTCTGTTTGAATTCCACCCCTTTTCTACAAATTTGTTTGTTTTGTGGTTTGTTTGTCCATTCTGTTTGAATTTTTTCTGTTAATTCCTTTGTTTGAATCGTTCAGCTCCTGATTCTATTATATAGACGTTGTGGGTTGACTTATTCAAAGTTTAGAAGAGTTTGTTGCAGAAATTAAAATTATTATCTTTCCTTAGTTTTCCATATCTAAATTTGTTTCATTTCTAACGGGCTAAAATTTTAAAAAATCAGGTCAGGAAATCCAGCTTGTGTTATTGTTTTTGACCATTGTTCCAATCTTACTGCCAAAGATGGGGGATCACTTTGTTTTGCTGGTTGACCGTTTGCTCACTGAATCCACTTTGGAGGCTGCGCTTGAAAGCCGGAACCGGTTGATAGCCTTGAAAACTGATGACTTTGAAAGTGAATGCAAATTGAAGGATTCTGAGGTTGACTTGTCTCTGAGGAAGATGGTAGAATGCAGGATATGCCAGGATGAAGATTGGGATTCTAATATGGAGACTCCTTGCTCTTGTTGTGGAAGCTTGAAGGTTGGTGATGGCTTATTATGGTTGTCTTCCATTCCATGGAATGAATTTGTTGTTGTGCTTTTTAAATGTTTTCGTATGTTCTAAACGCCTGTGATTTCTATCCATCTTTTACATTATGTGCATTGCATCCATAATTCTAGCAGTATAAGCATCAGCAATTGATTTGTATTTTGAGTTGCAAGTCAAGGTTCTCATAAGTTTTAGTTTACCACATTGCTGAAGTATGCCTCAGCTGTGTCAAATTTTTTGAAAGACTTCAAATGTTACTTCATTTTGTGCCTAACTACAATTGAAGTTCGAATGTTCGGAAGAACAGCAGGGTTCTCTGTTCTTGGTGAAAGGATATGAAATGTAGAGAAGGGAGTTTTTCGGAAGTATATTTGTTTTAGGAAGTATTCTTCCGGGGATAGAATATTATGATTTGCATCATCCTTAGCATCCAGCATATCTCAAGAAGCTAGGGTAGGTTTGCTTGCCTTTCCGGCATTCAGATGTTCTGATAAGTTGTGTGACACTGCCCTTAATGCAGTTATGAAGCAAAATGCTTATTTTAGCACAGACAACTAGAAGTGCCTGAAATGCATTAACGTTGTGAAGTCAAGCCTATGCTGCCCAGAATTCTTCTGCTTTTGTTTTCATTCTTTGTTACTTTTAGATATCATGTAAGTTGGTGGGCTTATATTTAACTTTTCTTGTAGTATGCTCACCGAAGATGTGTACAAAGGTGGTGTAATGAGAAGGGTGACACTGTTTGTGAAATCTGCCACCAGGTCAGCTGCCAACACTGATTTTGATTCAGTTAGAAAGTTCTCTTTCTCTCCATTTTGCTTGGAATTGCAAATTTATTTGGATACATTGAGATGGATGAGCTATTTAATCATGTTGAACTTTTGATGATTGCAGAACTTTAAGCCAGGTTATACGGCACCACCGCCTATTTTCCGACTGGGGAACATTCCTATGAACTTCAGGTACTTCAGCAATTTTCATTGATGAGCACAATTTTCTTTAAAACTTCACAGGGTAGAAAGATTTGTGATTTGCTTGCTGCTCATGACGATATTTTTTTATGCTGCTTCTGTCAGAGGAAATTGGGAAATTGCGAGACGGGACTTGAATAATCCCCGCCTTATTACAGTCGTCTCAACTGATCGTAGTTTGCTTGCTTCAAACAATGAGGAGTATGTTGCCACTTCCAGAAGCTCGATGTGTTGCCGTACTTTCGCCATCATTGTAAGCGTACACTCTCTCTTGAAGATGAGAAAGCCTCATTGTGGCTAAAGAGAAAAGACTCATTAAACTCTAGATTATCTTATGGTCTGAATTTGAGTTCTGCAAGAAGCATTAAAAGAATCAATAAGTGATAGCACTTTAATGGATCTCTTTATTTTGTCTTTGTGTTGCTGCAGTTCATGGTTCTTCTAGTTTTGCGGCATACTCTTCCAGTAATAGTAAATCGAGCTGGGGACTATTCTTTCCCAGTGATCATGGTAAGTTCTTCTAGCTCACAAGTTGCAAGGAAACAGTTTATACTACTTTATACGTTGTGCAAACTGAATTCCTCATTTGTAAATTGCTGTGACAGCTATTGCTTCTTAGAATCGTCGGCATTATATTACCAATCTACGTTATAATGAAAGCTGTGACAGGAGTTCTTCATCGCCGGCAAAATCAGGTGAGAGAGTAGTAGCCATGATGAACCCATCATTCATACTTTTAATGAGTTAAAAGCATTTTGATCCTAGCTTATGGTATATGCGTAGTCACTCATATCCTGTTTGTGTGACCTAACAGGTCGATTCATCACTCGCATCATCATCGGACGAAGAAGCTGGCGCAACCAATGCAGAGACTGAAAATGGTGCCATTGTTTAAGGAAGGATTATTGCTCTTCAGCAGCAGCAATCACCATTGTGATCTGGTTTCCAATCAATCAGAGTTTGAAGGTCGGTCGCCGCAGAATATTATAAGGTGGAACTGGAGTGATGTTCACAGGCCAAACTCTTTAGTAGTAGTGAACATACTTTGAAAAGGGTTTTTTTCTTCCTCGATTAGTAGATATTCAGCTGATTTAGGCGGACTGGCCTCTCAGCAGTTCAAAAGTACATACTTGAAAAGGAAAAAAAAGAACAGAAATCAAGAATCTATCAAAGTTCTCTTGATATGATAATATAGGCTTTTGAGGTGTGAAATAGTTAAAAGCACCTTACAACACCACCCCAGCTACCAGAAAACTATGTACATAAGGCTTCCAAATCACGACATTGCAATAGAAGAAATTAGACCTGTTTTTTTAACAGAGCTATAGCCAGCCATGGTTAAATGTTGTGCTTCTTCCTCACTAGTGCTTAAACCCAGGCAGTGAAACATGGCCTGATTGTTATCTTGGCATGCACAAATCCCACAGAGAGATGCTCATTTTCATGGAAGCACCAGATATAACAATAAAAGTAAGAGATGTTGTCATTCGATGGTTACTAATGACATCTTGAAAACATCCGGGTCAAAATGTGGTTTTCAAATTAAGTTGCGAATTAGTGGATGTTGTCAAGAGGAGTGATTGATGCCATACGCAAAAAGAATCGAGAATAGAGTTTTTGCACATTTTTGTTAATCCATAAATAGATTTATACATCTCGATCGGAAAAGAATCATGAAAAAGAAAAAGAATTGAGATTGATCGATAGATTTATCGAAACAAACAAAAAGGAAGCGAAAAAATGAAATATAACTCATGGATCAAGTAAGCCCTAATGCATTTTCACCACAAAAGAAGAATAAAAAAAAAACACGAAACAAACTTGGTAAACTGATTAATTTATCCAAGAAAAATCTAAGGATTAAAGATTTCTCTTCTTGTTAATTACAACATTTCATCTAACAATACGTCTGCCAACTATGATGATACTTCCTCATAATCAGTGCATTATATACAAGAGAAAATCAAGGTAAAAGCCATAGAACAACTACTTCTGAAGCCCTGCTTGTAATATCCCAGTTCAAAACAGTCTCAGCTGTCTCAGAAAGGCCAAAATTCCAAATCTAACAACGCATCTCAGGGAATTAGACCATCTAAAATGGACACTAACAACTGTTCAAACCCTAAATAATTTCTTATAGTGAGGATTTCCCTTGTCCAAATTGATCCCAGGTGGCATTGATAGCATTTGAATACTCATAATACTGCAGCCAAACACAGGTTACCAGATTTACATTAGGACATCATAGTATGCTATTATTCGCTTCATTTGCCCAGTTTGGTTGATACAATGTAAATGGACACTGGAACTGGAAGAAGTGTACCTTTTCTATTATAGTTTCAGATAGACGGTCCATTTCCTTCATCTTAGCTGCTCCAGACTCCATGACTGATTTAATTCTTTTACTTATCTCATCTGCCTGGTAAATGGAGATGGGTTAAAACCAAGCTCACCATTTAAACAAGCATTATCAGCACAAATATAAACTTGTACCTCCATAACCACAGCTTCCACCTGCTTTTGTCTTGCGTGCAGGGTGCTCTTCCTTGCTTCCACTTCCAACTTGACATTGTTTAATTCTTTCTTAACCTGCTCATGGTTCTGAACTCTTTCATACTCTACCTGCTTCTTAAGTTCATCCATTTGGTCCGCTGAGCAAGAAACTCACCACCTCAGTTGTGCTCAATGAACTAAAACAAAAGGGAAAGTACAAAAAATTATATTTTTGGCAACCTTTTGCTTGCAGTTCAACTATTTTAGCTTCAAGTGATTTTGTTGATACGTCTTGATCACTCATACTGGCTTTGAGAACTTTAAGCTCCTTTTCAATTGTTTTAGCTGAGTTCACCTGTAAAGGAAACCCAGAGTCAAAACCATGACTATATTTAAGAAATTAAGCAGAGACATACACCAGGGAAAAGACAGATGAACCACCAGAAAAGGCAAGGCACACACATATTTAACCAATTTTCAGAAGTTTCTACAAGTTATTCTTTAATAAAGAACACACACAAAGTTCAAAGCACAAAAAGAAAGAATCATCCAACAGTTACAGCAAAGCCACAACAAATACCTCCAAGATCCCAAAGAAGATACTACGGTGTCTGATATATACAAGCAGCATAACTCAAAGAAATGAAATTAAACCATTAGAACAAAAAACCTGTTCTTGTTTAGCCTTCAACTGAGCCAATTGTTTGGACAGCTTTGCAGAAGCCTGAGGACATGAAAGAGCAGGGATATTATCAAATACGTTCACCCTTGAGTTGCAATTAATGTAATCTCTGTGAAACGAGGGCACAAGAATGGTGCTAAAAAGCAATGGAAAGATAATAATAATAATTGATTCTAAATACTGTTTAATCATCTCAGTGAAACCAAGCTCAAAAGTTGCAACTAATAGAATCCCTGTGAAACGAAAGGACAACCATGATGGTGAAAAAGAAAGTGGAAAATATTTTTAAGTGCTATGATTCATAATATTGTTTAGGGTCTGTTTGATAAACTATTTCAGTAGTTATTCTAAATAGATTAAGTACTTAATTGATTAAGAGTGTTTGATAACTCAACTTGTTTCTGACTTAATGAATTAAGAATTTTTTTAATTAAGTACTTAATAATTAAGTACGTTTGATAACTATAATTCAAAATCTTAAGAGATTAAGTGAGCCTGAATTGCAAGTACAATTGTTAGCCTAAAAATAAGTGATTGGTGAATCACTTATTGATGAACTGAATTGCTTGCAAATTTTTTCTTATTTTCTATATTTATTATTCTTTTTAGTTTTTTCTTTAAATAATTTTTATTTTATTAAATATTTTCTAAAAAATATTTTATCATTTAAATAAATAAAAATATATTTATGACATGGATTTTTATTTTTTATTATTTTAATTAATATGTGATATTTATTTAATTAATATTTTAATTTTAAAATAATAATAACATTCTAATTTATTATTAAAAGTTTTTAAAATATTTTTATTAGTAAAATTTCACATTATTATATAAAAAATTATACATCTTACAAATTATGTTATATATTAAAAAAATATGTTTCCAACATTTTTTAAAAAAATGTGATTTAATTTAAAATTTAAATATATTTAATTTTATAAAATTATTTTATAATTCAGAATTCAGAATTCATACTTCATAATTCAAACTTCAGATATCAGATTTCAGATTCAGACATATTTTTTAATTTTATCAAACAGAGCTAACTTAATGGATTCAGACTTCAGAATTCAGACTTCAGACCTCATATTAAGTTTTATCAAACGGAGCCTTAATCATCGCAACAAATTAATCAACTACAACTAATAGCATAGATAGTTTATTTAATGCCTTTATATTTTGTGAAGCCACCCTCTTTAGGTAATCAATATTGCAGGTAGACATGTGAATTACTTTGTTTCAAAAAATAAAAATGGAGGACAATTATGTTGACTAGGTACTGCATTTAGAACCAGACCATCTGATTACTGGAGACAAAAAATTAACCAAATATTGATTTCATTAAATAGACAGCAAAAGAGCAAGTGAATTTTGAATCCTTGCCAGTATAACAAGAACAAGCTGGTAGTTTCTTAGATTACCTTTGTATAATTCTCAAGAACAGCAGTTTTGTCATGAAAAGCTTGCATTGCTAGTCTCTCAGCATTCTTAGCTTCAGCTTTAACTGTTTTTTTCTCATCAAGGGCCCTCTGTAATATCAAAAGGGAAAAATTTTGTAATGAGACCCTGTAAATTTCAAGGCAAGAGAACTCAGAAGCAGTCTCCAAGTCAGTTGTCCATGAAAAAGGGAAACAGTTACAGAAGTAGGCATACAACTAACTGCTAATGATATCCTGCAAAATAGGGAGGTGAAATATTGATTTCTGGGGAAAAGGAATTTCTTCAGAGGGAACAAAACAAACATAACACGTTCCATTAATTCATTATGCCAGTTGCTCTGGACCTAGAGCACTTGCGTCAAGTTTTACGTTCAATAGAGACACTCTGAAAAGACAATAAAATTGAAGAAGTCAATTTAAAACCAGTCAACTTTCCCTTGTTACAACTTGCATAAGATTAGAAATCGGTTGACAAGAAAAGAGTACTGTCTACTGTAGCATTTTGTCCTTTTTATCTAGGCAGAAGTTAAAGCATTTCCAAACAAGACCAGATTGCTAATGTAGCCCTTTAAACCTATGACCTTAGGATTTATCCAAAAAGCAAAAAAACAAAAATCATGATCAAAGAGAAGAGAGAGCAGATAAAAAACACTCGTAGCAATTAATTTGACAGTATTACTTACTACTAAGATCTAAACTGGAATTTAATTCAGTAGAAATATGACAGCAGTAATCACGCAAAGAAAATTTAGCATACAATTTAACCACACTTGTAATCTGAGAGCTCTTTAGGGGTGGAACAGTTTTGAGGCTACAATCTTGGCATTTAAGTAACTATACAGAACACTGCAAGCATAGAGATGCCTAACAACCATGTGTATATAAGATAATACCTGAAGCTTGTCTGGTGACTGGACAATCTTAGAGTGTAAACTGCCATTTTCTTGAACACTTTGTATCAATGCAAATTCAGCATTTTGGATCTGGGAAAGATCAGATGAAGAAGAAAAAGAAAAAGAGCACATTGATTCAGCCAGAGCAAAAGCCACCACATCAGTATCAACACAATCAAGTAGGCAGTAATCTTTTTTATGTGATTTCTTTTGGCCACTCTGGGTTGATTTTCTGAACAAATTGCAGATGCATATGAAATAGCCACAATAATATACGAAGTCTATCAAGAAAGAAAACCAATAATGATAGTGTAACATATAATCTAGGAGAAAAATGGTAAAATGAATCATCTTACATTTTAAAAAATTAAGACTTGTCAGCTGTCAAATGTAAATTCTACTACTTCTCAAAGAACCCAAAAGGAAAACATATGTCAAACAGGTGCTACGAGTGAGACACAAGCGAACCTTTTCATCCATCTCTTTAACCTTCTCCTTCATCCTTCTCACATTAACTTTCAATGACATCAGGTGATTGTTAAGACCCTGAATGGTTTGTCCCAATTCTTTGACTTTAGTATCAATTTCTTGAACCAGTGGCACTTCACTTTCCCTCAACAGGTTGCATTCTGCAATCTCTTCATTTAACTGTCGAAGAATATTGTCATATTATTTCAAATAAAAATTTGCATTATGTGCATCAAGCTGTAGCGTCCAATATACATACTTTAGCCAATCTGCCCTCCAATTCTAGCTTTCGCTCTTCAAGGACAGTTAACTCATCCACCACGGGTCGGAATAGATTCATCTTTGACTCTCTACAAAAAACCTTAGCTGATAAGAAATAAAGATTGAAACAAACAATTTAAAAAGAAAGAAAAAAAAAAAAAAAAAAAAAAAGCTTAGGCTTCAGTAAAGGCATTCATGGGCACAACAAATCCTTACATTTTAGGTTTCCCTTCCCTTAAACCCCAGAGCACAATTCTACTACCTCGAATGCTAAAATGAGCTGGACTTCACAGACACGATGGTAGCGGCAATTATCTGAGAAATGTTAACAACTTTTTCAAGTACCTGTGGAGGCAAAAATTGAGCAATGCGCTGAGGAACCTCTCGGTACGGTCGGTATCGGGTTTGATCAAGTCCTTGAAAGTGAAATTTAGAGGGCAGTCCAGAATAGTCAAAAGCTTCCTAACTTTATCCAACAAGTTCGTGACCCGTACCGACTCCACATGGTGGTCGGGATTCTCAAGCCGCTGCAGGGCCTCAAAATCCAACTGGTCATTTTCCTCTCTAAAAGAGGGGGAAAACAATCCATTCAAATTAAATGCAAAATAGGGGTAGGGCTTCGTGGATAAACGGGAAAAAAAAAAAGAAAGAAGTGAGACTAACGGGAGAACGCCGATGTGGAGCAGGATAGCAGTGTATAGGCTACAAACGAAGTCGAAGGTGGGGCGGTGGAGGTCGGACTCTGAGACGTTTCCGATCTGAAATTCGGAGAGCACGCCGACAATTTCGTGCCGTGGGAGCCTCGGGTAGTCGTATGTCGACATTTTCGTCCTTACACCGAGTCACAGAAAGAAGTTACCGGAAGAAGATGAGTGTTTCCAATCAATCAGAGTTTGAAGGTCGGTCGCCGCAGAAGATTATAAGGTGGAACTGGAGTGATGTTCAAGGCCAAACTCTTCAGTAGTAGTTGAACATACTTTGAAAAGGTTTTTTTTTTCTTCCTCGATTAGTAGAAATTCAGCTGATGTAGGCGGACTGGCCTCTCAGCAGTTCAAAAGTACATACTTGAAAAGGAAAAAAGAAAAAAAGAACAGAAATCAAGAATCTATCAAGGTTCTCTTGATAATATATAGGCTTTTGAGGTGTGAAATAGTTAAAAGCACCTTACCACACCACCCCAGCTACCAAAAAACTATGTACATAAGGCTTCCAAATCACGACATTGCAATAGAAGAAATTAGACCTGTTTCTTTAACAGAGCTATAGCCAGCCATGGTTAAATGTTGTGCTTCTTCATCACTGGTGCTTAAACCCAGGAAATGAAACATGGCCTGATTGTTATCTTGGCATTCTTGGTGCAAAAATCACCATATATATTCATTGGTTACTAGCGATATCCTGAAAACGTTCATGGCGCAACAAGAAAGAGACTCATTTAGAATAGAGTTTTTGTACATAACAAATGAAAAAAGAAGGAAAAATGAAACATAAATCATGGATCAAGCAAAGCCCTAATAGGGAGAATTGGGATTAGTAGAAGCAACCATTTCCATTACTTGCGTTAGTCGGCAATGCTTGATAAAAATCACAAGCCACAATGGAGGACATTGTTTCTTCATGGCTGCAAAACGCGTCAGAACTTTTTTCCTGAAATAGAACTATTATTATGGTTGGGAAGATGTAGAAAAACAGTAGGCTATTTTTGGGACGGAAGGAAGGAGTAGTTAGTTTCAACTTTCATTCAGGCAAAAATTGTCTATTAGTAATACAGAGTAGGAATACAAAAGGTACAGATCCTTTGAGGGGGCTAAAGAAGAAGAATTTTTCCATGAGAAATTTCAGTCTAATCTTTTACACCTATACAATCAGCATCCAAGAAATCCCAAAAGCAAAACATCATGGAAAACTTGAAACCTGACAGACAGCCATGTGTAGATCTACCCCCATGATAACCAGCTTAATTCCAGCTTCTTCTTTGCCTGAAAATGTTGGTGACAAAAACAATATCAACCCCCTACATTAAACAAACCGGCCCCCATTCTAGTTTTTTTGGTTTTTGCTCCTCTTTTTTTCAGCATTTCATGGTATCTATCTCCTATTTATAGTTTCACTTGGCTCTTTAGGTTATAGTAGTTCTAATATTTCTCACTGATCAAATGGATTTCAAAGAGTGTTGATGTCTGTACTTTCTGTTTTTCTGAAGCGAACGCCAGAACCACGCCAGCCCCCCGAATCCGCAGCTTGCCACAGCTATCCCGAGTGCAGCTCCAATGGGCACAACAATTGCATTTGTTGAGGCTACCATCTCTTCTCCGGGTACCTTCTTACTCCCGTCATTTCCAAGCTGTTCTTTGTCCTTGGAGATCGCGACTAGTTTGGTCCCGTAGTAGCCGACCAAGAACTTGAAGACCTCGTCTTCATCCCAATCGATCTGCCCGGCGTCATTATTCTTCTGGGATCGGTAGCAGGAAGAGCAGAGCTTTTTCGGAGGCCACAGAGCTTTAGGAAACTTTGGATCATCACTTCCGAGAGATGCTTCATCTTTCATTAGCCTCTGATTGACTTTGTTGTGTGCATTCCACAACCACAAAACAAAGTCCCGTGCACTCTTAAATGGATTAGAGACACTGCCATGTGTGAATAAACTATGTTCAGACTACAAGAACTTGGTGAGAAGTTTTGACTAAAATGCAACTACATGTTACCTTGAGCACATCTCATAAAAGTGTTGCCGACAATCCTCACAGATAAAGAAGTTGTGAATGAAGTCACATATAGCTGTAAACGCCAGCTCGCTTTCACCATTGTCAACTCTCACTGAAAGTGAGTGTAACAAAACCCACAATCCACAACTGCAGAAGAAACAAAAGCAATGTCAGCCAATTTTTAGAGTATAGTCAAGGCAATTTTTTAAAATTAAACTACTAAGCAATAGGATATAAGCTAAATCCATGATGCAGTATATGACGGCTCCAAATTAAAAAAATTGCAGTAACACAGACTCTCTTGGTTTTGGTTAGATTAAATTATTGTTTCAAAGCGAAAAGGAAAAGAATTCGAGCTAACATGCGGCAACAAGCCAATGTCAAATTTAGTCTGTAGATCTAGCGACAGCTAACTGCAGTACAGGTTTGGCTCAATAAGCTACCCCCTCCTCCATCCCAATATTGAAAATTCCATAACAGCAGCTACAACAGTACTCTGTTGCTTCAATATCAACCACTGACATGCTATGTGCAAATGATGACAAACCAAGAGGTAATAACTGATGGTTCTTCAAAGAGAGAAATGTAAGACAAAGTAATTGCCAACCAGAAGTGAACTTGAAACATTGGGGCTGTTACTTGCCTATATGATAGCAGAAAAAATACACTCATAACCTCCACTAATATGCAAACATGATGATTCAAGGCAAAAAATATTCCCATGTTCTTCAGCAGGGTGTCCAGGTTAATATTTCAAAGTAACAAAGTTCCACAGTACCAAACGAGGTGGGAAAATTGTGTAAGCTTTCCTCCAAATTATGAATTGATGATGAAATGTATTTTTGAGCATAAGATAAAATACAAGTAGAGGCAGCAGTACCTAAAACCCCGGGTATCATTCCTGCTGCCACGACAAAATATCTGCAGAGAGAATCCATGACAAGATTAAAACAATCAGAGACTCCATAAACAAGGCCTATGGTACGGTTGAAAAAAGAATAATGAATATGTGGTAGTAGTATAAACCACAAAGATGAGAGCTACTGTGGTCACATTTTTCTCAATCATTTTAATATTCCAATAATTTTTCATTCAGTACGAAGAAACTAAGGTAAATTCATCAGTATTTCACCAAGTTGTAGGTCTAGGCATCAAGAACACAGCTATCACATTACTAATATAATGGGATTTTGTGTAGCATAATTTTGTAGAAAACATCAAATACAAGCATTTTGACCCAAAAATAGAAGGCATGACAGATATTGATTACAAGGTAACACTGTCATCAATGGGTTATAGATTCTTAACCAAAACTATTGCTAAGTTATCTGATATAAACATTGATTCCAGATCCTCTGAACCACATTCCAATCATGCATTCATAAGAACCACAAGAAGATATAGAAGTACAAACAAGCCACAAAATTTCCCCTTCTGATGCAGCAAATCAATTAAGGTCCTCTCTTCAAGTTAAAACTTAAATGACAACCATAGACCTACCCAGTATCCTCGAGGAACCTCTTTTCCACAGATCTGGATATCGCGCAGAGCACTCTCTTTGCCAACATTTATTATTTGTCCTTCAGTGGTTGACAACATCTCAGATGGATACAAGTCATCAAAGTTAACCAGTATCTCTGCACTTCCCTTACGGCACCTTAATTAACACCAAAAGTTTCAGAAATGCACAAAGCCTGAAAACAAACAGTCCAACTTGAAAGAGGATATGGTATTCACCGTCTAGAAGGATGATGTGCCACTATAAGTTGAAGAAACTTAACCAATGAAGCCCGAGACTCTGGCTTTATCATCTGCTCTTTTAGCAAGTATATCAACATCCAGGAGAAAGAAGGTAAACAGAGTGCAAGCAATTCAAAACCCTAATCAAGAAACAAATAGAATATACTTCACCTTGTGCTCCAAAATCATATCAAAAGCATTGAATGTTGCTTCCTCAACATCATATATAGCCCGCACAATCTTTTCCCCAACAGAAGCATCAGATAAGTTAGAATTTATTAGCATAGTTTTAGGTATATATATACCGCAAAACTAGAAAACAAAAAAAAGTGTAGAAGAGGGTTTTGTAAACAACCTGCCCTGCATCTGATGCATTGGCTTGAATATTCTCATTTTCGTACTTCTCGTCATCCAAGCCATATGAACTGCAAGTTGCAGATCAAACAAGAGAAACATAACAACTTGTGAATATACAACTTCTTATTTTTGCAAAACCAAAAATTAGCACTAAAGTATTTGGATAACAAATATAGGAATAGGGCCTTATAAAAAAATCTTCCATGGAACAAATTGATAGATGAGCATGAAAAATCTGCTTATTATAATGTGGGTGAAACCTGCCAAATCTAATTCTACCCCCATTCTTCTCTCTCAAACTAGAACGCTAATGTAATGTATGATAAGACTTGATAAAACCAACAAAATAGGCAAAAACTTAAATTCTGAAATATTTTCAACCAACACAATAGGCAAGAACTTACATTCAGAAATATTTTCAATCCACGGTGCCCGTAATAAAATTCTAATTTTCTGCTAAAACCGGAAAGACACTTATACCTTCCAAGTTGCTTATTTATCCAATTTAGCAATCGTTCAGCTGTTCGCCCATCATCAATTTCACGAATTTCAGTATTTTCCTTATTTGGTGTCCAGCTACCACCGACAAACTTAGACGGTTTGCCCCAAAAAAGCATCGGATAGTGTTGTACAGTGAACTTATCACAAAGATCCGTGTTTATCTGTGCTGCCAAACAAGTGAAATGAATAAAAAGAATCAGTTAGCCAAGTTTGGGCACAGCGACTCCAAACTGAATTAAAACATGAGTGCAATAAGACCAATGACCAATTTGAGTATCCAAAAGATAAAAATGAAAGTTTAAAAAAAAGGGAACATTATAAATCTAAACCATGAAAATAATATAGGAAATGAAACAGCAACTGAGACTATTGAACTGCACTATTCTGCAAAGTAAAAACAAATTAAAAGGTAGAAATGAGTGATTCAAGTACTGCAACCACCAAGGCTCATACAGAAATTTTCTGAGATAGTAAATAAGATGGGCTGCCGCTGCAATATCTCGGATACAATAACTAGGTGGTCACCAAAGCAAGTCCGAACCCTCAAGTTTTCTATTTGATTATTCCTCTAGAGATTGGAGATCATCGCATGGTAGGATTTTGATCAGAATTTTCAGACAAGTCTGTCATCCTTTTATGACATAAGGGTACAATTCGTCCAGCTTTTATGACAAGAGCATGCAAAAGTGACAGTATAAAAACCCATTGCTTTTCAACATTAAGCAATACATACAGTAACTGAAGAAGAGGATCTCAATGAGAATGAAAACTTCAATTTCATTGAAAAGTTTCCTCTATTCCAATAGTATGTTGTGTGTGCTTTATGGAAAAACAATAAAAATTTCTGTTTCGGTACTTTTCACTGTAACTGTGATCATTCTATCACTTGAGAATAGTTGCCATACAATTCACCCCCTAAAATTTCTGATCTTGCAAACATATGAATAAGCTGCAAAACATAATATGCATAAGCCAATATGCTGACATGTTTGTTTGACTTTCTTTTTTCTTTTTACTTAGCAATATAATGCATCTAATTAAGAATTCCAAGACGATGACGACATGTTTTCCACATCATTTAACTACTACATAATTGCAACATATGCAGGGATCAATAGTTTCGGAGCACAAAAATATGACTGGGGCGCATCTCGATTTTTATGTCGTGTAAAAGAAATGAACCCAGAAACAAAAGCATAGTGGAAGCGTAGACTTAATACCTTCAAAGCACAATCGACCCTTGCCATCAATACAGTTCCTGGATGAACAGCATCTGCTCCATTGAAAAGTCTTGCAACTTTTTCATAATGATGCTGCACAAGTATTGTTAGAGGCATCAGAAACTGTTTGGCTAACTTTTCCTACTTTAAATGATCCCTTAACTATGACTCTGTAATACAAGAAAGACACTGAATACCTTATAATTTCTGCAAGCTGGACACCTGCAACAACAATTGTAACACATTCAGGATCAAAATACTAAAATGCATAAAAGCTTAATCCAAAAACCCAATCAAGAAAACAAAATCTGCTTAAAGATCTAGAATTTTTCCAGTTTCCTCATTTCTACGCAAAAATAAAACCCCTTTAAAACTTCACATTTCTATCTCAACAAATGTCTCAACAATAAAAGAAAAGAGAAACAGAAAAAAGAGATCACTAGCTTTATTTAGACAAGTTGTGAATTGGGATTTACCAGTGAGCGAAGAACTCAACGATTGCATAAGAAGCCGGGGTATCTCTAAGAACCTCATCGAAATTCGTAACGTTCAATTCCACGCCATAATCGCCTTTTTTCTCATTGGTGCTAATATCCCGGAGAATTGATCTCCGAGGAAAATACAAAGATCCGACTGGAACTGGGGATGAATTCGAATTCCCAAGCAATAGAGCCAAAAATAATACAGAAATAATTGAAAAAGACATCGGGAAAATAAAAAATAAAAAACTCAGAAATTTAAAAAGCAAAACCCCCCTATAAAAAGTTCAAAATTTTACCGATAAATCATACACATGAATATGAAAAAATAAACTCGCGTCTATGTATGTAACAGTAGAAAAAAGAAAAGGAGAAAAGATAGCCAATGGTTTTTGAGCTGAAGAAACTCAGCTTCGACGATTTTCGTTGACGTTTTATTGCACCGGCGGCGGCGACTGGCTCGCTGATTGTCGAGGAAGACCAATGCCTATTTCGCGGTGCGACGCCGACGTGGATCACTGTTAGAAGCTTATTCGTAAAATAAAATGAGAACGTAAAGGAATCCAACGAAATGTTTTATTTTTGAGAAATGATATTTAAACGATCTAAAAGAATGAAAATGTTGTGTAGAATATGAATATCACTATGGTTTTAATTAATGACGCGGAATTTTTAACAGAAAAAATCTTAACCAAATACTTATTCATTAGAAATTATTGAGTTTTATGACAAGAATCATTTTGATTTAAGTTTTAAAAGGTTAGGACAATAGTAGTCAATAAGTCCATTATTTAATATTCATAAATTATAGAATATTATTCGTAATTTTGTTTTAACTATTTTTCAAACAAAAAAAATTATAATCTAAACAAATAATCACATACTTTACAGATTTAGTATGCATTGTATTTTTATTTTATTTAAACTATTATTTGAGATTGTTCGGATCTCCTTCCTCTCTTCCCTAAAACATGTAATGATATTTTAGAGAATGTACGAATGGATCAAAACGATTATAGTATTTATCACACCAATTATCTATCTAATTATAATAAAAAGAACTAATGTCATATTCAAGTTTTCGTTATCTAAGCACGTACATTATTTTGTTAATCTTTTTCTTTTATTTTTTAATCAATTTTTTTTCCTGAACTTGCAGTCTCTCTGCCTCCTCCTCTATCATCTTCAAAATAAAAAATTTGTCTTTCAAAATCATTAAACAACTATGTAACAGTTAAACTACCATAATTGTAAAAAACGTAAGAAGGTTGATCAAATTGTTCGAAGAGTTAAATAAAATTCGTCCTAATTTTTTTATTATACTATAATAATATTGAAAATAAGATGAATGGTAATTTGAGACAAGCACAGCAATGAAACTTGGTTTGAAGGTCATGGATGAAGTGGGTAAGACACGTCATACTATTCTAGTCCACGTAAACGTAAGATCCTTTTACAGGCTGTAGTTTTGTTGGGTTGGGGCCCAAAGTTAGCTGGGCCAAGGGGGTTGGTTGCAATAGCCTAGACCAGAAAATCACCCAACCCACTCCAACCAAACCTTAGAAAAGAAACTATAAATTTTTTCCTAATCATCTTTATCTGCGGTCCTTTAGTTAATTAATTGGTATCTAACAACTCATTAGAAGAGGAACATGAGTCCATAATGTAATAAGTATTTCATTAATTAGTGAACCAAATTTGGCAAAGACACCTGCCATGGGCTATATTTGTTGGTGACCCTCTAGTTTTTGTAAAGAAAATCAGACAAATTCACCATATTAAAGCTTATTTTGATAGTGATTTCTATTTTTTTAAGATAGTAAATATATTTTATTTGTTTTATTTTAGTTTTATTATTGTATAGAACACTATAAAGATGTCCAATTGACAAAAGTTATCTTATTTTTTCATGACGTAGAATAAATATAAAATTCAATATTTAATAAATAGATTTGTTTGTATTCGAATTATATAAGTGTAAAATTTAATAACAGATTAGATAGAGTATCAATAAATAACTATCTAATGATATGATTAGGTAAGTAGTAATGTGGGATGATGTGATTAGGTATATTTGGGACCCCAAATATACAAAAGAAATCAGTATAGACAGTGATTGCATTTGCCTCTAAAACCTTTCTCTTTTTAGCAGATGAGCCCAAATTATACCGTCTATTATTGATACATATATTTACTACTATATTTGTCCCATCCACGATTCCCTATTTGTACTCCCTAATTATTAAAGAACTCAGGTCGCAATTTGTGTTAATCGGGTCATAATTAAATTATATTTTCTATGATTTTATAGAGATTATAGATCATATAAATGCAACAAGATGATATTACAAGTATCACAAGATGATAAAAACTAACACATTGTAAAGAAAACCAGCCCACAACTCAAGTGTTGCTTCGCCCCATCTTGAGCTTGGCAGATGCAAGGACAACAAGATCTAACCCTTCTTTAAATTAGATATAGATCATCTTCATCCTGTCGTGTTATACTATAAGGATCATTCTACTCTAACCTGAACAGCTCCCGGAGTTGTCGATGGACTTCTTGCGGATAAATCGACGACATTGTTGCTGTAGTCGCAGCTGTTCTTATCATTGCAGCTGCCTTTTATTCGTAAACTAAGCTTCGCAAACACTTCCTCCCTTTGGGGGCGGTTTGCATAGAGTACCCACAGCACCAGACTCAGCATCACTCCCACTGAGATCATAGCTAGTCCTGCATTTACAACTTTAAGATAGTGCTCCAGTGGGGGGCAGTATTTCAGGGTGATGTTTCTGAATGTATCGCGTACAAAGTTACAGTTCTGGAAACTTAGTAGAGGTGGAGTGTAGTGATCGAGAGCGTAGCTGATGTTAACGGCTGCCAACATTTGCATATACATCTCGGGTGTCAACCTCCCCGGACTGGTGCACAGGCCATCCGGCGACACGTTGCAAGTGTAGTTCAGCCAAACCTGATTCAGGGAAGGAGTTTCAAATTCAGTGAGTGCTATAATGGCCTCATCCATTGTAATGATCCTATGTATGAGGTAAAACAATGTGGGACTTTAATCAAAGAATATGCATGAAATATTACACAACTTACCGCAGAGGCATTTGCCATTGAAACTTCTTTATCTGAACAATTGCGATCTTGCAGCAGAGAACTATATGGATAACAAAGATGGGGAACCAGTGGCCCTGACTGATTATAATAAGCTGAATGGACATGATGATGCCGCCTCAAGTTTGCATAGGAATCGACAAATGCATTGACGATATGCGCAATATCATCAACAACTTGTTTACTCTTCCATAGAGTCTGGTTTGTAGTTGACTGGTCAACACAGGGAAGGATGTTGCTAAGTGCAGTCTCTGCATGGGGGTTATCCACCCATTCTTCCATTGCCATACAGGTATCAGAAATTGCACTGAAACACAAAATCATTAATCATAAGCTCAAGATATCAATAATTTCTAAACCAATGAACAATGAAGTTGATTAATTCAATAAATGGCTATGACAAAAGAGGCAGTAACTTATGCACTCTTGAAATTTAAGTTTGCATTCAAGAATATTACTATGTCACAACCAAAACTTTTAAGCATGCAGAGTGAAGTAAGATGACCTCGGCAAATATTCGAATTCAATCATCTGAACTGTTCATCAAATTTACTTGATGCAGTTTCCTATACTATCTTGCAGGTAAGGTAAAATGGTTTAAATGATCACGGTCAAAATAAATTGAACGAGTTTGAAAGAAAAGAATTGATAATGCTTACTTGTTCAGGATAACAAATACTCCACAAAGAATAAAGGTAATTGCCACGAGCAACCATCCACTGACAACAAATCTGTAAAAGTATGGCAATTCGTGAGAATACTAAAAGGGCATGTAAACCAGAGGAATAGAAGCCTATGCTAATAATATAACACATGCAAAAGATAAAGGGTATTCTGTGGAAGAGCAAAGAGGGACTAGCAAAGCTTACACGTGAATTGCATGCTGATATCCCAGTATAGAGAGGACTGCAGTATAATGTAATACATTAGCTAAACATAAACAGGACCTCATCACGTTAGACAATTTGTTTATCTTTTGTTTGTTCCTTTCGTCAGCAAGCAAACATGTTATGTTAACAATGAAATAACTGAAGGCATACCTAAACCCAAGAGGGAAATTACAAGCATCACCACGGCAACAGCTATCAAGGCAGATCGTCTGGACAACATGCAAAGATATCAGGATATTTCAATATAAAAGCCAAAGGAGAAGTAGAAACAATAATAAGACTTGCATATCATACATGGTGTTGAACACTCTCTCAATCATCTTGGAGTTTTCATTTGTTTTCTCCTTCAAAGTGTCTGCTGCAGCATTTAATTCAGTATTCAAATGGTCAATGTCATTTTTGACATCAGAGGGTAGGAAAACCTGGGCAACATTGACTGTTTTGGCAAGTTCCATATACTCCGTGACATTTCTTAGTGTATCTACTGTGTAGTCAGACTGATTGACAACATAATTCAAAGTATGCAATGCCTCTTGATGGAAGTCATCTTGTCCTACAGCAAGAAGTATACATCCAATCCTGGGGGCAGGGGATCAGATATTAGCACAAGACAGGAAGAACAAGCTGTCATATTCACAAAACATTAGAACTTCTTTGATTTACTAAACAGATAGCTCCCAGCCAAAAGAAACGAAAACACATCAGGGTTATGTACAAAGCACATTGCAACCGACAATCCTTTATTTTCCTCGCCCCAAACAACCCCTCAGAAACTATAAACACAAACAGACAGGAAGTAAACTTCTATGAAGATAAAGTAGCAGGCAGTCAGGAAAAATCTTATACATTGGCTTCAATTTAGCACAGATGTCAACTTGACATGTTATAGCAGAAGATGACAATGAATTGGGATGTCATATAGTGCAACAATGTAGGGTAACTTTTCATATAAGAATACGGTGCTAAACAGCTTAGAGTTATTTGAATCCATTTCCTTCAGGGTTACGTGGAGTATGAAGGAGAAAGATAAAATCTCAAATTATAATTCAGCTCAGTGCCAAATTGGAAAAACTTACGCTGCCGTGCATGTGAACAAAATGAGCAATATCAAGCACACTCTCAGTGATCGGCATGATTCTTTGCCTTTGATATCAATCCTCCATCCACAGCAATAATGCACCAAAAGAGCCAAACCAAATAACATAAACCAGAGAACAGAAAAAATAAAACCAGCAGCACCAGTGAACCCGACAGACTGTAAGAAACAGTAGAAAACCTGGATTAGGAGCAAATGGAAAAACTTGGTTTATAGAAATGGGAATTTTACACAGTAAACTCAAGTAGAATAATGTAGCAAAAGACAGTGATCTCACATGCAGAAAACACTTGCAAAAAGAAAATGTATGAATTGGGAGAGCATATTATCAGTGGTATAAAGAAGCCTTTATTTTGAGAATCACATTAAACCAGCTTCATGACAGCACAGCAATGCAATTTCTTCTTGCAGAGGAAACAAAGAAATAAAGGAAGAACTGAGTTATTTACTTTCCTCAAGCTGCTTAGGTTTTTAAGGGGAAGTCAGAATGACGTTCCATGTTTTGTCTCACACAAGTGTTCATTTTCTATTCTTTTCTCCTCATTTAACTTCATAAGGAGCCTTAACAAATTATACAAAAAATAGCACAGATGACAGTACAGTACCCAAATATTCCATTTTCGTAACATGGATTTTCACTTGAGGCACACATTTTATCACATCCAGGACTGTCTCTAAAAATATTTAAGGCCATTCTAAATTTAGATTTACTTCCAAAACTAAGAAACCAATCAAACAAGTTACACTTAAAACGACATGTTATTCTAGGAAGAGTAAAACTCGTACCAAATGAGATGACCATATGATTGGCTACATTTGTGATATCTAAAGAAGTGAAAGAGAAAAACATCTTCTAGGTCAATTGTTTCCAAAGTAAACTTTTCCAATCAAGATTAATTCTATGGCTCATTTCCAATTTAAAAGAGGTGAAAAACAAATTTTGTCTAGACCAAGGGGCAAAAGAATCAAAAGGCCCAACCAACCACTGATATAGGAGATGCAAGATTACAGTTGTTGCCTATGTGTGATATATGCTCCACATGCCTTGCATGTTTTATACTCGGCTCAGGCAGTGTATTTAATCACGAGTAAAACAAGGCTTGATGACTTCCATAGATCACATCCGATGCATTAAATAACAAATCTTAATGACAGATGTGGGAAAAACATCAAAGGAAAAGGATGGAGCTTACAGCCCAGTAGTGCCTATTTACAATGTCCCATCCACCTCTATATTTTCTAAAACCAGCAAGAATGTCGGGTCTCTTTGTCCTGTTTGCTGCCAATACAAGCGTGCTCACGTATTGATCACTAGAAGGTCCTGGTGCTTGTGCAGAACCTGTATTTAAAATTCCATCCTTCCACAACCCCAAGTTCTCTTGACCTAAAATATTTCCAAATATTCACATCAGAAAACTTCAAAAGAGAGAAAAGGACAAACTGACTGAAGGTGAAAAAGAACAAGAATTGCAACTAATAATACATGAATGGATCAAACGATCTCTACGAGAAGCAATTAGAGAAAAGTTCCCATTTAAAGATCCTATAATCTATAACACTCATCTCACTTTAGTCCCAAATAACATAACTACCAAAATTGAAGTCAACAAATTATATCTTGCAGCGTTGCCAAAATAGCAGCGCACGTTCACCAAATTAGTCTATTACCAATGTCCATGGAACGGCGAGGATGCTAAATGCAAAAGGAAAAGACGCCAAAATGTATCCTTTTAGAAAATATTAACCCCACCAAAAAATCTTGAACTGTCAAACGCAATTTCCTTCTAATACAGCCAGAGACGAAAATTTCTCTAATTCACATCAGCATCAAACCAATCATTGAAAAGACTGATTTTTACTCTGCAAACATTCAAGTAAGACCAAGAATTCATCAAGACCAAAATTTCAGTCATTTCAACGATCCCATTTTTCACCCTATATCAAGAACCCATTTGGCAAAAGCACAAATATAAACCATACAGGGTATCCAGCTTCCACTTCTTATAAACACTAGATATCACAAGAAAAATACAGAAGCAAGAACCCATGAAGGCTAAAACTTTATCTCGTCTAAAGCTTCTCACTTCACCCACATCAACCAATAAGCAGGAAAAATAAAAAACCCATTTGCTAAAACCGCCAAAAAAGCAAATCAAAATCCCAGTTTTATTTTCAAGAACCAACATTCATCAAAAGAAAAACCCGGAAACAATCCGACTAATAACATTATAAAGATCAATGAACAAAACTAACCTAGTATAGACTTGAAAGAGTCTCCAGGCGTGGAGTGAGCTTCAACTGAGCAGAGAACGATGGACAGAAAAACGACAACAGTGAAGCAGAAGACGAAAGCCCTGATCATCTTCACATGTTCCTTCCCTGCAAATCTCACTGCAGGAGTAGCACATGAAGGAACTGCAATCTACAACTCATTAAGATTGTCACATTTATAAATGGCAATTATTTTGTACTCCTTTTCCTTTGCATATTCTTAAAAGCCCAGAATTTCATTGAGTACAGGATCTTGAAGGGTCCCCTGAAAACAGCAAAATTACTTGTGATTGTTATCCCGTATATATAAGAGAATTAAGAGAGTTCAGAGGCAGAGTCACATGGGGGAAGAGGAAATGAAGATGGACTGAAAAGGCGGGTGTGAATAGCAGGAAGAGTGAGCAAAGTGGGGGAACTGGAAGTAACTAATAAAGCTATTTAAAAAAGGAAGAAAGAAAGAAAGAAAGATCTACCATGATACACAAAAAGGGCAAAATAAAGAAATGAAATAACAGAAAATTAGGAAGAAAGTGGGAGCCGGATGGACGAATCTTCCTGATGAAGGTGGAACAAAATTTTGGACTTTTGTTCGTTTTTTACCCTACTTGAGTTCGAGTATTCTGTTTTCTTTTTGTTTAAATTTGAATTGGTTGATTTTTTATGTGCCATATTTGATTTGTTTGATTTTTTTAATTTAAAAATAGAGATCGAAATTTAAATTTAAATGATCGAAGTCAAAATTTATTAATTTTAAGTAAAAATATTAACTATTAAATTATAATTGTTTATTAATTTTCATCTTTTTTTAATCGCATTGATTTGCAAAGGCATCAAAATATATAATAATATCTATTAAATGAGTAATTAACCTTTTAATTTATTTTAATTTTAAGTTAAATAAATAACAAATTTGAATATAATATTTTAGTGATTGATATTTCTGTTTCCGAACTACGTAGAGAAAAAAAAAAAAAATTGTTTAGAAGTACACTTGTCAAAGTTGAGCCGAAAGTCTGAAAATTGCTGGTGAGGGTAAAAACACCTCTACATTTCAAGGGGGCAATGTTGCCTTTCAAGTTCAAGAACATACCCTGACAATGATCCATTTTCAATTAAATTAAAAACAACCCCAAAAAAAAAATAAGAAAAAGCAATTACAGTTTTTTTTTTTTTAAAGGAATAAACCAGAAGCATGGACCTTGGAGGTATGGCCAAATTAATAGTCTAATTTGAGATTAAGGCCTCTGTCACATTGCTTTCTGGGCATTATTTTAGGTTCTTAAATGCAATTAGCTACTGTAACAAAACCTTAATTTAGTGGCACTAAAAATGGAAGTATTATGATCCCAAGATGTGTTATAGTATTATTATAGTGAATAAAATGTGTTAGTTAGGTAGAAGCCAATGTGCCACATTTGTTATGAGAGTGGGTCCCTCTTACAAATCTTTGAAGCCTCCTTTCTTAACTGTTTTGATGGATCCCTTTATGGTTTGTAAGTATCCATCACTACCAAAATATTAATATTCTCTCACAATAATAATTTTATTTGATTAATAGAATTATTATTTTAAAATGAAATATATATATATATATATTAGGTTACTAGTTGATTTTCTTTAGTCTTGGATCTCGATCTCCTATCTAAATACTCCTTTCGAGGTTCTATAAAATGTTTTAGATTAGTGAATTACATTTACATTCTATATAGTTTAGTTAAATTATTAATTTTCTTTCAAAATTTTTAATAAATTATATTTAACTCATTATATTAGACATTTAAACTCATAATAAGTAGATTCTTGATTGACTGTAAAATACAAACTTTAATATATTTATTGAGTAAAAAATTATTTAAAAAATTTACACTCATGCAAACTTATTTGGACTAAAATTTGGTAAATTTTTGTTGTCATTATTTAATATTTTTGATATTTAATTTTGATCAAGGAGATAAATATAATTATGTCGAAGGAATAGTTTGATTCTTATAGAATTATTTGTAATTTGCTCTTTAGATTATTCACATATATTCATAATTAATTATTATTTAATTTAAAAATAATGTCATTCTTATTATAATTTTATTATATTTTATTAAAATTTAACCAATAAAATAATTTATGACTCAAAATTTAAAAATATAAATTAAGAAATTTAACCATTAAATTTTTATTATTTTAATTTTAACTAAAACCATTCTTACATTGATTCCTTATCCACTAATAAAAAAAATTGTTTATTGTATTTATTTTTCTTATTTTAGTCGGATGAAAAGATATAATTTTTTCTTATTCACCCATAAATTTATCCAAAAAGAAATTAATATAGAAATCCACGCATCTCTGATTGATTAAATTTTTTAATAAATATAAATAAGTAATAAATACGTGTAAAACCTTAATTATTTTACTAACATTTTACAGTGAATAAATATCATTTCTCATTTTGTCGTTTGCAGTAAAAATTAATTTCCGCACCCACTTTTAATTAGTCAAAGATTAGTGGGGTCCAGATTGATTTATTGACTGAATGAGTGAGGGGCACAATCTCGTTGCGGCGGCCACGCCTTCCGGGTTCCCATGACATTGACTTAATTGCACCAAATAAGGAAAAATAAAAATTAAAAAATACCATCAAAATTCCAAACTATAAATTGATGCATGTATATTTGAAAAACTATGTCCATAATTGTTTTCAATAATATTTTATTTTGGAAAAAATATATATAACTTTCTTATAACTACAAAAAAAATTGCATGATTGAACAAATTTATAATTTAATAAGTCTTATATTATTTTATTTAAATTATTTTATCTGTCTTATAATAATTATTCGGTTTGATTTTTTATCTCATTAAATAATTTATTTTCTATATTTTTATTATTATGAATATATGTCATTTTATTTTTAAAATCTAAATTAATATGATTATATAATATTTTTAGAATTAATCACGTTTACCTTCTTGTGATTTTGTAATTTAAAAATTACATTTATCTTTTCAAAAGAAATTAAACATCAAAAAATGAAAAAAATAGGGTAATTTCAGGTTAAAATAAGGTTAGGTGATGTGAGTATAAATTTTTTGAATGATTTTTTAAATTAATAAAAATGTTTATACATATAACTTTACTATTTTTTTGTCAATCAAAATAGGAATTGTCATAAATCTTGATAAAAATTTGATAGTTTAACCAAATTAAATGGAAATTAACTATAATTTGCGCTAATTTTTATAGTTACAATGGGAATATAAATAAAAAATATTTTATTGTATTGAAAATCAAATGAAACTACTATTGCACTAGAGGAGGTTCGTAGAATACATGAGCAATCTCATGATAAGGCTAAAAGAAAAATTATTATTATTTATACTTGTGAATTTTTAAAAGTAGATTTGGCCAAATAAGATTGAGAAGCTTACATCACCTCTACCACCTTCTATCTTCTTCTCATAATCCCAAAACATGAATGAAGAAGACAGCTGTCTATCCAATTATAGAAAAGCAGCAGAACTACACCCGTACAATATAATTATTATCAGTAATATTGTCGATCAATTTATAAAATAATTAGTAATTCTTAACTTAAAAACTAATTTCGTCACTAATTATTCCTTTTATATAATGGAAGAAGCCAAAACTTAAATCACTCGACTGTCTATTATTTTTTTTAATATAAAGAAGGAAAGCGAAACTCAGATGACTCAAATTTAAAATATATTGATATTAAATAAGGAATATCAATAACTGAATTATAACTTTATCTGACAAGTTATTATTTTAGATTAGCACGGCCTCTTGTTTTAAAAAAAGTCTCTATCTAATATCTATGAATGATTGAAAAAGATATAAAGCAAATCCAAGCGTACGTTCACTGCTAATTGAGAAATTTATCCAATATTTTTAGTGGGCACGTAATTAACAATAGAATTCCAAACTTGCACGTCAAAAATTAACATTAATAGATTAAGAATGATGAATAAGGCCACATACATTGATCACTATCTAGTACTAGTAAGAATTAACGGGGAGACAAAGGGGCTGCATTCTTGTAACTTTTGTTGCTTTATTTGCAACATCCCTATCTCTCTCATTAATTTTTGTCCATTTCATTTCGCTTTATTTATTTATTTTTTAGTATAAAGAAATAGATCGTAACCTAATATGACTCGAATTCAACACCTATTATTTTAAATAGGAGTGTCAACCATTAGATTATAATTCTCTTGTGATTTTTTTAAATTTTTTTTTTTAATCGTGAGATATGTAACGTGATTATATCAAGCGATAAAATATTATAGATATGAGATATTTTGTAATTATATGGCGAATTACATTTATTTTCTATATGATTTTGTGAACTTATTGATTTTTCGTTAAAATTCGTGACAATTTCATTTACCTCATTAACTACTTAAACTCATAATAACTAACAAAATTATTTATGTAAATATTTTTATCGAGTCAAAAGATTATTACAAAAGTTCACACTCATAATTGTTCTAATTATTTTGGTTTAAAATTGTTAAGTTTTGTTGTCTTTTAACATTTTTTGATATCTGACTTTAATAAAAGAGGATAAATATAATTATTTAGAATTTCGAAAAAAATCTATAGTTAAACAACAGCGGGGTTAAATGTGATTCGTGCAAAATCATATGTGGTAGTGTTTATTTTCCTTTATTGCCTAAAATTTGTTCTCCAAAAATATGTGTAGAATTAACGTATCATAGGATCAGTACTTATATCATACCACTAGGAGTACCATATGAGAGTGGTACCCCTAGAAAAAAAAATTAAAAAGTAAATTAGTTATTGAGAGAGTGTTTACACTCTCTTCTTGAAAATAAGGAAACATAAATAAGGAAACATCATTTAATGAGATGTTTTCTTGAAAATAATGAAACATAAATAAATTAATAAAGCTGTCATTTTACAACTCACCACTTTCCAAGATAATGATAATTATTTCAATTTTCTTGGGAAATTTAACATATTCAAAATTACCATCAATCCTCACAATAAGTGCATGAGTTTAGTGATATAACCCATCAACAACAACAAAGAAATGACAATTTACACGAAGAAAATAACCCATCAAAATACAAACTTGACAGTTCCAATAGATTAAAACCCACGTCGCCATTACATCACCATTTTGTACGATATTCCATCAATCATCTTCCGTCTCTTCGTCATCATCGTTCTTCATTTTGCCTGTACGTAAAGAGTTTTCCATCAACAACAACAGACTAAAAATAAGTGCAGGAGTTTAGTGATAAAACCCATCAACTTTGGACATATTCCATCAACCAGAACGGATATCATACAACATTTTATTCCATCAAATTTGGACATATTCCATCAATCAGAACAGATATCATACAACATTTTATTCCATCGAGAAACAGTTTCACATAAGTAACATGATTACCATCAATTCCATCACCATATGTACGATATTCCATCACAAATTGTGATATTCCATCAACAATAACAGACTAAAAATAAGTACAGGAGTTTAGTGATATATCCCATCAACTTTGGACATATTCCATCAACTTTGGACATATTCCATCAACCAGAACAGATATCATACAACATTTTATTCCATCGAGAAACAATTTCACATAAGTAACATGATTACCATCAATTCCATCACCATATGTACGATATTCCATCACAAATTGTGATATTCCATCAACAACAACAGACTAAAAATAAGTGCAGGAGTTTAGTGATATAACCCATCAACTTTGGACATATTCCATCAACTTTGGACATATTCCATCAACCAGAACAGATATCATAAAACATTTTATTCCATCAAATTTGGACATATTCCATCAACCAGAACAGATATCATGTAACATTTTATTCCATCGAGAAACAGTTTCACATAAGTAACATGATTACCATCAATTCCATCACCATCTGTACGATATTCCATCACAAATTGTGATATTCCATCAACAACAACAGACTAAAAATAAGTGCAGGAGTTTAGTGATATAACCCATCAACTTTGGACATATTCCATCAATTTTGGACATATTCCATCAACTTTGGACATATTCCATCAACCAGAACAGATATCATGTAACATTTTATTCCATCGAGAAACAGTTTCACATAAGTAACATGATTACCATCAATTCCATCACCATATGTACGATATTCCATCACAAATTGTGATATTCCATCAACAACAACAGACTAAAAATAAGTGCAGGAGTTTAGTGATATATCCCATCAACTTTGGACATATTCCATCAACTTTGGACATATTCCATCAACCAGAACAGATATCATACAACATTTTATTCCATCAAATTTGGACATATTCCATCAACAGAACATATATCATACAACATTTTATTCCATCGATAAACAATTTCACATAAGTAACATGATTACCATCACCATATGTACGATATTCCATCACAAATTGTGATATTTCATCAACAACAACAGACTAAAAATAAGTGCAGGAGTTTAGTGATATAACCCATCAACTTTGGACATATTCCATCAATTTTGGACATATTCCATCAACTTTGGACATATTCCATCAACCAGAACAGATATCATACAACATTTTATTCCATCGAGAAACAGTTTCACATCAGTAACATTATTCAAAATATAACATGTTATATCAATTTCATCAACTTTGGACATATTCCATCAACTTTGGACATATTCCATCAACCAGAACAGCTATCATACAACATTTTATTCCATCGAGAAACAGTTTCACATAAGTAACATGATTACCATCAATTCCATCACCATCTGTACGATATTCCATCACAAATTGTGATATTCCATCAACAACAACAGACTAAAAATGAACAAAAGAAACAACGTACAATCCTCAGGAAGAATTACTGTGACTGTTTCCTAGAATGAAAAAGTACAATATTTTTTTGGCAATAACTCAAAAAATAGATGAAGATGAATGAAAAGGGAGAATCATATTAACGCCCCTAAGTTCATTAAAAAGGGAATTACGGTAAAAGCATTTACCTTCTCGAAATCATATCCACAACCACCTGCCACAATAAGCACAGATATCATAATCAGAAAATAGTAGACAAACAGTAAAAGGAGCATTTTGTTGGGTATTTTTGATACCCAACACATTTCGACCTACAAACATCATCACCATCACTGGAATTCAAAAAAACAAATTATAAATCAACAACTCACTGAATACATCGCTAACCACATTCATGCTCAATTCCGTCTCCTCCCCAAGCATAGACCACAAGAACTGCTCTGCCTCACTCCAACCTTCGTCACTGGACCCTTTGGATTTCAAAGAAGTCCTCTTCGGCCGGCGTTGGACGCTAGGAATCGCACCACTCCGCTGCGGGTCTGGGTGGAGCCTTGAGAGAAAATGGATTAGGGTTTGGAGAAATAAAAGGATGCAACATTAATTAATGGAGCAATTTAAAAAAAAAAAAACTGCTACAGAAAGAAGAAAGAGAAGAAAGTGGAAAATGAGGGTTTTGCAAGTACAAATTAGGCGCGTGGAGGGAGGTAAGAAGAGGAAAATTGAGAAACATCATTTAATGAGATGTTTTATATACAAAATCTCCTATGAGTATCATCCTATTTGTACACCTAATTGTAGGAAAAAAATTACCATCATAGGATCCCGACAAGAAATCTTAGGATAAATAAGGCATTGCGCGGCGTAACTTTTAAGTTTTTGACTAAGAGGGAAAAAAGTGAAGAAAAGGGCTTCTTTAATAAATCCATTTCCTTTCGGCATTCATAATGCTTTCATTTCCACTTCCTAGCCTTCTAAATCATCATTACTATTCTTAATTTCAACAATAACAATTCCTTAATAAATTCTCATAATTATTAGAATTTTATGGACTAAAACTGTTACAATTTAAAAAATTTAAATTTTTTTTTATATTTCTAAGTTGATCCGACAAAAAAATTAAAAAAATTATAATTTATGTACTAAAATTACAATTTTTCCAATAACTAAACAGTGTATAAATTTTCTGAGATCCTGAAAATTTTTCGAACCCGTCTCGCTATCTCGTCCCGATGATCCCGATCCCGAGTAGATCCCGATTTTCTCCCGTCCTGATCCCGTGACATTCGGGACGGGACTGGGATATAGTAACAAGTATTCGATCCCGTCCCGAGCAATACATTTTTTTAATAATTATTAATTTTGTGAAAAATTAGATTTTATTATTCATTATATGTTTAATTTTTTATTTGCATATATTTTCCTTATTATAAATATGTTAATTATGTAGTAAATGTTGTGGGTATAAATTTTTTATATCACTTTACTATTTTTAATTTACTATTCAGATACGTTTGAAGTTTATTAGACCATTTTTGTATTCATTTATTTAATAAATAAAATTTTAAATTATTTAGTTAAAAGTATGACAATAATTAATAAATGAAATACAAAAATCAATTTTTTTTACATATCCCGCATTCCGATCCTGAAATTCCGGTCCCGACATCCCGTTATCCCGATCTCAATAACATCTTGATTTCGATAAAATCTTGTCCCAAATGAAATGAGACAGGATCTAGGAAATATGATCTAATCTCGTCCCATGCTGTCCGTGCTCACCCCTACTTGCAATCCATCTCAAGAAAAACTCTCTTATAACCCAAATCCGAAGCATGTTCACTTCAACAAAGATGCAACTTTTGAGCTGGATTCTTTGGAGCATCATGAATTGGGCTTTACAGGATCATGGGCTTGTTCTTAAGAGTTGAGCCCGAGGACGAGGACCTTAATGTGTGGATTAACGGGCTCTATGATCCAAAGGTCCCAAAAAGCCTTTTGGGGAAGGTGAACCAAAATTTGGTGTGACTTAAATTCAGGATCATCTTATGTAACTTGAATTCAGGACTCTATGCTCCTAAATGCCCCCCTTATAACTTGAACTCAGCTCCTAAGTGTCCACCGTATGACTCGAACTCAGTTCCTAAATATTCTCGGTATGACTCGAACTCAGAACGTATATGTATAATTATACATGTTTAGTGAGTCATGATGAGCACATGCTGATGAGCAAACAAGACAAACAGAAGGTGGAAGAGCACATGCTGATGAGCAATTTAAGTAAACGCAACTGCTTCAGCCTTCACTTTTCAGCATATCCCTTCGTTCTTGTGGTTGAAAATAATTGAGATCTTGCAGGAAGTTCTTGGCATTTCCATGGAGAAATCACACCTTGTTTTCATCCCCTGGCCGACAATGGGTCACTTAGGACAACTTGTGGAGCTTGCAAAGCTCATAATCAGTCAAGATCAATCCAAAATTTCAATCACAATCCTCATCATGAAGCTCCCTGATTCCATTGATTCAACAGGCAGCCTCCTCATAAACTCTCTTGTTGATTCCACCACCATTTCAGGCCTCCATTTCTTCCATCTCCCAACCTCAGATCATCCCCATGAATGGAGCTCAAGAACTAGAGGCTACTTCGTGCATAAACTGATTGAGAGTCAGAAACCTCATGTGGGAAATTTCATTCAGGATTATATCCAAGTTTCTCAGAATTCCAAGCTTGTGGGATGTGTTGTTGATATGTTGTGCACCACCATGATTGATGTGGCCCACAGTTTTGGCCTCCCGAGCTACGTTTTCTTCACCTCGAGCGCGAGTTTTCTTGGCCTGATGCATATGATTCTCCTCTGAAATTTCCCTGTTTCTTCCATCTGGTTCCCTCAAGTGTGCTGCCTTCAGTATTGATGGACAAACAGAAATGGTCAGACAGATTCATACATTATGCTCGTGGATACAGACAGACCAAGGCAATCATAATCAACACATTCCATGAACTAGAATCATATGCATTTGAATCCTTCAGTATTGAATCAAGAAGATTATTCCCGCAGCTGTATTCTATAGGACCAATACTAAATCAGGGGCAATATGGATCCAATGACAAGCAATCCAGCCTCATAAAATGGCTGAATGATCAGCCACCTAAATCAGTTGTGTACATCTGCTTTGGCAGCCAGGGAAGTTTAAAGGAGGATCAAGCGCAAGAGCTGGCAAAAGGGATTGAACTCAGTGGCTATAGATTCTTATGGTCGCTGCGTCGTCCCGGATCAAACTCCAACACATCAGCTGCATTCCCTTGTGAATATGAGGACTTCAGTGATGTCTTGCCAGAGGGATTCTTGGACCGGACGGCTGAGATTGGAAAGGTAGTGGGATGGGTTCCACAGTTAGCTGTATTATCAGAGGCAGCAATAGGAGGATTTGTGTCACATTGCGGTTGGAATTCGATACTAGAGAGCATTTGGTGCGGGGTGCCGATTGCTACATGGCCTCTGCATTCTGAACAGCAGCTGAATGCATTCCAGATGGTGAGGGAATTGGGATTGGCAGTGGATATTACATTGGACTACCAAGAACAGAATAAAGATCAGGGTCTGATTAAGGCAGAGGAGATAGAAAAGGGAATCAGGGAAGTTATGGATAGTGAGAGTGAAGTGAGAATGAAGGTGAAAGAAATGAGGGAGAAGAGTAGGATGAGCATGGCACAAGGAGGTCCTTCATACAATTCTCTTGGAAGCTTCATTCATCAGATGTTGTTGCCCAATAGTTAGTCTATATAGTAATTGAATCTCATCCTAAAAAAGGGCAAAAACAAGGATTCTGTACTACTCTATTTTGTTGTCTTTGAAGCTCTTGAAACATAATTGTAAAAGAAACAAAAAATTGGCACCAAAAAGCCTTTATAGCCATCTATTTGTGCTGCTCATATATTGTGTTTGAATTTGCTAGTTTACTTGGAAGTTTAACACTGATTAAAAATCCAATCTAAGACGACAAGAGGTTGTATCTCAGTGGTTGGCACTCCCCTCATCGCTGATCCTCTTGCTTACTCATTCATCCTGAAACTTTGAACTCTATCAACAGCTTTTTGGGCCTGTACACAAGCCAGAAAGCCAAAAGATAGATGGAAGGAATCAAGGAAATTACCAAGAAGAAGTGAAAGCCTGCTCAAGTAAGAGTAATTTTGCAAGAAAGCATAGGATGATGGACATCAAAGAGACTTGTATTTCTTGGTTTTCAGTTGCTTATTTTTTCTCTCTTCTGGTTATATTATGACTGTCCCTTGAGCATAACATTTAGCTGTGACAGCGAATTATTCAACGGAGAAATTTCTTTTCACCATTTTACTGTATAAGCCAATTGGAACAACATTCAGTCCAACCACTCACCTCATCGTCCCAGTTGGTGTGTAAGTTTACTGTTACAAGTGCCACAATTTGAACCGATAGCCCGCAAATGATTCCCATCCAAAGTCCCTGGAAAAAAAAAATTCAGAACAGAGATAAAGAGTAAAGTGGTGTGGTTGGTTTAGGATGTTGGCAATGTACCATTCCTCCAATGTGGAAGAAGAATGCAAAGAGAACAGCAGAAGGTATCGCCACGATATAATAAGCCCCAAGGTTGATAAAAGCACAGAGGTTTTGCCATCCACATCCTCTTGCTGCCCCTAAAATTGCCAATCAGTGAAACATACAGGAGATTGTCAGCAAATCTTGATCTCCAACAATGGAAATATGTTCATAAGAGAATATCTCAACCTGATAAGACACATTGGAATCCATCTAAGAAGTCAGATAATGCAAGCAGAGGCAACATTTTAGCAACATATTTAACCACTTCCTCCTCATTGCTGTAGAGCTTTCCCCATATATTTCTAGCCAAAATTGTTGCTGTTGCAATGACTGCACTCACTGCAAGTGCTATAACAACAACAACGTGAAGTGCTAAACGCGCTCCTTCTGGTTTTGCAGCTCCCAATTCATTAGAAACTCTTGTGCTACATCATTGACATAAAAACATCAGTGTGATTGATTCAAAGTGATGGAAACAAAATATCATTATGAAACTTGGGTTTGATCCTCTTTGTAGTGTTTCTTATCAGTCTTTTGGTATATTATGGCATTATGTTCCTGCCATTCGAGCTTCAAAGCGGGTTTCACCAACCTTATGGCTGCACCAAGTCCAACGGAGATCATGTAGACCGTCCAGCATGTGTTAAGGCTTCAAAACAAACATGTAACATATTTAGGTAACCCGGATTCATAATGAATCTGAAACTTTGAATTCACGAGGAATACATAATAGCTTTCTACTGACATGATGTGCTGGTAAAAGAGGCAAACCTAATAGATAAGACTGATGTCTCTAGTTTTGGATTTGGCAGAAGACCGGATAGTAGAACAACCATCTCAAATGACCAGTACTCCAAACTGTGAGTCATGGAAACATGGATACAAATGAAAACAATCAATGAACATGGCTTTAGAAGTTTAGATAAAAGACGCCACTTTTGAGTTAGGACAGTAAAACCTAGAGTTTCAAAGGTTTTGAATCATAGGCAGCTATGAAGATCTAAGAGGTGATTTTTGGTGCATTCCAGACTTCCATAGTTTCTTGATCAGTCATAGAATCCTATGCATGTCTCAACTTTTGTATCTAGAAGATTAAACACTTCAGATTTGATCTCTTAAGTACTCAAAATATACATGAGCATAAGAATCTATTTAATTTTTCAAAATAACTTTGATCTTAAATTAGAGTAGGATCAGACTTGCCAAATCATGATTGCTGAAGGAATGGCAAGCTTTAGAAAACTGACAATATCAGACAAGGCCTCTTTTGAGAAGCCGGTCCAAGTACTCGCACAGGCTGGAGAGAACTTGATGTAGACAGTTAACAAAAGCACATTAACCCAATAGGAGGCTGCATTGGCTAGAGCAGCTCCTCTGCTTCCAAATCCAACTTTGAACACAAGAAGCCAGCATAAAAAAATATGAAATAAGGCTGTAACTCCTGAGCTCATCATCATAGGGAAGACTATATTTTGTGTCTGTAAAAATCTATTGATGCATTGAAGGAGGGCATAGGAAAAAAGGCCAGGGATCATTGCACGATTAAACTTTCCAGCTTCGGTTGATATATCCTCTTGTTGACCAAGAATTAGGAGAACCTTGTCAGTGTAGAACCAAACAATTGCAAGTATAATGCTAAGAAGCAGAAGAACTAACATCCCTCGCTGTACATAAATACCAAGCATATGGTACTGTTTGGCTCCAAAAGCTTGTCCGCATAGCGTTTCCAGGGCACTTCCCATTCCTAACTATCAAGATTTGTTAGAATGCAAGTTTTTGTGCTAGTAACGACTAAGATGAAACGGGAAAGTTGTACTATCTAAATAGAAGATACAAAGATCAGTTCTGACTAGTGAAAAAAAACCTTCAAATTTCAATGAAGCATATAAAATTTAGGCGGGGAAATATCTACATACTGGTGCCAGATACCAGACTAAATCGTGATGGATAATGAACTCAAGTTAATCTTAAGCAATCCGTTTTGGTTTTTTTCTTGCACCAGCAATCTAGTACAAAATTCAGGATGACAATGTATTGGCATAGGAGCTTCAGAACTCCAGATTTCATGCTCGTTCTTAAGCCTATTTTCTTCCAAGATACAAACTTAAGACATAGGAAATTTTGAAATCAAATTATCAATGTTTTTGAGTTTATTGCCTTATTTTCTGCTAAGAAAGACATGGCTGATCTTAAAGTTGAAATTACTGCAATAGCAGGTGGTAATTCAGCAAAAGCAGACAAGAACAAGGGGCAGTAGGGAAGCTATAAAAGCGGCTAACACAAATTGCAGAAAGAAAGACATACCAGAACACTGAAACCAGTGACTGAAGCAAAAGAAGTAGCCATGGAAGCACTTGAAAGAGTCAATTCCCCGAGATGGCCAACAAACATAATGGAAATGATTTGTAAACAATACTGAAGAATGCTCACTGCAATCAAAGGTAATGCTAGCCCAAGTTGCCTTTTAACTTCTTCAATAATATCCCCAGTAAAACAACCTCGTTCAGGTGCCCCTCCATCATTTCTATGGCTTCTTTCTAGTCTCTGGAGCAAAGGGGCTCGAGGGCTTGACTCTAATGTTTCCATTGTTTCCTTGTTTTACCAACCAACCATCTTCCATCGACAAATAATTGTGGGATTTTGTTGTTTTTATGGAGAGTAATTGCACTATTTTAAGGCGTGGTGGTTCCCACTTGAATTTTAAATGTGTCAGCCATGTTGCAGTTTGACCAAGGCAGAAAGAACACCACAAAAATCGATAGCAAGAGTACAATAATAATGTAGTTAGACTATGGACCAGACTATATTGTAAATTTGCCTTGTACTCAAAAGGGACTGTAGAATATGAACCAGTTCATAACTGGGAGCTCTTGCCACAGCCCAGGTGATTTAAAAAAAAAATCCATCTTTCTAGCTTGCGTGACCTCGATTTCTTCTGAAAGAACCAATTTTGGGATGATTCAGCCAACAAGAAATAGGAATACCAAAACTATGTGGAGAAACATCTTATCATGGAAGGAGCCCTATTATTCTATCAAGAGATCACTTGTGATTAGCCATTAAGTTCCTGGACTCCAACTCCAAGAAAAAAATGAAGCATTTTTGGGGTAGAATTGGGTTTGACTACTGTTCTCTTAGTGGAGTGTGTTCCATTCCCCACCAAGAAAGAACCCAACAAAGAAGGTTTAGGTGTTGTGATTTGGATGGTAAGTAAGACGGCAAATTTTGTCACTTGTTTTGAACTGGAGTATTTGATTATACTTTCAACAAAATATCCATAAACCAACCGAGTAAACTATTGCATGAAATGCCAATGTCACTTTCTCCTGTGTAACTTAATTCCTCAAATTTGCAAGGCTTTCTGGGATGTTTGAAAGTGGAAGAGGAAAAGGGCTGGCCTTTTGAAAAAAAAAACAGGGAAAATGGAGGAGGGATTGTTACTGAAGGAAAGAGAAGAGGAAAAAGAAAGACTATCATGGGTAATAATAGGCGAGGAGGCGAAGAAACTGGGCTATTTGGCCGGACCTCTGGTAACTGTGACTTTATCGCAGTATTTGTTGCAGAGTATATCACTGATGATGGTGGGTCACTTGGGTGAACTTGAACTGTCTAGCAGTGCCATAGCCATTTCTTTATGTGGGGTCACTGGCTTCAGTTTTCTTGTAAGTCCAATTTTTCTTGATTCATATTTTCAGTCAGTTCTTTGCTGTATTCTGCTTTCTCCATTTCATAATCTTTCTCCTTGATCACCCCTTCTTCAAATTTTCCTTCTGATGCATCTTTTGCTGGGGAGGCACCTTAAAATTCGATCATATAAATGGAAGATACAAGAAAATAAACAACTTTACGTTTCAGTTCATTATGTTCTTGAGATAATTTTGATCTAGTAGTATAACACTGTTATTCTGATCGCTGAATAGTTAGGGATGGCCTCTTCACTGGAAACTCTATGCGGTCAAGCTTATGGTGCTCGGCAGTATCAAAAAATTGGAACACAAACTTATACAGCTATAGTTTCTCTTATCATTGTTTGCATCCCCCTTTCTGTCTTGTGGATATACATTGGGAAGATTCTCATTTTAATTGGCCAAGATCTTACAATTTCACAAGAGGCTGGGAAATTCAGTCTGTGGCTTCTTCCAGCCCTCTTTGGCTATGCTACACTTCAGCCACTTATAAGATACTTCCAAATACAAAGTATGATTCTTCCCATGCTTGGAAGTTCTTGCATAACAATCTGTTTTCACATCCCTCTATGTTGGGTGCTAGTATTCAAGTCAGGGCTAAAAAGTTATGGAGCAGCATTAGCTATTGGTCTTTCAATGTGGTTGAATGTGAGTATTCTTGGTTTGTACATGATATATTCTTCAACCTGTAGTACAACGCGTGCCCCACTGTCATTGGGAATAATCCATGGAATGCGGGATTTCTTCTCCCTCGCTGTTCCTTCTGCTATGATGATTTGGTAATGTCTCTGTCTTCTCATGGAATTGCATCTAATGAAATCTCAAAGAAAAAACCAACCTTGAAAGATTTTGAGCAAATCTGTTTACTATGTTCTTGTTGCAGTCTTGAATGGTGGTCATTTGAGCTTCTAATCTTGCTTTCCGGCCTTCTGCCCAACCCGCAGCTGGAAACTTCAGTGTTGTCTGTTTGGTATGTTCTGCATTACCCTTTTGAAAAGAAAAACAAATGATTAAACTGATGTATGGTATCAATTATCGAACTAACTTGGTTCTCTCTGAGTTTTTTTAACAGTTTGAACACAATTTCCACACTCTATACCATTCCAGTGGGACTTGGTGGAGCCGTAAGGTTAGCTATATGTCAAGTTCTTTTACGCCTGAATTTGTCTCAGTTCTTTAGCTTTCTCACTTGTGAGTTAAGAAAACTTTCTGACTTGTGTTGGATAAAAGAGGAAAGGGATAAAACCTAATGACTTTTGTTACCTTTCCAATTTTGTTTCTTCAGCACTAGAGTTTCAAATGAGTTGGGAGCTGGAAACTTTAAAGCTGCTCGAGTTTCTGTTCTGGCCGGGATGCTTCTTTCTGTTACAAATCTGATACTAATAGATGTCATCCTGCTATCCAGTCGACAAGTTTTTGGCTACATTTTTAGCAACGACAAGGATGTTCTTGATTATGTTAAAGATATGGCTCCTCTTGTTTGTGTTTCTGTTGCAATGGACAGTTTGCAAGGGACCCTTGCAGGTCAGGCCTCTAATCAATCATGTTTTTTTTCGAACTGTGCGTTTGTTGCTTAGTTTGCTCAATTCATTCTCAGGTGTTGCTAGAGGATGTGGGTGGCAGCACATTGGAGCTTATGTCAATCTTGCTGCATTTTATCTCTGTGGAATTCCAATGGCAGCTGCATTATGTTTCTTGCTGCAGTTCAGAGGAAAAGGCCTCTGGATAGGAATTCTATCAGGTTCTATTGTACAGACAACACTTCTCTCCATAATCACAACCTGCACAGATTGGGAAAAGCAGGCAATCATGGCGCGCCAGAGGCTGTTGAAGGAAGAATCTCCAGCGGATGATGAACTTTCGAATGAGCATGGCCTACATTAGCTATTCTTTCTGCAACTCAAAAAGAGAATTAATAAAACGATTCAACAGAGATTCAAACTTTAGGATCATGAACCTCTTTCCAGCTCCTAGATTCCTATATGCAATTCAGATGTGATTTCCATTTATTGGCAGATACATACAGAAATAGTTTTCCGTTTTCATGCATCAGGTTCAGCTGACAATGGAACAGATGAGGTACACTCAGACATCTTGTCCTGACTGAAGATCTACAAATTCGGATCTCAGTTTGCATTAACGATTTCCCCGATTTTTAAGAAAATACAGAAAAGAAACCTCCTTGTTTAGTTTAAGTTTTAACAACTTTCCCAGTTCGCAAAACTATTAAATTTTGAAGGGTTCTTGATAATTTTCAAAAAAGAAGATCTTGGGAAAGGTTCCATTTTTCTGCTACTGAAAATGCATCGCTAAAATTATGAAAGCACTGGAAAGTGAGAGCGGATTGACAATAATACGAGTGTTCTGGTAAGTCACCCGCAATTTCTATCCTTAAAGCTTATTTTGTGAGAAAGAGAACGTGACAGTTTCTGTCAAGAACAGTAAATCCAAAAACCTTACCCACAACAATAGTTTGACTGCCTATAAGTCATGGCTCACACTCAAACACCCCTTGAGATTTTCAAGAATGCAGAAAGCGCTCCCTTTCACTGTCGTATTCCATGGAATATATTCTTACCAATATATAATTGGAGTAGATGGTTTCATCCACGTCTCTCCCTATTTCTCTCCCAACTCTCTCTCTCTCTCTGTTTCTCTCGCAAGCGCCCACACACACAGGCGCAAACAGTCATCCATTCTCTTAAAGGTGGTGCCTTTGGAGTTGAAGAAGGTGACTCCCAAGATCATAAATTGGACGAAGGAGTTGGAATGGAAGAAGGGTTGTTGTTGGAAGAGAGGGAAGTGAAGAGAGAAAGGCTAACATGGGGTGTTATAGGCAAAGAAGTGAAGAGACTGTGCTACATAGCAGGACCTATGGTGGCTGTGACCTTATCCCAGTTCTTGCTTCAAGTTATATCATTAATGATGGTTGGCCATTTGGGTGAACTTTCGCTTTCCAGCACCGCCATAGCTATATCTCTTTGCGGTGTCACAGGCTTCAGTTTTCTTGTGAGTTGTTGTTCTTGTTATTTTCTTCTGGCTTACGTTCATTTTCCATGCCTGTTTTTTGACCTCTGTTTTGGGAGTCTGCTTACAAGAATTACATGTGAGCTTTATTTTCTCTGGGTTCGTATCGTTTCTTTTTCTGGGGTGGGTAGCATAGTTGTCCTTATGAGATAAGCTAAGAAGATTAAAGCATAAATGATCACAGAAACTGTATTCAAAGAAGGATTAGCCATGGCCCAGTTAAAAGTTAGTGGAGCTTCTTCCTGACTAAGGTGCTTTCAGCGAAGCTCGATTAACTTCGGATACAGACAAGTTCGTATGATTAGATCTTCACATCCAGTTTGTCCTCTTCTGATATAATGGAGCAAGAAGTGAAATGGCCAAGATGTGATCAGACCTGGAACTCTACATTGATTATTATCACTTCAACCTTGCTGTCAAGATTTTAGTTTTTCATTTGTTCTTTTTAAATCCTTTTGACACCGATGCTATTTTGGTTTACTTTACATGATAATTGTTGGCTGAAAATGATATGAATTTGAGAGCATGTGTTTGATTTGAATACTCATCCTCATATGGTGACAATTCAGCGAACTATTCCAATAAAAAAAAGACCACCACGAACACTGATGTCCATAAAACAAGTCTCTCTTTTAGCATTTACTTGTCTTTTTACAACTTTGGAGAGTTCTTGTCTTTCAGCTGCCAAGTTTCTCACGTTCTGTTTTTTGCCTTATGTGTTTGACATAATAAGTGGTATCAGTTTACATCACATGAATAATGCCCCATCAGCCCACTCAATGTATATTATAGTTATGAAGACAATGGGCTATTTATATGGCTTGTGGCTTGTAGTATCTTACAGTACTATACTACTGTAAATACAGTTGTACTATTTCATGATAGCCATATTTTGTTTTAGGCATCACAATAGATTTTATACTGGTTTATTTGGCTTGAGTTTGATGAAATAATGATCATATATTTGTGTGAAAAGCAATTCAGGGCCAAAATTGGACCTCCAATTGCATAAGAAAGAGACCAGGAGATTCACATCATAAGATACTAATAATAGGTTAAACTTTTGATGGTGACTAGGTGCAGTGTATATTATGTTTACTTTTCAACTTAGATGATTAAGGTCATGATCAAGTGTTTGTCATAGTTTTGTCATTTTCTTCTGTTTTGAGTATTCTTTTCTGCTGTTCAAAGTTGACCAAAGCCAGTCTTCCTGATTATGGGGCAACGAGATAAGAGAGTACGTAGCTTTAGTGTCGCCTGCTTTTTAGTCAGTTTTTAGTGGACTCTAGAAGATGGATGGTGGATTGACAATGAAAAAGAGTAGAAAAAGATTAAAAGGAGAAATGCCCCTATTCCTTTTCATGGTATTTTCACTTTTTTTTTCCCTAAAAGAGAGCTTTTTGGTTGATGTATCAGCAAGATTGGTTGGCTAGTATCGATGAATATTCACTTTCATGCGCTGCTGTAACCACCTCTTCACTGCTTCTTTCTAAATTTCCCCAGAGAGTTCAGTATAAGAACACAGGCAATGGTCGATGTAGTCAAAACAGAAGAGGATGCCTTTGAGATGTGGAAAATGGCATATTTTGTAATGATGTGAAAACTTAACTATGGACCTAAACATTTGCTTTGTTGTTCGAATGGAAAAATTGAAGTTCAACTCGTGATTATGGAATCGCAGGAAACTAAATGGTTAAGCTAGCTGGCTTAAAAGCTTTGTAGTAAGGGTATGGAAGATGCAGAATTTGTCTGTTTCAAGTGCATTTTGTATGAAATGTGAAGTATTCATATTTAAAGACTGAATTTGAAATGATCCAATGCATAAACTAACTGTATCATGTGCCAAACAGCTAGGGATGGCAAGTGCATTGGAAACTCTTTGTGGACAAGCCTATGGAGCTCAGCAATATCAAAAACTTGGAACACAAACATATACTGCTACGTTTTCTCTCATCATTGTTTGTATCCCTGTCTCAATCTTATGGATTTACTTCGGGCGGGTACTCATTTTTATTGGACAAGATCCTCAGATTTCATCTGAAGCAGGAACTTTTGCTGTCTGGTATGTTCCTGCTCTCTTCGGATACGCAGTCCTCCAACCCCTTATACGGTATTTTCAAATGCAAAGCATGATCTTTCCCATGCTCATAAGTTCCTGCATTACTATTTGTTTCCACATCCCTGTATGTTGGGCGTTAGTGTATAAGTCTGCATTACAGAATCATGGAGCTGCAATAGCTATGGGCCTCTCAATGTGGTTAAATGTCACCATCCTGGCTTTGTACATGAAGTTCTCTTCTGCCTGTGTAAAAACCCGCGCTCCAATATCATGGGAGGTGTTTCGCGGAATGAAAGAATTTTTCCGGTTTGCTATTCCTTCTGCTGTCATGATTTGGTAATATTTTGAGTCTTGAGTGCTGTGTAATTTTACTTTCCTGACAATCAAACATTTTTGAGCCTGTGATCACTGTTACTGGTATTGCAGTCTGGAATGGTGGTCATATGAACTTCTCATTTTGTCATCAGGCCTTCTGCCAAATCCGCAGCTTGAGACGTCAGTTCTATCAGTCTGGTTCGTTCATTCGTTCCTGTATCAACCTCCTAGAGTAAATAAAACTGTACCGATCGATCTCCACTTGACACTAACTGTATTTGATTTTCTGAGCAGCCTCAACATTCTTGTGACACTGTATGCTGTGCCATTTGGACTTGCTGCTGCTGTAAGGTAGGTGGTGCTTTTTGAACCAGTTTGACTGACAAAACTCTGCAAATGAATATAACAGTCACTACTTTTCTTCATTCAGCACTAGAGTTTCGAACGAGTTAGGGGCAGGGAACGCGGAAGCTGCCCGGATTTCAGTAATTACAGTCATGCTTCTTTCTCTCGCTGAGGTGACAATAGTCGATACAGCCCTGTTCGCTAGCCGACATGTTTTTGGATACATCTTTAGCAGTGACAAGGAAGTGGTGGAGTATGTCACTACAGTTGCTCCTCTTGTTTGCATATCTGTTTTAATGGATGGTCTACAAGGAACCCTTTCAGGTAAAACTGTACTGAGATTACTCATATTTTTATGACGTTTTCTGGTGCATCATACGGACTGTTTTTGTACTAATCTTTCCAGGGGTTGCCAGAGGATGTGGCTGGCAGCATATAGGAGCTTATGTAAACCTTGCTTCATTCTATCTCCTTGGAATTCCAGTTGCCCTGGGACTTGGTTTCTTGGCTAACTTAAGAGGGAAAGGTCTTTGGATTGGAATATTATCTGGTGCCACTTTTCAGAGTTTCTTGCTTTGCATCATAACCATTTTCACAAATTGGGAAAAACAGGTCTTTCCCTGTCCTAAAATCTCTTCAGTCACCATGAAGTTCTACTGTTATTCACTTCGAAAACTTTTTCGAATCTTTGTGTTGCAGGCCATCAAGGCACGAGAGAGGCTGTTTCAAGAAAACAGCTCAGCAGATGACAAGAACATACAGGCCATTCGAGCCGCCATGCCACCAGTAGAATAGAGGACAATGGCTCTTCATATCTTCATGTTTGGGACTGGAATTTTGACCTGGATTTGAACTGAACTCATCGTTTTTGTTGGCACTTGGGAAGCAAAAGGTCATGCAAAATGTGAATACTCATTTCATGGCTGCTTGGAGCTGGAGACACAAGATCAAGGAAGGACCCTCATGGTTCAGTAATATTTCTCATTTTTTTGGTCTAATCTTGAGAATAAATAATAACTCTTGTTTATCACTGTTCCACCAACCATGTTTTAAGAGTGAAATCTTGCGAGTGACTGGGGGAAATTACAGAGGATGCGGTCTCATGTGGCAAATTTTTGTGCTCTTTTTAGGACTACGTGATCAATAAACCCTAAAAGTTTTCTGTATCAATTTCCTTATAATGTTTCTACTATGATGAGTATTGAATGGTAAAATAACTTTTTTTTTCTTTTTTAATTTTATAGTTATATACAACTTTTTATTTATGTATATTGGTTTGAAGTGAACAGTGCCAACTACAGTAAGATCATCCCAATTCAAATTATCCAAACCCTAAAATAGCAAATTATACTATATATCCTAGATTTATACTTTAGGGTCCGATTGTTTAAAGGCAATTGAAATTTAATAATATGTTTAGAAATATAACAACCGAAATTATTACCCCATCCTTATTCTCATTGTCTCTCAAAAAAAGGCATCTTAGTGTATTCAGAAAACATGGGGCAAAATACTAATCAAGATGGCGGTATTTAGCCTTACTAAAAATTATTATCCTATTTTTTTTCACCCACAAATATTATTTATTTATTTATCTCATGTCTAAATTTTTACTATTAGTTTTCAAAATCTTTTTTTTTACTATTATCATTTTGTCTAATTTTTAAAATACATATTAAACTCCTAAAATGGTCCATAACATATAGCGAAACTATCATTTTAGTCAAAAACAAATAAAAATTATATTTTTAGTCCATTACATTATTTTTTTTAAAATTTTGGTCAAACGAAAAATATTTTTTATAATTTTAAAAAGTTAAAAGAAAATCATTAAGATCAAAATACTATAAAAGTAGTGGAGTTTGGACTAAAATTTTAAAAAAATATAATGTAATAGATTGAAAAAATAATTTTTATTTGTTTTCCACCAAAATAATATTTTGGTTATATGTAATTAACCTTTAATCTAAATTATTACAATTCTATCTCTTCCACTATAAATTTGTACCCTTATCATTTTATCTAATTTTTAAAATTTTAATTGTAATTGTATCTTTCCCGCCACCATTTCAGTGGGCTTCGTTTTGTTTTAGAGAAACCAAGAAAGCAAGAAGATCATGTCGGAGAGTTCACCACAGAAACAGTATTTGAAGGATCTCTTGAAAGATTATCTCAAAACAATTAGGGATACTCTGGCGGTTCGTTCTTTCTTGTTCTCAGGTTTTGCTCAAATTCTTGAAATTAAAAAAAAAAAAAAAACTTATATTTTTCCATCATTTCTGTAAACATCACTAGTTTTTTTCTGTTATAATGGATACAGGAAATAAAAGAATTATCAGAAACAACACATTCAACACCTCCTCCTAAAATCAGATGGGTGCATGTTAAAGAAATATGTAAAGATTTGGAGAATGACACGAATCAGGGTATTCCTCTCTGTCTTATATCTTTCTTTGAGTTTCTTGTTTTCAAATCCTGTGTTTTGTGGGTTATGAAGATAGTGATTCGTTTATTTCTTTTCATGGGTTTTCAATTAAGAAATGTTTTTGGGCTGTAATGTAGAGGCTCTTTAGTTGATCTTCATATTTTTGTTCTTGTATGGCTTGAATCTATATGGTTGTTTGTGTATTGTGTGCAATCGTTTTTTTTAGCAGAATTTGAGAGGTTGGCTAATCACAAATTAAAGGGATAGGTTAGGTTGTGGTCTGTGAAATCAAATAAAATAACAATTTCATATTTTCTATAGATTTAGATTTTCTTTTTATTTTGGGATCTGAATTGTGGAGATTCAGATTCTATTGACACTCAGGGCAGGTAATTTTCTATTGACATGCAGTTTGCTTGCTTTGGCTGTTTGGAGAAACAGAAGTAGAGCTTGTGGAAGAACACATAAGCAGATTCTTCAATAGACTTCAGGGTCTCATTCTGCTGGCTTATGCAAGTAGTCTGCGTGGAGGACTTACCCTCCAAACTTCCGTTGTCAGATCGGTGTTGGAAACTGTTGACAACGGTTTCAAACTAATGAAAAAGTTGGTTGCTTCTTATGGCAATTTCAATGAGGAACTAGTACATTCAATTGCAGAGTTTGAGACTGCAGTCTGCACATCTTGTTCTGAACTTAGTATGACTCTGTCAAAGAATGTCTATGCAATAGGGAAAGCAATAAACGAGGTTACTGAGTCCATCAAGGATGTTCTTTCCAAAATTAGAAATGGAATTTTGTCTTCGGGTGAAGCTGACAACATGTCTAAGATTGCTCAGTCGACTTGTGTTGTTCTCTCTGAAATTCTTGAGATGCTAAATGAACTTAAACGCTCTGTCACGGGCTTGCTGGAGCTGGATATGCAGGGAGCTCTCTGTGTTAATTCTGTTGATTCTCTAGAAAGTCTGGTGAAGTTGTGTCGAGATATCGAATGTCGAAGTAAAGATCTTGGAGCTTCTGTCTACCCCACATTGGACAGACCTGGCATGAGAAATGCTTTAGGAGAAATTTCAGTCCATATTGGTGGAATCCAAGCGGTATGGGAACAAATTGGACCCTCTTCAGAAGATCTCTTCCAAGCATGCACTAAACTGAAAAGTTGCATAGAACAGCTGGATGGTGAATTAGAATATGCTTCCAATGCAACTGATGAATTAGTGTCTCAAGGGGGAGAACCTTAGTGTCTAGTCATGCCAGCCTTACCTGTAAGATTTTCAGAGAGAGTTTAATGGCATGATGGGTGTACAGCAACCATTTTAGAAGGACCAAGTAAGGGAACAGATACAACAGTTAAAAACCCTTAGTTTAGATTCTGTTTTAGAGCAGCATTTTTGGAGTAACTGTAAAAAAAATTGTGTGTAGTGAGGTGACTTGTATCTTGTATCCTTGCGTAGATCTTAAGAGGTTTGTAGTGATACCATAGATTTTCAAGTTTTAGACTTTCTGCTATGCATGAGAATCCTCATTCTGACTTATTCCTCAACAAAATGAAAAAATAAGGTCAGAAATTGTCTGTTTTCTTTCTTGGTTTTTGGTGTTGTACATAACTTCAAAAGTTGAATAGAATGTGATTGGTCTGGTCATGATTTGTAAAATAAATATTTGAGGCTAATAGGACAGGAATTGTTATAGTTTGAGTTGAGGGTGACATTTTTAATTTCTAAACCAGTACCAATATGAAAAAATTAAAATGCTTTGGGTTTTCCAGGTTGCTCTCCTACTCATCAGACACGGCGCAAATGTCGATATTGAGGACAAGGAAGGATACACCACACTCGGGCGAGCTTCGGTAAAATTATATTGGATAAATTACATTTTATCTCTTAAATTTTGAAAATTTCTTAAAATATTTAAAAATTAAAAAAATTTCCTATACTATCTAATAATTTATTTCTACTCCTTAAGTCGATAATATCATTCAATTTATGAAAAAATGAACAATACACCCTCTATTCCCTCTATTTAGTATACATATACTAAAATTATATAAAAATTATTCAATTTTTTTTTTGTCTTAACAAATTTTAAAGTAATAATTTCTTTTTTTTTTTCTCATAATTTTTTGTCTTAACACCGTCTGCAAGCTGTAGTGTGTGTGGTTCGCCTATTGAGTCCCTACTTCACGTTCTTAGAGACTGTGGGGTGGCAAGATCAGTGTGGGAGAGATTAATCCTGAGGAGTAGGAGGGGTGATTTCTTTGCCAAAACATTGCATGACTGGCTATTTTCGAATTTGAGGGAGAGGGAGACTGCTGCTGGAATGCTGGCCGAATGGCCTTGTGTGTTTGGTGTTGGGGTATGGAAGTTATGGCAGTGTAGGAATGGGCACAATTTTAAAGGAATCTCAAAACCAGTTGAAACAATAGTGAAAGAAATAAGCTCCCAGGTGGTTTGTATGGTGGAAGCAAAATCTGCATCCAAAAAGCTTGCAGTACATGGCTTTTCAAGAGAGCCACGTTGGATTAGATGGCAGAAACCAGATATGGGATTTTTGAAATTGAATTTGGATGGTTCGGCATCTTCGAGATCATGATGGGATATGGAAGGGGGGTTCTTGTGGAATGTTGGCCAGTGCAGTAGCTTAGAAGCAGAATTGTGGGCTCTTTTCCGTGGGCTGTTATTTGCTTGGCATGAGGGAGTACGACGTGTGCAGGTGGAATTGAATAATGTTGAGGTCATTCAAATGGTGGAGAGGGAGGAAGACAGTGGAACGACGGCTAATCTGTTGCACGGCATTCGAACGATGCTGAACTTGGATTTGTAGGTGCAGTTATCACATGTATATAAAGAGACGAGACGAATCATGCGACCAATTGTTTAGCGGTGTTGGCAGCAAATGGCCCCAAAGGATATACAAGACTAGAAGCGTCCCCTCCAACTTTGCTCAAATGGTTTGATCATGATGCAAAAGGAATTGTGCTGATCTGGAATGTGCTGATTTAGTAGGCTTTGGTCACTCTCTTTGTATAAAAAAAATAAAAAATTTTTTCACCTCTTATCCTTTTTGTTCTCACTCTTATTAATACTCTTGCTAACAGTAATTTTATCAAATTATCATCCGAATCAAAATACTCCATTCGCCCCAACAAGACAATCTCGTATAATTTTAACTTATGTATACTAAATAGGAGGGTGTTTTGATTTAAAAATTTATTTAGAGATCTATTAAGAATATTATTGTATATTTACTAAATAAATTAAATGACATCATCTTTTTAGGGAACGAAAAGAGACTATTGAATAGTATAGGGAGATTTTTATAATTTTTAAAATTTTAAAGGGATTTTCGTAGTTTAACTAAAGTTTAAGGGGTAAAATATAATTTACCCATGTCCGGACCTAGTTCACTTGAATTTAATTCGGAACGAAACAAATGTTCCACTTGAATTTAATACGGAAGGAGGCAAATATTCGCTAAATCAAGAAATTATAATTGGCACCTAGTTTACTTGGATTTAATTCGGAATGAGGCAACTGAATAGGTTCGCTAAACCAAGAAATTATAATTGGTCGCTTGTGGGTATAGGAATTATTATTATTAGGATAAATGATTTGAGTAATAAAACTTGGAATTAACAATTTGGGGGGCCTTAATTGACAAACGTACATAATCTGAGAGTGAGAAATGTGAAGGGTTTAATCTGGAGGGACTTGGGGTGTAATTAAGCGCAATATAAATACCCTCCTTTAAGCCTAACCCTAATTCATTTCTCCCTCTCCCCTGTCCAACCGCACCACCCTCTTCTTTTCCTCTTCCTCGCCAAACCGCCACAAACCGCCGCCGTTCCCGTCTTCTCAGCGCGCCGTCTTGGCCGCGCAAACCCCCGAAAATAACCCCCGTCTCCCCTAGAGTAAAACCCAGCCCTTATCCCTTTCTTCTCTGCCCGATTTTCTCTCTCTCCTAGAGTAATTTTACGGTTTCTTTTTTCACTACGTTCGCTTTTTCACCTCACCGCTTCTAACACTCCGGCGAGGAAAAACCGAATTCGCTAATGAAAGAAGTTCTCATTGATAATTCAATGAGAACTTCTTTCATTAGCGAATTCGGTTGACGCGGTTGACGCGCGGTGTCGCTGCGCAGCCATAGATTGCGTGTTGATGAGAGCTTCAGACTCATCTAAGGCTTCGTATGGTGCGCGAGTGGAAAAGATCGAGTCCGATAGTAGAGGCGCCAACGGTAAGGTTCACGTCAGGTGGTATTACCGGCCGGAGGAGTCGATCGGAGGTTGTAGACAGTTCCACGGCTCCAAAGAGGTGTTCCTGTTTGATCACCATGATATTCATAGCGCGGACATAATCGAGGGTACGGTCAACAGTTTCAAGAACTATACTAAACTTGATGCCGTTGGCAACGATGACTTCTTTTGTCGTTTTGAGTATAATTCTTCCACTGGCGCTTGCAATCCAGATAGAGTTGCTGTGTATGTGCTAGAGTTGTTTTATTTTCCTTTTTATCTAATATTTTGTTTGGTGGAATTACGTCTAGCTTGTTGCTACCTAATGTACTGAAAATTTTCTGATTACATGAATCCCTTTCTTTGTTGTTCGATTCTTCTTTTATTTCGAGGTAATTGTTTTTTGCATAATATGTTTTCATCGTCAGTCTAATTAGCATTGATTGGAATGGAATAGGTTTCTTCTCACCCGAATGCTAAATGAAATGCAGCAGTTTCAGTGTCCTTAATTCTGGAACTGCTTATATTCAGTATTTTTCTAATTTTGGCAGGTACTGTAAATGTGAGATGCCTTACAATCCTGACTATCTAATAGTTCAGTGTGAGGATTGTAATGACTGGTGAGTTTCAAATCATATTAATGGCTAATTCTTTCGACTTTTCAATTATACAACTGTTCTGGCTAGGTGGATTGATTTATTAGGTTTCATTGACAAATGAAAATTCTCCTAGTTTGCCGATGAGATCTGGAAATTTCTTTTCATTTTGGGTTGAAATTTTGTAAATCTTTGTTTTCTTCACTGGACTACTCTAATCATAGTGACTAGAGTAGGGCTGAAAATACTCCTTACAGAGATATCTCCCTAAAGCATTCCAATCTTCCTAACCTATCTTTGGCTATCACTCTTTCAACTTGAAAAACATTCCTGTGAGCTACTAAGCTTATGAATTTGATTCTTGGATGTTTAAGCCAATTTTCACTGTTTTCAGCTACAATGAGAATCTTTTCAGGGTTTAGGGAGACCTGCCATGGTTATATTTGATGGACTTTGGTTTTTGTATGGAGTGTGCAGAACCCTCTTGTATATCTGGAGTACCGTTATGTGAAAAGAAGTATTAGTTTATCTATTGAAAACAGGGGTATGGGGGAAATCTTGTTCCCTCATTCTTGGAAATCAATTAGTTATCCTTTTGGATCACCCTTACTTTACAGAAAATAGGAATTTTTTGTGTGTATTATGTCTGCATGGAACAAAAGTAGAAATGCTTTAGTGTGAAGACTTCTAGAAGTGTATGATTATCTTAAGGGGGACTTGTACTCATCATGCCTACCTTGTTTGATTAAATTATTTTGTCCATCAGGGGTGAATAGGTTCCCTTTAGAAGTGTAGAAAATAGGAATGTTTTGTGTGTGTATTGTGTCTGCATGGAACAAAAGTAGAAATCCTTTAGTGTTAAGATTTCTAGAAGTGTATGATTATCTTAAAGGGGACTTGTACTCATCATGCCTACCTTGTTTGATCAAATCATTTTCACAATCAAGGGTGTGTAGGTTCCCTTTAGTTTGTTAAAATGAAAGAGTTAAATCCATGTCAGAATGATATCATTGTGCAACATAACAGTATCATGGATGAAAATTCTCTCTCCATTAGCTCGTAAGGTGTATAAACCTATTGCAAATAGGTAATTTGCAGAGGTCAAACAAAATTGATGACTCTTTTGTGACATTGCACTGGGCTTTCGTTCTGCTTTTTAATGTTTAGTTCATCCCAAGGAAGAGTTCCTCTTTGTTTTTATTTAAATGTGAAAGGTTCCAATTTAGTGGTGTTTTCTAATGTCAAAGTAGTGGTGAAGCCTGGTAATATTTGAAGTGGCTCTGCTTATTAGCTAGCCTGGTAATGTTTGTGATTAGAAATTGGATATTATTTTATCTAGGAGCATTAGAAGAGTCCATGTTACTAGTGTCTGGAGTCATTTTGATTTTTTATAACTATTATAGGTTGTTTTTTAGGTTTCACCCTTCTTGTATATGAACGTAGAAGTCAAAAGAATTGAGCTCTTCTTCTGCGAAAGTTTTTCCTCCGGGGATCGGTAAAAGCTACATAATTCTCATGCGACATCTAGGCATTCAGGTGTAAAGGTACTGATAATCATTTGCAACATAATTTACTTATTTATTTCTGAATGTGTGTTTTTACATGATTTAGCTCTATTATGAAATCTTACGCTAAATGCTTACAGTTTGTTCACATTAATTGACCCATCATGTGTAAAGTTACCAGTCCATTTATGAATCTCACTCAACAGAACTTTGCCAGTGATATTTAAATTGAGTTGTCCTGATGAACTAATATAACGTCTTGACTGATAAACTTGGCAAAGTTTTGTTGAGTGAAATTCGTGAATGGAGGTGCCAATATATGTTGAGTTGTGCTTATATCAGTAAAATTTTGCTTTTGGTGAGTATTCAGGTGGAGGCAAAACGACGGAGGTGATAATAGAGAAGTGTTGAGAGCTTGTTGCCCCCTTATATTATCACGCCCTAGAACAGGATGCAAGCAGATCGTGTGAGCTAACTGCATCAGAAGCAATAACAGGTTTGTGAGCTGATCCATAACGGCTTGAAAGCTTCCATTTCCTGAAGTTGAAGAGGTTTTTGGCTGTTTGTAATTATTTATTGTATAATTTTCTCTTTTCTTTTTCTTAACGGTCTTTTTTATTGGCCCCTTACTCCATTAGGGCTTCCTTTTTATGATCGTATTGCAGGTTGTCATGGACTGCTTTGCAGTAGTAAAAGTGTGGTTGCGTGTGCTGGCTTGTAATAGTTTTATTTGTTGTATTAAAATAATACAACAAATATAATTATTGTTTTGGTTAGAGGTAATGTAAACATATATATCTGTAAGTGTTGCCAAATTGTTTTTTTTTGGTAAAGAAATCGGAAATTAGTGGTAGTTCTGTGATTATTAGTAACAAATTATACGTCTTTTTACATTTGTAGATGGTAACAGTAATTCTTTTAGCTATTATTATCCTAATTAAAGTCATGGGGCATTATGCTCAAATGAGGCCCAATTTACTCAAGTTGGGTTACAGAGAATTTGAGCCCAAGTAAAACCAATGGCCCATCACGTAAAAAATATAGAATAATATAGTTGTTGGGCCAGTAGGAGAAGGTTTACAAAAAATTTGGGCCCAAATTACCGTCTAAAATAAAATCGAATGCCCAAAGTGGCAAAAATTGTAGCATAATTTTGTTATTGGGCCAATAACAGAAAGTTTATATTAAATTTAAAGCCATTGGGCCACTAGCAGAAAGTTTATAATTTAGTTATTGGGCTCAATAGTTTGGATATTGGGCCGGTACAAACGTTTTTACAAAATGAGGCCCAAAACTTTAGTTATTGGGCCAGAAGTATAACTTTTTAGGCCCAATATTATTGGGCCAGTACATAACTTTTTACAAAATTCGGGCCCAAATTTTTAGTTATTGGGCCGCTGCTTCGAAATTTAGGCCCAAAAATCCAGTTATTGGGCCAGTAGTACTGGCCCAATATTTAATTATTGGGCCAGGAGTAGAACTTTTTAGGCCCAATAAGTAGCAAAAAGTTTTAAAAAATTTAGGCCCAAAACTTTAGTTATTGGGCCATGGCAACGAAATTTAGGCCCAAGATTTTAGTAATTGGGCTAAGATAGAACGTTTTAGGCCCAATTTGATCCGTACTTTTTTACAAAATTTAGGCCCAAATTTTTATGTATTGGGCCACTACAATGCAGTTTAGGCCCAAAACTTTAGTTATTGGGCAACAAGTATTTAGTTATTGGGCCAGTAGCATAACGCTTTTACAAAATTTAAGCCCAAATTTTTATTTATTGGGCCACTGCTACGAAATTTATGCACTGAACTGTAGTTATTGTGACAGTATTATAACCTTTTTAGGCACAATACTAGCAGAAAGTTTTGACAAAATTTAGGCCCAATACTTTTGTTATGGGCTAGTAGCAGAACGTTTTACAAAATCCATTGCTTCCAAATTTAGGCCCTTGAATTTTGTTATTGGGCCAGGAGCGGAAGGTTTTCTACAAAATTTGGGCTCTATATGTTCAAAATCTTACGGACAATTATGTCATTATCAAAGTCCAATTATGTTGGGCCGTTGGGTCGAAATCATCTGGGATATGGCCCAATATAAGTTTGGTTCAATTTGATTGTTGGCATTTCTAACTGTTTCATAAGCGCCACTCATAAATATATTAAACAAAACTATGCAAAATTAAAGAAAGCAACACTTGGGAACAACTCAAAGACATTTGAAGGACCTACCTTTTTCTCAACATTATGAGTACGTTACTCATAAAACTGAGGTCGCCAACAACAGAAACTCGAGCTTTGGAGAAGGCCGCCAAGTGGTTCCCCATCCATGGAGATGTTAATCTTCACAACAGATTAACCGCAACAGTGAAGAACCTTTAAAAGGATGGGGGCAGTAGAACTGAAAGCTAAGGTTAAAATAAATGACAGCACAAGCAGGATAGAAACAAAAGCTCAGACAATAAACAAAACAGTTTCAATTTGTTTTGGCTCTCTTCCTTACGATGACAGTGCCACCAAAATCGGAAGAAGCTAGGAAATTCTCCCCATAGTTCCATGCGATTACTATAACCGGATAACCATGACCCTGTGCAGTAACAAGTATCCATCAGTCAAGAAGCAGGTTTATCTATCAGCCACATTTGTCAAACTCAATGAACTAAACAATAATGCTTAGGATAAGATTTTGAAATGCACCTGTAACTTGTTCACACAAGTATGTCGAGGCGGTGTCAAATCGTAGAAATAGACATTGGTGTCTTCACTTCCAGCAACTTCAGATATCAAAAATGAATTTAAAAAAAAAAATCAGCAATATTTAACACAAAGCTGTACATGCATATGCAGAAACAACACGTACTAATGCAATGTTAATGTAGTTAACCGAACAAAACGTTCAGTTCCAAAAGTCAAAATCAACAAATTTTTATGACCAGATGTTTTGAAAAGTAAGATCTTCTGAAGTTTCATTTACAGTAGTTGATTAATTGGTTATTCCATGGCACAGAAAAGAAGCCTATAAAACCTTTAAATTGTTAAGTTGTTACTTTTTTCCTCTACTGCCTCCATAACATGGAAGTATTAGGAAAGAAAATGGACCAATACGCTAGAAAACTCAAATCACTCCCAGAAAACAAAGGATAGGCTAATGTTGTAGGATTCCTATTGTCATACTGAAATACTTTACCCTTCGAACAGAGCTGACCGTGTTATCACAGCAATGGAAAACAATAATCACTATTTGCTACATACCGATATATTCACCCTTTTCCAGTGAAAGCAGAGGACAGAAAGAAGCACGAATGCTATGAAGTCGTGGAGCCAACTTAAGTGAGCACCGAAGAGTTAAGTAACCTTGTATCTCCAAAGAAACGCTACAACAGAACGAGATGTTCCCATAAGAGGCCGATTAAAAAGTAAAAGAAAAAAGAATTCTATTATAGTTCAAACCTGAAAAAGGACAAACTTCCATCCCTTGCAAAAGAAAGCAAAACAGGACCTCTTGCAAGCAAAGAAAATGTTATGTATTGCACTGTTGTAACTGGAGATGTGCGTTTATTACCACTTCGGTGACGGTGAGATCGGGATAGATTACCAGTACGGGAATCCGTAGTAACTGAATATATACATCCCTGCAGAGGAACAACCACGTTCAAGTTGCAGGAAGATTTAACAAAGCTGAAGAGATTCTGCTCCCAAAACTGAACAGCAATTGGCTAACCTGAGCATCGCCCCAAATATGAGCTGGCCAGTGTGATCATGGTCCATAGCAGTAACCTCACTGTCGAAGATCGATTTGCTAATGGTTCTCCCAGTACTAAAATTAAAAGCCTGGAATCCCAGTCATGAGAATAAAACCTAATCAAATGAAACAGCAAAGATGTCAAGGAAACATTGAAGAGAAAACAGCAATGGCACACATGTATACAAGAAACAGGCATATAGGTCAAAATTTAAAGTTGCCTAAGAATCACTAAGGTCACGTTAAAATTTTGCTGGAAAGACAGTTTTTGGAGGGGAATTTTTTTAATGGGAAAGTGGAAAGAAAAAAAAAATGTTGGAGGGATTTTTTTTTTTTTTGAAATAGTGCAAGGAAAATTTTGAAAGGAATTAAAAATTTGACATTTGAATGCAACATGATCGTAAGATTGTTCGGATATCTTGTTTTTGTAGATAAAAATTCAACATTTTCGCACAAAAGAGTAAACAAACATGGCCTGAAGTTTTGAATCAAAATATATGAAACATATTAGAAAGGTATAGCAGTTTGTCAGAAAGGAAATCAGGGTGAACAGAAGCCTAGCATAGCATTAATTACAGTGATCTCTTTGTTTGCATTGCCGGCAAAAAGAAAGTTGTTGTTCACCTGCGCGAATGAAAATAGGAAAAATCATGCATCAGCAACAAAATTGATAACGTAATCATCAATTTGTCATGTAACGAGACGAATGTACAAGACGGGTATATTACCTCCATCTAGGAAAAATAGTCCTATTTGTTGTGTTGTTCTAACACAACAAACATGACTATTATTATAGGGTGCAGGGAGTACAAATTATGGGAAATATAATCAGATGATAGAGAACAGATCTTCTAGAATTTTGTAGACCAAAGTTCTCACTAGACTATAGTCCAGAAAATACTGTTTACTTACAGGATGGAAGAGAATACAAAGCTGTGGAGAAACACCATAAATCACCCTAATGCAAAGGCCTTGAGAAATATCCCATACTCGAACAGTTTTGTCCATTGAGGATGAGGCAATATAGTGGTTATTTGTAGAGAAGTCAAAATCTGGACCCAAAAAATTGTATGTCAGAACTCAATGGTGCTAACATTTGAAGTATACTATTTAGTTTTTTCTCTTTTAGAACAAACTACTTATGTAAGCTTGTTGGACCACCTCAAATCAGATACTAGGCTGTGTGGGAGGAGTAAAAGCTAACAACTAATGAACATATCAAGTTTCAATCTCACTGGGATGCAACCATTAATTTTCTTTGAACTTGCAAGTAAACATTTCAAATTGGTATGCCAATCCCATTAAAAGAGGAACAATTAGGAAATGACTCCCACAGTATCTCACAACATAAATTATCTCATTTCAAAATTCCTTCAATACATCAATTTCTAAGAATGTCAGACTAATTTACATATATCATCCATATATTTGTACAACCATTAAAGCAACTTTGACAACTAAAAGACCAAGACACTGCTACAACTGAAATTCCATTATGAATATGAAAGGGAGAACTGAAAAACCAGTATTAGAAATTCCAACCTGTGACATCTTTATAATGTCCAATTAATTGCTTGATGGCTGAAGGTGGTGTTGCAATACTGCAGACAGTTAGGCTCCCATCAGAGGCTCCGTAAGCAAGTATATCAGAACTCATGTGCCCGAACATTAATACAGTAACTAGGTGAAAAAAAATAAATTTGGTTACTTTAATCAACCAAAAATAAAAGTTTGAGGGAGAAAGCAGGAACGGAAACAAGGGGAAGAGAACAATGTTCTTCATCTTCTAAAATAGTTACCCATGACCTTGCATTGGTAAAAAATGCAATGCATCCCAACAAATGAATATGCAGGTTCAGCCTTTTTACGCGGCAACTCACTATCGCTCACATTTGAGCTGCTACGACTCAGTGCTTGGCTTCCATTTCGCACGTCCTATAAAGCAAAAATAATGCAATTCTAATCATTTTTTTTTTTTTTTGCCATTAACCTTGCTCATCAGCTGACAAAGGAAAAATAGTAAGCTTAGAAAATCAGGGAGGGCATCACCCACATGGTAGTTGGAAGGTAAAATCGATAAGAAGGATGACTTGGTAATAAAATAACAGTAAAGAAGAATATGACATACCCTACTAAGCCTAGCTGTACTCCAACTTTCTACTTCTAAGAGATGGGAGAGAAGACCAGAGGACAATACCCATCGGCCACTGATGCATCAACAAGTAAAGGACCCTGGTGTCGGAATTGTATGGCACAGAATTTAAATAACATTATAAATCAGGTAATCAGATGCATACTAATGACATAAATATTCCAGAGGCACATATATATAGAGCAGATAAAGCAAAAAACCCAAGGCATTTTAATTACCAATCCCAGTGTTAACCAACATGCATTAGAAAAAAAATATAATCAAGGAATACAATTGATGAAAAAAGCCCAGAAAATTAAATCATACTGTGCAGGGCAAAAAATCAAATCCACTAATCAAAGCTGCTAGAGTCTAGTAAACAATTCGGCTTCTTTGTGACACAAGGGTACCCAGTTAAAATTGGATATTGATATTTGATAGATTATAACTGACACTGCAGACATGTAGGATCATTATCATTATGTAAAAAAAGGACTGTTAATACACAGTATTTTCACAGCAAAGTATTTAACAATAGACCACTAGTGCGTTGAGATATGTGTAGAAATGGAAATAGAAATAGATCCAATCAACAGAACTCATTCAGGAAGGCAGTTCATTTCCCCAACAAGCTAAAGCTGGAGAGGCAACTAATCTTAAAAATCAATCTGTTGGGCATCAGATGTAGATCTATAAGTGAATAAGGAACCCTTACAAGCATATTAATTTCCACGCCAGCAACTAACATCTTAGAATATTACTCCCTCCACCCCATTTCTTTTGTCCCGATACACTTTTCACGGAGATTAAGAACTGTTAGTTTGGTTTGTCATTTGTTTTCCTTGATCACCCCTAATTAATTAAGAGTTGGAACTTTGGAAATTGTAAAAATGGATTTAAGAGGGTAGAATGATAATTAATAATGAAGGTTATATTTAGGAAGTTTGTATATAAAAGTGAATTGAAGTGTGCAAATAGGACATCTTATTGGACAGCCCAAAGTTGAACCTGGACAAAAGAAATGGGACGGAGAGAGTATTTCAAACAGGAATCAATCTTGGTATAAGATCCAGCATGATACTTAAGCATATGCTCACATGAAATGCACATTCATATGCAGAGAACTAAAGACTGTCTAGAGACCAGGAACTCAGCCAATACTAATGAAGATCAATAGAATATCAGCTACCTGTTTCTAGGAGTACTTGAACGGCTTAATATCAAACTCTGCCAATTCCTTGGCCTACTAATGTAATTACGATAGGCAACATAACCTTTTCCATTACATCTCCAATCCTCCATAAAAAAATCAGACAGTCAAAATTAATCTATACAGCACATACAAAAGGCATTAAAAGAAATACCAAAAACTGCACAACATAGGTCGATCTATACCACCCAAATTCCTCCCACGAGTAATCACTTAAGATAAAACTGATGGCTTCGGAATTCAATCAAAGACAAAACCAATGACGCACTGCCAATATTTTTGATGAAGAGGAAGTAGCTGATTTTGCAAATTAAGTGGCATGCTTTCGTTTCTTATATATAGGATTTTTTTTTTGTAAAACTCTGTAGTGGAAATACAATTTCTCCGCAACTGAATCCCTATCCCTAATATCAAAATTGATTAGGCAAATTTCAATTTCATTCATACCCTAATACAGATTTACAGAATTAAGAGCGTAAGCTTTACGAAAATGAAGATACAGTTCAAAAGCTCGCAAAATTAAGCCATCTAGGTTCGATTCAACCGCAACGCACAATGCGTCGACAAAACCACATATAATAATTTGTAGAATGAGGTCAAAAGCAACACTGTAGGCAGTGGATAAACAAAGTATTTCCGCAATTCTTACATCGATACACTGTAACTCGCGCAAACACGTTCATTCAAATACACGTTACTGGAAAATCGACAGTCAGCGCTGAAATATGTAAAAATGAGAAGGATACAGCAGATACCTTGCGGCGAAGAACACCGGATTGAGCTTTGCGAGAGAGGAGGAGACGGCGGATTCCGATGTAGTTAGCGTCGGAATCGGCGGGCGAAGGTTGAAGCATGCATCTAAAGAATTCGGGATCGGTAGTGAGGTTTTGTTTCTCCTCGTTCTGCCTCGGATCCACGACTACGGCATCGGAGGAGCTAGCTCCTCCGCGACCGTGGGTTGGTGGGCCATTCCGACGTGAATATGTGTGTAAAGTTACAAATTAGTACATTCCATTTATTTATATTGACGGTTCATCAGACAATTTAACTGAGTTAAATTTATTGGATTTGTTGTAATTGGGTTGAGATTTGAATTTTTTATTTGCACTTAAAAAAGAATATATTTTCTTTATTGGCACTTAATTCCATTATTTATAAGATTATTACCGCTCTCAGTCGAAAATTTTTCATAACTTTAGGGCATAGTTAATGGGATTGAACTACGCCGTTTGGATATGTAAATTTGGTTTAATAATTTTTTATTTTTTAAGGCTAATCGTCTTTTTTCTTTTTTCCATTCAATTAATAAGGGTTACTATTTTAAACAGTGTTTGCTTCATCATGTTTTTTATTTTAATTATTCATGTTAGGTTTTTTATTTTATTGATAATTATCATTATTGTATTCACGTTTTTTTTCGTATTCAACACAGCTTTCGATTTTGTAAGTCATTGTTCGAATTACTGTATGGTTATTACTTTTTCATTGATGTACATCGAAAGTTTTTTCTTTAATATTATGTTAATCGTTTTGGAATTTTTGTCCAAATTACTTACTTATTTTAGTCCAGAATAATATCATTTTATCCAAGGATCTATCTTGCGTACTAGTCTAAAATTATGATATAAATTCACTTTAATATTGATATTTTATTGAACTAATAACTTGTGGTTGAAACTTACTTTAGCATTAGAATGTTCGAAAACAAAGGTTTTAATCCTTTAATATTTTCCATGTCAGACCTACGTTATCTTTCTTCGAGTTTCTTGCTTGGAGGGTGGTGCTGGTTTTGCATGATTTAGGTCGTAATGTCAGTGGATTCTTTAGTTGATCTTTGTTTTCAGGTGACTTTCTTTAATAGTTATGAAGATGGTGATTCTGTTTAATTCTTTTCTTAAATTGTCAATTAAAGAAATAATTTTGGGATGTAATATTAGTATCGTCTTTAGTTGATCTTCATATTTTTAGTTCTTGTTTGGCTTGAATTCTTGAGATGTATGTGGTTTCTCACACTAATCTGTGGGAAAATATGTGGTTGTTTGTGGTATTGTGTGCAATTATTTTTTTTCTTGGATTTGTGTGTTTAGCATGCCTTTGCCATCATCATCCTTTGGATTTGTGGCAGAACAAGAGGTGCGGAATCCTTTGGAGTCAAGAGTGGTTTGGCCATGCCTTTGCCATCATCATCCTTACCATTTTCTTTGACATTATTTAGCAAGAGTGGTTTCTTGTAACTCCTAAAAGATACATATCAAACTATGAAATATAAAGATTACTACAAGAATGTTATATTGAAAAGATATAAATGTCCATCCCTTACAACAATTTCACACAATGGACATATTTTAATGGATGCATTTCCTAAGGTTTAGCATTGTCCATCTCTTTCTTAATGCAAGGGGTGGGTGAATTATGTGCCATTATCTCTCCTTCTTTATTATTATTTTTTTATTAATTCTATTTTATAGAAGAGAATATTGGTAGTAAATAGAATAGAATCTGATTCATCTCCTCTCATATAAAGAAGATAGAGCATCAATGCTTTGATCTTATTAAGATTCCAAACAAAACTTGTTCATACTTATAAAACGGTTCTCCTTCCAGTGTTTTTTTGAGCCATTTATATTATGCTTAATCTTCCTAAAGGTTGTCACAGTAGCTTGTTAAATTGCTGAAAATTCTGGAATAATGCTTTATGATTTGCACTTCTGTATGACAATTTCTACCTAGTAAACATAAGAACAGAAAATGAACTGCAATTCACAAGGAAACTGCCCCATATATATGTATAGTGTGTGGAGGGGCAGTTCATAGAATTAACCCATGAACAATGGACAAAAGGTATGTATGACACAAAAGATGAACAAAAGAGTAACTACCATGTCAAAATCCCTACATTGATGTGATGATCAAAGAAATGCTTTTGACTTTGAGACTAGAGAACACAAGTTAAAATTTGAGTTTGAAATACTTGATCATGGAGCGATTCTAGTGGGATCACGTGGGAAGAGTGATGTTTTGCGGATGTTGTTCAGTGCACAGAAAAGCATAACCACACGCTCCAATCCTACTCCAAAACCACCGTGTGGTGGTGCACCATACCTGCAAGAGCCAACCATACATGAGATACCAAGCTAAATTTGCTTTTGAGATTAGTGCTAACTGCTTGCAGTATTGCCTAGGATAATAACATCTACCACTAACATTAACTGGGCGTTACTGGTTACATTATTACCATTAGCATCATGAAGACTTATAGAATTATAAGCTCTAACAAACCTGAACGAATCAATGTACGTTGATATTGTTTTGACTTCGATACCCCATTCTCTTGCACGTGTTTCCAAGAGCTGCGGTTCATGGACACGCTGAGCTCCAGAAATGATTTCCTCACCTGACAAAAACAGATTCAAGTTTTAGCACATCCTCAAATGATGAAGAGTACAAGTTTTTCAGCTGGATTAAGGATTGCTTTTTCAATTACACTTCCCCCCTCCCAATTCCCAAACATCATGTGTTTCCGCCCACCCCCACTCCAGGTTGGAAAAAAACCCACAGCACCAACAAACTCTCTGTCTCCAGGGAATCTATTTGTGTGCCCACAAAAGCACTTTCCTCTTCAGCAACATGTTTAGGTTGGAAAACCGTCAAGTGAGAAATGTGAAATAGACAGAATAACAACTATGAAATGACTCATTGACCAAAAAAAGTTATAATCTAGGGTATGTACCTCGGATAAAAACATCAAAAGAGTTACTGTAGGTAGGATTGTCATGGCAAGGCATAGTATAAAATGGACGGATAGTCAAAGGATAGCGATGGAGAATGTAGAATTCTGTGTCGTACCTACAATTAACAAAAGAAGGAAAACATCAGTCCAATCAAGCCACAAAATGTAGGAAAAATTATACAGTGAAATAATTGCGCTAACAGAAAATGGCATACTTCTCCTTCACAAGCTCTCCCAACTTTCTTTCATTTTCAGTGTTCAGATCACCAAGGGGATCAACTTCAATACCAGCTTCCTGCAAAAAACACAAACCCAACAAGAATTCAGCATTTCAAACTAATGAATTTAAACCATAGGTCTATTGATTGCACGAATACTTGGTAGAATGATATCAAATCTAAATGTTCGATTCATTTTAAGTATCCTCAGTGAACCAACAATCATCCTTCAAATACCTTGAAGTGTGCTTAACTTGGAAAACAAGACATCAACGAAAATGCATAAGAATTTCCACAAGGATCACTAAATAAGCAAGTACAAAAAGACAGGCTTTGCATCAGAAATGAGGGCGGAATTTAAAAACAAAAAATAGAGTAAGCTTTAGTTATTCAATATGGGTAACTAAATTCCATTTATTCATTTTGGGAAATGTACTATGTAACAGGGATATTAAGTCATTAAATCCATCATACCTTGAGCATTTTGATCCCTTCTTCAAACGTAAGCCGCAAGGTCTTGGGCAAGTACTGCACATCAAGAACCACCGAAGTCAGTTATGAAATTAAAAAGCAAATGAGTTGATATAGTTTGAAAAATGCATAAGAAACAGTCCTTGAACAGATGTGAAACTAGGTTTCTGTAAATAATTTCAATAAACTAACCTTCAAGGGCTTAAATGGATATTGTTTTCCAATTGCTTCAAGCTGCTTTTGACAGTTCTTATTTATACTGTCAAACATTGTTACAAATAATTCATCTACAATATCCATCACCTGCATTTATGAACTCAGACATGAATAATATCCATTGCAAACATATCTTCAGCTTCAAACCAATTTACTGTACCTCGGAATAATGTTCTTTGATTTCCATTTCCACATCCAGACCTACAAACTCACACAAATGTCTGTGAGTGAATGAATGTTCGGCCCTGAAAACAGGTCCTATCTCAAAGACACGCTGGAAATCAGCACAAATAGCCATTTGTTTGTGTAGTTGAGGTGACTGAGCTAGGCAGGCAGGTCGACCCATATATTCCAGCTTAAAAACAGCTGAACCCCCTTCACTGGAACCTGGGATCAACTTAGGCGTATGGATCTCAATGAAGCCTTTTGTACGCAAAAATTGTCCAAATAACTGCAGAATAACATAACAGAATAAAAAGTAAACTAAATTATTTTTGTAAAGGTTGATGCAGTTAGTGAGTTCATAACAGGAGTCAAAATAGATAAAGTAATTCTTCATCCAACTGAAAAGCACACATCACACACTTTTTAAAGAAAATATTTGCAACGTGGGGCAAAAAACTGACAAATGAAAGAGCAAGAAGCATTTGGTACAACCATCAATAAACAAGAATGTTATAAATTTTATAAAAAGAGAACTACCTTATAAAGACAAGCCACAAGAATAGAAATCTAAAAAGTAACACAAATAAACCAATAGAGCGTTGATGCTCCATTCACTCATAACTTAATTCAAAAGATTAAAAAAAAAATCAATTTTTATCATCAAAGTTGTCCACACACAAGAAGCTTTCAATAACAAAAGTTGTCCACGCATGAAAGACATGTAACTTTGTTGAAGAATACATTATGTATTGGTACACAATTGTTATGCAGACATACCATCCCAACTTCACTCTGAAGGCGGAATATTGCCTGGTTAGCCGGTGTACGCAAGTCCAGGAACCTATTATTCAAACGGGTGTCTTGAAGAACACGAACCACTGGTTCGCCAGCCTGTAATATCAAAAATCAGATTAGTTCTCAATCAGTTATACAGACCCGTTTCAAAGTATGGACACCCTACCTGCTCAGCCTTCACAATTTCAGCTTCACTTCTAGCAGCATCATCAATATTAATGGGTAGAACTGGGTCTGCACGGCTTATAGAGTATATCTTGGTTACATGAACTTCAACCTACATATGTACCAAGCAAAAATCATAACTGTCAACCATAAATTCACAACAAAAGTGAGCTACAATTTAGTAAACACTAGTCATCCTGGACAATGCATAATGGTGCAACTGTCCAACCTCAATAAACCCCCAATCATTCCATGCTTTCAAGAAAAAAATAACCCTTCAAGGAAAAAAAAAAAAAAAAAAACTATCATATTTTTTCCTGAATATCTACAACCAATATAGAGTAAGTCCACAAAATCAGAACTACAACACAGGATAAACTAGATAAAAGTTAAAATCTTTAATTTTCTGTTTATCTTCGTAAGGATGCTAATATCGATCAACAGTGTGATGCAATAAAATCTCCATCATGGGGCTACCAATCTAGTTTAACAGTACAAAATAGTAAAAAAGACACAACGGTACCTTTTGAGTAGTGCTTTCAATTGGGCGTTCAGGAACAGAAACTACGCCTTCAACATCAATGAAAGACTCAGCACTCAGAGAAACAGCATACTTTATCATCTGCACGCTCACAACACCAGGTTTAACAGCCAGCACACACTGAACCGTGAAGCCACTTTCCCTCACCAGCACAAAGGCCAAATTCTTACTCACATCTCTGGTGGCTTGCAACCTACCTCTAACAAGGACTACCTGGCCCTTAAATCCTGCATCGAGCTTACCAACTTCTGTCCACTGGCGCCCAGTCACCGCCTTGGACTGAAGCTCCTTCAGTTGAACATCACCATAATTAGTTGCTAATGGATCTTCAGAGGGAGCAGCAGCTGATTCAGAGCTTGCAGCAGCAGCAGCAGCTTTATACTCTTGGCGTTTTCGTAAGCGTTCAAGCTTTGCCGCCTCCTTCTTGGAAATTTTCTTCTCCCCTTGCTGTTGTTCTTCTTCTAGGGCCGGGGTGGAATTGTTTTCAGATGTTTCTGACATTGCTGATATCTGAGAAGAGAGATTGGGAATTTCACTAGAACATAAATCTGGGGAAATTCAGAAAATGGTAACAAATCTCGGTATTTCAAAGAGAAGGCTACAGGCTGAGATCTTCCTTTAAGGCTTTAACGCACTTAATACCATAAGAGAAGCAAGACAGCTCATGGCTGATGCATTGCTAGAGTATTCCTTAACAATAGTATTGTTAAATACTCCCTCCAGTCCCAGAAAACAGAAAGCTGAGTTGATTGAAAACTGAAATCAAGGAAAAATTACCCCAAAGAAAGTGTACTTATATTTTCCTTCACAATGTATAGTAAATTATAATATCAATCAGTATAATCAATCAACTCAGTTCACTAGAAACTGAAATAAAGGAAACAAACCGTGAACATGGTGTATGCCAAAATTTGCAACACATTAGCTGAAAAAATTATACACAAATTTCGTTCTACTTACTTTCACACCCCACCACCCAACTCAAAACCCAAAAACAAAACTACTGAAAGTGCAAAATTCACTACACATGAACAGAAGAAATATCACAGATAGTATAAATTCACAGACTAACTACTACCAACATGGCTAACTTGAAGGAAAAACCCCCAAAAAACACGCACTTGCAGAGAAGAAAAGAACGTACGTGGAGCAAAAGTAGAAATTAAGAATCCAAATGCTTTGGAGTTGACTGGATGAAGCGTTTCGATGATGGTAAGGATGGAGGGTCGAAACAGGTTGCTTGGAGATGAGCAGCGGCGGCGGCGGCGTTGGAGGAACGGAGGAATGATAGTTGAGCCTTCCTTGGTTCGGTGTGTGGCTTTATAGTTAGACTTTAGCGTTTTTTTTGCTGTGGGAACAAAATTTTGTCGACTCGGAGGAGGTATTAGGGATCTAGGGGCGGTGCTATGAAACGACGAGCTTTTACTCGAAATATTACACTTTGGTTCGGAAAAGTATTGTTACTTTAATTTTTGGCCCTCAAAATAGATATATCACTCTTAGTCTCTTTTAAAGCTTGACCGACAGTATTTCAGTAGGCTTTTTTTTTTTTTTTTTTAATTAGTAATAATCATCTTTTACGAAAAAATTAAATAATTAAATAATTAACGAATTAACATTTTATATTTTATATATTTTTTATTCAATTCAACAAAAAATAAAAATTAAAGATATTCATGCAACCCTCGTGTATGAAGATAGTAGTTCATCTATGTTGTTCATTGTTTATTGGGCAGTCATTATTGATTATGTGTTTCCTTGTTTCCCACATGAAGCTAGTTCATTTTATTTTGGGATGTGAATTGTGGAGATTCAGATCATATTGACACTCATTTTGTATATTCACAAAGAACTCTGATTAAGATCAGCGGGAAAAACAACTAGATTTCTTTCATATACAATCATTATTTTACCACTAATCATTTGATACACAACTGTGCAACTGTAGCAGCAAGAACAAGTTTTACACAACAAGAACAACTGTGCAGAATCTCCTTCATTTTTGCGCTTTCGGACTTGGTACTTGCTACTGTCTATGCTTCTGAGCCACTACTACCAACTCATCGTCCTATTAGCTTTACCATCCACGCTCCCCCCAGGTAAAGACCCAAAAGGGGCCCTGCCAGAAGCATTTGAGTGAGAGGATCTGTTGATGGCGTGAGTACTGCAGCCGCAACTACAGCTCCTACCACAACGTATCGCCAAATCGAGAGCATTTGATCACCTGTTACCAAACCAACTTGTCCGAGCAACAGTTGGATAACAGGAACCTAAGAATGCAAAGGGATGACAAAATCATATCTTTAGGCATACACAACATACTTCCATATTCTGAAAAGACATCAGTTGTCCACAGTCCAGAGAGCATTATTTAATTTATATATAAACTAAGAGCAGACAGGGGTATAAATAAGCAATACATGTTCAAAAACCAGAAGTTCAGAAGCCTGGAAACACCAACAGAATAAGACTGATACTTATAGGATTGCAATAACAAAGCAAAAAATTGCAATCTCACAGTTATCGAAAGATTTCATCCATTCAAGAACCGAACTCAGCAAGAGACTTAATCTTACCTGGAAAGACAATCCAGTGCTGAACATCAGGACAAGCACAAACTCAAAGTACTGATCAATAGACCACAGTGATTCCACAACTCCTTCAGCATAGCTAACAAAAAAATTCAAGGCTGCCGGAGTGAGAACAAGGTAGGAGAAGACAATGCCACAATAGAAGAGCACCGAGGATCCTAGGACAATTGGACCTAGAAATCTTCTTTCCGCCCGTGTTAAACCAGGGAGAACAAAGGCAATGATCTCATAGAGAATTACAGGGCTTCCCAAAAGAAGGCCACAATAACCAGATACCTGTATCAGAGTCAAAACAGTTATTTTCAATACGATTCATTCATGCACATACCACTTGATTTAAGACCAGATTCTGACCTTTAATGTGGTGAAGAAAAACTCGCCAGGAGCCAGTTGGAGAAAACGAACACCCTGTGCTCTTACAGGAGCTTCAAGAAGAACTATAAGTTCCTTCGAATATGCAAAACAACCTAAGATAGCAGCTCCAACTGCCAAAACTGAAATGAAAATTCTCCCTCGCAGCTCCTCCAAATGATCAAATATGGTCATTTCTTTATCATCTGGGAGAAGTTCTTTACTTGGATAAAGAAAATTATATAGTGCACTATCTCCACCATCAGTTTCATCATTCAGAAATGGATTTTCATCATTCAGAAATGGATTTTCTCCTGGCACATCAGTAAAATATAGAGTTTACAAATATGTAGAACCTGATATTTCCGCTACAATTCAAAGTATACAACCGAGAAAAATAAATAAAGAAGATAATTTAAAAAGAAAAAAAATAGGGAAAACATAGAGATGCATTTCAATGAAGTTTTCCACATAAATAGAAAGAATGCCTAAAAGGAGTTTCACCCCAAACTGAGACATAGACAATCATGTTGTGTCACATGGAACTGGAGAAGACAGTTCGATACAGTAATTTCACATGAAAATAAAATAAAAATCTACTGTGATAAAGCTTTTGCAAGGGATGAGTACCACAAACAGGGGTAGATGTCTAAGACTCTGCATCATTGGTTTAGATGTTTGGTAGTTCAGAGATACCTCCATGCAACTAACATCAAAATGTCTCCAGGGGTAACAACAATGTTTTCTGTTCAGACCGGAAAATGCAACTTAGCATTTTTCTAAGTTTCTTACCCGAATACTTAAACAATCTTCTGATATCAAAGCACGATCTGAGATGTTCAACAAGTATACACCGACTGAGGACAGATATTGTTAATCTAAATGTTTTGCTGATCAATTTTCTTGCCATGTAAATAATTATCAAACTACTATAATCAACTCCATGGATTCAGCTTGAACTCTAGTTATGGGTGGAATTAGAATGTAAATGTTTTATCATAATAACTAGAGCTAAAACTGAATACATGAGATGCCACTTTAGCTATCATAGAGGTAATAATAGGGCAAATGTCAAAATTGGCAAACACTAGTTAAATGCATCTAAAAGTACTACATATTTAGGATATTCTCTTCAGGAAAATGGAGGGGATCGTTAAATATATCACATGTAGAATTCAAGCAGGTGGGAATAAATGAACTGCGTCCTCTATTTTATGTGATCATAAAACTGCTGCTGAAATTGAAAGGAGAATTTTGTAAAATAGCCCCAATACAAATCGTGCTTTACAGATTAGAGCGTTCGGCTGCAGAATACAGAACTGAAAAAAATGAGGGCAGTGGAAATGAGAATGTTAAAATGAATGCGGGGGCATACTAGATTATAACAGATTAGCAATGAATTCATTACAAAGAAAGTGAGTATACCAACAACAAATGAAAAATGAGAGAATCACATTTATGATGGTTTGAGACATAGGTAAGACATTTAGATGCCCTTGTAAGACAGAGAAAAGTGGAACCTAAAAGGAATTGGAAAGAAACTATAGAAAATGACATAATTTTTTAAAACTTAGATGAGGACATGCTTACTGTTAGAGTAGGATGCAACATATGATCAATAGTCTGATAAACTCCTATGTAAATTGACAGAGAAACTTATTCTTTTCAAGCTATCAACTCTTCTCAGCACGTAAAAAGTTTATAGACACTCTTCATTTTCCCAAACCATCATGAACGATCCATGTTATGGTAGAACTAGAAACCTTAGTATCAAAGAAACTCCTTCCCAAATTTAATTATGGCTATCCAAATCACAAATTTACAGTAACTTGCAGAAGATTCAACAACCACGAACATCAAATCAGTTCCAATTGAACCTATAAGATGAATTGATATCAACACAAAAGACATTCAGTCCCCTAATTTCAGGAACAAAGAAAATTAATAATACGATCAAAATTCAATCTTTTGCAACCAATAAATCACCTATACATCCTACTCAATAAGCTGAACGCTAACACGGATATCGTGAAACCCAATGAAACATAGAGCTCCAATCCAAATTAAAACCGAAACCCATCAATAATTTCATGTGAACACCCGGAAAATTAGTTGGAGGGATGTTATCTTTACCGGGCCTATCTTCAACTGCTGAGCCAACACCACCATTAAAATCTTGCTGATTCTCCGTGACGTCTTCTTCAACAGCACAACAAACAACTCCGCCAAAATTCCTGCACTCTTTACTACTTAAAAATTTCAACTTTGCTGGTTTCCGTTGGTTGATAAGTAAAGAAGTTGTTGCAATTCTGCTGGAATTCAAACGTTTGAAGCAGTAGTTTGGGTTGTTGTTGAGGTGAAGATTATGGATGAGAGCACTGGCACTTGTGCTCCCCATTTCAAACTGATCTTTCGAATCCTTCTCTGGGTTCGAAATGGCTTTGGATAATTGATAGGCTTCGGTTTTTCGATGAGGAAAGAAAAAGGGGACTGGAAATGTTGTTTTTGGAGAGTTGGCGACAATTGGATTGATTGGTCTTTGCCAAGCCTTGGACGATATTTAGATCTTGGCGCACCCTAGTCAGGATGACTTCATTTTTCTGTCGTGCGCACTTTCTTTAATATTTTTTCTTTCAAGGAATTTGTTTTCTTAATCTTTAATTAAGAAATTAAAAGTTCGAACTAACCTGTTTTCCATCCCATTTAAATATCGATATTAAAATTAATAATGTATCAATTAGATCTAAAAATTAATTATTGAAATCTTATTTTATTTTTTAGGACCAACTTATGTCATTTTTTAATAGAAAAATGTACCACATTTCTATGTATGAATCAAATTGTTTTAGCCACTTTTGAGTATCTAAAGCTTAAATTAATTTCAGTTATAAGATAATATGTTTTGAATTCGAGTGACGTTTATTTAGAATGTCTATGATAATTTCTCTTATTAATATTTTCTTTTTAAATTTATTAGGGAATTTTTTTGTAGCTTTTTTTTAATAGTTTAATTGGCAAAGTTAAGTAAGTTTTTAACTGACGAAATCAACCAAATTTTCAATTCCGATATGAGTTAAATTTTAAAAGAAACAAAAACATAGAAAGTGATTAAGGAAAACCTTAGAAACAACAAATTCAAGTGATTTTATTTCAATATTGAAACTTTTTAAACATAAAAACAAAATCAAACATCTCAGCTGCTATTCTGTTCAATGGGTACCTCACCCCTCTGTTCTCTAACATGGAATTCCAACCCCATTGATGGAGAGAGTGGACTTTTAAATATTGCTCAATGAAATCTTAAACATCGTCATTTTTTATTTTTTTTTAATTTATCATTATTTTGCCTCTCTTCTCTACCAAAATGCACATTTCAGGATATGGAAAATGTTGGTATGCCTATTTTCTGTGATTTATTCCTCATTAGCTAAACAGAGTATGTTAATACGGAACTTGAAAAGGAAAAAAGCAATAAAACTTGGAAATAGAAGAAGAAACCTAAAGAAAACAGACAATAATAACTTAGATAACATCCGAACTTGAAGATGTTGTTTTCTTCTTTCCTTAAAAATCACCATGGCTAGGCTATAGTTAGTGCATCTACTCCCTTGTCATCTTGTTTTTTGCTTCCACTAATCCAACCTCCATCAATGGAAGAACAGGATAATTACCAGAGAAGCAAGCATAACAAAAATTGGGAAAATCGACTCCAACAAACTGCTTTAAGCTGTCCATTCTATCTATTAGATATGAGTTCCTCAGAACTTGGAGTATCAACTCCGTAATAACAAGAAGCTAAAATTGGAGGGCTTCCACTTATCCCCTGATTCTTTGATCAACCTAACAATCTTCCAGGAAGTTGTTCCTCTTAACAATGGAATCAACAAGAATATAAGCTCTGTTCTGTATAAATGGCTTAGTTCTCAAAGCAACTGATGTTGATGCAATAAAGCATTGATTCAGGATGGAGAAAGAGCAACCCCCATTATATATGCTCCTCAGACTAACAAGCAAATCGCATTCCACAAACAAATCCACATAACAATAATGAAGCCATTAAAAATGAAAATGGAATATCAAGCCAGCAGTAACAGATTAAAATGATAACAAATACTTACAATTCCTATAATTCATAAACAGGGATGTTTTGTAAACGTTACAAGAAGTGAGTCTAAGAAACGTTGATGTTTAGTAAATGTTACAACAACAGAGTCAACATGAAAGAAATTACAAACGTTAGTAACTAATATAAACTCTAACATCCACCCACAAGCTTCCTGCCCTGATTCTTGCTCGAGTTCACCTGAAGAGTTTTATAATCCTCCTGTATTATCTTGCAAATCACGTAATGATTCTTGCTCGAGTTCACCTGAAGAGTTTTAGAATCGTCCTGTATTATCTTGCAAATCACGTAATCGGTATTGCAGTTTGTAATCCCTTCTTCCTTCAAATAATCTTCTGAGCAAGAATACTCTTGCATGTAATAGTAGCCCTTTCCAGCTGCTTCGGACTCGTAACCCGGATCCACAATGTAGTTCAACATCCTCGTATATCCAATAATCTTGTTACCCTGGTCTGGTAGTTCATTCGTAATAATCTGCTTCGTCTGGCCTTCCCAAGTGCCCATTTTGGCAAAGGAAAAAACTAATCGTATGAACGAAACAATAGAGACGAAAGAAAACGAATCAGAGAGAAGGAAGAAGAAGAAGAGAGATAAAAGAAAAGTAGAGAGAAGAAGAGCGCGCCGCTTTATTAAAAAAATTTGTACATTCAATGCCATTTATATAAATAATTTAAGGGTATTACGAGAGAAAACGAAGCAGAGAGAAGGGTACCATTTTATATAAATAATTAAGAGGCATTACCATTAGGGCCTCAATTTTTAACCCAATTTTTTTTATCTAAATTGAATAATAGAAGATAAAAATTAAAATGGTAATTAATAAAATTTATAATTTAATGTATGTTTGATTTTGTTAATGTTACAAGATTTTAATTATTTAATTATATTATAAAAACTGCAATTGTCAATTTAATTTGGTGATTTGTATCATGAAACCTTTTTCACACTAAAATCACTTGAACTGATAATATGGTTTTTTTTTTTTTTAATTTATTTTTTGATACAAAGAGGCATAAAGTCAGGATGTCCATGATACAAAATGCAGGATGGGACTCGAACTCTGGACCTCCATATCCTAAGTAAACACGCCTGTTATTTTTTAATGGCGATCTCTAATTTTACCACCTTCTGCGTCTACTAGGATTACTCAAAAGATGTCTGGAAAATTTCAACCTTCGCGATTCATCAGTTTATGAAGTATTGCCTGCAAAAAAGCAAACTGTTAAGTTGGAAAGCCACTTTTCAAAACAACAGTCCCTATTGCCCTCCTGAAAGGAAGAATTCAACATTAGAGATGGAGAAAACAGGAGTAATCCTCTTTTGAGTAACTTACTGGACAAGAATGGTGGGACTTGAGTCCTTGATGAAGTTCATGCCATGAGATAAGCAGCTTAACCTGCCGATATTCAACATTCTGGCCCTGCCCTCTGTTGTCCGAAAAGGCGATCAGTTCACGTTGCAGTAGGTGCTCAAATGCCTGGCAACAAATTGGATTTCCAACATTTGCTTCACAAGCATAATGAAAGACGCAATGGAATGCTTGACAATCAAAATAGAAGTCCACACTTACTCGATGGCATACACTCCGTGCATAATAATCGGATATTAAGAACGAATCGTGGATACTTTTGTACTCTGCAATTAAAAAATAAATAAAAAGTGAAGAGGAAAGAAAGGTAACAAATTACTTTTACAAGCTATGCTTCTCTCTGGACCTTTCATTATAGAGTTGAAGTTGCAAAATTCTAGCTCTCTGACTTCCATCCTCTTCATGCAAACAAGGATATACAGCTCCAATATAGAACAATCTGCATCAAGAAGTTGAATGCATGATCACCATGGTGAAACAAAGCCCTGAATAATCACAAGTTCAGTTACATGTTAAAAGACCAAGATCAGAAATGCCTGTTACTTCTACATTCAGATCCTTCAGAATGTTATAGTAAGACAAAGATCTTCATTGTTTGCAGAGAACATGGTTGAACATCTCCTTGAAAGTAAACATGCTTTCCCTCATTTTGGTGAACTAACACAACTTCAAATATTCTTACCTTTTGGAACTGCAGCAACTGAGCTTTTATCCTACCATAAAATGTTCACAATATGGATGCATCCTGCCATCTTTTTCTGCCAAAACACATATTCTTGTTTAAAGTTATTCTTATCTTGCTTTCCACAAAGTTTTACACCAGTCTTTCTCCTTTGCCTGTTAATTTGAGTTAATATTCTCTATTTTCATACACCCTACTAGTGCATCCTCTACAGTAGCTACCCTCACTATGTCAAACGCATTCAGTATTTAGTTTATCTAGTCTAGTGTGGCTCCACATCCCTTATGAAATTCTGATCATATTCATGCTTTGAAATAATTGCCAATAAGAAAACAATAGCAGATGCTGCAAGATATTGCAAACAAAATTCAATAGGAAGTATAAATAAAGCAGTACAAGATCTAATTTTACAATCTGCTGCATATTTACGGGTACGAAATGATTAGTGAATTCAGTTGTCAGAAAAGATATTAGTACTTAAGACAATTCTACAAATCAAAATGAAGAAAAAATTGTTAAAATATCGAAACCAATGGTATAGGGAAGGAGATATCCATCTCAATTCAGCAAAGTCATAATTGGGGAACTTAGTAGATGCGCAAACCTTTTATGCATTCCAGCTTTGGTTGTCTTTGAATATTTGAAACTGCAGCTTTAAAGTTTTCAAGTGATAGGAAACCTGATTTATAATCCATACGACAAAGTGCAGAAAACCTACAGCACAAGGTTATATATAGATAAGGTATCTTCCAAATGACAAACTTTATACCAAGATTTTGGAGAAGCAAACTTACAGGAATCTCAGCAGATTGTTGAAAGTTGAGTCGGTATTAAATACTAAATCAATTACTTCTTTGAACTTTTTATCTGCTAAGACGTTCTGAGAGATGGTCAAGGTCATAAGTGTATTATAAACTGATGCAAGACATGAGCCATGACGAGTTTCACTCTGGTGATGACATAACTGGGCAAAATGAACTATACTTGAAATCAAATTTTGTCTGAGACAGAAATTTATTTCATCAAAGGATACAAGAAGCTTAGAGTTGAAATCAGCTATATATTCAGGAGGAAGATCCGACTCAGTTGACAACAGCAAACAGTGCTCCACAAGCCTTCATTACACTTAAGCATTGAGATGGCAGCTCTTTTGGGGGGAAAAAAAGGTGGACAAATACCCAAACTATATAGAAATTCACCTTTGCAAATCTTCACTCGTAGGAGGAAGAAACAACAACTTCCTGTGTGAGAAACGAGATCTTACTCTCTTCTCCAAGAGCTGATCTGCATCCTGAATGGCCAACCTCATTTCTTAGTTTATGAATTTTAGCCAATCAAGTTTGATTGAGAATCACAGTTTCTCAAAAGATTCATGCACAGACAGACACTTACACTGTTCCTTTTCATATGAATTAAAGAAGCTGCAATACAGCTCATTGGCCTAGAGGTTTGCAAAAGCAAAGAATCTGAGCTAAGTACTAAATCCCAAATTTTCCCAACCCAAATCACCCATTTTAGGCCATCCTAATGTCCCATTTTATAATTCAGCAAACTGAATGTTATTTACGTAACCATAGTCTAAATTCAGAAAAAGCTTCATTCCCTTTATGGTGTCTATTTCTTTTCAAAAGTTCTAATTGTAGTTGTTCCTGGGAGGATAATAGGTTCTATGTCATTAAAACCACTCAATACAATAAACACGGGACAAGATCAACCAAAGAACATCTTAAAGAGACACATTCAATACTAAAAATAACATACCAATCTGCAACTCACACCTACAACAACAGCTTGTGATGTCACAGACTGCATAGCATCAAGTAAACTATATAGTAGCCGTTGTTTACCCTGAAAACAAGAATATCACAATGAACACATACACCTATTAAAGACAAAACAGCTCTGGAAATGAATATTTTGGGCATATTTCTTTACAATAATCTCACCTGTGCAAAGAGATCAAACTCATCAAGTATAAATATTACTGTTTTATGTGCTAATCCACACTCCCTGCAAATTTTAAAAATAGAAAGATTACCTGACAAGAATGGGGAATGGTTGCAGATCTTTCCAAAAGACAATAAAATGACATCATACAACAAAGGTTATTGAATTATATCCATCTCCTTACCGTAACATGGCTATCATGAATTGGGAGTTATCATCCGATGATACCTAGAAAGGTTACCAGACCAAAATTGACATGATATATTGTTCTAATCCATGAAGGAATCATAATAAGTTTGGCATTTTTACCATTTTTGAGAAAGTCAAATGATGTTCAATGCATAATTGCTTAGCAATTTCCTGCATAGATGGAGAAAGCAGGCACAATTAGATCAAGAAACAGAAAAACAATCTTTGCTTCTGTGCGTGAATTTCTAGTTCTGGTAGAGATTCACATGCTGACATTTAGAAACTTAAAGACAACAGACAGTCATTTCCACCAAAAGTTAGAAAAGATTTGCACTGTCATACTCCCTCAATTTTTATACCTTTATCGTCGGCAGCAATGGAAAATGATAATGCTCCATTCAGTATGACAGTGGGGAAAGGAATCAAATAAATGAGTTAAGAAACTTTCTCCCGAAACCAGTTAATCAGAAACCGCACTAGTTATGCACCCGTTTCTCATTTCTAGTCAACAAAGTATTTACTATTTCATGGATCTTCTCAAATAGAGCACGAACAAGATTTCCAATATAACTATTGACATGGAGCTTTGAATCCAAGATTTAGACAATAAATGCAAACCTTCAAAGCACAATTATCTTCACTGTGCAATAGTCCGTTGAGCTTAATCTGAAAGGATCAACAAGGAGGGCAAACATAAAAATTAACAATTCTCATCAAAAGCCCTTTTACAGTTCTTGAGGAATTAATTCGCCAAATAAAAAATATCAAAACGGCTTCAAAATAAATAACCAATACCACAGAGATCATATCAGGGAACTCGTTCAATAAATCAGCAAGAACAAGCTCCAAAACCTAGCCAAAGAAAACAAAAAAAAAGCCAAAAGAAAAGGAATATCCAAATAAATTAATTAAAAACATTTTTTAAGAATTGAACCTTCGTAAAGTGAAAAGCCCTTATCCCATAACCCATAGACTGGGGAAAAGATAAAACTTACAGCAATCTTTCCGCAGCCTCGTGGACCAAGAAGCAAAACAGAATTATTACACGCTTCAGTCACTGAACTTGAGAATATATATTTCAACTTGCTGTTCCAGATATTTCCAGGGAAAAAAAAAAACTAAGCAACATGAAAATGCAAACGAAAATGTAGTTAATTTACATTAAATTTAGAGTAATATTTGATTTTCTTGAGGAATTTGACCTGTAATTACTGTCTGGATAATCTGAGAATAAAGAGAAGATGAAATTGGGATTGCATAGCTTTGATCGAAGGAGGGTAACGGCTTTTTCCGCTGGATTTTTGACAACCATTTTCGATGTGAACTGCAAAAGGCAGGAGTTTTGCTTCTGTTACTTACATTGCGACTGGGTTAAACTAAGTACTAAAAATGGCGCCAAAGTGAAACCCTTTTCGTTAAATTACGAACAAGCCCTTTGAAAATTGACATATTCAAAATTGGTGAATTAAATTAACGTAGCATTATTAAAAAAAATTACAGACTCTGGATTGTCAAAATACTTTTATTATTGTTTCGAAAAAATAATAATAGAAGTTAGGAATAAACTTGTGGGGCAAATGGTAATTTAGGGGATGCCTATAGATGTATTCTTTTTAAGGGAATTGTGGAGATATACAAAATAAATAAGTAAGATGTGAATTATGTATTTTTTTTATTCTTTAAAACATATAATTTTTTATAATTTTAACCATAATATTATAAATTTTGCTATTTTGTTTCTTAGAATAGAGAAAGTACTAATTCTCATTAATAAAAAAATATTTTTTTAACCCTCATAAAAAATGTTATATTATTTTTTTGTCCCTTAAAATTTGGTCGATTAAGCTAATCTCTATTAATCAGTTTTACATATAGGTCCTTTTTTAACTGAAAAATAAGTAAACAAACAATTTGACTCATTTTTTTAATATAATGTGACTCAAAGTTTACATATTGTCTTAAGTGGAGCAATTTGACTCATTTGACAATTAATTAAACATACTTTTTCCTCCATCAAAGTTTATACTATAATTTATTTAATTAATTTTTATGACTTAAATACTTCTTAATGTTCAACTCATTTACATTTTTAACCATCATTTCAAATTAAAAGTCAATTTAAATGAGATGAACATTACAAATACTATGGTTTTAAAATTGATCGATGAAACTATGATACAAACTATAATTGAATAAAAAATATATTTTATTAATGATCAAATAAGTCAAGTGATAATTTAACTATTTTTTCATTAAAAAATATCAAAAGATTAGGAAAAATTAGTTTACTCGATTAAATTTTTTTAAAAAGTAGAAGTGACCAAAAATCAGAAAAAAAATTTTAAGCTTAAAATAAATAGTTGAATGTTTGCATGTGTTTTAGAAGGGAAAAAAATTAAAAGATACCAAAAAAGTTAAATGAAAATAGGAAAACATATTTACAAACTTTTTTTTAGGGCATATTTACAAACATTTAGTCAAAAGTAACTTAAATAATTTATCATACATTTATATAGTTTGATGTTTACTTTTTGAATAAGATAAGTAATTATGATTGAGAACATAATAGATATTTTCTGATTTAATTTTTTCGAATTCATATATATGATTTGGAGCGTATATCATATTTGCACATATTAATTTACTTTAAAATTTGCTCAATACACCTTATTTATTAATTATTATTTTACACCCTTAAATATAATTTTACAATTTCTAAGATTTTAATCTTCAATTAATTAAGCGTAATTTAGACAAAAAAATTCTAATTATTTTTAATCTATGTTTAAAGTGATTACGACACAAAAGAAATTCGACGGGGGAGTATTAAAATTATCATTATTTTAGAATTAAAATTTGACAAGAAAAGTTTAGTATGGAATATAAAATGAAAGGACATAATAGTAACTTAACAACCGGCCTGATATCGGATATAGTCCGATCCGAAGTCATATAGCACACCCGACCCACCAAAATATTGCCTCTCGGGTTTGGGTGAAGGTTCTGTAGTCATCAGTGAAACAAGCAGCGCACTCCGCCGCCCGTAGCTGCTCTTAAATTGAACGAACACCACCCTCCCCCGCCTCTCTGCGCCGCCATCTACCGTCTGATGTCTTGTTTTCTATGCGGCTGCCTGGAGATTGGTACATCCTTCAAAAACAGAAACCCATTTAAATCCGCAAAGCAAGCGTCTTTTTTTCTAGTTCTTTCGATACACGCATGCATGTGATTCTAATCGCAGTTTTTCTTTCAGCAAATTTTGTTCTTTTTACTTTTACAATGACCCTTTATGCCAGAGTTAATAAATCAATATTATGTCCTAAATCCTGTACACTCAAGGTTCGTTTGATATTTTTTGCATCTCTTCGTCAAGCTCATTACCGTCCTGTATTCATCGGCAACAGTACAGATTTAAGAAATTTTAAAAATATGTCTCCAGTTATATACTCAATTACTAGACATTCGGATAGTTATTTTCAGAATTTCATTTTGAGGGCAATTTTGGAGAAGCCATTTGTTGCTGGGAATAGTTTGTGGCTGTTTCCAGATCATTATCATGCTGATTCTGAATTGTTGATAAGGGTTCTTAATTCAATCCAGGGAAGACCTAAAATGGCCATTACATTATTCAGGTGGGCTGAGGTGAAACCGGGGTTTAAGTATTCAGAGTTTCTGTTGTGTACACTTCTTGCTGTTTTAGTGCAACATGGTTTTATGAGTTCTGCTTATTGGGTTGTAGAAAGGGTAGTTAAAGTTAATTTGCATGGTGTTATAGATGTTCTAGTTGCCGGCTTTGTGAATACAAAAATTTTGATTATAGTTCTTGATTTGATTTTGTGGGCATGCACGAAAAAGGAGAATGCGGAGCTTTGTTTGTTGGTTTTTGATAAGATGGTGAGGAATGGATTGTTGCCTGATGTCAAAAATTGTAATAGGATTCTTAGAGTGCTTAGAAATAGTGGTTTCACAAAGAAAGCTTGGGATGTCTATAAAGACATGGAGCAGCTTGGAATTAAGCCTACAATTGTTACATATAACACAATGTTGGATACATATTTGAGAGTTGGGAAAGGGCAGCAAGCAGTGGAACTTCTTTCAGAAATGGAAAGGAGAGGGTGCTACCCCAATGATGTTACATTTAACATATGGATTAAAGGTCTGGTAAAGGTAGGAAAACTTAATGAGGCTAAAGAGTTGATAGGAAATATGTTGAACGGCACAGAAGTTTCAGCTTATATGTATAATCCTTTGATTTCTGGATATTGTGAGAATGGAATGCTCGTAGAAGCATTGAGTCTTTGGAGAGAGATGGACATGAAAGGAGCTTCTCCAACTCTATCAACATTTAATACATTCATTTATGGCCTCTGTAAACAGGGGAGAGTAGGTGATGCCATGCAATGGTTTCCTGTAATGTTGAAGAAGAATTTATGGCCAGATATAGTATCATACAATATTTTAATTTACGGCTACTGTTTGCTGGGGAATGTGAAGAAGGCCATTTTACTGTTGGATGAGCTAAGGTGCCAGAACCTTGTTCCTACTGTTGTCACATATAACACTATTATAGATGGCCTTTGCAGAAGTGGGAATTTAGAGGATGCCAGGCAGCTAAAGGATGCTATGCCTGCTTTTGGCATTAATCCAGATGTAATTACCTATACAATTCTTGTTAGGGGTTCTTGCAAGGCCGGAAGCTTATCTATGGCTAAGGAACTTTTTGAGGAGATGATACAGAAAGGTCTGCAGCCTGATCGCTCTGCCTACTCAACTAGAATCATCGGTGAACTAAAGTTTGGTGACATTTCCAAGGCATGTATACTGCAAGAAGAGATGACAGAAAAAGGATTTCCACCTGATATCATTGTGTATAATGTTTTTGTTGGTGGAATTTGTGAGTTGGAAAATTTGGAGAAAGCATATGAATTGTGGAAGAAGATGATAGATGATGGACTTATGTCTGACCATGTCATCTATACTACCTTTATTCATGCTTACCTGCAATTTGAGCATCTTACAAAAGCCGAGGAATTATTTCATGAGATGCTAAGCTATGGCTTGTCTCCAACTGTTGTAACTTATACGGTATTTATCCATGCACATGCTGCCCGAGGAAGGATAGAAACAGCATTTAATTTTTTCTCTGAGATGAAGAAGATGGGGGTCTTGCCAAATGTGGTAACATACAATGCAATGGTGAATGGTTTTTGCAAATGTAGAAGGCTTAGTGATGCCTACATGTACTTTGCTGAAATGAAGGAAAAGGGAATAGTTCCTAACAAATATACTTACACCATTCTGATTAATGGAAACATTGACTCGGGCAATTGGTCAGGTGCTCTGCATTTGTATAAAGAAATGCTGGATTCAGGAATACAGCCTGATACTTGCACACACTGTGCATTGTTTAAAGTTCTCAGGACTGACTATAAGTCCTATGTGGTCCAATATTTTGAGCATGTAATTGGGAAGTGAGGTACAACTGAAGATAATTCTTGAACTGCCTAGCATTGCATCAACTGTCAGATATTATGGGGTAAGTGAGATAGGCTTTTATACCCGAACTCTAAGAGTTTAGCCTTTTAGCAAAGCGAATCTTTGCCAAAGTCTTGCTCTGAAGGAATCAGGCTTAAAGGGGTTGAGTTCATAGTGGCAATGGGATTGATGCACTAAGGATGTTATGCACGATGCATATTCATAACTTCATGGAAATATGAGCTGTCTTCAGACGAGGCTGGGTAAGTTCCATTCTCGAAATTTTTGTGGTATATATACGAAATCTTATATTAGGTCATCAATACTAGTAGTAGATATCTTGCTTAGGCTGGCTGCAATTTTAAGTGCGTACACGTGATATATTTAGCAAAATGATTATTACAGTGATAGAATTTGTCTGCTTATTGAAAAGATAGAATGAAGTAATTTTGTCTATCTTGGCCCTTTTTTATTCTCTTTACACAGGGAAGATTTTGTGTGTGCTTGTTATATCATGATGGGGAAGATATAATTCATTGAGCTGATCTCCCACAGTTCATACTGGGGATACAGGATTAGTTTATTGTTTTTGATTGGGAAACTTTTGAAACATAAATGAAAATTTATCTCATGCTAAGCTCAAAACTTATATTGGGATTTTCAGTGTGTTGTCTACATTTGTTGCCTGGTATTATGAATTCTTCTTATTTTGGTTGAGTATTTTTTTTGGTTTAATAGTGTTGACTATTCTCAATTTTTCATATTGACAGGAGAGATTGCTTTAGGTTATGGCATTTGGCCAAAATGATATGAGCTTCCTTGGAGAACAAATGCAATTTCATATTCATTGCTGAAGTGGCATTTAGATTGAAACGAAATAACCGTTGTTGAATCACCTTAGATTGCAATATGAAAGAGTGTAACATCCCCTCCCCTCCTCTTTTTGCTGTTTCTTCTTCTGTTTTCCTCCATACCTTCCTAATTTTTTTTTTCACCTCAAGAGGATGAATATGATTTTAGCTGCCTTTTTAAAACAAAATGTCATAGTTTCACTTTGTTGCTTATGTTTCCTCTTTAGATGAGTGCTCCCTGTTTTTGTAGTTCTTCTGCACATAAGAGTTTCTTTTGTGGACATTGACTTTAACAAATTCTTCTTTTTGATAGAGATACTTCTTTGATCTGATGTTTGTTCGAAACACTATGGGCTGTTGTCATTGATGTAAGTTTCTGCTTACCATGCTATTAGCAATTGAATTTTGTATTTTTATTCATTTTGTTTGTTATGGATGACACCTGCTTAGGCGTTTGTTTTTCAGAAAGGGCTAGTTTACTTACTAGATTCCTGAAAACTTGGACGGTGAACACCAATAGATGTTCTACTCTGGATAAAGGTTCCTCTCAAACTTTTGTTAATCATGCAAACTTGTTAAGTTATTTGGTTTCTTTTTTGTTATTTGAGAGATTGGTTCTTGCAAATGGAGGATGCTGGCATCTTCTGGCAGACTAGTTCCAGGCAAACCGACTGGACTTTTCCAATGCAAGCTCTAATTGTCTTGTATGTATGGAATTGTAGATTCATGGATGGTTTCTGCTATCATTTTGTGTCAGTTTTAATTTGGGATTGTTGGTGATGGACCCCTACAGTTTGACAAAGGAAATTGGTTTTGATTCTGAAGACAGCTGGCATGCTTGTATCTAAATTTCAAGTGGGCCGCAAAAAGCTGTTATTTTGAAGGTTTGCTTTTGTTTCAAACATTTTGGGCTTTACATTCTTTCCTTGGACAAACAGTTTTACAGTGTGTGGCTGTTTATGCATAGCCTCTATTCCAGCATTCATCATCATATTACATTTTATTGTTGTAATATATAACGCCACCTTTTTTTCAGATGTTAAAAAAGTTCATGAACTTCACATGGAATTGCCAATAATGTACAGCTGAAACATGAGAAATATTCTTTTTGTTTTCTTTTGATTGTAAGGCTGCTAAATTGGGGTACAGCCTCCATGGCAGCAGGCACACGTGGTCAATCATCCTAATCTATCAGATCCTTCTCTCTATTACTCCATCTACATAAGACATCCGGTATGTGGTGGGGATCAATCGCTTTTAGATTTAGTAAATTTTTCTCGATTTCCAATCTATTGGGCCTTCTGTGATGGATATTGTTCTTGGCTACAAATGGAATGACCTAATTTTATTATAGCTTGTTTATTTGGTGAATAAGATGACCAATTAGTATGTTTACAAAAGGATTCAATGGCAAAGTTAAACCATGATAATCGTCACATAACAAATGTAATAATGAGTGTTAAAACAATAACAATAAACTTACCTACTCTGAATTTGGGTCTATGTTGTGAATATTTGATTACTGGTTTTCTATGAAATCCTTATTGGAGATTGGTCTTTGCCTTTGTTCAATGTTGCTAATCATGTTGGATAAGCTTCTTATGGTTACTGGAATTAATAGGTATTGTAAAGCATGAACTGGCTGGCTTTTCTTTGAGACATTTTTATGTTGAATGTATTGGAAGCTTCAGTTATGAGTATTCATTAGCAGAACTTATACCTGGAAATGGATTTTTAAGTTCTCCTTTTATAGAACTTCCCAAGGTGCTCTTTTTTGAACTTTTAAAATCATTTTGGTTTTGATGGACCATGATAGACATTGTAAATACAACTGCATTACATATGGTCTCAAGTGAGTTTATGTGGTGAATTGGTTATCATTTTTGGCTTTCGTTAAGTGGACAGGATTAAATGCCCTGCATTTAGCTGGCTGGTGGCTATTTCTGATTAATTTAGAAGTAATGTATCCTAAATGATGTGCAAAATCACTTCATAATGATGGCACCCTTAGAACATAATGTCATTCTTATTTCTTGACGGGTCCTAAATTGTGCTTTTGGATGCTGATATCTATCTTTTCAAACATCATAAAGTTTTCAACTAAGCTCTACTTTCAGCAATCTGGTTTAGCATCAGATTTTGATGCAGGAATTCAATTGGTCATTTCTTATCTTCACTAACCTACACAGGAGCAAATCCTTGAGTTGAAGTAAAGAGCTAAACTAACTATAAGAAAGAAAATACTGTCCTTTTCTGAGGTTGAAGCTTCTATGGGATTCCCAATGCTCGTAATGAGATTTCAGTTTTGCACTCTTTGATAAATTACTAATTTCAATCAAACATACTCTGGGGTTACTTTTGTTTTTCGATTTTTTAATTGGTCATTTATGTTGTTGTAATCCATGTTATAAGGTCCAGGAATGAGGTTAACACTTTTATGTCCTTTTCGACAGTTGATCATGATGCAGAGTATGACAGAAGTTTCCATGGAGATTGGGAGGGCGAGAAGGAAGCGAAAGAAAGATTTCATTTTTCTAGAAGATGTTCTTCCGCCAAATGTAAAATACTGACAAAAGTGCAGTACTTGGGATTATTTCTAGACAGCAAAGAAGTTTGGCAGGATGGTCTGTGGAGGATTCTGTGTATATGGATGTATCACCAGTTGTTGAAAGAAGCCCTTTTGGGTATATTTACTATTAAACCACTCTTGGATTCATCTTCAGTAAGCTTCTTGGTTTTATCAGCCTATTTTTGACCTTTTGTCATCCAAACTATACTGATAGATCCCTTGGATGAGTCAGTACAGTTCTTGAATTAAATAAAAGATGAATTTGGTTGCCTCTATCTTTGGCCTTGAATGCGTTCTAGGTTTGTTTTTGTTGAAGTTTGTACAGTTTTATTCTGTAATCTTAAGGTTGCGTGAGCATGGCGATCTCTTACTTGTAATGCAAGACTAAATGAAGTTCTGTTGGATCAAGTTAGTGATAAAGAGTTAAAGACTTTGATTTGTTGTGTTTTGCTGTATAGATATCATGGTTGCTGCAAGTTTTTGTCTGCATTTTTTATGAGCATAAGCATTTTTCTGCCAGTTTTCTGTCACTTTTTGGTAAATGAATGGTGAAGTTGTTGACTCTTGATTTTTGACCTCCAATCCAATTGGATTGCTGTCAAAGTCCTAAGTTTAGCAGAAAACAACCTTTTGATCCAAGAATTCGGTCGTTTTATTACTGTCTTTAAAACTCCAAATCAAGGGACAACTACAGTACAAAAATCCATCTTGTGGGATGAAATTACAATGCTACTATTCCTAATAAAATTAGTTGTGTGATGCTGAAATTTAAAAAAAAAGAAAAAAAGACAAGAGTTTCAGCCGCATCTGGAAGTTGAAGTACGTGTTTTGCACAAGTCTTCATGGTCTTATAACGAAATTTGTCTGGTAATGACCTCCAAAGATGGAGACTCTTTAACCACTTCTCGTACTCAATTCTGGATCCTAAAACCAGAAATTTCAAGTGTCAAAAAAGGAAGCATATGAAAGTAGCAGCAGCCATAATTTCTAAGAGTCAAAATGCCAGAGCATTCATGTCGCATTCAATCTTATATCTTATGAGCGAATAATGAATCAAACAATTTGAATATAATGGTTATGCCACAATAGTTGGTTGGTGTCAATACGGCCGATGCAGACTTCAAATTTTTTGGTGGCAGAATTACAGCTGCATAGAGGCAGAGTTTGGTTAGAATAACTCTAATAGAAAAAATTTTGGACATTTCAGGAGGCGGGCACCCTCCCTCGCCACCGTGTAGAGATTCTTGATTGAAAATTCATAAAGAAACATGAACAAGAGCACATCATAACAGTTCTTGAAATCCCTTTGTTCTGAGCTGTAGATACTGAGGAATAAAAATCGGTTAAGGATCTTCCACAAATCAGTTGAAGATCCTGTCATGGTTTCCCAAGTTCACAATGTTCTTACTCTCCTTTCTCCAATGGGGTGATCTTGTTATAGCATTAGTTTTATTGTATGAATATTTAGCAAAAGTTTCCCCTTGTTTGAGAGATTTGCCAAGCAATTTTTTCCATGTTAGAATCGCTCCTCCCATGCTCATGATCTTGAATCTTGACAGAGACTCAAAATATGTTTTCGACTTGAGGTAGATCTTTTGAAAATGACATGGAAAACAACTACCATGACTGCTTTGGACTTGCCAAGTTTTGAAAACGCAGCAATCCTAGTTTAGATAGTTACAATGCCATGTTCTTGGATCTGATTGGGAAACCAACATAAAAGAGACAATTAGAGTCATATTTTAATGGAGAAATTAACCGATTCTATACTTTCACAAAGCTCTCGGACAGGATCTAGCTCAGATGGTGGCAGAAAGCTCTCTGCATTGAAGAATATGCAATGTATGGACACTTGAATAACTAGAATAACTTGAAAGTACTCTTGAAATGTGTTGAGATTGCCCAATCCTGCGGGCCGCTCCACCCATTGACAATTGATTTTGTATTTGATGCTCATATTAAATCAATAAATTTAACATGATATGAGTTTGGAACTGTTTGACTAACGTTGATGTGTTGTTTGACTTGTTTACTCATAGTTGGGGCATATTTGACTGACCTGACATATATCCAATTTAAATCCAAAATCCAAAAGTTTAGAGTGTGTTGTGGGAGTTAAGGAGGGTGTTAAGATTGCCCCAATCCCATGGTCCCTTCATCTATTTCCAAATTAATTTTGAGTTGGATGCTCTTGTTGCATCAATAAATTTAATAAAATACTTTACCTAAATGGTTTAAGCTGGAGAAATTGTGGGATTATTGGCCAAGGAAGATAGAATATCTTGAGGGTCATAAATTTGCCCACCAAAGACAATAGTGCACTCGATTTCTCTTAGAAAAATACCCTAAAAAGCAAATTTTTTTTTTTTTTGTTTTCTGCTGTGTGAACAGACGATTACTCTAGGTCAGATACCCAAGCAAAATCTAGCATTTTAGCTCTCAGAACAAAAGTCTCTGAAGAGACATAGAATTCCCTTTGATATATATGTCATAACTATTTGAACAAAGTTCCTTCTTTTGTTCCCCCCTTGAAATTATAGCCTTTTCTTGTCATCTCTGTCCTAGTAAATGTCTATAAAAGCATTAGGACAGCTGAAACAAGTTTCAAACTTTTGCAAATCCAAGCTCTAAAAGACAAATGGCATCCCTCTCCAGTTTGGCTTTTTTCACTGTGAGGTGCTCAAGCCAGAGAGATGGCCATCATGAGCCTAACAGGCCAAATATCAATGGCATCAAAGTTAATGGCTCAGCTTCTATCTTCCCTTCTGCTAAGGTTGATGTGTTGAACCAAAAGGAAGGATCCCCCGCGGCCACAGCTGCTGCTTCGGCTGCTGTTTCGGAGAATCTGTACACGAATGCTCATCTGGTGATTCGCCAAAATATTCCTACACAGAAGCAACTTGTTGATCCTTTTCGCCAAGGCCTGATTATCGAAGAGGGAGTTGGTTATAGGCAGACTGTTGTGATTCGATCTTATGAAGTTGGCCCTGATAAAACCGCAACTATTGATAGTATCCTCAATTTACTTCAGGTAACAGCATTTCACTTCAAATCATATACATAGTTCAATGAATGTAATCTGCAGAGTCCTGAAAAGGAGCTTAAAAATTTGCAGGAAACAGCATTGAACCATGTATGGATGTCAGGCCTTCTTGGTGATGGATTTGGAGCTACACATGGAATGATGAAGAATAATCTTATATGGGTTGTTACCAGAATGCAAGTTCAAGTTGATCATTTTCCAATTTGGTAAGATATTAGCATCTTCACATGACCAAAAAGCTTTTGCATAAAGAACAGTCATCCTGAAATGCTTTACTAATTAAACACCCCTGCATAGAAAATGTAATAATTTTTTTGAAAAAGAAAGATGAAATTTGTTTGTCTTATTTCTGCTTCTTGAACAAAAGGGGTGAAGTAATGGAGATAGACACATGGGTTGGAGCATCAGGGAAAAATGGCATGAGGAGAGACTGGCTGCTCAGAGGTCAAGCCACAGGTCTAGTTTTCGCTCGTGCCACTAGGTAAATTTGTACACATCATGGATTTTACCAGCGCAATTTCATGGCTAAATTTGCACACTGAGATGTTAAGTATCGAGCAGTACTTGGGTGATGATGAACCAACAGACAAGGCGGCTTTCGAAGATGCCGGATGAAGTCAGGGCTGAAATCTCGCCATGGTTCATTGAGAAGCAAGCAATCTCAGATGAGTCCACTGAAAAAATAGAGAAGCTGGATAGTAATGCAGCATATGTCAAGTCAGGCTTGAAGGTGACTACAATGAACTTGAACAAACTGTTTCGCGAACTCGATACATTTGTACTGATCCTGATCGATCATTTCTTGTTCTTGCAGCCAAAGAGGAGTGACTTGGACATGAACCAGCATGTTAACAATGTCAAGTATGTCAGATGGATGCTGGAGGTATCAAGAATTCAATTCTCTGGTTATTTTATTACTCCTCATCTTGAATGAAGTTATTCAAATGTATATTCTAACAAGATGAGTTCTTGTTTTTCCAGGGAATTCCAGGGAAGTTCTTGGAGAATCACCAACTTTCTGATATCATTCTTGAGTACAGGAGAGAATGTGGGATTTCAGATGTTGTTGAGTCACTGTGTGAGCCAAATGAAGGTGGAATAATCACAAATGGAGTTCAACAAAACCACAATATGAATCTGCTGAATGGATTGTTCTTGTCATCAGGGATGATGATTGAAGGCAATGAACTCCTTCTTCAGTCACTAAATCCAGAGCCATTGAGTTATACACATCTTCTCCAAGCAAAAGGGGAATCCAAAGATGAAGAAATTGTGAGAGGAAAGACATACTGGAAAAGAAAGATCAATGGGATGCCATTCCAGGAGGCTTGAAGAATAAAGAGTTTGTCAGATCAGAAGGAAGTAAGCAAGCTGCACCAAAAAAAAAAAAAAAAAAAAAAAAACTTGTAGAAGAAGGCCAGAGATTGGTTTGGAATGGCTTGAATTCAGTTGTGGGATGGTGAAACAATTGTATTTTTTTTCTGTAAATCGTGAAAAAGATTTCACCAGAATTCTGGCCAAAATATACAAAGAAAGTTGACAGTTTTAGAGTAATAAAAATGTTGAAACCACAAGCACAATAAGCCCAGCAAAGGGATGCAAAAAATGTGGAGTATTAGGAGGCTAGAAATTATTGGTATACATAAACAAGCTGATTATCAGCCAGCAGCATATAATACAACAGAGGTTGCAAATATTTATAAGAATATTTGTCGTTTGTGTTTTTTAACAAGGAACAATAATGTTGGAATATGATGAACTTTTTAGATAAATTATTTTTTTATACAAAAATTACTCAAATTGAAAATTTATTGTCTTCAACGGAGTGTTGTCACTACCTTACATCCTTTTGTCTTGTAGATAACTTACTTTAGTATATAAAATTAATTTAGTATTTGATAATTTAATTTAATAAAATGAATTAAGAGTTAATTAAGTGTGATGGATAATTTATAAATAAAAAAATTCTAATGAATAAGTGGTGCTGAAATTCAAGTAAAATTATTAACGGAAAAATAATTGTTCGTAAATGAACTGAATTACTGCGATTTTTTTTTCTTTTTCTCATTACTTACATTTTAAAAATAACTTTTAAAAAATAATTTCATCATTTAAACAAATAAAAATATGGTAATAATAAAAACTTTGTCTTACAATTTTAATCATTATGTTTTTTTTGGGTATTAATTACAATATTTGTTTATATTTACTCATCATAATTTTATTGTATGTTGTAATTATTTTACAATTTTAAGCATTTTATAGGTAAAAAAAAAAAGTCTGTTTTCTCTTGGATACACTAGAGAAATTTTGGTGTTGAATTTATAGGTAAAAAGAGTCTTTGATTTCTCTTTGATACCATACCACTAGAGAAATTTTGGTGTTAATCTTCAACATATCACCGCTTTCAATAACCAAAATATTACTGGAAATTTTTGAAAAAATGGATGAACTGTATGTAAAGCCTATAAAGCCTAAAAAGCAAGCATGTCAATTTACAGATGTAATGCATATTTACAATATAAGTTAAAACAGCCAAATGAACAGAAAGAACCAAAGAATGACTAAAGAAGAAGGGGCCAAAAATGAACTACTGTTGTTTTAGCCTCATCGTTCTATGTATTAGCCATGTCCATGTGCTCAAGAACATCAAAATTCCAGCGCCAACAAATGTCCAGAAAGTCACCAACCAACTGGGCATGGAGTTGGGAAATAGTCCTGAAACATACAATCACAAACACAGTTTCAAGCGTATCATGTTAGGTTAGGTTAGGTTAGGTTTCGAGTCGTGTTTCTCAGGTGAAGTTCAAAATTGTGTTAAGAGACAGTAAACGCACCATGTCCAAACTTGATACAAATGAGGAGTTCGACGATGCATATCGCTACAGAAAGCCAGCAGAATGCTCCCACCTTCTTCACTGGTTTCCTGGGAATTCATCATGGAACACAAGTGAAAGGTCACAAGAAGAGGACAAGATAACATCCAATACAACAAGGTTCAACCTTTTTGCATAAGTAATGAAGTACCTGTCTTGCAAATAAGAGTTGTATTCGCGGATTGTTGGCATTGCAATAAGCCACCACAGAATTAACCGATAAATTACTAAGGGATTTCGAGGAGGAATCCAGAGGCAAAATTTTAAGAAGAATGTATTCAGCTCCACAGTCAAGAAAATAAGGCACAGACTCAGAACTTGAATAAATCGCCAAGGTCCAAGAAGTGGGTGCCATTCATCTTTGTCCCACCGTGCAGGTGTAAATTGACCCAGCGTTCGCTTCACCTGCCAATTCCCAAATCAATATACACGAGGGACAACTACACTAATCCTCAAACCATAAACAACTGCGGCAAAAAAAGGGGGAGAAAGGAAGTTCCAATTAATATTAGTTTAATATTATTGATATTTTTCTACATTACAAATGTAAATCGCACTGTCAATCTACCAGAATGGCAGCTGCTCATTATACAGTACATAGAGTAATAGATCCATCACCACAAATAAAACTAGAAAGCATGAAGAACTAGTAAGTGTTGCTTGTAATAATGCAAAAACCACATTACACCACACTTGTGTCGAAAGGTACTTCCGCAAGGAAATAGAAGGGCCAGAGCAATAACAACTAAATTTTTAAGCAGATTGTCTTGTACTTTTTCAATCATTTTCCCAAACGTTGGATCGAACTTGTACTATAAAATGATTATGATTGTAAAATTTCCAAAAGCTAGCAACCAATTTTATAGTGCTACGAATTTACATTTCCTTATAATACTAGACATTCCGAAACTCAAAATCAAAGGAGTGCAGAAACAAATTGAACATCATTATTTCTGAAGAGCAGGATCACCTTTGACAAAGGTTAACATTTTCATGCACACGCTTGCCCAAAAGAAAAATAAATGCACCAACATATGGACACAAAGAAGGTAAATTTTGTACAAATCTGTCAAAAAGTTATATGCTCTGAAGAAAATTTGCACAGCATCATTCTACGAAAGGAAAATACAATATAGAAAAAAAAAAAAAAATGTTTTCCAGTAAACAAAATAGAGAAGAAATTAAAAAGTTATCTATTTGCCATAAGAAAGTATAGAACAGTCTTAAAGCATGTAGAACCGAATGTAATTGTAGATTCAAAAACATACTTTACCCATGATGTTTGGCTGCCGACTTATGCCAACCCACTCATAAGTTTTACCATCAAAGTACCGTACGGTGCACATTCCCGTCCAAATTCCTAATGAACACCAAAACCACAGACAAGTGACTCACTTTAACAGACCTACCAATAAACAATAGTTTCTCTTTTGTGCCAAAAGATAATGAGTAAGACAACAGCATATCAAAAGAGTATGCAAGCAAAATTTCAAAAATCACACACAATCTTGAGTCAGTATCTCCATTAAGAAGCATAGCTGACAATAAATTGAATATAAGAACTCTGAAAACTTCTAGTTCAGAACAACAAAGAAAGAGAGTTATATCAAGATCCTCACCAAACCAATTGCAGATTAAAACATCAAGAATAATGCTATCCCACCAGCACTCGTTAAAGTTCGGTAGCATGTGGCGAAAAGTAAGCTGATAGCACCAATAAAAGAATTTCAAATACACACAACGTTACCAATAATCGTACTGAAAAAAGAAGAGTGGTCAACCACATGTGATAAAGGCTCTCACCTCCATTAGCTCAAACCCAATAGATAAAACCCATAAAAGAGGCTGATTACGGATCATTATGGCCTTTCCCCACCAGCCAAGAATATGTGCTAAAACAAATTCATCAAAAAGTGTATCCTGGGGAAAAGAAGAACAGCAGCTTGCGTCAAGTCTAATACAAACAGGAAACAAAGCAGAAGTACTAAATTCAGAGGTAGAAGGATTGAAAGAATTCATACATAAACATTCTTAAACCTTCTTGTAGGACTTTCAGGCACATATACACGACAATCAGCACCATAAGATCTCTCCGGTAGTTCTACAGAAAAAGGAAAAGACAGCAAATGAAAAATAGTTTAAAAGAAAAAATTGATTACCACATTTACAAGTGGCATGAAGTATTTCACCAAGAAACAAAAAAAGAGAAAATGTAACAATTCAAAGATGAGCAAGTTCATTACCAACTCCAAGATCAGGATGTAAATATCTCATAAATTGCCGAGCATCATCACGCTTCTGGAGTGGCAATAAGAAAAAACTTTCAGCGGCAGCAAAGGCAATATGCACACACATATTCATTATCAAAGTTAATTTTCGTAGCTTTTAAAACTACATAATCGGAGTTCATTTTTGTGAGTGGGTTGGTGTAACACAATGATAACAATCAAGTTTATCTTCTTTGTTATAGTGTTGAACACCCTCTATTAAAGCGGTTTTTTCTTCTTATGCAGCATATTTAAGGTATTGAGTATAAAACAGTTGCAAACTGAAGAATACACAAACAGCAACATGCACACTAGATATCAATCTAGCTAAAGCTGAGCATTGTAAAAAGGCCAATCTCTGCCTCAAACGAGAATAAGTTGCCAAAATTTGAGTTATTCTTTACAAATTAACTGGTTTAGAGCGAGGAAAATACCTGAAAAAGCAAAAATGTTAAGGCAACGAGGTAAATTACGGCCATTCCGTGGACGAGACGCCAAATTGCCGGGTGGGGCCTAATAAGAATCCTGCTGGCAAAAAAAACACACATAGCGGAAGGAATCACAGAAATGTATAGTTGCTTCATCAAGGCTTGTTCTATCCATTTGCAGAACAATGCGAAGAAAGAAATGTGAACAAGAATTACTTGATATTTTCAAAGCAGTGACGATTGAGAAACTCGGCACTGAATTTGTAGCCATTGCCACAAAGAATAAAATAGACAATACCAATACCAAAAAGTACTTGCGCCATTATAGTGAGTCATAGAGGTTTTTCTTCACACATCAAATAGACAAAACAGGAATGTACAATAAAGCAAATAACTCATACAGTTTGATATTACAACTTGGTAATATATGATCTAGCAATGAAACAATTCACATTATTACAGCGATGGTATCAAAGGTTCAAAACCTTCACTAAGCTTATAGGTGCAACGGTCAATGATAATAAATTTAAGTGATGTATACCTTCAAGAGAAGACAGTACATTCATTTTACTATTTCTTCACTCATGTATACTTTAATTTCTTGAGGCATTAAAACCAATTGCGGTAAAAGTATATCCAGTTACTTACGTATCAGGGGCCTGCAGCAAGCAATAAGTAAGAAACACAGCAACCATTGCCCAGACGCCCCTATCAGATGCAGTAAACGCAAGAATTGGTATTTCAGAAATTTAAATTTGAAAGGACACCTGGACATTGTAGAAACGTAATAAGGCATATAAAGCAAAGACATACCTTTTCACAGATGTAATACTTTCTCCCGCAGAAATGGTGTCAGGTTCAAGGGCCCCACTTGCCCAACTAAAAAGAAATTTCATGAAAAGAACATATTAAGTATGCCAAATACCATAGTGCAGCGCATAAACTGATGGCCATGCCAGAAACACAAACAAGATGAGAAATAAGGCATAATTAGCAAACACAAAAGAAAACAATATCCGGAGATAACAATAAAAGAGTTCATCCTTTTAGCATGCGAATTTCTGATGAAAAGTTATCCAACAGTAAAAATCCTACTATTTCTTCTTTAATCAGATTATGCCATGTTAGGCTACAATACCAGTTTAAAAAAAAAAAAAAAAAAAAAAAAAAAAAAAAAAAAAACAGTACATTTATTTTGAATGCTTCACACCTTCACATACAGACCCTACTGGTCCCATAAATGCCCGCTATGGAGACAATATTAGTAAGGATGTATGTAAGTCATAACTCCACCTCAGAGCAAAACTATCCGGCAAAGCATAGATGACTGAAAGTGAGTTCTAAAAAAGACAATAGACACGGGAGGTAGATTCAGGACTAAAGGTGGGTTGAGAATGAACACCAATAAAATGTGGATAAAAGAACAAGAAAGAAATCAATTGAACATCAATGGGCAAGTCAGCCCTGTAGGCCTCACTGAAATTGACTAAATAAGCAACACAATGTTGTCATGTCTCAAAAGGAAACATTCATACATGTGCAGTCCAGGTAAATGTGATAGTGGAATCTAGAACGATGGATGAAATGCCAATAAGAAGTTATTCAAAAAGCCATAGTACTACAACCACAGAACACAGGACTCCACATAAAGTTAAAAACAGTTGGCCTGAACAGGGGCCACATCATGTATTCAAAAGCCTGTCGCTGAGAATATTGTGACCACTGGTTTCACACTCTTCTTGAGGCAGAAATTAGGTACATTAATGTTATCCAACCTAGAGCTAAAAATTTACACCTGTGATCAAGCTCACCAAGTTTCAACAGCAAAAAAATTTTACAGCATTTAGCATGGATGCCATCTGGAAAATGGATCTTTGAACTCTTACCAAGTGAAAGCTAAAACTAATATCTTGAGACCAAACCAAGCAGTTTTATTATGCATGTACATGTTACTCACATGAGAAAGCAGGCACCAACAAACAGCAATGTAATTGTGCGCGGTTTATATGCCCAGGCTGTCCATGGATCCAGCTCATCAACACTAGATATACTTGCATCACCATTTTCCTTAGTCCCATTATCCTTCCTTCGAGCTTTCTTATGATCATTAGGATACATAGCCTAGAAACAAGGAGGCACCCTGCCAATAGCAAACTAATAGAGATGAGAACACTTCAAATAGTACATTTTGTGGACAACAGCAGCCCCAACCCCCCCCCCAAAAAAAAAAAAAAAGAATAAAAGAAAACAGAAGCAGCGAGTAAACGAGAGATAGACACTGGAAAGCATAAAACATATTTTCAAAACATATACACCCAATACCAAACAGAAAAGAATAAAGAGAGCAGAATTTAGCAAACACAATGAGGAGTGATATTCTGACTTAGTAATATGGAAAAATGAAAGCAGCTCAAAGAGCCTAGAGTTGTCATGACGTTTCCACATAACTTCAACTACACCGCCACCCATGAGGCAATGAATGATTGGGGAACTCCATTCAAGCTAATACATGAAAATTGAGTATCAAAGTAGCTCAGAGGTTCAGGAGCATGAACGAATCTTTGATTTTACCATCCAGCTCTCCTTTTCCTTTATTTCAATTCAAAGACAAACAACCCCATAGAAACTGCCACGGTAACATATAAGTGGTAGGGGTACTGCATCATTAAAGGAAACCCAGAAGACATTAATAAAGAACTCAGAGAATATCACAAAATCCTTCAGCAACAAAATAGTCAAAGGTAGTCTTCCCTTTACAAAGTAAAAACATGTGCCAGAGATCAGTTCTGAAAACCACAAGTACCTGAACAGCTTTATCAGCATTTGCTCTATATCCTAAGTTTGACCGTCTGCGGAGTTCAAAGAGTGCATAACTAGGCACTAAACTCGATATTAATTGTAAGACTGAGTACCGCGTAAGATATCCAAGTCCTTCCCGTTAACATCAAAGCCAGAAAAAAAAAAAAAAAAAGTTCTTTTTTCTTTGGAGTCCTCAAATAATTTTGCATCCAAACTGGACCATAACTTGAAAAGAACTTAAATTTAGAATCTGAAGCCATTATACCATGCATAAGAATACTGAAACAACTATTTAACAGTAAAATCTCGGTTCCAAAATTTTACTACCATTTTCAACAAATGGAAATTAGAGAACTTTTCACAAGCTTGAAGCTGTGTTAAACATGGAAATAAAACCCTTCCTGTACACGTCCAAAACCAAAGAGTAATATTAACACTGCACAGGCAAAAATCAAGTACCAAACAAAATAAAGTATCCAATTGAGATTCAACCCAATCTACTATCCTCCCTAAATCTAATGCACAAAATCTGAACTTAAAACCCTTTAATGGTACGGATAGCATTATTGGTTGCATGTGATCAGAAACAGTCATAAATATCCATCAAAATAATGTGAAATCAAGACTTTCAATCCGAAAGTTGCGAACACTCGGGAAAATACAAGGAAACCAGAATTCGAAACCCACCAAAAACAACCAGCAAAGCCTGCCAAGTTGCCAACCCGGCACGTAATTGATATAAAAAGGAAAAATTTACAGTGCGGAACTTTAAAAAAAATGCGAACTTTACATACAAAACACAAATATAGAGGCAAAATTAAGAGCAATTATAATGTATACAACAAAAACGAACAAATTGGAGGAAAAGACAACAAGGGGGGGAAAAAAAAAAAAGCTGAACCCAGAAAGGCAAACTGAGTTCTAAATTATTAATTGAAGAACAGCTTACGTACAGTACGAAAAAACCCGAAACAGATGTTGTCCAAGGGTGCCTACCCGTACGATTAAATGAAAGGGATGATGAAGGCCGTTGGATGGATCAAATTCCTCGTGCTAAAAGAGATGGCAAAAGAGTGTAACTTTCATCGAGTCGTAATGACCGAGGAACAAAGAAAATTGTAAAGGGTCCCTAAATCATTAGCAGCAACAGAAATAAGAGAGAAAGACTGAAAGACAACAACTTCCCCTTCTCTTTTTAATTTTTTTTTTCCCTCTCACAATCCCAAATGTGAAAATAAATATGTACTGCAAGAAGGCTGCGGTGGGTTTTTATAGCAACTGAGGAGGGATAGAGAAAGGTCGTGGCTGTTCTCTTTTCTTTTCCTCCTTCGTCTCTAAAAATGGCAGAGGGGGAGAAGAAGAGGAGGGAGAACAAACGAGAGTAGTGTCTTTGTTGTGTCTCTCCCAAAGTGTACGGTGGTCAAAGAGTGATTTGAAGATTGTGTTGTGTTTGTGTTAATGTTTGTGTCAGGGTGCGTGTGTTTTTAATGTTTCTTCGAGAAAAAGGACGGTGGTAACTGTAGTGAGTGAGTGTGTGTTTCTTTATGCTACGTACCGTCTCATATTAACAGATATTTTAGAGTTTGAAAATTATCCTCATTAATTAATATTTTATTATTATTAAAGTTAATTTTTTAATTTTTTTAATTTTTATTATTTAAACTCTACCTCTAAACTATCTATTTCATTAATAATTTTTTTTAAATTCAGATAAAAAAATAAAATTTATTTAACTAAATCATTAATTACTATTTTTTCTTGATAATAGTAAGAGTGAATTTTAAAAAATGTCATCATACTTTGATAAAGTTTAAGTTTTGGTCACTAACTTTTAAAAATTAAAAAAATATCACTAACTTTTGTATTTGAATTTTGATTTTTGTCATTCCGTCCATATTATCTGTTAAACCCACTAATGGACCAAAATTTTGAGGATATTTCTGTCCAATCATACCCAAAAACCCCATGTGTTTCTTTTTAAATTTTAAAAAAGGTCATAATAATTTGATAAAGTTTAAGTTTTGGTCACTAATTTTTTAAAATTCAAAAAAGATCACTAACTTTTGCATTTGAATTTTCGTTTTGGTCATTCCGTCTATATTATCCGTGAAACCCACTAACGGATCAAAATTTTAAGGGTATTTCTATCCAATCATATCCAAAAAACCCATGTGCTTCCTTTTTTTATTATTTATCTTTTTTCCTCTCACCCTCCCCTCTTTTTTTTTTCCGTATTCATCTTTCTTTGCCATAGTGACCTTTTTTGAATTTTTAAAAATTAGTGACTAAAACCTAAACTTTATCAAAGTATGATGACCTTTTTTAAAATTCACTTTAATAGTAAAATCTCTAATATAGGACGGAGGGAGTAATTAGGCAATTTTGCAAAGTTACCGTCACTCTGCTCCAATTCTGACGCAACTGTTTGCTTTAAATCAAGCATGATTTTTTGTGGATTAGCTTATCATCATCTCTTTTCCCTCATTTTAGATCATCTTCCACTTTTCTTCTTGAATCCACCAACAATCCACACCCTCTGTCTTCTTCTTCCCCTTTTTAGATTTGGTGTGGATACACATATTAATGAGTTTTTTTTTTTTTTTTTGGTTATATTTTCATGGGTTAGGATCCAACTTTTAATTTTCATGAAAAGTATTTAAGATTTGGGTATTATATTATTATTTGATATTTTTCAACATATTTGTAAAGTGTATTTAAAAAAAGGAAGTTATTTATTCGCACTTTTCACTACGACTATTTTGTTACGACTTCACTCTGGTCACTAGTATTACTTTCGTCATCCGTCTCCTTACGCTTAAGGTAATGACTTCGAGTATGATCATCTCTCATAGTGTGACGGGTGGTATGTATAAGACCTGAGAACGAATTCACCGCGGTATGATTGACTAGCTATTACTACCGATTCTGATATCATACAGGAGAGTTATAATCTGCAATCTGAATTGAGGACGAATTTTTTATATTAGACTCAAATTTTATTAGAGTAGCTCATGATTTCATATAATTTAATTAGTTTTTACTATTAACTTACTAACTTATCGAGTCAACTAAACTATACATTAACGCAATAATAATACGTTAAACTATAATATTTTTAAAAGTGAAATGTAGTGATAATTCCACCATAATTTGTGCAGTTGTTATAAGGTCTCTTTTTAACTAGAAAACATTCACAAAGAAATAAAACTTAACATCAAAATAGGAACATAAGAAGCGAAAAAAAGGGGTTGGAAGTTCATGGTGGCCAACCCTATTAGACATTGACTAAACATTGACTAAAGTTATTGATTATAAAGAGATATGTCTTTGTGGCCCATTTGGTGTTTGGAGCATATTCCCCTAATTATGTGCCATCACTCATAATGCCTTCGCCATTTTCTACTGTATATTTTTACCAAGTTAATTTCATATTCCTTCTCCCTATGCTCATAAAAAAAAAATTCAATTGCTATTTTTCGTATTTTTTTAATTTATTTCGCCCTTTGAACTATTTTGCCTCCTCTTTTAATTTATCCCATGATGTGCGAGAAAATGTCCAAAAAAATCCCTTTAATTGCTCCTATTTATTTTAGTATATAACTAGATTATTAACTCTGAGATAAATTATAATAATATAATTAAAAGTGTCGACTACTAAATTATCGAGTTTTTGTCTAGTCAAGTTTATTATTATTACATAAATGGGTGATTAAGAAGGAAATTGTTAAATTCAAATAATTGCATAATGGATACCATTTCATAATTTGGTTATTATGTATAAAGGACCAAAAAATAAATAGAATTTACCCAATGATCCAAGATACATATTTTATTTTCTGAATAATTAAATATACAAATTTCACTTTACTCAAAAAAAAAAAAAGCTATACAAATTTCATATGAAAAAAAAAACTTGTAGTACAAATTAGGGGGTGAAAATGAAATAAAGTAATCCTTTTTGCACATGCATTGTGCTAATCACAACACTAATTTAAAATTGAAAAAAGAATAAAAAAATAAATGAGATAATGCATTTGAACAGTCAATTTTGTCCACAGCACAGCAGTCTATTATAGAAGTCAATGAGATCTACGTAAGCAAAGTCATTAATTGATCATCCACTCAACATTAAAACCTTTTTTTTTCTCCTTTCGTCTTCATCTTTGACCTAAATAGTCCCTTTTTAGCTTTGTAATAATACTTCATTCGTCCTGATTTATATGTCACTTTAGAATTTAATTTTTAATCTAATTTATTTGACGCTTTTAAACAAAAAAAGATAAAATTAAGTTACTATTTTTATTTTAACCCTCATCGAACTTTGAATCTTTTATTAATATTAACAAATTCAAATTAATAATATTAATTACATGCACTAAAGTATTAATTCCGGTCATTGGTAAGAATACAATCTCTCATTGGTAATACTAGTAAACCTATTTAATTAAGGATAAAAAAGATATTTTATGAAACAAACTGATTCATTAAATGTGATTCTTAAGAATTGTAGAAATCTTAAAGTGATAAATAAATGGAGACGGATGGAGTATGAGGGTAAATTTTGTGAAAAAAATTAAATTATATAGTACAAGCAAAAAAGACATAATCATTAATAGCCATTTTTACAATCATAGTAACAAAATAAAATATAATTTTATCTTTTAAATTATATTATATACTATTCATTATTTCAGTCTTATTAATTTTACAATATCAATCATTACTCTGATGTATCGTATCAAAAGACGAGTTTGAGTCACTCTAATTTAGCAACTTTGCATTACTACAAGTAATAATCATATGACAATTAATAAGATATATGACTTTACACTATTTTAATCCAAAAGGTGAGGGAAAAAAAAATAAAAGAGTGCAATGATAAATAATGATGTCTCTATGAGGTTGTAGGTGGAATGATTTCTTACTTGTTTTATTCTACAACAAAAAGATCCATAAAGATTTTGCATGCTCTCTTTTTGCGCAAATTATATCTTATAAAAATAGTGAAATACACGTTATTCTCTTTTTTTTCTTCTCAAAAAATTCAGTTCCTGTTTTTTCAAAAATCACTTATTCTTCTTCAAAAATCAGTTATTCTTCTTTGTCGTACTCCATTCGAAACCGCATTTAATCAAAATTTTCATTCAAACACAGATTTAACGGAGATCGACGATTGCATTTTTTGACGAACAACACCAAATATAACTGAAAAATCACTTCTTCCAGTTTAAAAATCTCTTATTCTTCTTCAAAAATCTCGTCTTCTTCTTCAAAAATAACTTATTTTTCTTAAAAAATCACCACATCATAAAGTATGAACTGTATTTGATGGATTTACGGAACCTTATTTTCGCGATTTGATGTTGAGTAATGTATTAATGATGTTATATTCGTGTTTTCTTATTCAAATAATGCTTTGTTACTCCGAAATATGATATACAAATGGTTTTCGTGAGGTATTGGCACTTTCATGTGAAATGGGTTGCTTCTAATTCTTTCATGCTTCTGGAGTTGGTAGAACGTGTTATGGGACGTAATGGGACGTTGCTGGACGTTACGGGACATAACGGGATGTTGCTGCTTTGTATTTTGGACGTAACAGGACGTTGCGAGACGTAGCTGGACGTAGCTAGACGTGGTGCTAGTTTTTTTGGACGTAGCAAGACGTGATAGACTATGTTATGTGAAAAATTCAGCTAAAATTCACATATTTAGATGTATACGTGGTGTGGTAGTGGCCAGTTGTGATTTTGGCTGTCAAAATTATCAAGAAAATTTTAGAATAATAATTTTACACAACACAATTTGTACAACAATATCTCCAAGTATTACCTCCAATTTGTGGAAAAAAATCAGTTTAGATTCACAAGCATGGATGTAGACGTATCTGGACGTGGTGCTAGTTATTTTTGACGTGGTTCTAGTTGTTCTGAGACAATGTGGACTATCTTTGTAAAAAAATCAGTTTAAATTCACACGCATGGATGTAGACGATTCTGGACCTGGTGCTAGTTATTTTTGACGTGGTTCTAGTTTTTATAAGACGTGGTGCTAGTTGTATTTGTGAAAAAAATAGTTTAAATTCACATGCATGGATGTAGACGTTTCTGAACGTGGTGCTAGTTGTTTTTGACATGGTGCTAGTTGTTCTGAGACATAGTGGAATGTTTTTGTGAAAAAAATTAGTTTAAATTTGTACGCAAGGATGTAGACGTTTCTGGACGTGGTGCTAGTTGTTCTGAGATGTGGTGGACTGTCTTTGTGAAAAAAATCAGTTTAAATTCACACACATGAATGTAGACGATTCTGGACGTGGGGCTAGTTGTTTTTGACGTGGTTATAATTGTTCTGAGACGTTGTGCTAGTTGTATTTGTGAAAAAAAATAGTTTAAATTCACACACATGGATGTAGACGTTTCTGAACGTGGTGCTAGTTGTTTTTGACGTGGTGCTTGTTGTTCTGAGACGTGGTGGGATATTTTTGTTAAAAAAATTAGTTTAAATTCGTACGCAAGGATGTAGACGTTTCTGGACGTGGTGCTAGTTTTTTTTGACGTGATGCTAGTTGTTCTGAGACGTGGTATTAGTTGTATTTGTGAAAAAAATTAGTTTGAATTCACACGCATGGATGTAGACGTTTCTGGACGTGGTGCTAGTTGTTTTTGACGTGGTTCTAGTTGTTCTGAGACGTTTATGGATTAGACTTTGTGGAGGGACGTAGCTGAACGTTGTGGGACGTAGTACTAGTTTTTTTGGATGTAGCAAGACATGGTAGACTATGTTCTGTGAAAAATTCAGCTAAAATTCACATGTTTGGATGTATATGTGGTGTGGTAGTGGCCAGTTGTGATTCCGACTGCCAAATTTGCTAGTGGCCAGTTGTGATTTCGGCTGCCAAATTTGACAAAAAAAATTTAGAATAACAATTTTACACAACGAAATTTGTACAACAATATCTCCAAGTATTACCTCTAATTTGTGAAAAAATCATTTTAAATTCGTACGCAAGGATGTAGACTTTTCTGGACGTAGTGCTAGTTGTTTTTGACGTGGTACTAATTGTTCTGAGACGTGGCGGACTGTCTTTGTGAAAAAAATCAGTTTAAATTCACACCCATGGATGTAGACATTTCTGGACGTGGTTCTAGTTATTTTTGACGTGGTGATAGTTGTATTTGTGAAAAAAATAGTTTAAATTCACATGCATGTATGTAGACGTTTTATGGACTTTGTGATAGTTGTTTTTGACGTGATGCTAGTTATTCTGAGACGTGGTGGACTATCTTTGTGAAAAAAATAAGTTTAAATTCACACGCATGGATGAAGACTTTTCTGGACGTGGTTCTAGTTGTTTTTGACGTGGTGCTAGTTGTATTTGTGAAAAATCAGTTTAAATTCACATGCATGGATGTAGACGTTTTTGGACGTGGTGCTAGTTGTTTTGACGTGGTGCTAGTGTTAGGAGACGTTGTGGACTTGCCTGGATGTAGACGTTGCGACAATTGTTTTTTGAACGTTGTGGCAGTTGTTCCGAGACGTTGTTGACTTAGCGAGGGAAAAAAAAATGGCGCGCGCTTTGGCAAAACTTACTATATTTAGTAAGTGTATAATTGTCATACGAAAAATTACTATATATAGTAATAAGTACATGTAACATGGTACAAGATATACGTTATGCTCTTTTTGGATACTCCATATGATGAATCCCTAATCAATTATTTCCTTGATTCCAAAATTACTCTTGCTTTATAATTCTATATTTTGTTTAAGAGTAAGTTAGAAAAAAGATTCATCAGATTCAAGGAACAAATCCTTTCCTTTGTGTATTGTGGTGGCTAAACTCTAATGTGGTAACGATGTATGGGAAGTGTTGCGAAAAATAACTCACGCCAAAATGATAAAAAATTTAAAAGTTCTTATTTTTATTATTTTTTAATATATGAAAACGAATAATAAAAAATAAAATTATCGTCTTATTATAAATAAAATTATTTTTTTGGACAAAAGATTTCATTAGATAACTCAATCTCATCATTTTTTATTTAAATTTAAATATATTTTATTACCTGTTATAGATCATTTTCAAACCTTGCTAGCTCAAACTCTCCTTCTTCATAACATTTATAAATTGATTGTTTTTGGTTTGTTAATTAAAGTTTTAGTCGTAATATTGATTGAAGTTATAGGGTGAAAGTTGCAAAAAAAAGAAAAAGAAAAAAAGTTATAGGGTGAAAATGAAATTTTCTTTTATCTTCTGCTGTAATAGAGCCTCGAGTGGAGTAAAATCTTCTATTTTATTTTTATTACACAAATTTCTGAACTAATGGACTTTCCAAAGTCAAAAAGGTTTAATAAACTTAATAATTTCGAAGCCTCGTAATCATTGGTCAAATTATGAGGCAAGATCCTTCACATATTTCGAAAAATCCAATACCCTCCCTCTTGTCTTTTTAATACAAATGTTCCCAATTTCAAAATAAACAAAAAATTATTTTTTGAAAATGACTCATTTTAATAAAAAATATTTGAAAACTGGGATCTCTCTCATCCAAAATATTCACAGGCTCAATAATTTAATGGGGTAAAAAAATAATAATTAACCGGGTTAAAAAAGTACCATTAAATTTAATGAACACTTAAATATCACTTTATTTTTTATTTATCTTCCCTGAACTATTATTTTAACTTTATTTTTATTAAAATATCTTTATTATTTTTAAATAAAAATATTTTAATAAAAAAGTCAATAAATAAAAAATAAAGTGTATTTAATATTAGTCCGTATTTATTTTTTCACATATATTTTTTTCACTCTTAATGTTGGTAAAGTGGTACCTACCCTATCCCATGTGTTATTGTTTCTTACTATTTTTTATTAATATTGTAAAACATCTGTGCCTTGCATTTACATCTTCATTTTTAGAGAAGTTCTATGTTGCATCAACAAAAAGAATTTATGATTATTGGCTTTTAAAATAAAAAATAAAAAATCTCAAACCTTAAACAACTACTCCCTCCCTTGTCGTTATAGAATTTACACTATTATCGAGAAAGTTAGTTAATACTTAAATTTTTTACCTTAACTTCCTCCTTTACCATTATTTACTCACAAACTTCTAATATAAAAATATCTTTAATCAGTATTTGCATTTGATGTAAAGTGTATTGAAAAAAGAAATTGAAAGGAGTAAAATAGAAAAAAATGAATAATTACTACTTTGAAATCTTACCAAGAAAAGTAAAAAATAAGAGTAAGAAAATTCTAAAAGACTACTAAATAAAAAGGGAGGGAGTATATCTTAAGAATAATAAACCTAGTATCTTACAAATTAACTCTTCTTTTTTCATCCAAATTCAGATCACTTATTATTCTTTACTCATCGCGTAATTTTAATCACATCTTCTAGTGAAAAATTGAGAGTAAATACTTTCATAAACAAATAATTCAATAACACATTCATGAAATTCAAAATTTAAATAATGAAAACAAGAGATCTTAGTAAATTATATTATATATCTAAATATATATACTTATTACTATATTTACTAAAAGAAATATACCATCATTACACTTTATTTTTAAATATAATAATATGTATATACTAAGGGTATATAATATAATTTGTGGATCTTATGAGCGAAATTCCAAGGGACCAAAGGGAAAATAAATATAGGAGTAGGAACAGCAATTAGAGTAGAATAATTATGATTGAATTGGAGTTGGGACCAGAAACATTAATGAACAACTGTTTAAACTATATACTTATAATGTACTACTAGTTCTACTACAATGCTACAACAATAAATAATTTGCTTTGGGGCCAGGGTCAAGTAATTGACTCCATTCATTCATCAATACAAATTGAGAGAGAGAGAGAGAGAGAGAGAGAGAGAGAGAGAGAGAGAGAGAGAGAGGAGAGAGAGAGAGAGAGAGAGAGAGAGAGAGATTCCAACAGAAAGAGACAATGTTATTCCTCAACCCATCATATTCAAAAAATCTCTCTATACCCGGCCCGGCAACCATATTATCATACATGATATGATGAAATCTATGTTACTGTTATGCACTTAGGACCAGCAAGGACGATCTTTTTTTTTTTTTTTTACTAAGTAAGACCCTTATATTAAGTTACTGTTCAATTTGTATATATATTGCATTTCATATTAATTTATATACATAGATAAGATATAGTTTTAATAAATTATTTTTATTTTCATAAATTATTTTTTCAGTATTATTTTTTATAAAATTTTGAGAATTTTTTAACAATAAAAATTATATTTAATAATTTAATATACTTTAACCCTAAACAAGTAAATTTATCGTGTTAAAAATATATAAGAGCGTAAATGATTATATATTACATAAAAATCAACTGAAAATATAATATATACACAAAATAATTAAAGTATATCACAGAAAGTGTCACGTGAACAGAAAATCCTAAACTGCTATGATAATGCATCAACTCAAGAAATAATTAGGTGTGCATGAATGAATTTGTTAGTTAATAATTAGAGGATGGACCTAATATATAAGAAGACGTATTTTAGAGGGGGCAAAAGAAGCTTAGGAAATAATTAATAATGGTATTGAGCTGACAAGGCGTCCCACCCTCCCATCCATATTTTCTTGGTTATATATTATAAGGGCTTTGGAGTCACAAATCTAAGATCTAAACCAACATGGTCCAGAGAGAAAGAAGGCCAGGCCACCACTAAAGGATAAAACGACTAAGCCCCCCCCAATGGCCATGCCATACATGTAGGGAATCACGTCAATACAAATTAAAAAGGGGGACGTATTTTTCAAAAAAGAAAAGGAACCAACCCTAGTCACCTCTCTTCTTCTTTTTGCCAACTTTCTTTGTTTTTTTACGACCAAAAAAAGAAAGAAAAAAAAATTCCCCCTAATTTAATTTTCAAAGGATAAAAAACAAGGGCCCCTTAACTTTTGCTGGCAATTCAATTATCAAAAAATAAAAAATATTTCATTTGTTAAATAATTAATGACGGACGCAGAGTTTAAATTTTCGAGAGCAGAATTACAGTGACATAAAGAATGAATATCGACCGGAATAATCCTAATAAAATAAATTTTAATCGTTTTTTTTTTTTTGGAGACAGACACCCTCCCTCCCTCACCACCTCACCACCATGTAGTTCCGTCAATGTAAATAATAATAGTATTATTTGGAGATTTATTTTGTAAAAATTTATATGGCAGGGGAGGTGGGTTGGCCCCAAAAAAAAAAAAAAAAAAAAGCCTCAAGTCAATTCCACTTGTGGTTTGTCATGAGACTATTGTGGCCAAAAGTCCAGCTACAAAAAACAAATGAACGTATGACAATTGTTGGTTTAGGAGACATTAGGGGAGCATCTAGCTATAGTCAAGTTGATTTTGTAGATAAATTTTATAAAGGTGGTTTCCTTTTTTTCTCTCCAGTCCCATATTAGTACCAACAAGATTTCAACAAAACCCTAATTCACATTTTCATCTTGTCTGACACTAAAATTTTTCGATAAAAAATATACGATTTGATAATATTTTAAATTTAATTTAATTTTATAATAAAATGGGGTCGTGTAGGAATGGTCGTGGATTCAAATTAGGTGTCAACTAAGTAGAGCCATTAGAGGACAAAAAACAGTGCCGGAATTGCAGATCTTTGTAAGCTAAAATGTTGGCTTAGAAAGCGGAACAAGGTGCTTAGGACAACTAAAACAAAAGAATAGAGTAATTGAGGTTTTAAGGATTCAAGACAAGAAGGAAGCAGAGCCTTCCCAAGCTGTCTCAATCTCTTCGGGCCAGATTCCATTTCTCTCAACCATTATTTTTTACCTAATTCAATTAACATGATTCCGACAGCCAGATCAATGTCGCATTTCGAGGACACTCCTAAATTTTTATTTATTTATTTATTTTTTTTTTGGGAATAACTACTGCTACCAGTATTAGTAGTGTTTCATGTGCAATCCCAGAAGTAGTAGTACAATCTTCTTGAGGTTTGTGGTCCAATAATCCCAGCTTTTTGTAGTTCACATTCGGAGTATCCTTTCCTATGCTAACGTTCTAACAACTCTACAAGCATACACTTTGAATATAGGACACCTATTTGATGTCGTGATCAAGTCATTATCGAACTTTTCCCGAGGGTTCAGAAACCTCGTGAAATCCTATCAGTGCTAGATTGACAAACAGTCTGCCGCAAAGTTATTTTCTCTGTGAATATGACACAACTTCACTTGTCAGTCCCTATAAGTGTGCCTATGCTCACTTTTAGTGGTTAGTTTAATAATTTCTTTTAATTCGACTTGCATTTTAGAACGGAAATTATATAAAACACTATACTAAAAGCAAGAATGATTATGATAATCTGGGAAGCTATATTTACAAGGATCCAACGTTGTTATTAAGCCCTAAGATTACAATACCTTAAGAAACTTTACTTGCAAAGATCATCTCTCCGATGCAACGACGTGCGTATTGTTGTCACAGGGATCATCTCAAGTGCTGGGATCAGAGGCTTACTATATACCACAAAATAGCCTGTAAGCAGGTTGGTGTTCATGATTCATTCCCCATACAACAATTCAGCCGCCCATTTTAATCCAAAAGAGTCATTCTCATCCAACAAATCCACTGCAGAAACGACTGATTTTAGGTGCTGAACTTGCTTCGAAACTGACAAAAGTGCCTGGATATTCCATCAAGAATCGAGATCAATCCTGAAAACAAGGAAACTTCGAAGTTTGGAGTCCATGAAAGCGGGCTCAGAGTGACCATGCATTTGAACTCATGTTCTTGATGTCATGTTTTGATGCTTTGGAAGCTAAGTGAGTCCATGGTACCTGTAAATTTTATCTGTGCTCTGTCTTGCTCTTTTTCAGGAACATGGACATCTGCTCGACGTAATTATGACCTCTCCTTTGGCTCCCCAACAGCCATTCCAGAGCCTCGGATGCTGCGTCTTTCTCTGCTTGCTTCTTGTTGTTGCAAGGTTGTCCCATTATCTGCATTCCGTTAAATTCTACAACAGCTCGAAACTGGCTATTGTTCTCCTGCTTTGTCGTGTAAATGGGAACTCCATAGCCAGCTCGAGTCAACAACGTTTGCAGCTGGCTCTTCGAATTATTACCTCCAGGACCGCTTTCTGTCCTAGACATCAAGTTTGGCGCCGTTGCTACTTCAACCACAGATGATGGCTTTTGAGATTGTATCACTTGTCGGTTAAATACAAATCTGCCACCACCTTGATCCTCTGCAATCAACAATCTTATTGCAGATAAAAGTGCATGATGCGAATGTATGCCCATTCCAAGATTAAGGAGCTGCAAGAGAACCTCACCAGTATTAGTACACTATAGTAAAGATGTTAATCATTTAAAACCAAGGAATTGGCGAAACAAAAGCATGCCACTGAATTCAAAATGAAAAAAGAAAAATCTGAAATGAAACACAAAAAGAATAAAATCAGGGGCAACGCCATTCCCTCAACGTACTTTAGTTTGAATCAACTCTTCAAGCTCCCTCCTTAAGCTTTCGTACATTTCTGCTATACCAGGGCTCATGAAGAACTCCAAATATCCGCCAAGCATTTTAATATGCCCGTCCTGTCAAAAATCAAATCTAGTTTCACATAGCAACATAAACTCAAGACAAATTTATCTCGAAAAGCAGCTCGTGCACAAGTCTATATTTTGTCATTTCCATCACTTCCTTTTATTTCATTCAAGCTAGTGCTAAGGGCATTGGAGCAGAATTTGAAGGAGAAATAACAGAACTCACTGTATTCCCTTTCAAGACACTGCCACCAAACATAAGCAGCACTGAATCAGACACAGCTGTCGAATCCCGAATGAAAACAGAGTTCACCTTGATCTTCTCGTTAAAAACTAACCATGGAAATGGTATATTGGAGTTCCGTGCATTGACTGAGTTCTAGAGATAAAATCAAAAGATTAGGAAAGTACAGCAAGACTTGAAAAGGGAGAGATCAAGCATATGAAACACTTACAGAGTATAAAAGCACCTGCCCATCCTCCATTGTTTTTAAAGAGAATGACTTTTCATTAGGCTGTCACAAAACATATTAGCATTTCAAAAATCAAAGAAAAAGGCTGTCAAAAGTATGCTCAATGTACGTTTTAGTAACTGAAAATATTACCACAACAGAACAAACTCCAGGATATAAGCCATAGCAAATGACTGCCCTGACAAGATTCTCGTCATAGCTCCAGGAGTTGTATGTGGTGGGATTGCTATCCACAAGACCTGTATCCTTGAGCAGCAAGTAGAACTCCTTTCGAAGAGAATCTATTGCTTTCATGGATTGAGCTGATAAAAAGTTCTTCCAGCAGTACTCATATCCATTTAGGTCCTTTTCAGCATCTCTCCACCCCTCGTATGCCCTGACAAGGGCAAGGTGGTCACTGTAGCCTTGGGAAAACTGTGCTTTTGCAGCTTCTGCTAGCTGAAGACATAAAACAAAAGAAAAGTAATGTAAGAAATATACCTACAGATGCAAAGCTAAAAGTGTACATTGAGCAAATGAAAATCAGAGTCATGTATTTGAGAATACTACACAGTAGTTCATCTTGCACTTGTAAACATAAAAGAAAGAGTAAAGAACGGCAACTAAGTATAGTCAAACTTACCTTGACCAAAATACGATGAAATTTGGAACTATTACCACCCACACAAACATGTATATAGAGATGGGACGAGGGATAAAACAACAAAAGAACCTACTTAATATTTAGAAAAAGAAAGCCCAAATCCCTTCCATCACCAAAGTTTCTCTTGCTCTAGAAACACCAAATAGAAATCACTTGCAGTATGAAGGAAAAGCATTCAGAAAGGGGTTATCAGTCCAGAAACTCTCATAAATTAATCAGCTAATTGCCAATACCAACCATTGCATCATAAGAATCACAAATTATCTATCTAGGAAGAAAGAGCTTGACTCACATCTTTCTTCTCTAACGGGCTTAAAAATGGATCACGAACACTTAGTCCAGCAACAATGGTAAGTATTGGATCGAGACAATAAAACATGGAACCAAGTAAAAGCATCTTCCCAAATTTGGGCTCCATGGGAAGCATTGTTAAGAAGCGACCTGTCCACAATGAAACAAACAAAAATCAGAGACAAACTCCAACATCGTCAACATAGATGATCAAACACCAAGCAACTAGAAATAACCTAAAGCAGTCAGATTCTCATTCTCATCCAATGCCCCAATAACTTTCAAGTACTTAATAGCATTTTGCACCTATTGCAAATTCAAGAGAAAGTTGGCCAATATTAGACAAGGAAACAACTTATGCACAAAAGCTATCAACTTCTCTAAGGAACTTGAATGATTACAGTGGAAAAAATCAAAAGACATAGTTCAGAATATTACAGCTAAGAATTCGGGCGCCTGTAAAGCCCAAGATAGGAACTCAGCAATGCTACCGAGGTTTAAACTTTTGATTTGCAAACAAAGCGACTGCAAAGGTGTTCTTAATATCTCTGGTAATTGATAATCAGCGAAAGCATCGTACACACAGCTAGGATAAAGATGGTAGCATTCTCCAGGTTGTACACGCCCAGCTCTTCCTCTTCTCTGGAATATCATTAATAGATAAGTAACAGTAATGCAATAGCTTAAAAATCTCCATAAGTTATGAATCTTAATTTCCATAAATCTAATCATGGGTCCTAAAAAAAGGATAAAAAGAACACAACTTATCCAAGAAGAGAAAATATATACTTGTTTAGCAGACACTTTAGAAATCCAGGATGGAATTAAGCAAGGAGTGTTGTTCAATGCATCATATGATGTCTCTTTTGCCTTCCCACAGTCAATTACAAACACAACATCATCAATCGTGATGCTTGTTTCAGCAATGTTAGTGGCCAGCACAATTTTCCTCACTCCATCTTCAGGCTTGTCAAATATTAGCCTCTGCAAGCATTCAAGACAGAAATAATTAAAGGTAGACATCATCTTAAGCTAAAAACAAATAGAATGGCACCTAAACCCCTAAATAACTAATAAACCAGATTAAAAAAAAATTCTCAAGTTTGTGATTACAGAAAAACTATTAAAACGCTCCACGAAGCTGCATTGAAATAATTATTGACTTTGAAAATCACCAATCAATTACTTGAGAATACACGTTTAGAAAACATTAACAAAATTCTCTTTTAAGATTTAAGATTACCTGTTCTGAACTAGCCATAGAACCATGGCAGGTCAATAGAAGAACTCGATTTGTATCACCCAGTATATGATGGGCTTGGAGCTTCTCCTTCAAAGCACTAATGTCATCCCAGCCGGTCAAGAAAACTAGGATGGCACCAGGTCTACCATTTTGACAAATATGATCCAAAAGGTTCTCTATAAGGTTGAAGTTGATACAATCAGGATTCCAACAAGACAACGACTGCTGGGTCTGAGGACTATAATCATTAAAATTAGCTTCTCGGAGGGCATCCTGATTACAGTATCCAGCAAACAAGAGTCAAAAATAAATCAATACATTAGGATGATAAGAAATTAAGAATGAATCACAATACCTCAACGGTAGAAGCTATTTGGCTCTTCCGCTTCCTTGGAGCTTGCTTATTCATTTTCCATAATTTCTCCAGACCATAATCATCAATTTGGTTGTATGGTGTTAACCTGTATCCCGTCATTTCCAGAACATTTTCCAGAAAATGAGTTCGTACAGGATATGTAAATCCCTAGGTTAACACAAGTACAAAAAAAGTTTCACTAAATTGCTGACAAATTCTACAAATATTCCCTTTGTTCTCACCAATCAATTAATCTAAAAATGCTGTAAAACTGGATGCAAGAAACAAAATATCATATACCAAGTAACACCAAGCAATATATCACTAGATAAAACTGACAATAGCATATTGGAATGAATTTCATAATTAAGGATAGAAACTAATAGGATTAGTCATTCTGTTTCCTTCGGACACAAATCATCTCATGTCTATGTTGAAAGAACCAAGTTTATTGCTACACCTACTTATAGCAAAGAACCATAAAATTGATATATAATTCTTTTAAGAAAAAAATATCAAGATAGCAACAGTAGAGGAGAATGAAAACCATTCACTCAAACATTTATGACAGAAGAACCAGACAGTAGCTCAAGGAAAAAGGTGGCTCATATATACATTAACTGAACATACTATCAGAAACTAAAGACTAAAATACAAAGATAATTATAAACAATAAAGGATACAGGTCAGCAACTCAATGAAGGTGAAAGTAAAAATATCATAACCCATTTGAACTAACCAAAAAAAAAAAAAAAGACCTCTCTTCAAGGCTAGAAACACAAACTTTGCTAGATAAATTTCATATGAGACTACAACTATGATATTTTAAGAACCATGAAGTATATGTGCATTCAATAACGATCAAACTAAGCCAAAATGGTGAAGTATTTGGCAGAACGGTTTCATCTAGCTTTCCCCATATATTGCTCTTTGGTGAAATTTGACCTTCACAGTGATGGTTCTTAGTCTAGTAAACGAATTATATAAGCTTTTATAAAGAGATTAAATTATTGTGAATGCACTAGCAAACACATCCATGTGCTGGATTGCTATAATTTTATAAAATAAAATAATGCAAATGCGGAAGAAGTACATTTCAAAATTGTTGTTACTAAAGATTGTGTCCATGACCAGAAGCAAGTTTTGACAATTGCTGATTTAACCTCTTCTAAAAGCTTATGCATAAGGTACTGGAAAGTAATGACATCAACTCTTTAGCCACTAAACTCATTAAGCTGCTTGGCCTATATAAACTCACCGGAATGTGAACCAGGGGTGCCTCATAAAAGTAAGATGAGAAGAGCTTGGAATCCAATGTTGCACTCATCAAAATCAGCCTTAATTCTGGCCGACGAGGAAGTAAATCCTTTAAAACTATTAGGAGGAAATCTGTAATCAAGAATAAGCAAGATGTTGGAAAGACCATTTCACTTTAAATCAACAATAGGATAGACAACGACAACTTTTACCTTCATTTATTCCACGTTCGTGGACCTCATCAACAATAACATGAGTAATGCCTTTTAAGTCTCTATCAACCAGCAATCTTCTTAATAAGATGCCAGTTGTGCAAAATAGGAGACGAGTATCCTTCCCTCTTACACCTTCCAACCGGACTTTATACCCAACCTGTGAAGATTGAGAAAAGGTCATCAGTTTATCACATTCTGCAAAACATTAGCAATTTTACAGGTTATCTCCAAGTATTCGGACATACTGTTTCACCCAGAATTTCTCCTCTCTCTGTGGCAACTCTTTCAGATACAGAAATTGCAGATATTCTTCGAGGCTGAGTACATATTATGTTGCATGTTGCGCCACGGACAGACTCGATCTCGGACTCTAAAATGAATTGCGGAATCTGAGTCGTCTTTCCACAACCAGTTTCACCTGAGATTATGACGACCTGAGAAATAAAATATTTGTTCTCTTATGAATGCATAAATTATAAGAAGCAAGGAAACAATTCCAATCTGTAAAAAGAAGAAAACTTCAGGACAAAAAGATGTAGGTGCCCAAAAGAAAAGGCAGCCTAGTGCACAGACTCCCGCATATGCAGATCCAGTAAAAGGTCAGGTTCAACCTAATGGCCTTACCGACTTTACATAGAGGTTGTTTCGCAACTTAAACCTGTACCCTCAGTTTTGGTAACCTTTTTTTTTTTCTGGAAAAGGCTTAAACTTTTTCTATCCAAAACACAACATATCCAAACAATCATTCATTCACATCCATATTCAAATTTTCATAATTTAACCCTCCAAATTTCTCACATTATTTTGGAAAATAATGGCTTCCAACAGACTTTTTCTTTTCCCTCCAAAACAAAGGATCCCCCACCCCAAAAAACCAAAACCGCTCTCTTTCAAAAAAAAAAAAAAAAATCTCCAGAAAAAAGAATTTCCAAAAAAGCCTTAAGTTTCAAAGGCAGTCTTGAAAGAAGAATTGAACATATTCATTCCCTCTACAAACAAAAGAGAAACAAACCCATCTCCTATTTCCCACCACTACACAACGCATAGTTCATCCTTTCCACTCAAAAAATTGTTAAAATTTGAGAATGAGGTAGGCGTGAATGGATTCATGCAGGCCCAACAGAAATTTCAGGAGTTGAAACACGCACCACGGGAAATGAGACTTGGGGAGATGCTTGTTAGTGAAGCTGGAAAAAAATTCCTACATTCTTAGCGTCACTATAATAAAAGAACAACTTAAAGAAGTCCCAAATACAGTGAAAAAGGTACCAAAAACCTTGCTTTCTAGGAAGTAAACAAAAATTGAGGAGAAAATCTGTAACTCAAAATTGCACTAAATGATATTTTGAATATGCCTGTACAAAGAGTAGCTGAAGAAGAAAAGGTTCTGAATCAGCCCAGAGGCTACCAGCAAGATCCTTATTAAATATTGCACACCAGAATCTAATAGTTTCATCAGTCATAAGAAAGCAAGTCTTTAAATATGCTATCGACCATTTCATGTACACCTTCAACTTGATTCATATGATAGTCCAAGAATGAAACCATGTGAAAATTTCATGAGATGCTTCCAAAAAAAAAACATGGTAAAGAAAAAGTGTTAAAATAAAAATAAATAAATAAAGAAATACAGCATTATGATCAGAGTGCAACTTTCATGTGGTCCACAAATTCTACTTTATCTTAATGATCTTACACGCTCTCTGTCACCCAATTTGGCATCTTAAAAGGATTTTCAGCAGCAAAGCAACCGGTAATGAGTGCAACAGTTCTTGTACCTGGTTATTTGATATGGCACTTAAGATTGCATCTTTTTCCTTGTAAGCAGGAAGACTCTTACGAAATTCCAGTATTTCCTGACCTCCTGGAGTTTCCTGTAAACATCCAAAAGTGTATCACTAAAGTAACACCAGTTTATCCTCATTGAGCACTAAAATTTTATCAAAAATCAATCCACAGATCCAGACATCAAGTTGAGCACCAAGTAGTCAAAGCTAAATCAGAACTCCTGTGGTACACAATAATCAAGGGAATGGAGATTATCTCTCATCTGCAACTTCAAGTAAGCACTTTTGACAAGTCTCATCGGAGAGAAACATTGATAAGTCTAAAGGAAGAGTAACAACTTCAACAGCTAAATCATAACTCGTATATGCACGGGAACGCCAATGTTCCCTAACTTGAAACTTCAAGCAAGCACTCTTGATTAGTTTCGAAGGACAGTGTTCAGATCATTCTTGATAAGTCTAATGCAAACAAGCGAAGAATGAAAGAGAATGGAAAAAGACATCATTCCCAACTATAAATGTCAAATTCCCCATCTGAAATACACCAGTGCATATCAATAACTGAAGATCCCCTAAGCAACGTGTGCATGTGTGTGTGGAAGAAATACAACAAGAAAGTAATGGAAACAGGCTCCCTGTTCAATCTTCCCTTCTGACAACACAAACACAATAAGAAACACATGACAGTACCATTTGCCTCTTTACAAGAAGAAGGGAAACAAAATGCAGAAGAAAGAAAAGGGTAGCTTACATCTACCACCAGCTTGGTTGAAACAACCAAATAACCCAGTTGTTTGGAGAAACTACCAATACCCCCTTCACTTGCTAGACGGAAAAGTCAATTATTAGAAACTAAGAAAAAGACTAAAGCACCCAACAATTTACTTCAACTCAAAATTCAAAAACAAGGAAAGAGCAACAGAAGACAAAAAACACAAATCATACTTGATTATAACTATCCTAAAATATTGTCATTTTGAAATTTGAGCTTGTTTAACCTTTTCTACTCACATTTGGATTTTTTTCATATTCTTATTTATAAATATTTTAAACCCTCACACTCACACTTTAAAAAAATTCAGAAAATATACCAATCTACGTAAACCATTTACGAAAATATTTTTCATTATTCTAAGAAATTAAAAGTAAACCGAAATTTTATATACAATAATTAATGAATAAAAACTAGAGATTAATGTGTCTATACTGCATAAACTTGCCACGCTATCATCATTTTTTGGAGAATTTCTAATAATCAGGGAGTATTGAAGTTTTCCCAAACTACAGCACTCATTTGGTAGTTTCCCTAAACATCTAGGATGGTGGATGTAATCTACCCAAAAAGGAAAAACATTTCCATATGTAAACTTGCAGTCAGTGGAAGTGTACATTTGGCACAAATGGCATGGAATGAAGAACAGAGGCTGTATATTAATCACATCAAAGAATATCATCATTTGATCTCATTCACACATGAACAACGAGTAAAAGTGCTCAGGCCCAACTCATGTTGCTCAATCAGAGCACTATACTTCCTAAAGCTACATAAGTAACCAAGTAATAAATCAAAAAACAGAAGGAACTCTTTGGTTCTATATTTATTACAAGCTAAATGTCTACTGGATACTATGTCACTTCATAATGGCAGTATACCTTTTCCAAAAGGAAATAAGTATCAGGTAAAGCTAACAACAGGCACATAATTATGGTCTTTCAAGAGTCTTAATACAAAGCATTTCCTTTACAACATAAATCCCCACGAACAAGTAATTCCACAAGTCAAACATCCCAATTATTGGATCAGTTGATGAAATAAGGATGTCATTTTCTAAATATGTGAAGGTTATAAACCTGCCATTTTTGCTGCTCAGCATGCATTCGCGAGCTTCTCCTCCAAATGACTTTCTCCATGGCAGCCTTACTGCATGTGGATGGTTCAGGTTGTTCAAAAAGCCCCTCATCAGTAGCAATACTATCATTACTGCTTGATCTTAAACATGCATCCATTCCTTTAGGCTTTTGGGAAATGTACTCTCTCAGAAAATGATCAACACGTCTTTGCAAACCCGGAGGCAAGATCACCTACGAATTTAGTTCAGTAATATGTGTTAAAAGAGATGCGGGAGCTAAGAAGTAAGAAGAAAATAAACAAAGAATTATTTTCCTTTTGAATAAATGAAGAAACTTTTCACTATAGATAAAGTTTAAAAATGAAAATGTAAATGTAAAGACAACTCTGCATTAAGAGCATCAATTTAGCTAAGTTAACATTAACTCCACTCAAATGAAGTATACAAATAAAGCAAAAAATAAAATAACGTCCACTATTCTGCATCATACCAGGGGAAATATCAGGAGGAAAGAAAAACTAATCAGTCCAAATAAAAAAGATAAAAGAAAAAAGCAACATGCCTTTGATACTTGTCATACCATATTCGAGTATACTCTTACTAGAAAAACCAACAAATATTACACCCTAAAATTCTGGAGTGAATTCACGCACCATAAACCCAAAGATCCGATCAGTCCTTTTTATCTTCTCATTCTTTTTGCATTCAGTTTTTTTTTTTTTTTTTTTCACAGAAGTTCTTCTAAACATATTTTTCATGGATTTTATTTATTCATTATTATTTTATTTGTATTAAAATTTAAAAAAATTAAAATTTTTATATAAATTTAAAAAACGTTAATTAAGTTTTTAAAATTATTTAATTGACTTAAAACATGAAAATACTTCAATAATAACATGAGAATACACCACTTTCCAAAGTCGGATTCCATTACTTAAATAATTAAATAATTTTACTCACATTTAAATAATTTTAACTTTAATAATTTTACTCATCCATTACTCACGTTTTAAATTAATTAAATAATTTTAAATTTTAATTAAAATTTCTTTAAGTTATATAAAATTTAAAACTTTTTTGTTATGAAATAAATAGCATAGTAATCAAAAAAGAGCTAAACAAAGTGAACAAAATTGAAAACAAGAGCAACAAAAAGAGAAACTGAAAACGGGAGCAATGAAAAAAACTGAACGAAATTAACAAAGTGGAGAGTAAAAGCCACGCGCGCATAAGGTGAGTGAAGGAGGAAAAGTCAAAAAATTAATGGGATCACACAAAAAAAAATTAAGTACAAATAACTACTTGGAGGATGTTCCACTAAGAGCATGGTATAATTTCAAACTGCTGAAACACGAAGAAAAAAGTATTTCAAAGTAAATTTGATTAAACCCATCAAACGTGCACTCATGTCAGACGGGCATTAAGGTCCTTAAACACACATATGCACGAAGAAAAAGCCTTAATTGGATAGACATGCCTCTCTCTGTGGACGCTTTTCATCCAGATCAAACCTGTAATTCGGGAGTGGAGCCTTGCTCACAACGACCACTTTTGCATACAGCTGGCTGCAAAAACTATCTGATGTTAGAATGACTTCTGAATGTAAATTTCCAAATATCTATACCAACTAAGGAAAACTTCAGAGTACCTATACAAACCCATTTCAGTAGCCAGAGCAGCTATATCTTCATAATCACGTCTGTCCCTTTTCTCCCTTGAAACTAGTTCTTTCTTATCTTTATCTTTTAGAAATGCTTTTAACTTAAATATCCAAGTATCAATGTTGTCAGAGGTAGGAGCACCCTGAAAAGTACAAATTAAGAATAATACCCATTATACCAAATTGGCATACTGAGATGCATTATATTACTGAATCGGATAAACGAATTTGGTTTGTCGCAATGTCTCATTAAACATGCAAAACAGATTATTCCGATGCCATTTCAATATGCACGGGCAACAACACTGCATTCCTTCCCATTCCAAATGCAATAACAGTAGATTTAACTATTTCAACTAAATCAGCATTGAAGAACCCAGACGATTTTATATCAAAAGGGAAAGCAAATAAGAATATAGTTAATAGAAAACATGCAAAAGGTTCACCTTTCATTAGAACATTATTCGAATGCCGTTTCGCATATGCAAGTTTATGAAGGTAGCTAAGGTCCGTCTGTCAGTCTACAAAGGCCTCAAGTTACAGTTCAAGCTAAACGAAAACTACAATACCTTCTAACAAAAGATAGAGCAGCATTTGTTTCAGGACTCGGAAAACCTAAACCTAACTATAGCTTGAACCTACACTTAGCTTATCGACAATAATACCAAAAGCAAGTTTCAATGTTTTCCCATAAGAAACTAAAACCCATCACCATATACAATATCAAACCAAATAACATGCTCAAGTACAAGGATTATTGCCAAACTTAATCAAATAACAAAAAGTTTCAGTAAATGTTCGTAAGCTCCTAACTCAAAATACGCAAATTGAAACATTAGCAGCTTCTCAATTCCGGACATCAAACTACCATAAGAATACATCAGACTTACTGAATAAGTAGAAAGCTCAATGTCGCGATCAGAGCCTTCTGAAGACAATTCATCGATTGAGTTTTTCTTCCTAGAATGGTGAGGTAAGTAAGCATTTCTAGAATTAACAGATGAACTCTGCTGTTTACTATCGTTTAAAGACGGCTTGGAATCAACAACCCGTGGAGGAAAAGCAGAAGCAATAGTTTTAGGGGTAAGAAGGGACCGGGAACGGTGATGAGGAGGAACATAAACCGCCCCATACGGGGAGGGTGGCCGGTCCTTCATTTTCACCGGCGGCGAGAACAGTAGTATTGGGGATTTAAGGTTCAAAGCGTAAGGAATCAAAAGTACAGAAGAGAGGCTCATGCACGGCAGGTGTTGCACCAAGGTCAGTTAACGGCGAAGGAGACGGAAGCGGAGAAGAATGGCGATTGCAGTGAAGTTGCGAGCGGTTTTGGTTGGGCTTTTGTGTTCTGCAAAGATTTTGTGGGGGTTTGGGTTAAGGAGTGAGCCGGTCGAATTTTGACGGCTCGGTTAAAAAGTGGATGACGTGTGCACCAAAAAAAAAAAAAGTGGATGACGTGTCTTGAATTAGTAATGATCGATTAGTCTGAGTGACCTGCGTATTTTATTTTTATTTTTTCCCTCGTAAATTTTAAAACGAAAATTATTTATATACAGTTTCACTTTCAGGTAGCTTGGCCCAAAAAAAAAAAAAAAAAAAAAAAAGGCTTCAGTTGAGATTTGACCCAAATGCTTAGGCTAGAATTGATTCTGATTCTTCCCAAATTTCAGACCGGACTTGTGTGCTTTTACTCGGAGATTAGGGTCTTTATCAAGATGTTCCATATCGACATGCCTTTAATTTTCGATTATACCATTGGTCCGCTTAATCGTATGAGAAGCATTTGTGAAAATGTAAAAGATGTTATTGAAGCATACACAATGGCCTTTGAAATTGAGTCAGTTTTGGAATATCTTCTTGAAGATTACTCCGATAACTTATACAAACACCTACAATCAAACGAATAGTAGCAAAGACATCGGTCACCAAACGATGTGGCCAGCACGCCATGAGAATTTCTTAGCTACGAGAATCAATGAAGAAAAGATCAAGATGTTTCTTTACAGAAACAGGATTGCTGCTCACTTTTTGACGCATTCATTGGAAGATATTAAGCCCATCATGGCAGCGATTATTAGCGTGTGGAAATATGAATGATATCATAGTCAGCTTGAAGGTTTCTAGTCTCTCATTAAGGAATCCAAATGGGGAAGTTCTGGTGGGTTCTGACCGTCAACGGGAAGAACTCACCGGAGCGCAGCATCCAAATTAGAAATTGTGTCCATTATTGAGATGGGTGACATTGGTAAGGCAACTCTTGCAAAAACATTTTTCAATCACGATTATGTTAGTTATCATTTTGATTGTCGTGCAAGATCACAATATCACCAGTTTATCAAGTCAGAGTTTTGTTATTAGGTCTATAAAGCTTTTTTGCTCAGAGACCTAATAAGATAAATGAAAAAAATAATGGTGAACTAGCAAAAAGTCTGTATAGAAGTTTAAAAGGTAAGAGGTATTTGATTGTCATAGATGACATGTGGAGTATTGATGCTTGAAATGATGTTAAAAGATGTTTCTCACGTGACAAAAATGGAAGTCGGATCATAGTAACAAGTCGGTTAGGAGAGTTACCTAACCATATAGCTCCAGATAAGCCACTCTTGATACATAGAAAAGTTGGAAACTATTACAAAAGCTGATATTTGGGAACGCAAATTGCTCGCCTGAATTGGAGGAAGTTGGAGAGCAAATAGCTAAAAGGTATGGTGGACTACCCCTGGCTATGTTATTATTGCAGGGTTCTCTCGTCCTATCAGGACATTGATTCTTAGAAGCATATTGCATTGAGTTACATTTATTTGCCCCATCAGTTGAGAGCCTGCTTTCTTTATCGAATTGGGGTTTAAATTGCTGAGAGTTTTAGATATACATTATCTGTATTTTGAATACTTTTGAATTCATTTGAAAATATAAATTCTTTTTCATAAAGTTTTGGTAGTATGAATTTCAGTTATTTTGAGACAAAATATATACATTTTTAATGATTTTTGTACTAAACATTTTATTAGCATATATCAATATTTTGATTTATATTTTATTTCCCTAGATAATTTATTTATTAAATTAAAATATTTTGATTAATTAAATTCTTTTTAAGAATAAAAAGAATACAACATTTAAAGTTAAGATCGTAAACCACTCGAGTCGAGTCCAAATATTGTAATATTCGAGCAAGTTTAATACATATGCTTAAATTTGAGTTCAACACGCTACACTGTAGGTTCGCATAAGATTTTCAAAAACAATCCTATCATTCAAGAATCCAAATGTCAGGACTTGTGAATGAATTGCGAGTGTGAGGGACTTTCTAAGCTCACAAGCTCTGAGAGCATAAAGGAAAGTATAGCCTTCAGGTGGGAGTGAGAGCATTGTCATTCTGGTGAAAAAGTTAAAGGCAGTTTCATGGGAAGACAAGAGGATATGAAAGTTGATCATTATGTTGTAAGAAAAAGTTGAAGGGTTAGGCATGCAATTAAAAACCCTGGTGACATAAGTGGCGGTAGCGGGGGTAACGGAGAGGAAAGAAGTGCAATTCAGCATAATTTGATTGAGTAGGCGAGTATGAAAGCCATAAAGCTGTAGCTCTCTTCTTATGACTCCGGCATGAACTTTCTTCATTCTTTCACAGCTTCCTCTTTACCAAATACAGATATCGATGCAGATCTTTTCCCTCAATACTGAGTAACCGAAGGAGGCGAAGGCCAAGTTTATCTGCGCTCCGTAATAATTCCATAATGAATGTATGAGCTGCAGTCTCATCATCATATTTCTCATTCAAAACCCTTCCAAACACATCTATTATATATTATATAATATTCATCATCATCCAAATCAACCAAATTATCAATTTTGTATTTGAAATGAATTTCATCGCCGACGCAGACATCGTTATCGCAATACACATTAAAATCGCCTAATGGATAAAGGTCTTCCCCCGCACCTTTCAGTGATCAGGTCTTGATGTTCATGAATTCAACAATCAGCTTCTCTTTGTCTCCATCCCCTCTCAAGCCATGTTTCAGCATATATATGTGTAATGCTCCCTCGGTGACCACTAATTGGTCGATTTTCCCATTATTAGTAGTAACAATCCTGATAGGATTGTCTGCATAGGATTCAGCTTCAAAGATGATTTTTCTCTCAGTCTTCAATTCCCAAAGAGCTTTTGTTCTTGGCTCTTCCATTCGTGCAAAGTGTTCGGATTCCCCGACCAACTCTGTTAGGCGATCCCAATCAGTTTTTACCACTTTTCATTCATGGTTGGATGTTTTGTTTTGAATCTTTGAAATGAAGTTGGAGAGTTGATAAATTTCAGGAGCGATTTTGTAAAGTTGTTTAAGTACATCCATGTTGATAGCTTTGCACAAGTAGAATTTTAAAGCCATAATAATATGTAAACAGGTTCAAACCAAAAGTTCAGTGTAAGTGTAAGCAAATTAAACATGAAAAATAAATCATCTGCTTATAAGTTGAAAGACACTGCAACGTCCTGTTTACATAACCACCACGTCCCTATACATCCCAAAAACAACTACCGCAACGTCCAACATCAAACACACGATTAAAATATTTTGATTGATTAAATTCTTTTTAAGAATAAAAAGAATATGATATTTAAAGTTAAGATCGTAAACCACTCGAGTCGAGTCCAGTCCAGTCTAGTCTAAATATCGAGGAAGTTTAATACATATGCTTAAACTAGAGTTCAATTGAATGGATTATTTCTTGTATTTATTTATCCTTTGTTACTAGATTAATATTAGTATAATTAATTAATTGAAATTAAATGAGGTGGTTGTGAAAATCAATCAAAATTAGCTTGTTTACTATTTGTTGTCATTCTCTAACAATAGAAATAATACTCTTTTTATTATGAAAAAAATAAAAACAAAGATTTAAGAATTTATTTTTTAATTTTTTACAAACAATTTCACGTACCCCAACGGAAGAGGAGTCCAACGGGATTATTTTGAGCTCAATTGAGGAATCTCCAAACCTTTGTCATTCAAAGTCATTGGCTATGTGGCAATAACCCAGCATTTTTTTTCTGAATTATTAGATTATGCCTTCACTTTGACATCTCCATAATAGTGCGGTCATTCAATTGAAGGATCTGCGCTAATGTGTCATGTGCTCTCCTTAATAATCTGGTAGATTTAAGAGAGTTTGAAACACTAAGTGTTGCTTCCATCAAAAAAAATGGAGAAGCCCGAATTATATCATGTTTGTATGCTCTTCCTGTTGGAAATTAGAAATAAAAAGGATGAAAGTGAGTGAATGAGAAATGGGAAGTCTGCGGACAAGAATGTCGGACCTTTCGTAGGCAAAAGCGTCGGGCCTGATCAATCCGCGTTTTGTATTTTTCTGGGTTCGTATTTTCTCAATTCAAAATTAATTGTTGTAATTTTATTTCTCGGTTTCAAAAACGTTTTAATTAATTGTCCGATTAATTGAAAAAAAGTTTCAGGTTCAAATGCCAACAGTTTTGGATTAATGTCATGATTAATTCAAAAACCTTGGGGAATGCATCAGGTTTGGACAAAACCGATCATTAGTGGCATTTTGTGACTTGATTAAATGGCTGGGGCTTTTGAAATTCTGCAACTTTTATGATTGGCTTAAAAGGTGTTGTTCATATGTCATATTACTTGGCCTTTAAAGTCTGGCTGTTTCATTTGCCAAAGAAAAGACCAAGTGAGCGTAACTAGCATTATAGGTCTTTTCTTTTTGGAAAAACCGAGAGGGTGGGAAGCTGAAGCTTTGATTTGTCATTAAAACTGACATAATGGAAATTTTTTCCACCTATAAAAGGGCATCCAAAAGTGAATTTGAAAGTCACTTGTGCTCTCCAATAATTTCTCCTCCGAGCTTCCTTAAACCAGAATATTTTTTTTCTCCTCGTTATCCCTTTCTACAAAATTAGAAGAAATTATGCTAAAAATTCTATCCTACAGAAGTTTTTCGCCTTTTCCAAGTGTTCAACATTTGTTCTAGTTCGTTGGTAAGGCGGTTTATGCAAACCGACTTTACGGTTTCCATTGTATCCTGAGAAATATTTTGCTCACGTAACCTCTTGCACATTCGTAGATGGGGCAAATCTATTTTAAGGAAATTATGTGTTACACAAACCTTGGAATTTTCTTACTACTAGCCTTAATATATATCCAACACTCCCATCAACTCTTAGACAAGAGAGATGCATACCAAGTTTGTATGTTTTCCCATTAACTCTTAGACAATGGAGTTTAAGTCATAGTTATTTGCCATGGAAGGATATGAAAAACTATGCTTTCCTAGGACCAAAGTGGATGCCAACACAAGTGAGCTTTCCTAGTCTAAAGTATTTTCTGATTGATAACACCAATTTAGTCTATTGGAAAGTCTCAATTGATCAATATCCTTGCATTGAGAAACTAATTCTGAAGTCTTGCAAGCTTTTGGAGGAGATACTTTTGGGGTTGAAGCAACTGGTTCCCTACAGCAAATGGAAGTGCATTATTGTAGTTATCCCATGGAGGTTCTTGCTGAAAATTTTAAAAAACAGGGTGATGTTGACGTGGTTATTAGAACTGATAGTAAGCTAAACATATCCCTGACGGCCTAACTTGATGTGCATTTTGCTTGTTTTTACATATTTTACATTCACTGTTATGTTTAGCAAGGAGTCTGTTTGGTTGGTGACACATTGATGATGCTTATGTCTGAATTACTTAATTGCAGGCCTCAACACAATGCAGAGGCAGAACGAGTTGTTGGCAGAATCTGACAGCTTTTGAAGAACAACAATGTAGATGGAAACAAATGTTGTTATGAGGTTGGTGTTCATTGCTTGCAGAGTTGTTGTTTATATATTATACTCTTGTTTTGGTTAGAAATTAGGATCCCACATCCTCCACGTATAATTTCATCTTTTTTATTGTTTGTCTCCTAAAATCCCTCTTCTTTCCCTTGTGGGATTTATAGTAAGGAGGAGGGGCAGTTGCTGTATATATTCCAATTATTCTTACAATCTGCATTACTTGTGTTTTTTCATTTTTCGTTAGAACTTTGATGGCTTGTCCTGTAATTCGCGATTGGGTTGTGACTCACTATGTTGCTAATAAATTGATTTTAACCAGCCTGGGTTTGTGTAGTCTAGATCTTGAACTTTTGCCTTCATGCAACAAGAGGAGAATTGTAAGCTTGTGTTTGGTGAGGATTTTATCAACATTGTCTGGGATACTTATAATATCATTACTCTGGTTATTGATCAAGTGTAGGAAGTGGTATTTATTCACAAGTAAGAGCAAGAAGTTATGGAAAATAACTCGATTTCAAAAGTTTTGGTATAGTGAAAGGATTATTTTAACCCTCTTTTGGCTTCTCCAGTTTTGCCTTCCTTTTGGCGTCAAGCAAAAAACCAAAGAAGAAAATGATCGAGGGGAAGAAGAATACCAGATGAAGAAGACGAGACGTGGAATGGAGGTGATTGCGGTAAAGTAAAAATTAATTCGGAATTTTTTAATTGGGTTGGTATTCCTTTTTTGTCCCTTAAAAAATTAACAATTTTTGTATAAATTAACCAAGGATTATACGTTTAAAAGTTTAATGGATAATTAGTTAAGTAAAAAAATTATTCTCAAAAAAAAGTTAAGTAAAAAATTTGCTAACATATTGAATAAGTTTAATGGTCTCCAAGTTTTTAACCCCTTTAATTTTAAATTATGCATATTTACATATAGAATTTAAATATATGTTTAAAATAAGAGATATAATAAAAGAAAATTAAAATTAACATTGTTATTCAAATTAACAATGATTGAACCGTATTTCTTAAGATTTTATATAAAAAAACCTAGATAGAGTAGAAGACAGATAATCAATAAATTTTAATTAACTAAAAAATATTTAAAATTAAGAAAATAATACTAAAATTTTACTTGATCACCGCCTCTTCTTTGTCTCTCCTCATTTTCAGTTTTCGGCACAACCTACTTCCTATAACGAGTATCTAAGTATCCTAGTTAGGCCCATTGATAACAAGTCTCCACAAAACCCAATCCCACCAACAAAAGGAGGAAAAATGAGTAATTGGGCTGTAATATCACTTATCATAATTTTGGGCCAACCCAAGTATAAGAACAATCATAGAAAATAAATTAATTAAAAATAAGAATTAGTTTAAAATAGAGAATATATATATATATATTTACGATAAAAAGAGACAGTAGATTAGATGACTTAAATTTAAGAATTATTGTTTTAAACAGGGAGTGAACTGGGCTATAACCCTCTTGTCGAAATATTTTATAATTTAAAAAGTGAGGAGATTAGAAATTTATATAAATAAGATTTGAAAGGTAAGTAACAAAATTCGTTATTATATTTTTTTGATATTTTAAATCCTCTATTCTTGTTCTTGACTATAGTACTTTGGCTACAGTACTTTAACTCTTGAGTCCTGAATTAGGAATATTATTCTGATTTTTTACTTTAACCCTGTGAATTTACCTTTCTAAGGTAACCTTCTAAATCCTGAATTTGGATTTTTAATTCCTAATCCCCGATAAAGAAGCAGACCATATATAAACCCATATTGGAAACCCATATCTCTTCATGTGGATTCATTTAAATCCTTACTTCCGATCTGGAATTCAAGTAATTCATGAGTTATCCTGAAGACTTCTTTTCTTAGGTAGCCTTTCCTACTACCTAACGCCCAACAAAATCAGTGTTATTCTTAACCAACTTTGGAACTTCTATCAAATAATTATAAGTTAGACTGACATGTTTACAAAGATGAAAGTTCCACAATGAATGCATATGAACTGCAATGGCGTTTTCCAAGAGCCTTTTGGAATGCTAAACTAAAACAATCAACATAACAGGCATGAAATATATGTATGCATAATAAGAAGTTCAAATTCATACATTTTTCATAATTTTGGTACTATAATTACCATCCTGCGGTTGCATTTGGATATATTCTCACTTATTCAAGCATTTAACTACCAAGACAAAAATCAAGATGAAGGGCCGGTTTGGGGTAAAATGGCCTGTCTCTCCTACTGAGTATTCTCAAATTTCGACCTAGCCAGATTTAAAGTACAAAACATGAAGCACACAACCTGAGAGCCAAGAGTGCCGCCGAGACAGCAAACGTTGTTGGAAGTTAATATGTGTAACCTTTAACAAACATTCCCTTCTTAGCATCTTCACTCTCACCCTCAGCTGAGTATCTTCCAAGTTGAGCCAAGGAATTTGCCTTTGCTCGCACCAGAAGTGCCTTCTGAGCAGCTTCTGCATTCTCGGGACGTCCCTGCCATGTCTTCAACACACTGTTTTGCAGTGCTCGAGCATAAGAGAAGGAAACATGCCATGGGTTGGGACTTTGGTTCATTGCATTTAGGTTCAGCGTGGCCTCAGCTTCAGATTGTCCACCAGACAAGAACTAAAGAGGAGAAATTGTCTTTAGTAATCAACATTTACACAGGCACGAAAAACCAAAAAATGCCAGAAGAAAATGAAAGAACAAGACTATGACGTCAAACAGCAGAGTAAGGCAACAAGAGGCAGCACAGATAAAGATTCAAGCCAAGATCCACATGTGAGACTACATTACCAGTTAAAAGAAAAAATGATACCATGACAATGCCCAAGATGAAAGGAATCTGATTGGGATTATACCAAAGATTCCAGCTCTATTAAAGTTTTCTATCTCCACGATTTTGAGAGCATAAAACGAATTAACAAGATTATTAACACGCAAATTTTTCCCTTTGTATAAACCTAGGTGTACCACAGGTTTAACAATGTTTCTTTTCCCTTACTGCCTAGCTCTCTACCCTGCCCAACCCAACCCAACCCAACACAAAGCCATCTCTTCATCTTTTTGTCCCTATACCTCTTGGTATACTAACAATATAACAATAACTGCTTGCCTAAATCAAGTTCTCGTGTTGCAATACTTTTAATACCATGCTGTTAACAGTGTCTGCAACTTTGCGCATTTGGAAATAACTCGAAATAACTTAATATCGAGCAAAAAAAAGATATAAGAAAAATATAAAATGAATTGCTATGGGATGGGAAATAGGAGAGGTATCTGTACCATAATCCCTGGAACTGCTGGAGGTACTCTCCTCCTGAGCATGGTAAGTGTATACTTGGCTATAGTTTCTGGGGAAGCCTTCTCCTTGTGTTCGGCTCCTGGGGTTACCATGCTAGGTTTAAGCAGAATTCCTTCAAACACGACATTGTTTTCCGCCAAGTAGTAGAAGACCTCTGCCCAAACCCGCTCTGCTACTTCAAGTGTTCTTTCAATTGGGTGGTCTCCATCAAGCAGAATCTCAGGCTCCACAATAGGCACCAGACCATTATCCTAACAGGGACGCAATATCAAGCTTTAACATCACAAGTTATGAATAAAATCTATTTCAGCCACTTAAGTTGAAGAGATACCTGAGAAATTGCAGCATAGCGTGCAAGACCCCATGCAGCTTCTTTGACAGCCAAAGCAGAAGGACCACAAGGGATGCTAACGACAGTTCTCCTGATATTGGGAATGAAGAAAGTATACCATGATCTTGTCCATTGATAAAGTGGAAAACTTCCTTCCAAAATTAAAGTCTCTAGTAAATAACACTAGTGGAAGATAGCAAAAAAGTGCTCACCACTTTGCAAATCGGGCCCCTTGCTTATAGTACTCAGCAGATCTAGAAGCCAATCCATCTAAACCTTGACACCATGATTCATTGTTGGATCCTGGCAGGGGAGACAAACCCTGTGCACAGATGGGAAAAAAATGAAAATGTGAGACAAACACACAAAAATATCAACATTCGAAAGACAAAACAATAATAACAACCATACTTTGTCAACTTTGATTCCAGGAACAATATTCTGACTACGCAAGCAATCCACAAATTTCTTCCCATCAGTTGTTGATTGGTAAAGTGTCTCCTCAAAGAGAATAGCACCAGAGATATATTCACCCAAGCCAGGAGTGGTCAGCAGAAGTTGCCTGTAGGCCTGCCTGTTAACTTCTGTGTTGTCCAAACCAATAGATGCCAGCCTCTTGCCACAAGTAGCATTTGATTCATCAATGGCAAGAATACCCCTGCCTGGAGATGCAATTGATTTCTACTCCAAAAGAAAAGGCACAAAAGCAAGTGAAATTAGTTAAGGACGCTAGACCACCAAGTAATAGAGCTCCATGGTAAAATAATCAAACAGGCAAGACATTATCGTCATTAAAACACTCGAGCGCATGAACAACAATAGGATTCCCTGAGTTAAAACCGGTCAATTTTCTGCATAAAGTCCTTCCCAAAAAAAACTAAAAATGATAGAAATAAATAATTTACAGCTGACAAAGAGTAATTTCTGTCATGATATTAGGTAGCAAAAATATATGCCAATGCACAAGCACAAGCACAAGTCAACATACCCGCCTACCAAGATTATACTTAGTTGTCTTTTTAGTACTAACATAAGAAACTAGTCAAACTTATTGTTCTCAGGTACAGTACTTTCAATCGGTCTAATGAATTAACTGCAGACAATTTTGATTTCGTTACTTAGAAAAAGAAAAAATCCCCACAAATCACAAGATCACTAACTCAGGCGTAATTCTTCAAAATCATAGCAGCCACCTTACATTTACCAAAAGAAACCGCTACGAAACGTTAGCAATCATAAAGCAAAAAGATCACAACTTTACGGAAAACACCAACACAAAATTCAACAAAAAAAGCGCTTTAGCCGCCGCGATTGTCTACGTTTCAGAGAAGTACGACACATAAACAGAAGGAAAAGCATACAGCGGTTTTAACGAGCTCGTCGGTGTAAGATCCAGAAGCGGAAGCCTTGATAAAGGAAACACGGCGAGGGGGAACAACGGCGGCCGATCCAGGGCGTTGATTGAAAGACTGTTGGGCGATCCAGGAGGAAGAGGATGCGTTCAGCTTAACAAAACTGGAACAAGCCATGGCGGTTGGTTTTGATTGATCGACAAATAGCTCTTTCCTTCAGTACAATTGTACTAAAAAGCAAAATTCTGTTCGTTCTTAGAAATGGTGCGACGAAATGAGAATTTTCTTTTTATATATATATGTGGGGCTATGGAGCTATGGGAGGAAGAACATGGACTTGGGTTGAACCGAAATATATAGTATTTTGCGTTCCCTCGAGAAGTCCGCTTATGAAATGAACTAGGACAAGTCTGGTTCGGAGCCTCCAAATACCGAAAATAGACAACACCATGGTCAAAACTCACACAGTAGATTTTTTTGTTGTTTGACGAAATTGCCCATAACTTGTACTATTCGGTATTTCAAACATATTTTGATTTTTGGTTAAAAGAAAATAAATATTTATCATCTATTCGGGTGACGTTTTCGAAGAGAGAGTGACAGAAACATTCTTGATTATACCCTCGTTGTCACATTTTAGAAAGAGGACATAAAAAGCATTTGAGGGGCTATTCTCTCCTTTACTAAATAATGAATATTTCCAGAGTTAAAAATGAGACCATAGGCCTTGTTCTTAATTTGAAATCAAACAATACTAGACGATAATTTGATGGTACAATAAGGAATAAGGAAATTTTTAAAAGTAACATGAGGAATTGCTCAAATACAAGTGAGTATGATTTATTTGGGATATGTTATGCACTCTAATTAAAACTATAGATAATAGAGGTGCAATTTTATCTCATCAACCCAATTAATTGACATTCGAGATCATTATTGGTTGGCACATTGCTTAAGGCATGTTATACTACTGAATGAATAACAAGTTTTACATTTTTAAGTTATATATATTGTATTTAAGAGTCCCTAATGATTAGATAATTAAATAATCAGACAAGAGGGATGTAATTCAGTGGTAAATACTTTTCGTTTAAGACAATAAATCTTGATTTCGAGTTACGTTTATATATATATATAATAAATAAATAATCAAGAATTTACCTTAAAACACAAATCTCCACAAATTTGTAAAATCATGTATAAGGGTTGATATCTACTAGTATTGGAAGGTCAAGAGAGTTTGTGACTTAATGACATGAGAGTCGGTGACGGAAACCTTGGTGAATAGCATGTATTAATGGATTTGTTTTATTTATCCTTAATCAATAAATAAATTTATAATTTAAACGAAAAATATTTATGTTTTTAATGAAAAAAAGATAAAGAATGAATAATTATTAATGATATATAAAAAGTGAAAATATATTATTAAAAATAAAAAATAAATATAAAATAAAAATTATAATGATTGAAGAGTCGATCAGAATTGATTTAACGCCATATATCAAAATTAATGAAAATTATAATTAGACCTTTATCAGTTAAGGCATTAAGAATTTTTTTAAAAAAATCACTTATTTATGTTAATTTGATTGATATCCTACATATGAATATTTTGTTAGGGAAGGGAGTTTTGTTGTCAACCTCCTTGCTAAACAAGGTTCTAAAGGGATGCTCATAGCTTCCTCATCATTTAGCATGTTGCCTACTAAAATGTAAGGTGTTTATGCAGAAATTATACTATGTACACCCACTAGTTACTAAATATAGTAATTAGTAATATATATTTAATAACTTTTACATGTATCTAGTGGGTATATTATATAATTTGCGGTGTTTTTGCTATTCGTTTGAGGCATTATTCTTAGCTTTAGGATTGTATGCAGGTTAGTGCAGGGCTTCTGCATAAGTATTGGTGTTTGCGTAAATGGTTGAGATTGGTTCCTTTCTTAAAAAATGATAAGGTTATATGAGTATGGTAAGTTTTGAACATTGCCATTTGTAATTTATTTAATTAATTAATTTTAATATAATAATTAATCCTGTCGATTCCCTACTGGATGGGGTTTGTAAGACTATTTGATTAAAAAAAATTGATATGATGGCACAAATCAAATCAAATTATTAGGGTTTTTATTATAAATGTGATATAATCTTTATTAAGTAAGGAAAAAATTACTAACAATAATTATGAATGTAATAATTTCCCCACATTCCCATTCCAAATAAGGTGAAAGGCAAGAATGACCTATATTGTTGTTCTTGCCAAGTTGGTAACTAATTCATCTACGTGCCATCGCTTTTGTAACATTACCACAATTCTTCAACTAAACATTAGTTTGTTATTTAATGTAAATGATGAATTACTTGCTAACCATTTAAATTTCAAGTTGTAGATTTTTGTATTTATTTATTAGCTAAATAAACTAATTGTTGAACTTTTAAAACAATATATTCGCGATTTTTATGTTAGTTTTATTCTTTAGAATAAAATAAAAATCTAAACTCGATCAAAAAACGCAAATCATAAATCTAAAATGAAATTCATAAAAATTTATATTTTTTATACTAAAACCCGAACGAAATTAATAACTCAAAACTCAAATCCTTGATATATTTTATTTTTTAAAAAACAATTAAAGAAATCACTCATCGCAATTTAGGAATGTATTTTATATTACTCATAAATAAAACAATAAAAAATCGCCATTTAGTATACCTTTCAGTTCCTTCATGGCTGGATTCTCTATTTTCGATCAAAATTAGGTAAGTGTCACATGCATACCTAACCATTAGTAACAAATTTGGATAATCATACCCAAAATTTATGTCATCCCTATCAAATACAATAGAAACAAATTATCAAAACATAACCTAACCACGTTATAAATTTGGAGGATTTTGGTTAATTGAATGAGTTGATGTTGTGGATTTATTTTGGAGGGAATTAGGTTAGCGAATATAACTCACGACTGGTTATAATTTGATTAAAATCGTATAATCAGAACAAATTTAGTTAGGAATATAGGAATGTTAAAGTTGAGTATTTTATATTTTCAATTTATTTTTAATAATTTATGTCAACGTGATATATTTTAATTAAAAAATAAAACTAAATTGTTATAAATCAGTTCGTAAGTGAAAGATAATTTTTTATTTATTTGTAAAATCATTTTTAAATGCGTGAAAGATAATAATTTTTCATATTTTTATGTGTGAGGAATTAGGGTTTAGGGTGCAAAGGGACGATTATTAATTATTTCTACGAAAACATTAAAACTATACTATAATCTAAAATTAAAATAGAAATCGACACTAATCACTTTACCTATTGCTACCATGGCTACCATCGCGCCCCCTATTTTGTTATTTTGTGTCCCTTTTATACCTAAATTATTTCTGACAAATTAAGAAATATCAACTATAATATTTAAATATAAAAATATATTAAATTACCTAAATACCCTTAATCAATTTACTAGAAATACAAAAAAAAAATTATAATTTCATTCATCTATGCTACTTTAATAATAATTTTTATAAATTTTTGGTAGATTAAAAAGAGACTTATAAAAATTTTCGTAAATTAATTAAGGGCAATTAGGTAATAATATGAGGGACATAACATAAATATTAAGGGGGCGAGAAATAAGAATTAAGGGGGCAATACTTAACAAACTAAAGAGTTTTTTTTAAAAAAAGAGGGACGCCTAATAATAAAAGGGAGGCGCGAGATAACACTACCATAAAGAAAAATACATAAAAATTAAATTATTACATTGCAAAAATTATTATATAGTAAAACATTAAAAAGGCATTAATCTGTTGCCAACTTCCAAAGATGAACAATAGGTCATTGATCTTGTCCTTCACGGATTCACCAAACATCTTCGCACGCCAAAAATACTAGTAAATAAATAAACATGACAAATGACTTACATCCGTGAGATTTTATACCCACTCATGGGCGGAACTACTTATAGTTTTGGCAGGAGAGTATTCTTTGAAACTGTCAGAATTTTCTCTAAGAAATTATTTCGATTGAGCCTCGTCTAATGTTTGCATTTTATACCACTGTAATTCTACTTCGTGAAAATTTTAAATCTACATTCGTCTCTGTACTCAGTTGAAGCACTCCACCACACAACATTTTATTACAACTCACTACTTTTTGTTCACTATTTCGTCCATTTCAAATTATAATGTTTTCAAACTTTACAAATATAATAAAAAAGTAATTATTTAAACATATTTTAATAAAATAAAATTTCTCTTTTATTTTTCACCTTTTTTTATATTTTTTAACTCTTGCTTTTGTTATGATATATTTAGGAAAAAATGCAAATTTAGTTCTTATAGTATATTCCAGTGATAAATTTAATCATGAACATTTAGTAGTCAGTAAATTTAGTCATAAAGTTTTCTAATAACAGCACATTTAGTCCCAAAATAATTTTTTTACAGATTTCACAGTTATTTTTTAATTCCGTCAGTCCATTGTCATGTGGTCTATATGCGGGCTAATATAATCCACTGAAATGACATGTAGACGACACATCATCAAAACTGCACATGAATATAATCTATTAAGATGAATATTTTTTAACTGTTTAACTTGATAAAATTCATGTGCAACCTTGATGATGTGTCGTTCACATATTATACCAGTAGGTTATATTACGCCACATGACAATGAACTGACAGAATTAAAAAAAACTATTAAATCTTTTAAAAAAATTATTATGAAACTAAATATGCTGTTATTAAGAAATTTTATGACTAAATTTGCTGGCTACTAAACTTTCAGGACTAAATTTACCACTAAATTATGCTATAGGGACTAAATTTGTATTTTTTTATATATTTATGGCTTAAATTCATTTTTTGGTCCCCCATAATAGAGGTTATTCTGATTTTGCTCCATCTTTTTATTTCGTTACCAATATTAGTTTAACTTAAATTTTTTTTTGTCAAGTATAATCTTTTTTGACAAAAATACCCTTTAACTAATTGTTGACTAACCCATTGACTAACAGTTGACTAACTCTCGTCGCCCCATCACCACCCTACTGTTGCCGTTGCTGCTGCCGCCGCCGCCGCAACCATTACCTCACCCCGCCACGGCGGGCTGGCGGATTAGCGACGGCGACAACAGGTTAGTCAACCATTAGTCAAATAGTATTTTTATAATTGACAAAAAAAATTTAAGTGTGACTAGTATTGGTGACGAAATAAAAAGAAGGATTAAAACTGGAATAACTTCTATTATGAAGACCAAAAATAAATTTAAACCTATATTATTACAATACCATGAATTTCATATTTTAAAGGATTCTCACACTAATTTGTGGCAAGAATATTATGTCATGTGATACTAAAGTATAACAATGAGTCCAAGTACTGATTCCATAACCAAAACAACCCTAACGAATGAGGGTTTGAAATTCTTAATTTTTGTCGGAGATTGCGTTCCAGAATTATAAGGAAGCCACTAAAATTAGTAAACTGCATTATATAATATATGAGTTTAAACCCACCCAAATTAAGAAAATAAAATCTGAGTTTAATGATTTTACCTATTGAAATTCAGAAGTAGTTATATTAATGTAACCTTCAACTCAAGTCCAACATTCTTTTATAAAGGGTGTTATGCCAACATTTTTTTAATTTATCGTTTTTTTTTATTAAAAGTATCAAATATAGTAATTTAAAGAGTAATAAATAAGAAAAACAAGCGGAATTTAAGTGTTCATTTTTACAAAATATTTGCTACTTACTTGCTACCTCAAAAGCCACGTCAAGTGTGAAAAACAAGAAAAGTTTTAAAAAATAAAAATGATGTGTGGTTATTGTAGTAATTAAAAAAATACAGTAAAAAGGAAGTTAATCGGTTTGTGCTATTTAAATTTTGTAAAAAATAACGTCACCGTTTGTCTAAGTATCTCCGTTTAAAATAATAAATTTTAATTTCGAATCACACTGCATAAAAAAATATTATATTTCTATAATCATAAGTATAGTAATTTTTTTTATGATAAATTGATAGTTGTAATAGACTATAGTATAACAATAACAATTACTTATATACTAGTATTTCATAAAATATAAAGAAGTTTGCTTTTATATACGTTTATTTTTATACATCATTTTATATTATTTCAATATATTAATTAAGAAAAATATAAATTATAATTAAAAATTAAATACATTACTTTCTTTTTTTTTTGGAAATGAAATACATTTACTTTCTTAGTATACGAACAAAAAGTTTAAAATGACATTTAAATTTAGATTGATAACAGAAATAAAAATTAAATCTCATATTTTCAAAAAATTTACATGAAAACAAACTAGTTGGGAATGAGTATTTTGAAAGCAAAAGTTACGAGAATTTTGTTTTCAAAACAAAAATTTTTTTTATAAGATATTTAAAATAATTTTTTTAAATAAGATATTTAAAATAATTAATTGTTATTTGATTTAAAAAATAATATTATTTTAATTATTTTATTATGAATAATTTATAATTTTAAAATACCAAAAATTAGGTAAATGAAAATTATTTTATCGCTAAAATAAAGATCATGTAAAAATAACGTCAGCATCGTCTACTCGACAAACAAACCCTAACATTTCTCCATCTTCATCCATCCCATGCCATCAAAACTCGACCTGAAACGGTCAAATTTCCTCATCCCCAGCCCTAACCCTAATTTCCCACCTCCCAAAATGTTGCTATAATCCTTAGTTCTTCTCACATTGCTCCCTTCCCCCGCCATATCCACTTCACAATAGATACAAAAACTCCGTCGAAAGTCAGAAGATCGTGAGCGTCATGTCGCAGGACGGGGTAGCGGCAACAGCAACCGGAACTCCAACGGCCGCAGCAGGAGTGAACCGGAGAACTGAGCCTCAAAGTATGGCAATCACGCCTTCAGGCACTACTCATCCTGTTACAGAGTTAAGAGCGGTGAATTCCAACAGCGCCAGCAGAATTGATAGAGGTAATCGGAGTGGGAATGGTGCGTTAATGCCGCCACCTCCCCCGCCATCGCAGCTTTACCCTACATATGCAGCTCACCGACTACGGCTGAACCCTGACGCGGATCACAAGCCCGATTCGTACGAGGATTTGGACTTGGACTTCAGTCCTTTTCTTTTTAGCTCACTGGAGAGGTATTTGCCTCCGACGCTTCTGAATTCGTCGCGAGACACCAAGATGCATTACATGCGGGATATCCTCCTCCGGTACTCCACAGAAACCGAGCGTACTCGTGTAAGCCATTGATCTGCGTATATGGTGACATGCATGTACCTTTGTGTTCCCTTTTCATTTAAACTTTTGACAAATGTGGGTTTAAAATGAGGGAATTGTATGAGTATTATACACGAAATTGTGTTTAGACGCTTATGCGTTTTTTCCAGTTTGAAATGTATTAGGACGAAGGCCTTTTTACAGTGGCAGAGGACACGTGTATAATTATTTATTTATTTTATAAAAAATCATGGAAACAACGTCGTTTACTGGGAAATGAATGATCATCTATGCAGGGTATCCGGGTAGGAAAGGGGAATGTCGGGTTGAGTTGGAATCCATTGTGGTACGGAAGTCCTAGAAAAGACTTAATTTTTATGATTCTCAGGGTAAATGTGGTAATTATGGGCTGTGCTAATTTTGCTTGAATTATAGTGACGGGATCGAGTCAAATCAGGTGTAGGTATTGATGTATGGACCTTATCTCTTTCATTGATGTTTCGACTGTTTAAAGAATGAGAGTTCCCAAGAGTACCATGAAAACAGAAGAATTTGGGTTTTTTGTTGTCGTGTTATGCAGATATTTTAGGATTTTTCATATTTGATGTTGTATCTCGTGCTGTGACATTGAAATTTCACTAGAACTGAGTTGCGTTAGGAGTACCATGAAATGTGCCTTGAGGCGTTACATTTTCTAGATGGAATACAACGTCAAACTATAGTTCTCTGGTTTTGTCGTGGTTCTGTTCTTTTTTTCAGTTTCAATACTTTGGATTGTCTTAAATAATGGCAACTGAATGATTTGATACGTCACAAGAACTGAATACGTAATAAATTTGATTTATAATGGGGATTTTATCACTTTATTTGAATATATGAATTTCTATTTTTTTCCAAGAAGCTTTCTCGCTGCACATTGTTCTGTCCAAACAACTGTTGACTGTTCCACCGCCTCACTATAACAGGTCCAGAGACACCGCGAGTACAGGCAGAAGATTATATCAAACTATCAGGTATTTTTCATCTATGGAACTGAGTATGAGTCTTTGTCATCATAGCCTATGCATATGTTGTATTCTGTGTTACAAGCCAGAAACAATTTGCAAACTCAAATAGGAACTGTTTATACTCTGCAACAACCTTATTGTATACATACATTTTAGAGTTTGAATCAAGTTAATAAACAGAGTTGTTAATTTACCTTCATAATCTTTGATTGCTAATCAAATACTCTGGTTAGTTACTGGCAATTATGCAAGTCTAAAGTCAGAGTTAGATTGCTGCCTACTACATCTACTGACCAGAATTAATGTCCTCGCTAGCGATTTCTATAGTTTGTTTATAAAATCCTAATTTCTCTTCTTGTAACTATTGTAAGATCAATCTTTTTACCGCAGTCAAAGATGGAACTTAGGTTCTCAAAATGGTCCAAAATGTTTTAATTTTATTCTTGGATATATTTTCTCAAAAGTAAGAGAAGTTCATTTAAGACTGCAAGAGCCCCTTATTCTCAGAGAGGACAAGGGATATAGTTATAATGATGAGTTTGTGATACCAAGTACGAAACCCTTGAATCCAGTAACTTCTGAAGTATCATGTCCTAAAATGATCTTAGTTTGTTAGGTGACTCAGTTTATCAGTCTTTTTCTTCATGAATCAGCTTAAAATTATCCAATTTTCTCCGTGTTTCAGACCCCTGTTTTTTAATACTTGCTTTACTAGTCAGATAAGATACTCCTAGATGATGCTTGCAAATCAATGTTGCGCTTGAGTAACTTGGAGGTGTCTATTAAATTTCTTATCTAGATATATCTATAGTTTTGAATCTAAATTGCAGCTAAGGCTCATAAGAGATGTCAATAGGTCGATGTGAATTTCAAGTCATGATCTTTGATTTCCAGGATTTCTCGTTGTTAATGTGATATCAGCCGAGTTATGGGGTTTCCTGAACTGCATAGTTTGTTGATTGTATTATTATTATTTCATTTCACAGTCTAAGTTGCGTGCTTTTTACAGCCATTACACAGGGATCTGTACTCCATGCATGCGACAAATTTCTTTGTTCCTTCATTTCTGAAAGCTGTGAGTGAAAACACGGAGGAGAGTTTCAGAAGTATAATGTCAGAACCATCTCCAGGAGTTTTTACATTTGAAATGCTGCAGCCTCGCTTTTGTGAAATGTTGTTGGCTGAGGTATCATATAGCTCATTTCTCTAATTAATATGCTGGCTTCTGCCTTTCTTTGTAGTTTGGCTTTCTTATTAGGTTTTGATTGCTTAGGTAGAAAATTTCGAGAAGTGGGTGCATGAAACAAAATTCAGAATAATGAGGCCCAATACAATGAACAGGTACGGTGCCGTTCTTGATGATTTTGGACTGGAAACAATGCTTGACAAATTGATGGAAGAATTCATACGCCCAATGTCAAGAGGTTTGTGTGTTTTTCTCCATAATAGACTCCACCTCTTGAAGCAAATTAGACATTGTTAATAAAGTATGATAGCTATATTTGATTCTTGCAGTTTTCTTTCCTGAAGTTGGTGGATCCTCACTTGATACGCATCATGGGTTTGTGGTTGAGTATGGAATGGAAAGAGATGTTGATCTTGGTAGGCAATTGAACCTTAATTTGTCTAAATTGTTCATTATTTCCTTTTTCTGCTCAGAGAAGCGTTTAGAGCTGATGAAAGTTTTACTGTTTGGTTGTGATCCTTTAAAACCAAGAAAGCTGAGTTACTATCTTGGGTTTCTTTAATTGTCAAATGTTATAGCAATTCACTATCACCTTTTGTTTGACCCTCGGTGAGATACTTTTGTAATCTAGTATGACAAATGAAAATGTTTTAAGCATATTAAAACTTGTCAATGACACATTTTCTTAGTGACTATTCTTGTCCTATTACAAGATGTGATGGCTAGATGAAGGACTATTTTTTATGACAAAAACTATCTGCTTGTTGTGAGAGTTCATTTTGCTACTCATAAAACTCATATTTTGATTTCGGATATCAGACTCCAGTAATTGGTATGATAATTATTTATTTTATGTTGGTTATCTTGTTACCGTTTTGCGTTTAGGAGAAAGTTCTTTGAAAAGTGACAGACTGGGCATCTCTCAATTTTCTGACCAGCATCTGATTGTTGGTTGCTCTTTGCTGTCCATATTTATTGGGTTTCTCTACCAAAGAAGTTGGTACTTTACCTGCTTACATATGACTGATAACTTTTAAATGGTCAGTCGTTTTCTTGAGTATCATTTGATTGACTTGTGATAATCAGGAGTGAAATTGTGATATCTTCTTTGTTTCTTGAGAAATGTGCTCATGTTTGGATCCATATTTACTGTAAGCATGTGATCCATGATCATGATAAAATCTGAAATTTGAAAAGCTGATATCTTTGTGTTGTGGTTAAATTGGTGATAAGGATTGGTAATTACAATTACAAGGTGTACATCACGGGTATTTTTCTCTGATATTCTGGAGCTTTGACATTATAGGTTTCCACGTGGATGACTCCGAAGTTACGTTAAACGTATGCTTGGGAAAACAATTCTGTGGTGGAGAATTGTTTTTCCGTGGTGTGAGATGTGAGAAACACGTGAACACTGAAACCCAGCCTGAGGTAAGTGACTTATTGGCCTTGAATTTCATCATCTAGCAGAACATGAAGTGATGTTGATTTTTGAAAGATTATATAAGGAAAAATTTACTGAACAAACGGTTTTTAGGTTATGATAAGCTGTCTGTGCCAAGAAGTTGTCATTTCTACGGGATCTTTTCAGCTTTCACCTTCCTAATTTGTCTGGATCTCTAGGAGTAAAAGTGGGTAATCTGATAGAAATAAATTACTTGGAGCAAAGACACAAACTATTTAATTCATGATACTTTCTTCCTTTCCATCATCTAGTTTTCTCCAAATCTAATTTGTCTGCTTAACTCCATTGGTAGATGTAACCTTTCCATACTGTACTAAAGTGCTATGATATGTAGTGATGAGTAATGAAAACTTATATGTTTGTCTCTTTGTTCTTTTGAATAAACAGTCCATTGATACTTGTAAAGACTTGTGGAGCCTTTTTGTTTGATCGGTATAGCTTTAGGTTACTGCTGCAAAGCCTGTTTTTTACTTGCTGAAATGTGCAGTGTCTTTCCGAAACCACTCTCTTTCCATTGTGCTCCCTGCATTTTCATTGTCTTTACGGCTGTTCATTTCTCAACTTTCTGATTGAGTTTCTTGTCAGAGCAGTTTATGTCTTGGCTTGTTACTGAAATGAAAATGTCTTGTATAGGAAATCTTCGATTACGCACATGTTTCAGGGCGTGGAGTCCTTCATCGTGGTCGCCATCGACATGGTGCTAGGGCCACAACGTCTGGGCACAGAATTAATCTATTGCTCTGGTGTAGAAGGTGCGTAAGTTTGCCTGCTAAATACTTGAACTAAAAAGGAACTGCTTTGTTTTGTTGAATTAAAAATAATTGCCGGTATTGTTTAAACATTGCAAGCACTGTGACAGAAATCATATCTATAGTGTTTATAGACAGGAAAAGATTGCAGCTTAGATTTCCATTGTCTCAACTCTGTCTATGTTTATTAAACGACACACTAACAGATCATCATTTATGTCTGAAACTCTATTTTCCCACCTGTACAGTTCTGCATTCAGAGAAATGAGGAAGTACCAGAAGGATTTCTCAGCTTGGTGCGCCGAGTGTCAAAGAGAGAAGAAAGAGAGGCAGCGGCAGTCAATTGCAGCTACTAAACTGGTAAGGTGCAACATCTACATTTCAACCTTATTCCTTTGTGGCTTAATAAATGAGGCAGAAAGTTCGGATGTTCAGCAAACAAAGCAACTTATAATCTCAATCTTAAGCTTATTGATACATCGTATTCGCTTGGTTTTTGCTGCAGGAATTACTAAGAAGAGGAGGAAGAGAAACAGCCGCTTGAACCAGTTACTGTAATCTTAATTAGTGATATGGAAAAGGGAAAAAGGAAGGGGAAGGGGAAGGGGGGTGGTGGGGTGTTGAGCCGCTTCTCTTGCCTTTATAATCTTCTGCTCTGTGTCTGTAACATATAGCCCTACTCATAAAAGTCTCAATACAGAAGCATTTTATTTTGTTAGTTTTGTAGGATAGCTGAAGATGGCCCTTACTTTTTTAACCTGTTTTGTCAAGATAGTTTGTTTGTACATCTAAATGAAAGTAGGTATTTGTGTTATGCTATGGCATTTAGCCGCTTACTAGTGAATTAATAGATTTCCCTGTAACCAGTTGAACCCCCTGGCATTGTGAATGAATGAAGCTGCACTGCTTGAGAGAGTTTTTTTTTTTTTTTTCACCACCCTATGGCCCCCCATTTGCTGTTGTGCTTGTGTTTTTTAAGGTCAAGAGACCCCAAGATTTGGGCGAGGCCATCCCGGGGTCTCCCTATCCTGGAAATAAGGGGGGGGGGGGGGGGGGGGGGGAAGGGAAATAGAGTGGACATCTTATAATAACTTAACTTTTATATTTTTACTATCTCATTTCACTTTTAAAATACAAATTAATATAATTATATCCTGTATTAGTTTTATAATTTATTGTTAAAATAAAAGATACAATAATACATATTTCAAATAAGTACAAAAATAATCTTAAAATTAAACTTTTATATGGGATGGTGAGAGTACAGCCTCTGACAACTAGGGCCGTGCCTTGGATTGGAAAGCCATTCCGCAATTAGTTTCCAGTCTCTCATAGCTATTTCCTGTTGGCCAAAATGCTTCAATGATACAGATTCCATCTTCCACCTCAAAATTAGGAGTGCAATTCTAACAAAAACAAGGAGGAAAGTGTAGAGATGGAGCCCAAATAAGGTCACCGCATATTGCAAACCCATGGTAACAAAGAATTGGAAATCCCAAAATCAGTTGTAGGCTGGACATTTGCAATGATTCCCAAACTCAATGACAAGAAAGCAAGCAGCAGAGGTAGAGATTGGAGTCCAAAGTAGTACTGAGCCAGGGTGTTGGCCAACATCCCGCAAGTAGTTTCAATATACCTTCTTCCTCTGTAAACACAGGCAGGGAATCGAATAGTGGCGCACAGTAAAGAAATCAATGGGATGGAGAGAGACATCGCTAAAGATGATATTATACATCCTCAGCGGACCGGCCAATCCGGTGAAGTAGTTTCCGGTGATCTGAGGAACCTGGTGGACATAAGGAATTGGTGTCAAAGCATACAAAACAGTACAGACTAGCAAATAAATTGCCGCCACTATGTTCCGTTCTCCTGAAAGTGGATCATATACATCTGAAGCCATAAAAATCAAAGCTGCGTACATAGCGAAGCCGGCCATCAAATAGCGTCTTCATAGGTGGTAACTGAGGGATGATAAAGTTTATGAATGGTAATTTTTAATTGTTATAATTTTATTATTATTATGTAGATTCTATGAGTTGAATTAATTGGTTTTTTTTTTTTTTTATTACAATGTGATTCAAACTCAAGACCTATTATCTTAAATAGAGAGTGTTTACTACTGATTACAACTCTCTTGTCAATTGAATTAATTGTTTATATCATTTAAAAAAATTAATTGTTTATATCTACACTTTTGTATTAGGTATGAAAAGTGGAGATTACACTATTTTTTCTTTTTGGCAAAAATTACAAAATTAGGGACCTATTAGAGAAATTGAAAGAAGCTGGGGTCAACAATTGAAGAGGGAATAAATTAAGGATCAATTTTACAAAATTTTAGAGAGTTTTCCTTGTTTTTGTCATCCCAAGCAGATCAAGAAGAAAAATGAAGAGTACCCTTCTTCCTTTCAAACTGTTGCTGCAGTCCATATTCCAAAGCCAACAAAATTTCCCTCGCACCCTAACTAACACATTGAAGGAAAAACTTAATTCAAAATTTAGATTAACTTAGATAAACTCCAATTTTGATCCATTATATATGGTCCATTACAAAGAAAAAAAAAACTCGTATATTTTAGTCCATTACATTATATATTATATTTAGATAATTTTGGTTCAAAACTCATTTTTTATTATTTTCGTTAGAGACAATTTCATTTTAATATTATATATTTTATTTTAAAATCTCAAAATGATAAAATAATTCAACTATTTTAACGATCCTCGTAAATATCATAAATTTTTAGATAAATCCCTTTATTTCCCCTCCCTTTTCCTTCTCTCCCCTCTCCCGTCCCGCGGCCGCCCCACCACATATATAACTAGAGTATACATTATAAAAATTCGGTAGTTAAAATTCGACCAACATTTAATTAATTATGGCTTTAATCAATTGACATTACTTAAATTTTTAGAGAGATTTAACTAATTATAACTTTAACCATAAAAAATAAACCAGAAAAGGAAATTTGGGGGGGGGGGGGGGGGGGGGGGGGGTTGTTGGACACTAATGTTAATACGCATATTGGACATTGAGCTTCAAATGTAGCTGCAACTACTAGAGTGAAAGACAGAATAAGAGGCAGAGCAAAGCAGTTATTACGAAATGGAACAACTTTTTACAGCACTTCAATTTGATTTCATTGTGACATCAAGCAAGTAAGCAGGCAGGCATCCCAAGCCACTGGACTGAACAATTTTCAAATCTAATATACAGCAATATTCCATAGAAAACAATCAGCATTAGGTTTGAACAATGTAAAAAAAAAAAAAAAAAACTTAAATTTGAGAATGAAATGAGGTTTATCTCTCACTCACCTCATTATTAATATACATTAACAACAAATACCCATCAACTGAATGTTTGGCCACAAGGGATGGCAAGACAAATGGGAAAATTGCACATATTGCTCAACAACTGGAAGTTTTCCTTGTGCAGCTTCAGTCCCTGCCACAGGTATAAGTAACTAAGACATCAATTGTCTCCAAAGGGAACATAATTTGTACACAGAAATCAATATCAATGTTTGTTTTATACATCAGATGATCAGATCAGATTGTAACGGTGATTAACAAACAAATAGTTAGCATGTTTAAACCTTTACAAGATGAATACTAGTATTTAAATTACCTGGCACTCCCAACAACCACATGTGTGTTTCTAAATTCTTTCTTGAAGAATTGGACGGAAGCCTCTGTTGATTCAGAACAATGGTGCAGCACAATTAACTCAAGGACACGGGGGCTCCAACCATAGTAAGGGATCTTCTCAAGGGACACGCAGTACCTCAGAACTAGATGCTCAAGGCAAGGAAAGTGCTGACAATTTCGGGTTTCCCAGAACTTTAGATCTGTGTTATCAATCAGCAATTGTTTCAGACGACCAAATACCTCCTCATCAGTTAGAACCCAGGTTGGTCCTTGGAAAGCATCATTTTTCAGCTTTAAGGTCTCAAGATTGGGTAACTTGGCAACAAACTTCATATGATTCCATGGTAAACAACTCCGGCTTAGAGTCAACTTTTTGAGATTGGCTGGTAAAGCACCAAAATAGACGTATCTAGCTTTCTTACTTCCTTGGTAGAAATAACACTTAGAGTACATCAAGTTCAGTCAAACAGGACAGACTTTTAAAGCATTCTTTTGATGCACCATTCTTGTGATCTTCTTCGGTTTCAGCAACTCTAAGTTTCTTAAGATTGGGCATTGAACGAAACAGTTTCTTTGTGCAGCTAGAAAATGTTACGGTGGACCGACTGTCAATGTGTTGACCAACAACAGCTGGAAGCTTTCCTTGTACTTGTACAGTTTCAAAACCTGTCGCATATATAAGTAACAAAACATTAGCAATCCCCAAGGGGAAAATAATCTCCATCCAGAAATTAATAACGATGTTGGTTTATATGTCACAGATTGTTATACTAATTAAACAAGAAAAGATATGCAAGTTAGACCTTTTCAAGATGAATAATTTTAAACATACCTAGTACTTCCTGCACACCAACTTCTTTCTTTTTTTTTCTAATTTGACCCAATAAATTTTTAAAGCGACTCCATATCCATGGCAAGATTAAAACACTTGACCGTTCATGAAGAGAGGATGAGGACTCTCCATTCAACTCCATGCCTGGGCTTTGAACAACTGCCTCTAAGTTACCATTTCGTTCATCGGAGTCTCTAGCGAAATTCTCAGCTGATTCAGCCTTTCTACTCGACTGCGCGCCTTGGGGATGAACAACTACCTTTATATTACCATATTGTTCCTCAAAGTCTCGGGCGGAATTCTCAGCTGATTCAGAACAATGGTGCAGCTCAATTAACTCAAGGACACAAAATATCCCAACCCCGGAAGGGATCTTCTCAAGTGATTTGCAGCGCCTCAGAACTAGACGCTCTAGGCATGGAAAGTGCTCATCATTTTCGGTTTCCCAGCACACTAGATCTGTGTTGTCAATCAGCAGTTGTTTTAGACGACCAAATACCTCCTCATGTGTTAGAAGCCAATATGGTCCTTGGAAAGCACCATCTTTCAGTTTTAGGGCCTCAAGCTTAGATAACTTGGCAAGAACCTTCATTCTGTCCCATGAGAAACAACTTCCGCTCAAAGTCAACTTTTTCAGATTAGCTGGCAAGGTGTAGGAATTCAGGCTTCTTGCTTCCTTACTTCCTTTATAAAAGGAACACTTCAGAATCTCAAGTCCAAGAAGACCGTATAGAGATTGGAAGCCAGCACCATTCTTGTAATCTTCTTTGGTTTCAGAAACTCCAAGTTTCTTAAGATTGGGCATTGAACTGAGCAGTATCCCTGTGCAGCTATAAAATGTTATGGTTGATAAACTTTGAAGGGCACTACGATCGAGGGAATCCTCTGGTGCTAATAAAGAACTGGGTACCGAAACATTTACATGTGACAAATACGGCATTTTCCAAAATTCTAAGGACAGAGTTGCGTTAACCTCGCTCCCTCGAGGGATCCAGGGACCATAGACAAGAAAGGTTTCAAGCCTCCAAAGCTGAGATATTGAGGCATCAAGCACATATGTCACATTGAGTGCTAGGTACCTTAAAAACACCAACTTCAGTATTTGTATAGGGAAAGTATCAAAAGGCAAAAAATAGATATCCAACACATTTAGCCATTTAAAGTCTGAAAAATGGAGATGAACCATATCTGGGGTAAAACCAGAACCAGAAGTGAGCCAGATGAAAGATCTGAGATGGGGAAGTTGAGGAAACGCTGAAACATCAGCATAATTGTCCATATCGAAAATGAGATGGCGTTTCTTCTCTAGACCTTGGACGTCATTATTTGCTTCTACAATATGTATGAAGTTGTCTTTTTGAGCTTCTCTCAAGCATAACTGTCGCACAAGATCATGAACGAGACAAGTCTTGATTTTCCCATCCCAACTTCTCTTGCCAACCGAAACTAAACTTCTGCATATAAGTTCTTTCAAGCAATTCTCTGCAGCATTTTTGGCATCCATGAAACCCTCGGCCATCCATAAATAGATTAGTTTTTGAACCTCAATCTCACATGGACCCGACAAAGCGCCCAGAAAAAGAAAACAGGCTTTCAGGTGATGGGGCAAATAGTTGTAACTTAAAGCAATTATGTCGAGACATGACTCTGGCTTAGCAGCTACAATCAAATTTACGCTATCCGTAACACTCTTCCAGGAGTTGTATGGGATGTTGAGGAGAGTACCAGCAATAAGGACAATTGCCAGAGGTAATCCACCACATTTTGTAGCGATTTCCTTACCGACTGGCACCAAGTCATCAGGGCATCTTTGTTTCCCAAACACCTTTTTCTCCAACAATTCCCAGCTTTGATTTGCATCCAGAGGCCTCATAGAAACACAATGAGGAGGGTTCTCTGGAATATCAGTGCTAGTGCTGGTGCTGGTGGACGATGGCATGACACGACTTGTTACTAATATCCGACTACCCAATTCGTCATTTGGAAAGAATCTCTGGATAGCATCCCAAGCCTCAAAATCCCATACACCATCAACAACAATTAGATATTTTCTTCCTCTAAGACTTCTCCACAAGGATTGTCCTTTGTCCTCGGGGCTTCGTCCATGAATTTCATCATCATGTGGACGGATAGCATTCAATAAATCGGACAACAATTGATCAACATTAGAAGCACTATTTATCCATGCCAGACAATGAAATCCATTGACAATATTAGGGTCATGAAACACCTTTTTTGAAAGAGTAGTTTTCCCAATGCCACCCATCCCCACAATTTTCACAGTTGTTAGTCCAGGTGATGGTCCAGTAATTTCATCAATAACTTGGTTGATGCAGTCATCAATGCCCACCACGACATCGTCTTGTTTTGCCCATAAGGTTTCTCTATCATTCTCTTTGGTCTGACTGCAAGAGGCTTCCTCTGAAGTCTGCAAAAGTAATTGGTCAAAGTCTTTCAACAAATATAAAATACTCTTAACTTTACTCAAATCCTTCATCTCTAACACGAACTTATTGCTTGCATATAAATCTTCAATACAGTCTGCAACTTTGTCAGCGGCAACTTTTATGCGATTCACTGCTTCATCATCATTAAGAAAATTGATTAGTGGCAAAAAAGTGGCAATTCCTCTTTGACAGAGGTGTATGAGTGGTTTTGCTTCTTGGTCGATGAAGGTGATGAACTCTTTGAATTCTCCACAAGCTGAAAGCAGAACGTTAGCAAACTCCACTTCAAGTGATAAAATGTCAGGCGGATGACAGATGAAACCGCAGCGAAGTTGAAGCACAAAATTTTCCAATCTAGTGATGATGTCATCGAGATCATCCACTTTCGAAACATCCAAGTATCTGATTTCTTTCCGGGCGTGGGGGAGCTGTTGCTTAAGTTTAACCAGATCAGAATATGGAACATCATTTAAGCGCTTGTATCCAATCAGAGTGTCGACAAGCTTAACTAAGTCATCAAAGAAATCTGTAGGCTCGTCAATGCAAAATTTTCTCGTACCATAGATGATTAGTTCGTCAAATAAGAGTTTCTGGAGGTATACCACTGCAGCATAAGCCATCATATAGTATCTCCCTTTGAATAATCGGTGAAGGAAACATACAATCCACTTTCAATTATCTACGAACAAAAGAGAATATAATCGTTAAACTTTAAATGAGCTAAACATCAAATAAGAAGGAAATTAACAAGAAGTTGAAAGAACTGACCGTTGCATACGAGATGAATTGAAACAGGGAAGCAGGACACTGATCAAAACATGAGAAAATACATCCGAGTTTGATAATGCCAAACTGATTGACTTCCAAGTCGTCTCTGCACTACTTTTTTTAACTCATGTGCAATCATATTTATGGTTTCGGTTCCCACCATAATTAATGTTTATGAATGAGAAATGGACGGAAATGAAATCAGGGTAGAATGACATTTCAACAGCATTGGGACCTATACAAAATCACAAGAGTTTCCTCCAGTCCTGTACAACAATAAATGCATACTACCTCAGTCACATAATAATAGATCCTTACATTATAATTTTTTTATTTTGATTAAATTACAACTCACATCCAATGTTTTTTTAATTTACATTTTTAGTTGTAAACTACATAAAACAAATAAATATTAAAACTGGGTACAAATAACTTTAGCATCACTGCGTTCACTTACAGGTTATGAATCTTAATTAATTATGGTGAAATGTCGATTCCAGGAAGTTATCATTTGCCCGACTTTCTCAAAAATCTATTTCCTCTGTTTCACTCTGTTGGAAGATGTCACATATTATTCTCTTGTGTTGTTTCTGGAGCCCAAATAAATGAGGCCACTGCAGATTGCAAAAACATAGTAACAAAGAATTGGAAGATCCCAAAATCAGCACTTGCCTCAACATTTGCTACAATTCCCCAACCCAACCCAAAGCCATAACAAGAAAGCAAGCAGCAGAGCCAGATAATGGCGCCTAAAAAAGTACTAGTACTGAGCTAGCGTGTTTGCAAATCTATGTAAGCAAAACAATGCATTTTGAATTGTAAACCAAAGTCAAAACTGCACAGAAAATGTAAACAAATCAAATTCAACACTTGTACAACTCAATAGTTTGCACTGGCGGTATGGTTGCCTGCATTACTATCTTACGAAGATCCAGCCACAGCCTGGCTCCCCCGGCCAGATTTTCAGTTCGGCAAAATGGACCGACTCCGGTGATCACTATCTGTTTGATTTCCTGTCAGCCAAAATGCTTCAAAGACACTGATTCCATCTTCAACCTCAAAACCATGACTGCAGCTCCAACCAAAACAACAAGAAACGTATAGAAATGGAGCCCAAATAACGCCACTGCAGATTGTGCAGCCATAGTAACAAAAAACTGGAGGATCCCAAAATCAGAACAAGGCTGGACATTTGCAATGATTCCCAACCAAGCCAAACCCAGGCACAAGAAAGACAGCAGCAGAGGTAGAGATTGGAGACTAAAGTAGTACTGAGCTAGCGTGTTCGCCGACAGCCCACAAACAATTTCAATGATTTTCCTATGTTTGTAAACGTAGGCCGCGACAGATGATGTTTCACTCAATTGCTCGAAGTCAATGACGAACAGGAAGAAAGCACTTTGGATGGGCGCAGACATGAAAATGTACTTCATTGGTGAATCCCAGCGATGTGGGATTGTGTATACTTGAGAGAAAACCAAGAATCCCAAGAGTAGAACCCATGAGTGGATATGATAAACATAACCCCTCAGGGGAAAAACATATTCCCTTATCAAATTTGCCGTAGTCTTAGTCCGAGAAAAGCAAGAAATAATTGATTTCACAACATAGATCAACCACAAAACAGCAGTCATCACCATAACAATTCCTAACACCCTGTTCCAAATCTTTAGCGACAAGATAAAATATCCCACTGACACTGAAGTCAAAGTAATGGAAGGTCCGTACACAGTTATGAACACACGACAGGATTTGACGGAAAATTTAGTAGTCGTCGGAGTCGGAGTCGGAGTCGCAGCAGCATCATCGTCGAGGGCCCGTAGCTCTAGTAAGGATTCGAGCTCCTGCAGCTCTAGTAAGAATTTGCGGAAGATATTATTAAAGATAGCATCATCTTGGACCTCCTGGCGGTCATGCTCTAGCACAGGCCGAAGAAGGAGAGCATAAGATATGGACTAACTCACAAATGCCACAAAACAATACTGGATTAGCGGATAAGAAACAAGGATGGTTGCGTGGTGCAAAGCATATAATCCGGCTGCTGAAAAAATTATACTGATCAGAGACCAGAAAGAGAAGTACCAAATTGATAGGAACTCCATGTACATGTTTAGGAAGAATTTGATGGGCGTTTTTGGTTGTGGTGAGTATTCTTCTTTCTTCCTTGCAGGAATTCCATATGCAGAAAGAAGCCTTCGGAGCTCTACTTAAAATTTCCAGTCATAACGTGGCTTTTCGTCCAGTCAAATGGTGGTCCAACATGCTACTTATTTAGTATCCTGCTATCTTAGTGGTCTTTCGAAATTTAGATGGAAATCTTATATTTACAATACAATAATTTAAAATTTCTTGCCTGGAAGATAGTTCTCAGAGTTACCTAGTTATATGGATCTTTGAGATTGATCCGGGGTAGATTTGTCGATCAAACCACCCAAACGTTCGATCGATTCGATTTCCAAATCGTTTTTGGCTCCGATAGTATTCACACAAAAGATTCATTAGAATTTTCTCTGTGACACGTAAAGTTAACAACTTTCTTTGTCATAATGTAATGATGAGTTTTATGTCTCAACGAACATACCAATTTATACTGCATAGTTTAACTATGAATCGTTTTATTGTGAGACTTTGTTAATCTTAGATTAATTAATTTTATTACATAAACCAACACTAAGTTGAATTCAATGAAATTTAATAAGGCAAACCTAGACTTGTCGACCTAATATAATACAGCGGTACTGAATTTAACTTGGAACCCTCATTTCAAGCTAGATGGGGAAATGTAAGGTAAATTACATCTACATGATTTAGAGTTGCATTACATAATGGTCAAGACTCAAGACTACCAAAAATTTAAACATGAACTCCAGAAAGAGAGAACTTTACTGTTATACATAGGCAGTTGAGGTGAAATGGCTGGAAACATCCGTACTTCCTCGCCGGGAGCGCATCTAGCTCTTTACACTGGCAGGCTTTGGCCTCCATTTACGCCGTCGACGTGGCGGCTATTGGAAATGTGTGGCAAAAACCGGTGTAATATATCCCTAACACTGGAATAGTGAGAAATGACAGTTGGGACTCTCACAGTGCTCACAACCTTTAGGCCACATTGCCACAGTGAGATTACTGATTCAATCCTCCAATTTTCACGCCCATGAGCGATAATTGTGTCCAGCACCATCTTGAATGCGTTGAGCCATTCCTCCATATTGTAAAAGTCGAGTTCATCAAAATGCATGAACTCCTCCCAACGTTTCATCGACGTCCCAAAATGGTCCGTTTTAAGCACCGATTTCATCTTGTACCTCAAAATAACAAGTAAAATTCCACCCAGAACAACCAACAAAGTTTAGAAATAGAACCCAAATAGCATTAATGCACATTGACTGCTCGAAGAAACGAAGAATTGGAAAATCCCAAAATCGGTACAAGGCTGGAGAATTGCAATAGTAGACAACCAAGAAATAGACAATGACAAGAAAGCAAACATAAGATCCACAGATTGGATTCTGAAAAAGTACTGGGCTACTATGTTTGCCAACATCCCACAAAGTGTTTCGATGATCACTTGGTGTTCTATAACAGAGGCAGCTATAGATGAATTTGTAATTAATTTCTTCCAGGAAGGAGCAGTCAAGAATATCTTCAAGTAAGAAGACAGAGCAAAATAAAGAAGGACCATTCCATAATTTACATGCCTATATTTAACAATTGGAGTTTCATGGAAGAACACAAGGAGTAAACCTTGGAGAGGAATCCAACAAATGTGACTTGGGAACATCTCCAGAGGAACCTTGTACAGATATGAGAAGTCATCCATAATTTTGAAGCCGGAAACAGCGAGTTTCAGATTATAACTCAAACCCCAAACGTTAAACACTAGTAAACAGAATTCCATCACGCCATTACAACTCTTCCATTCCTCTGGAAGTTCAAAATATGCTGAAGAAACAGAGGAGGTCAAAAATGACGTAGTCAAAGCAGGTGACAGAATCATTACCCCTAAGCCGCTATAGAACTTGACAAAGAATTCACTTCTGAGAGGACTAGGAGCATCATCCAGCTCCCGATCAACCTCCAATGCAGGCCGAAAAATAAAAGCGTAAAGTAATGACCAATTCACGGACAGCGCAACTCAGTACTCGAACAGATGCTTCACCGCATCGGAAACTGGGATGGTTGCTCTGCGTAATAGACATACTCCGGCTGTTGAAAACACTACATTGATCAGGGACCAGAAAGAGAAGTATCAAACTGATGACAACGCCATATATAATCAAGGATAAGGGAAACTGAGATCAGGAACTGGGGTTAAATGTTGCCATGTTCAAAGTCAAGCGTGACAATGTTAATTTATAAAGTAGTTGGAGAAATTTACTTGGAGGTTTCTGAGAAAATCAAATGGGGGTAGCCTCGTATTACGTTTGCAAATTTCCTGGTCCAGTGTATTGGTCTTTTACTAGTTTGGATTGGGCTTCACTGTTTTGGCAATGGTTGAGCAGAGAGAATATTATGGGCCTGTCTTTTATTGGGCATGGGCTTCTGCCATAGGGCTTAGCCCACTTTTCACTCCGGCTGAACTTGATTGATAAGGGAAGACAACCCACCGAACGAAAGGTTTCTCCTTCTAAAGTAGTTGGCGATCCATACATACATCATCTGTTGGGAACAATTATTATAGGCTACAATTCTTTTGTCTCCGCACTTTATTTTCTTCAAACTGATACACTTTTTAAATTAAGTATTTTTTTCTATAGATAATTAATTTTCTTTTACGAAAAGAATGTTCCCTCCCTTCTTTAGTAATAGTCTTATTTTAAAATTTTTAATCTCACAAAAATATCTAACTTTTATTATCCATACATTTCATTTTATTTTCAAATATTCAAACTAACGTATTTATACATTATTTTTATATAATTTACAACTAAAATTTATCGGTAAATTAATAAAATAATAAATATTTTATATGAGTGATATCTTATCTAAAATAAGAATATATAATTTATCTAAAAAAATTATTATTATGAGATCGAATGACGATGTTAATTTTCAAACGAGTCTTTTATTGGGATTACTTTTTTAATATTTCATCATTAAATACTTCTGAAATTTTGTTGGCTAATTTAAAAATAAATAAATAAAAGGCGTCAATTTAAAAAAAAAAGTAAAATTTAGTAGGTATACGCAACGCAAGTGCATGTCATATCACGGTCGAGGCAGTCAAGATTGTCACCATCATCACTCATGCAAACCCTTTCTCGATTCTTCTATAATCTATAAATAATAGTCCCATAACCCTAGAACAATTTTTGCTAATTAATTTTTCATTATGCTTTAATATTACTTTTAAAATGTAAAAAAATACTTAATATTATAGATTTAATTTAATATACGTTTTAAAAATATAAAAATTTATTTTTAAAATTTAAAGAGATGGAAAAAGAAAAAACACAAAAATTAAAGACTGCCAAAAGGGTCTAATTTAACGAAGCTCCTAATTGGTCTAATTGCTGGCTGAAGAAAGCGACTTGAGAGACAGCTCACAAAATATACAAAGCGTAAGGGACTTCACTACGCCTTCTAAGAAGCTTCTCTTCCTCCCCTCTATACGTCATTTCAGTTAAATTATAAATTTATAATAACTAAATTAATTGTTTTCATTTTTCCCCGTAAAAAAAAAAAAAAAATCCTCACCTTTAAGTTATGCTTCACTGATAGAACCTTTTTCGAGAGGGAGTCAAAGTGCAAATTGTATAATTTGATTCCATAATGAAAAAAAATTAAGAGTACTTTTCTATTGCCAAATTTGAGTTTTTTTTTTTTTTTTTTTTGAAATACAATAATAATAGGAGTTAGCAACGTGGCCAAGCGGGGATGTTGAAATATCATACGATGATCATAAGGAAGCTGGCAAACCGGAGAAAGGCCCATCAAATTGACGTTTTTAAAAAATAAAAAATAAAAATTTAGGGTTTCTAAATTGACGGACTCCGATTGGTCCATAAGAGGCGTGGTCGGTGGATATCCAAATCTCCGTAAACGGTTCTGAATTTTCGGATTATTAATTATTAGCCCTTAATTCTATTCCCATCATCATTAATCGTAATTAAAAAATTAATTTTTTTTTTTTTTACTTTTAAGGGAAATGAATGATGAGCGGTTAAGAAATAATAATAAATTAGTTAGGGGGTGTTTGTTGGTGGATTAATGTTGGTATTTTTAGGCTCACAAGTTGTCTAAGATCGCGGGGCAAATCTTTTTAAGTCAGAGATAGCATATGCTTATTTGGTGTTCTCCGTGGCCTAATCATCTTATCTATTGTCTAATCTTCCCACCCACCGCCCAAACGCGGTTTTATAATGCTTCTTTTCTTTTTCTTTTTTTTTTTAATTATCCCAATCTAATCCAACATCTACTTCTTTGTTTGCTTCTTCCTCACTCATATTTAACCGTGTTAATGTCATATCAAATAAAAGTAAAACAAAAATTACAGATAAAAATAAAACTTATTAATCAGTTTTTTTGGAATTAAATATTTCGAGAGTATTATTTGTTTGATTAAGTTGTGTTTAAGAAATTAGATCAAACACATTAGTATTTAGACAATTAATTTATGATGGGCAATTTCAAGCCAATTTGAGGCTTAATTAATTAATGAAAGTTCAACTAGCATGCATATTACTAATTAAGAAGAAGAATCATTACCAACCATAATGAACAATTAATCTTGAGTTAATTATATATTAAGCAAAGTTTCAAACCTTAATAATGCTGCTAATTACATTATGATCTAATGTTTCAAAGCACGTTAATTAGACATATATAAATGGAGGTCCAAAGCTAAATAAAAGCATTACCACTAACCAGCATTTTGCCTTTCTAATTATAATAAATTAATGGTTGACTTTACATTTCCGAAAAATTAAAATGGTTGACTTTTAGCGTAGAACAACTGCACATTTTACTTCGTTTTTCTATTCTTATTCTTCATTTTATTTTATTACAAGATGATTTAGGTGATTTTGTGGTAGTGTTTCAATATTGGGGTCAATGGTGGAATTAAAATGCATAGTTACATTATAGATATCCATTTCTCCTCAAAGCATTAACTAAAAAGAACAAAAGTCTTTTACTAAAAGAAAATGGCTTTCTTTTTATTCAAATATAATACTCCTTTTGTCATAAAATATTTATTATTATATATTTCTTTCACGCATAAATTTATATTTTTTATTATTACTATATTTGTCTGTGACATTTATAAAATAAGCGTTAGTATTATAATGGTTTGGCGATCATAAGCTGCCATATGTACATTAGAGAGCACACGTATGCCTCTTTCTTCCATCCCAATAATATTTTTGCATTACAGGATTCGAGATTCTGACCAACTCAAACATTTCCAATTTCTTTAAACTAACGAGGACTAACGTCGTCGTCTTGTAGTTGAATAATTCCAGTTGATATTAACAATATATTGAGTTTAAATTAACCTAGTCGAACTTCATAAAAATAGAGAAGAAAATGATGATGAATGAATACATGTAAGGTTTATTTGAAAATATTTATTATTTACGTATACTTTATACTCGTAAAAAATATTTAAGTGAGATTGTCAATCATTAAATTACAATTCTTTTGTTAAAAATTTATTATTTGAAGAAGAATATGAAGTAATTGGAACAGGGGTTAAGATGAAAAATATATATATAATGAAGGTGATCAGGAGTATGTGAAATTTTAGATTTCAAATAATTAAAATAAAGACAATAAGTAAGAGTTGTGGAATGCGTATATCATATTTATCTTGTTTTAAATAATTTATAATATTAATTAATAATGATAATGTAATATCTCGTTTTACATTATTAATTTATAATTTGAGTGACTTGTATATAATTTATAATCTTATAGATTATTAATAATTTGAGTTATTTATTTTAAGGGATCAACAAAGACATTTAAAAATTTTTAAATTCATTTATAGAATTGGGATGTTACATATAAATATAAATAATTATAATTCTAAAACTAGTGTTTAGCATTTGGTCATTCTACTCCTTTATTCGAAAAGGTAGGGTTAGCAATGATTGAACGTGGTGCGATAAGAAGGCTGAATTCCATAGTAATTCACATTATGCTTTCGCGATTTAGTTGTATAGTTTTTATATACTCGTTCGTTTTAAAATGTAGCTTTATGTACTATAATATAATATTTAACATTTTATTTAATTATAATTATAATCTTATTTATTGAAATAAAATAATATTTTCTTTATTTCATAATAATAATCTTATTTACTAAACTAAAATAACATAACAAATATAATTATTATTTACAATTACATAATATAATAAATAGGACGAATAGATAATAACCGTTGTTAGGAGAAAATAACTTTTAAACATAAAGAAAATAGAAAGTTTAAAACTTTAAGATTACGAATATAATGTTATTATAAATAATCAGGAAAGCTAATGAGATGAATGTTATAAATATTTATTAAAAAATGCTTCAAAAAAATATTTATTAAAAAAGAATTAATAAGGATATTACGCATAAATATATTTTAATAAATAGGTTATTTTGAGAGGAAAATAATATAAAACTAAGGGTCTGTTTGATAAAAAAATTGAGTATTTAATTTAAATACATTTAATATTTATTTAAATAGTGTGTTTAATAATTTATATTGTCATGTTTGAATTAAATAAGTTCTCTGATGGTTTAGTTTAAATTTAATATTTTAAATTAAGTGATTCTCTTATCACTTAAGACTAAATATTTAACGCGCGCAATCATTGAAGTTTAAATATTTTTAAAATTTAGTCACATATTTAATTCAAATTTTAAACTTCAGTGCTCAATATTTATACGTCAAATTAAATTTTACCAAACCGGTATAAAATTTAAAACCTAAACAACCGACTTAAGAGGTGAGCAATCCGGGGATGGACGTAGAACGCTGCCATATGTACATTTAGAACGTACACGTACCTCAATCGAGCTGATTATATTTATGCAAAAGCTACTATGCATTTCTGGTCTCTAAGATATTTTTTAGTTTTCCTTTTTGGGACACATAATCCAAACCAAAAAATATTCAAATTAACTGAATCTTTTGCCACATTTAGATCATCATTAACCTTGGAAATTGAGGGCTCACTCTCAAAAAAAAAAATTTTGAGCTTACGTCTCACTTTTTCTCCTTTCAAAATAGGAAAAACTTTTAATTAATAATTTGTTATGACTTTAAAAGGCGTATTTGTTTCATAAAATTAAAATGATTATGTAAATTTATAAATGACGTGTTTTTTTTGTTTTGTAGGATTAAAAATTAAATAATTGAAAAATAATTTTGATTGTTATTTTTTATTCTTTATCATTAAAAGGGAAAGAGTCTGTGAAAGTGGCAACGAGAGTTCAAATATCACAATTGTAAACCAAAATATACATAAATATAGTAAATATCGCAATAAAAAGGATGGTGGGATCCACAAAGGTGAGCTATTTTTTTATAATATATATACTCTTCTACATGTAATGTTTGGATGGTTGAATTTATTATATCCAAAAGCAAAATATTCGCATGACACTCACCAAATTGAAAGATTTTTTTTCTTTTTGAGAAAATATGACTTTATTAAATTACTAGAAATCGTTTAGCACAAATTGAGGCAGAAAAGCTGGTACACTAGGCCAGTCCTGCACAGAGGCTACATGTAATTTCACAAAATTAGTAATCCCATAGGTATGTAAATTTTGTGATATAGGGATCCAATAAAATTTATCAACTAAAGAACTATCAATCAAGCCCCTGCAATCTTCAAGAATCGGCATGCTCAAGTACGAACTCTCCTCAGCATTTCTCATTGCCAATATCACTTTAGATGAATCCCCAAACACTGAAAAATAGTGAAAATCAAACCGTCGGCAGAGCAAAAGGGCCTCCTTCAGCGCCAAAACCTCTGCAGCTTCAGGCTCTACCACCGATGGGAAAAAACGCCCAGATCCATACAGAAAAGTACCCCAGCGTCTCTGATGTAAACACATATTGTGACAAACACCAAATTGAAAGAGTTTTAAAATCATTTTTATATTAAAAAATAAATATTTTATATTTTGATTATTAATATATGTAGGTTGAAGTATGTAAAACATTAATATTTTTTACCAAACTTATAATTATTATAATTATACGTCAAAGTAGTAATGACAGTAGCCGCAATTTCATGACTTCGTAAATGACATTCTTTAATTCAAAATTATCATACATATTTATTTATTATCTCAAAATGCTATTAACTCCGTTCTCTTTTGTTGGGCATTTTAGAGTTTTATTTTTTGTTTTAAATGTAGCTTTCTCAATAGTTAGAATTAAATGACTTTTTAATAAATTTTAATTACTTTTAACTATTTATCACCCTCCATTTTTCAAAAAATATCTTATTAATTTTGTAGTGTTTTACACTTTTGCATCCATGATGGAGTAGATAGAATTTTAGTTTATAATATATAATTTAGAACTATGTATTAAAATAAAATTGAAATCATACTGAGGACACTTAAAAACATGAAGGTATTGAATTCGAATTATATCGACACCGAAAGAATTTAAAAGTATGACGGTTCTGAGTTCAAGGCATATCGGGAGTACTTAAGAATATTGAGATTTTGAGTTCGAATTACATTGGATGTAAATTTATAGATCTTAAGTCTCCCTTATTGTACAAAAAAATAAATAAATGAAATTGGAGAGAGAAACTAAAATAAAATAAATGTTTACAGTGTCCTTCATTTTCTCTCCAATTTCTTTTTTTCACATGTTTTACCCAAATCATTTTTTATTATTTTTATCATCTAATATAATTTGTCATATTTTTAATTTTTTTACGATTCTATCATCTCTTTTTTGCATAAATATTATTATTTTTATTGTGTTGTACTTAAATAAACATAAATTATTAAAAATTCATATATATATATTGGTCAAATCAATAATGTATTATATATTTATATTTTACAATTTATTTTGAAGCATTTTATTTTACAAATTAGTACTATATTACCGACAGAGTTACAACCTAGTAAAATTAATATAGTAATTCTAAATATGTAAATAATGCTTTCTTTATTTTAACAAAACTTCTAAAACGTCATTAAACAATAAGAATATGTTTATATTAATTAGCTATTAACTCATTATAAATCTCATGCCGACTAATAATCTAAGTGCCTTATAATAAGAAAACGAAAAATTGGGTCAAATTTTTAATTTCATTAAAAAAAAAAAAAAAAAAAGTGTAGACTAGAGTGTTAGTAAATTACATTTATCACCTTTTCGCTAAGGCACCACTCTCTTCACCCCCTCGGCCTCCAATCCTCTATCTATATTAAATCCCTCTGCAGTCTCCTCCCTATAAATCATAACCAATCCCACGTATATTCTTCCCGTTTCATTTTCATCTCTAACTGCCCCTACAACTTTTCTAAAACACTCGACCAAAACCAAAAGAGAAGAAGAAGATGGGAATTCATAATCAGCTCACAGATATCTCCACAGAATCCCTACCAATTTTAATGGTGGCCCTCATCGGAAATTGCGTTGGTTACCTCCGTTCCATCTTCTTATTGGCTTTGCAAACCTTAGGCTTCTCTTTGTCCTCCTTCGATTACTACTTCACCACCACCGTACATCAAAACGAAAATTCCATCTGCGACATCCTCGGCTCCAGCCTCGCCGGGCTCATTATGCTCGCCGACCAATTGAATCTGAACCGTGTTTTTGCCCACGAGTTCGACGGCGCCAAGGCTGGTCGCCCCGGGATGGATTGCGTGATTTGTTTGAACCGCTTTGAGGACGGTGATCGAGTGCGCACGTTAGCGTGTCGGCATGTGTTCCACAAGCACTGTTTCGATGGCTGGCTTGATCAACTCAAATTTAACTGCCCTCTCTGCCGGGAGCCACTGGTGGAGGATGAGCGCGTGGCTCTCACAAGGAGGCGCGTGGATGAAGATGTGCTTGCCTGGTTCTCTTTTAATTGAGTGGATGATAATGATTCTCCAAGACGATGAGGCCTGTTCTTCTCCTCCCCCCCTTTTTTTTTCTTCTGGGTTTTTCCAGAAGGTTTTTTTTAAAAAAAACAAACAAACAAACAAACAAAGGGGGAAAAAAGAAATGGGAATGCATAGGTGGGTTGGTGTCAATTTTGACCTTGGACTTTTTTTTTTTTTTTGGTTGGGAGTTGCTTTTCCCATTGTTGTTTGGCATAATAGGAGCAAAGTTTTTGAAGAGCAGTTAGCGTGCTCTTTTCAACCACTTCTGTAAATAGTTTTCCACCTTCTGGTGAATAATACAGTTTCTTTCTGCTCACTACTAAAATTTACAATATTGCTGAAATTTTTACCATTTTTCTTTTGAAGGAGACGGTGATTCGGTTGAAATTTACTGCATAGCTATGTAAAACAAAAAAGCCTACCTTTTTTAAAAAATATATAAATAATTTACAAACAAATTTCTAAATTCAAAATTTACCTTGTTTCATAAATTTTTCACATTATTTTTCAAAAATAATTTCCAACAGACTTGATAAAAAAATTCACTGCATTTTCTTTAATGTCCTTTGTGTGTGTGAGTTGCCCGATCAAATTGCAGCTAATAATTTTTAATTTTTATTTTTGAAAATCAATAAATTTTTTTATTTTAAATATAACATTATGCCAATTTCATAATACGATAAATAAATAAAATAAAAAAGAAAATATTGGAGAAAAAATTAAATTTATCCCTCTTAATTGCAGATCTATTGCCGTAGTGACTGAACTAACAAGAGTGGTTAGCAAATAATGTTGAGGATAACCTTTTTGGTGGAATCTGGCATGTGAGTTGAGATTGAGTTGATGGCGTAAAAAGATTTGCTTTCGGTGTTCATGTTTTGTTTAACAACAATTTCTTATAATAATTAAATTTAGACTCAATTTTTAAAATTTTTATTTATAAATAAAAATAAAGTCTGTATAAAATATTTTTAAATTTAAAAAATTACATCTGAATCGACAAAATTAATTCAAAATTAGGCAGGTTGAGGAAATGGTAATATTCACTCCCTACAAATTGTGTCGGAAGCCACTATCCCATTACGGGTAAGTGGTACGGTAAAAAGTTGTATTTTTTTTAAAAAAAAATTATATATATTAAAATTTTTTTTATAAAAAATAATAAGATTCTAACTTAATAATTGATATTTTTTCACTTAAAATTAATAGATTTTGAATTTAAATTATTTAAATTTCAGCTTTTTTATACATAAAAAATTCAAAAAAATTATTCATAGTGAATTATTTGTATTAAAGTTGTAATTTCATAATAATAATGGATTAATTTAAAATATATACTTTTATTTATTTATTTTGTACAATAAAAGAAGGTTTAAAATCTAATTACCCTACAACTAAATGTAGTATATAATTCGTTTCTCGTTTATCCTTCGATAATCTTTACGTATCCCCTCAAATGGTTCCGTCAAACGTCTACATTCCTTTATTTGTGTATTGATAAAATTCGTAAACCAATCAACTACTATCGAATTGGCCTCCCTAAAAGTATGGTGTATCCTCACTTCCCTGTCAAACTTCTATGCTCTGGAGATGCCTCGAATGATGCTTGACCCTTCCCAAAGTTCTCTTGTGCCTGCTTACCCAAATATTTACTTTTATTTGATTGACTAACAAATTGCATCAAATTCTTTTTAAATTTAGAATTCGAAGAGGAGCACTTTTGAAGTTGGAAGAGTCAAATGTCGGACACCGCCTAATATTGTTAGGTCAAATTAGGCATTTGAATATATAGCCCAAAGGCCCCAAACCGTTGAATTTTTTTATCTTTATCGTTTTAGGGATTCAATAGCAAGAGTTTTTTTTTTTTTCTTTTTTTTAAACATATTTAAGAACGATTGGTGGTAGTAGCATATTTAGGGTTTCTGTATTCAAATTTGCTTTTTAGGGATTCAATAGAAAGAGTTTTCTTTTTTTAAAAAAATTTAAAAAAAAAAACATATTTAAGAACGATAGGTGGTAGTAGCATTTTTTAGGGTTTTTGTATTCAAATTTGTCAGGACCTATGTGGCGGCAAATGGAATGTGTGGGCCATTGACCAACCCGAATTTTAAGAGTAATGGCGGTAAAATTCATTAAAAAAAATACAAAAATTTTAATTAAAAAAATAATAATAATTTACCTTTCTCAAAATATTTTTTTACTATTATTATTATTAATCAAAATTATTTGAGGTCGATATTACAATAATCGATTTAGAACTTTTATTAAGTTTTGGACAGATTCTTTCTAGTGTTATTTCTTCTATAAATAATAATCAAACATTTAAATATAAAAAATTAATTAATTAAATATCTCAAATTTTGCAACATACAATGATAATCCAATATTTCATAAATTTAAAAATAAATATAAACACACAATTATAATTAATTAATAATTAAAAAAATCTCTAAATTTAGAAAAAAACTACTAAAAATTACGAGTTCGTGAGATTAACCGACCCTATTTGTTCTAACAGAGAATTATTCTGTGTGTCACGTCCCAACAAAATAATATTTGAAAGTTACTCGACTCGTTAACTTAAAAAAATAAATTTTTGATAAATAAAAATAATATATTTATGTTTAAAACACCTTCAAATAAATGAATTTGGGAGCTCATTCCATGTGTATTATTGAGAAACAAATCAACGGTTAAGAATAATTACGATCTTTTAAATTAAAATGAAATGAAATATTGGAGATGTGATGATGAAGCACATGGTGCAAAAGGGGCGCCCACGTGAAGAATCACTTGGTACATATGGGCTTTAGCGAATCTGTTTTTGGACCATTTCCTGCAGGAAGTACTACCGCTACTACCAACTTGTGGCTGTGTGAGCTTGTAACAATAGAATACCATGACTATGAATGAATGAACAAAATTCCTTTTTTCAATCTTATTTTGTTTTCAGAATTGAAAGCTTACAGCTGAGCGGTAAAAATTCATTTATCTTTAAAAAATATAACTTTTAACATTTAAAAGTTGATAAATTTAATTATAAACTCAATAATTCATAACATATTTAATTTTAAGAACAGTTTTTTAAAAAATTTAATAATTAAATTACAATTCATTTAATTTTTATATTACGTGGATATCACATCGACTAAAATATTAATGTGAGTTTTAAGTGTATTTTTTTACCCAAAACCTAGTAAATGATTACTATTTTTTGCTCCATTTTTACTCAGTCGTGCCCGTTAAACTATTTTGCTGTTTTAACACAATGATCTGGGCGGGATAAAGTGAAAAAAGATATGAAAAATAATAATTAAAAAATATTATTATAACTAAATATGTTATGAATGGTAAAATTTAATATTAATTTTATCGATTACTAAATATTTAAAACTAAATTTGATATTTGATTATGTTAAAAAAACTATTCATATATATTTTTTCTATCTTAAATCAAGATCGAAGATTTAAATTTCGGTTTGAACGTAGAGACCCTCTTTATTTAAAAAATATATAATACAACAAAAGAATTAGTTATTATTACTGATGGTAAATATTTGCTTAATGCAAAATTTGTTTCTTTCCCAATCATTTTCAATAATGGTCAACTTGGATTAATAATTTGGGTTGATATTTTTGCTGCTTATAATTAATTAAATTAAATTATGATGAAAAATAGAAAAAATATTGGTTGTAACCTTTAGATGATTGTGACGCACACACAGTTGTTGTCTTGTATTCTGAGACGACCCACACGGAAAATGGCCTTTCTGTTTCTTCTGCCTACCCATTTTCAGTGTGGTCCGCCCTTCCTTTCTTGTTATCCCAAGATGCATAATTACCACTAAATATATATATTAACTTTAATTTGCTCTTAAAAGTCAACAAATCATAATTTTATATTGAGTTAATCTCAACTTATTCATCGATACGATTTGAGTAGTGTAATTTTACTTTAAACATCAAGAATCTGGATAGTATAAATTTTAAAATAATAAAAATATTACGTAAAAAATAACTATATTCGATATTTGTAGTCTCTTTTCTCCGGGTGAATCTCTATATAATTATTAAAAAAAGAGGGTTTTTTTTTTTATTAAAAAGATATATAACAATAAACTAGAAATTGATAAGACATTCCGTTATGGTAATAGTTGAGAGAACAAGGTGGTTGCCCTAGTGCAGTCCATATATCAAACTTTATGCATTTAATTTCTCTCTCTCTCTCTCTCTCTCTCTCTCTCTCTAAATTATTTTTTATCTTATAAAAATATTTTAATTTATATAGTTTGTAGTTAAAATATGAGGCTAAAGTAAAAAAAAATAAAATAAAATTTTCTATTATTATAAATAGAGGGAATGCACCTTTTCTTTCCCAGTTGCTTTTTCGGAAGAGTTTGCGCGCACTGTATCATAATGGGCTCGCCCTAATGGGCGTAAATAAAGACTTCAAAAGAATTGAAAACTAAACCCTAATCCAAATTTAAGATTTGGGTTAATGCAAACCCAATTGGTGGAGCTGGCCCATCCATAAATCCCTCAAGAAGGCCGTAGGGGTTACAAAGGATACATATAACCATGCTGATGAATTATAGGATAAATACGTAATTTTGCGCCAGTTATAAGGTGAACCCAAAAAGAAAAATGGGTACCGGGCTCCAACCAACCTAGGGAAGTTGTCCGAAAGGGAAGGCAAGAAGGTTTATCTTTCATCATTTGGATCCAAACCATGTTTTCTGGCAAATCGACGTTTTCTTGATTCTTCCGGTGATCTGACCCGCAAGCCACTTTGAAAAAGTGGGGGTTCTTTATTCGACTGGCACCTTGTGTCTTGGCCGGAGAAACTCCGGTACCGGATTAGGATGTAAACTCCAGCGAAGCCCCTACTTGAGCAGCTCCTTCAGTCTCTCATCGTTTAGTAGTTTTAGCAGTTCAATTTGCCTTATATTAGTCTCTTTCTGATAAATAACTAGAGTTTTATTATATTTTTTGAGTATAAAAATAATAACTAGGCGTAGTTCCTTGCTTTTTATACAATATTTAAAATTATTCATATAAAATAAAATATTATTTATTGTAAATTTTTAATTTTTTTTATTTTTATTAAAATACTATCATTAAATTAAAATAATTAAGAAATACACATAAAAAACACACTGTATTATTTATTATACAATTAGATTGTCCACTTGTCCTTACTATAGTACTACGAAGAAAGCACAAAATATAAATATAGTAGTGGGAGGGAAAAGAATATTCATATGAAAAAATATTTTTTTTAATTAAAATAGTATAATATATTACTATTATTTTAAAATATAAATAATTAATCATTATATATTTTTATAAATATCAACTTTCGTAGTTAAATTATTTTAATTATTCAATCATTTAATAATTAAAATCATTCTTTTAATTGATAATCACTAAAAATCAAACTAACAGAATTCCATCATTTCTTACAAACACAAACATAATAAGAATCCAGAGTTGTCAAAATCAAAATCACCATAATCGAAAGATCGAAAGACATTTTAAACGGTAATGGAGATTAGATTAGGAGAAAAACCAACCTCCCAGCCACGCACCTTGTTTATATACACACAAAATTGCAGCTACATTGAACACTGCCACAGTTACCCCTATAAAATGCAGACTTCACAATCTTTCAGCAACAAGAAAAAAATTAGAATTGAAGGATCTTGATCTTAACAATGGCGTTGCTGAAACAATCACCTGTTGTTTTGCTCATATTAATCTTCATAGTTATGGTAGCACAATCTGAGGGTGGTGGAATAGCCGTATACTGGGGCCAGAATGGAAATGAGGGAACATTGGCTGAGACTTGTGCGAGTGGAAACTATCAATTTGTTAACTTGGCATTTCTCTCCACATTTGGAGGCGGCCGGACGCCGATGATCAACCTGGCCGGTCATTGTGATCCATACAGCAATGCCTGCACGGTGTTAAGCGCCGACATCAAGTCGTGCCAATCAAAAGGGATCAAAGTGATGCTTTCCATTGGAGGTGGGATTGTCAGCTACTCCCTTGACTCCACTGAAGATGCCAGACAAGTCGCGACGTATTTGTGGAACAATTTCCTCGGAGGAAAATCGTCGAATCGCCCCCTCGGCGATGCCGTTTTGGACGGAATCGATTTCGATATCGAAGGAGGGACAGGCCAGCATTGGGATGAACTCGCAAGATATCTGTCAAGGTAAAGCAATGATATTTATTCTTGTAATTTGTATTTTTTTATTGTATTCTCTTTTGTCAACGGAGTTCTTTAATAAATTAATATATATTTTATTTCAATTAAAAAAAAAAAAAGGTACAACAGCAGAGGCAAGAAGGTTTACCTGACAGCAGCCCCTCAGTGTCCATTTCCTGATCAGTGGGTCGGGGCTGCCCTGAAAACAGGCCTGTTTGACTATGTTTGGGTTCAATTTTACAACAATCCGCCCTGTCAGTACCAATCAGGGGAGTTGATAAACCTGGAAGATTCATGGAAGCAGTGGACTTCCTCCATTCCGGCTACCAAGATTTTCCTTGGACTGCCTGCTGCTCCTGATGCCGCCGGAAGTGGATTTATTCCGGTGAATGATCTGACATCAGTGGTGCTTCCTGCTCTTAAGGGATCTGGCAAATATGGAGGTGTTATGCTTTGGTCCAAGTATTATGACGATGAAACTGATTACAGTGCTTCTATCAAAAGCCATGTCTAGCATGTGTAGTAAATTTCATCAGTGCATATAAAAAATCATTGTAATATATTTGGGAGTTTTGAAATTATTATATATTTTTATATTTACACGTGCCAAAATAAATTAGGTTAACATGCAAAAAATAACATGTTAGAGATAGTGAAAACCTTAAATTCAATAGTACGATAATTCGCAAGTTACATTGATAATATTATGATGAATTTAACTTGGTTCTAGATCGAAACTGGTGCAATTGGTTCGAAAAACTTAAACACCATAAGGTAATTCAAGCAGGGAGATTATGAACCCTAGGAGTGCCTAAAGAGTCTACAACAAAAGAGAGCCAATACAGGAAGGCGTATATATATATATATAGGGAAACCATAAGCAAGTTTTTCCAAGCCCAAGTATGTGAAACTTTTGTGATGGTCAAAACAACAAACTTACTCCTGGGCCGATACTCTCAGAATGGAGAGGCCCAAAACAATGTATCTATGTGATGAAAGCCTCAAACAACTAGTCACAAGCCCACACTTTTGACGGGACCAATCAAATAAACTATCGTTATATAATATTACTAGATTATATTTTAATATGTCTTTGATAAATGACAGAATAATATTAATTAAAAAAATAATGATCAGATTATCACATTCAATAATAAAATATTTTTCTATTAATGTGTGTTAAGTGTCTGTAGGTATACGATATAATTTGTGAGTTTATATTCCCTTTGTACATTTTCTTTTATAAAAAAATATTGTATTTAAATAATGTAATTTTTATTTTATACAAACTCCAAAATAAAAATATATATATTTGTTTTCATTTATATTTTTATATTCAATATTGACATTAAATATTTTATTTTAAAAAATGGGAAGAGGTAAGAAAGTTTTCTTGATTGGGCGACAATTGAACAGTTACGTTACTTCCTTAAAAACAACATTTTTGGTAAGATCAATCATTACATTAATCTACTACAATGCAAAATCAAGTTCTTGGACGGCTGATTTTGAACAGTGGGTTGTTGAAAGAGCGTCGAAATCAAGTTCTTGGGCTGCTGTTTTTGTCTGGAATTAGGAAGCACCAAAAAACCATAATCCAACATTACTAACTAAAATGCAACAAACAAAACGACACTATGACTCAATTTTTTATTTATTGATAATCAACGAAAACATCACAAGAATGAGATAATGAGAAGTAAAATATTCTCCCTAAGTTTTGACTCACACATTTGATGAAATGCATATAAGGGTGTCACCCTAAAATCACACATTTGATCAAATGCATATAAGGGTGTCACCCTAAAATCAATTTTAGGGTTTAAGCACTTACTAGGGTTTAATGCGACCAAAAAAGTACAAATAGAAACAAGCCATGCCTTGAGAATCAAGGCAAGATTATTTTGATCTCAAAAATTATATTGTAAAATAATTCATTAAAAAATGATAAAATTATATTAATTAAGAGAAAATAATGAAAATTCAAGGGATCATAATATTAAAGTAATTATAAACGCTATACAGTATACTATCTTACATGATAATTCATGAAATATGATATAAAATGCCTCCATAATCTCTCCAGCAGTCTTAATTATGCAAATATTTTAGGTGGGAAAAATAAGGAATTCTAATACTATTAACTTATTTACATAAAATAAATTTTAATTATGATTTAAATTTTAAAAATAATAGTATTTTTATTTTATTATATTTTTTAAATAAAAAATATACTTTTGTTCTATCTATTTAAAATATATAATTAAATAAAAATAATCATCGATTAAAATTTTAAACATTATATTAACATTTTAAAATATCTACTTTTTAAAATATTTCACATAAAAAACCTAAGAGAACATCATTCACTAGTTAATTTATCTTTTATCATGTAATTTTAATTTTGTGTCGTAAAATTTTACCGAATTTTCGTTACTAATAATAATATTATTATTATTACTTGATTTTATTGGGGTTGGAACCAAACTCGTTATACAATAGCTAGGGAAATCAGAATTGAACAGAGAGGCGAAAGTCTGAATCAGAGATACTGGCGGTTTGGATTTAGGTAATTTCTTTTCATGTCCCCTAATACAATAGGAAGAGCCTGCATATGGCTGGACTTTCCCCTTAAATACCCACTGCTTGCTAGCCCTAGTAGCATCCATGGAGGATCCGATCATTCAATGAAATTGGTTAGACTTCAGACCCATCACCATTCCGGCCGTATTTATTAAACTAAAATTTTATAATAAATACAAGTATTATTTTGAAATGAAAACCGAATTATATAACCATCAGAAAATTAATTAACCTAGACAAGTACGTTCTGAATTCTTGTTCAGTCCAGAGGTCTCCTTTAAATTAACTGCTGCTTCATCTCCCAGTGAGTAGGAGGGCAGGCTAAAATGGGCATACTAAGTAGTATCCACAACGAAGGTACTTCGAGTTGAGTAAGAAGGCTGGTTGATAAATGCAGTATATAGGGCTGAGCCAGTTGATAGTGGTTGCCTGGGTTGGCCGTCTCCACATATATTATCTTATTGTTGAGAGACGGCAGTGACAGTGTTTCAGTCCCATCCCATCGCTGTTGCTTAACCCTACACTGCTTGCATCATTTTACACGATGCTTTTGATATAACTTAAATTTAGAATTTTATGATCATCTTATACTATTTGTAGTTATTTTACAGGATCGTTATTTTACAAGATTTTATGATGTTAAAGTGAAGAGTACTAATAACTCGATCATGTCTTTTTTATCAATATCATTGTTAGGTTTAAAATATTATAATAAATAATTAAGAATTTTTAAAAAATATTATATATCTAAACTAGATTCAATATGGGGGAATTGAGGGGTAGCTCTTGCTTGCCCATTTTCAACTTGAATAGTATACAATCCCAAGATTATCGACTAGGGTATTAGCCAACTAGGTAGAGTGAGAGTGCAGAGGAGGAAGGAGTACCGTATGCGGGAGTAGTATTAATGAGCTCCTGTTATGAAGCACCTGGGTAGGAATGAAGGAGGAGGTAGATTACGGCTTGGGGATACTACTCTCTGTACGTACGATATTTTCTTCTCCTGAAAAGACGGAGGCCAAAGGTCTAATCAAAGTTCTTCGCCTTCTGCAATATTATTTTTTTAGTATTTCCCTTTTCCCATATTATTAATTAACTCCACAAATGTTCTTCGGCATTGTTGGCACCATTTTCACCTTGCTTTTTTGCACAGGGTCAAATAGTATAAATCTAGCTTAAATTAATGCCTTTTTCGTCCATAAGAAGTGAAGAGGTCATTCATAAAGATGAAAGAGTATAATGAATAGCATATGTGGAACCAATCCATATTCCGCGTTTCTTCTATTTAGCTTTAATATTTCTTTGATATTATATCCACTCATAATATTTCATTGACGTTCTATTCATTCATTGACATTAAATTTATCATAAATTTTATTCAATATATTGAATGTTGACATAAATATCGTATTTGTTGTGATATAATTATACATATTAATAAAATTTTTCATTTCATATATTACGTTACTTCAAAATGAGTAATATTTTACATGATAAAGTCATATTTATAAAAATTTTATCCACAAATCATGTATTCTAAAAATTCTTTTTTTCTTGTAATAATACATACTTGTTACAATCACACATGTGTGGTATTTCCCTTCTAAACTGAACAACGGTAATACCATTATTAATTACCATATGACAAGGTGGCAAATACTCGAAAAGAAGAACAAGATTCAGCTAGGGATAATGACAAATTTTGCCCAATTAAATAGAGTGTCTTTTATGAGAAAGTAAGTCAAAAATAGCCTAAATTAGTCCAATTTAGCTTTTGGTTGTAGCTTAATCTTTTGATAAAAGATAAATCAAGAAAGAAAAACTAAAATTCATTAACATTAAGATAGCAAATAGTACATGACGGGTGTAAGTGATGCATGCCCAGTAGCATAGCCCACATATTCCAAACAACCCCCCCCCCCGGGGCGTAACCCACCAAAATGAGCTTCCTCGCATGCATCTCTTACATCCCATATTTCTTATACAACAATACCGCAGAAAATTTAAATTAAAAAAAAAAGGGAAAGAAAAAAGTAGAAGATATAGGAAACTAAACAAGGTTCAAAACAAACTAGAAACGTTAGACCTAGTTGGTTAAAGTTTAAGGTAAACTCGGACCGCTACCCTCAATTCCCCCCGCAATGCAATGGTAGCGCTCTCCCGACTCTGCGGCTTCTTCGCCAAAACAAGGCGAGCGAGAAATATCAGGAGAGCGAAATTGCAAAGCTGGCTTTTTTTTTTCTTTAAATCTCTCTTGTTCTTGAAGCTGTGCTTCATATATCTGGAGACGAACAACGTACTGTTCTCCTCCTCCTCTTCCTCCGCCACGGCTCTCTTGGCCACCATGCAGCACTCCCTCTGCCGCCGCCGCCGGACGTCCCGGAATTGCCACCCATCATTTTGTCACTTTAACAAGAGAGGAGGAATTAATGCCGATTTATATATGATTTCAAAAGCAAAGTTTGATGGTACTGAGCTATATAGAAGGGGAAGAAAAATAAAAAATTGAGGCAGCCCAAGTTGGGTGATTGAGCTAGTGAGAAAGTGAAAGTGAGGAAGAAGAAAGTGAACGTAGGTATGAAAGAAGGGGACATGACGGGTCGTATATAAAGGCGCAAGATTTGTAGTATTGATTAAGGAAATTGGAGTTCTCTTTTCTTAATTTTCAAAAAGAAAAAACATACTACTTGTAGTACTACTTCACCCAAAAAATAATGTTATTTATAAAACTAAGAATGAAAAAGATTTAAGAATAATTTTTATAATATAATCCAATATCAAATCTAAATTTAGTTTTAAACGTAGTAAATTTAGTTTTAAATTTGGAGACTTTTTGTCTTTTGATTTTTATAGACATTTAAGTAAACTTATAATAATTACAATATTTATAATTATGAGTTTGATATCGAAAATTTACGTTAAACCCTTCAATAACAAAATGAATAAAATCCATTATTACATATTACCAAATCCAAATTTAAAAATAAACCATGCACCACCTAATGTTTATTGGAACCGAGAGAAGGGAAGTAGGCACTAGTCACTAGTCATAGAAGCCTTAAAGGAAGGAGTAAGGAACAGTTGTATCGTGGAAGATGGGATTTTTGGGCATGTTTGTGGGAAAAAAAAAAAAAAAACAAAAAAAACAAAGAAAGGAAACTCCACTAACTCGATTTCCTAGGCTCTTGGAATTTTCATATTATTCCCATGGACGAGAAGAAAAGTGGCTCTTGATTGATGGGGTTGGGTTTCCTTTGTGGTGTGGAACGTGGCTATTTCTTTCAACTTTCCTTTTTGTTTTTGTTTTTGTGTTTTTTTTTTTAATTTTTCCTCCATTTTTCTTTTCTTTCTAGCCATCACTCTCATCTGAGCTGAAGACAAAAGTCTATTCATGACCAACTTTTTAGTTTTATTGCCTTATTATTTGTGTGTGGAATTGTGGGATTGGCATTGAGATTGGAGCATGATTGAGTTTTTACAACCTTGTTTTGACGTCAACAGAATTTTGGAAGCATGCTAATTTGTTTGTAAGTGCCCTAAATTATAGACTCAATCAATGGTTCTTCTTTTTTGACAAAGTGTGAAACTATAATATCATATTTAGTCAGTAAAAAATTTTGGATAACTTGGTATTTTATTTTTGATTTTACTGTTGTTAATGAAAACCTAAAATTTTGCAATTTATTTGATGTCGTATTCCTTTGTTTAAAAGAGAAAACTCGTTTATAGTATTATACACACAAATTTTTTTGAAACAATAATGGTTCGAAGTGGACTTCTATTTTAAATTTTTGAGGGTCAAAATTATAGTGATATGGAATGTGGATATCAGTCCGAATTCGATCAGAATAATTCTATTAAAAAAAATTTTTGACGTTTTTTTAAACAACCACCGTATAGTATCACCTTTAAGAATAGTAATACTTTTGAATTAGAAAAATCATGTGATCAACCAAGTTGAAATGAGTAATTATAATATATTCAACCTAATATCTCTTCAAATTAGTAAAATAAGCCTCAAAGTTGTGATTGTGTTTGGATTAATAATTTGTCTAGGCATGTTCAACCTCAATATCCATCCATCACGGGATAAAAATTGATCAAATTGACCAATCGAATGGCCAGTTAAACACCCCCCCCCCCCCCCCCCAAAAAAAAAAAAAAGAAAACTATTTTTAAAAACTATTAGTAATCCTCTTTTCGGTAGTAAGAAAATGGATCAAAGTTCATAACCTCTTTCTCATTTTCGATATATCATATACCATGGATACTGACCTTGAATTTTTTTTTAAAAAAAATGGAAAGAATATATTGGTTAATGGGGACCCTGCATCTAGGATTCTCCTCAGACCTCGCTTTTCAAATGCATGCTTAAGTTTGCCCTTTTTCAAGTTTGACTATAACAACTCTTAAAATATTTCCTCAAGAAAAATATAATTAAAAAATATATGGGAAAAAGGAAGGGCATAACGCAGGACTCTGAACCTAACAAGAAAAAAGGTCCATTAAAAAGTTTTATATATATATGATTTTTTGTGAGAAAATATTTCATATATATATATATATATATATATATATGCATGAATGAATTTCCATGAAGGCATGGAGGACAACTAAAGTGGGAATGATTATCTGGGAGGAAAAAAAGAAAAGAATGAACCTGGAATGATTGTTTGATGATGAGCTTTGGTGTATATATGCATGTGAAGAATAAAAAGAAATAATTACAATTGGTGTCACTAAATATAATAGTTCTGTTCATTAAATATTAGTGTATTTATATTGTAGTATTTAAAATATTTTTGGTAACCCTAGATTTAATAGTTGCATATAACTAGATACGTACCTCAATTCAATAAACAGACAAGGTTTTTCTAAATTATTATGAAACTAAAATAATATAATAAATGATAATATTTTTTAAGGCGGGAATGATAGATTGCAATGCAACATGCTTCCATTTCTAAAGTCCAGAAAATATAAAAGGTAATTCAAGTTGGAGTATAGATCTATTCTACTATGTCGTGACTTTTTTTTTTTTTTTTTTGTGTATAATAAGGGAGGCTAATTAGGAGAGACGTTACACACTTTCTTATTGAATATAGACCTTATCAATTATCAAATTTTCTTAATAAATTGAATTTTTAACTATTTATGCATATTTATAGTGCTCAATGGCTTGAAATAGAAACGAAAGGAAAGAAAACGAGTGGGTGATTTTTTATTTATTTTTTATTAGATGGAGGGGAGTTTATAGATAAAAGATAACTGAGAAGTAAAGATCCACACACTTATATCAAGAATTAACAGAGAATATAATTAATTAAAAAAAACTCTATAATTGTATCTTTTACTTTATATATAATTTTTATCGTTTCAGTACAAAACGCAAGAAGACAAAAATTTTCACTAATGGTATACTTGCTCTAATTTTTGTTGGTTTATTTCAATTCTCACCGGTTTTATTTAAGTCAATAGAACTACAAAAAAAACTTATTTTATTTAAAAAATAGAAGAAAAAATTATCACTATATCCCTTTAAAAAACCTTATTCGTAATATTAAAACAACAATATTTTTAGTCGAAAAAAGTACTTAAATTTTAATTTACCTCCAAATTCATATGTTTGATAAAAATAAACTTGTTGATGGACCATTACAACGATATCTAACGTCTAGGATATCCAAATCTATTAAACAGGCTCAAAAACAGCAACAAACCCTACTTTAGTTGGTGCAAATAATTGCACCAAATTAACTTTAGTGCCTGCCTCTATTTTCCAGATTTAGCCAATCAAAGATAAGATAGTATGACTCAACCAGTATCACACAAAGCTTTCTAGATTAACTTTGGTCACACGTAGACATTTCATCATACATTTGGAGTGCATGGAAGAAATTTAAAGAATAAGAAAAAATGGTTAATGGGGGTTGGTTACAAATATGACTTTTTAGGCACTTAGTTTTGATTTGGATTTATCATTTAGCCATCACTACTTGAATAAAAAGCAAAGCAAAATGCAAAAGCAGAATGCCATAAGTCAGCGATACTAGATTCTCTTCATATATACAAATCATAATGCACCTTTTCTTTGGCTACTCATCGCTAGTCCTCTCTCAATATATATTTTCTTTTATCTTAGTAGAATATGAGCCCACTTCTATATTTTTTTTAATTAAATTATTATCAATTTTTTTATATTTAAAGTTTAAATTAATATGATTTTCATATAATTTATGAGTGAATTTTTTTTAATAATAAGTTGTATTTTATTTAAAATAAAATATTATGTTTTAGTCGGATAAAACTATTTTTATGGAGCGGAATGATTTAAAGTATAATTTATTTGAATTTTTTGCATGCATTGAAACTGCAGTTGTTATATAGTGACAACCAAAAAAAGTTGATGTGTTGTGTCTTCCTCCTCATTGATTAATAACAAAAAAATAGTAATTGGACGCTTTAGTTACTGTTAAAACCTCGTAAAGAATCTTACAATTATCTTAATGCGTGGTATATTTCGTATCGTTCAATGTTAAATTACTACTTAAGCCACATATTAAAGCTTTACGACAATAAATTCAAGTCTAAATTAGTGAGTGTAATTTTTTATCAGTTATGGAGAAAGATGGAGAATAATCCTTATAATATATTTAGTGTCAAATTTAATTTTTTGATAATTGATAAATTTAGTTCTAAATTTTACTATTTAAAATATATTTAGTTCTATTAATTATTTTTTTAAGATATTTAACGATTAAATTGTAATTATATCGACTCATATATTAAGTGAACGTTAGGTACAATAAATTTTATTTTATATAGACTAACATATCATTATTGGCCTTAGTAACATATCAAGCCCCCATAAACTTTAAAAAAAAATTTTACTATTTAATTCAGGTTAAAAACAATGTATGTAAATCTCACAATTACGTGTAAATTTATATGGATTAGCATTTGTTGTCCTCGATTTGGGCCTCTTGGCTTTATGTTAGTGCTCCACTTCTCCGCCCAGCTTCAAATTTTAGACCAATCTCAGCCGTCCTTATAATTATTCGCAGTCATTTATCTACCCTTATTGATGATACTATTACCATGATTCTTTTGACATCACCATTACGCCATTTTAACCTCATAAATACAATTTCTCTTATTTTCTTAGTACATCGTTTTTGTTATTTAAGTTTTACTCGTATATTGAAATATATATATATAATATTTCTTATAATATGATTTAGTGTCAAATTTAATTTTAAATATTTAATAATCAATAATTTTAATTTTAAATTTTGTTATCCACAACACATTTAATCATAATAATAATTTTTTAGATAAAAAATATATCTGACGCTACCTTAAGTATTAATTTATGTGAATTAAAATTTACGATATAGATTACATTAATTAATGTGGCATCCATCTTGTGTAAATGTTGGCAAAATTATGTTTTAACAGTTAAATGATAAAAAATTATTATTATAAATAATAAAATTTAAGACTAAATTTGTTTATACGAAACATTTAAAATTAAAATTGATATTGAATCATACCATCAGTATTATTTTTTTCCATAAATTGTAGCGACAAGTTGTTATCTTTTTAGTAACCAAAATTATCAAATAACTAATTATATATATATATATATATATCAAATTTATCTTTAATAAATCTTTTTTCTTTGTCAAAATTAATATGGATGTGCAGAAATATAGTGAAATTAAAAAAAAAATTTGTGGGTAAATGATTAGTGAATGGAGGCCTAATCTGAGAGGCTAGTGAGCAGTGGGACTAAAAAGGGAAAATCCATTAGATCTTGGCAAGTCCCAGATGTCCACTCATTGTCCCGTGATAGGTGGACAAACACCGGCGCGTGTGCTTTCGGACACACTCTAATCACTCACTTCCCCTAGGGCGGGTCCCGCTCCTCATTCTCAATCACTGGTCACTACCCGTTTCCCACTTTCCCGGCGCAACCGTTCACATTGGTTTAACAGTTCAACCCTCTTTTGCTCCTTCCAAACTCTGGTAGGACTAGAAAAAAAAACTATGGACGTTCCAAAGGGGCATAGTATTAAAGTATGTGTAGATGATAAGAAGGAATTGAAATAGTGTTGACCTCCTCATTTAGGACCAGGAAATTATGAATTCGAGTCATATCGAAGACGCTTAGACGTATGAAGATTTTGAGTTCGATTTACACTGAAGGTAAATCATACTGGGACACTTAGGAGTATGACGGTTCTAAGTTCGAATCACATTTTGAGGTAACAGATCACATCAGAGGCATTAAAAGTATAAAGACCTTGAGTTCAAGTCACACTAAACTTAAATTTATAGATTTGAATAGGCGTTATGTCTTTCTTTTTTAAAAAAAAAAAAAAAGGCGTGGATCATATACAAAAAGTATTAGAACATGTAATTATAAAATTACAATATAATTTACCATATGTCGGTTTTAAATTATAAGTTTGTAGGTACATTAAGAAAGTAATAATTTGATAAATATTTTTAAAAATTAAATAATATGTTTTTATATTTTTAATTAATTGTATATGTTTTTTTTTATAAAGGTATTTTTAGAATAAAAATAATTAATTTATTTAAAATTAACATAAAAATATTTTTCGACATGTTCTTTTAAAATTAAAAAAAGTTTTGTTTTGGAACTAAGGGAGAGGATACACCAAGCTTGTTGAGGCTCGCTGAATGGTTTGATCATGATGTAAAAGAAGTAACCCAGAACAATATTAATTACACATGCTTATGCCTCTACTCAGGGGTGTTCATGCATCGGATTGATCTCGGATCGGATTCATAGATGGATTTTATTTTAATTTTTAATTTAACGGATTCAAAAATTGAAAACCGGTCATTTTGGATCGAATTCTGGATTTACCTTAAAAAATCGGTCGTCAATCCGGATCCGTTCATTATTTAGTTAATAATAATATTAGTTTATATGTATATATATTAATACTTGGTGTTTAATATCATTAGTTTATATGCTATGCTCTCAACTTTGAAGATGTCTACGGTGGTTTGTTGTGTTTGTAGTTAGTTACATTCATCAAAATAGACTCTTTACTTTTGTTGTGTTTGTAGTTAGTTACATTCATCAAAATAGACTCTTTACTTTTTACTTACTAGAATACTAGTGAAATACTCTAGGATTAGAAATGCTTCTCCTTTGTATTTTCTCCAACTATTAGTAATCCCTCATGGGTTGATTTTTGAGGCTGTATGTGTTTTCATAAAAAAAAACTTGATTTGGAAAAGTAGATTGTTGAAAAAAAAAAGAAAAGAAAAATCCGGTCAATTCGGTAAATCAGGTCAATCCGGACCGTCCAAAATGGATTGGATGCAGAATCAAATCCGGTAGGTTACGGATAGAAAATTTTCAAATTCGTATGTTATGGATCGGTTGCGGATTGATGCAAAATACAGTTAATCCTATCCGTGAACACCCCTCCCTCTACTTGTAAAAAAATAAAAATTTATGTTTTGGAACTAAGGGAATAACTAATAAGGTGAATTTCAAGAATCATGTTATTGTCTAAATATCACATGTCAAAATAATTATTAAATATTTATTACTGCCGCCTCAAAATAATAATTTGGAAATTGAATGTGCAATATCTTAATTTAGGGAGTTTAGTAATTTTGTTACTCTATTTGTCTAAAAAATTACATTTGTTTAATTATCCTTATAGTTTTGATGCATGCATTTAAAGTATAAATATTTTTTATATTAAAATAAACAAGTATGATTATTTTTTGGAATAAATGTAGTATACTAGTATTTCATAATCAGTTGAATTTTATTAATCTCCAAATTAATATCAAATAATTAAAAGATGATGTTATCCGAGGAGATCTTCTTATTAGTCGAATCAGAAGGCCCGGATGCAAACTCCAAAACCTTCACAAAATGGCCTGGACTCCGTTCCTGAACCAAACGACGGTCATGAAAGGCTAAGCCTGTTGGGCCTTGAATACAGAATGACACAGGAATTTCACTTGCCCCATTACCAGGTACTCAACCTTATTATTGAAATTTTGAAAGGGGGGAAAAAAGAGTTCATTAGGTTTTCATGGCAAAGCCACCCACAAGAAAATCCTCATTGAATCAAACCCACACTCTTGAACCAAATAGGCCCTAAAATCTTCAGTTTGAGTTCAAAATTGTTGTAGAGGCCTTCCAATTCTTTGATTTTTTTTTTTTTTTTAATACAAAGGTGACTCGAACTCAAGATCTAAGAATTGGTACATTAATGAATACCAACTATCATCCCATCCTCTCGGAATCAAAGAAAATCTGCCAACTTCCAAATGAAAAAAAAAAAAAAAAATCCACTACAGAGGATCACCAACCACAATTCTCACTCAAAATAGCTTTACTCAAAGACTCACGAGCATATCCAAATCACAAAAAAATTATTTGATGAACAAATCAAGGTTCCAGAGGTTACCTACAATTTCGAAGACTCAATTGTTACCGTTGAGTACGTCCCACTAAACAACCGGCTCATGTCACTTTGGAAACCGAAATAGGACATCAAACTCTTAGAATTATAAACGACACTTACGTAGTAAAACCATTTTATGATGAGGATTATAATGCTGCATTTCTGAATGACCCTTGGTCCATCTTTGATCACTATATCGTTGTGCAGCCTTGAAGTCCTAGCTTCAACTCAGCCACCAACATTTTCTCCATTGTTGCAGCTTGGATCCGTCTGCCGGGATTCTCAATACAGTACTACCCACGAGGATATCTTTCGTTGCATTGTTAAAGATATTGGCAAATTTATCAAAGTGAGGGACACCAATCATAAGAAGGAGAGAGGGAAGTTTACAAGACTAGGCATTGAAATCGATCTCACAAAACCTCTCGTTCGCTGAATCGAGATAGATGGCAGATTACTGGTTATTGAGTATGAAAATCTTAAAACCATTTGTTTCCACCACAGCCTCTATGGTCATACACTTGACGTTTGCCCAAAACTGAAAATGTCAAAAAAATAATGAGCGATTTACCGTGGCAACCATGTGAAAACTCCACCCGAGCGGCTAACGGTACCCACAAAGCTGATCATTTTATTTTTGAAGTCATTTGTTACCTAAGTATTCATTAGTAGTGTTGTCAAATGGCCGAGTTGAGTTATTAATAGATTGAATAAAAAAATTAAGTAATTTAAAATTAATTATAATTTCACCCCACTTATTCGTCCGAAGGTTAAAATAAATCAAATGATTCATGAATTAGGTTGAGTTGAGGATTAAATTTTTAACCCATTGATTTGTAAAGTTTCCCTTTGCTAAGGTGACCATCAAAAACTGTTTTCAAGTGTTAATTTTGGAATCAAATATCATTAATTTATGATATAAAAAGTTAAATAATTATATTTATTGAAAATTTTTAATATGAATTATATTTATTGAATTAAAAAGTATAACTAATAATATTATTATTTTATAACGGGGTAACAACTATTTTTTCACGTGGTGTGTGCATATAATGAGGGTAATCATGGTAAAATAGTAAAATTTATTATGGATGTTATATTTTGCTTTGACAAAAACACCCTTCTTCTTCTTAGGCTATCATTGAGCAAATTTTGTAGGTGTTTAATTATATTGAAAATTTTATTTTAAAAATCCTCAACTTTGTAAAAATTAAAAATTAAAAATTAAACCTCAACATTTAAGGTGAAATTACCATTCGGACCATTCGTTATTCAAGGTCTCACTTAAAATATGGGTTTTGGTTTCTTTGCCGCCTCCATTTGCCTATATATAAAGAAGAGAAAAAGACAGCGGCAGAGTATGGGGAAAGGTGGGGAAACGGAGTACATTTGCAGGAAATTGTGAGCATGAATGGCTGTGAAAGGATTTTCTCACTAATTTCTATCAATTAAACTAGTTTTAAATATTTTTTCTATTGTAAACAATAAATTTTCATTTTAGAACGGTAGAAATTTGATTTCAATCGTTTAAAATAATAATTTTCTTTTTTTCTTGAGCAACTACTGGCGGATTATCGGATTATGGAAACACAGTGATTTTTCTGCCTTCGCTTTTTGTAATACTTACGTACAGATCTGAGAAAATAAAAAATTTCCAGATCGATCACCAGATCTGTTTTAGGGTTCCCCAGACAGATATCCTTTCCTGAGTTACGCATGCTAGTAATTTCATGCTGTTTCTCCATTTCCTAACCTTCCACCAAACGGATCTTTTGGAGTTGTTGATTACCTATGTGCTGGAATCAAAGGTAAAAATTGGTCAATTATTTTATTTTCTTTGGAATTTGATTCCTTTCCTGTTGCTATATAATAATATCATTCCTTCTTCTATGAAGAAATTCAACCGAGTTATTCATTTTCAAAACCTTATCCTTCTACCACGCAACTATACATGTACTTACCTCTTTATTTAGTAATTCTTAGTAAATATATAACACTAATTACTATATTTAGTAACTATATATATCCACTAGGATAAAAATAGGTAATATAATTCAAAAGAGCAAAACTGAATAAAAAAGGATGGAAAAAATAGCAATGCTCTCTTGTAATTCATTCTCAACGTATGGTCCTTTGTTACATTTTGTTTAGGGAAAGTTAAATTTTTTAGTATAAAACCTAATTTATTCAAATAATCACAAAAATTAAGTTAAAATTTGATTTACAAAAAATTTATATTTCTAATACAATATAACAAAAGAAAATAAATGAAAACAAACATTACTCATTAGCACCTAAGACATTAAGTGGAGTCATTAGTAGATGAGAAACTTTTTTAGTCATATTCCATCTACGCTAAAAAGAGTTCTTTACAAGTTTGTGGGCATTTTTACTTTGCCTTTTTGTTTAAGGGCCTTAACCACTTCAATTTGGGCCTTAACAGTGGATTGATTACATGTAGTATTACATCTCACAGTCCAATTGAATTTGGGCTTTAACAGTAGATTAATGTCAAGAAATTAGTAATTGAGAAGATTAACATAGGAGGGAATAAAAAAGAAAAATTAGTCAAAGAGTTTTTTCGTCAAAAATATTATAATTAAAAATTTTTTTAAGTAAAATTAATATTAGTAATGAAATTAAAAAAGGATTAAAACTAAAATAACACTATTGGATAAAAATAGATTTAAGCATTTTTAAAATTACAAATATTTTCTATGGATGACAATTAATGGCATATATCACATTCCTTAATCCAATCTTATCAAACATAGAATGATATATTGGTGGGCCTTAGTTAAAATTAGGGTTTGTTCAATAACCGACGCTCCATTTTTATATATATGGGAAAGAACAACAAAACGCAGCACACCCAACTAGGCAAAACATGTATAGTAAGGCAGTATAGCATGGTGCAAGGGGGAAACGGAGCAAATCTGCAGGAAACTGTTGGCATGGTATGGTTCGGAAAGGAGTTTTAGATCGATAAAACTTTTATTTTCAATCGAAAAGAATAGTTCTTTTATTTTTTTCTCTTGAGCGGTGTTTTGGATTTTTTTTTTGGAAAGAAAACTAATGGCGGTTTATCTACAAAGTGGTGTTTCTGCCATTGCTTTTTCTAATCTTATGTACAGATCTGGCTATTATGTACACTGTACACTGCCTTCGCTTTTTATTTTTTTTTCTCTGATCCCTACGGGCAGATCTGCGTCACCGGTTCAGAGATTTATTGTGGGTTTTTTTTTTTTCCCTGTTTTACTCCATTCGGAAAGGGGATTGGGGACAGATATCCTTTCCTGAGCCACCCATGCCATTAATTTCGTGCTATTTCTCCATTTCCTAGCCTTCCATCAAAACGGATCTTTTGGAGTTGTTGATTATCTATTTGCTGGAATCAAAGGTAAAAATTTGTCAATTATTTTATTTCATTTGGAATTTTATTCCTTTCCTTTTGTTTTTCTGTCCAATTTTGCAGATGGAGGTAACTGAAGAAAGAACTGGAGAACAATGATGGAGACAAGATGACTATATTTTTGTTACCGATCAGATTCTAAATCTAGAATTTTTACGCTTATATTCTACGTATATTTAAATTACCTCTTTCTTATTCGGAGGAAATTTCTCGTGACCCAGAAAATTCGGACATTCACGTTATATTCACAAATGATTCACGAATTAGGTTGAGTTGAACATTAAATTTTCAACCATTTCCCTTTTGCTAAGGTGACCATCAAAAACTTTTTTCAAGTGTTAAATTTGGAATATAATATATTTATGATATAAAAAGTTTAGTAATTATATTTATTGAATTTAAAAAAAGTATAACTAATAATTTTATTATTGGTGGGTGTCAAACCAACAAATATAAAAAACCTACTCTAAAGGGTTTTAGCAGCACAGCAGTGAGTATGATCGTTTCCTCAGGGACTATGTATTAGAAATAACCAACATAAATAAAAATAAAGAAAATAATGAAATTCTTAACGTAGTACTTAGATAAGAATCCCTCATAACCTCTTTAATTTCATAGTGCTTTACAAACCAACAGTTAAAGATATTTGGATGCAAATATGCAAATCGAATCAACATGTCATCGTCTCACCAATTAGTAGGCTCAATTCAAATCCATTGAATACACCGACCTTATTAGTCACTTCATCACATTAATTAATTCAACCTATTTATTGCTACAAACCATTGCCTTATTAGTGTTCTAGGCCTTAAAAGGTACCACCTTTTTAACCTCTTCAACTCTAATTGGCAAATTCGTAAATCTTTACGGATTATCCTAATTGAGATTATATTATATCAAACTTAAAAGCTCTAGGCAAATTATTTGACTGTAATATAAACCAAATAGCATAAATCACAATAAATATCCAAAAATATTTAACACATAATCATACTATGAAATTAAATAATTCATGAGTTCATCCAATCCAAGTACTATCAAACCTAATTAAAATACATAATTGAAATTAGAAAAGAGAAGAAAACTTAGCCGGAACACAAATCCAACAAAGTGGCCGCCGCTTCCTGGGTCAACAAAAACTCCTCCCACTAACCTACGTCTACTACTATATATATCCTAACTCCTAATAATGAGGCCCACAATTAAATATATATATATATATATATATTTATATATATAAAACTAATTCCTAATAAATTTGGAAACCAATTAAAATCATACTAATGGTAAAATCCAATCTAACTTTGAGTTTAAATATAAAGCCTAATTAAATATTTATTTTTCCTCACAAATAATTCTCCTGGTCAGCCCAATTTGATATTTCTTTAATCTGCTCAAACTCTCGACTTCCTCCAAAAATATGGCCAAATTGCGTATTTAACTCTACCGAAGTCCATCTTCTCCTGCATTACAAATAACGCGCAATTAAGCCATAAACTTCATAAAACTGACCTCCAATTAAAACAAAATAACGCGTTAATTATAGACTTATCAAATCCCCCACACCTAAACAATGCTTGTCCCCAAGCATGACTCAAGACTCATCAAGGAAAAAAAAAAAAAAAAAACAAACAAACAACAAACGACACATGGATCCTTAATATGCAACATACAATCAAGCAAGACTCACAATCTATATAAGAAACTTTCATAGTATCCTGCATTTGTAACGACTATATCCATTCCTCATAACTCTCCAAACTCAAATAACAAGCACGAATGACACCCACCTCTCAAGTAATTCACTCATGCACTCAAAGTTTTTAAAGGACGTAATCACTCAAGTTCACCACATAGCATTGTTCTTACCATATGCTTGCAAAATTATCACATTACTATCACTCAAATGAATCAAAGTACAAATGAAAAGGTCTTCGTTAAGGATTAGAATAATGCTCAGGACAAGGTAGGATATCAAAGATCAAACAAAGGCTAAAGTCATGAAAGAAAGAACACACTTAATTGTTAACCATCAACTATCTTACCGAGGATAACCCATGCAAGACACTAGTAACCCACAAACGATTCCAAACTTGGCTCTTTCCACAATCTTTTTTTTTTCTTCTAGCCACACAAATTCATTTGAATTTGTTTATATTGGCTCCTTTTCTTTCTTGTCTTCTTTTCTTTTTTTTTTCTTCATTTTCTTTTTTTCTTACTTTTTTCCTTTTTTCTATCTTTTTTTTTTTCAACAGCCTTGGTCAGAGCACAACTTATCCTTAATGAGTTACTATTGCCTTTCAATGTCCGCCTTCAAACCACAAACCCAAGTAAACAACCAAGTATGTACTTCTTTCAATAACTAGGCGAAAAGAGCAAGCTAAACATAGGCCTAGGTTTAATTTAGTGGCTTTAAAATCAAAGAATCAGGTCCAAGCTTCAAAAAGGTTAACTAAAGGTAAGCATTGAAGGTTGGATTTTTTTTTTGCAAGCCAAAAATTGGTTTATCCTATTGCCTTTATCCTTTTTGTACTTCAAATTCACAAGCAATGGTAACATGCATAACAAAGCAAGTTCTAGAATATGCAAACTATGTGTGAAACACTCTAAAGAAAAACAATTGAGCACAAGAAAGAACTGTTGCTCATTAAGGCCCAAAATCTCACTTTATCTAGCTTTTTGGGTGTCACTCACACAAGTATCATCATTTGAATTATCATAAGGAACAGTTATAGTCATCCAACACATAATACTACTATTATGCCCTACATTTCATCCTTACCTCACCCAATCACAAGTTGCATATCAATTCCAGCACACAACACATCACATATAACATGGCACACCTCCCCCACACCTAGCTTCTACACACCATAAACACCACCATCCCAAAACAATCACATAAACCAATCCAAAAGAATAACATAAACCAAACAATATCATACAACTACAACGAATCCCCCCACACCTACACTCTACATTGTCCCCAATGTAGAAAGCAAGAATGAAGGAGATACAAACACACCACCAAGAACATAGAATAGCCAACTGAAACTGAACACTAAAACTGAAAACAGAAAAACTCCCTGGTGTGGAGGACTTAGTCAGTCTAAACCGACACGGGCGCACAGGAATTGATCTTAGAGATGGGGAAACTGGCCGATGAAATCCTCACCGCGATAACTGATTGAAACTGAGAACTCCTGCAATTGGGAATCGGAGAGGCACGACCGGGTGATCTTCAATGTTCTTGGAGGAAAAAGCTGTGGAGAGAAATAAAACTCAGTGCGGGTAGGTGAGAAAATGAAGGGGTAGAAAATAAAATATGAAACCCTAATAAAACCGAGAAGGATTTTTTTTATTATTATTTTATTTTATTTTATTTTTTTTTGAGAATTTGTGACATGGGCATGTCGGAGGAAAACTTGTAATCTGCCCAAACCCATTAAGAAATCAAAGAAAATTTCTTTTAAAAATCAAAGAACACTGACCTGGGCATGTTGGAGGAAAAGTTCTATTCTGCTCCCATTCCTTAAAAATTCAAGAAAAACTCACCTGGGCATGTCAGAAGAAGAATTGTATTCTGCCCAAGCATCCAGAAAATACAAAAACCATGCGAACCTTGACCTGGGCATGTCAGAAGAAAAATTCTATTCTGTCCAGCTTCCTTAAAAATTCAAGAAAAACTCACCTGGGCATGTCAGAGGAAGAATTGTATTCTGCCCCCATTCCTTAAAAATTCAAGAAAAACTCACCTGGGCATGTCAGAAGAAGAATTGTATTCTGCCCAAGCATCCAGAAAATACAAAAACCATGCGAACCTTGACCTGGGCATGTCAGAGGAAGAATTGTATTCTGCCCAAGCCTTTAATTCCCCTCGAAATTCTCAGCTAAAAAAAAACACACTTAAAAATACAATTAAAAGACTAAAAAAAACTTTAAAAAAAATTTGGGTTGCCTCCCATAAGCGCTTGTTTTACGTCTGTAGCTCGACGTGAGATAGCTTTCTTTAAGGCGGATGATATACGTAGTTTTGACTATCGTCATGGCACTTTCCTTGTGTTTGAGGCGCATTTACCTTTCCTGGATCAGATATGAGACTTGTAGTTATAGGCTTCTGACTATTCAAGAGCTGGAACATCGTGTCTTCTAAAACGGTTAGTCTTTCTTTGAATCTCTTTCCCTCTATCTTAGCCTTTTCTCTCTTTAACCGTCTCTTACTCTTCTTACTATTGATGCACTTCTTCTTGGTGTCTATTCTGGCAATTTGAGGCGTCATGTCTTCTTCTGGAATGAGGTTGTGAACCTCAAATTCCATAGCGTGGTCACGCAATAACATTTTTTCTATGACTTCATGCTCTTCCTCGCTAGAATCATCAGGATATGTGTACATCATTTCAGGAGAGTCCTTGATTTGCTCATTCCCACTAATTTCTCTGCCATGTGTTCCCCCCTTGGCATGACTTTTTGGAACGATCCCACCATTGTTGATGTCATTCTTTGCAGAGAGCATCTGAACACTTTCCTTCTCAAGTAGATGGATACAAACATCCTTGACTGCGGAGTTTAATTGTTTAATCTGTGAGTCCACTTTGAACAATTGTTCTCCTTGGACATACTCTCTTTGAACTATCTTGTCTTGAACCTTTAGATGCTTGTTCCACCTTGCACTTTCCTTTTCTAAGTATTTGAGCACCTCTTTTTCAAAATTTAACTTCTTGCCCTTATCCTTTGGTGGTTGATCCTCTGACTCTTTCTCTTGCACGTAAAATGCTCCTTGACACTGTGGTTGTGACAATTTTTGCAGCACTAGGTCCATTGTCTCTTGCATTTGGGTAAGTCGAGTCTCCAATTCGAAAAATCTACTTTCGCATTTGCAAGACCTTTCACATTGCTCAATCTGCATATTTGGTGCTTGTCTGTCCATTATTTCATTGTTCAATCTGCGTATTTGACTTGCTAGATCTTGTCCATATGATGTATCTTCTGAACGAGCTTGCCAAGTGGGCATATTTTGGTACTCTCCCTCATAGCCATGCTGGTAACTTGCACCGAATCCATTGTGACCTTGCCATGAATAATTGTGTTCATCCATCATTGTTCTTGCAAGCTTCCTAAACAGAAAATATGGAAAATAATGTAATACAGAAAAAAACAAATATATATAATAAAATATAAAAACTAGAATAATAAAATCAAGGTTTTTCTAATATCTTTAGTCCCCGGCAACAGCGCCAAAATTTGATGGGTGTCAAACCAACAAATATAAAAGACCTACTCTAAAGGGTTTTAGCAGCACAGCAGTGAGTAGGATCGTCTCCTCAGGGACTATGTATTAGAACTAACCTCTTTTCTACTATCTAGTCAAGAAGCGGGGGTTTTTGAGGATTGATTAACTAATTAAACTAACCAACATAAATAAAAATAAAGAAAATAATGAAATTCCTAACGTAGTACTTAGATAAGAATCCCTCATAACCTCTTTAATTTCATAGTGCTTTACAAACCAACAGTTAAAGATATTTGGATGCAAATATGCAAATCGAATCAACATGTCATCGTCTCACCAATTAGTAGGCTCAATTCAAATCCATTGAATCCACCGACCTTATTAGTCACTTCATCACATTAATTAATTCAACCTATTTATTGCTACAAACCATTGCCTTATTAGTGTTCTAGGCCTTAAAAGGTACCACCTTTTTAACCTCTTCAACTCTAATTGGCAAATTCGTAAACCTTTACGGATTATCCTAATTGAGATTATATTATATCAAACTTAAAAGCTTTAGGCAAATTATTTGACTGTAATATAAACCAAATAGCATAAATCACAATAAATATCCAAAAATATTTAACACATAATCATACTATGAAATTAAATAATTCATGAGTTCATCCAATCCAAGTACTATCAAACCTAATTAAAATACATAATTGAAATTAGAAAAGAGAAGAAAACTTAGCCGGAACACAAATCCAACGAAGTGGCCGCCGCTTCCTGGGTCAACAAAAACTCCTCCCACTAACCTACGTCTACTACTATATATATCCTAACTCCTAATAATGAGGCCCACAATTAAATATATATATATATATATTTATATATATAAAACTAATTCCTAATAAATTTGGAAACCAATTAAAATAATACTAATGGTAAAATCCAATCTAACTTTGAGTTTAAATATAAAGCCTAATTAAATATTTATTTTCCCTCACAAATAATTCTCCTGGTCAGCCCAATTTGATATTTCTTTAATCTGCTCAAACTCTCGACTTTCTCCAAAAATATGGCCAAATTGCGTATTTAACTCTACCGAAGTCCATCTTCTCCTGCATTACAAATAACGCGCAATTAAGCCATAAATTTCATAAAACTGACCTCCAATTAAAACAAAATAACGCGTTAATTATAGACTTATCAATTATTTTATAACGGGGTTACAACTATTTTTTCACATATGGTGTGTGCATATAATGAGGGTAATTATGGTAAAAAACACCATTCTTCTTAGGCCATCATTGAGCAGATATTGTAGGTGTTTAGTAATACTGAAAATTTTATTTTGAAAAATCCTCACATTTTAAAAATAAAAATTAAACCTCAACAGTTAAGGTGAAATTACCGTTCGGGCCATTCGTAATTCAATTCAGCATTTGTTGGTGGGTCCCATCATCATTTTGTTTTTATTGTATAAATTTCACATTCTCAAATTTGTGTCAATTACGAAGCTAACTTTAATTTTGAAAGAACTAAAATTACTCATTTAACCACGGATCACTGATTTCAATAATTTTTTTGTGCAATTATAATTAAATATTTTTAATTATTATTATTTTTAATTGCAAAAATGACCTTTTCCCCTTTATATACTATCCCAATTGAAAAACGTTGTTGCAAAATAACTGAGGTTATTTACGTTTAATTGCATAAAACTTTTTACTGATATTTGTGGGCCTCCGTTAAAATTAGGGTTTAAGGTATTTTTTGCCGCCTGTCCATTTTCCTTTATAAAGAAGAGAGAATAGATCTCAGCACACCCAACTATTGTAAGCAGGAGAGTATGGTGCAGGGGAAACGGAGCAAATTTGCAGGAAATTGTTGGTTTGGCGTGGCTAGGAAAGGATTTTTCTGGTAATGTTTATCATGTTTTAATATTTCTCTCTCTTGCAAACTAAGAATTTTCAGTTCTAGAGCGATCAAAATTTGATTTTCAATCGAAAATAATAGTTATCTTTTTCTCTTGAGCGGTGTTCTGGCTTTTTTTTTTTTTTTTTTTTTTGGAGAGAAAAGATGAACATTTGTTTTTTTCGCTTTTTCTAATCCTTACGTATAGATCTGGAAATTGAAATTTCTCCGGATCGATCACCGTTTTAGAGATCTGTTTTAGTGTTTTTTTTTTTAATTTAAATTTTTGGTTCATGAAAGGGGGGATTTGGGGAAAGAGTGAGGGACATACATCCTTTCCTAAGCCAGCCAAGCTCGTAATTTCATGCTGTTTCTCCATTTCCTAACCTTTCACAGAAACGGATCTTTTGGAGTTGTTGATGATCTATGTGCTGCTGCAATCAAAGGTAAAAATTGGAAGTATTTATTTTCTTTGGACTTTGATTCCTTTCCTGTTGTTTATGTCCATGTTTGCAGATTGCGTTAACTAGAGAACAAGGATTGAGAGAAGATAACTATGTTTTTGTTACCGCCCAGATTCTAAATCTAGAATCTTGTACCGCCTATGTTTTACTTGTATCTAAATGAACTACGTTCATTTTCTAGTTTAAACAACGGAAAAATTAAGAACTTTCTCTTAATTGAATTGAATAATTGCCACAGAATTCGGACATTCGATTACTATTTTTTTAATCTGTTATTTTCCTTTTCAATTCTTTTATATTCAACTAAATAAGTATACAAGATTAAACGTTTATCAGGATAACCTCATTTCATACGTTATTTGAGTTTAGTTTTCATTGTTTCAAACCAAATGCTGGTTGCTGGAGCGGATGTTGCAGAAGATTTGAAAGAGTGCATAGTGTCCTTCACCTAATTGACCTCCGCTACTGCAGTGAATCAGCAGAGAACAATATGGAAGCCCCCAATGGTGGCTGCTGAAAGAGATTACTAATTGCTCCTTGAAATTCAATCTTGTTTCTATTTCCCCCATCTTGCATACAGGAAATGCTGGTGGTGAAGTTTGTGGATGTTGAATTGGATTTGATCTTTAAATCTTATTGCTATTCAGTTTCTTATTATTGTGTAGACTGCAAAATCACATGGACACCGGCTGCTCTGTACAGACCAAGTGTTGTTCAGAGGAAAGAAAAACAAGACTCGAATTTAAGTTTGTTTTACATTGTTGAAACGGAATGATGATTGTTTTTGCGGATACCTGCTTGCTTTCTGTGACAATGAAACGAAATTGAAGTGCTGTTAGAAGTTGTTCTATTTGGTAATAACAGCTTTGCTCTGCCTCTAATTCTGGCTTTGACTGTAGTTGTTGCTACATTTCGAGCTGAATGAATATCCAATACGCGACATAATTTTTGTTTTTGTTTGTGTGTGATTAGATTATTAACGGTTAATCCAAAATTTGATATTTACAAAAAACTACAAGCATTTCGTTTGATATCTAACACAAGACAAGGTTTAAGTACACTCCAATTTTATAACTTTTTTACTTAAAGAAACGAACTAAAATTACTTACAACTCCCTTCCTTCCTTTAAATTCTCTATTTATCATTCTTTCTTCACAAATTATTAATTTTTTATATTATTTATCTTCTACCGATATTTTAACCCTTACCTAATTTTTCTTTTTTTTGATAAAAGTTTTCAAACCAAAAAAAAAACACAGTTTATATGGGTTACAAAGGGTTGCCGCCGTCACTATCAATAAAAACAGGGGAAGGGAGGACGGCAGAGCTCACGCCGTGGGGAAACGGAGCAAATCTGCCTGAATTTATTGGTATGCCTTTGGTTGGGAAATGATTCTCTTTTTATCCTTACTGTGTGAGTATGTGTTCTTATATTTCTCCGGCGAGGGCGTTGTCTTATTGTTCTTGTATTAGGTGATCGGAAAGAGAAAATAATGGTTTTATATTGTTCTTGTATTAGGTGACCGGAAAGAGCTTTTTTCAATCTGAATTCGGCGTTTGAATCATATAAGTAACTCTTAATATTAAAATTTATTACTATATATTATTATAATGATAGTACAAATATAAAGACAAGTTATAACAACTTTACACTTATTAAATATAGTAAATTTTACCGACGCGTATATATATATATTTCTTTTCTCGCTGAGTCCACCACGTCTTCGTTAAATCCACCACGTAAAAAAAAAAAAAAAAAACTGTCGCAAAGTCCAAAAAGGTCTACATCTAGGCATGTGAATTAAAGCTGAATTTTTCACATAACACCTTCCACCACGTCTCCTAACACTACTGCAACGTCCCCGTACGTCCAAAAAATAACTGCCACAACGTCTACATCCATGCATGTGAATTAAAACTGAATTTTTCACATAACACCTTCCACCACGTCTCTTAACAATACTGCAACGTCTCCGTACGTCCAAAAAATAACTGCAACGTCCAAAAAAGTCTACATCCAGGAAACATGTGAATTTCACATGAATTTTTCACATAACACATTCCACAACGTCTCCTAACACTATTGCAATGTCCCTGTACGTTCAAAAAACAACTGCCACAACTTTAAAAAACGTCTACACCCATGCATGTGAATTAAAACTGAATTTTTCACATAACACTTTCCACCACGTACTTCCAGGCAGCATGTTAATTTAATCTAATTTTTTCACCGACATAATGTAAAAAACGGATACCATTTAAGTAACTATTAGTAGGAAAAAAAAGATAAAAAAAAGAGAGTCAAGAGCGAGTCTTGAACCCTGGTCATATTTGTTTTGTGTCTCTCCAAAACAGTCAATTGTCATTAATCCACTTAAAGTTAATTGACGTTTAATTAAACTTTTTTGTACATGTTATTTAAAAGATCACTATTGTCAATATTGAATTTTCTATCTCCCATACATAGGTCACTAGAACCCCGGAGGAACAAGGTTTTCATATAGGCAAATCGCAAAAAACTATTTTTTATACATGTCAAATGTTTCGTCGAAAGTTTGAAAAACACTTGAAATTATTAAAAATCTTCCGTTAAAATACGACGTTTTTTGAAGTTTGGAGCAGCCTGTAGGCGGTTTGCGACTGGATAGATCTCGAAAAGTTATATGAAATAAAAAAATCGTCTAAAACGGACCACCGAGCGCAAAGTTATGACCGTTTAAAGTTTTCATCCAAAATCACACGTTTTTCAATGTCAGAACCATCTCCAACGCCCGTCTACCATGTCCATTGCGTAGATCTCGTCGAGACACATCAAATCGACTACTTGCGCGTCCAAATCGGTCAATCAAGTGCCGAATTATGCTCTCACGAACCATCTCTGCAATACAACTTCATAGATGACAGCAATTTTCCTTCACAAAGACAACCCATCACATCCAAAAACGTCTACATCCAAGCAGCATGTGAATTTAAGTTAAAATTTTCACATAACACTTCTCAGCACGTCTCCTAACACTACCGCAACGTCCAAAAAACGTCTACCATTTTTTTTTTCTTCATGTGGGAATAAATTAATTGGAATATAACTACTATTACCACGTCCAAAAATAACTACTATACAATGTCTACATTCAAACATGTGAATTTTAGCTGAATTTTTCACAGAACATAGTCCACCACATCCCGATACGTCCAAAATACAAATCAGCAACGTCCCGTTATGTCCCACTACGTCCCGTTACGTCTAGTTATGTCCCATAACACCTTCTACTACGTTCAGCAGCGGGGAGGAATAAGAAGCAACCTATTTCACATGAAAGTGGCAATAACTCACGGAAAACATTTATATATCATATTTCAGAGTAATAGAGCATTATTTGAATAAGAAAACACGGATATAACATCATTAATACATTACCCAATATCAAATCGCGAAAATAAGATTTCATAAATTCATTAAATACAGTTCATATTTTATAATATAGTGATTTTGTAAGAAGAATAAGAGATTTTTTAAGAGGAAGAAGTGATTTTTTAAGAGGAAGAAGTGATTTTTTCGTTGTATTTGGTGTTGTTCGTCGTAAAATACAATCGACGATCTCCGTTAAATCTATGTTTGAATAAAAATTTGATTGAATCCGGTTTCGAATGGAGTGCAGCGAAGAAAAGTGATTTTTGAAAAAGAAGAAAGTTGGTTTTTATTGAAGGAGAAGAAGAACATGAGTCTCACTCTTTTAAAGTGAAGTAAGAGTGACTCTCTTATTTAAAAACAATGAAGTATGTAATCAATGAACTCAACTGTTGTTGTTGCCAATCATTTTTTCTGTACCACTCAAAAAGTTGACATTAGCAAGGTTTACAAGCTTACAGGTTGGCGAGGATTAAGCCTCACGGAATTTCTGGTTCAGGTATGTATTTTCTTCTGTACTTAATTAGCGATCCCAGATAAAAGTTTGAATTGATTCCCCAAAATCTGATAACTTGGCTTGCTATGATTCAGTTTGATCCCACACACTTTGATCACTCCTGAAAACTGTTACATGTTTATTTCACAAAATATATTAATACCAGGAAAGGGGAAGGGAGAGAAGTCACTTCTAACAAAGAAAGACTTAAAACACTCTCTTACTCTTTCTTTTTCATCAGTTGGAGGAATCTTTTCTCTCCTCTTTTTCTATGGTTCCTTGTTTGGCTGAAAATCTTTAAAGTATTCTACTAGGATTTCATTATCATCCATTTGTCAACCATAATGTGATCAGCAGCATCATAATTAAGTTGGTTTCTAACAGTTGACTGTTGACATTAGATGTGGTAATTAACATATCATGTTCTGCTAGTGGAAACTGCCGCAGTCAAGAAATTGCAGCTTTCCAATTAGTTTGACATCACAATCTTCTTTACCACCATTTTCCTTCTCTATCACCATCTAACTGATATAAATTTGTAGTTATTTTCTCATTGTTTGATTTGTCGCCTTCCGGATTTGATCCATCTAGCAAGCAGCGGTAAGTAATTTGAACCAATATGTTAACTTTTCTTTTCCATTTTCATTTTTGACTCATTGAACCTTGAAACTTCTCGTTTGTTCATAGATATTTGAAACTGGATTGCATATTTCCTTGATTGATATCCCGAACAGGGAGATTATAAGATGGCTTATGCTGCAGTGTTATAGCTCAAGCAACTGTTGGAGGTAGAAGTTGCAAATTTTCTGCAAAGAATTCTTGGAACTGAAAAGGGGAAGGCTGTAGATTTTTGTTCCATAGCAAATGAGGTGGTCAATAGCTTGAATGATTTCAGGATTTTAAAGGATGTTCTGAATTCTTATATGTCAAGACTTAAAAAAAAAAAAACAGCTCCAACCACTTGAAATTGTTCTCCCTTGTCAGAATAGGATTTCTTCAATAGTGAATGATCTGGATGACTTCAATGCTAGATTAGAGTTGACTGTAAAGAATCAATAGCATCCCACAAGGGACAAACCCAAAATCTTTTGAACAGAATGCCCATGACCATGTTATAATGTTACCATCTTGTACATGGAAAAAGAAAATTAGCTTCAGGGGTTGAAGGAAAGTTTTTGGACTTCCTCCCAGACCAGTGGCGGTATGGGCGACTGTTTTAGTGCGGTTTATGATAGTGTAACGTAAGATTAAATGGCTGAACTGTTTGTTGGATTTCATGAGATGAACATCGTTGACGACTTTGAAAATTTTTGGGATTAAATTTATCAAGAGTCCGAACTATGAAAACTATGAATAAACTACATGGACGAAAACTGTATTAGCAGATTTTTCCATTGGACATGACTATCTTCTTGGGCACCATTTTTCCTGTTTTCTGTAATCAGTTAGTATTCCCTGACTATATGAATTGTTCCAGCAAAATTTTGATATCTTGGCTCGCTGGTACATGGTTTGGTCCCACTAACATTGGTCACTCTGCGTATGATGGAGGTGATAGCCAGCCCCATTTCTCATTTGTTGATCATCTATACCTTTGATTCTGTGCTAATTTTTGTCACCTCATAAATTTCAATTGTGAATACAAAAAATGGAAAAAAAAAGAAAGAAAGAAAGCTGTATTTACTAGCTACAATAAAGAATTCAATATGCTTATATTGTTGTACAGAGTGGAGGAACCTCTTGTTATTTTATATTGTTCCAAATGCTGTTGAAATCTTCAAATGATTCTACACTGATTTCATTACCATCCACTTGTCATCCATAACGCGTCATTCACAAAAAAAAAAAAAAAAAAGAAAAAAAAAACTCAACAATGGAACTTAGATTAGTTGACATTAGTTATGGTGCGAACTGAAACCATCAATATGAATTGCACATGAGTTAAAAAGTAGTGAAGAAACTTGGAAGTCAAATCAGTTTGGCATCACACTCTGCTTTCTCACCATTTTGCTTCTACATGATCTTTGTCTAATATCTTCTTCAGAGCTGTACATACTCGGATGTGTTTTCTCATGTTTTGATTAGTCTCCTGCTTCTTGTTTCAATCCATCTCGTATGCAACGGTCAGTACTTTGAACTTTTCTTTCAACTTGTCGGTAATTTAGTTCTTATTTGATGTTTAGATCATTTAAAGTTTAAAGGTTATATTATCTTTTGTTGATAGATACTTGAAACTGGATTATATGTTTCCTTGATCGATTATTCAAAGGGGGAAACTATATGATGGCTTATGCTGCAGTGCTATATCTCCAGAAACTGTTGGATGAGTTTCTGGATAAGATCATCTATGCTCTGGAAAAGTTTCGCTACCACGAAAAAGGGAAGGCTACAGGTTTCCTTAACAAAGCAGATAAGGTTGTGGATACTCTGATTGGATACAGGCGCTTAATAGATGTTCCACTTTCTTTTCTGAATAGACTTAAGAACCAGCTCCTAGCGGCCGAGGAAATAAGTAAATTGGATTATTCTACAGTAGTGGATGATCTCGGCAGTATGAACTCTAGATTGGAACAATTTGTGCTTGAACTTGACCGTGACATCTGCCATCCACCTGCCACTTTATCACTTGAACGCGAGTTCGCTAATGATATGCTTTCTGTTTGTCGGAAATTCAAGGAGGACATAACCTCCGTTGACCAAGCAATAGCGGCCATCTACCAGTACAAAAGAGGAAGAGGAATTGCCAATTTTTTGCCACAAATGGATTATCTTAAAAATGATGAAGTGGTGACTCGCATAAAAATTGCTGCGGACCAAGCTGCAGACTATATTGAAGATTTAAATGTAGGCTATAAGTTCGTGTGGGAGAAGGATGATTTTACGGAAATCAAAAGAATGTTAGATTTGTTGAAAGGCTTTGACCAATTGCTGTCTCACTCATTAGAAGAGGCATCTTCCATGAAGGATAGTTTGCTGAAAGGCGTTGACCAATTGCTTTTGCAGGATGAGGCCTCTTGCAGTCGGAAGAGATTCAAGAAGGAGGAGAACATCGTGAAAGGTGTTGACCATTTGCCTTTGCCGGTGCAAACCAATGACAAAGATAGAGAAATTTTATGGGCAAACCAAGAAGATTTTGTGGTTGGTATTGATGACTGCATCACCAAAGTTATTTCTGACATTACAGAACGATCACTTGGACTGACAACTGTGAAAATTGTGGGGATGGGTGGAATTGGTAAAACCACTCTTGCAAAAAAGGTATTTCATCACCCTAACATTGTCCATGCATTTCATTGTCTCGCATGGGTAAATAGTGTTTCTAATGTTGATCAATTGTTGTCTGATCTTCTGAATGCTATCCGTCCTACCGATGATGAAATTCATGGACAAAGCCGCGAGGACAAAGGAGAATCCTTGCGGAAAAGGCTGAAAGGAAGAAAGTATCTAATTGTGGTTGATGGTGTATGGGATTTTGAGGCTTGGGAGTTTATCCAGAAATTTTTTCCAGATGACAAAAAGGGTAGTAGGATATTAATAACAAGTCGTGTGATGCCATCTCCCACCAGCACGAGCACTGATATTCCAGAGAACCCTCCTCATTGTTTTTCTATGAGACCTCTTGATGAAAATCAAAGCTGGGAATTGTTGGAAAAAAAGGTGTTTGGGAAAAAAAGATGCCCTGATGACTTGGTGTCAGTGGGAAAGAAAATCGCTGAAAGATGTGGTGGACTACCCCTAGCTATTGTTCTTATTTCTGGTACTCTCCTCAACGTCCCATACAGCTCCTGGCGGAGTGTTACTTGCAGCATACCTTTGATTGTAGCTACTAAGCCAGAGTCATGTCTCGACATAATTGGTTTAAGTTACAAATATTTGCCCCATTACCTGAAAGCCTGTTTTCTATTTCTGGGGGCTTTGTCGGGTCCATGTGAGATTGAGGTCCAAAAACTAATCTATTTATGGATGGCCGAGGGTTTCATGGATGCCAAAAATGCTGCAGAGAATTGCTTGAAAGAACTTATACGCAGAAGTTTAGTTTCGGTTGGCAAGAGAAGTTGGGATGGGCAAATCAAGACTTGTCTCGTTCATGATCTTGTGCGACAGTTATGCTTGATAGAAGCTCAAAAAGACAACTTTATAAAGGTTGTAGAAGATAATATTGACGTCCAAGGTGTAGGGGATCAACGCCATCTCTTTTTCAATATGGACAATTGTGCTGATGTTTCAACCTTACCTCAACTTCCCCATCTCAGATCTTTTATCTGGCTTACTTCTGGTTCTGGTTTTACTCCAGATATGGTTCATCTGCAATTGTCAGGCTTTAAATGGTTAAGAGTGTTGGATATGTACTTTCTGCCTTTCGACACTTTCCCTGTACAAATACTCGACTTGGTGAATTTAAGGTACCTAGCTCTCAATGTGACATATTTTCTTGATGCATCAATATCTCAGCTTAAGGTTCTTGAGACATTAATTGTCTATGGCCCCTGGATCACTAGGGAAGGAGATAGAATCCCAACTCTGTTCTTTGAATTTTGGCGAATGCCGTGTTTGTCACATGTAAATGTTTCGGTACCGAGTTGTTTAGTAGCACCGGATTCTGTCAATCAAAGTGATCTTCAAAGTTTATCAACCATAACATTTTCTAGCTGCACAGGGAATCTGCTCCGCTCAATGCCCAATCTTAAGAAACTTGGAGTTTCTGAAACCAAAGAAGATTACGAGAATGGTACTGGCTTCAAATCTCTGTACGGTTTTCTTGGACTTGAGATTCTGAAGTGTTCCTTTTATAAAGGAAGTAAGGAAGCAAGAAGCCTGAATTCATACACCTTGCCAGCTAATCTCAAAAAGTTGACTTTGAGCGGAAGTTGTTTCTCATGGAAGCGAATGAAGGTTCTTGCCAAGTTATCTAACCTTGAGACCCTAAAACTCAAAAATGGTGCTTTCCAAGGACCATATTGGCTTCTAACACATGAGGAGGTATTTGGTCGTCTAAAACAACTGCTGATTGACAACACAGATCTGAGGCGCTGGGAAACCGAAAATGATGAGCACTTTCCATGCCTAGAGCGTCTAGTTCTGAGGCGCTGCAAAAAACTTGAGAAGATCCCTTCGGGGGTTGGGATATTTTGTGTCCTTGAGTTAATTGAGCTGCACCATTGTTCTGAATCAGCTGAGAATTCCGCCCGATACTTCGAGGAACAATATGTTAATACAAAGGTAATTGTTCATACCCAAGGCGTGGAGTTTTGTAGAAAGGCTGAATCAGCTGAGACCCAAGGCGTGCAGTTGGGCGGAAAGTGCTCATCCTCCGTTAATCAACGGTCAAGTGTTGGAATCTTGCCTTGGGTACGGAACCGCCTTAAATCTTCTTTGGGCCAATGGTGCCTTCCAATTAGGTGCCTACAGTTCAGCAAGGGACATTATGATATGAGGAAAAAAAAGGAAAACGTGGATTTGCAGGGAGTGCTAGGTGAGTTAAAAATAATTCGTTTTGAAAAATTTTAACTTGCATATTTTTTGTTCTTTAATTAGTATAACAATCTGCGACATATAAACCAAAATGGGTATTGATTCTCGCTTTGGAGATTGCTAACATCTTGTTATATATATATGCCACAGGTTCTGAAACTGTACAAGGAAAGCTTCCAGTTGTTGTTGGCCAACATATCGACATTATAACATTTTCTAGCTGCACACAGGAAGAGCTCAACTTAAAGCCTCACCTTAAGAAACTGGTTGTTTTTGAAACCAACGAAGATTACAAGAATGGTGCATCAAAAGAATGCTTTAAACGTTTGTCCTCACTAACTGAACTTGATATACTCAAGTGTTATTTCTACAAAGGATATGAGGAAGCTAGAAACGTAGATTTGGGTGCTTTACCATCCAATCTCAAAAAGTTGACTCTGAGCGGAAGTTGTTTATCATGGGAGCATATGAAGTTTCTTGCCAAGTTACCCAATCTTGAGACCTTAAAGCTGAAAAGTAATGCTTTCAAAGGACGATTCTGGTTCCTAACTGATGAGGTATTTGGCCGTCTGAAACAATTGCTAATTGATAACACAGATCTAAAGTTCTGGGAAACCCGAGATCGTGAGCACTTTCCTTGCCTTGAGCGTCTAGTTCTGAGGTACTGCGTGTCCCTTAAGGAGATCCCTTCCCGTTGTTGGAACCCCCGTGTCCTTGAGTTAATTGTGCTTGACCATTGTTTTATATCAGAAGAGACTCCCGCCCTATTCTTCAAGAAAGAATTTGAAAACGCACAGGTGGTTGTTCGGAATGCCAGGTAAGTTGAATACTATTGCTTATCTTGAAAAGTTTTAACATATGAACTATTTATTTGTTAATCACCATAACAATCTGATCTGACGTAGTATAAAACAAATGATATTGATTTCCTTATACAAATTATGTTCCCTTTGGAGACTGATAAAGCCTATAAATTGTATTTTCAATCGTTATAATTTTATTATTTTATAAATTTATGAGTTGGATTAATTGTTTATATCTATATTTTGTTGTTAGGACTGAAAATTGGACACGACTAAAGGACCAAATCGCTAGATTGGACCGAGCTAGATTGAAGGGAGTTTGGGATTGAAACTGACAAAGCCATGAATATGGGATCAGAGACTATTGATGTCTTGTGACGTAGATTTGGCAGACTTTGAAGAAGCTGGAGGAGGAAAGTTTCCAGTTCTTGAGGAATATGTGCATATTTCAATTGCCTTGCATCCCTTGTTGATAGGTATTTGTTGTTGATGTATATAATAATGAGGCGAGTGAGATAAACCTCATTTGATTCTCAAATTGAAGCTTGTTTTACATTGTTGAAACCAAATGCCGATCGTTTTTGTGGAATATTGCTGTATTGGATTTGAAAATTGTTCAGTCCAATGGCTTGGGATGCCTGCCTGCTTGCTGTAAGAAGTAGTTTAATTTGGTAGTAGCAGCTTTTCTCTAATTCTGCCTTTGACTCTAGTTGCTACATTTGAAGCTGAATATAGAAAATGCGTACCATTAGTGTCCCCCACCCCCTCTTCCTTTTCTGGTTCATTTTTTCTGATTTGCGATCTCAATCTCTCATAATTGGTTAAATTTCCGTCGAATTCTAGCCAAGTCGTTCCAAATAATCATATTATTGGATTAGTGGAATAATCAATTATTAACCGTAGAAAGTTAAATGGGGTTACATGTACGAGATGTGGCAACTGAGTTTTATTTTATAGTAATTAACTATTGCATCGTGAGTAATCCTGAAATCAACACAAACTAAAGTCTCTAAACCTTTGTAATCATCGTCTCAAAATACTCTGTATCACTTCAAAGTTGAGTTTTGCAAGCTTTACAAGCTCTCTCAGGTCAGCAAGGTTTGACTACTTCATTCTGAATTTCTGGTTCATGTACTCATTTTTCAATTATCAACTAGCTACTCATCCCTTACCTGCGTTTGATGAATTCATTTCTGTTCTGTTCTTAGCTAATTTGTATTTTGCATGATTATAACTACTGTAATTTTCACTATCAGATATAGGGAAAGTGAAAATTAAAATGGCTTATGCTTCACCGGAGGAAGAACTGATACAATATCCTTGCAGTGTTCTTGAAATTGACGTGAAAAATGCGAGAGGTTTCCATGTTAAAGTTAATAAGGTTGTTGGGGGATTTTAAGGATTTCGTCCTTTTCCCACATTTTTGTTGTTTGGTTCGACTGAAGGATGAGTTTAAACATTTCAGGCCTAAATTTGCTTCTTCTGGAAAAGGCTTATTGTGAAGGTGATGATAGCCCCATTTATAATTTGTAAATCATCTATATTCTATACTACCCACCTTTCATTCTATGCTAATTTTTGTCACCTCTTAAATTTATACTATACTATTATGATAGTTTGAAATTTATAATTATATTTCATGTGAATTTAGGACGATTTGGAGGCATTGCGAAGTTTAATGGGGTATTTTTACACTTGCAGAAAAGAGATTGAGTTTATAGCATAATGGCTTATTTTGGTTGATTTTAGAAGAAGTGAAAGCTATGAATAAAAGAAGTTAATGTGCTGAATTAAAATAGTGATGATTGCAAAGAATTTGGGTTAAATATTGAGACCTCGAATTTAATTATGTTAAAAGGGATATTTTAATTAAAATTGAGTTTTAAATATTTTAGTTTGAGTTTTATTTTGACAACAAAAATTTATGGGCCGCAGGTTTTAGAAAAAAAAAAAAAAAGGGGAGTTTATTAGGTTTTGGAAAAAAAAAAAAAAAAAAAAGGAGAGAATCCCAACTTATGTTTTGTCTGGGGTGGGACTATGTGTGTGTGGTTGACTGCGGGCAGCAAATTGAGGAGCCTCAATTTTGGGAGACGCGTTTTTGGGGAGAACGAAGCTGGGACAGCAGTTTTTGGAATTTTGGGTGGCTCTCCTGCTTAGTACTATTTATAATTCTTAATTTTTTAGTTTTAAAATTATGTCGCATAATCTATATGTTAATTTTAGTATTGCAATTATGAGTAACTAATTTTTTTACTCTAATCAAGGGAATTAAATCCCTCGATGTTATTTTAATTTTGAGATCGAATTGTTTTAATATTAATTAATTGATGATTTTTTATTTATTTTTGTGAATTTTCGTGAGGATTATTTGACACTGTTTGTATAGTTGATAGTATGCAAGCTTTCCTAGGTAGTCAAATCAACTAGAATACACGAGGTTCGATATTTCTAAGAGTTCGAAACAACTAATCTCTTGGTACGTAAGTTAACGTATTGAAAAGAATAAATAATCAAGTGCAATTAAACCAAGTTGCTTAATTGTAGTTGAACTGGGTCCTTGACTATTATGATTTAGGTTCTAAGAGGTTCAATAATTGATCATTGATTAAATATGCAATTAACGGATGTTCCTTAATTGTTGGCTCAAATTAATAAGTCTGAATTGTTATGAGGTTCCAACAATGAAAACCGGTGTAACCATTAGGTAATTGATACATTCTTGCATTAAAGATTGATTAGTTGTATCGTGGTAGTCCGATTCCCTTGACTAGAGTTTTCCCGAGTTTGATTTTAACAATTTGTTTAATTTCTGGTCTTTAATTTTAATTGCATTTTGTTATTAATTTTAATTCAAGAAACCCCCCTTTGGTTACGTACTTTTGACTAAATTGATTTCACTCCGGTGCTCCTTGTGTAGACGATCCTACTCACACTATACTATTTAAAAAACTTATAGAGTATGTTTTTATTTTTTGATTAGTTTGACAACCCATCATATTAATACAAAAAAGTGGATTAAAAAAACAAAAACAAAACCTGTCTTTACTACCTATAACAAAGAAAGACTTGCAAACCTTTTTACCCTTATTATTTTATACTCCCCCATCCCATATTAATAGTTATATTTTACTTTCAACAAATAAATTAATATAACTATGCATAATTATTTTATATAGTTTATAACTAAAATGTAAAGTTACATCTGACAAAATTATATTAATAATATGAGTCTTAATTTAATCAAAATGAAAAATTATAATTCATCTATTATTATGGGGATGAGGTAGTATGCTTTTAATGTTTTACAGGACTGGAGGAACCTCTGGTCATTTTCTATAGGTCCCAATACTGTTGAAATCTCAACTTCCCTGAATTCGTTTCCGTCCATTCATCCATAACGCGTCGACATTAATTATGGTGGGAACCGAAACCATGGCTGCTATTTGCAGCATAATTTTACTATTTGCAGCATAAAAAAATTGATGAAATACCTAAAATACCCTTAAAAACATAAAATAAGAAATTTTAATGAAAAATCGCACCTACTTTCCAATTTTCCAATGAAAAATCGGACCCAATATGCAATTTTTACAGGAAAAATCGGACTCAAAGTGCGAAAGTGGGGCGAAAAATCGCCCCACTTATCCGATTTTTGGGGGAAAAATAGGCGATTTTTCCCCCAAAAATCGGATAAGTGGGGCGATTTTTCGCCCCACTTTCGCACTTTGAGTCCGATTTTTCCTGTAAAAATTGCATATTGGGTCCGATTTTTCATTGGAAAATTGGAAAGTATGTGCGATTTTTCCTATATATATGCTTATATCAAACCTTACAAAATCAAACTTCATCTCAGATTTTCAAAGCAAAAATCTCTCAAACCATCAAAAAATTGTGAAAAAATCGCAAAATGGACGCAGGCGGCTCGCAACCACCACGGGCTCCCGGGAGGGGGAAAGGCTTACACATCCAGGTAATAATCGTATTATTACGTTTAAAATTGTAGAAAATCGCACCTATTTTGCGAGTTTCAAGACAAAAATCGCACCTATTGTGCGATTTTCCTCAACAAAATCGCACAATAGGTGCGATTTTGTGCTGGAAAATCGCACAATAGGGCCGATTTTTTCGGACAAAATCGCACAGTAGGTGCGATTTTGACCGAAAAAATTGGGATCTGGTGCGATTTTTCCGAAAAAAATCGCACCAGATTGCGATTTTTTCAGACAAAATCGCACAATAGGTGCGATTTTTTCGGTCATTGTGCGATTTTGTCCCATAATTGTGATTTTATGTTTGTTTCTAATTAATTTTAAATATGATTAACATTTGTCATGATTTTAATTATTATTCGTAGTTTTAATGTTGTTTTTTTGAAATTTGATGTAGGCTGGAGGGAAGGCGCTCCCGCGACAGCGTCCCACAGTTTCGAATAGGAAGAAGAAGGCGAAAGCAGGGAGGACTATCCCTGTACATGGGCTTATAGATGAGGACAGCGACAGGGAGGAGCAGCACTTTATCGGCGGAGAGGAGTTTCCGTCACCTTCAGGACGGGATGAGCAGCCCCGACGAGGTCAGTTTTAAATTTACGACCAATATCATGTATATTTATTTATTTCTCTTATTATGTATTATATTAGTGAATGTTATTATTTATGTAATTTCATTATATGATTGTGTGGTTATTTGAATTATATTACTGAATGTTATTATTACTTACGTAATTTGATTATTTGATTATTTGATTATGTGGTGATAGTTGAATTATATTAGTGAATGCTATTATTTATGTAATTTGATTATATGATAATGTGTTGTTATTTGAATTAAATTACTGATTTTTATAATTATTTATGTTAAATAAGTTTATTTATAATAAATGATTTATGAAATTAGCTACAAGTAAGCGTGGGAGGACCGACACATCTTGGATTGTCACAGAGCCGTGTATTGGTGGCCCTATTGATGGGTCGGTTATTCCTAGCTGGAAGGGCCATGTGGCCTATAGGTACATACAGGACGGGGAGGATGGTGAGGAGTCTTTACCACCTAGGTCGTCCATGCGATGCCACAATAGGTCCGGGGTTTGTGAGCGACTAGTGACATGGTTTGCCGCTTTGCCTGACGACTGTCAGACAATGTTGCGGGGGACGGGTTTGGCTCACTTGCCCTCTGTCATGCACACGTCTATCGATGGGCCGCTTATTTGTGCATTCATTGAGCGGTGGCAGCCCGATACCAACACGTTTCATCTCCCCGTCGGTGAGATGAGTATACTCCTGCACGATGTGTGGGAGATACTACGCATCCCCGTATCTGGCAGTATGGTCGCTGATCGTACTGACAAGACTGTGATGTGGGGATTGTGCAGAGATGTGCTGCAGGTGTCGGATAGGGATGGGGAGTGGATGATGAACCACGACAATGGTGGGGTTATGGCTGATTTTGTGTTCCAGCGGCGTTCGATGTTACATACAGGCACTACACATTTGCCGCGAGATCTGGAGGCTTGGTTGTGGCTGGCAATTGGTTCCACTTTATTTGTTGACAAGAGTTCGAATCGGATTAGGCCACAGCATATAGTCCAGATTAGAGGACAGTTGCATACTGTTCATCAGTATGCATGGGGCACCTCTACATTAGCTTACCTGTACAGACACCTAGGTAAGGCTAGTAGAGGTGGTTGCAGCCATATGGCGGGTTGTTTGACACTGCTTCAGGCATGGATTTACGAGCACTTTCCGTCGTTCAGGCCTCACTCCGTGCCTATGCCTGATGATCCACAGACTCCGCGCGCTGCTTTGTGGAGTGTTGGCACCCGACAGGGCTCCAGTTCTCGTCTCCAGCGGTACCGACATGCACTTGACCACCTGCGTCCGGAGGAGGTATGTTAAAATATAGTTGTACAATTCATGATTACATTTGTAGGTAAATTGTAAATATTTACTAAATATCTTACCACAAGTTAAATGTAATACAGGTGACATGGACCCCTTACGGTCAATTTCCTCAGCTGCGCACCCCGTTGACCACGTACAGGGGATTGATCGCTTGTGGTGCCGAGGTTGAGCCGTACATGCCAGATAGGTGCGTGCGGCAGTTGGGGTTCGTGCAGGATATACCATTCGCCATCTTCCGACCGAAGACGGCGTATAGGCCGTATACTGGTGGATATGAAGTGGATTTTGATTTGGAGTTCGCCAAGAGCCTATGGCAGTCTGCTGCCCTCTCTGGTTTACGGTCTGATCTACTGCAGCAGGCTGACTATCCTGGCGCATTCACACAGGATTACATCACATGGTATCGCCAGCACTCCCACCCGTACCTGTTCATCGATGGCCCACCCGTTGACGATGGTGGAGTTCCGCCGCGCACCAACACAGAATATGTAAGTATTTTGTGTTGTTTATTTATTTAGTATTTAATAATATGTTATATTGTTTTTAGAATATATAAATTACTAATGTAATCGTGTTGTCTTTGTAGTGGGTGAGCCGATTTACTCGCATGACCGAGGACTGCATACAGACCATGAGAGACAGGGGAGTACCCGAGTCAGATGATTATGAAGCTAGGTTGAGGGCGGAGATGGATAGATGGCATCTGGCTGGGTGATTGTATTACTTTACTTTGTTATTGTTATTAGCTTTTCAAAGTTGTTTGTAAACCATATTGTACTTTTTATTTTTATTTCTTGAATATGAACCTCTGCTTCTATTCAGGTGAATTTAATATGAATTTAAGCTGAATTTAATCAATCTAATGATACAAATAGCAATTCAAAAATTGGAATCAACGTGAAATGTTACAAAAAATCATTGTCCACAAATAGACTCCCAATGGTCAACCCTCCGTGTAAATTCCGGATCCTCTGCAAATTCCGCCATAATATCATCGCAGTGATACCTCCACAAATATGCCAAGCGAGGTACAGGACAATCATCAGTCAAACTGACATGGACAAAATGCATACCATGTACATGGGCAATGGCAATCTGGCAAGAAGGTCGTCCGACACCACGTAACGACCTCAAAGGTAAAATAGAGAAACAACAACCGCGAGCGATACTGAGATGGATTATCAAGGCGTTTGCATAGGTGGCGATAGCAAACAGGTCTGTGGGGGTACTCATCCAGCCATTAAAGGGACATGGTGTTGAAAAATGATTCAATCGACCAGTCGCCCAAGCAATAGAGTCAGTGTCTTGAGGAAGAGTGTGTGGTAGACAACCATGTAGAAGCGGTCTGTAAATATGCTGATGCACAAGAATCTCTCCAATAGACGCAGTTCGAACTGTTTCCCAATCATTCTGATTGCCAAACAGACCCAGTGCAATAGCTCGAAATCCGCAATGGCCATCTGACTCTACGTCCGTAATGCCATTACAGAAAGGATGGACATAAGGTGGTATCAGATGACTGCTCGCGCCGTCTCCTCCAACTTCGCATTAGGAATAAACAACGATTGTTATTTTAGCATTGAAGTGAAATTAAAATAAACCATTGAATCATAAGTGATGGAAAACAATGCTTACATTCCTCAAATTGCAACGATTGCTTGGAAGATCTCTTTGATGCAGCACTGCGCCGTGCACCTTTCTCTCGAGCGCTCAACTCGCGCTGCACAGATGGATGTAATCTTGGGCGACCCCTTGATGATGACATAATAGCTGGCTCACACACACTTGAATTGTCTGGATTCAGCGACGCGTTCATCCTGACAATCAGATCACGCATGACAACGCGTGGACTGTTCTCGAATCTAGGAACGATTTCCTCGCGGAAGAATCTGTTTAAAAAAATTATTTACAATATATAAATAATAACGTACTTAAAAATGTATGTAAAAACATAAATCATAACATCGTAAAATAAAATACATAATGTAAATCTTACTTAAGTTCTTCAGAAATAGTGTTCGAACCAACTTCTGATGTCTCAATCGTCAATCTCTTCCAAAAATCGTGCACCATTTCAACGGTGATCGTGTCGTGTGACTCCTTCAACTTCCAAATGTCACATGCACAAGGAATCCCATGCGTCGCCTTGCAGACACAACCGCATCTCTCAAACAACTCATTGCCCAAACTGGTCATCCTTTCAACTTGTTCGTTGATCAACTCCAAACAATAGTGCGACACATGACCATTCAACAATTCATACGGAAAACACAACATAGATGTTGCTTTCTTAGAAATGCATGCCTCAAGAGTTTCCCTAAAAAAAAAATTAATGAAGTAAAAAATCCAATAAATTAAATCAGTAAAGTAATTATATAATCATGTTAAATAATAAACCTAAAATTGGTTATTAAAATAAGTAATAAAATTACCTTATCTGTGATAACTGGTAATTGACGTGGTCGTCAATCACTCCAAATAGCGTGTCAAGTGAATATGTGCCAGCATTCATCCAATCCTTCAGTGCAGCATGAGTACTCTCCACTCTGTTACTACTTGTATTGCCAAAGTGAAGAATTTTGTTTGTCCACGCCCTACAAATCATCTCTTTATAGACCAGCCACGTCCTCTCCAAATAGACAACAACAGACGGCGCAACCATAGAGTAACTATCCTTCAGCAGCTTCAAGTACATCTCATACTCTTCAACTGTTGGCGCATGCACAATTGCCTTCCAAAGCTTTTTTATAGCTTTTTTCCTTGCACCCTCACCAACAAGTTTTCTCAACTGATTATCGACATCACGGTCGATATGCCACAAACATAACAGATGGTGTGATCCAGGAAAATAATCACGTATAGGATCCATCAAACCCATCTCTCGATCAGAAACAATAGCACTAGGAACATTTTCAACATCCAACAACTCTCTCAACTGCTCAAACACCCAATCATAAGTAATTTTTTTCTCATCTCTCAAAAGGGCACATGCAATGTTAAAATTCTTATTAGAAGGAGTCATACCTATTATTTGAAAGAGTGGCATCATCTACTTGTTGGTTTTGTATGTTGCATCCACCACAATAACCCAATAATATCTGTTCAACAACTGAATTGACATTGGATGCGCAATGAATGCATGCGTGATCACATCTGTGCCCTCTTCTGTCAAGACTTTAACATAATAATGCTTCTCCTCGGCGTAATGCACAAACTGCTGCCCAATATTCCTGCCTTCAAATTTTGCCTTCCTGTCAGCAGATTTAAGATTTTGTAGCTGCCTCACAGTCACATTATCTGCAGGATGCGTCACAGCAAGGTGATTCTGAATCAGCTTTGGCTTCATATTTGCATTGTTCAAGGTTCTTGCAGCCTGCTTTGCTTCATCACTCAAGCGGCTGAGCTGTCTGTGACCCTCTGGATACACTATAGCAGTGTGATTGTGCATTGATTTCGCGCCTGGAGTAACTTTGACCCACCAACCATTATCCTTCAGCTCCTTGCAATATAACTTGAACATACACTTACATCCTCGCCGTTTGGTGTTCTTCCTCTGTTGTGGGGGAGGCCCTTGTTGAATTGGATCTCTGTATCTGCTGCAACGATATGTGACCGATTTACCATTAGTACCCCACCCTGCTTTAATCAGCTCGAAACGAAATGTAAGAGCCAAATCCGAGTAATAAGTGTAGGCTGCTGCTTCAGTAGGAAAAAAGCCAGGACACTGAAAATCGTGACTCAAATCCCTCTGAATATTGGGCAATCCATTTGGATCCTGCATCATTAATCAAATGCGAAACTAATAATAAGTAATTACACATACAATTAATAATAAGTAATTACACAAACAATTAATAAATACCGCGCACAATGTGCAACATTTCGATAAAAAATCGCCTACATGGAAGGAATTTTTCTTCAAAAATCGCCTGCCATAGGCAATTTTCTACAGGAAAATCGCCTGCAATAGGCGATTTTCCTAGAAAAATTCGCCACAGATGTCGATTTTTGAAGAAAAAATCGCCACAGATGGCGATTTTTTCAGGAAAAATCGCACTCAATTTGCGATTTTTCCTGAAAAAATCGCACATTGAGTGCGATTTTTTCCTAAAAAATCGCCATCTGTGGCGAATTGTTCTTCAAAAATCGCCTATTGCAGGCGATTTTTCCTTACACTCTCGCCAATTAAGGGCGATTTTACTGAATAAAATTGCAAAACATGTGCGATTTTTTTTCAGAATGCTAAAAACAATACAAAAGTATTAAATTCGTACCATTTTTGCGTAACTTTTGAAGTAGTCTCAATTCCAACTTGAACGAACTTTGTGTTTTAATTTGTTTCTACGATTTTGAACGTTTTTGGAACTATTTGGAAGTTTTTCGTAAGATTTTTGAGGGAGTTTTGAAATGTTTTTGCATTTTGTGAAGTATATAACTTATTCATATGTTAAGGGCATTTTTGTCATTTCATTTTTTTTTATGCTGCAAATAGTAAATTTATGCTGCAAATAGTAAGATCCATATGATTTGCACATTAGTTAAAAAGTAGTTGAGAGACGTGGAAGTCAATCAGTTTGGCATCACCTTCTGTTTTCTCACCATTTTGCTTCAATATCATATGACAACCTTACAAATCCTTTCACAAACCCATTGATCCCAAAAGTCTTTAAGAGACATGTGGAGGGCATGAGAGTCAGATTCTTGAGAGAGCCATGTGAGTGAGCTTAAAGGTGTTCTGTAAATTTCATTATGACAGCAGTGTAATAACGGGTTGGACAGTTTTTGTACTTCATAGCATAACTTTAAGTATTAGTGGGAGATTGTTAGTTTTGAATACAGAAAAGCTATGGCTTGTATCAAAAAATAATATCCACAGATGACATATCATTTTGTTTCAGTATTAAATTGTTCCATTATATCATATAACTAGATAACGGGGTGTGGAAAGAGACAGTAGATACCGTTATTGGTTAAAGTATTGATATATTAAAAGTATGCTCGTAACTGAGATAGCCTGAACATACTATCGGTATAGGTTATCGTGTGGTTTGGAAATTAATTTATCTAGACTAAATAAATCACACGGATATGCCTGGGGCATATTGAGCACGACCAGTTTGGATAGAATTGACTTATACTGATCGGTGTAGTCAATTTGGTCCTAGTATTCCCCCTCTCAATCCCGAGATTGGGACGGGCGTGAGAGTTTGATATCGTATGCTTTGATTTGTCAAAGAGTGCGGTCAATTGAGGCCTATACCTCGGTAGGTTGGGTATGCAGTGTTTAGCTTCTTACGTGCCGTTGCTAGTCGGAGGAATCGACGAACCGGTTCGCCGGGTTGTGGTGCTCCCGAGATGAGCTCGAAAGGTTTGTTATACTAAACCCGACCGATAGACTTTATGTCCGGTATAATAAAAAGGTCGAATGGTACTAATCTCGGATATGAAGAAGTCGGCGAATTAGTTTGTCAGTAAATTGATAAACCGACGAGCACTGGATCTTTAATGTGGAGAAATAGAAGAAAATATAGTGGCGCGATATAAAGTCGTTTTTGAGCGGTAGTTTCATAGTTAGTTCGATAGTGATACGACTAATTATGTATTTGACTAATCGACAAAGTGAATTAATTAATCCTAAATGTTTAATTAATATTTAATTGACAAAATGGATTAAGAAATTAATTCTATATGAATTAATTAATCCTAAGGGTTCGATTAAATTAAATTAACGAAGTGGGTTAAGAAATTAATTCGAATGGGTCGATTGGAGTTGATTAGTCTAGGAAAGACTAAGCGGTCAACGAAAGTCAAATTAAAAGGCCCAACTCAAAAGCCCACTAGGTCTCCATTAGAGCTTCATATAAATAGAAAACTTAAGGCCAAAAAAACTTAAGAAAAACCTTGCTCTTCCTTTTGAGTGAGAAAGTTCTAGAGATAGAACTTCTCCTTCTTGAAGTTTTTTCTCAAAATCGAACTTGGATACTCACTCTCTCGAATCAAACTAAGCTCAAAGATCAAAGCTTTTATCGAAGCCCATGGATTGAAATGCTATCCGCAGGATTATAGGCTGCTGTCCGCCCAGTTTTTCAGCAAAAATCTGCTGTTGTTTTTCAATTTTCGTGAGGTCAAAGTTCAGTTTTTTTAGGGTGCTTAATCTGGGTTCATCACGTTTGATCTCTCTCTTGGTGATCCGTGATTGGGCTCGTCCAGATCGTGGCTAAAAGGCTGGATCTTTGTGGTATTTTATTGCGAATTGCTGCTGGGTGGCAGACAGCTTATGGGCTGATGCTAAGATCGGATTTTGAGCAGTTTTAGTTTATTTCGAGGGGTTTTTCTTAGTGGGTTTTCGTGGGCTTTGCGAGTAGACTTCGATAGATTATTGTCCACGCAATATTCGAAGTTTTCTTGGAGTCATCTATTGGATTTCGGTGGTAATCGCCAAGAAAGATTTGGTTTTTCTTATTGCGTTGGACTTCGCTTCAAAGGTATAACCTTTAATCTTTCTGCTTTTAATTAAAGGTGTAATCTTTGTGCATTAGATGTCGATTTAATAAATTAAATAAGTATAAGCCTAGATGCGTTTATGGAAAAATGAATTTGAGCATGAGCTTTGTCGAAAGCTTCCGATTCTAGAATGCATTGCACGAAAGTGAGGTTTTCGATTTAGCCCGGGTTTGTTCCATTTTCCTTCAAAATGGTATCAGAGCGAGTGTTTCACCTTTATACTTGTTTGATTTATTACACCGCTTTATTTTGACATTATTATTATTGTCGAAATATTTAAGCAGGTAGTTATTAGTTTCCCAACTATTATGGTAGAATAAACCTCAACATTTAAGGTGAAATTACCGTTCGGACCATTCGTAATTCAATTCAGCATTTGTTGGTGGGTCCCATCATCCTTTTTCTTTTTATCGTATAATTCTCAAATTTGTGTCAATTACGAAGCTAACTTTAATTTTGAAAGAACTAAAATTACTCATTTAACCACGGATCACTGATTTCAATAATTTTTTTGTGCAATTATAATTAAATATTTTTAATTATTATTATTTTTAATTGCAAAAATGACCTTTTCCCCTTTATATACTATCCCAATTGAAAAACGTTGTGCAAAATAACTGAGGTTATTTACGTTTAATTGCATAAAACTTTTTACTGATATTTGTGGACCTCCGTTAAAATTAGGGTTTAAGGTATTTTTTGCCGCCTGTCCATTTTCCTTTATAAAGAAGAGAGAATAGATCTCAGCACACCCAACTATTGTAAGCAGGAGAGTATGGTGCAGGGGAAACGGAGCAAATTTGCAGGAAATTGTTGGTTTGGCGTGGCTGGGAAAGGATTTTTCTGGTAATGTTTATCATGTTTTAATATTTCTCTCTCTTGCAAACTAAGAATTTTCAGTTCTAGAGCGATCAAAATTTGATTTTCAATCGAAAATAATAGTTATCTTTTTCTCTTGAGCGGTGTTCTGGCTTTTTTTTTTTTTTTTTTTTTTTGGAGAGAAAAGATGAACATTTGTTTTTTTCGCTTTTTCTAATCCTTACGTATGGATCTGGAAATTGAAATTTCTCCGGATCGATCACCGTTTTAGTGATCTGTTTTAGTGTTTTTTTTTTTTTAATTTAAATTTTTGGTTCATGAAAGGGGGAATTTGGGGAAAGAGTGAGGGACATACATCCTTTCCTAAGCCAGCCAAGCTCGTAATCTCATCTTCCCTGATTTCATTTTCGTCCATTTCTCATCCATAACGCGTCGTCATTAATTATGGTGGGAACCGAAACCATGAATATGATTTGCACATTAGTTAAAAAGTAGTTGGGAGACGTGGAAGTCAATCAGTTTGGCATCACCCTCTGTTTTCTCACCATTTTGCTTATACATCATCTCTGTCTAATCTCTTCTTCGGAGCTGTACAAACTAGGATGTATTTTCTCATGTTTGATCAGAGTCCTGCTTCTTGTTTCAATCCATCCTGTATGCAACGGTCACTTCTTTCAACTTCTTGTTAATTTCTTTCTTGTTTGATGTTTAGCTCATTTAAAGGTTAACAACGATTATATTCTCTTTCGTTAATAGATAATTGAAACTGGATTATATGTTTCCTTCATCGATTATTCAAAGGGAGAAACTATATGATGGCTTATGCTGCAGTGCAATATCTCAAGAAACTGTTGTCTGATAAAAGTATCTGTAGTCTCAAAGAATTTTTCGCTTGCCAACTAAACAAGGCTACAACTTTCCACGACACAGCAGTTCGGGTTGTCGATACTCTGATTGAATACAGCACACGCTTAAAAGATGTTCCACCTTCTTATATGAAAAGACTTCCGCAACTCCCACCTACCGCAAAAGTAGAAGGGAAAGTTTTTGGTGGATTGGATTTTTCTGAAATAGTGGCAGCGAAAGTAGAAGAGAAAGTTTTAGGTGGATCGATCTTTTCTAAAATATTGAATAGTCTCGGCACCTTGAACTCTAGATTGGAAAAATTTCTGCTTGAACTTGATGGCGGTAACATCTGTCATCCATCTGCCACTTTATCACTTGAACGCGAGATTGCTAATGATCTGCTCTCCACTTCTCGGGAATACAAAGAGGTCATCACCTTCTTAGGGCAAGCAGAAGAAGCCATAGATGAGTGTGAAAGAGGAATTGCCACTAATTTGCCAAAAATTGATGGTCTCAACAATGGTGAAGCGGTGAATCGCATAAAAATAGCTGTTGACAAAGCTGCAGACTATATTGAAGATTTTTGTGATTTTTGTGCAGGCCATAAGACCATGTTAGAGGTGGAGCATTTTATTAAAGTCAGGAGTATTTTAGATTTGTTGAAAGACTTTGGCCAACTGCTGTCTCCCACATTAGAAGAGGCATCTTGCCCTGAGAGGTTTATGAACAATGGTTTGCTGAAAGGCGTTGACCACTTGCATTTGCAGACTTCAGAGGAGGCCTCTTGCAGTGAGAAGAGGTTGACGGAGGAGAACATGGTTGACCAATTGTCTTTGCAGACTTTGGAGCCGGCGCAAACCAACGAGATGGATAGAGAAATTTTATGGGCAAACCAAGAAGATTTTGTGGTTGGTATTGATGACTGCATCACCAAAGTTATTTCTGACATTACAGAACGATCACTTGGACTGACAACTGTGAAAATTGTGGGGATGGGTGGAATTGGTAAAACCACTCTTGCAAAAAAGGTATTTCATCACCCTAACATTGTCCATGCATTTCATTGTCTCGCATGGGTAAATAGTGTTTCTAATGTTGATCAATTGTTGTCTGATCTTCTGAATGCTATCCGTCCTACCGATGATGAAATTCATGGACAAAGCCGCGAGGACAAAGGAGAATCCTTGCGGAAAAGGCTGAAAGGAAGAAAGTATCTAATTGTGGTTGATGGTGTATGGGATTTTGAGGCTTGGGATTTTATCCAGAAATTTTTTCCAGATGACAAAAAGGGTAGTAGGATATTAATAACAAGTCGTGTGATGCCATCTCCCACCAGCACGAGCACTGATATTCCAGAGAACCCTCCTCATTGTTTTTCTATGAGACCTCTTGATGAAAATCAAAGCTGGGAATTGTTGGAAAAAAAGGTGTTTGGGAAAAAAAGATGCCCTGATGGCTTGGTGCCAGTGGGAAAGGAAATCGCTGAAAGATGTGGTGGACTACCCCTAGCTATTGTTCTTATTTCTGGTACTCTCCTCAACGTCCCATACAGCTCCTGGCGGAGTGTTACTTGCAGCATACCTTTGATTGTAGCTACTAAGCCAGAGTCATGTCTCGACATAATTGGTTTAAGTTACAACTATTTGCCCCATTACCTGAAAGCCTGTTTTCTATTTCTCGGGGCTTTGTCGGGTCCATGTGAGATTGAGGTCCAAAAACTAATCTATTTATGGATGGCCGAGGGTTTCATGGATGCCAAAAATGCTGCAGAGAATTGCTTGAAAGAACTTATATGCAGAAGTTTAGTTTCGGTTGGCAAGAGAAGTTGGGATGGGCAAATCAAGACTTGTCTCGTTCATGATTTTGTGCGACAGTTATGCTTGATAGAAGCTCAAAAAGGCAACTTTATACATGTTGTAGAAGGTAATATTGACGTCCAAGGTGTAGGGGATCAACGCCATCTCTTTTTCAATATGGACAATTGTGCTGATGTTTCAACCTTACCTCAACTTCCCCATCTCAGATCTTTTATCTGGCTTACTTCTGGTTCTGGTTTTACTCCAGATATGGTTCATCTCCAATTGTCAGGCTTTAAATGGCTAAGAGTGTTGGATATCTACTTTTTGCCTTTTGATACTTTCCCTATACAAATACTGAATTTGGTGAATTTATGGTACCTTGCACTCAATGTGACATATTTTCTTGATCAACGGATATCTCAGCTTAAGGTTCTTGAGACATTTCTTGTCTATGGCCCCTGGATCACTAGGGAAGGAGATAGAATCCCAACTCTATTCTTAGAATTTTGGCGAATGCCCTGTTTGTCACATGTAAATGTTTCGGTACCAAGTTGTTTAGTAGCACCGGAGCCAGGGTATTCTGACAATCAAAGTGATCTTCAAAGTTTATCAACCATAACATTTTCTAGCTGCACAGTGAAACTGCTCCGCTCAATGCCCAATCTTAAGAAACTTGGAGTTTCTGAAACCAAAGAAGATTACGAGAATGGTACTGGCTTGAAATATCTGTACGGTTTTCTTGGACTTGAGATTCTGAAGTGTTCCTTTTATAGAGGAAGTAAGGAAGCAAGAAGCCTGAATTCATACACCTTGCCAGGTAATCTCAAAAAGTTGACTTTGAGCGGAAGTTGTTTCTCATGGAAGCGAATGAAGGTTCTTGCCAAGTTATCTAACCTTGAGACCCTAAAACTCAAAAATGGTGCTTTCCAAGGACCATATTGGCTTCTAACACATGAGGAGGTATTTGGTCGTCTAAAACAACTGCTGATTGACAACACAGATCTAGTGTGCTGGGAAACCGAAAATGATGAGCACTTTCCATGCCTAGAGCGTCTAGTTCTGAGGCGCTGCAAATCACTTGAGAAGATCCCTTCGGGGGTTGGGATATTTTGTGTCCTTGAGTTAATTGAGCTGCACCATTGTTCTGAATCAGCTGAGAATTCCGCCCGAGACTTTGAGGAACAATATGGTAATATAAAGGTAGTTGTTCATACCCAAGGCGGGCGGTTGAGTAGAAAGGCTGAATTTGTGCAGGAAGTAGCAGGTATGTTTAAAATTATTCTTGAAAAGGTTTAAGTTGCATATCTTTTTATGTTTAATTAGTATAACAATATGTGACATATAAATCGACATCCAACATCTTTATTAATTTCTGGATAGTGATTATTTTCCCTTTGGAGATTGCTAATGTTTTGTTACTTGCGACAGGTTTTAAAACTGTACAAGAACAAGGAAAGCTTCCAGTTGTTGTTGGTCAACACATTGACCGTTTGTCCACAACATTTTCAAGCTGCGCACAGGAAGTGGCCAACTTAAAGCCTCATCTTAAGGAGCTGGGTGTTTCTGAAACCGAAGAAGATTACGAGAATGGTGCTTCAATAGAATGCTTTAAAAGTCTGTCCTCTTTGACTGAACTTGATATACTCAAGTATTGTTTCTACAGAGGAAATAAGAGAGTTAGAAACGTAGATTTGGGTGCTTTACCAGCCAATCTCAAAAAGTTGACTCTAAGCGGAAGTTATTTATCATGGGAACATATGAAGTTTCTTGCCAAGTTACCCAATCTTGAGACCTTAAAGCTGAAAAATTATGCTTTCAAAGGATCATCCTGGGTTCTAACTGATGGGGTATTTGGCCGTCTGAAACAATTACTGATTGACAACACAGATCTAGAGTTCTGGGGAACCGGAAACAATGAGCACTTTCCTTGCCTTGAGGTTCTAGTTCTGAGGTACTGCGTGTCCCTTGAGAAGGTCCCTTACTATTGTTGGAACCCCTATGCCCTTAAGTTAATTGTGCTGCACCATTGTTCTGAATTAGCAGAGGCTTCCGTCCAATTCTTCAAGAAAGAATTTAGAAACACACATGTGGTTGCTCTGAGTGCCAGGTAACGTAAATACTAGTATTTATCTTGAAAAGGTTTAAACATGCAAACTATTTGTTTGTTAATCACCGTTACAATCTGATCTGATCATCTGATGTATAAAACAAACATTGATATTGATTTCTGTGTACAAAATATGTTCCCTTTGGAGACTATTGATGTCTTAGTTACTTATACATGTGGCAGGGACTGAAGCTGCACAAGGAAAACTTCCAGTTGTTGAGCAATATGTGCAATTTTCCAATTTGTCTTGTCATCCCTTGTGGCCAAACATTCAATTGATGGGAATTTGTTGTTGATGTATATAATAATGAGGAGAGTGAGATAAACCTCATTTCATTCTCAAATTTAAGTGTTTTTTTTACATTGTTCAAACCTAATGCTGATTGTTTTCTATGGAATATTGCTGTATATTAGATTTGAAAATTGTTCAGTCCAGTGGCTTGGGATGCCTGCCTGCTTACTTGCTTCATGTCACAATGAAATAAATTTGAAGTGCTGTAAAAAGTTGTTCCATTTGGTAATAACTGCTTTGCTCTGCCTCTTATTCTAATTCTGCCTTTAACTGTAGTTGTTGCTACATTTCAAGCTGAATATCCAATACGCCCCATCATTTTCGTTTGTGTTGATGTGCGATTATTTATTACCGCCCTTATGAATTTAATTACTAATAAAATAACTGGGCTGCTATTTGTAGCTCAGTTTTGCTATTTGTAGCTCAAAAAAATTGATGAAATGACAAAGTTGCCCTTAAAATAGAAAATGTGAAAATGTAATGAAAAATCGGACCCAATGTGCGAAATAAACATAAAAAATCGGACCTAATTTGCGAAAAACTGAGGAAAATTCGCCTGTGTTAGGCGAAATTTCCATGAAATTTCGCCCCACTTATGCGAAATTTCCTGGAAAATTCGCACCACTTATGCGAAATTTCCAGGAAATTTCGCATAAGTGGGACGAAATTTCCATGAAATTTCGCCTAACACAGGCGAAATTTCCTGGGAATTTCGCATAAGTGGTGCGAATTTTCCAGGAAATTTCGCCTGTGTTAGGCGAATTTTGAAGGAAATTTCGCTTTTATATAAGTCTGCAAACCTTACAAAATCATAAGTCATTTCAGATTTTCTAACCAAACTCTCTCAGACCAACGAAACAAATTGTCCAAAAAAATCGCACGTAATGGATGCCGGCGGATCTCAACCACCACAGGCTACGAACACGTTTCATCTACCAGTCGGTGAGATGAGTATACTCCTACACGACGTGTGGGAGATACTTCGTATCCCTGTGGATGGTCCCATGGTTGCTGACATCACTGACAAGTCAGTGCTATGGAGCCTGTGCGTAGATTTGCTTCATGTGTCCGAGAGGGACGCGGATTGGGTGGCGAGCCACAACGATGGTGGCGTTCTAGTGGACTACGTGATCAGGAGGGGGTCAGCTTTAGGTACGGACATGCCGCGAGCTTTGGAGGCTTGGTTGTGGTTGACTATTGGCTCTACTCTTTTTGTGGACAAGAGTGCCAATAGGATTAAACCACAACACCTTGTGCACATTCGGGGACAGTTGCAGACTGTGCATCAGAATGCTTGGGGTACATCTACACTAGCCTACTTGTATAGACATCTAGGTAAGGCTAGTAGAGGATCTTGCAGCGGGATGGCGGGTTGTATGACCCTACTGCAGGCATGGATATACGAGCACTTCCCAGCGTTCAGACCGCATTCAGTGCCGATGCCTGATGATCCCCACACCCCGCGCGCTGCTTTGTGGACCACTGGACCCCGTCAGGCCAGCATTTCCCGACTGCAGAGGTACCGGCATGCCCTTGACCACTTGCGCCCGGAGGAGGTATGTCAACATATATTTGCCGATTTTAGTAATAAAATGTTTATAATAAATTGTAAATATGTAATTGCTGCACATATATGACATTAATTTTATATATTACAGGTGACATGGACCCCGTACGGTCATTTTCCGCACGTCCGCACCCCGATCACCATGTACAGGGGGTTGATCGCATGTGGTGGTGAGGTCGAGCCGTACATGCCAGATAGGTGCGTCCGACAGTTGGGATACGTGCAGGATATCCCAGCCGACATCTTCCTTCCGAAGACGGCGTTTCGGCCGTACAGTGGTGGGTACACTGTGGTTTATGACTTGGCGTTCGCCAAGAGCATATGGCGGGCACCACGTATGGCGTGTATACGTCCCGATGACTTCCAGCCTGCTGACGTTCCCGGCGCGGTCACCCACGATTACCTTACATGGTATCGTCAGCACTCCCACCCATACCTGTTCATCGATGGCCCCCCAGCTGATGATGGTGGAGTTCCGCCGCGAACCAACACTGAATATGTAAGTGTTTCTTCGTTACATAATTTGATTAAGTATAATGTTATATTGTTATCGAATAAGTGAAAGTAATCAATGCAATGTATTGTCTTTGTAGTGGGTCAGCCGGTGGCGAAGTTACGGTGAGGACGCCTTCGAGATCATCAGACGTAGTGGGTTACCCGAGACGGAAGAAATGGAGGCTAGGTTGAGGGCGGAGCTAGATAGATGGCATTTGGCTGGTTGATTGTAGTATATTACTATGTTATTTTGTTATTCTATTTATTTTGTGATACTATGAGGATTCTGATGCGTTATATGTTACATGTTTACTCATTTTTTGTGCACTTATGAAATTAAAATCGGGAAACTAAAAAAAAATATGATGATTATTAACAGAACAATATAATTTTCAAAACAAAGTTAAATGGCTACAAAAAATCATGGTCCACAAATCAAGTCCCAATGGTCCAGCCTATTTTTAAATTCATCTTCTGCTGCAAAACGAGCCATAGCCGCATCACAGTGATGCCTCCACACCAATGCCAATGATGGTACAGGACAATCACCCGTCAAACTGACATGAACGAAATGATTACCACGTACGTGCGCAATGGCTATCTGTCGAGATGGTCTGGCGACACCACGGTGGGGCCGCAAAGGGAGAATGGAGAAACAGCAACCGCGAGCAAGACTGAGGTGGATTACCAAGGCGTTTGCATAATTGGCGATAGCAAACAAATCCGTTGGGGTGCTCATCCAGCCAGCAAAGGGGCATGGTGATGTAAAATGATTCAATCGACCAATTGCCCAAGCAATAGGATCTGCGTTTGCCTCAACTAGAGCCTGTGGTAGACATGCACCGAGGAGGGGGCCGTAAGTATCCTGATGCATGAGAATCTCTCCAATAGACGCAGTTCGTACAGTCTCCCAGTCATTCTCATTGCCATGCAGTCCGAGTGCAACGGCGCGAAATCCGCAATTTCCATCTGACTCCACGTCCGTAATGGCATTGCAGAAAGGATGGACATAATGTGGAATCATGGGGATACTCTCACTGTCCGCTCTACCTACAAATTGGAATATAAACACGTAATAGTAATTTTTGGGCTTATAACAAAAAAAAAAAAAAAAAATAAGGTAACCAATCAATATAAATTCACAAGAAAAAACAAAACATAGATTACCTTCATCGAATGGCAACGATCTTTGAGAAGATCTCCTGGATGAATTACTTCGTCTTAAACCTCTCTCGCGAGCGCTCTGCTCGCGCCGCACGGATTCATGTAATCTTGGTCTACCCCTTGATGTTGACAAAATGGCTGGTTCGAACACACTGGCATTGTCAGTATTGAGGGACTCATTCATCTTGACAATCAGACCTCGCTGCACCACGCGTGGACTATTCTCGAATTGAGGAACGATTTTCTGGCGGAAGTATCTGTTAAAAACAATGAATTACAACAAATTAAAATTATTTGCATAAATGTATGTTAATGAATCAAAATATCATAAAATAAAATACATAAAGTAAATCTTACTGAAGTTCTGCAGATAATGTGTTCGAATCTACTTCAGATGTCTCAATCGTCAACCGCTTCCAGAAATCGTGCACCATTTCCATGGTGATCGTGTCGTGCGATTCCCTCAACTTCCATATGTCACAGGCACAAGGGATCCCATGCGTGGCCTTGCAAACACATCCACATCTCTCGAACAAATCATTACCCAACTTGGTAATCTTTTCAACTTGTTCGCTGATTAACTCCAAACAATAGTGAGAGACATGGCCATTCAATAATTCATACGGGAAACACAACATAGCTGTTGCTTTCTTGGAAATGCATGCCTCAAGGGTTTCCCTAAAATTACATCAATAAAGTCAAAGGTACGTAAATTAAATAAATACCGAAAAAGGCGAATTAATCTAATTAATAAACGTACCTTATCTGTGATAACTGGTAATTGACGTGGTCGTCAATCACCCCAAATAGCGTGTCAAGTGAATGTGTGCCAGCATTCATCCAATCCTTCAGTGCGGCATGCGTACTCTCCACTCTGTTACTGCTAGTATTGCCAAAGTGCAGAATCTTGTTTGTCCAAGCCCTACAAAACATCTCTTTATAGGACAGCCAAGTCCTCTCCAGGTAGACAACAACAGATCCAGCAACTACAGAATAACCACTCTTCAGCCGCTGCAGTAACACTTCATACTCTTCAACTGTTGCCGCATTAACAATTCCCTTCCAAAGCTTTTTTATTGCCTTTTTCCTATCACCCTCACCAACAAGCTTTCTCAACTGATTATCAACATCGCGGTCGATATGCCACAAACACAGCAGGTGGTGTGATCCAGGAAAATGATCCCTTATAGGATCCATCAAACTCATCTCGCGATCAGAAACAATAACGCTAGGTACATTTTCAGCATCCAACAACCCTCTCAATTGTTCAAAAACCCAATCATAACTAATTCTTTTCTCGTCTCTCAAAAGGGCACATGCAATATTAAAATTCTTGTTGGAAGGAGTCATACCTATAATCTGAAAGAGTGGCATCTTGTACTTGTTCGTCTTGTATGTCGCGTCCACCACAATCACCCAATAATATCTGTTCAACAGCTGGATGGAAATTGGATTGGCTATGAATGCATGTGTGATAACACCTGTGACCTCTTCTGTCAAAACTTTTACATAGTAATGCTTCTCCTCGGCGTAATGAACAAATTGCTGCGCAATATTTCTACCCTCGAACTTTGCTCTCCTGTCATCAGCTTTGAGATTGTTTAGCTGCCGCACTGTCACATTATCTTCAGGATACGTCTCGGCAAGATGATTCCTAATCAATTTTGGCTTCATATTTGCATTGTTCAAAGTCCTAGCAACCTCCATTGCGCCAGCACTCATGCGGCTAAGCTGCCTGTGACCCTCTGGATACACTATAGCAGTGTGATTGTGCATTGAAGTCGGACCTGGTGTGACTCTGACCCACCAACCATTATCCTTCACCACCTTGCAATATAACTTGAATCTGCACTTACATCCTCGCCGGCTAGTGTTCTTCCTCTCTTGTGGGAGAGGCCCTTGTTCAACCGGATCTTTGAATCTATTGCAACGATATGTAACTGAGTTTCCATTGTTACCCCACCCCACTTTAATCAGCTCGAAGCGAAATGTAAGAGCCAACTCCGAATAATACGTATATGCTTGTTCTTCAGTTGGAAAAAAATCAGGACACTGAAACTCAAGACTCAAATCCCTCTGAATGTCTGGTAATCCATTTGGATCCTGCGACATTCATCAAATTAATACCAAAAATGAGTAATTACATATACAATTAAAAGATATAAGTTCCAAGGAAAAATCGCATGTAATTGGCGAAGTATCAGGAAAAAATCGCCCAGCTTAGGTGATTTTTTGTGGAAAGTTCGCCAATTGCATGTGAAAATCGGGATAAATTTCGCCTGCAATGTGGGAATTTTGCTGAAAAATTCGCCTGCACTGTGCGAATTTTACAGCAAAATTCGCCTGCACTGTGCGAATTTTTCTGAAAAATTCGCCTGCACTGTGCGAATTTTTCAGAAAAATTCGCCTGCAGTGTGCGAATTTTGCTGAAAAATTCGCCTGCAGTGTGCGAATTTTGCTGAAAAATTCGCCTGCAATGTGCGAATTTTGCTGAAAAATTCGCCTGCACTGTGCGAATTTTTCTGCAAAATTCGCCTGCACTGTGCGAATTTTTCAGCAAAATTCGCCTGCATTGTGCGAATTTTTCAGCAAAATTCGCACATTGCAGGCGAATTTTCCATCAAATTTCGCAAAACATGTGCGATTTTTACACCAGTATGAAAAAAACTATACAAAAGTGTTAAATTCGTACCATATTTGCGTATATTTTGGAGTAGACGCTGTCCCAAATTAACCAAAATATGTGTTCCAATTTGCTTCGACGATTTTGAACGTTTTTTGGAATGATTTCGAATGGTTTTGTTTGATTTTTGAAGGAGTTTTGTCTGTTTTGATATGTATTTTGTATTGCATGAAGTATATACCTTATTCATATGTTAGGGGCAATTTTGTCATTTCACTTTTTTTTTTGAGCTACAAATAGTAAATTTGAGCTACAAATAGTAAGATCCTAAAATAATTATGTGTCAAAAAAGAGATAATATTAATTTAATATTTTTTTTTAAAAAAAAATTATTAAAAGATAATGCGAACTCAGTTCTGTTTCAGCTGTAACCCCATAATGTCGAAATTGCTCCAAGAGCTATTGCCTGAGCCGACCATCACCACCTTCTTCCCCCTACCTACCGCCGCACATTCTTGTTTTCTACCAACAGAAAGACACCTTCCCCTCCCCCTCCCCCGGCAGCTGAACCGAACTCACTCGACTCTCTCTCTCTCTCTCTCTCTCTCTCTCTCTCTCTCCCAGAAAACCCCTTTCGCCTCTCCCCTTCTCACTCTGTTTTCTTCCCCAATCCCAATTCCCCTGCAACCTCAACCCATCAATCTATATAGAAAAGAGAGGTACTAGAATAAGAATCAAAACAAGATGTGATTTGGGGCTGTTTTGGAGACCTCAATAGTCCCAATTTGAGAGCTGCTGGGATTTGTTAAAATTCTCAATGGCGATACATGGTGTCGGAAATCTCGGACTTCCGTCAATCAATCTTCTTAGAGTAACAGGAATGCCAATCTTGCAACAATTGTATCTAGAGGAGCGTCTGCTTCGGATCACGTCAGATAACTGGTGCATCATAAACGATGGAAATAACGACCGCAATATAGTAATGGGAGTTTCTGGGAGACCTGCTCAACTTCTGGAAATCAATTCTATCTTGCAAGACAAGGTTGCAGTTATCCGAAGGCTTACAGGAGGTGGCACTGTTATTGTTGATCATGGCACAGTATTTGTCACCTTCATATGCAACAAGGTTGACCTTCCAGATGTACAACCTTACCCTAAGCCCATCATGTCATGGAGCAGCTTAATTTACAAAGATGTATTTCAAGAAGTTGGAGATTTCAGCCTTCGCGAGAATGATTACGTTTTTGGTAACCACAAATTTGGAGGGAATGCTCAGGCAATTACAAAAACACGGTGGATACACCATACATCTTTCCTGTGGGATTTCGATGTGAAGAACATGGCCTATCTTAAACTTCCAAGCAGAGCGCCTGATTACAGAAAGAAAAGGGATCATCTGGAGTTTTTGTGTCGGTTGAAAGACTATATGCCGGCGAGGAAGAACTTTATTGACAGAACCATTCATGCAGTGGGAAGCCATTTCTCTGTGATACCAATGGAGATTGAGGCTGCTGAATCTTCTACCTCAGGCATTGTATTCAAACCTACATCTTTACTTGTTGCACAGCAAGAACTTGAAGAAGCTCTTTCTGGTTCTCAAAACCCAGTGTGACTGTGTAACCATTTAGATGTATTATCCTGCAAGGAAAAACTCCATTTCCACACTTATTGTCAACTTCTCCGACTTATTTCTACTTGTTTTTTCTCTGTGGTGGCTGCCATTTCACATTTGAGATGAACCTTCCTCAGTTGTTCTAACACGGAAAAGTGTAGGAAACTGAGGGAAATTTCAAGGCAATAACTTGGCATTGCTGTCTTCTTCTTCGTCACATCTTTTCCTTAATGCAACTTCTTTTGGCATTTACTCGTTGACTTCACCCACTAGCATTCGAAGAGTATTCTTCATTTCTGAGTTTCAGGTCCAGGTAACCAAATGAAAACTAGTTTGCTCTTTTTTTCTTTTTTTTAAAAAAAAAAAAAAATATTTTCTGATTTCTTAATGTTCAAGAATAAAGGCATGTTAGCAACCATGTTTTTTCTTAAATGATTCTTTTGGTTCTTGATATGTGAATGTTATATTTTCTCAATTAGAGATTCGGAGAAGGAAGTTAAGATGGCTTATGCTGCTGTCATGTATCTCAGACAACTGTTGGAGGAAGAGTTCATGCAATTTCTGTGCAGTACTCTCGAATTTGAGGAATCAAAGGTTGAAGATTTTCATTTGAGAGTGAAAAATGTCCTCGACAAAATCAAGATTCCTGAGTACATTTCACTACCACATCTGGTGGAACTACAGAAATACTTCAGGCTTCTCGCTCCCACAATTGTTGATGTCGATTTGATAGATGAGGCTGCCCTGTTTGATAAAGTATTGTTAATTGATCGGAATATTTTGAAAAGGATCCCGCAGTTGATGTATCGACTTGATGAAACTAGCTATAGTTTGAAGAATTTCGTGGAGCATCCAAGTTCAGGCATTGTTGCTGGCCATTCATATGGGAATTTGGCACAACAAAGTTGTGGGGAATTAGCAAACAATCTGCTTTCCTTGAATAAGGAATACCAAGAGGTTGTTAGCTTGCTCAATCAGGTGGCAGAAGAAACCATTTCTCTCCATGATAGGCTTGGCATTTTGCTGCTAAAACTCAAGGGTTGTAGTGATCATCCAGCGAGGATTTTGTTAGAAGAAGCTTTGGGCGATGCTGGAGACCAAATTGAAGATTTTTTGACTGGCTACCCCTTCTCGTTGGTTAAGATTGATGTTGGAGCTCTTATGCAGGTCAAGAATATTATTGTTTACTTGTCAGACATTATTGATCAGTTTGAGTCCCATAAATTAATGGATTCGCCCTTAGGTAATGGATCACAATCTAAACCAGAAAGTTCGCTGCGATCACAACTTCAACATCCTCAGGGACAGCTTCAACATTGGAAGCATTTCTTCTGCTTCCGTGCAGGGTATGAAGAGGATGATACTGAAAGTTTGCAGATTCAAAGTCCAAGGATTCAGAAAGATCCCAGAGAGCTATCAAATATTAGTACCGGAAGTATTTCAGAAATCGAAAGTTCAAGGGAACCATCACCAATATCAGAGGAAATTATGATGGGTCTTGATGAAGACATAACCAAAATTGTTGATGAACTTACTAGACCACCATCTAGACTATATGCTGTGACAATTGTTGGAATGGGCGGTATTGGTAAAACTACCCTTGCCAAGAAAGTATTTCATCATCCTAGCATTGTCTATCATTTTCATTTTATAGCATGGATCAATGGCAGATCTAGTACTGAACAAGTACTATCCCATCTTTTGCACTTCATTGCAGAGACCCATAATGAAATAGAGGGACAAGGCAGTGGTCATGGTCATGGCCAAAGCAGTGAAATAAGTGGACAAAGCAGTGAGGAAAAAGGCCAAACCTTGTGGAGAAGTTTGAGGAAAAGAAAGTATTTGATTGTTGTGGATGATTTATGGAGTTTTGATGCTTGGAATGCTATTGAGAGGTATTTCCCCGATGACAGAGTAGGTAGTCGCATATTAATAACCAGTCGTTCCATTGGTTTCCCCATGAATATTCCCAATCACCCTCCTCATTATATGAGACTTCTAGATGAAGATCAAAGTTGGGAAATGCTGGAAAAATTAGCATTTAGGGATGGAAGTTGCCCTGATGAGTTGGTGGCTATTGGAAAGCGAATAGCTAAAAAATGCAGAGGTCTGCGACTAGCAATAGTTGTTACTGCCGGTATCCTCACCAGTTCAAGGTCATACAGCTCTTGGTTAAGTGTTCTGGATAGCTTAAACTCAATAGTATCTGATAATCAAGTGCTCTGTCTAGACATACTCGGTTTAAGTTACAACTACTTGCCTCATCACCTGAAAGCCTGTTTCCTTTTTATGGGGTGTTTCCCTGAAAATTGTGAAATTAATGTACAAAAGTTGATCAATTTATGGATAGCTGAGGGTTTCTTGGACTCCAAATCCTCAAATCCTCCTGAAATGGTTGCAGAGCACTACTTGGAAGATCTAATCCGAAGAAGCTTAGTTTTGGTTGGACAAAGGAGCTTTGACAGGAAAATCAAAACGTGTTCCATTCATGGACTCCTGAGACAGCTGTGCCTGAGAGAAGCTCATAAAGAAAACTTCATGCAAGTTTTTCCAGTGGATGTAACAGACCATGAGTTAGGAAAGAAGCGTCATCTCATTTGCAATTCGATCAATGATGCAGAGCTTCGCCTATTGCCTTCACTTCTTCATCCTCGATCTTTCATTTTGCTCACCCCAGGATTTGATATTTCACAAGGTGTGCTAACTTCCCTATTGTCTGGCTATAAATGGCTGAGGGTACTGGACATATATTTTCTGCCTTTGGATGCTTTCCCAAAGGAAATATTGGACTTGGTGAATTTAAGGTATCTTGCCCTCAACATTAGTTATGTTCTTGATGCTTCAATATCTCGGCTTTGGAAACTTCAAACCTTAGTCGTCTATGGTCCATGGATCCCCATGGTAGGCCGGGATTCAGAATATTCACCAACTCTGTTCTTGGATTATTGGAGAATGCCATGGTTGAGGAATGTGAGTTTTAGGGTGCCCAGTTGTTTTAGATATTGCGACCTTCCTCAGCAATTACAGGATGGTTATCCTGTTCCAAGTAACCTACAAACGTTATCCACAATAACATTTTCCAGCTGTAGAGAGGAAGCTTTCTTCTTAATGCCCAAGCTTAAGAAACTTGGGATTTATGAAACCAAAGAAGATTATGAGAAGGGTGAAGTTACAAGATGCTTTCAAAATCTGCCGTCCTTGGTTGAACTTGAAATATTGAAATGCTCCTTCTACAGAGCAAATAAAGAAGAAGCAAGAAGTTGTCTAGACCTGAATCTTTTACCGGTTAACCTCAAAAAGTTAACTTTGTGTAGGAGTTGTTTATCCTGGGATAAAATGGAGATGATTGCCTCGTTACCCAATCTTGAGACCTTGAAACTCAAAGATTATGCTTTCCGAGGAGAAGAGTGGGTGATAACTGAGGCGATATTTGCCCGTCTGAAGCAACTGCTCATTGAAAAGACCGACCTGGAGTACTGGGAAACCGACAGCCATAACTTTCCATGCCTTGAGCGCCTAGTTCTGAGGTCGTGCAAGTCCCTTCACCAGATCCCTTTTGAGGCATTTACTGCCCTGGAGCTAGTTGATGTGCACAACTGTAATGAATCAGCAGAGAACTCCGCCAAAGAATTCCAACAACAGTACGGTAGCCTGAACGTTGCTGCGACAAACAGGTGTGCTAAACATCCATCTAGAACTAATAACTATATTCTTGTATAATTCGGCAATTCACAATTGACTAGTTTTCATAAATTTTCAGACTTTGTTGCATTATGGATCATGTGGATTGCTTGTGTTTAACCAGATACTTTGTTTCAGGGTTAACGCGGTGGAGAAAGGTGGGCAATCAATGGAATACGAGTACTGAAGCAGTCAGGTATTTCCCACCGTGCATGGAAGCTGCTCTCAGTTCACTTCTTGTTCTTCTTTTGTGTTCATTTGACACTATGCTGCAGTCTGCAATTCTTGTTCTCAACTTAAGACGACCCCATCAAACAATGTCTTTTGTAGGTGATGATGATGATGCAAAGATTTTGTCTGTATTAGGTTTCTTATCTTTTGTACATGGCCCCTTCCATCCGAATGACCAATATGTACACTGCCTTGGGATATATTTTCACAATTGTCGAGAAAAAACAAATGAACCTGACCCTGTTACGTGTTTATTTGCCATGAAAAATCTGAGCTTTGTGGCCATGCCACCCAAACTTCAGGTGCTCGAGCTGAGAACTTTGCTTATGAGTGAGCGCCAACATTAGTACTTGTTGATTGAGAAGACAATCTCAGCCCATTGGAAGTCACTTTTGGGGGCGTTCAGAATTGAAGCCGAAGAAATTGGTTATGTGGAGCGAATTGAGTTCCACTATTTACTGTACCAAACCTATATATTTGGTTTCTTTGCTAATAAGTCTGAAGAACAGATTGAAGGCTTTGATGATGTTGTATGGAAGTTGTTAATAAGTTAAAAATACTCTCGGTTTTAGATGTCTCATTTGCAGATATGGGTTGTATCTGAACCTTTAAAGACTAATGTAGACGCACACACTTTGATCCAAATCTTCTTGTGTGTTTCAGTAGCCATTTTTCCCTCATGATTTTAGCTGTGTGCTTTTGTCGACTACTATTTGCCTGTAGGACTGTTTTGGGAAGTGCAATATACTATTTTTATTCTGTGGAAGTGTCGAAGAAGTTGCAGAGACGACTTTGGCTTTGTATAGGTCAATGAATAAGAAGACCGGACGACTTTGCACGAGAGTGGACTTTCTTTATACTGAAGTTTTTTAACCTTGTTACCGCAGATTAAGAACTTGAACATTGACCTTGAGGTTGAGTTGTTTGTCAACTTATCCCAAAGTAGCTCCAAACTGCAGAACGTAGAAATGTTTAGTTAGATCTCTGAAACCGTCGCTGATTGACACTGATATTGGCTCCTGGTGGATATAACTTGAATGGCGCTCTGGACGAGTGCTGACAGCCAGCAGCAGCACGTTTGAGTTTTGATTTTCAGGATCAGGTACTATTATTTATTCTTTTGTGATTAATATACCCTGCAGGTTTTAGCATATCGATATAGTGATCTCTTCTACTGTGCATATAGATATTAGATAGATAGCCAATTCTTTTTAACTTACTTTTCATCACCGGACAATGGGTTTTAATAAGCTAACTTGATAATTCCTGTTATTTTGGGATTTGTGATATAGGTTTGTGAATTTTGTTAATTAAGAAATTCATCGAAGGGTTGATGGCGCATGCTGCACTGGTATACCTCATCCATCTGGTGGACAAGGAGCTGATACAATTTGCATATTCAGTTCTTGAAATTGAGGGAGAAAAGGCCAGACTTTTTCTTCTCGAAGCTAAGAACGTCCTCAATGAATTGAGCAAATTCAGGAGTTCGGGAGATGTTCCATATTCCTATGTGATGGCACTGAGAAAAGGGTTGGAACCTTTAGCACTCACAATCAATGAAGTTAAGGGCGAGTTTCCAGAAATGAACCACTATAGTCGACAGATTTTGGGCAATTATTCTGAGTTTGAACTCAAAATCGGCAATTTTGAGTTTGAACTGGATGGGATGATCTTGAGTTTGGAGAATTTCCTGCAAAAATTAGATGAACAAGTGGGTAGCCATTCAGGTCCCACTCTAACACAACAACAGGAGTTAGGAAAAGATCTGCTTGTTGGCTGTGAGGAATTCAGCAAGACCATTGGATACTTAGATGAATTGTTAGTGAAAGCCGTATCTATAAATTCCAGAGCCGGCAGTTTGCTGGAAGAACTCCAAGGTTATGATGAAGCTGAGTTGAATCGAATAAAAAGAGCAGCAGAAAGAACAGGAGACTCTATTGAAGAGTTGAATATGGCCGAGTTTGGGAAGACGGATGTTATCAAAGATTCATTATTTGTTAGAAGACATCGACCAATTGTTGGCCAACTCTTCGCCTTTCCGTGTCTCGTCAAGGCTCTCAAGGAGGTTGTTGTGTGCGGTAAGGCTTTAAAAATTGCAAATATGTTAATTTCTTATTTTGAAAAAACATTCTTTTTCTTCATAAATATTATTATATATTTTTTTGAGCGCCCACTCCCCACACCCCTCTTGTTATAAACATTATTATATTATAAGTTATAATTTACATAATTAAATTATTCATATTTATAAAATTGATAAAATAATACATACATTCATTTGTTTAATACAATTATTGTAAATTTAGTTTTAAAATTAAATTATTTTTAGTATGTTATTTTGCCTATAAAAGACTTGCATAGAATTCGATATATTAGTCACCGATGGTCTTAGTCTTAGGCGGAAATTATAAAATTTTAGATTTTACATCATCATTGATTTCAATGAAAAACGTTCCACCATAAATATATAAATATTATTTTATTGGGAGTAATTTTACTTTAGAGAAATTGTTTACATTCCTAGAAGTAATGATAAGTAATTATAAATTTTCATTAACCTCAAAGCTTTGAACTCTTGAAGTTTTCAACTCTTTTTAATAATTATTTTTTGGTTTTTTTTTTTTTTTGATATAAAGATGTGGTGTGCCTAATTACAGAACAGTATTTGGATGGTAGTATATAACATTCCTTCATTTATTATTTTTTGGTTAATAAATTATGTTTTCAAATAGTTTTTTTTTTTTTAATTTTCGAAAAACTAATAACTAAAATTATTGGTTCTGGTTTATGACAATTTATATTATGTTCCTACAGCAAGCGAAAAGGTTACGGAAAAGGGTCCTTCTGTTTCCTGATGCAGAGGAAGCGGAGATTTGGCCTGATATTGGGGACGACATAAGAGATATGATTGATAAACTCATTCGATCATCTTCCCAACTAACCATTCTCTCAATTTTGGATACGGATACGGAACCCGCCATTGGTAAAACTACTGTCGCTGAACAAGTTTATTCTCACCCAATTCTGAGACGTCTCTTTAACTTTCGTGCAAAAGTCAATACACCATCAAGTATTGACTCATTCTTATCCCATCTTTTGCACTCCTTCGCTCCAAATCTTGAAGAAATTCATGGCCAGTGCAGCGAGGATAAAGGTCAATTACTGCACAACACACTAAAAGGAAAAAAGTATCTGGTTGTTGTTGATGGTTTACAGAATCTTGAGATATGGGACTCTGTCCAGATATATTTTCCAGACGATAAGGTGGGTAGCATAGTTTTACTGACTACCCATTGGAACCTTGCAAATACAAGTACTGAAAGTTCAGGGAACTCGTCACTTGAACGACAGCATATTGCCGTGGGTTTTGAGGAAGAGACAAGTCTAATAATTGAAGAACTTACAAGACCACCAACACGATTATCAATCGTGACTATAGTAGGGATGGGCGGCATTGGTAAAACTACTCTTGCCAAAAAAGTTTTTCAACACCCTGATATTCAAGCACACTTTCATTGTCTTGCATGGGTCAATAACGTCTCAAGAATGGATCAAGTATTGTCAGATCTTTTGCACGACATTGAAGCTCTGTCCGAAGATGCAATTCAGGAAGAGAGCAGCAATGATAAAGGTGAACGCTTGTACAGAAGTCTCAAAGGAAGAAGATATCTTATTGTGGTGGATGGTTTATGGAATTTTGAGGCCTGGGATGCTGCTCAGAGGTATTTACCTGACGACATTAACGGTAGTCGGATATTAATAACCACTCGTGTCACACAATTTCTCACTACTCCCAGCATAAAAAAGAACCCTCCTCATTTTATGACACCTCTAGACAGACATCAAAGCTGGGAATTGTTAGAAAAGTTGGTGTTCCCCCATGAAAGCTGCCCTACTGAACTGGTGGATGTTGGAAAGCGAATTGCTGCAAAATGTGGAGGATTACCTCTGGCCATTGTTGTCATTGCAGGTATTCTTAGAAGCATACCAGGGTCAATGAACTCCTGGTGCAGTATTATGTTTGGGGTAACTTCAATCTTATCTACTGATGCTGAGCCGTGTCTAAACACAATTGCCCTGAGTTACAATTACCTGCCTCACGAATATAAAGCCTGCTTCCTGTACTTGGGGGCTTTCCCTTCCAACTTTCCCATTGAGGTTCCAAAGTTACTCAATTTATGGATAGCCAATGATTTCTTTCTCTCCAACCACCCAGAAAGTGAGGCAGAGAAATGCTTGGAAGATCTCATTAATAGAAGTTTAGTTTGGGTTGCAAAGAGAAGTTTTGATGGAAAAGTGAACAGGGTCGTCATTCATGACCTTGTACGACAGTTATGCTTGAAAGAAGCTCAAAAGGAGAACTTCATGCATGTTTTAGAGGCAAATGCCAAAGTCGACTGTTCAGAGAAACCTCGTCATCTCATTTTCAATTCCGAAAGTTTGGATGACTTCCAATTATTGCCTCCAATTCCCCATCTTCATTCTTTCATATGGCTGAATCTTGGTTCTGGTTTCACACCTGGTATGATACTTCTCCAATTGTCAGCCTTTAAATGGCTGAGGGTGCTGGATATATATTTCTTGCCTTTCGATAGTTTTCCAGTTCAATTGCTGAACTTGGTTAAATTAAGGTATCTTGCACTGAATGTGACTTATGAGCTTGATGCATCCTTATCTCAGTTTTCGCTACTTGAGACTTTACTGGTCTATGGTCCTTGGGTCTCTAGTGGGAACGGTGATGGAAACCCAATTCTGCTTTTGGAATTCTGGAAAATGCCATGGCTGAGGAACGTTATTGTTAAGGTGCCCAGTTGTTTAAAATATCCTAACCCTCTCCAACCACTGTTAGATAGTCCACAGGGACCAAGTAACCTGCAAATTTTATCCACAATCACATTTTCCAGCTGCACCAAGGCAGTCTTGCTTCTAATGCCCAATCTTAAGAAGCTAACTGTTTGTGAAACCAAAGAAGATTTTGAGAATCGTGAGGTGAAAAAATGCTTTCGCAGACTGTCTTGCTTAACTAAACTCGAAACTTTGAAGTGTTCCTTCTACAAAGAAAATGGAGAAGCAGGAAGTTTAGATTGGGTTCTTCTGCCTGCCAATCTAAAAAAGTTGAGCTTGAATGGGAGTCGTTTGTCATGGGATAAAATGAAGTTTCTTGCCTCGTTACCCAGACTTGAGACCTTGAAACTGAAAAACTATGCTTTCCAAGGACCAGAATGGGTGGTTACTGAAGAGGTATTTGATTCTCTGAAACAATTGCTGATTGACACCACAGATTTAGTGAAGTGGGAAGTTGAAAGTACCGATCAGTTCCCAAGGCTTGAACGCCTAGTTCTGAAGTCTTGCAAGTTCCTTGAGAAGATCCCTTTGGATATTATCCTTGACGTAATTGAGCTGCATCACTGTAGTGAATCAGCAAAGAATTCAGCTCTAAAGTTCGAAAAGGAATATGGAAATCCAAATGTTGTTACCGTAGGTTACAAGTGATCCAACTACACTGCTCAAAGGATTCAACCCACGTTGTTTCTTTTACCTCATTATCTTTTGATGATGTTTGTTTCTTTCACCTCATTTCCGTTGCATCTCTTGATGATGTTTGTTGTTAAGTTTGATGAACCTCTTCGTTCCCTTGGCATTTTACATTAATACATTAATGAATGGTTACTTGAACAGATAGTAGCAGTCAATTATCATGATATGTCTTCTGTTTTGGAATGCGCTAAGTCCCAATTGCATTTCAAAATAATAACCACCTCCATAGCATAAAAATAATGTCAGGAAATCAAGAAAATGAAAAGTACAAATATCAGAAGCTTTCTTAAAAATGGAGGTTAAGATGCTCCAGGTTTAACATAACCCATATACTACTGTCCATTCTCAGTGTTCTTCAGAAGCTCTCCATTGTCGAAACAGACAATTAGCTATCTAACACAAAACTACAGATTCAATATCCATAGGGTATTTGAATGACCTATAATATCTTATTTCATGTGAATTTTTGTATATATATTTTTTAAATTATAAAATTTATATTTGAATTATGTATAGTTATATTAATGATAATTTTTGAAGATAAAAATAATAAATATTAATATTGAGAGAATTTAAAATATATTGTTTGAATCAAAACCAAGGTCTAAAACCCAATATTAGGCCTTAGTGCGTTTCAGTAGCCATTTGCCCATAGGACTGTTTTAGGAAGTGCAATATACTATCGTTATTCTGTGGAAGTGTCGAAGAAGTTGCAGAGACGACTTTCGCTCTGTTTAGGTCAATGAATAAGAAGACCGGACGAGCTTGCACGAGAGTGGACTTTTTTATACTGGAGTTTTTTTACCTTGTTACCGCAGATTAAGACCTTCAACATTGACCTTGTGGCTTGAGTTGTTTGTCAACTTATCCCAGAGTAGCTCCAAACTCCATAACGAAGAAATGTTTAGTTAGATCTCTGAAATCGTTGCTGATTGACCGAACCGGCAGAAGATACCTCCTGCTGCAGTTACCAAAGACTGTGTTCACACTGATTCTGGACGAGTGCTTACAGCCACCACCAGCAGCAGCAGCAGCATCCTTGAGTTTGATTTTCAGGATCAGGTACTATTCTTTTGGGATTAATATATCCTACGGATATGGTGATCTCTTCTAATGTGCATAAATACTTAGATAGATAGTCAATTCGTTTTGACTTATTTTCATCATCGAAAAATGGTTTCTTAATTAGCTAACTTGATAATTCCTGTTATTTTGGGATTTGCAATATAGGTTTGTGAATTTTGTTAATTAAGAAATTCATCGGAGGGTTAATGGCGCATGCTGCATTGGTATACCTCATCCATCTGGTCGACAGGGAGCTGATACAATTTGCATATACAGTTGTTGAGGTAGAAAAGGCCATAGTTTTTCTTATCGAAGCTAATAAATTCCTCAATGAATTGAGTTCGAGAGATCATCTACTAAGAAAAGGGTTCGAACCTCTAGCGCTCACAATCAATGAAGTTTTCATTAAGGGCGAGTTTCCAGAAACGTACCACTATAGTCGAGAGATTTTGACCAAAATCAGTAATATTAAGAATGAACTCCATATGATGATCTTCAGATTGAAGAATTTCCTGCAAGAATTAGATGAACTAGTGGGTAGCCATTCAGCTCCCTATCTAACACAACAACAGCGGGAGTTGGGAAACGATCTGCTTGTCCGCTGTGTGGAATTCAGTAAGGCCATTGGATCCTTTTATGGATCCTTTTATGGATTGGTAGAGAAAGCCAAATTTATAAATTTCAGAGCCGGCAGTTTGCTTAAAGAACTCAAAGGTTATGATCAAACTATGTTGAATCGCATAAAAACTGCTGCAGAAACAGCTGGAGACTCTATTAAAGAGTTCTTGAATATGACCGAGTTTGGGAAGAAGGATGTTATGAAAGACAATTTGATTCATAATTTGTTGGAAGACATCGGCCGATTGTTGGTCAACTCTTCGCCTTTCCCTGTCCCACAAAGACGGTCGTTATGGCCCTCATCTGAATGGGGGGTTGAGGTAAGGCTTTAAAGAAAATGCAAATATGTTAATTTCTATTTTTTTTAAAAACACATTCTTTTTTTCATAAACATTAGATTATAATTTACATAATTGAATTATTCATATTATAAAATAGATAAATAATACATACCTACATTTATTAATACATGTTGTTTTAAAATTAAATTATTTTTATAAAACTAAATAATATGTTATTTTGCCTATAAAAGGCTTGCATAGAATTCGATATTACTCACCGATGCAATTAGGCTCAGCTCTTAGGCGCAAATTATAAAATTTTAGATTTTACATCATCATTGATTTCAATGAAAGACATTCCACCATAAATATATAAATATTAATTTATTGGCAGTAATTTTACTATAGAAAAATTATTTATATTCCTAGAATTAATGAATTTTTTTTTTGAGAATATAAATAATGAATAATTAAGAAATTGATGAGTATAAATTTTCATTAAACTCTCAAAGCTTTGAACTCTTAAAGTCTTCAACTATTTTTAATAATTATTTTTTGGTTAATAAATTATGTTTTAATTAAGTTTTTTAAGAAACAAATAACTAAATTATTGGTTTACTGTGCCACTGCCAATAGGTAGCAGGCAGTAATGGAACACTAGGTATCAGTCCACGTCCTGATGCAGTGGAAGGGGAGATTTGGCCGGACCTTGACGACGACGACGACATGAGCTATATGATTAAAAAACTCACCGGATCACCGTCTGAACTAACCATTCTCACTATTTTGGATGGGGAAGTCGCCATTGGTAAAACTACTCTCGCGGAACAAGTTTATTCTCACCCAATTATGAGACATCACTTTAAATTTCGTGCAAAAGCCCATAGACCATCAAGTATTGATTCATTACTATCTCGCCTTTTAATCTCCTTCCTTCCACCTCTTGAAGAAATTGAATGGCACAGCAGCGAGGATGATAAAGGTAAATTACTGCACAGCACTCTAAAAGGAAAAAAGTATCTGGTTGTTGTTGATGGTTTACAGAATCTGGAGATATGGGACTCTGTCCGGAGATATTTTCCTGACGATGACGTGGGTAGCAGAGTTTTACTGAGTACCCTTTGGAACCCTGCAAGTACAATCTGGAGCCCTGAAAATACTATTTGGAAACCTCAAAGTTCAGGGAATTCGTCACTAGAACGAGAGCATGTTGCGGTGTGTCTTGAAGAAGAGACAAGGGTAATAATTGATGAAATTATTAGATCCCCAACTCCATTATCAATCGTGACAATAGTTGGGATGGGTGGCATTGGTAAAACTACTCTCGCCAAAAAAGTTTTTCATCACCCTGATATTCAATACCACTTTCATTCTCTTGCATGGCTCAATAATGTCTCTAGAATGGATCAAGTACTGTCCGATCTTTTGCAGGACATTAAAGCTCTGTCCGAAGATCCAATTCAGGGGGAGAGCAGCATCGATAAAGGTGAACGCTTGTACAGAAGGCTCAAAGGAAGAAGATATCTAATTGTGGTGGATGGTTTATGGAATTTTGAAGCCTGGGATGCTGCCCAGAGGTATCTTCCTGACGACAATGTCGGTAGTCGGATATTAATAACCACTCATGTCGCAGAATTTCTAACCAGAACCAGCATTCCCAAGAACCCTCCTCATTATATGACACCTCTAGGCAAACATCAAAGCTGGGAATTGTTAGAAAAGTTGGTGTTCCGCCATGAAAGCTGCCCTATCGAACTGGTGGATGTTGGAAAGCGAATAGCTGAAAGATGTGGAGGACTACCCCTGGCCATTGCTGTGATTGCAGGAATTCTTAGTAGCATACCAGGGTCAACCAACTCCTGGTGGAGTATTATGGTTGGGGTAACTTCAATCTTATCTACTGATTCTGAGCGGTGTCTAGACACAATTGCCCTGAGTTACAATTACCTGCCTCATGAATTCAAAGCCTGTTTCCTGTACTTGGGGGCTTTCCCTTCCAACTTTTCCATTGAGGTACGAAAGTTACTCAATTTATGGATAGCCAATGATTTCTTTCTCCCCAACCACCCAGAAAGTGAGGCAGAGAAATGCTTGGAAGATCTCATTTACAGAAGTTTAGTTTGGGTTGGAAAAAGAAGTTTTGATGGAAAAGTGAAAACGGTCGTCATTCACGATGTTCTACAACAGTTATGCCTTAGAGAAGCTCAAAAGGAGAATTTCATGCATGTTTTAGAGGGGAATGCCAAAGTCGACTGTTTAGAGAAATCTCATCATCTCATATTCAATTCCGAAAGTTTGGATGACTTCCAGTTATTGCCTCAAAATCTCAATCTTCGTTCTTTCATATTGGCTGAATCTTGGCTCTGGTTTTACACCTGATATGGTACTTCTACAATTGTCACAATTGTCAGACTTTAAAAGGCTGAGGGTGCTGGATATATATTTTTTGCCTTTTGATAGTTTTCCAGTTTTATTGCTGAATTTGGTTAACTTAAGGTATCTTGCACTGAATGTGACTTATGAGCTTGATGCATCCCTATCTCAGTTTTTGCAACTTCAGACTTTACTAGTCTATGGTCCTTGGGTCTCTAGTGGGAACGGTGATGGAAACCCTACTCTGCTTTTGGAATTCTGGAAAATGCCATGGCTAAGGAACGTTATTGTGAAGGTGCCCAGTTGTTTAAAATATCTTTACCCTCTCCAACCACTGATAGATAGTCCACGGGGACCAAGTAACCTGCAAATTTTATCCACAGTCACATTTTCCAGCTGCACCAAGGAACTCTTGCTTTTAATGCCCAATCTTAAGAAGCTAGCTGTTTCTGAAACCAAACAAGATTTCGAGAATGGTGTGTTGAATAAATGCTTTCACAATCTGTCTTTGTTGACTGAACTCGAGACCTTGAAGTGTTCCTTCTACAAAGGAAATGAAGAAGCAGGAAGTTTAGATTGGGGTATGCTGCCAGCCAATCTAAAGAAGTTGAGCTTGAATGGGAGTTGTTTGTCATGGGATCAAATGAAGTTGCTTGCCTTGTTACCCAGACTTGAGACCTTGAAATTGAAAAACTATGCTTTCCGTGGACCAGAGTGGGTGGTAACTGAAGAGGTATTTGGTAGTCTGAAACAATTGATGATTGACAACACAGATTTAGTGAACTGGGAAGTTGAAAGTACCGATCAGTTCCCAAGGCTTGAATGCCTAGTTCTGAAGTCTTGCAGGTTCCTTGAGAAGATCCCTTTGGGTATTGGGGAAATCAGTAGCCTTGAGGTAATTGAGCTGCATCACTCTAGTGAATCAGCTAAGAATTCAGCTCTAGAGTTGGAAGAGGAATATGGAAATTCAAAGGTTGTTACCGTAGGTTACAAGTGATCCAACTACACTGTTTGTTTCTTTGACCTCATTTCCGTTGCATCTCTTGATGATGTTTGTAGTTAAGTTTGATGAATCTCTTCGTTCCCTTGGCATTTTACATTAATGCATTGTTGTATATTGTTATCTGTGTTAAGGGTTACTACTTGAACAGAGGGTAACAGTCAATTATTATGATGTGTTTTCAGCTTTGGAATGCGCTACGATTTGTTAAGAGATTGAAGTTTGTACTTCTCTTTTCAAGTTCTTCGTTCAAATGCTAAAGACCACAATGAGACAGGCACAAAATAACAGTGGTCGAAGAGGATGAGGATACCTTAAAACAACCTGCCCAGAATTTGAGCTTTTGTAACTGAATTTACGCCAAGGTTTAGTCCTACAATAGGATCTAAGATTATGCCTCATGGACAACCACTTCCAAAGCTTTTAAAGGGGTAAAAGGGACAAATGGATGATAACATTTGCGTACGGCGGTGAAGTTAGGGTTTCGAGTCTCATTAAATAGGGGAGAGAAAGATAAGGCCCTATAAACTGCAGAAATGAGTATTGGATACTCTACAAATAGAGGCCCGACACATAAAATACTTGGGCTTGCATTCCGTTTGATGTCTAAAACAAGAGATGCTTTAAGTCTAGTCCAATCCATAACTTATGGATCTGGACTGAAAAACTGAAATCCAAATTCCTTATGTGTCTCTTCTTTTTTCTCAAATTTTATATTTTTTTACTTTTTTATTTTCTCACAAATTATCATTTTTTTTTCTTGTTTATCTTTCACATAAATTTGAACACTTATCTAATTTTAGTATCGGGTATAACTTTTTCTTTGCTTCTAATCCTCTCAATCACCCCATGCACTTGACTTTAAAATTAATTTAGTTGCATTTGCAGATGGATACACGATGAGTGATAAAAGCCTATAAATTACATTTTTAATTGTTATAATTTTATTATTTTATGATTTAATTTAATTATTTTTATATATTTTTTTTGGTGTTAGAACTAGAAATTGAAGATTACATTTATTTTTGGCAATTTAACACGATCGTCGATCAGGGACCAACTTACAAGATTGAAAGAAAGTTTGGAGTCAAAACTGATAAGGGCATAAATTAAGGACCAATTCTGAAATTTATGGAGAGTTTACTAAAAACCTAGTCGCTCATTCTTCGTCCAATTGAAACCGCCGCCTGGAAAGCCTTCTTCCAAAATTTTTTGTCGCCGGCAGAACAGAAAGGAAGGAGCTCCTTCCTTCCCAATAAGCCGCAACACACCCATTTCCGAATTTGCAGTGCTAGCCGAGAGAAAGAAAAAAAAGAGAAAAAGGAAAGCAAGCCTTCGCCTTCCCTAAAATAATGGCTGCCTCCACCCGATCGAGAGAAAAAAATGGAAGATTTCTTCCTCCCAATTTGGGCCGTTGCCACCGCAAGAAAAAAAAGATTCTTTTTCCTTCCCGTGTTGCTGCTGCCGTTTCTCTTCCTTCCCAAATAAAAGGAAAGATTTCCTTCTCCTTCCCGATTTGAAGCTGATCCACGAACAAAAGAAAAAAAAAAAAAAAAAAAAAGAAAGGGAAATGTTTCTTCTTCCCAAATCGGAGCTGTCATGTGTCTTTCCAAACCCAAAACGGAACCTCTCTGTTTCCTAAAGCTACTGAACCAGCAATAATAAAAGGAGGGGAAGGAGAACAGAGAGAGTACGTAAAATTTTGTGAAAGTGGGAGTATGATGGTGGTAACGAATGACAGTGATAAATTAGTAAAAATAAAATGTTTATTGTACATATAAAAAGAAATACACGTTTTTCTATTTATATATATCAACATAACTAAAATGATAGAATTGGAAGTTAATGAAAAAAATAGACTGTAACAAGTAAAAAGTGGGTGACGAATAGCAATCCACTTTCTTAATTATTTAGCAATTATGCTTTAATTATTTATTGTGGGGTTTTATTTGGAAAAACAAGTTGTGGGCCAGAGGTTTAGGGGGAGGTTTGCGTTTTATTGGGGTTTTGGCACGATTCTCTGGAATATCATCGGAGACTCAATTTTGGGAGGCTGTACACGTTTTTGGCACCATTCTGGACACAGACTTTGAGGGCAACGTTTTTTGGCAACAAGCAGAGGGGCGGCAGCTTTGGATTGCTGGGTTCTTCAAGGACTTGCGTGCTCAGGCCAATTAGTACTTTTCTTTTCCCTACTTTAATTAATTATTCTAATTATGAATTTTGTTATAGATTTTGGTCGTGTTTCAATTAGGTGTAACTAATTCTTTACTCTAGACAAATGAATTAAACCCCTCGATGTCGATTAAATTGTGAGATCGAATTGTTTTTAATTTCAATTAATTCATGGTTAATTATTTATTGTCGTGTTTTGTCTTGTGGATTATCTAGCACTGTTTGGATAACTGTAGCATGTAAACTTTCCTAGGTAGTTTAATTAACTCGAATACCGCAAATTATATCCTGTACATAGAGATACATGTACCTAATAATACATCACCACTCTTACTATAAGAGAGTGAGATACATACTATTCTCTTCTTCTTCTTCTCCAAAAACCCAGTTCCTTCTTTTTCAAAAATCACTTCTTCTTCTTAAAAATCAGTTATTTTTCTTCGCCGTACTCCATTCGAAACCGCATTTAATCAAAATTTTCATTCAAACACAGATTTAACGGAGATCGACAATTATATTTTCTGACGAACAACACCAAATACAACGGAAAAATAACTTATTCTTAAAAAATCACTTCTTCCTGTTCAAAAATATCTTCTTCTTCAAAAATATCTTCTTCTTTTTCAAAAATAACTTATTTTTCTTAAAAAATCACCACATCATAAAGTATGAACTGTATTTGATGGATTTACGGAACCTTATTTTCGCGATTTGATGTTGAGTAATGTATTAATGATGTTATATTCATGTTTTCTTATTCAAATAATGCTCTGTTACTCCGAAATATGATATATAAATGGCTTCCGTGAGGTATTGACACTTTTATGTGAAATGAGTTGCTTCTGATTCTTCCCCGGACTTGGTAGAACGCGTTATGGGACGTAACAAGACGTTGCGGGACGTTGCCGGACGTATCTCGACGTGGTGCTAGTTTTTTCGGACGTAGCGAGACGTGGTAGACTATGTTCTGTGAAAAAATCAGCTTAAATACACATGCATGGATGTAGACGTTTCAGGACGTGGTGCTAGTTGTTTTTGACGTGGTTCTAGTGTTATGAGACTTGGTGGACTGTCTTTGTGAAAAAAATCAGCTTAAATTCAGATGCATGGATGGATGTAGACGTTTCAGGACGTGATGCTAGTTGTTCTTGACGTGGTTCTAGTGTTAGGAGACGTTGTGGAAGGTGTAATGTGAAAATTCCGCTTAAATTCACATGCTTGAATGTAGACGTTGCAACAGTTATTTTTTGGACATGCAGTGACGTTGCGGCAGTATTAGGAGACATTGTAGAAGGTGTTATGTGAAAAATTCACCACATGCATGGATGTAGACGTTCGGGCATTTGTTTTTTGGACGTGCAGGGACGTTGCGGCGTGTTAGGAGACTTTGTGGAATGTGCAATCTATGAAGTTGTATTGCACGGATGGTTTAAGAGGGCATAACTCCACACTCGATTGTCCAATTTGGACGCGCGAGTAGTCGATTTGATGGTTCTCGACGAGATCTACGCAATGTACAAAGCAGACGGACATTTGGAGATGGCTCAAATATTGAAAAATGTGTGGTTTTGGATGAAAACTTTAAATGGTCATAACTTTGCACTCGGTGGTCCGTTTTAGACGAATTTTTTTTTGATTTCGTATAACTTTTCTAGATCTATCTATCTGCAAACTGCCGAAGGTGGTTGGGCCACTCGAAACTCTAAAAAATGCCATATTTTAAAAGATACGAAAGATTTTTAACAATTTCAAGGGTTTTTCGAATTTTCGATGAAACATTTGACATATATAAAAAATAGTTTTTTACGATTTGCCTGCATAAAAACCTTGTTCCTCCGAGGTTCTACTGAAGAGAATAAAACTAATCACGTGGTACGTAAGTTAACCTATTGAAAAGAATAAATAATCAAGTGCAATTAAACCAAGTTGCTTAATTGTAGTTGAACTGAGTCATTGACTATCATGATCTAGGTTCTAGGAGGTTTCAGAATTGATCATTGATTAAAGATACAATTAACGGAGGTTCCTTAATTGCTGGCTCAAATTAATAGGACTGAATTGTTAGGAGGTTCCAACAATGAAAAATGGTGTAACCATTAGGTAATTGATACATTCTTGCATTGAGGATCGATTAGTTGCATCGAGATAGTCTGATTCCCTTGACTAGAGTTTTCCCGAATTTGATTTTAACAATTTGTTTAATTTTTGATCTTTAATTTTAATTGCATTTTCTTATTAATTTTAATTCAAGAAAACCCCTCTTTGGTTACGTACTCTTGACTAAATTGATTTCACTCCGGTGCTCCCTGTGGAGACGATCCTACTCACACTATACTATTAGAAAAACTTGTAGAGTATGTTTTTATTTTTGATTGGTCTGACAACCCATCATATTAATACAAAAAAGTGGATAAAAAAGAAAAACAAAAACAAAACCTGTCTTTACTACCTATAACAAAGAAAGACTTGCAAACCTTTTTACCCTTATTATTTTATACTCCTCCATCCCATATTAATAGTTATATTTTACTTTCAACAAATAAATTAATATAACTATGCATAATTATTTTATATAGTTTATAACTAAAATGTAAAGTTACATCTGACAAAATTATATTTATAATATGAGTCTTAATTTAATCAAAATGAATCAAAATTATATTTATAATATGAGTCTTAATTCATCTACTCCCTTCCTTTTTTTTTTTTTTGTTGTCGTTCTAGACATTTTATACTTTACATATTTAGATGTCGTTTGAAAATTACAATACAATTGTTACCATTCTTTTCCTATTCTACCCTTATAATAATGTCTATCCCAATGTAATTTTTTATTCCCGACAAAAAGTTACGGAGAGTAATTAACAGAGATTTTCAATGCATCTTTTAACAACTTTTTATTCCCAAGACAAAGTTACGGAGAATAATTACAGAGAGTCTTGTAAGTATCCGAATGTAAAAACAGTTTTTTTGCATCTTTTTTACTCCGTCTCTACTCATTGAAATTTTGTTCGAACATGGATGAAGAGGAAGAAGTGGTTCAAGATTCATTTGAAGAATTAGAAGAAAATATTTCTTTTGAAGAGGAGTTAAACAATCAGGTGGTTCAAGATTCGTTTGAAGGACTGGAAGAAGAGATTTTTATAGAAGAGGGGTTAAACAATGAAGTCGTTCAAGACACATATGAAGAAACGGGAAATGAGGATGGAGAATAGCCAAATGAGGAAGAAGAAGAAACTCAATCTAAAGGTGATAAATTTCCATTAAATTTTGATTTGAATGAACCAGCCACTTTAGATTTTGACTTGAACGAAATTCCAACTGATGATGGAGAAGAAAGATTTGCAGAAAAAGAAAAGAAAGATGTAATTTATGAGTTCATGAAGATTTGGGTCCCTCGTATTGATAGTATTGATAGGATTTAATATTGGGTGTATCGGTATGTTTGTTGTCTGTTTGTATTGTGTTGTTATTTTGTTATTCTTGCAGTAAAACTTGCATTCGAAACGAGTTTGGGTTATTGTTTGCCAAAATTTATTTTACCTTTTTTCTGTATTGTAAAATTAGTTTACCAAAAAAAAAAAAAAAGAAAATCCATTCATTTATACTTTTTTTTTTCATCAACCTATTTTTTTTAAATATATCAATCCATTTATTTAGATGTAGATAAATTGATTATTTCAAAAAAGAAAAGATGTAGATAAATTGATAAAATATTTAAATTTGATGATAATATTAAAAATTTTAAAATCCTATTCTTACATATCCTTACCCTATTAATATTGATATTTATCTCCAACTATTTTCTAATTAATATTATTATTATTATTATTATTGAAATAATATAAACGCCAAACCAATAAAATTGATGTTACTGATCAGAAGTGAAACCAACAATACTAAACTTCCGAATTTCACAGTTAATTTGTAAACAACAATACTAAACAACATTTAATATTATGCATGAGAAAATATTAACTAGAAATATTATTTAAGTAATTTAATACTTCCAAAACTAAATTCGGATCACATTGTAGTCGCTCGGGAAGTTGACCTCGTCTCTCCAACATTGCCTTCTTCATGTGTGTGATTTTGTACTTGTTGCAACCTTTAACTTTCATCACTTCTATCATGCATGACTGCAGTGTCAAAAATATCCTATTAATATTGGATATTGAATAGTTTTCGTAGGCCTTCATAACAGCGGCAATGAGCTCATCATATGTTCTGGTTGACTCTTTGTCTTTAATCGCTTGAATAGCACTAAAGAATCCAAGATCCAAAATATTAAAATCTGGAGAACTTGGAGGTTGATTCATCAAACGAATGTCTAAACCATATTCTCTAGTTGCTTGAGAAAATCCAATATCATTTTGATCGATGTGAGGTCGTGTGTTATCTTGCTGAATGTATATTGGATTCCTCAAATCATCTCTTGGCCATTTTGCCTTTATCGCCGGTAGAAGCTTTTCAATAAAAAATGACCTTGTAATTTCTCTCGTCACTGTTATTGGCTTTGTTTCTAAAGTCCCTGCAACTTTATTAGCACTTGTCCTTTGAGCCGGCAATTGAGTGACAAATGGAAAGACACCAATTTTACCTGAAAAAACTTCGTTGCCCTGTGGATCAAACCTTGGTCGAGCTAATGCCACTAAAAACATAATCTTTCCCATGAAATTTGTATTCTGAATAGTGCGATGTGGATCCTCCTCTTCCGGTAGCAAATAGTACCATTTACTCTTCTTTGACATCCATAACCATTTTTCATCAATATGTATTATATTATACATTCCTTGAAAAACCGAATCATGTCTTGTGCCATCATGTTCAAGCATCGACAAGCAAAATCGCAACCGTGCTATTTTAACATTGTCCTTCAAGAAAGGTTTTATGGAATTTGAGTGACGGTGAATTTTTCCTGACTTTCGAAGGTTGGACAATGCGGACTCACTTATATTCAAGGATTTAGATAATGTACTTAAGGTCGATCTATTGTTCAAAGGAATATTACTAAATGAATCATAATCAAGTTGAATTCTTTTACGACCACAATTACCTGTCTTCCTGTGAGATGTATCACCAGATTCCTTTGCTCTTTTCCAAATGCGTTGCACCGTTCTCATACTAACCGAAAATATTGAAGCCACCATACGTGTTGTTCCTTTCTTCAATTTTCCATTATCACTTCCTTGCAAAAGAACATGATATATAGCTTTGCGTTCTTCATTCGAAAACATCAGAGCATTGAGTTGATTTTCCGATTCATCAACGATGTCCTCTGCATCATTATCTAAATAATTTATACAATACAAAAATAATTATAAATATCAAGTTTTATATCCTTGTGAATAATCATTGCATACAGAATTCAATGGCACAGAATTAAAAGTTGCACCAAGAAAAAATAACAACAAAATATATTATGTGCATATTCTAAAAAATAAAGCGAAACAAAACAAAGAATAAAGCCAAAATTTAGTATACTCGAAAGCCAAATCTGAGAGATAAAACAAATGAAATATAAACTATCATGCTAAGGGCAAAATTTAATACTAATACTAAAATAAAATTTTATAACTTCAGTAAATTTCAGTAAATATTAACTGATGCCGGTAAATTTTATAACTACTAAAATTCAACAAAAAAAAAATTCAACAAAAAAAAACCTTTAATATAATTATAAGAATTTAACATAAGTCTTGTTATGTTTTTATCCTATATTTTTATCCTTTTACGACACAAATAAATTAGACAACTAGACCAACAATTACCAAATAAACGTAATTCACAAAATAGTAAGTCGAGTAAATTAAGAGTAATAAAAGTAATTCATAAAATCACTTATTTTCTATCTCATTTTTTATCTTTTGAGAGTTACTATTCATCTAAGTAAATTTAGAGCCAACTAATAATAAAATACAGAGATAACATGAGGTCAGTTTGAAGAATACAAGCAGTTTTGGTTTGAAGAGAAACAATATTGACCCAATATTTTTTTTAATGAAATTTTGAATAATAATAATAAAAAAAAAAACATACCCATATCATCATCTTCAAACGTTGATGGCTTTTGATTTAGATCTAACAACGGTTGTGTTGTTAATATTTCATCCTCTGGATTTGGAATAAGATTGAGATCAATCACAAAATCACCTGTTTCATCTATAGTAAGTTCATCTTCTCCTATAAATTCAACATTTAAGTCGATTTGTAGTGAATTTTTTTGATTTGAACTCATGGTTACGTAAGTGTAAAATTAAAAGTGTAGGAGTGATTTATATAGTTTTTCTATGGCTGAAATCGTCCAAATTTTTGGTGGTAAATTAAAATTTGAAAGTTTTGAATTGAAAATTTAAGGTTGTCATGATGGGATTTTTTTTTTGAATAAATCAATAATTCTTTCTTGATCTTCTCCTTCCACCATATCCAAGCCGGCGTTTGCATGCTGTGGTGTCTGATAATGATTACTACTACCAATTGAAGCCCGATGAGTCTAGAACACCATTGGCTAGAGTGAAAGGTGGGAAAATTTTTTGAAATAAACTATTGGCTATAGTTAGTTGTAAGTTACTTTTTTACTTTTGTATTGAAACTCTATTTCGTAACTTCGTAAAGTGTGGGAGGGTAAATAAGAGAGTAAAATAAAAATAATTACACCTCCTTAATAAATGCGTAAATTTTAGAACTATAGCTAAAAAACAGGGAAGGAGTATTATTATGGGGATGAGGTAGTATGCTTTTAATGTTTTACAGGACTGGAGGAACCTCTGGTCATTTTCTATAGGTCCCAATACTGTTGAAATCTCATCTTCCCTGATTTCATTTCCATCCATTTCTCATTGAAGAAAGCGCAGTTGTTGCTCACGCCTGCGATCATTCCCTCGCTCGTATGCAACGGTCAGTTCTTTCAACTTCTTGTTAATTTCTTTCTTGTTTGATGTTTAGCTCATTTAAAGGTTAACAACGATTATATTCTCTTTCGTTAATAGATAATTGAAACTGGATTATATGTTTCCTTCATCGATTATTCAAAGGGAGAAACTATATGATGGCTTATGCTGCAGTGGTATACCTCCAGAAACTCTTATTTGACGAACTAATCATCTATGGTACGAAGTTCTTTCAAACTGGAGATGGCTGAACTGTTTGTTGGATTTCATGAGATGAACTTCGTTGACAACCTTGAAAATTATTGAGACTAAATTTATCAAGAGTTGGAACTACGAAAACTACGAATGATGCAGATAAACTATAGGGACAAAAACTGTATTAGCAGATTTTTCCAGTTGGACACGACTATCTTCTTGGGCACCATTTTTCCAGTTCAGGTATCTATTTTCTGTAATCAGTTAGTGTACCCTGACTATATGAATTGATCCAGTAAAATTTTCATATCGTGGCTCGCTGGTACATGGTTTGATTGATCCCACTAACTTTGGTCACTCTGCGTATTATGGAGGTGATAGCCAGCCCAATTTCTCATTTGTCGATCATCTATATTCTATAATTTTTTGTCACCTCATAAATTTGTACTGTGATTACAGAAAATGGAAAAAAAAGAAAGAAAGAAAGCTGTATTTACTAGCTACAATAAAGAAAGACTTGCAGACTCTCTTGCTCAAGAAAAAAAAAAAAAAAAATCAATATGCTTATATTGTTGTACAACCTGGAGGAACCTCTTGTTATTTTATATTGTTCCAAATGCTGTTGAAATCTTCAAACAAATATAAGCTGATTTCATTACCATCCACTTGTCATCCATAACGCGTCATTCACAACAAAAAAAAAAAAAGGGGAAAAAAAAAAAAAAAGAAACTCTACAATGGAACTTAAGATTAGTTGACATTAGTTATGGTGGGAACTGAAACCATCAATAGGAATTGCAGACGAGTTAAAAAATAGTGAAGAAATTTGGAAGTCAATCAGTTTGGCATCACCCTCTGCTTTCTCACCATTTTGCTTCTACATCATCTCTGTCTAATCTCTTCTTCGGAGCTGTACAAACTAGGATGTATTTTCTCATGTTTTGATCAGTGTCCTGCTTCTTGTTTCAATCCATCCTGTATGCAACGGTCACTTCTTTCAACTTCTTGTTAATTTCTTTCTTGTTTGATGTTTAGCTCATTTAAAGTTTAACAACGATTATATTCTCTTTCGTTCATAGATAATTGAAACTGGATTATATGTTTCCTTCATCGATTATTCAAGGGAGAAAGATGGCTTATGCTGCAGTGCAATATCTCAAGAAACTGTTGTCTGAGAAAAGTATCTATAGTCTCAAAGAATTTTTCGCTTGCCAACTAAACAAGGCTACAACTTTCCACGACACAGCAGTTGGGGTTGTCGATACTCTGATTGGATACAGCACGCGCTTAAAAGATGTTCCACCTTCTTATATGAAAAGACTTCCGCAACTCCCACCGGCCGCAAAAGTAGAAGGGAAAGTTTTTGGTGGATTGGATTTTTCTGAAATAGTGGCAGCGAAAGTAGAAGAGAAAGTTTTAGGTGGATCGATTTTTTCTAAAATACTGAATAGTCTCGGCACCTTGAACTCTAGATTGGAAAATTTTCTGCTTGAACTTGATGGCGGTAACATCTGTCATCCATCTGCCACTTTATCACTTGAACGCGAGATTGCTAATGATCTGCTCTCCACTTCTCGGGAATACACAGTGGTCATCACCTTCTTAGGGCAAGCAGAAGAAGCCATAGATGAGTGTGAAAGAGGAATTGCCACTAATTTGCCAAAAATTGATGGTCTCAACAATGGTGAAGACTATATTGAAGATTTTTGTTATTTTTGTGCAGACTATATTGAAGATTTTTGTGATTTTTGTGCTGGCCATAAGACCATTTTAGAGGTGGACCATTTTATTAAAGTCAGGAATATTTTAGATTTGTTGAAAGACTTTGGCCAACTGCTGTCTTCTCCCTCATTAGAAGAGGTATCTCCCCCTGAGAGGTTTATGAAGGATGGTTTGCTGAAAGGCGTTGACCAATTGCTTTTGCAGGATGAGGCCTCTTGCAGTCGGGAGAGATTCAAGAACATCGTGAAAGGTGTTGACCAATTGCTTTTGCAGGATGAGGCCTCTTACAGTCGGAAGAGATTCAAGAAGGAGGAGAACATCGTGAAAGGTGTTGACCATTTGCCTTTGCCGGTGCAAACCAATGACAAAGATAGAGAAATTTTATGGGCAAACCAAGAAGATTTTGTGGTTGGTATTGATGACTGCATCACCAAAGTTATTTCTGACATTACAGAACGATCACTTGGACTGACAACTGTGAAAATTGTGGGGATGGGTGGAATTGGTAAAACCACTCTTGCAAAAAAGGTATTTCATCACCCTAACATTGTCCATGCATTTCATTGTCTCGCATGGGTAAATAGTGTTGCTAATGTTGATCAATTGTTGTCTGATCTTCTGAATGCTATCCGTCCTACCGATGATGAAATTCATGGACAAAGCCGCGAGGACAAAGGAGAATCCTTGCGGAAAAGGCTGAAAGGAAGAAAGTATCTAATTGTGGTTGATGGTGTATGGGATTTTGAGGCTTGGGATTTTATCCAGAAATTTTTTCCAGATGACAAAAAGGGTAGTAGGATATTAATAACAAGTCGTGTGATGCCATCTCCCACCAGCACGAGCACTGATATTCCAGAGAACCCTCCTCATTGTTTTTCTATGAGACCTCTTGATGAAAATCAAAGCTGGGAATTGTTGGAAAAAAAGGTGTTTGGGAAAAAAAGATGCCCTGATGGCTTGGTGCCAGTGGGAAAGGAAATCGCTGAAAGATGTGGTGGACTACCCCTAGCTATTGTTCTTATTTCTGGTACTCTCCTCAACGTCCCATACAGCTCCTGGCGGAGTGTTACTTGCAGCATACCTTTGATTGTAGCTACTAAGCCAGAGTCATGTCTCGACATAATTGGTTTAAGTTACAACTATTTGCCCCATTACCTGAAAGCCTGTTTTCTATTTCTCGGGGCTTTGTCGGGTCCATGTGAGATTGAGGTCCAAAAACTAATCTATTTATGGATGGCCGAGGGTTTCATGGATGCCAAAAATGCTGCAGAGAATTGCTTGAAAGAACTTATATGCAGAAGTTTAGTTTCGGTTGGCAAGAGAAGTTGGGATGGGCAAATCAAGACTTGTCTCGTTCATGATTTTGTGCGACAGTTATGCTTGATAGAAGCTCAAAAAGGCAACTTTATACATGTTGTAGAAGGTAATATTGACGTCCAAGGTGTAGGGGATCAACGCCATCTCTTTTTCAATATGGACAATTGTGCTGATGTTTCAACCTTACCTCAACTTCCCCATCTCAGATCTTTTATCTGGCTTACTTCTGGTTCTGGTTTTACTCCAGATATGGTTCATCTCCAATTGTCAGGCTTTAAATGGCTAAGAGTGTTGGATATCTACTTTTTGCCTTTTGATACTTTCCCTATACAAATACTGAATTTGGTGAATTTATGGTACCTTGCACTCAATGTGACATATTTTCTTGATCAACGGATATCTCAGCTTAAGGTTCTTGAGACATTTCTTGTCTATGGCCCCTGGATCACTAGGGAAGGAGATAGAATCCCAACTCTATTCTTAGAATTTTGGCGAATGCCCTGTTTGTCACATGTAAATGTTTCGGTACCAAGTTGTTTAGTAGCACCGGAGCCAGGGTATTCTGACAATCAAAGTGATCTTCAAAGTTTATCAACCATAACATTTTCTAGCTGCACAGTGAAACTGCTCCGCTCAATGCCCAATCTTAAGAAACTTGGAGTTTCTGAAACCAAAGAAGATTACGAGAATGGTACTGGCTTGAAATATCTGTACGGTTTTCTTGGACTTGAGATTCTGAAGTGTTCCTTTTATAGAGGAAGTAAGGAAGCAAGAAGCCTGAATTCATACACCTTGCCAGGTAATCTCAAAAAGTTGACTTTGAGCGGAAGTTGTTTCTCATGGAAGCGAATGAAGGTTCTTGCCAAGTTATCTAACCTTGAGACCCTAAAACTCAAAAATGGTGCTTTCCAAGGACCATATTGGCTTCTAACACATGAGGAGGTATTTGGTCGTCTAAAACAACTGCTGATTGACAACACAGATCTAGTGTGCTGGGAAACCGAAAATGATGAGCACTTTCCATGCCTAGAGCGTCTAGTTCTGAGGCGCTGCAAATCACTTGAGAAGATCCCTTCGGGGGTTGGGATATTTTGTGTCCTTGAGTTAATTGAGCTGCACCATTGTTCTGAATCAGCTGAGAATTCCGCCCGAGACTTTGAGGAACAATATGGTAATATAAAGGTAGTTGTTCATACCCAAGGCGGGCGGTTGAGTAGAAAGGCTGAATTTGTGCAGGAAGTAGCAGGTATGTTTAAAATTATTCTTGAAAAGGTTTAAGTTGCATATCTTTTTATGTTTAATTAGTATAACAATATGTGACATATAAATCGACATCCAACATCTTTATTAATTTCTGGATAGTGATTATTTTCCCTTTGGAGATTGCTAATGTTTTGTTACTTGCGACAGGTTTTAAAACTGTACAAGAACAAGGAAAGCTTCCAGTTGTTGTTGGTCAACACATTGACCGTTTGTCCACAACATTTTCAAGCTGCGCACAGGAAGTGGCCAACTTAAAGCCTCATCTTAAGGAGCTGGGTGTTTCTGAAACCGAAGAAGATTACGAGAATGGTGCTTCAATAGAATGCTTTAAAAGTCTGTCCTCTTTGACTGAACTTGATATACTCAAGTATTGTTTCTACAGAGGAAATAAGAGAGTTAGAAACGTAGATTTGGGTGCTTTACCAGCCAATCTCAAAAAGTTGACTCTAAGCGGAAGTTATTTATCATGGGAACATATGAAGTTTCTTGCCAAGTTACCCAATCTTGAGACCTTAAAGCTGAAAAATTATGCTTTCCAAGGACCATCCTGGGTTCTAACTGATGAGGAGGTATTTGGTCGTCTGAAACAATTGCTGATTGAGAACACAGATCTAAAGTTCTGGAGAACCGGAGACAATGAGCACTTTCCTTGCCTTGAGCGTCTAGTTCTGAGGTACTGCGTGTCACTTGAGGAGATCCCTTCCCGTTGTTGGAACCCCCGTGTCCTTGAGTTAATTATGCTGCACCAATGTTCTGAATCAGCAGTGGATTCCGCCTACTCCTTCCAGGGAAGATTTGAAAACACAGAGGTGGTTGTTAATTTTTTCACCGAAGGTAAGTTAAAAACTAGTATTGATCTTGAAAAGGTTTAAAATGCCAACTATTTATTTGTCTATCACCATAACAATCTGTCTGTTCCATTTGGAGACTGATAAAGCCTATAAATTGTAGTTTTAATTGTTATAATTTTATGAATTAAATTAATGGTTTATATCTATATTTTGGTGTTAGGGCTGAAAATTGGACACGATTAGATTCAGGGGAGTTTGGGGATTGAAATTGACAAAGCCATGAATAGAGAGGATCAGAGACTATTGATGTCTTGTTACTTGTACATGTGGCAGGCGTTGAAGCTGCACAAGGAAAGCTTCCAGTTCTTTAGTAATATGTGCATTTTTCCAATTTGTCTTGTCATCCCTTGTGCCCAAACATTCAATTGATGGGTATTTGTTGTTGATGTAATAATGAGGTGAGTGAGAGATAAACCTCATTTCATTCTCAAATTTAAGTTTTTTTTTTTTTTTTTACATTGTTCAAACCTAATGTTGATTGTTTTCTATGGAATATTGCTGTATATTAGATTTGAAAATTGTTCAGTCCAGTGGCTTGGGATGCCTGCCTGCTTACTTGCTTGATGTCACAATGAAATAAAATTCAAGTGCTGTAAAAAGTTGTTCCATTTGGTAATAACTGCTTTGCTCTGCCTCTTATTCTAATTCTGCCTTTAACTGTAGTTGTTGCTACATTTCAAGCTGAATATCCAATACGCCCCATCATTTTCGTTTGTGTTGATGTGCGATTATTTATTACCGCCCTTATGAATTTAATTACTAATACAATAATTATGTGTCAAAAAAGAGATAATATTAATTTAATATTTTTTTTAAAAAAAAATTAAAAGATAATGCGAACTCAGTTCTGTTTCAGCTGTAACCCTATAATGTCGAAATTGCTCCAAGAGCTATTGCCTGAGCCGACCATCACCACCTTCTTCCCCCTACCTACCGCCGCACATTCTTGTTTTCTACCAACAGAAAGACACCTTCCCCTCCCCCGGCAGCTGAACCGAACTCACTCGACTCTCTCTCTCTCTCTCTCTCTCTCTCTCTCTCTCTCTCTCTCCCAGAAAACCCCTTTCGCCTCTCCCCTTCTCACTCTGTTTTCTTCCCCAATCCCAATTCCCCTGCAACCTCAACCCATCAATCTATATAGAAATGAGAGGTACTAGAATAAGAATGAAAACAAGATGTGATTTGGGGCTGTTTTGGAGACCTCGATAGTCCCAATTTGAGAGCTGCTGGGATTTGTTAAAATTCTCAATGGCAATACATGGTGTCGGAAATCTCGGACTTCCGTCAATCAATCTTCTTAGAGTAACAGGAATGCCTATCTTGCAACAATTGCATCTAGAGGAGCGTCTGCTTCGGATCACGTCAGATAACTGGTGCATCATAAACGATGGAAATAACGACCGCAATATAGTAATGGGAGTTTCTGGGAGACCTGCTCAACTTCTGGAAATCAATTCTATCTTGCAAGACAAGGTTGCAGTTATCCGAAGGTTTACAGGAGGTGGCACTGTTATTGTTGATCATGGCACAGTATTTGTCACCTTCATATGCAACAAGGTTGACCTTCCAGATGTACAACCTTACCCTAAGCCCATCATGTCATGGAGCAGCTTATTTTACAAAGATGTATTTCAAGAAGTTGGAGATTTCAGCCTTCGCGAGAATGATTACGTTTTTGGTAACCACAAATTTGGAGGGAATGCTCAGTCAATTACAAAAACACGGTGGATACACCATACACCTTTCCTGTGGGATTTCGATGTGAAGAACATGGCCTATCTTAAACTTCCAAGCAGAGCGCCTGATTACAGAAAGAAAAGGGATCATCTGGAGTTTTTGTGTCGGTTGAAAGACTATATGCCGGCGAGGAAGAACTTTATTGACAGAACCATTCATGCAGTGGGAAGCCATTTCTCTGTGATACCAATGGAGATTGAGGCTGCTGAATCTTCTACCTCAGGCATTGTATTCAAACCTACATCTTTACTTGTTGCACAGCAAGAACTTGAAGAAGCTCTTTCTGGTTCTCAAAACCCAGTGTGACTGTGTAACCATTTAGATGTATTATCCTGCAAGGAAAAACTCCATTTCCACACTTATTGTCAACTTCTCCGACTTATTTCTACTTGTTTTTTCTCTGTGGTGGCTGCCATTTCACATTTGAGATGAACCTTCCTCAGTTGTTCTAACACGGAAAAGTGTAGGAAACTGAGGGAAATTTCAAGGCAATAACTTGGCATTGCTGTCTTCTTCTTCGTCACATCTTTTCCTTAATGCAACTTCTTTTGGCATTTACTCGTTGACTTCACCCACTAGCATTCGAAGAGTATTCTTCATTTCTGAGTTTCAGGTCCAGGTAACCAAATGAAAACTAGTTTGCTCTTTTTTTCTTTTTTTTTTTTTAAAAAAAAAATATTTTCTGATTTCTTAATGTTCAAGAATAAAGGCATGTTAACAACCATGTTTTTTCTTAAATGATTCTTTTGGTTCTTGATATGTGAATGTTATATTTTCTCAATTAGAGATTCGGAGAAGGAAGTTAAGATGGCTTATGCTGCTGTCATGTATCTCAGACAACTGTTGGAGGAAGAGTTCATGCAATTTCTGTGCAGTACTCTCGAATTTGAGGAATCAAAGGTTGAAGATTTTCATTTGAGAGTGAAAAATGTCCTCGACAAAATCAAGATTCCTGAGTACATTTCACTACCACATCTGGCGGAACTACAGAAATACTTCAGGCTTCTCGCTCCCACAATTGTTGATGTCGATTTGATAGATGAGGCTGCCCTGTTTGATAAAGTATTGTTAATTGATCGGAATATTTTGAAAAGGATCCCGCAGTTGATGTATCGACTTGATGAAACTAGCTATAGTTTGAAGAATTTCGTGGAGCATCCAAGTTCAGGCATTGTTGCTGGCCATTCATATGGGAATTTGGCACAACAAAGTTGTGGGGAATTAGCAAACAATCTGCTTTCCTTGAATAAGGAATACCAAGAGGTTGTTAGCTTGCTCAATCAGGTGGCAGAAGAAACCATTTCTCTCCATGATAGGCTTGGCATTTTGCTGCTAAAACTCAAGGGTTGTAGTGATCATCCAGCGAGGATTTTGTTAGAAGAAGCTTTGGGCGATGCTGGAGACCAAATTGAAGATTTTTTGACTGGCTACCCCTTCTCGTTGGTTAAGATTGATGTTGGAGCTCTTATGCAGGTCAAGAATATTATTGTTTACTTGTCAGACATTATTGATCAGTTTGAGTCCCATAAATTAATGGATTCGCCCTTAGGTAATGGATCGCAATCTAAACCAGAAAGTTCGCTGCGATCACAACTTCAACATCCTCAGGGACAGCTTCAACATTGGAAGCATTTCTTCTGCTTCCGTGCAGGGTATGAAGAGGATGATACTGAAAGTTTGCAGATTCAAAGTCCAAGGATTCAGAAAGATCCCAGAGAGCTATCAAATATTAGTACCGGAAGTATTTCAGAAATCGAAAGTTCAAGGGAACCATCACCAATATCAGAGGAAATTATGATGGGTCTTGATGAAGACATAACCAAAATTGTTGATGAACTTACTAGACCACCATCTAGACTATATGCTGTGACAATTGTTGGAATGGGCGGTCTTGGTAAAACTACCCTTGCCAAGAAAGTATTTCATCATCCTAGCATTGTCTATCATTTTCATTTTATAGCATGGATCAATGGCAGATCTAGTACTGAACAAGTACTATCCCATCTTTTGCACTTCATTGCAGAGACCCATAATGAAATAGAGGGACAAGGCAGTGGTCATGGTCATGGCCAAAGCAGTGAAATAAGTGGACAAAGCAGTGAGGAAAAAGGCCAAACCTTGTGGAGAAGTTTGAGGAAAAGAAAGTATTTGATTGTTGTGGATGATTTATGGAGTTTTGATGCTTGGAATGCTATTGAGAGGTATTTCCCCGATGACAGAGTAGGTAGTCGCATATTAATAACCAGTCGTTCCATTGGTTTCCCCATGAATATTCCCAATCACCCTCCTCATTATATGAGACTTCTAGATGAAGATCAAAGTTGGGAAATGCTGGAAAAATTAGCATTTAGGGATGGAAGTTGCCCTGATGAGTTGGTGGCTATTGGAAAGCGAATAGCTAAAAAATGCAGAGGTCTGCGACTAGCAATAGTTGTTACTGCCGGTATCCTCACCAGTACAAGGTCATACAGCTCTTGGTCAAGTGTTCTGGATAGCTTAAACTCAATAGTATCTGATAATCAAGTGCTCTGTCTAGACATACTCGGTTTAAGTTACAACTACTTGCCTCATCACCTGAAAGCCTGTTTCCTTTTTATGGGGTGTTTCCCTGAAAATTGTGAAATTAATGTACAAAAGTTGATCAATTTATGGATAGCTGAGGGTTTCTTGGACTCCAAATCCTCAAATCCTCCTGAAATGGTTGCAGAGCACTACTTGGAAGATCTAATCCGAAGAAGCTTAGTTTTGGTTGGACAAAGGAGCTTTGACAGGAAAATCAAAACGTGTTCCATTCATGGACTCCTGAGACAGCTGTGCCTGAGAGAAGCTCATAAAGAAAACTTCATGCAAGTTTTTCCAGTGGATGTAACAGACCATGAGTTAGGAAAGAAGCGTCATCTCATTTGCAATTCGATCAATGATGCAGAGCTTCGCCTATTGCCTTCACTTCTTCATCCTCGATCTTTCATTTTGCTCACCCCAGGATTTGATATTTCACAAGGTGTGCTAACTTCCCTATTGTCTGGCTATAAATGGCTGAGGGTACTGGACATATATTTTCTGCCTTTGGATGCTTTCCCAAAGGAAATATTGGACTTGGTGAATTTAAGGTATCTTGCCCTCAACATTAGTTATGTTCTTGATGCTTCAATATCTCGGCTTTGGAAACTTCAAACCTTAGTCGTCTATGGTCCATGGATCCCCATGGTAGGCCGGGATTCAGAATATTCACCAACTCTGTTCTTGGATTATTGGAGAATGCCATGGTTGAGGAATGTGAGTTTTAGGGTGCCCAGTTGTTTTAGATATTGCGACCTTCCTCAGCAATTACAGGATGGTTATCCTGTTCCAAGTAACCTACAAACGTTATCCACAATAACATTTTCCAGCTGTAGAGAGGAAGCTTTCTTCTTAATGCCCAAGCTTAAGAAACTTGGGATTTATGAAACCAAAGAAGATTATGAGAAGGGTGAAGTTACAAGATGCTTTCAAAATCTGCCGTCCTTGGTTGAACTTGAAATATTGAAATGCTCCTTCTACAGAGCAAATAAAGAAGAAGCAAGAAGTTGTCTAGACCTGAATCTTTTGCCGGTTAACCTCAAAAAGTTAACTTTGTGTAGGAGTTGTTTATCCTGGGATAAAATGGAGATGATTGCCTCGTTACCCAATCTTGAGACCTTGAAACTCAAAGATTATGCTTTCCGAGGAGAAGAGTGGGTGATAACTGAGGCGATATTTGCCCGTCTGAAGCAACTGCTCATTGAAAAGACCGACCTGGAGTACTGGGAAACCGACAGCCATAACTTTCCATGCCTTGAGCGCCTAGTTCTGAGGTCGTGCAAGTCCCTTCACCAGATCCCTTTTGAGGCATTTACTGCCCTGGAGCTAGTTGATGTGCACAACTGTAATGAATCAGCAGAGAACTCCGCCAAAGAATTCCAACAACAGTACGGTAGCCTGAACGTTGCTGCGACAAACAGGTGTGCTAAACATCCATCTAGAACTAATAACTATATTCTTGTATAATTCGGCAATTCACAATTGACTAGTTTTCATAAATTTTCAGACTTTGTTGCATTATGGATCATGTGGATTGCTTGTGTTTAACCAGATACTTTGTTTCAGGGTTAACGCGGTGGAGAAAGGTGGGCAATCAATGGAATACGAGTACTGAAGCAGTCAGGTATTTCCCACCGTGCATGGAAGCTGCTCTCAGTTCACTTCTTGTTCTTCTTTTGTGTTCATTTGACACTATGCTGCAGTCTGCAATTCTTGTTCTCAACTTAAGACGACCCCATCAAACAATGTCTTTTGTAGGTGATGATGATGATGCAAAGATTTTGTCTGTATTAGGTTTCTTATCTTTTGTACATGGCCCCTTCCATCCGAATGACCAATATGTACACTGCCTTGGGATATATTTTCACAATTGTCGAGAAAAAACAAATGAACCTGACCCTGTTACGTGTTTATTTGCCATGAAAAATCTGAGCTTTGTGGCCATGCCACCCAAACTTCAGGTGCTCGAGCTGAGAACTTTGCTTATGAGTGAGCGCCAACATTAGTACTTGTTGATTGAGAAGACAATCTCAGCCCATTGGAAGTCACTTTTGGGGGCGTTCAGAATTGAAGCCGAAGAAATTGGTTATGTGGAGCGAATTGAGTTCCACTATTTACTGTACCAAACCTATATATTTGGTTTCTTTGCTAATAAGTCTGAAGAACAGATTGAAGGCTTTGATGATGTTGTATGGAAGTTGTTAATAAGTTAAAAATACTCTCGGTTTTAGATGTCTCATTTCCAGATATGGGTTGTATCTGAACCTTTAAAGACTAATGTAGACGCACACACTTTGATCCAAATCTTCTTGTGTGTTTCAGTAGCCATTTTTCCCTCATGATTTTAGCTGTGTGCTTTTGTCGACTACTATTTGCCTGTAGGACTGTTTTGGGAAGTGCAATATACTATTTTTATTCTGTGGAAGTGTCGAAGAAGTTGCAGAGACGACTTTGGCTTTGTATAGGTCAATGAATAAGAAGACCGGACGACTTTGCACGAGAGTGGACTTTCTTTATACTGAAGTTTTTTAACCTTGTTACCGCAGATTAAGAACTTGAACATTGACCTTGAGGTTGAGTTGTTTGTCAACTTATCCCAAAGTAGCTCCAAACTGCAGAACGTAGAAATGTTTAGTTAGATCTCTGAAACCGTCGCTGATTGACACTGATATTGGCTCCTGGTGGATATAACTTGAATGGCGCTCTGGACGAGTGCTGACAGCCAGCAGCAGCACGTTTGAGTTTTGATTTTCAGGATCAGGTACTATTATTTATTCTTTTGTGATTAATATACCCTGCAGGTTTTAGCATATCGATATAGTGATCTCTTCTACTGTGCATATAGATATTAGATAGATAGCCAATTCTTTTTAACTTACTTTTCATCACCGGACAATGGGTTTTAATAAGCTAACTTGATAATTCCTGTTATTTTGGGATTTGTGATATAGGTTTGTGAATTTTGTTAATTAAGAAATTCATCGAAGGGTTGATGGCGCATGCTGCACTGGTATACCTCATCCATCTGGTGGACAAGGAGCTGATACAATTTGCATATTCAGTTCTTGAAATTGAGGGAGAAAAGGCCAGACTTTTTCTTCTCGAAGCTAAGAACGTCCTCAATGAATTGAGCAAATTCAGGAGTTGGGGAGATGTTCCATATTCCTATGTGATGGCACTGAGAAAAGGGTTGGAACCTTTAGCACTCACAATCAATGAAGTTAAGGGCGAGTTTCCAGAAATGAACCACTATAGTCGACAGATTTTGGGCAATTATTTTGAGTTTGAACGCAAAATCGGCAATTTTGAGTTTGAACTGGATGGGATGATCTTGAGTTTGGAGAATTTCCTGCAAAAATTAGATGAACAAGTGGGTAGCCATTCAGGTCCCACTCTAACACAACAACAGGAGTTAGGAAAAGATCTGCTTGTTGGCTGTAAGGAATTCAGCGAGACCATTGAATACTTTGATGAATTGTTAGTGAAAGCCGTATCTATAAATTCCAGAGCCGGCAGTTTGCTGGAAGAACTCCAAGGTTATGATGAAGCTGAGTTGAATCAAATAAAAAGAGCAGCAGAAAGAACAGGAGACTCTATTGAAGAGTTGAATATGGCCGAGTTTGGGAAGACGGATGTTATCAAAGACAATACTAAGATTCATTATTTGTTAGAAGACATCGACCAATTGTTGGCCAACTCTTGGCCTTTCCGTGTCTCGTCAAGGTTCTCAAGAAGGTTGTTGTGTGCGGTAAGGCTTTAAAAATTGCAAATATGTTAATTTCTTATTTTGAAAAAACATTCTTTTTCTTCATAAATATTATTATATATTTTTTTGAGCGCCCACTCCCCACACCCCTCTTGTTATAAACATTATTATATTATAAGTTATAATTTACATAATTAAATTATTCATATTTATAAAATTGATAAAATAATACATACATTCATTTGTTTAATACAATTATTGTAAATTTAGTTTTAAAATTAAATTATTTTTAGTATGTTATTTTGCCTATAAAAGACTTGCATAGAATTCGATATATTAGTCACCGATGGTCTTAGTCTTAGGCGGAAATTATAAAATTTTAGATTTTACATCATCATTGATTTCAATGAAAAACGTTCCACCATAAATATATAAATATTATTTTATTGGGAGTAATTTTACTTTAGAGAAATTGTTTACATTCCTAGAAGTAATGATAAGTAATTATAAATTTTCATTAACCTCAAAGCTTTGAACTCTTGAAGTTTTCAACTCTTTTTAATAATTATTTTTTGGTTTTTTTTTTTTTTTTTGATATAAAGATGTGGTGTGCCTAATTACAGAACAGTATTTGGATGGTAGTATATAACATTCCTTCATTTATTATTTTTTGGTTAATAAATTATGTTTTCAAATAGTTTTTTTTTTTTAATTTTCGAAAAACTAATAACTAAAATTATTGGTTCTGGTTTATGACAATTTATATTATGTTCCTACAGCAAGCGAAAAGGTTACGGAAAAGGGTCCTTCTGTTTCCTGATGCAGAGGAAGCGGAGATTTGGCCTGATATTGGGGACGACATAAGAGATATGATTGATAAACTCATTCGATCATCTTCCCAACTAACCATTCTCTCAATTTTGGATACGGATACGGAACCCGCCATTGGTAAAACTACTGTCGCTGAACAAGTTTATTCTCACCCAATTCTGAGACGTCTCTTTAACTTTCGTGCAAAAGTCAATACACCATCAAGTATTGACTCATTCTTATCCCATCTTTTGCACTCCTTCGCTCCAAATCTTGAAGAAATTCATGGCCAGTGCAGCGAGGATAAAGGTCAATTACTGCACAACACACTAAAAGGAAAAAAGTATCTGGTTGTTGTTGATGGTTTACAGAATCTTGAGATATGGGACTCTGTCCAGATATATTTTCCAGACGATAAGGTGGGTAGCAGAGTTTTACTGACTACCCATTGGAACCTTGCAAATACAAGTACTGAAAGTTCAGGGAACTCGTCACTTGAACGACAGCATATTGTCGTGGGTTTTGAGGAAGAGACAAGTCTAATAATTGAAGAACTTACAAGACCACCAACACGATTATCAATCGTGACTATAGTAGGGATGGGCGGCATTGGTAAAACTACTCTTGCCAAAAAAGTTTTTCAACACCCTGATATTCAAGCACACTTTCATTGTCTTGCATGGGTCAATAACGTCTCAAGAATGGATCAAGTATTGTCAGATCTTTTGCACGACATTGAAGCTCTGTCCGAAGATGCAATTCAGGAAGAGAGCAGCAATGATAAAGGTGAACGCTTGTACAGAAGACTCAAAGGAAAAAGATATCTTATTGTGGTGGATGGTTTATGGAATTTTGAGGCCTGGGATGCTGCTCAGAGGTATTTACCTGACGACATTAACGGTAGTCGGATATTAATAACCACTCGTGTCACACAATTTCTCACTACTCCCAGCATCAAAAAGAACCCTCCTCATTTTATGACACCTCTAGACAGACATCAAAGCTGGGAATTGTTAGAAAAGTTGGTGTTCCCCCATGAAAGCTGCCCTACTGAACTGGTGGATGTTGGAAAGCGAATTGCTGCAAAATGTGGAGGATTACCTCTGGCCATTGTTGTCATTGCAGGTATTCTTAGAAGCATACCAGGGTCAATGAACTCCTGGTGCAGTATTATGTTTGGGGTAACTTCAATCTTATCTACTGATGCTGAGCCGTGTCTAAACACAATTGCCCTGAGTTACAATTACCTGCCTCACGAATATAAAGCCTGCTTCCTGTACTTGGGGGCTTTCCCTTCCAACTTTCCCATTGAGGTTCCAAAGTTACTCAATTTATGGATAGCCAATGATTTCTTTCTCTCCAACCACCCAGAAAGTGAGGCAGAGAAATGCTTGGAAGATCTCATTAATAGAAGTTTAGTTTGGGTTGCAAAGAGAAGTTTTGATGGAAAAGTGAAAAGGGTCGTCATTCATGACCTTGTACGACAGTTATGCTTGAAAGAAGCTCAAAAGGAGAACTTCATGCATGTTTTAGAGGCAAATGCCAAAGTTGACTGTTCAGAGAAACCTCGTCATCTCATTTTCAATTCCGAAAGTTTGGATGACTTCCAATTATTGCCTCCAATTCCCCATCTTCATTCTTTCATATGGCTGAATCTTGGTTCTGGTTTCACACCTGGTATGATACTTCTCCAATTGTCAGCCTTTAAATGGCTGAGGGTGCTGGATATATATTTCTTGCCTTTCGATAGTTTTCCAGTTCAATTGCTGAACTTGGTTAAATTAAGGTATCTTGCACTGAATGTGACTTATGAGCTTGATGCATCCTTATCTCAGTTTTCGCTACTTGAGACTTTACTGGTCTATGGTCCTTGGGTCTCTAGTGGGAGCGGTGATGGAAACCCAATTCTGCTTTTGGAATTCTGGAAAATGCCATGGCTGAGGAACGTTATTGTTAAGGTGCCCAGTTGTTTAAAATATCCTAACCCTCTCCAACCACTGTTAGATAGTCCACAGGGACCAAGTAACCTGCAAATTTTATCCACAATCACATTTTCCAGCTGCACCAAGGCAGTCTTGCTTCTAATGCCCAATCTTAAGAAGCTAACTGTTTGTGAAACCAAAGAAGATTTTGAGAATCGTGAGGTGAAAAAATGCTTTCGCAGACTGTCTTGCTTAACTAAACTCGAAACTTTGAAGTGTTCCTTCTACAAAGAAAATGGAGAAGCAGGAAGTTTAGATTGGGTTCTTCTGCCTGCCAATCTAAAAAAGTTGAGCTTGAATGGAAGTCGTTTGTCATGGGATAAAATGAAGTTTCTTGCCTCGTTACCCAGACTTGAGACCTTGAAACTGAAAAACTATGCTTTCCAAGGACCAGAATGGGTGGTTACTGAAGAGGTATTTGATCCTCTGAAACAATTGCTGATTGACACCACAGATTTAGTGAAGTGGGAAGTTGAAAGTACCGATCAGTTCCCAAGGCTTGAATGCCTAGTTCTGAAGTCTTGCAAGTTCCTTGAGAAGATCCCTTTGGGTATTGGGGAAATCAGTAGCCTTGAGGTAATTGAGCTGCATCACTCTAGTGAATCAGCTAAGAATTCAGCTCTAGAGTTCGAAGAGGAATATGGAAATTCAAAGGTTTTTACCGTAGGTTACAAGTGATCCAACTACACTGTTTGTTTCTTTGACCTCATTTCCGGTGCATCTCTTGATGATGTTTGTAGTTAAGTTTGATGAATCTCTTCGTTCCCTTGGCATTTTACATTAATGCATTGTTGTTGTATATTGTTATCTGTGTTAACTCTCTTAAGGAAGGCTACTTGAACAGAGGGTAGCAGTCAATTATTATGATATGTTTTCAGCTTTGGAATGCGCTATGATTTGTCAAGAGATTGAAGTTTGTACTTCTCTTTTCAAGTTTCTTCGTTCAAATGCTAAAGACCACAATGAGACAGCCACAAAATAACAGTGGTCGAAGAGGATGAGGATACCTTAAAACAACCTGCCCAGAATTTGAGCTTTTGTAACTGAATTTACACCAAGGTTTAGTCCTACAATAGGATCTAAGATTATGCCTCATGGACAACCACTTCCAAAGCTTTTAAAGGGGTAAAAGGGACAAATGGATGATAACATTTGCGTACGGCGGCGAAGTTAGGGTTTCGAGTCTCATTAAAAAGGGGAGAGAAAGATAAGGCCCTATAAACTGCAGAAATGAGTATTGGATACTCTACAAATAGAGGCCCGACACATAAAATACTTGGGCTTGCATTTCGTTTGATGTCTAAAACAAGAGATGCTTTAAGTCTAGTCCAATCCATAACTTATGGATCTGGACTGAAAAACTGAAATCCAAATTCCTTATGTGTCTCTTCTTTTTTCTCAAATTTTATATTTTTTTACTTTTTTATTTTCTCACAAATTATCATTTTTTTTTTCTTGTTTATCTTTCACATAAATTTGAACACTTATCTAATTTTAGTATCGGGTATAACTTTTTCTTTGCTTCTAATCCTCTCAATCACCCCATGCACTTGACTTTAAAATTAATTTAGTTGCATTTGCAGATGGATACACGATGAGTGATAAAAGCCTATAAATTACATTTTTAATTGTTATAATTTTATTATTTTATGATTTAATTTAATTATTTTTATATATTTTTTTTGGTGTAGAACTAGAAATTGAAGATTACATTTATTTTTGGCAATTTAACACGATCGTCGATCAGGGACCAACTTACAAGATTGAAAGAAAGTTTGGAGTCAAAACTGATAAGGGCATAAATTAAGGACCAATTCTGAAATTTATGGAGAGTTTACTGAAAACCTAGTCGCTCATTCTTCGTCCAATTGAAACCGCCGCCTGGAAAGCCTTCTTCCAAAATTTTTTGTCGCCGGCAGAACAGAAAGGAAGGAGCTCCTTCCTTCCCAATAAGCCGCAACACACCCATTTCCGAATTTGCAGTGCTAGCCGAGAGAAAGAAAAAAAAGAGAAAAAGGAAAGCAAGCCTTCGCCTTCCCTAAAATAATGGCTGCCTCCACCCGATCGAGAGAAAAAAATGGAAGATTTCTTCCTCCCAATTTGGGCCGTTGCCACCGCAAGAAAAAAAAGATTCTTTTTCCTTCCCGTGTTGCTGCTGCCGTTTCTCTTCCTTCCCAAATAAAAGGAAAGATTTCCTTCTCCTTCCCGATTTGAAGCTGATCCACGAACAAAAGAAAAAAAAAAAAGAAAAAAAGAAAGGGAAATGTTTCTTCTTCCCAAATCGGAGCTGTCATGTGTCTTTCCAAACCCAAAACGGAACCTCTCTGTTTCCTAAAGCTACTGAACCAGCAATAATAAAAGGAGGGGAAGGAGAACAGAGAGAGTACGTAAGCTCATGAATTTTTGGAGTATTTATTTATTTCTTGATTTTAGTGTTTATGATTTATTTGAATTTTGATTGAATACTGACTAATATTTAATTTGTTTAAATATTCTATGAACTAATTAAAATTACACATACTAGAGATTTTTATTATTAATCTCTTACACCTTTTCCTATTTCTATATTCTTTAGATTTGATTGTTAGAAGTAATTTTGTCAAAGTTAGTAGAGTGTTAAAATTATTCTTGTGAGTTTGACACCGCGAATAAGCTATTGCCAAGAAATTTCAGCAGAAAAATATGGTCAAACATAATGGTTGTGGTCTTGGTGGTGGCTATCATTTCACTTTTGAGAGGAACCTTCCTCAGTTTCAATTGGGGATGTGTAAATTTATCGAGATCTTAAAAATTTTTCGAACTCATTTCGTTATTTTATCTTGATGATCTCGATTCTGAATAGATTCTAATTCTGTCCGGTTTCAATCCCGTAATATCTGGGACAAGACCGAGATATGACAATAAATATTTCGATTTCGTTTTGAGGAATACATATTTTTTTAATAATTATTAATTTTGTGAAAAAATGAAATTTTATTATTCATTATATGTTTAATTTTGTATTTGCATATATTTGCATTATTATAAATATGTTAATTAGGTAGTAAATGTTGTGGGTATAAATTTTTTATATCTATTTACATAAATTTTTTATATCCATTTACTTTTTTCAATCCACTATTTAGATACGTTTGAAGTTTAGTAAACTATTTTTTATTCATTTATTTAATAAATAAAATTTTGAATTATTTAGTTAAAAGTATGACAATAATTAATAAATAAAATATGAAAATTAATTTTTTTTACATATCCCGTAATCTCGATCTCAAAATTCTGATTCCGGTCCCGACATCTCGTCGTCCCGATCCCGACAACATCCCAATCTCGATCCTGATCTCGATAAAATTTTTTATGAACGAGACGAGACGAAATTTATAAAATATGGTCAAATATCATCCCATCCCGTGCTCACCCTAGTTCCACTACGTAAAAGTGTGGGAAAATGGGGGAAATTTGAAGGCAATAATAGCTTGGCATTCCTGTCTTCTTCTTGGTCACAATTTTTTCCTTAATACAACTCCTTTCCATTTTTACTCGTTGACTTCACCCACTAGCATTCGAAGAGGATTCTTCATTTATGAGTTTCAGGTCCAGGTAAGGTAACCAAATCAAAACTAGTTTGCTCTTCTTTTTTTTTTTTTTTTTTTTTTCTTTTTTAAAAAATAATTTTATGTTTCTTATTGTTCAAGAATAATGGCATGTTAGCAACCGTGTTTTTCCCTTAAATGATTATTTTAGTTCTTGATATGTGAATGTTATATTTTCTCTATCAGAGATTCGGAGAAGGAAGTTAAGATGGCTTATGTTGCAATCTGTCAGGTTTTGAACTTTTGTTACTGAAATTACAGGTTTAGGCGTACAATAATGTCTAAGATTACCAAGAAAAATCTTAAATGGGAGGAATCTTTCTATAATTGGAAAGAACTAGAATGAGGGCAAGAATCTTGGAAGCCCCTAGGGAGACGCTTCTGATAAACAAGCTGATAATAGTTGAGACGTGTCTGATAAAGACTCTTTCTAAATAATCACAAATTCTTCACTAGTACATAAAGACAAAAGATGCTGCAGCCTTCACATCAACGAACATATATATAATATAATAACGAAATCAACATCACCATATTCTATTAATTTAAGTTAGATCTTCATTAATAACTATAATTACAACTTTCTACTAATGAACTACCATATTCATTTAAAGTACTCTCACTAGTAACTACAACCTTAACTTAACTAATAACTAAAACCTTAACTATTTAATTATAACTTTATCAACCTCTAATCATCACTTTAACTCAATTATAACTTTATCTATAATCTAATAACTTTAACTATAATCTAATCATTTGAAGAACCTGGCTTTCAGCTGAAGCACCGCGGGCCAAATACACCACCTCAGCTGAAACACCACGGGCCATAAACACCAGCATATGAGGCCTAGAATGACACATGCTTCCGGAACAATTTGAACATAAAATCCCGCCATTCCAAACCCAACCGTACAATATAACAATTTCATTGCTAATTTGGTATACAACTTTGTCCTTTTCTTCCCCGTCACCACCTCTGTTGCAATAAAACCACAAGCAAATGCACATGCAGCCATAGTCATACACCCCACAATATACAATTTTGGAGGACGACCAAACAATGTGACATGAGCAAATATGATTCCACAAGCAACAATCATAACATCGGTCACTCGAAATGCTGATCCACCACGCTGAGGCCGAGCACGAGTACCAAGGCGGTGGCGGCGACGAGTGCCATGCAACCGAATGCCATTGGGGCGAGAAGTAGGGGTCGTAGGCTGTGGAATTGGAGGCATAGGGTGAGGCTGTTGAATGGGAAGCATTGTAGGATATTAGAGAGACTGGAAACTGGAGAGTGAATATGGAGGATTATGGATATCATTCGAAGGTTTTGATATTAATAAGTGATTTTATTGTAAAAAATGGAAATACTTAGATGGATCTGTTTGAACAAAACACATGAATAAAAAGAGGAAATTGTTGCCCTTACTATTTTCTGTTTTTTAATCCATCTGGCTTCTTATAATTTACTTTAATGGTAAAAGAAAAAAAGATTTGTACATAAAAATTATGAGTGAACATATTTACTTCATTTATTGTATAGTAATATTAATAGTTCAAAAAATGGAATTACTTAATGTATTTGTTTGAAAAAAATAGGGACTAAAAAAGGAAATTGATGAGTTGCATGGAAATTTCTCATTTGAAAAATTATTATGGTAATGGACAAGATAAAAAGGAGTGCCTGCAGTAAAATTAATTTACCTGTAAAAGCAAGGTAAGATATTTTAACCTTAAGCAATTATTATGGTTTAACTAGGCTTACCACAACAATTGGACTATAGTTCAACCAATCCGCGGAGATAATTATAATATACATTTAGACATTTATACTCCTCTTCTCTCCTTTTTAATTGTATTCATTATAATTTATAAACAAATTTTATAAAAATAACTATAATTATTTAAAAAGGTTTTTATTGTGAAATGGAAGGAGTAATAATTATAATTTATAAATCTTTGTTTAATTAGAAAACAAAAATAGTAAACATATTTACTTCATTTATTGAGGATGATGGTAACATAAGATCCTATAGCCGACTGAAAATGAACTATTGATGATATAAAATAGAAAAATTATATTAATTGTTAAATGATATAAAAATTAACTATTTTTATGAGATCGAAATTATGTAAGATAGTTTGTCATATTATTGTTTAAGAAATCTAATAATATAAATTTAATAATTTATATAAAACTTATATTATTAAGAAAAAAAGTTTAACAAACATGATATTACTTAAAAAACGAAGTGTTAAGTTAAAACGAATATCACAGGTTTGAGATAATTATAGAAATGAGGTTCAAGGATATAAGTCTATATATATTTTAGGGTTGTAATTTCTTTCGATCAAAAATAGATTGTAATATTAATAGTTTTAATTAGTTGCTATAAATACTATGTTTAGAAACATTACAAGTTACATTTTAATTACTTTTGTGTTACTCCAGAGGCAAAAATATCTCACCAATTGTACTATATCAGCATATATACTATGAAATTCCACAAATATTCCATACATGTGATTATGTAATGAGAATAAGAAAAATATATTTATATAACTTTTTATACAATTATATTTATCTTAATTGAATTGTTGCAAATATATATATAGTATTTCAGATTTTCTTAAATAAAATATTTTAAATTATTCACATTCATTAATTAAAAGAGTAACAATATTATTCTTACCTTTTTTTTTATTACAACTCTTCTGTTTCTATTATATTCAAATTCTATTATTAAATGTAAATTAAAGTGTCTCATTTCTTATTCATTTGTCAACTTTGTTTGCTATATCTAACACAAACAAAAAACTTATTAAGGGCCTTGCCGTTAATGGGCCGTGAATATTGGGTAATGTATCCAACTTTATTTTGGCCCACACCTAATTATTAATAGCCTTTATGCTATTATTTCTCTCCTCCCTTAAAATATCACTCGCTTTCATTAAATATTACTGTACTTGTTTTTTAAAATTAATTTTACCTTTCGACCTTCTAATGAATATAAAATCTTTAGGATACTTGAATGGCATGCAGTCTGTGGGCGTGCCATCTTATATCTTACATGTTCTTATTATTTCAAAGTACCTTTTTTAAATTTCTTAAGTCTAAACTAATTTTGTGTAAAATATTTGAAAAATTGTAAAAAAGAATTAAAGAATTGAATTAAATAATTGTTTAGTATCAGAATTTATATGGGAGATGGCAAACAAAATCTCATTATTTTAATGATTGAACGCTTAATTTACCAAATAAGTTTAGAGAAATCGCTTCAGTTTAATCAATGTTTAATTAATTAAATATCAAAATTTTAATTTATTAAATATCGATTATTTTATTTTTATTCCCATGAACTAAAGTGTAACATCTCATTTAAAATACCTCTATTTTACACGAGAGGCCTTACATTTGATGTTTATCTAGCTCGCGCCAAGACTCATTAACAATGATAATTAAACTCTAAAACTCGATATGACTCCACTCAAGATTTATTCTTCGCAACACGCTTGAACCACGAGCCCCAAGCTATGCGTCCTTATTGCTCCCCTAAGACAAACAAATCTGCTAATGGTAATATGAATGAGTAAGTCACCGCTTAGATAGATAGATAGGATAAATATGAAGTAGCCAAAAAAAAAGTACGCAAACACATATCATAGATATATAAGATAGCACTTTACATAAATATAAATTAAATTTGATTTCAATTAGGATACACTTTCTAAAACATGTAAGAGCGCTAAAATAATTTCACTTTCAACAGAAAGTGATAAAATAATTTCACTCTCACAAAAACGCACTAAAATAAATTCACTTAAGAAAGTAAATTTTTATTTAAATAGTTTAAATAATGTGTAATATCACGCAGTCTAACCAAATCAGTACTTATCTTATATTTACTTATTTATTTATTTTCTTCCAATTATCCTATAAAAATTATGAATAAATTTTCGTAACATGCTCTCATTATTAATTTTAAAAGACAACATAAAGTTAATATTGCAACAAAACCATATTATTCAAAACTGTAAAACCTTAAAATACAAAAATTCTTTATTCATAAACTCTTCTAATTATCAAATTCAAAATATTTTACTATTTAAAAAACAAAATAAAAACATTAATACTACCAAAAGAGATGTTCTTACTAAAACTAAATTAGCTTCCCCGCCATAATGTCTCCATTTATTCACCATCGGGACAGTTGCAGAGGGTTGTGATTACGGTCACAATTACGACAAACACTGTGGCAGCAATCCCTGCGATTACAGGCGCCAGGTGTTCCACCATTTTTTATCTTTGTAAAAAAAAATTTTTCAAAACAAAGATTCAATAATTGAATGGATCGATAGTAGGATTACTAGTTTCGTGGATGGGTAAATTTATAGAAATATGGATCGTTCAATTTTGGAAAACAACCGACTTAATTTATTTTAAAATATTTAATTTCTCGTAATTACATATTTATTTATAGAAAATTAAGTAAAATAAAATTAAGATACGTTTTTAATTTGTTCAAAATAATAATTATACCAAAAAAATATTAATTACCAAACTTAAATAAATCAATTAACGGAAATCAGTCATGAATTTTTAATTTCTGATAATAGGTGATATTGTTTATTTTAATTAGCTGTAATTGATTTTATTTGCTTTAATTATCATTCAAAAAAGATTTATTTCTTCAATCGTTTTTATTTATTTCTTCAATCAATATATAATTTGAAAATATTGATAGCTTGTTTCTTTTTATATTTCAATCAACATTCACTTTCAGATATTTAATAACTACATTCCTAATTATCTTATATTCCAATTTTAATGTACAGTATTTATAACTTTTGTTTTTTTATATATCAATTTTAAAATGTAAAAATAAATTGATCCGCTTTAAAAATTGCAAATATGTTATTTCTATTTTAAAAAGACATTCTTTTTGTTCATAAAAATTATATTACAATTTAAAAAATTAAATTATTAATATTATAAAATTGATTATTATTATGAGATAAATAAAGTAATATTTTTTAAGAATGTTCATTTATATTGACGACTGAAGTGTGGCCTAGCGGTTAAAAAAAAAAAAGTGTTCATTCATATTTATATACTTTATTAAATTTTTATAAAATTAAATTTATTGGTGAAATATAAGTGATGTTTTTACGATTAAAACTATGAAAAATTCGTTTCTAAACATAATTGCAATGTCAAATTAGATAATTTAATATTTTTATATAAAATTTTCTTCTATCTCTACATATTCCTACGTCATCATTGATTTCAATAAAAAAATTTCCATCATAAAATATAAATATTAATTCATTTTGAGTAATTTCACTATGAAAAACTTGTTTATATTTCTAAAATTAATAGATAATTAGATCAAAGGTTATAATGCAGTGATAAGTAATTCTCGCCTAAAAAAATAATTATTCTTGGTTAAACATCCAAGACGTCGGTGCTCACAACTTACTATATCTCTTGTCTTTAATAATTATTTTTTGGTTAATAAATTATGTTTTAATTAAATTTTGGAAGAAACAAATAACTAAATTATTGGTTTACTGTACCGACTGAATCCTTATCTAGTGGAAACCGAGATTTGGCCGGATCTTGACGACGACATAAGAGATATGATTAAAATACTCACCGGATCACCGTCTAAACTAACCATCCTCACTATTTTGGATACGGAAGCCGCCATTGGTAAAACTACTCAAGCCCAAAAAGTTTATCATCAACCAATTGTGAGGGGTCACTTTAAATTTCGTGCAAAAGTGAATGGATCATCAACTATTGACTCATTCCTATCCCATCTTTTGCACTCCATCGCTCCAAATCTTGAAGAAATTCATGGCCAGAACAGCAAAGTATTGGTTATTTTTTATGGTTTACAGAATCTTGAGACATGGGACTCTGTCCAGAGATATTTTCCCAGACAATAAGGTGGGTAGCAGAGTTTTACTGAGTACCCTTTGGAACTCTGCAATACAATGTGGAACCCTGAAAGTACGATTCGGAAACCAGAAAATTCAGGGAAATCGTAACTAGAACAAGAGCATATTGCGCTGAGTCTTGAAGAAGAGACAAGTGTAATAATTGATGAACTTATTAGACCGCGAACTCGATAATCAATCGTGACAATGTTTTAGAGGCAAATGCCAAACTCAACTGTTCAGAGAAACCTCGTCATCTCATTTTCAATTCCGAAAGTTTGGAAGATTTTCAGTTATTGCCTCAAAATCTCAATCTTCGTTCTTTCATATGGCTGAATCTTGGTTCTGGTTTCACACCCGGTATGATACTTCTCCAATTGTCAGCCTTTAAATGGCTGAGGGTGCTGGATATATATTTTTTGCCTTTCGATAGTTTTCCTGTTCAATTGCTGAACTTGGTTAAATTAAGGTATCTTGCATTGAATGTTACTTATGAGCTTGATGCATCCCGATCTCAGTTTTTGAAACTTTAGACTTAGTGGGAACGGTGATGGAAACCCAACTCTTCTTTTGGAATTCTGGGAAATGCCATGGCTAAGGAACGTTATTATTAAGGTGCCCTGTTGCTTAAAATATCCTAACCCACCTCTCCAATCATTGTTAGATAGTCCACAGGAACCAAGTAACCTGCAAATTTTATCCACAATCACATTTTATCCACAATCACACTTGGAGATTTCAGCCTTCGCGAGAATGATTACGTTTTTGGTAACCACAAATTTGGTGGGAATGCTCAGTCAATTAGAAAAACACGGTGGATACACCATACATCTTTCTTGTGGGACTTCGATGTGACGAACATGGCCTATCTTAAAATTCCGAGCAGAGCGCCTGATTACAGAATGAAAAGGGATCATCTGGAGTTTTTGTGTCGCTTGAAAGACTATATGCCGAGGAAGAACTTTACTGACAGAACCATTCATGCAGTAAGAAGCCATTTCTCTGTGATACCAATGGAGATTGAGGCTGCTGAATCTTCTACCTCAGGCATTGCATTCAAACCTACATCTTTACTTGTTGCACAGCAAGAACTTGAAGAAGCTCTTTCTGGTTCTCAAAACCAGTGTGACTGTGTAACCATTTAGATATATTATCCTGAAAGGTGAAAACTCCATTTCCACACTTATTGCTGTCATTTCACATTTTGAGATGAACCTTCCTCAGTTTCAAAACGTAAAAGGGTAGGAAACTGGGGGAAATTTCAAGGCAATAACTTGGCATTGCTGTCTTCTTCTTCGTCACACAATAATGATGATAGTGATTACTATCAACCAACCAACCCCTATTAATTCCCGCCACCACCACCTCCAAAATGGTTATGGTTATATTTGAATGACCTATAATAACTTATTTTCAGTTATAAATTTATATTTGAACTATTTTTTTTAAAGCAATTTATATTTGAACTATGTATAGTTATAATAATTATAATTTTGAAGATAAAAATAATAAATATTAATATTGAGAGAATTTAAAATATATTGTTTGATTGTACCAAAAAAAAAAATGTTTGAATAAAAAATAATTTTAAGACATAATAATTTTTCAAAAGCAAGGTTTAAAACCCAATATTAGGCCTTAGGGTCCGTTTGTTTCCGTCAATGATTTCAGCTGTGTGCATTTGTCAACTATTTGCCTGGGCCTGTGGGGGACTGTTTTAGGAAGTGGGAGTTGAACATTCAATGTGTTCAATCAATGTATATGTGATTCTGATTCTGTGGATGGAAGTGTGAAAGAAGTTGCAGGGACGACTTTGCTCTGTATCGGTATATGGAGAAGAAGACCCGACGTTTACAGGCCTTGCCCATGAATATTCTCATCATTTTGATTAGTCCCATTTCCTGTTTGAATCCATTTTCCTTAAACTCAAGTTTCTTTGCCTTGGTTACCGCAGATTCAGACCTTCAACACTGACCTTACTTATCCCAGAGTAGCTCCAAACTGCATAACTAAGAAATGTTTAATTAGATCTCTGAAACCGTCGCTAATTGACACTGATATTGGCGCCTAAGGAAGGGAAGCGAATCGTCTGGTGGCTATAACTTGAAGGGGCGTTCTCGACGAGCGCTTACAGCCAGCAGCAGCAGCATCCTTGAGTTTTGATTTTCAGGATCAGGTACTATTCTTTTGTGATTAATAGTAATATACCCTGCAGGTGTTAGCATAGGGATGTAGTGATCTCTTCTAATAGATAGCCAATCTTTTTGACTGACTTTTCATCACTGGAAAATGGTTTCTTAATTTGCTAACTTGATAATTTCTGTTATTTAGGGATTGGCGATATAGGGTTGTGAATTTTGTTAATTAAGAAATCCATCTGAGGGTTAATGGCGCATGCTGCACTGGTATACCTCATCCATCTGGTGGACAAGGAGCTGATACAATTTGCATATTCAGTTCTTGAAATTGAGGGAGAAAAGGCCAGACTTTTTCTTCTCGAAGCTAAGAACGTCCTCAATGAATTGAGCAAATTCAGGAGTTGGGGAGATGTTCCATATTCCTATGTGATGGCACTGAGAAAAGGGTTGGAACCTTTAGCACTCACAATCAATGAAGTTAAGGGCGAGTTTCCAGAAATGAACCACTATAGTCGACAGATTTTGGGCAATTATTTTGAGTTTGAACGCAAAATCGGCAATTTTGAGTTTGAACTGGATGGGATGATCTTGAGTTTGGAGAATTTCCTGCAAAAATTAGATGAACAAGTGGGTAGCCATTCAGGTCCCACTCTAACACAACAACAGGAGTTAGGAAAAGATCTGCTTGTTGGCTGTAAGGAATTCAGCGAGACCATTGAATACTTTGATGAATTGTTAGTGAAAGCCGTATCTATAAATTCCAGAGCCGGCAGTTTGCTGGAAGAACTCCAAGGTTATGATGAAGCTGAGTTGAATCAAATAAAAAGAGCAGCAGAAAGAACAGGAGACTCTATTGAAGAGTTGAATATGGCCGAGTTTGGGAAGACGGATGTTATCAAAGACAATACTAAGATTCATTATTTGTTAGAAGACATCGACCAATTGTTGGCCAACTCTTGGCCTTTCCGTGTCTCGTCAAGGTTCTCAAGAAGGTTGTTGTGTGCGGTAAGGCTTTAAAAATTGCAAATATGTTAATTTCTTATTTTGAAAAAACATTCTTTTTCTTCATAAATATTATTATATATTTTTTTGAGCGCCCACTCCCCACACCCCTCTTGTTATAAACATTATTATATTATAAGTTATAATTTACATAATTAAATTATTCATATTTATAAAATTGATAAAATAATACATACATTCATTTGTTTAATACAATTATTGTAAATTTAGTTTTAAAATTAAATTATTTTTAGTATGTTATTTTGCCTATAAAAGACTTGCATAGAATTCGATATATTAGTCACCGATGGTCTTAGTCTTAGGCGGAAATTATAAAATTTTAGATTTTACATCATCATTGATTTCAATGAAAAACGTTCCACCATAAATATATAAATATTATTTTATTGGGAGTAATTTTACTTTAGAGAAATTGTTTACATTCCTAGAAGTAATGATAAGTAATTATAAATTTTCATTAACCTCAAAGCTTTGAACTCTTGAAGTTTTCAACTCTTTTTAATAATTATTTTTTGGTTTTTTTTTTTTTTTTTGATATAAAGATGTGGTGTGCCTAATTACAGAACAGTATTTGGATGGTAGTATATAACATTCCTTCATTTATTATTTTTTGGTTAATAAATTATGTTTTCAAATAGTTTTTTTTTTTTAATTTTCGAAAAACTAATAACTAAAATTATTGGTTCTGGTTTATGACAATTTATATTATGTTCCTACAGCAAGCGAAAAGGTTACGGAAAAGGGTCCTTCTGTTTCCTGATGCAGAGGAAGCGGAGATTTGGCCTGATATTGGGGACGACATAAGAGATATGATTGATAAACTCATTCGATCATCTTCCCAACTAACCATTCTCTCAATTTTGGATACGGATACGGAACCCGCCATTGGTAAAACTACTGTCGCTGAACAAGTTTATTCTCACCCAATTCTGAGACGTCTCTTTAACTTTCGTGCAAAAGTCAATACACCATCAAGTATTGACTCATTCTTATCCCATCTTTTGCACTCCTTCGCTCCAAATCTTGAAGAAATTCATGGCCAGTGCAGCGAGGATAAAGGTCAATTACTGCACAACACACTAAAAGGAAAAAAGTATCTGGTTGTTGTTGATGGTTTACAGAATCTTGAGATATGGGACTCTGTCCAGATATATTTTCCAGACGATAAGGTGGGTAGCAGAGTTTTACTGACTACCCATTGGAACCTTGCAAATACAAGTACTGAAAGTTCAGGGAACTCGTCACTTGAACGACAGCATATTGTCGTGGGTTTTGAGGAAGAGACAAGTCTAATAATTGAAGAACTTACAAGACCACCAACACGATTATCAATCGTGACTATAGTAGGGATGGGCGGCATTGGTAAAACTACTCTTGCCAAAAAAGTTTTTCAACACCCTGATATTCAAGCACACTTTCATTGTCTTGCATGGGTCAATAACGTCTCAAGAATGGATCAAGTATTGTCAGATCTTTTGCACGACATTGAAGCTCTGTCCGAAGATGCAATTCAGGAAGAGAGCAGCAATGATAAAGGTGAACGCTTGTACAGAAGACTCAAAGGAAAAAGATATCTTATTGTGGTGGATGGTTTATGGAATTTTGAGGCCTGGGATGCTGCTCAGAGGTATTTACCTGACGACATTAACGGTAGTCGGATATTAATAACCACTCGTGTCACACAATTTCTCACTACTCCCAGCATCAAAAAGAACCCTCCTCATTTTATGACACCTCTAGACAGACATCAAAGCTGGGAATTGTTAGAAAAGTTGGTGTTCCCCCATGAAAGCTGCCCTACTGAACTGGTGGATGTTGGAAAGCGAATTGCTGCAAAATGTGGAGGATTACCTCTGGCCATTGTTGTCATTGCAGGTATTCTTAGAAGCATACCAGGGTCAATGAACTCCTGGTGCAGTATTATGTTTGGGGTAACTTCAATCTTATCTACTGATGCTGAGCCGTGTCTAAACACAATTGCCCTGAGTTACAATTACCTGCCTCACGAATATAAAGCCTGCTTCCTGTACTTGGGGGCTTTCCCTTCCAACTTTCCCATTGAGGTTCCAAAGTTACTCAATTTATGGATAGCCAATGATTTCTTTCTCTCCAACCACCCAGAAAGTGAGGCAGAGAAATGCTTGGAAGATCTCATTAATAGAAGTTTAGTTTGGGTTGCAAAGAGAAGTTTTGATGGAAAAGTGAAAAGGGTCGTCATTCATGACCTTGTACGACAGTTATGCTTGAAAGAAGCTCAAAAGGAGAACTTCATGCATGTTTTAGAGGCAAATGCCAAAGTTGACTGTTCAGAGAAACCTCGTCATCTCATTTTCAATTCCGAAAGTTTGGATGACTTCCAATTATTGCCTCCAATTCCCCATCTTCATTCTTTCATATGGCTGAATCTTGGTTCTGGTTTCACACCTGGTATGATACTTCTCCAATTGTCAGCCTTTAAATGGCTGAGGGTGCTGGATATATATTTCTTGCCTTTCGATAGTTTTCCAGTTCAATTGCTGAACTTGGTTAAATTAAGGTATCTTGCACTGAATGTGACTTATGAGCTTGATGCATCCTTATCTCAGTTTTCGCTACTTGAGACTTTACTGGTCTATGGTCCTTGGGTCTCTAGTGGGAGCGGTGATGGAAACCCAATTCTGCTTTTGGAATTCTGGAAAATGCCATGGCTGAGGAACGTTATTGTTAAGGTGCCCAGTTGTTTAAAATATCCTAACCCTCTCCAACCACTGTTAGATAGTCCACAGGGACCAAGTAACCTGCAAATTTTATCCACAATCACATTTTCCAGCTGCACCAAGGCAGTCTTGCTTCTAATGCCCAATCTTAAGAAGCTAACTGTTTGTGAAACCAAAGAAGATTTTGAGAATCGTGAGGTGAAAAAATGCTTTCGCAGACTGTCTTGCTTAACTAAACTCGAAACTTTGAAGTGTTCCTTCTACAAAGAAAATGGAGAAGCAGGAAGTTTAGATTGGGTTCTTCTGCCTGCCAATCTAAAAAAGTTGAGCTTGAATGGAAGTCGTTTGTCATGGGATAAAATGAAGTTTCTTGCCTCGTTACCCAGACTTGAGACCTTGAAACTGAAAAACTATGCTTTCCAAGGACCAGAATGGGTGGTTACTGAAGAGGTATTTGATCCTCTGAAACAATTGCTGATTGACACCACAGATTTAGTGAAGTGGGAAGTTGAAAGTACCGATCAGTTCCCAAGGCTTGAATGCCTAGTTCTGAAGTCTTGCAAGTTCCTTGAGAAGATCCCTTTGGGTATTGGGGAAATCAGTAGCCTTGAGGTAATTGAGCTGCATCACTCTAGTGAATCAGCTAAGAATTCAGCTCTAGAGTTCGAAGAGGAATATGGAAATTCAAAGGTTTTTACCGTAGGTTACAAGTGATCCAACTACACTGTTTGTTTCTTTGACCTCATTTCCGGTGCATCTCTTGATGATGTTTGTAGTTAAGTTTGATGAATCTCTTCGTTCCCTTGGCATTTTACATTAATGCATTGTTGTTGTATATTGTTATCTGTGTTAACTCTCTTAAGGAAGGCTACTTGAACAGAGGGTAGCAGTCAATTATTATGATATGTTTTCAGCTTTGGAATGCGCTATGATTTGTCAAGAGATTGAAGTTTGTACTTCTCTTTTCAAGTTTCTTCGTTCAAATGCTAAAGACCACAATGAGACAGCCACAAAATAACAGTGGTCGAAGAGGATGAGGATACCTTAAAACAACCTGCCCAGAATTTGAGCTTTTGTAACTGAATTTACACCAAGGTTTAGTCCTACAATAGGATCTAAGATTATGCCTCATGGACAACCACTTCCAAAGCTTTTAAAGGGGTAAAAGGGACAAATGGATGATAACATTTGCGTACGGCGGCGAAGTTAGGGTTTCGAGTCTCATTAAAAAGGGGAGAGAAAGATAAGGCCCTATAAACTGCAGAAATGAGTATTGGATACTCTACAAATAGAGGCCCGACACATAAAATACTTGGGCTTGCATTTCGTTTGATGTCTAAAACAAGAGATGCTTTAAGTCTAGTCCAATCCATAACTTATGGATCTGGACTGAAAAACTGAAATCCAAATTCCTTATGTGTCTCTTCTTTTTTCTCAAATTTTATATTTTTTTACTTTTTTATTTTCTCACAAATTATCATTTTTTTTTTCTTGTTTATCTTTCACATAAATTTGAACACTTATCTAATTTTAGTATCGGGTATAACTTTTTCTTTGCTTCTAATCCTCTCAATCACCCCATGCACTTGACTTTAAAATTAATTTAGTTGCATTTGCAGATGGATACACGATGAGTGATAAAAGCCTATAAATTACATTTTTAATTGTTATAATTTTATTATTTTATGATTTAATTTAATTATTTTTATATATTTTTTTTGGTGTAGAACTAGAAATTGAAGATTACATTTATTTTTGGCAATTTAACACGATCGTCGATCAGGGACCAACTTACAAGATTGAAAGAAAGTTTGGAGTCAAAACTGATAAGGGCATAAATTAAGGACCAATTCTGAAATTTATGGAGAGTTTACTGAAAACCTAGTCGCTCATTCTTCGTCCAATTGAAACCGCCGCCTGGAAAGCCTTCTTCCAAAATTTTTTGTCGCCGGCAGAACAGAAAGGAAGGAGCTCCTTCCTTCCCAATAAGCCGCAACACACCCATTTCCGAATTTGCAGTGCTAGCCGAGAGAAAGAAAAAAAAGAGAAAAAGGAAAGCAAGCCTTCGCCTTCCCTAAAATAATGGCTGCCTCCACCCGATCGAGAGAAAAAAATGGAAGATTTCTTCCTCCCAATTTGGGCCGTTGCCACCGCAAGAAAAAAAAGATTCTTTTTCCTTCCCGTGTTGCTGCTGCCGTTTCTCTTCCTTCCCAAATAAAAGGAAAGATTTCCTTCTCCTTCCCGATTTGAAGCTGATCCACGAACAAAAGAAAAAAAAAAAAGAAAAAAAGAAAGGGAAATGTTTCTTCTTCCCAAATCGGAGCTGTCATGTGTCTTTCCAAACCCAAAACGGAACCTCTCTGTTTCCTAAAGCTACTGAACCAGCAATAATAAAAGGAGGGGAAGGAGAACAGAGAGAGTACGTAAGCTCATGAATTTTTGGAGTATTTATTTATTTCTTGATTTTAGTGTTTATGATTTATTTGAATTTTGATTGAATACTGACTAATATTTAATTTGTTTAAATATTCTATGAACTAATTAAAATTACACATACTAGAGATTTTTATTATTAATCTCTTACACCTTTTCCTATTTCTATATTCTTTAGATTTGATTGTTAGAAGTAATTTTGTCAAAGTTAGTAGAGTGTTAAAATTATTCTTGTGAGTTTGACACCGCGAATAAGCTATTGCCAAGAAATTTCAGCAGAAAAATATGGTCAAACATAATGGTTGTGGTCTTGGTGGTGGCTATCATTTCACTTTTGAGAGGAACCTTCCTCAGTTTCAATTGGGGATGTGTAAATTTATCGAGATCTTAAAAATTTTTCGAACTCATTTCGTTATTTTATCTTGATGATCTCGATTCTGAATAGATTCTAATTCTGTCCGGTTTCAATCCCGTAATATCTGGGACAAGACCGAGATATGACAATAAATATTTCGATTTCGTTTTGAGGAATACATATTTTTTTAATAATTATTAATTTTGTGAAAAAATGAAATTTTATTATTCATTATATGTTTAATTTTGTATTTGCATATATTTGCATTATTATAAATATGTTAATTAGGTAGTAAATGTTGTGGGTATAAATTTTTTATATCTATTTACATAAATTTTTTATATCCATTTACTTTTTTCAATCCACTATTTAGATACGTTTGAAGTTTAGTAAACTATTTTTTATTCATTTATTTAATAAATAAAATTTTGAATTATTTAGTTAAAAGTATGACAATAATTAATAAATAAAATATGAAAATTAATTTTTTTTACAT